>CP136058.1:429081271-430331271 GCA_032464435.1 Aegilops umbellulata | reverse complement strand
GAGGGCTCTCAAGTTCGTAGGTTGATCGTATCGTTAGTAGAGAGCTCAAAACATTGCATCCTTGCATCATGTTTCTTGGTTCTTGTTTGGTTCTCTTTGTGAGTCTCAGAGCTTATGGTCATCTTGATGACAAGCTTGAGTTCATCGAAAACGGAATTTGCATTCGTCTTCTATGATGTTTTCGGTGTTGGAGGTTTTACCGGTCTTATCCAAGGAAGGGTTCTCACCATTTTCTTATGGGCCTTTTCTCATTTGCTTCTTATTGATATTTCTTTCTATATTGTGTTAGCCCATGTCGTTAGCTTTCCAACAAACTTGTTTCATCGAATTCGGAGTCCGTTTGCAGAAGTTGTGGTAGTTTGGTGTTCTGAAAAGGCTCCAGCGGTACTACCGCGGACAGGAGCGGATGTAATTTTTTACTACCGCTCTTGGGAGAGGTACTACCGACCTATGGAGCGGTACTACCGTGACTACTTCCGTGGCTACTTCCGCTCCGGACAAAAAAACTCGTCACAAGTCCAGCGGTGGTAGGCATGGACGTATTTTTTTAGTACCGCTCGCAAGCAGTAGTACCGCTGCCCCTAGCGGTAGTACCGCTACACCTAGCGGTAGTACCGTGAGGGCAAGCGGTAGTACTACTCCGACGGTTCTTCTGGCCTTTTGCCTCCTCGTCGTTGTTTTTCAAAGGGCTACTGCCGCCCTAGCGGTAGTACCGCTCCTTGGAGCGGTAGTACCGCTCGGTGCGGGGTGTGAGCATAACGGTTGGATTTTCCCCCACCTATAAAAGGGGGGCTTCTTCCCCAATGAACCTTATCCTTTGAGATCGAGTTCTTCCCCGATTGTTGACCTTCTTCGAGCTTGCTAACTCTCAATCCCTCCATGGATTCTTGCTAGTTTTTGAGGGAAAAGAGAGAGGAGGTCTAGATCCACATTTCCACCAATCACTTTCTCCTTTATGTGATGGGAACTCCTTGGATCTAGATCTTGGAGTTCTTGGTGTTCTCCTTCTTGTTCTTCCTCTCATATTCCTCCCTAGCATTAGTTGCTTTGGTGTGATTTGAGAGAGAAGGATTTGGGCGCTCCGTGCGCCCTTGCCATTTCATTTGGTGCATCGGTTTGAGTTCTCCACGTGATACGTGGAAGTTACAAGTTGAGAAGCTTATTACTCTTGGGTGCTTGGTACCCTTGAGCTTGTTACTCTTGGGTGTTTGAACACCCTAGAGCTTGTTCCTCTTGGGTGCCTTGGCGTCCTAGACGATTGGTATTGTTCGGAGCTCAATCATTATGGTGTAAAGCTCCGGGCAAGCGTCGGGGTCTCCAATTAGGTTGTGGAGATCGCCCCGAGCAATTTGACGGGTACCGGTGACCACCCCCAAGGGTTGCCAAAGTGTACGGGTTCGGTGACCGCCCCCAAGGGTCGCCATTTGTACAGGTTCGGTGACCGCCCTCAAGGGTCCCTTAGTGGAATCACGGCATCTTGCATTGTGCGAGGACGTGAGGAGATTACGGTGGCCCTAGTGGCTTCTTGGGGAGCATTGTGCCTCCACACCGCTCCAAATGGAGATTAGCATCCGCAAGGGTGTGAACTTCGGGATACATCGTCGTCTCCGCGTGCCTCGGTTATCTCTTACCCGAGCCCTTTACTTATGCACTTTACTTTGTGATAGCTATATTGTTCTTTGTCGTATATCTTGCTATCACATGGTTGCTTATCTTGCTTAGCATAAGTTGTTGGTGCACATAGGTGAGCCTAGTTGCTTTAGGTTTTGTGCTTTACAAATTAACCGCTAGGTTTATTCCACATTTGTTCAAGCGTAAGCTGTAAATATTTTAAAGTGCCTATTCACCCCCCCCCCCCCCCCGTCTAGGCGACATCCTTGATCTTTCAATTGGTATCAGGGCCTCGTCTCTCTTTATTAGGCTTTACCGCCTAGAGAGTAAAGATGTAGACTAGGGGTTTAGGATTCTCTGACACTCTTAGTTTCGATGGCACAAATTTTGATGTTTGGGTAATTCGCATGCTTAATCTCTTTAGGGTCATGGACCCAAATTTAGAGCGAATTGTAGATATGGGTTTTTCTACTCCAAAGGATCCCCAAAGATTATCTTTAGAGGATGATAAAAACTCTTATCTCAATGCTCAAGCTTCTAATGTGCTTTTCGATGCTTTGAGCAATGTAGTTATATTTCAACTCATGCCGTTCCAGGATGCTCATGAGTTGTGGACAAAGCTTCAAGATAAATATGGTGTGTCCAAGATTTTTGGGGATGATTGTTCTCCCTCCACCTCCGGTCGTGTTGCCTTCTCAACTTCTTCTACTTCACCTACATGTGTATTGCCACAAGGTAATGCTATGGTGAGTAGTGTTTGTCATTGCAATGATGATAGTGTGCTTGTTCTTGGTGATCCTTCATCATTATCTTATTGCAATGGTCTCTCTTTGGACTTTAACACTTCGAGCACCTTACATGTTTCACATGCTTGTGTTGATAGTCCTTGCGTATCATGTAGAAATTTCTTGACTAAATCTCATGATGATATGCTTGCTATATCTTGTTGCCATAATAAAAATGCATGTATTTCCTCGAGTTGTTGTGCTAACAATGTAGAGGAAACCCAACACTCCATGGAACAATATGTGGTCTTGAATGGCGCTTCAAGGAATCCTACATCATCATCTATTGCATTTTGCCTTATGGCCAAGGCTTCAAAGGTATCTACCACTTTGAATCCCAATATATCTTGTGATGATATTGATGATGGCAAGAGTGATGATGATGTTGATTATGATGAAGATAATGATGATGTTGCCTCCTTAAAAATTAAGGGGGAAATTATTTTTAAAGCTCTTCTTAAGAATAAAATTGCTCGTTCCAACTTCATGGAAATCATGTCTATTGCTAAAATGGAAGGTCCCGAGGTCAAGAAATATATTGATGAGTTGGAATCTCGTCTTGAGGAGCATGAGGTCACCATTGATAAAATGGAAGGTCATGAGCGTGATTACGCTAATGAGATTGCGGACCTCTCTCAAGCTCTTGAACTTGAACAAACCACCAAGGAATCTCTTGAGGAGACTTTTGCTCTAGAATTATCTAGAGTGAAGGAATCTCATGATAGAGCTCTTAAGGTGGCCAATGTTTTTGAAACTAAAAATGAGAAGCTTGAAGTTGCGCATGCTAAACTTCTTGAGGAGTTTGGGCACCTCGAAAATGGCTCAAGAGTCATTAAGAGTGAGATCATCAAACTCACCGAGTCTCGTGCACAACTTAAAGCTTCATATTCAAAAGAGCTTGCCAAGTTGCCTTCTCCTCTTGCTATTATTGATGATGCTTGTGCTACTAACTCTATTACTCTTGAAGCATCCATTTTGAAGGATAATGTTGAGCTATGGGCTCAACTTGAGTTGCAATCTAGCAATTATGGGAAATTGGAAGAAAGCCATGAAAAGCTCTCAAGCTCTCATGATGATCTTCTAGTATCCCATAATGTTCTAAAGATAGCTCATGAGGCCATGCTTGCTAAGGTAACATCTAGTGAGCCTCATGTGGATACTAGCACTACTTCTAGTCAAAATCTATATTGCCATGTGCTAGTCCTTGTAATTCATCTACTCATAATGTTGGTACATCTTGTGATGAATTGCTTTCCTTGCCTTGTTGCTCTAACGATGAAGCTTATACTTCCTCTAGTACTTGTGTTGAGACTAACCATGTAGAGGAAATCAAAGAGCTCAAGGCCCAAGTCACTTCTTTGAAGAAAGACATGGAAAAGAGTTATGAAGGGAAATTTACACTCAACAACATCTTGAGCGTGCAAAAATCCCCCAATGACAAAGGTGGACTTGGATCCAACTCCAATAAGAAGAAGAAGAAGTCCAAGAGCAACAAGAAGAAGGGCCAAAAACAAGTCAAGAATTGGCCAATATCATTTGCTTCAAGTGCAAAATTGAAGGACATCATATTAGATCTTGCCGTTTGAAGAAGAAGGCCATTAGTGACAAGCAACAAGGGAAGCGGCCACAAGTTCACTCTCATGCTCAATCTCAAGTTGAGAAATCAAGTGAGAAGAAAGTGAAGAGTAGACGTTGCTACCTATGTCGTGAGAAAGGTCACCTTGCTTCCTCATGCACTAGTGGTAACTTATCCGACCCAATTATTATTGATGATATCTATTCTCTTGGGAAGGATAAGGTTGGCAATGTGTTTGCTAAATTTGTTGGTACTCAAAGTGGTGTCAAGAAAAGAACCATTTGGGTAGCCAAGCCTATTGTGACTAACCTCTTAGGACCCAACTTGGTTGGGTACCAACTAGCTCAAACTTGATCAATAGGTGTTGTGGGAGGGCATTGGAGACTTGGCTACATTATGAAGAATTAAGGGGACTTCATCATTTTTATTGTCTCAAGCCAAGTCAATTGAATCATCAAGTTTATATCTTATATCCAATGTGCCTCCTTGTGGTAACTTGTACTTAAATTGCTTACATTGAAAGTTACTTGCCCCCTTGCATGTTTTGGTTTTGTTCCTTGCATGTGTTTGTATATGATGTGTCTCCAAATTGCTTATGTGTATGTTGGTTTGCACATCATGTTCATGTGTGTCGTTCATTGAGCCTTTGTACATCTTGGTTGTATCTTAGTCGGCTCTTGTGAGAGATTAATGGAATATCCCATTATGGGGGAGTGATGTCTTTGTGCACTTCGCAATCCTATAAAGGTGGGTACATGGGGAATACCACTTAGTATTGATATTACAAGATTATCTAGTCGCTATGTGGTATGTCTTCTCATGAGAAATTGAAATTCTAAATTGTCCGTTAATTATCTCTTGTTGGATCTTCATTTTGCCTCTTGTTTATCTTTAATTGGTATCACATTATGGAGGAGTAATATGCTATGTGTATATTACTAGCCTAGAAAATGTGTACATTTGAGATATCGTCACCTAGAGTTGATATTGTAAATTATCTTGTTCCTAGGTGGCATGTTAGCTCTATAAGTTGCAATTTGATTGTGTTCGGTGTGAAGATGATGTTGGATATCCTTGCTATATACCAATAGGATTTATTTCCAAATACTTCTTGTCTTTTGACAATTGGTACTCACTTACGTGTGGTAGAAATTATTGATCATCTTTAGATTGGCCTTTGCTTTTTTTTGCCTTATATCTTGCCTAGTAATGTATCAACTCCCTTTGTCTTCCATGCCACTTATGGATCTTGTTAATTTCTTGATCTTGTCTAGTGTTTTCTAGATATAGTGAAAGTGGTGATCCCACCTTGTGCATTTTGTATTCAAATTCAAATTCTCTATAATGCACTAGTCTTGGGGGAGCTATCCTATTTTCTATAAAACACTCATCTTGTGATCCTTATCTAGTGTGTGTTGGTGGAAGGCAAGTTGTTTTCTTTTTGGTACTTTGTGCCATCATGAAACTTTGTAGAGAGCTTGGTTTGTTTGGAACCATCCTCTCTTTTGGGAGTTTGCTATCTTTTATTTAGTGTGTTCCAACGGATATCTCATTCCTCGATGTATCTATTTTGGATATCCTCAAGTGATGATTTATTCATTTGGTATCTTTTCTTCACTTGGTTTTTCTTTGTCATTTGGTATCGGTTCTTGAAAGTCTTGAGCATGCATATTAACTTCAAGTAGTTTATTTGGCATGCTTTCTTTCGTTGACCCAAAATATAGGGAAACTCCACCAAGTCTCAAATTGGATGAAATGTGCATGAAATTCATTTTCATATATATATATATATATATATATATATATATATGCACATATTTATGTGGAGTTTGTCCTATGTATTGTTGGTGTTTCTAACTCTTTGGTCCCAATGAGTTTGGGTACCATTTTGTTTGTGTTGTTGTTCTAGGAACAATTGGAGATGCATTGGATGCTCGGCTCACTAACAAGGAAGGTGGTGTAACCATGTGCTTATTTGAGTCAAGCTAGGATGCTCAATGAACTACTATCTATTACCTTCAATTGGTTTCTTATACATCCTTCCAATGATATCTCGGTAAAAAGTATCTATTCATACATTCTTTTCTTGCATTCAACCTTGTGTAGGTTGCATCTTGGTATGATATTCATTCCATCTTGTGATACTTGTTTACTTTCTCAAAGCATCTCAATGATGATCTCATGTTGCTAGTTGTGATGTCTTTGATGGTTGTGTGGTAGGATTTCATTTATATACTATAAGACCATATCTAGCCATGTGCTATGCTTCCAAGCAAATATCTTATTGGTATATCTATGACTTCCTTTCGGATATCTTGTTCCTTCATGTTGTAACTATTCCGGGTTTACATCCTTCTTTGTAGATATATATCATCATGGTTTCGTCTACCTAAAATCTTATACACTTGAGAGAAGTTGCATATCTAGATGATATCCTTTCTTTCACGTCCACCTTGTCTTTCTTTTTTTTTGGTGGCTCCGTGAAAGCTTTTGCCTTGAGTGCGTGTCTTCTATCGTTGCATCTTGATGCACTCTTGTGTGGTGAAGATTATTTTCCTCATGATTATCTTTACGAGGCTTTTGCCATCTTAATTGGTATCCCTCGTCTTGATGAGGCTTTCATCTTCTATCTTCACCACGGGTTGTCACAAGCATAGGTTCTTTATATGCTTATTAGTAAGCTTGTGAACCCATTTGCTAGTTGTGTGTGGGAATGATAGGCCTTGCACCGTGTGCCTCATTCTTTCAAGACTTTATTGATACTTAATGATCATCCGTACATTAGTCTTCTCAAGTGCCTTGCCTTGACTCGCACACATCATTTTGGTTGAGCCCATTCTTAAGTTGCCTCTTTTACATGTTGCTCAACCATGTGTTTATTGCAAGTGCTAGGCTTTGTTTCCTTTTTGCTACCTTGCACTTGTTGTAAGTTTCTATTGATTTTGGGGGAGCTATGATCCTATTTTGTGCACTTTGTATCCAAATACAAAAATTCTTATGTGTGCACAAATCATGGGGAGCTCCTCTAGTTTTATTTAGAACACTCCTTTACTCATATCGTAATATCCTTATTCATGTGGCTCATAGGATCTTCGGTCTAGTTGGTTCAGTTGATATCCTTTGTTTGCTTGCTTCAATTGGTATCTTTTGATTGCTTGATTGCTTGTTTCCCTCTTTTTTATGTCTTTGTGGCATATCATTCTTTTGCTATCTTTGTGCCTCAATATATTTTGTGTTCCTCCAAGTATTTACCTTTGGATATGTGTGTTGCATTCCACTCACTTGTTGAGAAATACACAATTTATGGAGGACCACAATTTATATTGGCCTTCTAAGCTTTTTGCCCATTTTGGCAATCGATGCCAATGGGGGAGAAGTTTCAGAGAGTTTTGTGGAAAAGTTTAGAGAGTTGTCTCTTCTGGCTTTGGTTTGTTCCTAAGCATACGCATCTCCTACGCATGCATTATTGGTTGTTGCATGGCATGGTGATGCATAATTCCTTATATAAACTCTCTTGAAAGTGATTGACATCAATTACCAAAATGGGGGAGATTGAAAGGACATGCGGTGCCCCCATGTTTGGTTTTGGTAATTGATGACATTCTCTATGGACTAATGGTTGCATTGAGTTATATTTGAAGGATTTGTCCGTAGGCATTTCTTGAAGTCCATGTGTTGGTTTCAAGGAGTTTATGTGTTGACCAAGGTGCTATTTAGGAATTATCCAAAGATTGGTCATGTGAGTGTTGTGCTTATTGCAAGCATGTCTTGACGAAGAAGATTGTGTGATCATTCATGTTTACCTTCAAGACATCATCCAAACGAACAGAGTTGGAGAGATTCAAGGTTGATCAAGACTAAGTCAAGAGTGAATCAAGTTGATCAACTCACAAAGCGTAAAAGATGTACCGAGAGGGATCAAGTGATCCCACGGTATGGTAAGCATTGTCCATTGCACTTTGTGTACTAACCCATGGTCTTTGTGAGAGTTCTATGTGGGGTTAGGTACGTGTCCATGGGCTTGTGTCAAGAGGAAGATATCATACAACCCATGGAAAGGATGACATCAAGTGGTGATCGTAATCAAGGTTGTGTTGTGCAAGTTCAAATGGAGCATCACGAAGAAATCATGCTTGTAGCTTGCCGTCCATTGTGGTGACAATGGACTTGTGAAGGTGTACCGAAGAGTGACTCACCCATAGTGGAGTATGGGGGAGCAATCATCTAGTCTTCATCGAGCAAACGCAATCAAGAAAGGTGGTCCAACTTGAGGCAGTCAAGATCGTCATCATCTAGCTCAAGTGGACCATGTGCAAGGCAAAGGTTTTCCCTTGATAGGTTTTCTATTTTACCGGTCTCATGGTGGTAGTTGGGAGACCGGGTTATAGGATCGTTTGCCGTACTATCAAGGGGGGCTCTCAAGTTGGTAGCTTGATCGTATCGTTAGTAGAGAGCTCAAACCATTGCATCCTTGCATCATGTTTCTTGGTTCTTGTTTGGTTCTCTTTGTGAGTCTTAGAGCTTATTATCATCTTGATGACAAGCTTGAGTTCATTGAAAACAGAATTCGCATTCGTCTTCTATGATGTTTTCGGTGTTGGAGGTATTACCGGTCTTATCCAAGGAAGGGTTCTCACCATTTTCTTATGGGCCTTTTCTCATTTGCTTCTTATTGATATTTCTTTCAAGATTGTGTTAGCCCATGTCGTTAGCTTTCCAACAAACTTGGTTTCATCGAATTTGGAGTCCGTTTGCAGAAGTTGTGGTAGTTTGGTGTTCTGAAAAGGCTGCTGCGGTACTACCGCGGACAGGGGCGGATGTAATTTTTTACTACCGCTCTTGGGAGAGGTACTACCGCCCTTTGGAGCGGTACTACCTTGGCTACTTCTGTGGCTACTTCCGCTCCGGACAAAAAAACTCGTCACAAGTCCAGCGGTGGTAGGCATGGATGTATTTTTTAGTACCACTACACCTAGCGGTAGTACCGTGAGGGAAAGCGGTAGTACCGCTCCGACGGTTCTTCTGGCCTTTTGCCACCTCGTCATTGTTTTTAAAAGGGCTACTGCCGCCCTAGCGGTAGTACCGCTCCTTGGAGCGGTAGTACCGCTCGGTGCGGGGTGTGAGCATAACGGTTGGATTTTCCCCCACCTATAAAAGGGGGGCTTCTTCCCTAATGAACCTTATCCTTTGAGCTCGAGTTCTTCCCCCATTGTTGACCTTCTTCGAGCTTGCTAACTCTCAATCCCTCCATGGATTCTTGCTAGTTTTTGAGGGAAAAGAGAGAGGAGATCTAGATCCACATTTCCACCAATCACTTTCTCCTCTATGTGAGGGGAACTCCTTGGATTTAGATCTTGGAGTTCTTGGTCTTCTCCTTCTTGTTCTTCCTCTCATATTCCTCGCTAGCATTAGTTGCTTTGGTGGGATTTGAGATAGAAGGATTTGGGCGCTCCGTGTGCCCTTGCCATTGCATTTGGTCCATCGGTTTGAGTTCTCCACGTGATACGTGGAAGTTACAAGTTGAGAAGCTTATTACTCTTGGGTGCTTGGTACCCTTGAGCTTGTTACTCTTGGGTGTTTGGACACCCTAGAGCTTGTTCCTCTTGGGTGCCTTGGCGCCCTAGACGGTTGGTATTGTTCGGAGCTCAATCATTATGGTGTAAAGCTCCGGGCAAGCGTCGGGGTCTCCAATTAGGTTGTGGAGATTGCCCCGAGCAATTTGACGGGTACCGGTAACCGCCCCCAAGGGTTTCCAAAGTGTACAGGTTCGGTGACCGCCCCCAAGGGTCGCCATTTGTACGGGTTCGGTGACCGCCCTCAAGGGTCCCTTAGTGGAATCACGACATCTTGCATTGTGCGAGGGTGTGAGGAGATTACGGTGGCCCTATTGGCTTCTTGGGGAGCATTGTGCCTCCACACCGCTCCAAAAGGAGATTAGCATCCGCAAGGGTGTGAACTTCGGTATACATCGTCGTCTCCGCATGCCTCGGTTATCTCTTACCCGAGCCCTTTACTTATGCACTTTACTTTGTGATAGCCATATTGTTCTTTGTAGTATATCTTGCTATCACATGGTTGCTTATCTTGCTTAGCATAAGTTGTTGGTGCACATAGGTGAGCCTAGTTGTTTTAGATTTTCTGCGTGACAAATTAACCGCTAGGTTTATTCGCATTTGTTCAAGCCTAAACTGTAAATATTTTAAAGCGCCTATTCACCCCCCCCCCTCTAGGCGACATCCTCGATCTTTCAATAATGCTAAGCTAACGAATGGGTCTTGTCCATCACGTCATTCTCCTAATGATGTGATCCCGTTCATCAAATGACAACGCATGTCTATGGTTAGGAAACATAACCATCTTTGATAAACGAACTAGTCAAGTGGAGGCATACTAGGGACACTTTGTTTTGTCTATGTATTCACACGTGTACTAAGTTTCCGGTTAATACAATTCTAGCATGAATAATAAACATTTATCATGAAATAAGGAAATAAATAATAACTTTATTATTTCCTCTAGGGCATATTTCCTTGATTTAGGCCTCTAACATGGATGTCTATTTTGGGTCGGACATGTCTGGACGCATGAAATCCCCTACACCGCCCCCAAACCGAGGAGTTGTCTAAGAGAGTATATACATCTGCTACGGCGGCCTCTGACACTCTGGATCCACCCAAGAAACCTAGTTGGAATCAGCATTTTTTGACAATCCGCCTGTTGTAGGGTGAAACCCTAGAGGGGATCTTTTCACACTTGGAGGGGGAGAAGGAGGAAGAACACTCAAGAACACGAAGCACAAATCACTCAAACAAACCCAAATATCACATCCACTAGAGTAGCATACATGAGATCCACAAGATTACAAGATCAATCCAAGGAAACAAGCACAAAGGTAAAGTTCTTCCCACTCCTAGAGGAGGTTAGGTCTTGATGATGATCTACTCCCTTGGGAGGTCTTGCAATCCACAAGGATTCTTCTCAAAGAGGGGTCTTGATCTCCAAGAGGAGGATACAAGGAGCAAAGCTCTCTTTGGTGTTCTAAAATATTTTGCTAACCCTCCAAATATGCTAGGTAAAGAGTATATAAAGGCTAGGGACGAGACTTGGAGAAAGAGGGGTACAAGGACCAAAAAGTCCCTAAAAACGCGTGGCCACGAAGGAGGAGTCCGGGCACCCGGGGTGGAACTGGCCTGGCACCTGGACCGGTCAGGGGCCGGTCAGGGGCTCCGGAGGTGGAAGGACCGGGCACCCGGGGGTTCACCGCCCGGGCACCCGGGGTGGCTGCATGCGACTGGGCGGGGCAGGCTGGGCACCCGGGGTTGAGGGCCCGGGTACCCGGTGGTGGTGCAGGCGAGGCCCAGGTCCGACTGGGCACCCGGGGCCAGTTGGCCGGGCACCCGGGGTGGGCTGGAGGAGGCCCGGGGGAGGGGGCCGGGCACCCGGGGCCGGCTGGTGCGCCTCCCAGGCAGAGGCTGGGCACCCGGGGCCAAGGGTCCCGGGCACCCGGGGTGTCCAAGGGCTGCGACCCTTGCTTCTTCTCCTTCTTCTCTTCTTTCCCTTGCTCCGTGGTCGCTCGAGTCTCCTCCCTCTCCTTCTCACGAACATCTTCTTGTACCTAAGAATGAACAGTGTTTTCGATGATGGTAGAATCCAATTCTCACACGAATCCAAATGAGACTCGAATAGGAAAGAAGTGACTTCGTTCTCGATGTTGCGTGCACGTGCTCTTGTCATTGGCCCTCTTGTGCTTGCGGTGGTGATGGAGTGTCGGTGCGGGTAGGCAAGGGATGCTCCGCATCATCCCCCCCCCCATGGGAGAGATCCGTCCACAGATTATGCTCTTCATCACCATGGTACTTGGCCAAGTCTTTGACGTTGAAGATGTCGCTTACGTTGTACTTGTCACGTGGGATGTCGACCTTGTATGCGTTGTCGTTGTAGTGTGCTAGCACCTTGAATGGTCCGTCGGCTCTTGGGAGTAGCTTGGACTTGCGTTCCTTGGGGAAGTGGTCTTTGCGGAGGTGTATCCATACTTGATCACCCGGTTGGAACACCATCGGAGACTTGTTGATGTTGAGCTTGGAGGCGAGGCGTTGTACTTGGCGCTCGATTGCGGAACGAGTTTCTTCATGCATCTTCTTGAGGTAGGTGGCCCTTGCGCTACCGTCCATGTTTGCTCGTTCTTGGAGCGGTAGAGGTAGAATGTCCAAAGGTGACAAAGGGTTGAAGCAGTAGACAACCTCGAAGGGGGACTTGCCGGTTGTAGAGTGTCTTGTGCGGTTGTAGGCGTACTCGGCGATGGGTAGGCACTCCTCCCACTCCTTGATGTTTTTCTTTATCAACACGCGTATGAGAGTTGCAAGCGTCCGATTGGTGACTTTCGTTTGGCCATCGGTTTGAGGGTGGTACGCCGTGGAGAAGAGTAGCTTGATTCCGATCTTGGCGCATAGCGTCTTCCAAAAGTAGCTTAGGAACTTGACGTCTCGATCCGACACAATTGTCTTTGGCACACCATGCAACCTCAAGATTTCCCTACAAAAGAGATTGGCAACATGTGAAGCATCGTCTATCTTATTGCATGGTATAAAATGAGCCATTTTAGAGAATAGGTCCACAACAACAAATACGGAGTCCTTGCCATTTTGAGTCCTAGGTAATCCAAGCACAAAATCCATGCTAATGTCTTCCCATGGTTGGTGTGGAATAGGTAAAGGCATATGTAAACCATGGATTGAGATTGTGACTTAGCTTTGCAACATGTAGAGCACCGGTTGGTGAAGCGGGCGACATCGCGAAACATCTTGGGCCAAAAATAGTTCTTGGAGAGCGTGGCAAAAGTCTTGTCGCGTCCAAAGTGTCCCATGAGTCCACCTCCATGAGCCTCTTGCAAAAGTAACAAACGAAGAGAAGACTCGGGAATACATAGTTTGTTAGCTCTCATAAGATAGCCATCTTTGATATAGTATTGTTCCCAAGAAGTATGCATCACACACTTAGCATAAGGAGTAGCAAAAGTCACATCATGCTCATATAAATCTTTGATATGATCAAATCCAACAACATTCAATTCAAGTTGAGTAAGTAACATGCATTTGCGGGAAAGGGCATCCGCCACAACGTTCTCTTTTCCCTTAATGTACTTGATCACATAGGGGAAAGATTCAATAAATTCACTCCATTTAGCATGTCGTTTATTCAACTTGGTTTGACCTTTAAGGTACTTAAGTGTCTCATGATCGGTATGTATGACAAACTCATGCGGTCTAAGGTAATGTTCCCAAACATGTAACATACACACTAAAGCATACAATTCTTTGTCATAGATGGGATAGTTAAGTTGAGCACCGGAGAGTTTTTCACTAAAATATGCGATAACTCATTTTTCTTGCATCAAAACTCCACCAATTCCATTACCACTTGCATCACAATGAACCTCGAAAGTTTTGTCAAAGTTGGCTAAAGCAAGAATCGAAGAATGAGTAAGCAAAGATTTGAGCTCATCAAAAGCGGTAGATTGCAAAGGTCCCCAAACAAAAGGAGCATTTTTTCTACTCAAGGCATTCAAAGGTGCGGCAATAGTGCTAAAATCTTTCACAAAGCGACGATAGAAACCCGCAAGACCAAGAAAACTACGCACTTGTTGCAAATTGGTGGGTTGTGGACAAGTTTTAATTGCTTCAATTTTAGACTCATCAACATGAACACCCTTTGAGGAAACAACGAAACCCAAGAAAACAAGCTTGTCAACACCAAAAGTGCACTTTTTCAAGTTTGCATAGAGACGTTCCTTGCGAAGAGTTTGCAAAAACAGCCCGAACATGTTTTAGATGATCTTTGATGGATTTGCTAAAAACAAGTATGTCATCGAAGTAGACCACAACAAAAACTCCAATGTAAGGATGAAGCACAAAATGCATAAGATGCATGAAAGTACCGGGAGCTTCCGATAAACCCATAGGCATAACCAACCACTCGTACAAGCCAAATTTAGTTTTGAAAGCGGTTTTTCATTCATCACCTTCTTGTATGCGGATTTGGTAGTAGCCACTTTTAAGATCAATTTTTGAGAAAATAGTAGCACCGCTAAGTTCATCTAGCATATCGTCAAGTCGAGGTATGGGATGTCTATAACGAATGGTGATAGCATTGATGGGTCTACAACCAGAGCACATGCGAAAACTACCATCTTGCTTGGGTACAAGTATAACCGGAACGGCACAAGGGCTTAAGCTTTCACGTACATGGCCATTGTCGATGAGTTGTTGGACTTGCCGTTGGATCTCCTTAGTTTCTTCGGGGTTGACGCGGTAGGGAGCCTTGTTCGGAAGAGGTGCTCCAGGGATGAGGTCGATCCTATGTTCAATACCACGTAGAGGAGGAAGACCGGGAGGTAGCTCATCGGGAAAGACATCCTCGAATTCCTGCAACAAGTTAGAAAACACTAGAGGAAAAGGATTAGGAGTCTTAGTTTTTGCCGCCTCATCTTTGCATAAGAGAACAAAGTGGATGACACTCGGTGGGTTCTCACACACTTCTCTTCTCTCCTTTTGTGGCTAGGAGGACTAAGTTCTTCTCTCTTGGCGAAGAGGCGCTCAATTTTGGGTTGTGGTTCTCACTTTCTTTTTGGTGGATCACTCTCTCACTAGGATCTCCATGATGGGTGGATGCTTGCTTATCGGTGATCACTTGGCTTGGTGATATTGGTCGAAGCAATTATTCCTTGCCTTTCATCTTGAAGCTATAGTAGTTGGTTTGTCTGTTGTGGATGACTCCACAGTCAAATTGCCAAGGTCATCCCAAGAGAAGGTGGCACACCGACATAGGAACTACATCACACTCCAAGGTGTCCTCGTAGGCGCCAATCTTGAAAGAAACTTGCACCGTATGCTCCACTTGAATGGTGCCGGAGTCGCTTAGCCATTGCACCTTGTAGGGACGAGGGTGCTTCTTCTTGACCAATTGGAGCTTGGAACATAGCTCCTCGCTTGCCAAGTTGTGACAACTTCGTCCGTCGATGATGACCTTCACGGAACGCCCATTGATGCCGGCCTTTGTGTGGAAGATTTGGCACCGTTGGTCTTCATCTTGATGGTGTTGGAGCGTCAAGACCTTGGAGACCACGAGAGGGGGACTTGAATCATTGTCACAAAATACTTGATCATCTTCATCTTCGTTGACGCGCCGGTGCATGGCCACGTGCTCAAGGGCTTCCATTTCTTCTTCACTCATCGAGTCATAAGTGCCATCATCGTTGAAGATCATAGTTCGCTTGTTGGTGCACTCGAAGTACTTGTGTCCCCAGCCACCATATGTGAAGCACTTGAGAGAACTTGTCTTGACGGGGTCGTTCGGTGGCCGAAGATGAGGGAGTCTTGGATTTGTAGTTGCTTGCCGGAGAACGAGTCGAGGAGGGTGTAGCTTGCTTGGAACTTGACTTGTCGCCGGTAATTGGTGATGCTCTAGTTGAGGAAGGATTTGCCGAAGTCGCGGGAGCTTGAGAGTAGGAGCCGTAGGTCTTGGACGAGTACTTGGCATATTTGAAGTCATCTTGGACTTGTCGCTCGGCCTTGGTCGCTTGATGAACTAGCTCGACAAGGTTTGAGTATGGTTGGAAGTCGGCAATCCGCTTGATTGGGTGGTTGAGGCCGTTCAAGAAGCGTGCCATTGTTTGCTCGTCGTCTTCCTTGACATTGGCTCTATGACGCCCGGATAGTCAAGCTACAGTAACGTCGGCTAATGATGCCACGTCACCACAATTACTATTGCTAAGCTATCGTTAGATCAAAAACCTTTCCAAAATTCAAATTCAAAATATGTCAAACAACAAAAGTTTTCAAAATTGAAACAAAAATGTTCGGGCAGTGCCAAAAATGGCATAGGTAATTATAGTAAAGAAAACACAAATTTATAAAATACTTAAATGCCCTAAGTTGAATTAAAACAGTAAAAGAAAATAAATATAAGAAAAGAGATAAAACAGAAAACCAAAAGACAAAAAAAATAGAAGAGAAACCCCCTGGGCTTCGGCCAGCTGACCACATGCCCAACTGGGCCACCACCAGGCCCAGCCGGCCACTCTCCCACTCCCTCTTATCCACTGCCCCACTCGCCCCCCTCGCTCCCCCGATCTAGATCGGGATCGGGGTGATCGCGCCCTCGCCGCCTCGACGCTGCGCCGTCGTCACCGTCGTCCATCGCCGCCGCAGGGAGGACCACCCTGCTGACGCCGTTCGCCGAGGCACCCCCAACCGGAGCTCTTCCACCTCACCCCCCTTGCCGGATCTGCGCCTCCCCGTCCTCCTCCTCGCCGGACCACCCCGAGCATACTGCCACTCCCCTACTGCCACAGTGAGCGTGCGCCCTCCCTCTCCTCTCTCCCTCACCCGTGACCGCGCGAGCACCGCCGTGGCCGCGCGCCGTCCCCTGCCGCTGTCCCGCTTCGCCCGGGCCACGGGCTCGCCCTGCCCCGCGCGTGCCTCGCTTCCCCTCTGGCCCCGCGCTGGCCAGCCGCAACACGCGCCCGATGCCGCGCTAGCTCTGCCTCGCCCCGCCAACACCCGCGTGGTGCCCACTGCCCGCGCCCACGACCGCACGCCCGCGCCCCGCTCCACTTCTGCTGCTCGTCCGCCGAACCGCCGCCGGAGGCACTCGCTGGCGCACCGGCACCCACGCCGCGCCTCTGTCCCCGTTGGCCGCGGCCACGCTCGCCGGCGCCCGCTACTCGCCGTCTCCGCGCGTGCACCCCTTGCCCCACTCGTCCCACTCCCCCCTAATTAATACTAATTAGGCTAATAAAACTGTTTAATTAAAATGTGTCACTGACCAGTGGGACCCACTGGTCAGGTTGACCAGTCAACTCTATTGACTGCTGACGTCAGCATGACATCATGCTGATGTCATTAATCTATTTTCGAATTTAATTTAAATAATTAATTAAATTCTAGAAATTAATAAAATCTTTAAAAAATCATATCTTTTAATCCGTAACTCGGATTAAAATATTTTCAACACGAAAGTTGCTCAGAACGACGAGACGAATCTGGTTCATAGCCCGTTCGTCCGCCACACATCCCTAGCATAGCAATCACGCAAATTTCTCCCTCCGGTCCGTCTGTCCGAAAACGCGAAACACCGGGGATGCTTTCCCGGATGTTTCCCCCCTTCACCGGTATCACCTCTTACCGCGTTAGTGCACCCCTAGCACCGATACTTGTCATGTCATGCATCCCTATGCATCTGATTGCTTAAATATTTATTGTTTCTTCCCCCTCTTCTCTCGCTAGACACCGAGACCGACGCCGCTGCTACCCAGTACGACTACGGAGTTGACGACCCCTCTCTCTTGCCAGAGCAACCAGGCAAGCCCCCCCCCCTTGATCACCGGATATCACCTACTCTACTCTCTATTACTTGCATTAGAGTAGTGTAACATGTTACTGCTTTCCGTTATCCTATCCTGATGCATAGCATGTCCTTGTTACTACTGTTGTTACCTTTACCTGCAATCCTACATGCCTAGTATAGGATGCTAGTTTTCCATCAGTGGCCCTACATTCTTGTCCGTCTGTTGTGCTATACTATCGGGCCGTGATCACTCGGGAGGTGATCACGGGTATATATTATACTTTATACATGATACATGTGGTGACTAAAGTCGGGTCGGCTCGAGGAGTACCCGCGAGTGATTCATAGATTGGGGGCTGAAAGGACCTTTGTCCCGACGGCCCTCTGGGTGGATCTTTGTGGTGGAGCGACAGGGCAGGTTGAGACTACCTAGGTGAGAGGTGGGCCTGTCCCTGTCGGCGTTCGCGGATACTTAACACGCTTAACAAGATCTTGGTATTTGATCTGAGTCTGGCTACTGGCCTATACGCACTAACCAACTACGTGGGAAAGATATGGGCACTCAGCGTCGTGGTATCAGCCGAAGCACTTCGTGACGTCAGCGACTGAGCGGCACGCGCCAGATTGGGCCGCGTAACGTGACTTCCGTTGTACTAGAGGTTGCTAGGTCTGCTTCCGGCCGCCCACGCAACATGCAGGTGTGCTAAGGGCGATGGGCCTAGACCCCTGTGTGCTTAGGTTTAGACCGGCGTGCTGACCTCTCTGTTGTGCCTAGGTAGGGCTGCGACATGTTGATCTTCCGAGGTCGGGCATGACCGAGGAAAGTGTGTCCGGCCAAATGGGATCAAGCGTGTTGCGTTATGTGGTGCACCCCTACAGGGAAGTTAATCTATTCGAATAGTCGTGATCTTCGGTAACAGGACGACTTGGAGTTGTACCTTGACCTTATGACAACTAGAACCGGATACTTAATAAAACACACCCTTCCAAGTGCCAGATACAACCCGGTGATCGCTCTCTAACAGGGCATCGAGGAGGGGATCGCCGGGTAGGATTATGCTATGCGATGCTACTTGGAGGACTTCAGTCTACTCTCTTCTATATGCTGCAAGACGGAGGCTGCCAGAAGCGTAGTCTTCGACAGGATTAGCTATCCCCCTCTTATTCTGGCATTCTGTAGTTCAGTCCACTGATATGGCCCTTTACACATATATCCATGCATATGTAGTGTAGCTCCTTGCTTGCGAGTACTTTGGATGAGTACTCACGGTTGCCTTGTTTCCCCTTTTCCCCTTTCTCTACCCGATTGCTGCGACCAGACGATGGAGCCCAGGATCCAGACGCCACCGTCGACGACGACTCCTTCTACACTGGAGGTGCCTACTACTACGTGCAGCCCGCTGACGACGACCAGGAGTAGTTAGGAGGATCCCAGGCAGGAGGCCTGCGCCTCGTTCGATCTGTATCCCAGTTTGTGCTAGCCATCTTATCGCAACTTGTTTAACTTATGTCTGTACTCAGATATTGTTGCTTCCGCTGACTCGTCTATGATCGAGCACTTGTATTTGAGCCCTCGAGGCCCCTGGCTTGTACTATGATGCTTGTATGACTTATTTATATTTTAGAGTTGTGTTGTGATATCTTCCCGTGAGTCCCTGATCTTGATCGTACACATTTGCGTGCATGATTAGTGTACGATTGAATCGGGGGCGTCACAGGCTCGTATCATGGCAATCTCCATTTCTTGGTAGTATTCTTCCACCGTCTTCGTGCCTTGTTTGAGGAGTTGCAACTTCTTGAAGAGATCACGGGTGTAGTGTGTAGGCACGAAGCGAGCTCTCATGACATCCTTCATTTCCGTCCACGTTGTGATTGGTGGTTCGCCTCTTGTATGTCGTCGCTCGATCACTTGTTCCCACCAAATGAGAACGTAGTCTTGGAAGTTGAGGGAGGCCATGGCGATCTTCTTTTCCTCGTAGTAGTTGTGAAGATGGAATATCTTGTCCACCTTCAAGGCCCATGAGAGATACTCTTCGGGATCATTGCTCCCGGAGAACTTGGGCATGGTGAACTTGAGCTTGCCGTAGCGGAGTTCTTCATCGAAGTAGCGGTTTTGATGTCGCTCTTGCCGTGGAGGAAGATCCTCAAATGCTCGTTCCTCGAGATGTCGCTCTTGGCGTGGAGGAGAGTCTTGAAGCACTTGATTCTCTTGATGTCGTTCTTGCCGTGGAGGAGGACGAGGGATATGCGCTTGGTTGCGCCTTTCTTTTTGCTCTTCGCGTCTCGCGGCTTCTTCTTGTATCTCTCGACGAAGAGCTTCCTCTTGTTCTCATGCTTCCCGACCGCGTTGGGCAACGGCACGTGTGGAATCATGGAGTGCATCTAGGGCCGCTTGAGCTTGGACTTCTTACCGTAGTTGTTGTTGTCGAAGTGCTTCGGCATCTTGCTCCTCTTGGTGTAGTCGCGCTCATTCCTCTTGTTCTTGACGGATGGCATCTTCGTCTTGAGGTTGTTGCCGTGGCACTTGTGGAGGCATTTGCTCTTGCTCCCTTGGTTCTTGCGCGTGTTGTCGCGCCTTTTCACGTGCTCGGACTCGGTCTTGTAAGCCATTGCCATAGAATGGATTTTCTTGAGCTTGGCGATCTTGAGGTGCTTGACGTCGAGGGACTTGAGGTCGTGGAGGACTTGTATCATAGGAGGAGTAGTCCGAAGAGTGTCGACTTGAGCGGTGGCTTGAGTGGCGCCGTCTTGTTGACGATGATGAGGAAGACGGGCATCGCACGATCATGTTGCGAAGTTCTTCCATTTGTGTAGTGAACTAGTCATCGATCGATTGATGAAGGTCGGAGGCGAGTTGTCCCAAGCGTTCACCCAATGCTACGCTTTCTTGATGTAACGCTCGTTGTGCGAGGAAGAAGTGGTTCTTGGTGACGTAGTCGTTATCATCACCTTGCTCCTCGAAAAGTGGGTTCACCGACGAACTTGGCATAACCATCATAACCAAGTGGGGTGAGTAGGAAAATGAGAGAACAATACCGAAGTTACCTTTTCCGAGGATTGAGGATGTAACAAGTGTTACTCAATGTAATGCCATAATAGTAGAATTGGAACTGGGTTTGTTTCTCACACCTACAAGTAAAAGGCTTATGGAGGAGCTTGGTTAGGATGGTGGCAAAAATTTCAAGCAAATTTTAGTCAAGATATCGATAAGGTTGACAAGGTTCACAAAAATGCAAGTAAAGGAAATAGATCAAAGCCAAGTGTATCACTAGGAACACACACACGGAAGATAGATGGGATCCGCACAACCAAGGGGTGAGCTCAAAATGTGTGACCACGGAAAATGCTCTTGTTGTGCGAATGCTAAAGAGAGGCTAGCTCGATTGCTCAAATGGGCAAGATACGCTTGTGCACCAACCTATGAGAGAAATGTGCCGTCTTCAATCCCAACTATGCTATGTATGAGGTGTCCAAGATGATATGCAAAATGGCTCAATGCTATTGCTTAAAAGCTTTTCTTTCTTTCTTTTTTTCTATGCTTGATGCTCGAGCCAAGTATGATATGAGACAAGTATGTAAGATATGCACGGGAGAGACTTATGGCACTAAGATCATAACAAGATCACTACGGTGCACAATAGCGTGGCCCGGCAATTCTCAACTCGCTAGTCTCGATGGGTAAGCAACGCAAAAGGCTCGGGCTATCAATGCAAAAGCAAAGGTAAGTGTCGTCGAGGTTACCGTCCTTTCTTAGGGTTAGCAGTGAAGATGACTCCGAGGCGATGATGAAAGGCGGTGATGTCGATGTCACACGTTCCTAAGTAGCCGAAACACCTTAGGAAACGGAAACCGCAACTCAAAACTCGGTCAAATGCGGAAGGTGGGTGTTTTTGTGTTGATTTGTATGGAGGCTAATGGTGGTGGTAATGATATATGTGGATGGGGGTTGTCAAGAGCTTCCAAACGAGCTAAAGAACACAAAAAACGGACTTGGTAGGTGAAAATTATGGTCAATTTGGTGTTGTAGTTGGGCTGATTCGGGGGAGGGGGCGGGCACCCGGGGGGAGGGTGCGGGTGCCCGGGGTGGTCAGGGGAAAAAGGCCCGGGGTGCGGGTGCCCGGTGGTTCGAGGTGCGGGCACCCGGTGGTGGCCGATTTGGGCGGAAATCTTTGGGAAAGGCCAAATTCGATGGATTTCGTGGTGGGAAGGGTGGGGATTGTTGGGGAGGGGCTAGATCCACTTGCCAAACATCAAATCCATGGACCAAAACAACCAAATCTCACAAGATCCAACAAATTGCAAGAAAAATTTTGGGGGCTATTTTTGTGGGGAATTTTCGAATTTGGACGAAAAACAACAAAATCAAGCCAGCAAATGGGGGGATGGGACTCCAAGATGTGAATCAACCTTGCTCATGATACCAAGATGTTGTAGGGTGAAACCCTAGAGGGGATCTTTTCACACTTGGAGGGGGGAAAGGAGGAAGAACACTCAAGAACACAAAGCACAAATCACTCAAACAAACCTAAATATCACATCCACTAGAGTAGCATACATGAGATCCACAAGATTACAAGATCAATCCAAGGAAACAAGCACAAAGGTAAATTTCTTCCCACTCCTAGAGGAGGTGAGGTCTTGATGATGATCTACTCCCTTGGGAGGTCTTGCAATCCACAAGGATTCTTCCCAAAGAGGGGTATTGATCTCCAAGAGGAGGATACAAGGAGCAAAGCTCTCTTTGGTGTTCTAAAATACTTTGCTAACCCTCCAAATATGCTAGGTAAAGAGTATATAAAGGCTAGGGACGAGACTTGGAGAAAGAGGGGTACAAGGACCAAAAAGTCCCTAAAAACGCGTGGCCACGGAGGAGGAGTCCGGGCACCCGGGGTGGAACTGGCCTGGCACCTGGACCGGTCAGGGGCCGGTCAGGGGCTCCGGAGGTGGAAGGACCGGGCACCCGGGGGTTCACCACCCGGGCACCCGGGGTGGCTGCATGCGACTGGGCGGGGCAGGCTGGGCACCCGGGGTTGAGGGCCCGGGTACCCGGTGGTGGTGCAGGCGAGGCCCAGGTCCGACTGGGCACCCGGGGCCAGTTGGCCGGGCACCCGGGGTGGGCTGGAGGAGGCCCGGGGGAGGGGGCCGGGCACCCGGGGCCGGCTGGTGCGCCTCCCAGGCAGAGGCTGGGCACCCGGGGCCAAGGGTCCCGGGCACCCGGGGTGTCCAAGGGCTGCGACCCTTGCTTCTTCTCCTTCTTCTCTTCTTTCCCTTGCTCCGTGGTCGCTCGAGTCTCCTCCCTCTCCTTCTCACGAACATCTTCTTGGTACCTAAGAATGAACAATGTTTCTGATGATGGTAGAATCCAATTCTCACACGAATCCGAACAAGACTCGAATAGGAAAGAAGTGACCTCGTTCTCGATGTTGCGTGCACGTGCTCTTGTCATTGGCCCTCTTGGTGCTTGCGGTGGTAATGGAGTGTTGGTGCGGGTAGGCAAGGGATGCTCCGCATCACCGCCCCTCACCCTTCACTTTGTCCCTGTTTCCGGACCTGTGCGCCATCGTCACCCCCCCCCCCCCTCCCTCCTCCGCCCTCGGCGGATGCCGTCAAACCTCTATGGACCTCCGTGGCTCTACCCTGCTGCCAAGCCTGACATCGCCGCCACATCCCTCAGGATCCGACCTCCGCCCCTGCCAACACCGTCCATGGCCGACAACACATATGGCAAGTGTTTGGTCAGATGGCATAGTGCATTTTTTATGTTTTTGTTTTCTTTGAAGCAAGCACAATGGATTTGAACAAGCACGAGCAAGGGCATTCTCGGCGGTCTTGCTTAAGATTCCCGTGAAAATGAACTCGCTCAACACATCATTGACGGACAAAGTGCGGAAGTCCGAAAGACGAATCGCAAAAGACATGTTCTTGTCAAATGGCATGATTGTTTTAGGAAATTTGCACTTGATATATTTAACATCCGAGTCCTTGCTCCCATGGCTCCTCAAAGAGACCGCAAGCATCCTAAGCCTATGGATCTTAGCCGCAAGTCTGGAGGCCTTCACTTGTAGGTTGCAACTCCCCCGGTGCAGGTAACTTGTACGCAGCCGCCCTCCTCCCTAAGAAAAGCCTAGGGTTCCTTTGCCTACTGCCGTCGCCGTTGCCGATTCGGCTCGTCTTCGGTGACCTAAGGCCCATGGCGGCATGATGGATCCTGACCCTTGCCGGCGGGAGGGCTCTGTTTTCAATTGTTCCTTCAAGTTTTGTTAGGGTTTGTGTCCTGCTTAGAAAGACGAGATGACGACGGCTCCCTGAAGATGGCATAAGGTTCTCCCCGCCCAGCCCCGTTTTGGTGATGTGTCTAGCATCGTCAGTGGACGTGTGGAGGTGTGTCTCTGGCGGATCAGTCCTTCGTGGATTTGCTCGGATCTGGTCGTAGTTCATCTACATTCGTGTGTCTTGAGGTTGGATCCTTCCGATCTACGCTACTCTTCATCGGCGGCGGTTGTCGTTCTACTGCGCTGGTTCTACGGGGCTTTAGCACGACGACTTCCTGACTGTCTACTACAACAAGTTTTGCCCAGCTCCGGCATGGGAGAGGCGATGACGGTGGGGCGCCTTCAGCTCGCTTTAGTGCTTGTAGTCGTCGCTAGCTGGTCTACGGATCTCGATGTAATTTTTATTATTTCTAGTGTTCATTATACTGCTATGGTTGAAGATGAATAGATCAGAAGTTTTCTCGCAAAAGAGAAAAAAAAACTCCCCTGGTGCAGCACCTACCAAGTGGTCGCTCGCCCTCAGCCTCAAAGGTTGGCCTTCTTTCTCACACAAGTTCATGATTCGTTTATTTTTCTCTTTTCATTGTTGTGACAGGATGAAGACTTGCAAAGCACATACTTCATTTTCTGAAATGAAGACTTTTGGTGTTGATGGCCATGCCGTTTTCTTCCCTTTCTCATATTCGTGGGAGCTACTCCCTCCGTTCCGAATTACTTGTCTTACATTTGTCTAGATACAGATGTATCTAACACTAAAATGAGTCTACATACATCCGTATCTAGACAAATCCATGACAAGTAATTCGGAACGGAGGGAGTAGCCAAGAGCACTTTTTTTTTTACAAATTACTCATTCAATTTACCTCAGAGTGTGTGTATTTTTTTGTCAATATATTTAACACAGTACAGTTTCCGTGGATTTGAGATTAGCTAGCTATTATGACCATCAGACATGCATCTGAGTTTTCTATGGCACACTTATATATTCTCCACATTGCATTTTATTTAAAAATCCTACGGCAACGCGCGGGCTATCTTTAGTATGTAATATTTCACATTGCCAAGAATCATACTATAGCAAAGCAGTAGATCCCTGCTAGACATTACATCTTCTAGTGCTGTATTTGAAAACTGGTCAACAAGGGAGAAACAATCTCTCCATCAAGAAGGGGCCTTGTTAGATGAATTAACAAGCACGTAGCCATCTGCAGATCATATTTACCCTTGGAACATCATGCTGGTTGAAAATTTCAAAGAGACTCTAAATCAAGAGTGCCTTATTTTGATTTATGATTTCAACAACACCAAGGCCACCGGTTGCATTTGGCAGACATACACTCTCCCATTAGGCAGCATGACAACTAGTAGATCTTTGTAACTACTATGGTAAATAGGATCTCATCCGGCTGTTACAGACTTTAAAAGAATGCTGACACATTTATGTAATGCTAGTTGACTTGCCCATGGTTGTGTACAGTTTTGTGGCATTCTTCATGCACAAATAGATAGATAGTCTACTAGTAGTTGATACAATTTCAATCTTGAAGAGCATTTGCAATGTGTCAGCATTCTTTTATTGCTCTGATTCCTAAATCAGCTAGGGACAATAGGCCAATACAAACCAAACTGTTGGTTAACAAGTTGCAGAAGGGTAATTGTATTTATTCTGAAGAAGAATCAATATGGTTTTGTCAACAGCACAACTGCCGAGTCTGGCATGAACTTTTGAGTACCTTCACATCTTTCATCAATCTGAAAATGAAGTTGTCATTTTTCAATATTGATTAAAAGGCATTTGGCATGGTGGACTATAGTGCAATTCTCTTTATGCTCAAACCCTTGAATTTGAAGAGAAATGCATCAAACGAACCCAACGCATCTTGCATAGTGCCTCCAACTTTGTCATCTTGAATGGAGCTCATGAGAAGAAAAGCATATGCAATTTTAGTTGCTGAATTCCAAATTGTCAAGGCACAATGGAAATCTAAGCTTGCCCATTGAGCAATCATTTGGACTCGGATATACAGTTGTCCAATATGTAGATGATCCTTATTTCTGCTGATCTTGTACAATTGAACAATCTCAATTTTTCCTCCATTTGGTCTAAGGGTCAACTACAAATAAGCCCTCCCATGTTCCCAAAAGTTTGCTTGTAAAAAGGAAGGAATGCTATTCACATAACTTGACCTTCCAATGGGCACCACGAGGCCTAGAATTGAGAACTTTGTAACTACTATGGTATATAGGATCTCATCCGGCTGTTCCCATTTTATCATGTGTGCCATTAAAGTTCTTCAAAATTGAAATTTATGAGAACTTTATAACTACTATGGTATATAGGATCTCATCCGGCTGTTACAGACTTTAAAAGAATGCTGACACATTGCAAATGCTCTTCAAGATTGAAATTGTATCAACTAGTAGACTATCTCGCTATTTGTGCATGAAGAGTGCCACAAAACTGTACACAACCATGGGCAAGTAAACTAGCATTACATAAATGTTATTACACATTATACTAAAATTCTTATATAAAAATCTCATATAAACAGATCCACACAATCTCAGGGGTCTACATTTTATTTCCTACGGAAGCAATCATCATATGGAGATGTATAGCTCGGATAAAACATTATTCTGAACAATTCTTGAGCTCCGCCCTTCATTCTCAATAAATTAACTGTGAGAATCAGATAATGCTTTGCATATTTCTTCATGCGTGCCACATCAAAAATGAATGTCGAAAGATAAAGAAAGAAAACAGGCATCCTGTATCAACAAATAAAATGGTTGATGACAAACTAAATCAAATGTCAGTGAGAAGAACAGTAACAAAAGTATATAAACAAAAAATATAACAATTTCTCTCAAACAGAAGAAAAACAAGTCTACCAGCATAACAACATAACCAAAGCTCAGAGAAAGGACTACATAGTTTCATCTAAAAAATTAACACATCTAGATCCATTGTGCTAGGTGAGAGAGCTAAGCATAACATCAAGTTCCTAATGTTGGAAAGTTTACATACCTAACTACTGAAATACTCCCTCCGTCCCAAAATTCTTGCCTTAGATTTGTCTAAATACGGATGTATCAAGTCACATTTTAGTATTAGGTACATCCGTATCTAGACAATCTAAGACAAGAATTTTGGGACGGAGGGAGTAGTAATAAAACATTCATTTTATTTTGGTTGTAGTGTCAAATTCAAAATTGCCATAGATAATTCACAGTTACAGGAATATCGAACAAGTAATAAGAGAAAAGGAGCATACTAACTTGACAATATCCAAGAGTTCATAGTTCTTCCTGAAGTCCTTAGTAGCCATAATAACCACAATACCTGAACGAAATTTGAAGTTGATCAAACGTTTAATCAAGACGAAGTTTTACACTCTCTCCTAGTCCAATAAGCATGGCTCAAGATCCCCTACAGAACCCTACAAATCCAGGCCCTCTATTTCAACATGGTGCCCTACCTGTGTCACAACTTATCCTCCTCCCCTCTCTCGCCAACAATGATCGTGGTGTCCACATATCACAGTATGTTCGAACATGTCCCCACATGACTCCTTAGGGTACGGTCATCGCCTAGCTTTTATAATATCAATGAGTATTTGTGTATGATATAACTACGCAGTACCTAGCTATATCTTCTTGGCATCCAACATCTTCGCGAGGGACTCCTCCATGTGCACCTTGGACGATGACTATAGCCTCTATCCCAACTATTTTCCTCCGGTGACATGGGGCACGCGTTTTCCATGACCCTTTGCCTGGACCATGCGGCACAGCTGCCTGATGCGCGGTGGTTTTTTCATCTCGACAGCGGCCGAATGGCTCCCAACGTGACTGCTGCCCCTCCGATGCATCTCTTGGTTGCGTGGATGCCTAATATGCAGTGTTGATTGTGACACTACCCATAGACGGAAGGTACCAAATAAATCATGTTTATAACCACATGACATCGGCAATTGCTGCTTTCTATCGGGATGCAATTTTTCAGAAATTGCAATCTTATTGGGTTCGGGAGAAAACAGGTGTCCTACTCTAAAGTAAAATTCAGCACACCCAGTTGCATGTGTTGGCGCAGACTCCAATCACACATCGCAAGTCACTCCGATGACAAGAACTTACCGTTGAGGAAGACGATACACACGCTGGGTCACTGGCTCAGGTACAATGGCTTGCGGATTGCTTTTCAGTTAGATGCGCAAATACAGAGGCTACGCTTGATCGACTCTGCTTGCACATACACAAGTCTACACGCAGATATATATAGCACACAACCTTTTTTTCCAGGAATATAATACATATCCTAGCCTAGTACTAAACCAAGACGGTGATTGCAGTCCCAACGACATCACATACCGTAATTCTTTTCACCATGTACGTCCTTTTTGTTTGATCAGAAAGCTCGTTTCCAACAACAACAAAAAGTGCACCGGAAGTCAGGATCGATGGCTAGGCTTGTCAGGAACGATGGCTTGGCTTGTCCGGGCTCGATCCTAGGCTGGCTGGGCTTTTGTTTTTTCGAACCATGAGGCTAGCTGGGCTTTTGAATTTTTCGAACCATGAGGCTGGCTGGACTTGGGATTGATCACTAGGCTGGATTATCCGATCGATCCGTAGGCCGGCCGGGGTCTGGGCCTGGTGATATTGGTCCGATCGACAAATCAGCTCAAATCAATCGCTGCCACCATGGGAGGGGATTGACGAAAGAAAAGGTGGAACAGGGAACGTTACTCCTTTTTTAGATAGGAGACTTTCTAAAGATAATGTCAAAGTTGTACAGATAATCTGACTATGGGATAGGCGATCTATGCTATAATTTTTCATTGATGTTACCAAGATGTAAAACTCAACCAATCAGGACCAGCCCTTGGTTACATTTTTAAAGAAGGTGAGCACCCACCCTACGGAAGCTAATACTCGGACACGGATGGGCAGGCCTGTGGGCACTATAGAATGCTCTAGCTAGCTACCCGAGCACACTTACCATGAGAATTAAATCAAACTTTATCCCTGCGTTCTAAAGACAATGTCAAAGCAGTACACTTACCAAATTTCAAGCGAGTCAGCAAATCATTGCATTTGCCCTGCCGGCGCACCTCCGAGGACACAACGCTCAGCTTATAGAATGCATAGGCAAGGGCAGCATCAACAAAGATGGAAGGAGCAGCCTTCCACAGCTGGTAGCACCCGACGCAGCCAAGAAAAGCACCTACAGAAGTACAAGCAGTAGTAGAGTCAGTAAAATGAGTGCCAATCAGTGGATCCATATGGCTCTTTTCATTGCTTTTTTTTCCAGACACATATGGGGGATTGTTGGTAGGTGCCACTACCATCTATATAAAACATACCGAACAGCATGCCGACTTGATAATCCTCGAGGTCGAAGGCAGTGCGAAGGGATCGGATGTCCGAGATGTTGCGCGCCAGGGGCCTGAACATGTCGCACACCATGGCCTTCAGCGCCCCCGCCGCCTCAGTCCGATCTGAATGCTGGTCACCCTCCAGAGGAGGGGAATCAGGCGAGCACCGCTACAGGGAAATCAGTTTGGAATTTGGGTATGGATTTAGATCTAGAAAGAACAAATAACAGGTGCGCGGCACCTTGAATCAGTAAGACGCTTACCAACGCCCATGGAGCTTTGGAGTATTGCGAGGACGGGATCCTCAGGAGGAGGCTGAGCCCTCGTGTCCCCCTGGTGGTGGCTGAGGGTCGCGCAGAGCCGACGCCGCAGCATCTGCTCCTCCGCGGCGTCAGGTAGGCGCCGCCGCCGCCGCCGCCGGCCGCGCACCTAAGGGCCATTACGGCGTATGTTTTTTTTTTTAGCGTATGTGCCTGGGCGCTCGCTGGTTGAAGGCTTTTTGGTTCCATATACGGGGCCAACATGTTCAGTCCACACGGCCCGGCACCAACATGGACTGTTATTTGGGCTTTAGCCAGTTCGCGAAACGGGAAGCCTCGTACTGCGAGTTCCATCGTCATCCTCCCACACAAAAATAATAATTTTGCTAAAAAAACACAAAAATAATCATCAGAAATGATACTTCCTCTGTCCCAAATTATAGTGTATATTAGATTTTTTTAAGTCAAAACTTGTAAACATCTAGGATACCAAATCTATAACATTAGACTCGTCATGAAATATATCTTCATATCATGTCAAAAAAAAATCTTCATATGGTATACTTGGTATTGTAGATCCAGGGTACCAAATCAATAACATTAGACTCGTCATGAAATATATCTTCATAAGGTATACTTGGTATTTTAGACATAGATATTTTTCTCAATAAACTTGATTAAGGTTTGTGAAGATTGGCTTTTGCAAAAACTAATGCACACTATATAATGGGACAGAGGGAGTACCTGGTTTTTCTAGGGTTTTGGTGAGTGGCAGCAATCTCACAGTCGGGAGTATTTTCCAGACTTCCAACTCCACCCCAACCCCTCCATGCGTCCTTCTCGAGGGGCTTCGGGGAACCGATTGGCAGCGAAAGTACAGAAGTTATCAATTCTCGTAAAAGGGTGGAGGTGAAGCTTTCATAATTAGATCTTTAGGATGTGTTGAGAAAGTTGAAACACAAGGACAAAAAACATGACAATGTCTTCCTGGCAGACATGGATTAACTAATAGGAGACTAGGATCTGAGGTGGATGGCAGTGGATAACCTCAACATAAACAAGACTTTCAGCGCAACCATGTTCCCCAATACCATGCGCTACACATGGAACTTGATGAGGGTGTTCTTTCAGCGGTCGATGGGAATAACCTCTTCATTATTAAGTTAGACTGTCTCGGCCCTTAAAAAAAAGGTGGATTGCCGCGGGGATTGAAGGGGAGTTATGGAGGAGGGGCCCTAGATCTTTCACAAGTATGAAGTTATGATAGATCGATACAATGGCTTGATCAAGCCCATAGAAAACGTGTTTGAGAAGTTGCAAGTGTGGGCACATATTCCTGACATACCTCCACTCTTCTGCAAGGACACGTGATCAAGAAATTGGTTACACAAATCAGCATTTATGTCTCTATAGAGATGAGGCCGTCGGGTAGGGACTTTGTCGGGTTCAGAGTGATCCTTAATGTTTATGACTCGCTGACAAGGTTTACTGTTCTGAACCGGGAGGAGGGAACTAAGAAGATTCTTAAGTACTCCATGAAAACATTCCTAAGTTCTTTGAAGTGTGTGGCATCATGGTCCATGGTCATCTCGAGTGCGGGAAAGGGGCCTATAATGATGAAGATTTGGATTATGGGGAATGGATGGTTGCCATCCACTCTGATTGGCGCCACCACACATGGGAAGCCCGAGTCAGAGAATACCACCTGAGGTGGCTATCATCGCAAATGAGGGGGCGTGGGACCAGAGGAGATAGAGGTCACACCACTAAGTGCAAAGAGCGGGTTTGAGCGAGATGTTGTTTTTGGTGAATACCAATGGCAGAAAGAGGACATCGAGAGTCGTAGGACTTCTCTAGTCCCATAGATAACGCTTCGGTGGTGACAAACATAACAAATGGTTCTGGTTCTGAGCTAGCGGTGTCGGCAAGAGGAGAGGAGAATGTGTTTGCAAGTGATTGATAAGATGGATAGGGTGGGAACATGTAACGCCCTGGCCACAACCACCGGTTTTCGGCCGTTATGCCTGGCGGGATCTAGACTGGCCCCACATACCAACACTAGTCTTTCTGCGCACTTTTGTCCTCACTCGTGCGCACATGAGATCAACTTCCCAGTCGTTCAGCCATCTTAAAATTTCTTTAAGCCGATCACGCTTAAATTTGAGGTTCCTTGTGGATGTGCTCCCGAAAAAGTAGGAATTCCTTGTTGATATGAACAGTCTACAATTCCTATTGAACTAGGATGTCATAGCACCCCATCCTCTCCTCCTACCTACGTGAAGCAGAAGCTAACAAAGAAAGCTAAGCAACGGACGAGACCCAAAAAACTGCAGATCAAGCAGGCTCAAGGAGCGCCCCTAAAAAATGAGTGCTTTTTCTTGGAACTGACGTGGACTTGGCAGCAGCATGATAGTGAGAGACCTTCATGAATTTGTGAGACAATATATTGTTCTTTATGTAGTTGTGACTCGAATACATAAAGTCCAGGTTGAAAAACTAGGGGCTATACTAGCTTATGACAAGTGTTTTACTGTTAGTAGGTTGAATTGGTGGCCTCATCATTTTCTGGAACAAAATTTTACATGATGAGATCTTATTGTATTCATAACATCACATTGATGTTTTTACACGAGAGCACTTGGAGGTTGATGCGCATGTATGGGGAGACACAAATCCCGGAGAGTTATAAAACTTGGTACATGTTAAGTTTATCTGAGCTTTGTTTGATCTACCATGGATGTTATTAAGGGTCTTTAACAAAGTTTTGCAGCAACACGAGCACTCGGGGATGGTGCCGAGGAGCTAGACACGGATGACCGGCTTCCGGGGGGTGGTTGATGTTTGCGGTCTTTCTGGCTTGGGGTTTCAAGGGCAGCATTGGACATATGAGAAGCATGTCATAGGTGGGACGTTTTGCAGAGTATGCCTAAACCATGCACTAGCATCGCGTGACTGGTGTGCAGAGTAAGAAGAAGAGGTCCGGAAAAAAATCTTCACATATGAGGTCATGTGGGAAGCCCACCGACTGTTTCTCTGCCATCGTCTTAGCCAATGCATGCCAACGGCGAGGATAAGCAACGATCGTGCATCACTTACATGAGAAGCTACATGCGATATTAGGCACCCTACAAGCATGGGGGAGTGAGACTTTTGGCCATGTCCAAAAGGAGACAAAAGGCTACTGAAGGATCTCCATGGCTCGCGGGGCAATCAAATCACCTGGGTTCATCAAGGAGCAGTGGCGGAGGCGGGATTACTCAAATATGGATGTTGTGCGGTCGATTGAAGCAAAAAATTCATATTTCATACTGTTCACAAGAGTATAAGCAGTAAACAAAACTAATATGTACTTGATAGTCAAGATGGCGTTATTAATACTTTGGTTGATATCATCAAATCATCTGGGTTCATTTGGGAGTAGCAGTGGAGGCAAGGTTAGTCAAATATTGATGTTGAGGGGGTCGGTTGAAGCAAAAAAATCAACTTTCGGAATGTTTCAAGAGTATAAGCAGTAAATCAACCATGTTAGGGGGGGGGACAGGGCCCTGGCTGGTCCCCTAGCTCTGCCACTATCAAGGAGGAGTCCAAGGTAGCTGATTAATTTGTTGAGATGTATCACCGCGAGGAGGTCATGTGTCCACAGAAGTCTTGCACTCATTGGTTGATTGAAGGTAATAAAAATACTCAATTTTTTTCATCTCCGTGCGAGGCAGCGAAAGAAAAAGAACACAATTTCCTGGTTACGACATCACGATAGCTTCGTCCCATAAGACATAGCCAAGATGGGATTCGTGACATGTGCTTTTTATAAGGATATGTATTCATCAGAGGGGTCGTTTCATATGCATGTTATACCGGAGAAAGTCACTTTAGAGATGAACAACATGCTTATCTCAGAAATTACGGTGAAGGTGGTAAATATAGCTCTGTTTGAGATGTGAAGGAGAGTTGGGACCAACATATAAGGAACTCTCTTTTGCATCCCACTGGAGCATGAGAAGAAGAGTGGCACACTCTATCGGTCGCCTCACCACACCACGCTCCAGACCTTCAAAACTATGCCCTTTGGGTTTCTGCACCGGAAAAAGGGAGAGTATGGTTTTTGGGACCATCTTGGTGTGACTGCTCGATTACGCCACCTACTTCCATGACTTTGTGTAACGCCCCTAGACCGATGCTCGAGAAGACTTCCATATATTCTGGGTTTTGTCGTGTGTTTCATTTGTGCCTGCCCTTTTATTTTTGCATTGCATCATGTCATCATGCCATCATCTCATAAATCTTTTGCAACTCAACTAAATAAATGGCATGGATCTTTGATCCATTTAAATCGAGGGAATTCACATGGTGATTCTCTTTAAAACATATCCTCTCGATATTTAGAGAGCTATAGTAAATATTCCAATTATTTGGATTTACCGCAAACACACTTACAAAATATCCTAATGCCTTTCTTGTCTTAATTCTTGATCTCCAACTTTGCCATTTATTCTTTCATCATCTTCCGGAGCTCCACCAAAAATCCCAACAATTTTGGAAACCTCTAATTCCTAGTCCTTGCTCAAACCTTTTGAATTAAATTCAAATGATTTTGAATTTAATTCCTGCAATCTTGCCACTCCTATTTTTCATGGACCGTGCACATTTTTACGAGTCCGTGGAAATTATCCCCGTGCCCAACTCTTTCTCTAACCTTTCTTTTCTTCCGTTTTTCTTTCTCTTTATTTTTCTGTTTTGAAAAGAGAATTAGAGAAAGAGAGAGAGAGAAGGAGCCCAGCAGCCTGGGCCTCCCAACCTCCCGCGCCGGCCCAAGCCCCCACCAATCCCTCCTAACCCTAGCCCGAACCCCCCTGCCCGATCCCCCACTCTCCCTTGTCTCCTCCCTCGCACCGTTAGCACGCACGAGAGGAGCGCCTCGCCCGATCCCTTCTGCCTCCTCCTCGCTCGCCTCCCTCCTCTCGATCTCTCCCTCTCGGCCTCTCACACCGCCGGCAAACACACACGCAACACACCAGGGAGGAGTCCCCGCGCCCGATCCCCCAGCTCCTCGTGCCGGAGGGCCTCGCGTGCGAGCTCAACCCCGAGCGCCTGAGATGCTCTTCCTCCCTTCTCCACGTGCGCCCGCACCCATCGCCTCCCTGCCATGGCCGCGTGCCGCCCCTCTCCTCCGAGCGCCGCGCTGGGCCTCCTGCGCCTCAACTGGAGTCCAACTCCGACGCCCCTGCCTCGCGTCGTCTTCTTCACCCCCTGCCCGAGTCCCCTGCATCACTCCCCGTCGCCGGAGCCGCTTCAAGCCGCCGTCCTCTCCTCGCCGGTGCGCCCCCCTCCATTTCGGCGCCGGGAACGGAACCCCGCGCCCGGATCTCGCCTCCACCACCATGCGTCGCGCGCCCAACCTCCTCCCTCACCTGCGGCCTCCTCCTCGCCGCATCCTACCGTTCTCCATCGTCGCCGGACCTGCGCCATCATCTGCTTCCTCTACGGCGACCAGGGGCCCCATCGCGTCGCGCCCAGTCACCACTAGCTACTCCGGCGAGCCTCTGCCGCTCACCACCACCATCGTCTCCTTGCTGCCACCGCCCCGAGGCCCCTTGTGATGTTTTGTGTTGGACCGTCAAGATCTGCAAGATCGACTACATGGACGCCAAGACCATACCAGGACCGCCAAGCATCTTCTCTGTGATTTTTGCCAAGTACCACAACAACGCGTCAAGTACCTCTACCGTCGTCTCCGGAAACGCCAAGTACCCCTACGCACGAAGACGCCAAGTCCGTTTCGGGATTCATCAGGTACCGCTACCGATGGCTCGAACGTCTACGAAACGTGAACCACTACCGTCGCGAGAACGACTACTTCCCCTCCGAACCGATTCACTTCGAAAATGCATGCTTCGAAGGTATAACCCCGAGACGACCTTGCGAGAATGAATGTGGGTTGTATGAGTTGCACCGTATGTTTGCATCGTGTCCAAGTTGTCACTCGTTTCCATGCCACTAACCCGTGGGAACCCGGTAGTCGGGAGCACCCCACCATCTCTAGCATGTTTCGCACATACGCACGCTTTCTTTTGCACTAGTATCTTCATGAGCTACCGGAACCGGAATGTTGCCGTGGCACCATTTCCGTTGTCGTTGCCGTGGCACCCTTTTTCGTTTCCGCCACGACGACAAATGCTTCATAATGCTCTTGTCAACATTTTCATAAAATTGCATAAAACTTGCCCATGTCATCCGCATCATGATAATACCATTTAAAATATTTTAAATTGTTGTTGCATTAAATTGCTAAATGCATATGGGGATTTACCGGAATTGTTGTTTGATGTTTCCGGCCCCATTTAAATTGTTTAGATTGTGTAGTTTACTTTTGCCTCACCCCTTGCCATGCTAACCAACATTTAATTTTGATGAGTACATAAACGAGAGAGAACTAAATAACTTGAATGTGGTGTTTGTCAATATGCATCTCGCTGCATATTGAGCTCCACTTAATTTGTAGTATTGTTTGTGCACTTTGCCATGCCATGCTTCATTAAACCGGACATGCATCATACTTGTTTGTGCATCATGCCATGTTTATGTGATGGTTGTTTACTATGTTATTTGTTTCTTTCCGGGTTGCTTCTCTCGTTAGGTTCGGTTTCGTTCCGGAGTTGTGAGGATTCGTTCGACTACGTCCGTTTGTCTTCTTCATGGACTCGTTCTTCTTCCTTGCGGGATTTCAGGCAAGATGACCATACCCTCGAAATCACTTCTATCTTTGCTTGCTAGATGCTCGCTCTTTTGCTATGCCTATGCTACGATGCCTATCACTTGCTTATCATGCCTCCCATATTGCCATGTCAAGCCCCTAACCATCCTTTCCTAGCAAACCGTTGTTTGGCTATGTTACCGCTTTGCTCAGCCCCTCTTATAGCGTTGTTAGTTGCAGGTGAAGATGAAGTTTGTTCCTTGTTGGAACATGGAGATGTTGTTCCTTGTTGGAACATGTTTACTTGTGGGATATCACAATATCTCTTATTTAATTAATGCATCTATATACTTGGTAAAGGGTGGAAGGCTCGGCCTTATGCCTGGTGTTTTGTTCCACTCTTGCCGCCCTAGTTTCCGTCATATCGGTATTATGTTCCCGGATTTTGCGTTCCTTACACGGTTGGGTGATTTATGGGATCCCCTTGACAGTTCGCTTTGAATAAGACTCCTCCAGCAAGGCCCAACCTTGGCTTTACCATTTGCCACCTAAGCCTTTTTCCCTTGGGTTCTGCAGACTCAAGGGTCATCTTTATTTTAAACCCCCGGGCCAATGCTCCTTCGATTGCTGGCCCAAACCGAGCGATGTCCGGCGCCCCTGGGCAATCAGGGTCTATGCCAACCCGACGTCTTGCTCATCCGGTGTGCCCTGAGAACGAGATACGTGCGACTCCTATCGGGATTTGTCGGCACATCGGGCGGCTTTGCTGGTCTTGTTTTACCATTGTCGAAATGTCTTGTAGCCGGGATTCCGAGACTAATCGGGTCTTCCCGGTAGAAGGAATATCCTTCGTTGACCGTGAGAGCTTATAATGGGCTAAGTTGGGACACCCCTGCAGGGTATTATCTTTCAAAAGCCGTGCCCGCGGTTATGAGGCATATGGGAATTTGTTAATGTCCGGTTGTAGAAAACCCGAAGTTGATCTTAATTAAAATACACCAACCGCGTGTGTAACCGTGATGGTCTCTTCTCGGTGGAGTCCGGGAAGTGAACACGGTGTTGGAGTTATGCTTGACGTAGGTTGTTCTAGGATCACTTCTTGATCATAGTTGTTCGACCGTGCTTTTGCCTTCTCTTCTCGCTCTCATTTGCATATGTTAGACACTAGATATGCTAGTCGCTTGCTGCAGCTCCACCTCACTACCTTCTCCTACCCATAAGCTTAAATAGTCTTGATCTCGCGGGTGTGAGATTGCTGAGTCCCCGTGACTCACAGATACTTCCAAAACCAGTTTGCAGGTGCCGATCAAACCGTGCAGGTGACGCACCCGAGCTCAGGGAGGAGCTCGATGAAGATCTTGTTCATTGTGTTGTTTCATTGCAGTTGATCAGTAGTGGAGCCCAGTTGGGACGATCGAGGATCTGTGTAGCATTTGGGGTAGTCTTCTTTTATTTTGGTTCCGTAGTCAGACCTTGATTGTATCTGTTTGATGTAATGCTTTATGTATTGCGTGAAGTGGCGATTGTAAGCCAACTATGTATCTTATTCCCTTATGTATTACATAGGTTGTGTGAAGATTACCTCACTTGCGACATTGCTTTCAATGCGGTTATGCCTCTAATGTTGGAAATATGCCCTAGAGGAAATAATAAAAGCATTATTATTATATTTCCTTATTCATGATAATTGTCTTTATTCGTGCTATAATTGTGTTATCCGGAAATCGTAATACATGTGTGAATAACAGACAACAACATGTCCCTAGTAAGCCTCTAGTTGACTAGCTCGTTGATCAATAGATAGTCATGGTTTCCTGACTATGGGCATTGGATGTCAATGATAACGAGATCACATCATTAGGAGAATGATGTGATGGACGAGACCCAATCCTAAACATAGCATAAGATCGCATAGTTCGTTTGCTAGAGTTTTCCAATGTCAAGTATCCTTTCCTTAGACCATGAGATCGTGTAACTCCCGGATACCATAGGAGTGCTTTGGGTGTACCAAACGTCACAACGTAACTGGGTGACTATAAAGGTATACTATGGGTATCTCCGAAAGTATCTGTTGGGTTGACACGGATCGAGACTGGGATTTGTCACTCCGCTTGACGGAGAGGTATCACCGGGCCCTCTCGGTAATGCATCATCATAATGAGCTCAATGTGATCAAAGTGTTTGATCACGGGATCATGCATTACGGTACGAGTAAAGTGACTTGCCGGTAACGAGATTGAACGAGGTATTGGGATACCAACGATCGAATCTCGGGCAAGTAAAATACCGATTGACAAAGGGAATCGCATACGGGATTAATTGAATCCTCGACATCGTGGTTCATCCGATGAGATCATCATGGAGCATGTGGGAGCCAACATGGGTATCCAGATCCCGTTGTTGGTTATTGCCCGAGAGCCGTCTCGGTCATGTCTGCATGTCTCCCGAACCCGTAGGGTCTACACACTTAAGGTTCGGTGACGCTAGGGTTGTGAAGATATGTGTATGCAGTAACCCGAATGTTGTTCGGAGTCCCGGATGAGATTCCGGACGTCACGAGGAGTTTCGGAATGGTCCGGAGGTAAAGAATTATATATAGAAAGTGTTGTTTTGGCCATCGGGACAAGTTTCGGGATTATCGGTATTGTACCGGGACCACCGGAGGGTCCCGGGGGGTCCACCGGGTGGGGCCACCTGCCTCGGGGGGCCACATGGGCTCTAGGGGTGCGCCTTGGCCTATATGGGCCAAGGGGAACCAGCCCCTAGAGGCCCATGCGCCTAGGATGGGGGAAACCCTAAAGGGGGGGCGCCCCCCCCCCTGCTTGGGGGGCAAGCCCCACCCCTTGGCCGCCGCCCCCCTAGGAGATTGCATCTCCTAGGGCCGCCCCCCCTAGGGGGCTATATAAAGGGGGGGAGGGGGGCAGCCGCACCCTTGCTCCTGGCGCCTCCCTCTCCCTCTCCAACATCTCCTCCTCCTCCGTAGAGCTCTACGAAGCCCTGCCGGAGTACTGCAGCTCCACCATCACCACGCCGTCATGCTGCTGCTGGAGCCATCTTCCCCAACCTCTCCTTTGCCTTGCTGGATCAAGAAGAAGGAGACGTTACGCTGACCATACGTGTGTTGAACGCGGAGGTGCCGTCCTTTCGGTGCTAGGATCTCCGGTGATTTGGATCACGTCGTGTACGACTACCTCATCCCCGTCCGTTGAACGCTTCCGCTCGCGATCTACAAAGTGGTATGTAGATGCAATCACTCTCCCATGACTCGTTGCTTAGATGAACTCATAGATGGATCTTGGTGAAACCGTAGGAAAAATTTTAATTTTCTGCAACGTTCCCCAACAGTGGCATCATGAGCTAGGTCTATGCGTAGTTCTCTATTGCACGAGTAGAACACAATTTGTTGTGGGCGTAGATGTTGTCAACTTTCTTGCCGCTACTAGTCTTATCTTGCTTCAGCGGTATTGTGGGATGAAGCGGCCCGAACCAACCTTACACGTACTCTTACGTGAGACCGGTTCCACCGACTAACATGCACTAGTTGCATAAGGTGGCTGGCGGGTGTCGTTCTCTCCCACTTTAGTTGGAGTGGATTCGATGAAAAGGGTCCTTATGAAGGGTAAATAGAAGTTGACAAATCACGTTGTGGCTTTCACGTAGGTAAGAAAACGTTCTTGCTAGAACCCTAATTCAGCCACGTAAAACTTGCAACAACAATTAGAGGACGTCTAACTTGTTTTTGCAGCAAGTGCTTTGTGATATGATATGGCCAAAGTTGTGATGAATGATGAATGATCTATATGTGATGTATGAGATGTTCATGCTATTGTAATAGGAATAACGACTTGCATGTCGATGAGTATGACAACCGGCAGGAGCCATAGGAGTTGTCTTTATTTTTTTTGCATGACCTGCGTGTCATTGAGAAACGCCATGTAAATTACTTTACTTTATTGCTAAACGCGTTAGCCATAATAGTAGAAGTAATAGTTGGCGAGCAACTTCATGGAGACACGATGATGGAGATCATGGTGTCAAGCCGGTGACAAGATGATCATGGAGCCCCAAGATGGAGATCAAAGGAGCTATGTGATATTGGCCATATCATGTCACGTTTATTATTTGATTGCATGTGATGTTTATCATGTTTTGCATCTTGTTTACTTAGAACGACGGTAGTAAATAAGATGATCCCTCATAATAATTTCAAGAAGTGTTCCCCCTAACTGTGCACCGTTGCGACAGTTCGTTGTTTCGAAGCACCACGTGATGATCGGGTGTGATAGATTCTAACGTTCACATACAACGGGTGTAAGACAGATTTACACATGCAAACACTTAGGTTGACTTGACGAGCCTAGCATGTACAGACATGGCCTCGGAACACAGAAGACCGAAAGGTCGAGCATGAGTCGTATAGAAGATACGATCAACATGAAGATGTTCACCAATGTTGACTAGTCCGTCTCACGTGATGATCGGACACGGCCTAGTTGACTTGGATCATGTAATACTTAGATGACTGTAAGAGGGATGTCTATCTAAGTGGGAGTTCATTAAATAATTTGATTAGATGAACTTCATTATCATGAACAAAGTCTAAAATATTTACAATATGTCTTGTAGATCAAATGGCCAACGTAGTCCTCAACTTCAACGCGTTCCTAGAGAAAACCAAGCTGAAAGACGATGGCAGCAACTATACGGACTGGGTCCGGAACCTGAGGATCATCCTCATAGCTGCCAAGAAAGATTATGTCCTACGAGCACCGCTGGGTGACGCACCCGTTCTCCCTGCAGAACAAGACGTTATGAACGCTTGGCAGTCACGTTCCGATGATTACTCCCTCGTTCAGTGCGGCATGCTTTACAGCTTAGAGCCGGGGCTCCAAAAGCGTTTTGAGAGACATGGAGCATATGAGATGTTTGAAGAGCTGAAAATGGTTTTCCAAGCTCATGCCCGGGTCGAGAGATATGAAGTCTCCGACAAATTCTTTAGCTGTAAGATGGAGGAAAATAGCTCTGTCAGTGAACACATACTCAAGATGTCTGGGTTGCACAACCGCTTGACTCAACTGGAAGTTAATCTCCCGGATGAAGCGGTCATTGACAGAATCCTCCAGTCGCTTCCACCTAGCTACAAGAGCTTTGTGGTGAACTACAACATGCAGGGGATGGTAAAGACCATTCCTGAGGTATATGCTATGCTGAAATCAGCGGAGGTAGAAATCAAGAAGGAACATCAAGTGTTGATGGTGAATAAAACCACTAAGTTCAAGAAGGGCAAGGGTAAAAAGAACTTCAAGAAGGACGGCAAGGAAGTTGCCGCGCCCGGTAAGCAAGTTGCCGGGAAGAAGCCAACGAATGGACCCAAGCCCGAGACTGAGTGCTTTTATTGCAAGGGAAGTGGTCACTGGAAGCGGAACTGCCCCAAATACTTAGCGGACAAGAAGGCCGGCAAAACAAAAGGTATATGTGATATACATGTAATTGATGTGTACCTTACCAGTACTCGTAGTAGCTCTTGGGTATTTGATACCGGTGCAGTTGCTCACATTTGTAACTCAAAACAGGAGCTGCGGAATAAGCGAAGACTGGCGAAGGATGAGGTGACGATGCGCGTCAGGGATGGTTCCATGGTCAATGTGATCGCCGTCGGCACACTACCTCTACATTTACCTACGGGATTAGTTTTAAACCTCAATAATTGTTATTTAGTGCCAAGTTTGAGCATGAACATTGTGTCTGGATCTCGTTTAATTCGAGATGGCTACTCATTTAAATCCGAGAATAATGGTTGTTCTATTTATATGAGAGATATGTTTTATGGTCATGCTCCGATGGTTAATGGTTTATTCTTAATGAATCTCGTACGTGATGATACACATATTCATAGTGTGAATACCAAAAGAGTTAAAGTTGATAACAATAGTCCCACATATTTGTGGCACTGCCGCCTTGGTCACATAGGTGTCAAACGCATGAAGAAGCTCCATGCAGATGGACTTTTAGAGTCTCTTGATTATGAATCATTTGACACGTGCGAACCATGCCTCATGGGTAAAATGACCAAGACTCCGTTCTCAGGAACAATGGAGCGAGCAACCAACTTATTGGAAATCATACATACCGATGTGTGCGTGTAACGCCCTCGATGCGGCTATATCTCCCACGTGTCGAAGCACGACTTAGAGGCATAACCGCATTGAAAGCAATGTCGCAAGTGAGGTAATCTTCACACAACCCATGTAATACATAAGGGAAAGAGATACATAGCTGGCTTACAATCGCCACTTCACACAAATACATGAATGAAACATTACATCATACAGTTACAATCAGGGCCCGACTACGGAGCCAAAATAAAAGAAGAAACCCCAAAAGCGACAAAGATCCACGATCGACCCCAACTGGGCTCCACTACTGATCGACTAGAACGAAACATCACAATGAACAAAGATCTTCATCGAGTTCCTCCTTGAGCTCGGGTGCGTCACGAGGACTCAGCAATCTCACACCCGCGAGATCAAGACTATTTAAGCTTATAGGTAGGGTAAAAGGTATGAGGTGGAGCTGCAGCAAGCGACTAGCATATATGGTGGCTAGCATACGCAAATGAGAGCGAGAAGAGAAGGTAAAAGCACGGTCGAACAACTATGATCAAGAAGTGATCCTGAAACTACTTACGTCAAGCATAACTCCAACAACCGTGTTCACTTCCCGGACCCCGCCGAGAAGAGACCATCACGGTTACACACGCGGTTGGTGTATTTTAAATAAGATCAACTTCGGGTTTTCTACAACCAGACATTAACAAATTCCCATCTGCCACATAACCCCGGGCACGGCTTTCAAAAGTTCAAAACCCTGCAGGGGTGTCCCAACTTAGCCCATGATAAGCTCTCGCGATCAACGAAGGATATTCCTTCTCCCCGGGAAGAACCGATCAGTCTCGGAATCCCGGCTACAAGACATTTGGACAGTAATAAAACAAGTCCAGCAAAACCGCCCGATGCGCCGACATCCTGATAGGAGTTGCACATATCTCGGTCTCAGGGCAACACCGGATGAGACTAGCTACGAGTAAAACCAGGCCTCGAGTTTCCACGAGGTGGCCCCGCAGGCAGCTCAGTTCGGACCAACACTTAGACAAGCATTGGCCCGGGGGGGCTAAATAAAGATGACCCTCGGGTTGATCAGACCCAAGAGAAAGGGGTAGGTGGTAGGCAAATGGTAAAAACCAATGTTGGGCCTGCTGGAAAAGTCTTATTCAAAGCGAACTGTCAAGGGGGTCCCATAAATCACCCGACCGCGTTAGGGACGCAAAATCCGGGAACATAACACCGATATGACGGAAAACTAGGGCGGCAAGAGTGGAACAAAACACCAGGCATAAGGCCGAGCCTTCCACCCTTTACCAAGTATATAGATGCATTAATTAAATAAGATATATTGTGATATCCCAACAAGTAAACATGTTCCAAACAAGGAACAACATCTCCATGTTCCAAAAAGGAACAAATCTTCATCTTCACCTGCAACTAACAGCGCTATAAGAGAGGCTGAGCAAAGCGGTAACATAGCCAAACAACGGTTTGCTAGGACAAGGTGGGTTAGAGGCTTGGTTTAACAATATGGGAGACATGATAAGCAAGTGGTAGGTATCGCAGCATAGGCATAGCAAAAGAGCGAGCAATCTAGCAAGCAAAGATAGAAGTGATTTCGAGGGTATGGTCATCTTGCCTGAGATCCCGCAAGGAAGAAGAACGAGTCCATGAAGAAGACAAACGGACGTAGACGAACGAATCCTCACAACTCCGGAACGAAACCGAAGCTAACGAGAGAAACAACCCGGAAACAAACAAACAACATAGTAAAACAACCATCACATAAACATGGCATGATATGCGAGATGTGGTATGCAATGCATATGCATGCTTCGGAAGGAAAAAGATGAACCAGGCATAATCTTGGCAAACCAAGTATGCCACTGGAAATATGAGATGATTTCGGTTGAAATCGATATAAAGATCACCGGAATCGGATGCACGGTTTGCAAATGACAAGCAAAACAAGAATGACAAGAATCAGCCATTAACAGCATGATGCTACTAAGCAAGCAACAAGAAATTAAGCTACTGCACCCAAACATATCAACAAAGCATATGACAGCAATCTACTCAACATGCTTGACAAAAGATGAACACTGAGCTACGGCTAAATCACACCAGAACAGGTTCAAACAAACATGGCAAAAGTGCAAAAGATAACAGGTTCACAGACTTGGTGCAAATAACATGCCAGAAACTAACATCAGGATGACATGTTTAGAGCAATGAAACAACATGCTACAAGAACAGGACATAGCAAAATAAGGCATGGCATGAATATACTCAAAGCACTTAACAAAAGTCCCTAACTGACCATAAGCCAAAAAGGACTAGAAAATATAATAACACCCATGTTAATTAAGCAAGTTTCGTTACAGGTTTCAGACTTAGCAGAAAACTGGACATGTCAAAAACAGATAACAAGTAGGCATGTTCGTGAGCTCGATGCACTCACTACAGAGCATTGCATGATAACCTAAGCATACATACATCAAGAATACATGGCATAAAATCTATACATGGCAAGAACAACATCATAGCATGCAAGGATCAACTACAACAAGCTTGGCAAAATGGAATAACATGTAAACAATCTGCCAGCAACATTTTATAGCAAAAGTAGAGCTCGATTGACTCAAGCTATGGCACTCCATAATTACGAAGGCATTTATGGATAGAGCAAAACCATATGCTCAAAATACTCTTACTGATCATGCTCAAAAGAGGCATAGATCTCTCTGAAATAACATGAACACATGGCATAAAAATAACAGCAGGCAAGGACTTAGTGAAATTACTAAGTCTCTGAAATCAGCAACATTAAGTACCCTAGTTTGCATGCTTGTTCTAGTCACTACAAAGATCACAAAAATACATGGCATAAACCTCTGGAAAGACGGCATGGCATATTACAAAACACATGTAGAGCTCAACTCCATAGGATGCACACATCAATCATGGCAAAAATGACAAAAGTGCATGTTCAGATAAGAATCAGAAACTAACATCACATAGCCCTCTTCTAACAGCATTTCGGGCATCAAGATGACCTCAAATGGAAATGGTGCAATGGAATGAAATGATGTACTCTTCGAGGCGAACAATTTCACATATTATACGCACGAATCGGAGCTACGGAAGCAAAGTTACGGCATGTTGAACATGAGACAATGATGTGAAATTATGAGGACTTGGAGAAATCGAGGGGGCGAAGGAGAAGTCAACCCCTCGGGCTCTGGATCGGATCTGGCCGGCTCGGGGTCGGGCCCGGCAGCGGCCGGCGATGGCGAGGGCGACGCCGGCGATGGGGCGCGGCGCGGCGCCGGAGAGGGCGGCGGGGCGGCGCGGAGAGGGCGGCGACCGGCGCGGAGACGAGGCGGCGAGGCGGCGCCGGCGCGGGCGCGGGGTGGCACGGCCGCGGCGGAGGCGGGCGATGGCGGAGCCAGCCGGCGCGGGCGACGGCGCGCGCGGGCGGGCGCTCGCGGGCGGCGGCGGCGACAGCCCGGGCCGGGGGGGGCCGCGGACGGGCCCGGCGGGCCCGCGCGGTGGCGATGTGGGCGCGGTGGCGGCGGCAAATAGGAGCGCGACACGTGGCGGCGGCGGCGCGGGTCGGACACGTCCGGCCCGGCGGATTTCGTCCAGCGGCGCGGGGAAGAAAAGGACTAGGGTTAGGGTAGGAATCATCCGTAAATGGAGGAGGGGGGGCCTTTTTATAGGTAGAAGGAGCTAGGAAGCTCCAAATGGAGAGCGGTTTTCGGCCACGCGATCGTGATCGAACGACCGAGAGGATAGGAGTGACTTAGGTGGGTTTTGGGCCATTTTGAAGGGGTGTTGGGCTGCACCAAAAGAGGCCTTTGCGGTTACCCGGTTAACCGTTGGAGTATCAAACGACCTCCGATTGAGCCGAAACTTGACAGGCGGTCTACCGGTGCTATACCAAGGCCGCTTGGCAAACCTCGGTCCATTCCGAGAAGGTTTAATACCCGCTCACGGAAAAAGGTAAAAGGGGACGCCGGGGAACATAGGAGCGCCGGATTGCAAAACGGACAACGGGGAAAATGCTCGGATGCATAAGACGAACACGTATGCGAATGCGATGCACATGATGACATGATATGAAATGCAGATGGTGACATGGCAAAGAGCGACACGCAAGCACATGACATGGCAACGACGACGAATAACTGGCGGACACCTGGCGCATCAGATCCGGGGCGTTACAGTGCGGTCCAATGAGTGTTGAGGCTCGTGGTGGCTATCGTTATGTTCTCACCCTCACTGATGACTTGAGTAGATATGGGTATATCTACTTAATGAAACACAAGTCTGAGACCTTTGAAAAGTTTAAGGAATTTCAGAGTGAGGTTGAAAATCAACGTGATAGAAAGATCAAGTTTCTACGATCAGATCGTGGAGGAGAATACTTGAGTCACGAATTTGGCACGCACTTAAGAAAATGTGGAATAGTTTCACAACTCACGCCGCCTGGAACACCTCAGCGTAATGGTGTGTCCGAACGTCGTAATCACACTCTATTAGATATGGTACGATCTATGATGTCTCTTACCGATTTACCGTTATCTTTTTGGGGCTATGCTTTAGAGACTGCCGCATTCACTTTAAATAGGGCTCCGTCGAAATCCGTTGAGACGACACCGTATGAATTATGGTTTGGGAAGAAACCTAAGTTGTCGTTTCTAAAAGTTTGGGGATGCGATGCTTATGTCAAGAAACTTCAACCTGAAAAGCTCGAACCCAAGTCGGAAAAATGCGTCTTCATAGGATACCCTAAAGAAACTATTGGGTATACCTTCTACCTCAGATCCGAAGGCAAGATCTTTGTTGCCAAGAATGGATCCTTTCTAGAGAAAGAGTTTCTCTCGAAAGAAGTAAGTGGGAGGAAAGTAGAACTTGATGAAGTATTACCTCTTGAACCGGAAAATGGCGCAACTCAAGAAAATGTTTCTGAGGTGCCTGCACCGACTAGAGAGGAGATTAATGATGATGATCAAGATGCTTCTGATCAAGCTCCTACTGAAATTCAAAGGTCCACAAGGACACGTTCCGCACCAGAGTGGTACGGCAACCCTGTCTTGGAAATCATGTTGTTAGACAACGGTGAACCTTCGAACTATGAGGAAGCAATGGAGGGCCCGGATTCCGACAAATGGCTGGAAGCCATGAAATCCGAGATAGGATCCATGTATGAAAACAAAGTATGGACTTTGACTGACTTGCCCGTTGAGCGGCGAGCCATAGAAAATAAATGGATCTTTAAGAAGAAGACAGACGCGGATGGTAATGTGACCATCTATAAAGCTCGGCTTGTCGCTAAGGATTATCGACAAGTTCAAGGGGTTGACTACGATGAGACTTTCTCACCGGTAGCGAAGCTGAAGTCCGTCCGAATCATGTTAGCAATTGCCGCATTCTACGATTATGAAATATGGCAAATGGACGTCAAAACGGCATTCCTTAATGGTTTCCTTAAGGAAGAATTGTATATGATGCAGCCGAAAGGTTTTGTCGATCCTAAGAATGCTGACAAGGTGTGCAAGCTCCAACGCTCGATTTATGGGCTGGTGCAAGCATCTCGGAGTTGGAACATTCGCTTTGATGAGATGATCAAAGCGTTTGGGTTTACGCAGACTTATGGAGAAGCCTGCGTTTACAAGAAAGTGAGTGAGAGCTCTGTAGCATTTCTCATATTATATGTAGACGACATACTTTTGATGGGAAAAGATATAGAACTCTTGGACAGCATTAAGGCCTACTTGAATAAGAGTTTTTCAATGAAGGACCTTGGAGAAGCTGCTTATATATTAGGCATCAAGATCTATAGAGATAGATCGAGACGCCTCATAGGTCTTTCACAAAGCACATACCTTGATAAGATATTGAAGAAGTTCAATATGGATCAATCTAAGAAAGGGTTCTTACCTGTGTTACAAGGTGTGAAATTGAGCTCAGCTCAATGTCCGACCACGGCAGAAGATATAGAAGAGATGAGTGTCATCCCCTATGCCTCAGCCATAGGTTCTATTATGTATGCCATGCTGTGTACCAGACCTGATGTAAACCTTGTCGTAAGTTTGGTAGGAAGGTACCAAAGTAATCCCGGCAAGGAACACTAGACAGCGGTCAAAAATATCCTGAAGTACCTGAAAAGGACTAAGGAAATGTTTCTCGTTTATGGAGGTGACGAAGAGCTCGTCGTAAAGGGTTACGTCGACGCTAGCTTCGACACAGATCTGGATGACTCTAAGTCACAAACCGGATACGTGTATATTTTGAATGGTGGGGCGGTAAGCTGGTGCAGTTGCAAGCAGAGCGTTGTGGCGGGATCTACATGTGAAGCGGAGTACATGGCAGCCTCGGAGGCAGCACATGAAGCAATTTGGGTGAAGGAGTTCTTCACCGACCTCGGAGTCATACCCAATGCGTCGGGGCCAATCAAACTCTTCTGTGACAACACTGGAGCTATTGCACTTGCCAAGGAGCCCAGGTTTCACAAGAAGACCAGGCACATCAAGCGTCGCTTCAACTCCATTCGTGAAAATGTTCAAGATGGAGACATAGAAATTTGTAAAGTGCACACAGATCTGAATGTCGCAGATCCGTTGACTAAACCTCTCCCTAAGGCAAAACATAATCAGCACCAGAACTCTATGGGTGTTCGATTCATTACAATGTAACTAGATTATTGACTCTAGTGCAAGTGGGAGACTGTTGGAAATATGCCCTAGAGGCAATAATAAAAGCATTATTATTATATTTCCTTATTCATGATAATTGTCTTTATTCGTGCTATAATTGTGTTATTCGGAAATCGTAATACATGTGTGAATAACAGACAACAACATGTCCCTAGTAAGCCTCTAGTTGACTAGCTCGTTGATCAATAGATAGTCATGGTTTCCTGACTATGGGCATTGGATGTCAATGATAACGAGATCACATCATTAGGAGAATGATGTGATGGACGAGACCCAATCCTAAACATAGCATAAGATCGCATAGTTCGTTTGCTAGAGTTTTCCAATGTCAAGTATCCTTTCCTTAGACCATGAGATTGTGTAACTCCCGGATACCGTAGGAGTGCTTTGGGTGTACCAAACGTCACAACGTAACTGGGTGACTATAAAGGTATACTACGGGTATCTCCGAAAGTATCTGTTGGGTTGACACGGATCGAGACTGGGATTTGTCACTCCGCTTGACGGAGAGGTATCACCGGGCCCTCTCGGTAATGCATCATCATAATGAGCTCAATGCGATCAAAGTGTTTGATCATGGGATCATGCATTACGGTACGAGTAAAGTGACTTGCCGGTAACGAGATTGAACGAGGTATTGGGATACCGACGATCGAATCTCGGGCAAGTAAAATACCGATTGACAAAGGGAATCGTATACGGGATTAATTGAATCCTCGACATCGTGGTTCATCCGATGAGATCATCGTGGAGCATGTGGGAGCCAACATGGGTATCCAGATCCCGCTGTTGGTTATTGCCCGAGAGCCATCTCGGTCATGTCTGCATGTCTCCCGAAGCCGTAGGGTCTACACACTTAAGGTTCGGTGACGCTAGGGTTGTGAAGATATGTGTATGCAGTAACCCGAATGTTGTTCAGAGTCCTGGATGAGATCCCGGACGTCACGAGGAGTTTCGGAATGGTCCGGAGGTAAAGAATTATATATAGAAAGTGCTGTTTTGGCCATCGGGACAAGTTTCGGGGTTATCGGTATTGTACCGGGACCACCGGAGGGTCCCGGGGGGTCCACCGGGTGGGGCCACCTGCCTCGGGGGGCCACATGGGCTCTAGGGGTGCGCCTTGGCCTACATGGGTCAAGGGGAACCAGCCCCTAGAGGCCCATGCGCCTAGGGTGGGGGAAACCCTAAAGGGGGGCGCCCCCCCCCCCTTGCTTGGGGGGCAAGCCCCACCCCTTGGCCGCCGCCCCCCTAGGAGATTGCATCTCCTAGGGCCGGCGCCCCCCCTAGGGGGCTATATAAAGGGGGGAGGGGGCAGCCGCACCCTTGCTCCTGGCGCCTCCCTCTCCCTCTCCAACATCTCCTCCTCCTCCGTAGAGCTCGGCGAAGCCCTGCCGGAGTACTGCAGCTCCACCATCACCACGTCGTTGTGCTGCTGCTGGAGCCATCTTCCCCAACCTCTCCTTTGCCTTGCTGGATCAAGAAGAAGGAGACGTTACGCTGACCGTACGTGTGTTGAACGCGGAGGTGCCGTCCTTTCGGTGCTAGGATCTCCGATGATTTGGATCACGTCGTGTACGACTACCTCATCCCCGTTCGGTGAACGCTTCCGCTCGCGATCTACAAAGTGCTATGTAGATGCAATCTCTCTCCCATGACTCGTTGCTTAGATGAACTCATAGATAGATCTTGGTGAAACCGTAGGAAAATTTTTAATTTTCTGCAACGTTCCCCAACATCTAAGTCGTGCTTCGACACGTGGGAGATATAGCCGCATCGAGGGCGTTACAAGTTGGTAATCAGAGCCTTCCCCGACCTTAGGAGCCCCCACCGATTGATCATTTTTAGCGGCCGAGTTGTGTCTAGAAATGTTTTGAGTCATTTAGAAATTATCGGAGAGTTTAGGAATTCTTATTACTTCCCAGTCTCCTTCGTCGCTCTGGTGAGGCCTCCTGACGTAGAGTTTTGACTCTTCTCTTCTCAAATTTCACTAAAAAAAAATTTAGGATCACGCGGGTATCTTAGAATCGTTCCGATGGTTTTGTGATGACAACATTGTCTTGGTGCCTCCTGTCAGCAGGGGTTTAGTGGAAGTGTCCCGGGGAGTTGAGCTCTGAGGTGTTGTCGTCATAATTTTATCGTTGCAGTTCTGGAATACCTGAGTTTAGTACGCCGACATCGAAAATCTCTTTTGTACAGTTGTTGGTGAGATAACCCTGATAGCCCAGTACTGAGGCGAGTGCGGGAGTATTGCCATAACTCGTATAACGGATGCTTTTCGAAGGTTGAGGTAAACGATTTCCGGAGTTTTCTTGGTTATGTGTTGAAGGATGGATACAGCTGGATCTAGGTATTGTTAGTTTGGGTGATATATTTTGTGTCCCCTGTATCCCCAACACCTGATTGCATAACCAGAAAGTTTCGGGAGTTTATAAGTGGGAATTCAAGTAGCTCCTAGAATATCTTTCCAACAAACACATGATACGATATGGGATCTATCATATGTTTGTTTCCGGCTTACTCTGCAAGCCAAATCCTTTGTTTTTGTTTTGTTTTGTGGTATTCGAGTTGCTTCAAAGTCAAGTGTTGATTCCATACCTTTTTCTAAACGGTGTTCTCATATTTCTATGGGATTGCTAATCCTTTCAATCATCGAGGTTGTCATGTTAATTCTTTTCCAACCGGCGTGCTTCTCTTCAAGTGGATCCGATCATTTCAACATTTGCGAGATCAATTCTTAGTTCTTTGCAATGGTGTTTGCTTCATCCGTCCCAAGTTGCCTTTGTTTTTCCCGCCCTCCCACCCTTTTTTTCTTCAAGGATTCAGATTTCGTAATCAAGTATTCTTTTTATTGATGTGAAGTCTCTTCATTCTTTTCCTCAATGCTCTTATCCGGTGATTCTCATGAAGATGCTAAAGTAAGCTTCGAGTTTATCATTCTTCATCCTCATATTTTCTCCGGTGGATTCAATTCAAGCTTTGTCGATCTTATCCTTTTCCTCGTTTCAAATGCTTTCTCATACCGGTGCACCTCTTAATCTTTCACCTATCGCTATTCATTTGTTCTGGAGTGCTCAAGATATTCTCGGAAGATTCGTGTTTTCTCTCCTAATCCGTTCAAGCTCTTTCGAGATTGTTATATCATTCAAGCCATTTAATTCAACCGGCGCAATCTTTCTTTTAATCATTCAACTGTGTATCTTTTGAGTGGGCCCTAACCCACAGGTCTTTTCCTAGGATCTTACCTGACTCTTCTAATTTTCCCGGAGCTATTCCCAAATTCTTTTCAAAGTTTGACGTAAGAATGAATTGTCACCAGTCAAATGTCTTTCTCCAAGATCTTTCAAATTTTTTCATTGTTAGTTCAACCTTTCCAAATTTCATTCCGGAGTGCCTCAACAATTCATGGTGGTGTTTCTCATCGTCATTCTCAACATTTGAAGACCGAAGAAGAGTTTCTCTTAAATCTTGCTCCATTCTCTTCAAGATTCATGGTTCTAGCTTGATGTCATCCTCTCATAATTGTTTTCGATTGTGAGAATTCTTTTAACCCATCTGGAGCATTTCAGAAGTCTTTTCAGTTTCATTCTTCGAAGCCCATCATCTCAGTATTATTCATTCTCAGCTTTCAGCTCTCGTTCTCCAAATCATACTGGTGCATCATTCAAGTATTATCTAATCAGCTCGGGATCTTTGCGTTCACTTGTATCTAAATTCTCTCAAGTATCTTCGTTCATTTTCTAATTCTTCCCGGTGATTCGTTCTCTTTTCTTCATTCATTTTCAATTCTTACGGTGGTTCGTTCAAGAGTTCTCTTTTCTTGGTTATCATATCAATTCATTCGTTCTTTCCAAATCCTACCGACGGATTGTTGAAGACTTTTCTCAAGTTTGCGCTATATCTCTCTTAATCTTTTCTACGAAAATAAGTAGTATGCCAAATCCGTTGCTTGTCATCAATCTAAATTGGTGAAGGATACGCATAACATAATTCTTGTTCTTGTTTCATCCAAGTGATTGATTCATTCTTCCGGAGTTCGTAATGGTATCAATTTCTCAGTTCTAAGTTGTTCATCTCTTCTTTCCGTAGTTTGTTCATCATATCACATTCTCGGTCCGAGATGCTTCATCTTTTGTTTCCGGAGTTCAAAGTTTTCTCGGTTATATCATTTCAAAGCTTCATCTTATCAGTGCAAGGCTTCACCTTGTGTTTTCAACTTCTCTTTCTTTTATCATCCTTTTCTTACCGGAGTTCTTCATGGAGGCTCTACATGGTGCTTCGTCAAGGATTCTTTTCATTCTTCAATTGTTCATCAAGATTTCTCTCGGAGTTAAGATCCGTCAAGCCATACTCTAAAATAAACATGGTGTCAACACATGTTTTATTTTGAGGAGTTCAAGCATTCTTCATCTTGCATTCCGAAGTGCAATTCTTTCGACCTTATCTTTTGAGGTGGTGTTATGTCATTTTGACAGTTTCATTCATGTTTCATGATTCACTTGTTGTCAAGAATGAGATATTTAAATCCATCAATCTCTTCTTTGGAGTTATCTTGGGTTATATTTCACCTAAAGCTTTCCCTAAGGATTGTTGCTATTTATGGTGCTTATAAATGACCCAAGTTCTTCATTTATCCTCTCGGTGAAATAAGTTTCTCGTCTCCTTGTTGATATCAATCCAATCGTTTGTTTCCGTTGGTGGCAGAAGCTCACCTCATAATGTTGAGATGTTTCCATAAGTCCACTACAAGGTTATTCTTTTCGTTGTTGGTTTTCCAACAACTCCGTTCTATCCTTGTTTTTAAGGGTGCTTTCCAAACTCATTTGTGGTAGAAGTTGTCATTTTCTTCTCCATTCCTTTATTCCAATGATCTATCTTCAATTTTTCTTCCGGAGGCATTGTGATGTTGCTCTCTTCGACCCATCATCTTGTTTTGTCAAGATCATGTCCTTTTCCTTGCTTATCGATTTAACCGGAGTGTTGTGTCTATCGTTCCTCTTTTAAACGAAGTCTCATCCAGGTGCTTTCATTTTGCCAAGTTCACGATTCTAATTCCTTCCATTTTCAGTCGGAGTGCTGCCCAAATTATATCATTCTTATTCCTTCTCTATCTTGTTTTAACCGGAGTGGTGTCAATATCTATCTTGTCACTTAACCTCATGGTTCTCATTGTATCCCATGTTCTTCTTATCTTACGGAGTGTTTGCAATCTCGTCATCTTCATTGTATTTTTTTCTTTCAATTTTGTCAACCTCTCAAGGTTCGTTGTTTCACTCTTTTGTCAAAGAAGCAACTTAGTTTTACCTCTTTCTTCTTCCGTTTTCTATCCGGTGCCATCCTAGATCTCGAGACGAGATCCTCTCATAGTGGTGGAGTGTTGTAACGCCCCGAGACCGATGCTCGAGAAGACTTCCATATATTCCGGGTTTCGTCGTGTGTTTCATTTGTGCCTGCCCTTTTATTTTTGGATTGCATCATGCCATCATCTCATAAATCTTTTGCAATTCAACTAAATAAATGGCATGGATCTTTGATCCATTTAAATCGAGGGAATTCACATGGTGATTCTCTTTAGAACATATCCTCTCGATATTTAGAGAGCTATAGTAAATATTCCAATTATTTGGATTTACCGCAAACACACTTACAAAATATCCTAATGCCTTTGTTGTCTTAATTCTTGATCTCCAACTTTGCCATTTATTCTTTCATCATCTTCCGGAGCTCCACCAAAAATCCCAACAATTTTGGAAACCTCTAATTCCTAGTCCTTGCTCAAACCTTTTGAATTAAATTCAAATGATTTTGAATTTAATTCCTGCAATCTTGCCACTCCTATTTTTCATGGACCGTGCACATTTTTACGAGTCCGTGGAAATTATCCCCGTGCCCAACTCTTTCTCTAACCTTTCTTTTCTTCCGTTTTTCTTTCTCTTTATTTTTCTGTTTTGAAAAGAAAATTAGAGAAAGAGAGAAAGAGAAGGAGCCCAGCAGCCTGGGCCTCCCAACCTCCCGTGCCGGCCCAAGGCCCCACCAATCCCTCCTAACCCTAGCCCGAACCCCCCTGCCCGATCCCCCACTCTCCCTCGTCTCCTCCCTCGCGTCGTCACCACGCACGAGAGGAGCGCCTCGCCCGATCCCTTCTGCCTCCTCCTCGCTCGCCTCCCTCCTCTCGATCTCTCCCTCTCGGCCTCTCACACCGCCGGCAAACACACACGCAACACAGCAGGGAGGAGTCCCCGCGCCCGATCCCCCAGCTCCTCGTGACGGAGGGCCTCGCGTGCGAGCTCGACCGCGAGCGCCTGAGATGCTCTTCCTCCCTTCTCCACGTGCGCCCGCACCCATCGCCTCCCTGCCATGGCCGCGTGCCGCCCCTCTCCTCCGAGCGCCGCGCCGGGCCTCCTGCGCCGCAACTGGAGTCCAACTCCGACGCCCCTGCCTCGCGTCGTCTTCTTCACCCCCTGCCCGAGTCCCCTGCATCACGCCCCGTCGCCGGAGCCGCGTCAAGCCGTCGTCCTCTCCTCGCCGGTGCGCCCCCCTCCATTCCCGCGCCGGGAACGGAACCCCGCGCCTAGATCTCGCCTCCACCACCATGCGCCGCGCGCCCAACCTCCTCCCTCACCTGCGGCCTCCTCCTCGCCGCATCCTGCCGTTCTCCGTCGTCGCCGGACCTGCGCCATCATCTGCTTCCTCTACGGCAACTAGGGGCCCCATCTCGTCGCGCCCAGTCGCCACCAGCTACTCCGGCGAGCCTCTGCCGCTCACCACCACCATCTTCTCCTTGCTGCCGCCGCCCCGAGGCCCCTTGTGATGTTTTGTGTTGGACCGTCAAGATCTGCAAGATCGACTACATGGACGCCAAGACCATACCAGGACCGCCAAGCATCTTCTCTGTGATTTTTGCCAAGTACCACAACGACGCGTCAAGTACCTCTACCGTCGTCTCCGGAAACGCCAAGTACCCCTACGCACGAAGACGCCAAGTCCGTTTCGGGATTCATCAATGTCACATCCCTAGCTTTTGGCATTGCATTAGGGTAACCTCATGTGTGCATCATGTTTAAACTTTGAAAGAAACTTGAAATGGGGATTGCCTAAACCCTAGCATTAAAGGAACTCACTAGGTTCAACCAAAATATTTCCAGTAAATCCAAATGGCTTTCAAAAATGTTCATCATTTATGGAAAATGCTGTAAACAGTAACCAGAGGTGATGCACATTTTTCCATGACTATTTGGGCTCTGAGTTAAATCATACTCTATTTGCATTTGGGCATTTAAATGCTATAAAATAATTTAAATGCTCAAATAATCATAAACTAAAATGTTTACTGTTGGATATATTCTAAACAGTAGCCATGGTTAGTTTCATGAATTCTGGTAATGCCCTGGCATTTTTAATAAAGCCCAACAGTTGCAGAAAATTAGAAAACAGAAACAATAAAGAGTGAGAGAGGACTTACCTGGCGCTCACCTGGAAGCCCAGCTGGCCCAGCCCCAGCTGGTGGCCCAGCCCACTGGCCTGAGCGGTCGTCCTCTACCTCTGCCAATAGGCAGAGGAGGGAGGACAGCGCACGCGCGCGCCATGGCGACACGCCACCTCCCTGCCTGCCTGCGTCCCTCGCCACCGCGACGCCTGAACCGCCTCCCCTCGACCCCCCCGCTCCTCCCCCTCACTCGCCGCTCTCTCCCCCTACCTCTGGCTCTCTCCCTCTCGCGCCCGAGCGCGCTCATCGCCGCCGCTTGCTGCTGCCACGGCCACCGGCCACCGCACGCCTCACCGATGCGCCTAGGAGCTCCGCCTCGCCGTCCTCTTCCTCATCGCCGAGCCACGAGACGTCGGGTGCCCTGCTTCACCGCCATCGTTGCCTTCTTCAACCTCGAGACCGCCGGCCATCTCCATCAAATTCGTCGGCTCCGGACCGTCCCCGACCTCGTTGAGCATTCCCTCGTCATCGCTGTGAGCACCCGCGTCCTCTCCCCCTTCTCCCCTAGTCGCGCTCGCCCTCTAGGCCGTAGCCCTGCCGTGGCCGAGCTTCCCCTGCCGCCGGCCATGTCGCCGCCGTCACTCCAGCCGCTCGAGCCTGATTCGGAGCGCGTCGCCGTGCTTAGGAAGCCACCAGGAGCATAACGCGCACGTTAACTTGCCCTCCCGTGCACCACAGCGCCAACCCCGCACTCGCCGAACTCCGGCGCCGCCGCGAGCTCGTTTCCGGCGAGCTCCGGCCACCCCGCGCCTCCCGTGTGCCTCCCCTGGATGCGCGCGAGGAAGGGCAACCCTCTGGTGCCTTGGCTTTGCCCAACACCGCCTGTAGCACCACCCCGGCGAGCTCCTGCCGCGGTTGTGGTCGTCGCCGGCGACGACCCGGCGTGCTGACGTGGCTCCGCCATTAGGGGCTAATGACCCAGCTAACTAACCCTCTCTCACACTGACAGCAGGGCCCCACCTGCTAATTAAACTTAGATTAGTTTCTGTTTAGTTTTAATTAATCTTAGTGGCCCCACGCGTCAGCGTTGACCATGCTGACGTGGCCATTGACTGGGTCCACATGTCAGTGACTCTAACTGGCACTGAGGCACTGACTGTTGGGTCCCACGTGTCTGGTTTGACCCTGGTCAATCCTGTTGACCTGCTGACGTCACTGTTGACCCTGCTGACGCAATAACTCATATTCTGGATTTATTCTTATTCAGGAAATTCCAGAAAATCCTATAAACTTCTAAAAATCATAGGAAATAATCTATAGCTCAGAATGAAATAATTTATATATGAAAAATTATCAGAAAAATTCAAGGAATCCATCTGTACCATTTTCATGCATGTTTAAACAATGTTTGTCCTCTGTTTTGGACAAAACACATAAAGGGCATTTAAATAATCATATATGGAGTTGGAATTTGAATCATGTATTCAAACCAACTTCATTTAAATCATAGCTAGATGCATTAGCTCAAATCACAGCATATTGCCATGTCATGATCATGCATCATATTGTTGCATTGCACTGAATGTGTCCTTCTCTATGTTGCCGGTACTTGTCCCCTCTCGATAGACGTGATACCGATGATGAGATCGATGACACCGATGAAGAGCTATATTATCTTCAGAAGTGCCAGGCAAGCAAAACCCCCTTGTTCATTCCGATACAATCCCACTCTCTCGCTCCTGCTCTCTTTTACTGCATTAGGACAACAACGATTCAACTGTTACATGTTGCGGTAGTTGAACCCCTTATCCTCTGCATGACCTGTCATTGCCACAGTAAATAGATGAAACCCACTAGCATGAGTAGGAGTTGTTTGAGCCCTGATGTGCCTACTCATTCATGCTTGTTTGTCATGCCTGCTATTGCTTAGAGTTGAGTCGGGTCTGATTCATCGGGAATGAATTGGAATGTGGTGAACATGTCCTACTGTTGAGAGCTAAGTGTGTGAACACGATTTGGTAAAGGTAGCGGTGAGAGGCCATGTAGGAGTACATGGTGGGTTGTCTCATTGCAGCCGTCCTCAGGAACTGAGTTCTGTGTTTGTGATCCATGAACAGTTACTACCACACATTGGGTTCCGGTAACTCGACCCCTCTCGGCTTATTAACCAACTCGATCTCTGTCCAGGAGTTGCAACTAGTTTCTGGTGTTTGTAGGTAGTGTTAGTAGTCTACCAAGTGGCACCCGGTACAGGTGGGCTTGGGACAGACTAGGCACCGTGGCCGGGTAGACCAAGCGCCGCCCGTTTGGTGGGCTTGGAACCCTGTACACATCGTTTGGGGCCGTGAGCGACACCCCGGCCGGATCTCCTTGCGGATGGAACCCGAATAGGCGATAAACCTGGACGAGAGACTTGTGTGGTTAGTCAGGTCGTGGCCGACTCCCTCGCCCGGCTTCCGCTTGAAGGTTGCCGAGGTACATGACGTGTACAGGGCGATAAGTGGCGAGAGCGTGTGTGAAGAAGTACACCCCTGCAGGGTTATCATTATCTATTCGAATAGCCGGATTCCTCGGATATGGAAACTTGGACCCCTTGCATAGTTCATAGACAAGTGAAAGTGGATACTCTAAAATGCGCAAGATAAGCGTGAGTGCTATGGATGGCGTCCCCGTAGGGAGACGGGAGCGGATCCATAGTGGTGTATTGATATGGTGAATTTGTGGACTCATGTGCGCCACCTCAAAAGAGTTACTTGCAATCGTAGTTTAGGATAGCCACTGAGTCAAAGCTGGCTTGCTGCAGTTAAACTCCACTACCCCCTTTGTTGATACCGATGCATATGTAGTTAGTTCTGATGTAAGTCTTGCTGAGTACATTTGTACTCACGTTTGCCTATTTTATGTTTTGCAGAGAGACGTCAGTCTCGCTAGTAGTTCCGTGTGGACTTCGACGTTTAGCTTGATACCTCAGCTACGTTCTTGTGTCCTCGGCAGGATCTGGTAGATAGTCAGGCTTCTCAGCCTTTTTCATTTGTAGATGTCTGTACTCAGACATGTTTAGCTTCCGCATGTGCTTTGCCTTGTATGCTCTGAATGTTGGGTCATGAGACCCATGTTTGTAATATCTCGCTCCTCGGAGCCTAATGAATAAATACTTGAGTCGTAGAGTCTTGTTGTGATGCCATGTTGTATTTACCCATATCGAGCATATTGTGTGTATGATTGAAATGCTTGGTATGTGTGGGATCCGACAATCTAGTTGTTTATCCTTGGCAGCCTCTCTTATGGGGAAATGTAGTCTAGTGCTTCCTTGAGCCATGGTAGTCCGCTACAGCCCGGTTCACCGGAGTCCTGCTAGCCCAGCACTACTGCTCAGGACACTTGACTGGCCGGCATGTGTTTCACTTCGTTCCTGTGTCTGTCCCTTCGGGGAAATGTCACGTGGTGACATCCGGAGTCCTGCCTAGCCTGCTACAGCCCGGGTTACCGGAGTCCTGTTAGCCCAGTGCTACAGCCCGGATTCACACGCTGTTGACCGACATGCTCGAGGTTGATTCATGTATGCCTGTCCCCATGGGTTAGTGCCGCTTTGGGTTCACGACTAGCCATGTCGGCCCGGGTTCTCTGTCATATGGATGCTAGCGACACTATCATATACGTGAGCCAAAAGGCGCAAACGGTCCCGGGCCAGGTAAGGTGGCACCCGTGGGAGTACCGTGCGTGAGGCCGCAAGGTGATATGATGTGTTACACGCTGGATCGATGTGGCTTAGGATCGGGGTCCTGACAGCGTTGGTATCAGAGCCTGACTGCCTGTAGGATTACCAAGCCAAACTGGTCGAAGTTGAGTCTAGAAATGCTTTAGTTATATAAGGGAATTGATTGTGGAAGGGAACGTAAGGCTCTTTTTACTCCTTATACCTCATGGCCTTCTGATCTGAGTCAACCTCTTCTCTTCTACGGGGATTAAGAACTAGGCTTCTCTTCTATCTCTCAAGATGACGTGTTACTAAACCGTAGTTGCCTAGGATTGTTGAGTTCAAGCCTCAATTCAGTTTCTACTACTTCCATATGTTCATAACTGGCCTCAGAACTTTGATATGATGTTGTTGAGTGTCTATGCAAACTGTTGTGAATGTCTCAAATCTTTTTCTGAGCATTTACAGCCGTTATGCTGCCCGAGTCATCCCAGGTTTCTAACTAGTCTGATGCATTTGCAAATCCTTTCCTTCCATTCCCGATGTCCTTTTGGTCAGAATAAGCACACTAATCGGTGAGTTGAGGTATTCTATTACCTCGACATATATGTTGGAGCTATTATTATGACCCTAGGTGTCTTAGGGGTTCATCTAGTAATCTAGCAATGCTATGTGTTTCCGGTGTGATGATTCAGGCCACCATTCTTGAAAGCATCCCGTGATGCCGTTTAGTAGTAGGTATTCTACTCCTGGGTTTTCGAACCCGAGATTCATCCTACTTACTTCATGTTGATAGTATTTGCTAGTTTCCTTAAGATATTAGTAACCTTTGCATTAGCCCTCGAGGTCCGTGGTACTTCCTTCTTCCAAATACTATGAACCGCTTATGGCAGAAGTTCTTTGAACCAAAAGATCACAACCAGGGTGCTCTTGAGGAGAACCCCATTCATATTGTGACTCTGCCAGTTCTAACATTCTGCATGGGTTATCCGGAAGAAATTTGTTGAACTCGTTTGACATACTAACCCATGAATCCACAACTCAGAAAGTTATATGTTCCTTGAGTTGACCCTCCTCAGTTGTATTCCGACCCTAGTCTATCAATTGATAGTCAGGAATAGTTGTGCATTCGTGTTCATCGACGCCTATTATTCTTGTGGTCCATCAAGCCATTCTATTTCGAAATGACTAGGAGAAACAAACTCCAGTACCTCATCCATATCCAGGATTGGGTCAAAGCAGTTGTATGCCACAGATCAAAATGCCAATCCAACTTTTGTTCTGTTCTACCTTCGAGTGTCACCATCATTATGTCAAGAGTGTCATGAGAATTGCACCACCTCTTGTGAATTATTGACGCAGTAATACTTCTTGCCATCATTGTTCATTCCTCGGTTTCCGTGTTGCCACAGCCGGAATGCCGACAAGTGAACCATGATGTGTGAAATCACTACTCCTAGCAACTCTGTTGCTTGGTAGTTAGTGGTCAATAATCTCATTCTTAGCGTGTTGGTTATCAACTCATCATCCTAAGATTAATCGTGCTACCTAGTCCTTATTCCTGGTGCACTCTTCGATCAACGAGTTGAGATTTCGCCAAAACCCTTGCTCTTTTGATCATATCGTCTTGCCCTGAAAAGCAAGATTGATCTCGAGCTTAGTATCATATCGGTGGTTCGTGGTTTTCCGAAGATCTTCTCGGAAGTATCACCAAGTTGTCCCCTGACTGTTATGTTGAGCTCGTGATCAAGTTGGTTTTCCTCTAGACCAACCATTCTCCAAGAATCTGTGTTGGATATCCCTGAGCTAGTTGGTTAAGCTAGACAACAACTTGGAGAGTTGGAAGGTAAAAGCTTTGCTTAACTTAGTTCGTCTCTAAGGGATATCTTCTGTGTGTGTGTTGAAGAAAGATGATATCTCCATCGATTGGTCCTCGTGATCAGTTGATTGGATCTATTGCCTTGTAAAAACTTAGACTTGAGTATGGGCTATCGTCAAGTCAAATCAGAACCAACGATGTTCGTAATGTTGTCTTACTCGTGGTTGATCCCTCGAGAATACACCATTATATCTTTGGTCTGACCAATGCTATCACCGTGTTCACATGATGGTGGAAGTCCAGTGTTATGGAAATTCCGATGAGTTGCTATTGAGCCCATCAACAGCATTTTGTCTCCCCCCCATGATTCATGTTGAACATCAACCTAGTGTTGGAAACTTTGTAAGCAATGCCTTCGTGTTCCGTTCATGAAGCATATGTTGGATGAAAGAAGTGACTTCCTCTAATTCATGGCATTTGATGCAAGATGCCGCCATGAATTCGAGAAAGATTGTTTTTGTTTCCCCTGGTACCATCCCAGGTCAGTCATGCACGTGCGAAGTGCTCTGTGGTTTGATAGGTTGGCCGCCTCCACTCCATATGTGTTCCTAGCACACCAAGCTACTGACTGATTTGCTCAAGGAGAAGGAGTCCCTTCATAAGAGCTAATCCGGACTTATGAAAAGACTTCGATATCCTCGATGATGGTTCCCAACCAGAACTCGGTAGTGTTTTATTATAAGACTACCATGTGGTCATGCTTGTCTAAGATAGTGTGTTCACAGGTTTGTAGCAGAACCAGCTCATGTTTTGGAGCTTGCTATCGTAGTTCATTTCCTGAGAATCTCGCAACGTCATCTCGTTGGTTTGTGTTGCAAATTTCCTTTTCCGGACATGCTGTCTGAAATATTCCGTTACCAACCAGATCTGAATCTCAGGCAGATATGATGGTTGGAACTTTTTCCAAGACCTATTATGTAGGTCCCGACAAGGTTGATGTCTGGCCGACACACCTAGCCGGAAGATCTATCATTGTAGTATCTTGATTGAACTATTTGACATCTTCTCCATGAGGATCTCGTGCGACTTATTCCAGGAGTTGCTTCCTAGGATTCTTGTGCTCCTAGTTTCTTTGATTAAGCTATAACCATTCAAACGGTGGAATCACCCTCGTTGAGTTATTCCCAGTTACCAGAACCATTCCCAGCATTTGCATCTTGTTCCCAGCTTGCACCCCAGCAGGTACTGTTTAGGATCATTTTCAAAAGTGGACCTACCATGAGTCTCATCCATTTCCGGTGATAAGCAAAAGTCATCCATTGCGTTGTCTTCAACAAGGTAGTCCACATCATCCAACCTAGTCCGAGTATGCCATTTTTTCGAGCTCTTCCAAACGATCGATCGTAAATTGCCTCAGGCTGGTGAAAAGAGTTCCAGTGATCGATGGATCAAAAGTAATTCTTTTTGCCACTTAAGGGAATAGTTCTTCGAGTCACCTCCTCTAGGGTGCCCCTATATGGAATCGTGGTATTTATCTCCTCGCACCTTGACACCATCCACCATCTCTCTAAGTATGGAATTGTTGCCACCAACTCAAACCTCGTTGTTGGTTCTTCCGTCCCTCTCGATATGTTTTGTGTCTCAACTCGAGATGTTTCAACATCTCATTCCGTGAGATGATCTTGTATAAGCTCGATCTTCGAGAAGATCAATCCTAGTATAGTTTCTTTCCGTCGTCATCGTGTGGATGAAGATCTCAAAAGCGAGGATGTCAAGATCAACATATGCAACGAATCAACAACCTCGAGGAGACAGTTGGATCATGAAGTTTGTGATGCTTAGTGTCCCCTTTTGTCTTCTTACCTCACGTCTTGAATCTCGGGGCGAGATTCTTGTTTAGTGGGGGTGAGTTGTCACATCCCTAGCTTTTGGCATTGCATTAGGGTAACCTCATGTGTGCATCATGTTTAAACTTTGAAAGAAACTTGAAATGGGGATTGCCTAAACCCTAGCATTAAAGGAACTCACTAGGTTCAACCAAAATATTTCCAGTAAATCCAAATGGCTTTCAAAAATGTTCATCATTTATGGAAAATGCTGTAAACAGTAACCAGAGGTGATGCACATTTTTCCATGACTATTTGGGCTCTGAGTTAAATCATACTCTATTTGCATTTGGGCATTTAAATGCTATAAAATAATTTAAATGCTCAAATAATCATAAACTAAAATGTTTACTGTTGGATATATTCTAAACAGTAGCCATGGTTAGTTTCATGAATTCTGGTAATGCCCTGGCATTTTTAATAAAGCCCAACAGTTGCAGAAAATTAGAAAACAGAAACAATAAAGAGTGAGAGAGGACTTACCTGGCGCTCACCTGGAAGCCCAGCTGGCCCAGCCCCAGCTGGTGGCCCAGCCCACTGGCCTGAGCGGTCGTCCTCTACCTCTGCCAGTAGGCAGAGGAGGGAGGACAGCGCACGCGCGCGCCATGGCGACACGCCACCTCCCTGCCTGCCTGCGTCCCTCGCCACCGCGACGCCTGAACCGCCTCCCCTCGACCCCCTCGCTCCTCTCCCTCACTCACCGCTCTCTCCTCCTACCTCTGGCTCTCTCCCTCTCGCGCCCAAGCGCGCTCATCGCCACCGCTCGCTGCTGCCACGGCCACCGGCCACCGCACGCCTCACCGATGCGCCTAGGAGCTCCGCCTCGCCGTCCTCTTCCTCATCGCCGAGCCACGAGACGTCGGGTGCCCTGCTTCACCGCCATCGTTGCCTTCTTCAACCTCGGGACCGCCGGCCATCTCCATCAAATTCGTCGGCTCCGGACCGTCCCCGACCTCGTTGAGCATTCCCTCGTCATCGCTGTGAGCACCCGCGTCCTCTCCCCCTTCTCCCCTAGTCGCGCTCGCCCTCTAGGCCGTAGCCCTGCCGTGGCCGAGCTTCCCCTGCCGCCGGCCATGTCGCCGCCGTCACTCCAGCCGCTCGAGCCTGATTCGGAGCGCGTCGCCGTGCTTAGGAAGCCACCAGGAGCATAACGCGCACGTTAACTTGCCCTCCCGTGCACCACAACGCCAACCCCGCACTCGCCGAACTCCGGCGCCGCCGCGAGCTCGTTTCCGGCGAGCTCCGGCCACCCCGCGCCTCCCGTGTGCCTCCCCTGGATGCGCGCGAGGAAGGGCAACCCTCTGGTGCCTTGGCTTTGCCCAACACCGCCTGTAGCACCACCCCGGCGAGCTCCTGCCGCGGTTGTGGTCGTCGCCGGCGACGACCCGGCGTGCTGACGTGGCTCCGCCATTAGGGGCTAATGACCCAGCTAACTAACCCTCTCTCACACTGACAGCAGGGCCCCACCTGCTAATTAAACTTAGATTAGTTTCTGTTTAGTTTTAATTAATCTTAGTGGCCCCACGCGTCAGCGTTGACCATGCTGACGTGGCCATTGACTGGGTCCACATGTCAGTGACTCTAACTGGCACTGAGGCACTGACTGTTGGGTCCCACGTGTCTGGTTTGACCCTGGTCAATCCTGTTGACCTGCTGACGTCACTGTTGACCCTGCTGACGCAATAACTCATATTCTGGATTTATTCTTATTCAGGAAATTCCAGAAAATCCTATAAACTTCTAAAAATCATAGGAAATAATCTATAGCTCAGAATGAAATAATTTATATATGAAAAATTATCAGAAAAATTCAAGGAATCCATCTGTACCATTTTCATGCATGTTTAAACAATGTTTGTCCTCTGTTTTGGACAAAACACATAAAGGGCATTTAAATAATCATATATGGAGTTGGAATTTGAATCATGTATTCAAACCAACTTCATTTAAATCATAGCTAGATGCATTAGCTCAAATCACAGCATATTGCCATGTCATGATCATGCATCATATTGTTGCATTGCACTGAATGTGTCCTTCTCTATGTTGCCGGTACTTGTCCCCTCTCGATAGACGTGATACCGACGATGAGATCGATGACACCGATGAAGAGCTATATTATCTTCAGAAGTGCCAGGCAAGCAAAACCCCCTTGTTCATTCCGATACAATCCCACTCTCTCGCTCCTGCTCTCTTTTACTGCATTAGGACAACAACGATTCAACTGTTACATGTTGCGGTAGTTGAACCCCTTATCCTCTGCATGACCTGTCATTGCCACAGTAAATAGATGAAACCCACTAGCATGAGTAGGAGTTGTTTGAGCCCTGATGTGCCTACTCATTCATGCTTGTTTGTCATGCCTGCTATTGCTTAGAGTTGAGTCGGGTCTGATTCATCGGGAATGAATTGGAATGTGGTGAACATGTCCTACTGTTGAGAGCTAAGTGTGTGAACACGATTTGGTAAAGGTAGCGGTGAGAGGCCATGTAGGAGTACATGGTGGGTTGTCTCATTGCAGCCGTCCTCAGGAACTGAGTTCTGTGTTTGTGATCCATGAACAGTTACTACCACACATTGGGTTCCGGTAACTCGACCCCTCTCGGCTTATTAACCAACTCGATCTCTGTCCAGGAGTTGCAACTAGTTTCTGGTGTTTGTAGGTAGTGTTAGTAGTCTACCAAGTGGCACCCGGTACAGGTGGGCTTGGGACAGACTAGGCACCGTGGCCGGGTAGACCAAGCGCCGCCCGTTTGGTGGGCTTGGAACCCTGTACACATCGTTTGGGGCCGTGAGCGACACCCCGGCCGGATCTCCTTGCGGATGGAACCCGAATAGGCGATAAACCTGGACGAGAGACTTGTGTGGTTAGTCAGGTCGTGGCCGACTCCCTCGCCCGGCTTCCGCTTGAAGGTTGCCGAGGTACATGACGTGTACAGGGCGATAAGTGGCGAGAGCGTGTGTGAAGAAGTACACCCCTGCAGGGTTATCATTATCTATTCGAATAGCCGGATTCCTCGGATATGGAAACTTGGACCCCTTGCATAGTTCATAGACAAGTGAAAGTGGATACTCTAAAATGCGCAAGATAAGCGTGAGTGCTATGGATGGCGTCCCCGTAGGGAGACGGGAGCGGATCCATAGTGGTGTATTGATATGGTGAATTTGTGGACTCGTGTGCGCCACCTCAAAAGAGTTACTTGCAATCGTAGTTCAGGATAGCCACTGAGTCAAAGCTGGCTTGCTGCAGTTAAACTCCACTACCCCCTTTGTTGATACCGATGCATATGTAGTTAGTTCTGATGTAAGTCTTGCTGAGTACATTTGTACTCACGTTTGCCTATTTTATGTTTTGCAGAGAGACGTCAGTCTCGCTAGTAGTTCCGTGTGGACTTCGACGTTTAGCTTGATACCTCAGCTACGTTCTTGTGTCCTCGGCAGGATCTGGTAGATAGTCAGGCTTCTCAGCCTTTTCCATTTGTAGATGTCTGTACTCAGACATGTTTAGCTTCCGCATGTGCTTTGCCTTGTATGCTCTGAATGTTGGGTCATGAGACCCATGTTTGTAATATCTCGCTCCTCGGAGCCTAATGAATAAATACTTGAGTCGTAGAGTCTTGTTGTGATGCCATGTTGTATTTACCCATATCGAGCATATTGTGTGTATGATTGAAATGCTTGGTATGTGTGGGATCCGACAATCTAGTTGTTTATCCTTGGCAGCCTCTCTTATGGGGAAATGTAGTCTAGTGCTTCCTTGAGCCATGGTAGTCCGCTACAGCCCGGTTCACCGGAGTCCTGCTAGCCCAGCACTACTGCTCAGGACACTTGACTGGCCGGCATGTGTTTCACTTCGTTCGTGTGTCTGTCCCTTCGGGGAAATGTCACGTGGTGACATCCGGAGTCCTGCCTAGCCTGCTACAGCCCGGGTTACCGGAGTCCTGTTAGCCCAGTGCTACAGCCCGGATTCACACGCTGTTGACCGACATGCTCGAGGTTGATTCATGTATGCCTGTCCCCATGGGTTAGTGCCGCTTTGGGTTCACGACTAGCCATGTCGGCCCGGGTTCTCTGTCATATGGATGCTAGCGACACTATCATATACGTGAGCCAAAAGGCGCAAACGGTCCCGGGCCAGGTAAGGTGGCACCCGTGGGAGTACGGTGCGTGAGGCCGCAAGGTGATATGATGTGTTACACGCTGGATCGATGTGGCTTAGGATCGGGGTCCTGACAATCAAGTACCGCTACCGATGGCTCGAACGTCTACGAAAAGTGAACCACTACCGTCGCGAGAACGACTACTTCCCCTCCGAACCGATTCACTTCGAAAATGCATGCTTCGAAGGTATAACCCCGAGACGACCTTGCGAGAACGAATGTGGGTTGTATGAGTTGCACCGTATGTTTGCATCGTGTCCAAGTTGTCACTCGTTTCCATGCCACTAACCCGTGGGAACCCGGTAGTCGGGAGCACCCCACCATCTCTAGCATGTTTCGCACATCCGCACGCTTTCTTTTGCACTGGTATCTTCATGAGCTACCGGAACCGGAATGTTGCCGTGGCACCATTTCCGTTGTCGTTGCCGTGGCACCCTTTTTCGTTTCCGCCACGACGACAAATGCTTCATAATGCTCTTGTCAACATTTTCATAAAATTGCATAAAACTTGCCCATGTCATCCGCATCATGATAATACCATTTAAAATATTTTAAATTGTTGTTGCATTAAATTGCTAAATGCATATGGGGATTTACCGGAATTGTTGTTTGATGTTTCCGGCCCCATTTAAATTGTTTAGATTGTGTAGTTTACTTTTGCCTCACCCCTTGCCATGCTAACCAACATTTAATTTTGATGAGTACATAAACGAGAGAGAACTAAATAACTTGAATGTGGTGTTTGTCAATATGCATCTCGCTGCATATTGAGCTCCACTTAATTTGTAGTATTGTTTGTGCACTTTGCCATGCCATGCTTCATTAAACCGGACATGCATCATACTTGTTTGTGCATCATGCCATGTTTATGTGATGGTTGTTTACTATGTTATTTGTTTCTTTCCGGGTTGCTTCTCTCGTTAGGTTCGGTTTCGTTCCGGAGTTGTGAGGATTCGTTCGACTACGTCCGTTTGTCTTCTTCATGGACTCGTTCTTCTTCCTTGCGGGATTTCAGGCAAGATGACCATACCCTCGAAATCACTTCTATCTTTGCTTGCTAGATGCTCGCTCTTTTGCCATGCCTATGCTACGATGCCTATCACTTGCTTATCATGCCTCCCATATTGCCATGTCAAGCCCCTAACCATCCTTTCCTAGCAAACCGTTGTTTGGCTATGTTACCGCTTTGCTCAGCCCCTCTTATAGCGTTGTTAGTTGCAGGTGAAGATGAAGTTTGTTCCTTGTTGGAACATGGAGATGTTGTTCCTTGTTGGAACATGTTTACTTGTGGGATATCACAATATCTCTTATTTAATTAATGCATCTATATACTTGGTAAAGAGTGGAAGGCTCGGCCTTATGCCTGGTGTTTTGTTCCACTCTTGCTGCCTTAGTTTCCGTCAAATCGGTTATATGTTCCTGGATTTTGCGTTCCTTACACGGTTGGGTGATTTATGGGACCCCCTTGACAGTTCGCTTTGAATAAGACTCCTCCAGCAAGGCCCAACCTTGGTTTTACCATTTGCCACCTAAGCCTTTTTCCCTTGGGTTCTGCAGACTCAAGGGTCATCTTTATTTTAAACCCCCGGGCCAGTGCTCCTTCATTGCTGGTCCAAACCGAGCGATGTCCGGCGCCCCCTGGGCAATCAGGGTCTATGCCAACCCGACGTATTGCTCATCCGGTGTGCCCTGAGAATGAGATACGTGCGACTCCTATCGGGATTTGTCGGCACATCGGGCGGCTTTGCTGGTCTTGTTTTACCATTGTCGAAATGTCTTGTAGCCGGGATTCCGAGACTGATCGGGTCTTCCCGGTAGAAGGAATATCCTTCGTTGACCGTGAGAGCTTATAATGGGCTAAGTTGGGACACCCCTGCAGGGTGTTATCTTTCGAAAGCCGTGCCTGCGGTTATGAGGCAGATGGGAATTTGTTAATGTCCGGTTGTAGAAAACCCGAAGTTGACCTTAATTAAAATACACCAACCGCGTGTGTAACCGTGATGGTCTCTTCTCGGCGGAGTCCGGGAAGTGAACATGGTGTTGGAGTTATGCCTGACGTAGGTTGTTCTAGGATCACTTCTTGATCATAGTTGTTCGACCGTGCTTTTGCCTTCTCTTCTCGCTCTCATTTGCGTATGTTAGACACCAGATATGCTAGTCGCTTGCTGCAGCTCCACCTCACTACCTTCTCCTACCCATAAGCTTAAATAGTCTTGATCTCGCGGGTGTGAGATTGCTGAGTCCCCGTGACTCACAGGTACTTCCAAAACCAGTTTGCAGGTGCCGATGAAACCGTGCAGGTGACGCACCCGAGCTCAGGGAGGAGCTCGATGAAGATCTTGTTCATTGTGTTGTTTCATTGCAATTGATCAGTAGTGGAGCCCAGTTGGGACGATCGGGGATCTGTGTAGCATTTGGGGTAGTCTTCTTTTATTTTGGTTCCGTAGTCGGACCTTGATTGTATCTGTTTGATGTAATGCTTTATGTATTGCGTGAAGTGGCGATTGTAAGCCAACTATGTATCTTATTCCCTTATGTATTACATGGGTTGTGTGAAGATTACCTCACTTGCGACATTGCTTTCAATGCGGTTATGCCTCTAAGTCGTGCTTCGACACGTGGGAGATATAGCCGCATCGAGGGCGTTACACTTTGTCCACTTCCTCAACTACATCATGACTGACAACTCCGACGACCCCATGAAGAAAGTTGTTGTCGCCGCCCGACCTTTTGGACTGGAGGGCATGACTTGTTCATCCTTTTACTGGTTCGTGCATGTGCAATACCTATAATTTTTGCAGTTTCAAAGGTTTCATGTTTTGTACACACTCATATGGATAATTTACAGTATGTCACTAATCTTGACAACAATGTCGTCATGTATTCTATATGGAAGAAAATAATTAGACAATTGCTAATATATCGAAGGTGGACCGCCTTTATGTCACCTAAAAAATACAAATAAATAGTTTACAATGGACAATTTTATTGCCGGTGTACCCTGATTCATTGGGCTAGATCCGCCGCTCAATATATCCAACAATATTCACGTGAAATGCAATGGACATTTTGGCCTCCCGCCACACCTCACGAGTAAACTAGCAAATGAGGGTGTTCTCAACACTCTCCTCTCCAGTACTTCCTCAGTTCCGTAATGTAGTGTCAATAGATTTTTCTAAAGAAAACAAACTTTGGAGAAGTTATAGAGAATCATTAATATCTAAAACATCAAATATATACAATATGAAAATATGTCTTATCATGTACTCCCTCCGTTCCTAAATATTTGTCTTTCTAGACATTTCAAATGGCTACCACATACGGATGTATGTAGACATATTTTAGAGTATAGATTCATTCATTTTGCTTCGTATGTAGTCACTTGTTGAAATATCTAGAAAGACAAATATTTAGGAACGGAGGGAGTATACCAAATGTATTTGGTATTCTAAATCTGGTTTTTCTCTCTCTATAAATTTGGTCAAAATATGTAGAGATTGACTTATAGACATATATGTATGTGCATTATATTCTGGAACGAAGGGAATACTGCCATAGAAGATGTAAGTGTTGCATTCCGCTCGGGTGGCAGTCATGAGCAAATGTCCACAAATTGACTTCAACCTTCCAAATCACCTTCCAGAACTTTTACTCGCTTGCAAAGTCAGAAGGCATACCCCGACTAAGAGGACAAAAAGCTGGCCGAACGAGCATGATTATAAACCGTACCTGGTGGGTGGCTGGCAAGCGAAGTCATCACCTCCACGGGAGTGCGGTGTTGCAAAGACCGAGCTCCATGGAGCCTGTTTCTCAAAAAGAAAATTAAAGTATATTTAAAAGTTTTAAGAAAAATGTCAAATGTTTTTCTACAGATACATATGCATATTCGTCAAATATGTATAACATTTCATCAACTAATTTGATTAACAAAAAAGACAAATATCTGGCCCAAATACAACAAAGAAAAAAGCTCATTTTAATTTGTGTATTTGTCTTTTTTGTGTACGTCACATATGAACGTATATGTTCATAAAATTTTATACATGTTATTTATACAAACATATGTGTGCATGCATATTTTTTCAGACTTTTTTGAGGTGTGAAAAAAGTATTTTCGCTGGAAAAAAAAAGAGCTCTATGGAGCTCGGCCTCTGCTTCACTTTTCGACCTCCATGGCGTCTAATCTGAACCTCGAGAATCTATCTGCCATGGCGAACGCTAGAAGCCAACCGCCCGCCCGAAAAAGTTGGATCGCTCGAGGCGATCAAGGAGGCGACTAGGGGTCCCTTGCGCGCCGCCGGTGACGCCGCCGGTTCCCTCTCTCTCCGTCGGCCGCTCCGGTGGCGGGAGGGAGGGGGAGCCTCTAGTCTGTTCACTAGGTTGGTGTGTGGTAGGGTTAGGGTTGAGGGAGACGCTAACGAGGCCGTTGCGGTGGTGTCGCGTCGGAATAAGTTTCTCCGGGCTCCGTTCGCGGCCAGGCGAGGCTTTTGCCTTCGTCTAGGAGCCAGCGGTGTTGGGGATCCCTGGATCTCATCGAGGTCGCGGGCTATGGTGGTTGGAGATCCATCGGCACTGGCCGTTTGGATCCTCAGATGGGCGATGAAGGTAGGGAGACGAAGACCTTTCTTCTTCCTTGTTGGTACGATTTGCTGCTGCTGTTCTTCTCCTTCCTCTGCGTAATGCTGGTGGGAGATCCTGCTTTGCCTGGGTGGATGGCCCGGCCGCGGTGCTGGACCAGTCGGATGACTCGAGTTCTCTTCCTTCCGGAAGGGACACTTTTCGCGGAACTCAAAGTCAAAGATGGCGACGGCTGTTGCAGGTGTGTTGGATTGATGTCCATGCCCTCTCAGCGCTGGTGTCAAGAAAGGAAGAAGCAGCGTGGCGACAATTGTACCGTGGTCGAAGATAATGACCTGTTTGCGACTGGTTGCATATCCTTCTGCTGCTGGGGTCTTCTTTCAAGATTCGGGGATGATGACACAGGGCTCCGGAGATGTTCTTGTGTTATGTTGTCTTAGAGTACTCTAGGTGTTCATGGTCTTTTGTTTTTGCGTTTCAGTGTGCTTGTAAGAGTCACCTATTCTGTACTGATTCGTGATTTGAATGAACAATTTCTAAAAAAAAAAAGAGAATCTATCTACCGTTTCAGAGTTCATTCACCAGACCAGATGTGCCATCGATCACCGTAGCAGGTAATTAAAGGCATGACTGGGTGTAGCGGATGAGGGGATCCAGTTTTCAGTACGAGCTAATATCATCAGAAGTTATAGAACTTGTTCTGAATGTTCAGTTTGGTGCTAAAATTTTAAGAATACGGATTTATGCCTCCTCCTGTATTTGTCCGTATGGCCTGCTTGTGTGGCACGACTGGAGTGGATGGGAGTGGGAGGCGTTGGGTGCCTTGTGCGTGCTGGATCTTTTGCAAAATACCCCGTAGCATTTGATTCAATTATGCAGGAGAACCCCCGCACAAATTTTATAATAACCCCGTGGTGTTTATTTAATTACGCACAAAGCACTCCATCAGAGTGAAATGTATTCCTAAATCTCTCTTGAGAGAAAATAAAACCAAAATCAGGCCCCCAAGTATTCGAACCAGGAACTTCACGCAGGTTAGATCTCACATGCACTAACCGCTCCACCAGCAAACATTTGTTGCAAATGAAACATGTAAATATTTCTTTACTCGTATTACAGCGTGGACATCAGTCTGACAAAAATAAATAAAAGGAAACTAAAAATGGCAACGCCAGAATTAGATTAAATAAAAGGAAGCTAAAAGGCTACAGACCCTACTATCCGTCCCGTTGAAATTTCAAGTTGTGCTTGTGCGGCAGCATGCATATAGCATTTTCAACAATTTCATTATGCATGTGCCTATGTAATGCCGTCTGTCTTTTTTGATGGAAAAATCCGTCAATTTTGACAACACGGGTGAAATTTTGCAAGGTATCATTCTTGAAAACTTTATGTTGTGTACTTCGAAATTTTTGAAATAAAATAAATGGGCTGATTTACATCTTCGGACATAATATGGACCTGAAATTTTTGAATCAATAGTGTGCTCGTGTGTTAAGGAAACATAAATAAAACCAGTTTGTTTTTACAGCACATAAAAGAAAGTAATTTTGCTTCAAAATTCTAGATAAAAAGGATGTCCCAAATTCCCAAAATATATTCTTTCTTAAGTTAATGTAATTTATGCACAGATAAACTCACTAGCATCTACGTAGTCAAACCGGTGTTCCATCGAGACTTAGAGGATGCATAGGATCTAAGCATCCGGTCATGTACGAGTAACACGTCAGATTTTTTTTCCATCGAAAAAAACACATCAAATTTTTAGTTTTCGTTTATAGGCAAAAATTATATTGAAGAAATATTTGTCCGTTATCCTAACAAGCATTTGTTCTTGGTCTAGTGGTTAGTACATGCGTGAGTTATTTTGTGGCGAAGTCATGGGTTGGAATCTCGTTTGCATCATTTTTTATTTTCTATTCCCAAATCACTGTGCCCTTACAATGGGACCCATGTCTACATGAGATTAAGGGAGGGCTTCCGTGCGCAAATAATACAAGGGTATTTTCTGTAAAAATATGTCGCACGATGTACGCACGTGGCACACCACGCAAGTGGTGCATATGCATACGCATTTTGTGACCGTATTTACACGCGATGACAAGTTAAGTGACCACATATTTGTATTTTAAAAGTTTTAGTACTAAACTGAACATCCGAAGCAAGTTCTATATTAGCTCTTTCAGTACCCGTAGTATGTAAACCGCCCTGCCATTTCGAATGCCCCGCCTGACTCGCTGTGGAAGCAGATCCCCGGCAAAGAGAGAGGCACGCGACGCGCGTCCCCGCCAGCTCCGAGCCTCCGAAGGCAGTCGACTGGGAGGCGACCGCCATGGCCACCGGCTCCGGCTGCGTCCCCGGCGCTCTGCGCTTGGTTTCGTGGCGAGGAGCGTCGTCGTCCTCCTCCTCCTCCTCCTCCCGCGCCCTGGCTCGTCTCCGCCCGCGCGTCGCCTCGTTCGCAGCCCAGCCTCGGCCTCTCCATCGCGCCCTTCGTCCAGTTCCCGCCCCGCACATGACGCTCCGGGCTCCTCTTCCTCCTGCGAGGTGCCAGGCCCCCGCAACTCCGGGTGAGTCCCTTATCCCTTGCGTGCTTGATATGGTACGGTAGGGAGGGGGGAGGGGGGAGGGGGGAGGGGGTGTTGGTATCCGGAGAAGAGCGAAACCCTTGCTGCCGAGATATTCGGCGAAATGCGTAGTCGGCAGCAGACGCCCTTCACGTGTTTGATTGTTGGTATCCTGAGAAGAGCACGGCCCTTGCTGCCGAGATGTTCGGCGAAATGCGTAGTCGGCAGCAGACGCCCTTCACGTGTATGATGGTTTGCATCCTGAGAAGAGTACGGCCCTTGCTGCCGAGATGTTCGGCGAAATGCCTAGTCGGCAGCAGACGCCCATCACTTGTCTGATGGTTTCGCCCACCAAGTGTTCGACAGTAAGCTCACGATCACACGAACACTTCGTTTTTTTCAGTACACGCGAGTCTTGTGCATGTCATTGTCTGAAGATCAGAATGGGGTATGATATAGTTTGCAATTTACAGTTTACCATTAGCCGTAGGCAGGCTCTGCCTCTACAGAAGATCAATTACGTTACACCTCTCTCTTGCCCACGTCTACAAGCCTGGATTGTAAGCGATATATCAGACTTTATGTTGGTCAGCGCCTCTATTTTGCTCCAGCCATAGGTTGTACATGCATGTTATCGCAGTAGTGTTAAAGCTGTGCCCCTGGCGCTGTTTGTTGAGCATAGTTGAGTCCGCTGAAGTCCACCAGTCCTAAGGATTGGCATTGCTTGCCAGAGTAAACGTAGGGAGATTGACGAGTGAGAGTATCAAATTAGATAGCTCTAGAGAAGGGACACTGCATGAGAAGACGATCGATTTTTTTTGGAGATTTGCAGCACAGCGGACAGTGGGGATGGTGTTGCAGCCCCCGGCGCTCAAGCCGATCTGAACTCCAGCACCTATTGCGCAAAGTTAACCTGACGAAGAGTTTGGCTTGAAGATGAGTCAGAGGACACCACCATCCTAGCACCAGGAAATTCACAGTAACGACATGAAATAGAGCATACGCAGACCGAGATGAGAATTGGCCACTGGCTTCAAACTTCCAAGAAAAGCTGTCCTAAACCTCGGGGTTCAGCTAAGATGCAGAGATTGCACTCTGTAGCTGACGTGTCAGGCCCAAGAGTCATTTGTTAGCGCCTCTTCACTTATCTTTTCAGGGCATTCTTCCTCACAGAAGGGATTAAATCCAGCGCGATGTGCCTGACCACACATCCACCTATCCATCCATCATTTCAGAAGGATATTCACTTACCATGGCCAAGGGTGATCTTTGTTCCTGCACAAAACAAATCCGCTGTTGCCGGATACAGACAAGTGAAAGTCACTCCATGGCCAGTTGTCTGAAGTGCGGGAAAGCCAGCACCTCCGAGCCCTGAGAGCAGTGTTTAGGAGCTTTAGATTGTGAAGTCCCAGACCTCCCACTAGCTTGGGTTTGTGTACGGTTTCCTGGGCAACCAAACGATGTCCACCATGGGCTTCAGAGCAGCCCCGCCAAAGAACTACCCAGCGTAACTTGTTCAGACATAATGAAATTAGCGCTTGATTGAGCAGATGGAAATTTCGTCCGTCAGCAGATGTGAGCTGATTAAAGGCTGCAAGCACATAATCCTTTATAATTGTCCAGCAGCGCTGCTAAAAGGCTACATAAACGCATTTGGCTGTAAGAAATATTGATCCATGCATTGTGAATTACAGTCCTAGACACAAATGACGATAATGTTGGAGGCTGTCTCAAGGCTTCTTGTATTGGCATTAGGACTTTATTGCACATGTCTGACATCATGCATTGGTTAGCAGTTCCGGTTCACATTGGGTTCATACGATGGCTGGGAGCTTCCATTATGTTTTTGATCTTTTAAACCTTTTACTGAATCATAAATGTAATGACACACATTCCAGAGTTCATGTAGGATAGCCGCCCATGCAACATGAGATGTAGTGATGGCAAATTTCTTGTTGAGGACAAGCATAATTTCGCCTGGGAAGGTCTGGGGGGAGGGGCACAGAAGGAGAAATACCATGTATACAGTACATATACATGATCCATACAAGCCTGTGTGTGTGTGTATGTGTTGTATAGTCTGAGGTCATGGAGAAGGGGTGCTTGTGTCGGTGTCTTGTACATGGGTATGTGATGCCTGAGTCGAGTCCTATATACCTGTCTATTGATGCACTAAATTGAAGTCTATTCCCCATCCTCTGTTTTCCTTATCCCCTTGTTCCCTTGCTTAATCTGCCTGCATCTTTTTATCCTTGAAATACAGAGTTACCCTTGGAGCCGCCAAGCCTTTGGCAAAAGGTGTTGCTGGCGTGTAAGCGTGTCTCCTGGAAGCACCTTACTTCACTGGCTCTGCTTATTGGCTGCATAGCAGTAGGTTACTTTGGAAACAAAGGGGACCCACGGGCCTTGCTGATCATTGATATACTTGACAAAGCAAATAAAACATACAAGCCTAGTCTGGAGTTCGCAGTTTTACTCATAGCAGTTTTGGCTTCTCTCTCCTCGAGGTATGATAAAACCTATCAACTTAAAATTATTTTGTACAGTATTAGTTAGTGGTTCTGAATATAGTTTTTCCAAATCTTTACTGATATCATTTTTCTTCAAATTTTGCAGGTAGACGCAGATGATCGCTCAGGTTTTTTGGGTACATGTTTTGTACAGCGGGAAGTAAGTGGTACAGTTACTGAGTCTTACCAGATCTATTTCTAGAAGTACAGGGTGAAGATTCCCACCGGTTTTATCAGAAATGGATTGGTTGCACATACGGGAATACCGACTTGACTAATATCACTAGTTATGGACTTCCTGAAATTGCTTTATCTCGTTACATCGTTTTACCTGATGCACCAGGCGTAAGTGCACCTTCTCGTTATTCACGCTTTATGCCGTTTCCCTTGAGGTGGAAATGTCATGTTTTTCGGTGTTCACTGTGAACGATGTCATCTGCTGTGAATGATGAACCATTATGCTGTAAAGTTGAAAATGTATCACCATCAATTACGGTTTTAGTGTGGTTGTATGTTTTCCAATATGATTGATCGAATTCTGTTCAACAAGCCTTGTACCTATAATTGCCTTACAGGAAGGTGGGATTTTTATTCATTGGCAATTATCAAGCAATCATCCAACATATTGGGGGCGATGCAAAAAAAAAAGAAAAAGATTTTGTGCTTCTTGTTGCGCTTGCCGAAGAAGTTTTAACTCCCAAAAGACTGCCTTTTTGTTCCTCTCTAACCCAATAATCAGCCCCAACGTCCATACTAGCAGGGATATTTTGCTTACTCACAATTCCCCTCTTAATTCATGATTCTTGATCAAAGTTGCGCAATCAGCAGCTGTATTCCATGATACATACTCCCTCCGTCCCATAATGTAAGACGTTTTTTGTCATTAGTGTAGTGTTAAAAACGTCTTACATTATGGGACAGAGGGAGTACTATATAGGTAGGATCTTGAGCGTGTGTAGACCATCATTTGGTCCACTTTGATTCACTAGGGTTTGCATTTTGCATATGACTTCCATTTTACTAAAGAAAAAAAATCTTTCCCTTAGTACATGCATCTGTTTATCACTGCAACCGAAGCGTTATCTGTTATCTCTTGCCGACTACTACAACATAACATGGAAATTAGTCCCCTATTTTTTAAATAATTATTCGATTGGTAAATCTAATTATTCCGCAGCAACGCGCGGTGAATCATCTAATTAAATGATCGCAACCTCACCAAAAGGGGGAGGCAACCAATAAATAGAGTATATCACGGGACTACAAGGTGGTGACAGAAAAACTTCATTGAAGCATGACATGAGATTTGTTTTGAAGCCCTTGTCAAGAGGAACTCACCAGTAAAGAATCACTAATTGGATTTTTTTTTGGGATAAATCATTGAATTTTAAAATTTTGCAGTTAGTACGGATAATTGGTTTTCACGACTGATCCTTCACTTGATTCATCTCTGGTTATTGAGCTTCTTGAGGCTAAGGTTTCTGATCAGGACAACGTGCGCCTTTGTGCTCCCTTTGGTGATAAGGATCTCGAACCCTTTATTTCAGATCGGTCCCCTGAAGGCGCCGGGACTAGACGACATGCCAGCGAGATTTTTTTAGCGCAACTGGAACACCCTGAAGGGCAGCGTTATTTCAGCGTTCAAGATTTTTTTTGTGACCGGACACATGCCGGCGGGGGTAAACTCTCTATCGTTCTTGTTCCTAAGATTCCTAACCCTACTAGTTTGACTCATTACAGGCCAATAACTCTATGTAATGTCATTTATAAAATAATTTCAAAGTTTCTTACGAACCGTCTACTGCCTCTTCTTGATGATATTGTCTCTCCGGAGCAGGGTGTGTTTATCCCTGGACGCATGATCACTCACAACGCTCTGGTGGCTTTTGAGTGTATTCACAACATCAAACAAGAAGAAGAACCCACAAAAAGTTTCTGCGCATACAAACTTGACATGTCTAAGGCATATGATAGTGTGGATTGGAAGTTTTTGAAGCAGATGATGCAAAAGTTGGGGTTTTCCCAACGATGGGTGGACTAGATCATGTCTTGTGTCACATCGGTGAGGTATTGTGTCAAACTTAACGGGACCCTCTTGGATTCATTTGCATTGTTGTGTGGTCTTAGACAGGGCGATCCTCTCTCTCCTTTTTTTGTGGTTGATGGCTTGTCTGCAATTCTAAAGCATTTTGTGGTTGCGGATGATATCTCTCCGATGAAGGTGTGCAGAAGAGCTCCTGGTATATCGAACCTATTGTTTGCTGATGATACAATGATGCTTTTTGAGGCATCATGTGTTCTGGCTGAAAAAGTTAAGATGGCTCTAGATATATATGGCAATGCTATAGGTCAAAGTATGAATTTGTGGCAAGTGTTCAATATTATTTGGCCCTGCTTGCCCTTTTGCTATTCAGGAGTAAGTAAGAGAGGTGCTCAATGTGACTTGCTTAGTCTTTGAAGAGAAGTATCTTGGCCTCTCTACCCTAATGGTTGCATGTCTAAAGGACGGTTCCAGAATCTCCAAATGAGCCTGACAAAATGATTGATACAACGGGGAGATGGTCTTCTTGCTCAGCCCAGGAGAGAGATTCTCATTAAATCTGTCGCTCAAGCTTTACCCACATATATCGTGGGCGTGTTTAAGATACCCTTTTCAGTGTACGATGAACTAACCCGGATGCTTAGAGGGCCTTATTGGGGCGCTGAAAAGGGTAAAAGTAAAATTCATTGGCAAGCATGGGATTATTTGTTGCAACCAAAAAGTAAAGGTGGTGCTGGTTTTCGAGAGTTCCATATTTTTGACCAAGCCTTGCTAGCTCGGCAAGTTTGGCGCTTAATCTCTAAACCAGATAGTCTGTGTCCACATGTTTTAAAACCAAGATATTGCCCGGATGGCGATCTTGAGGACACCATTTTCTCTCAGAATGCATTGTCTTCTTGGCAGGCCATTAGTTATGGTCTTGATCTTCTGAATAAAGGGTTTGAGTACCAGGTCGGACGATCATCGAACTTGCTAGCAACTTATCTGGTCTTCGGATGTTCCCCGGTAGTTCACAATTTTGCATGCGAGTCACGACTAATGCTACCAACATGGAGGAATAAGCATATCCGGGCCTTGAGACAAATGATGTATGCCCTATATGTTTCACCAATCTGAGGATAATTTTCATGCACTATGCCACTGCACCTTATAACGTGTTCTATGGAATACAATGGCTGGAGTCTGGACATTACCAAGTATTAATACAATGCTGAATACTAGGAAAGAGTGGCGTCTACATGCGTTAGAGCCTCTTTCAGAAGTTGAACGATCAATGCCTCCCATGTTGTTATGGCGGGCTTGGTACATCCGCAATGAGGTGGTTCATAACAAACCACCACCGGACATGGAGGCTTCTAATCATTTCTTGGTGAGCTATCTTGACTCCCTCGTTGGTATCAAGACCGAGCTCTCCTCACATCAAAGCAACGGTAAATCTATCATCACATATGATAAATGTTTCAACAGACCACATGTGACAACAAGCGCTGAACCCAAGTGAAGCGCTCCAAATGTTGGCTTGGTAAATCTATGCACTGATGGCTCATATGCCGATGGTGGTTCAACGGGTGGCTGTATGGTTTTGAGAGATGATAAGGGTGTTATTCTTTTTTCTTCATGCAGCCAACTTTTCTCATGTCGTGAATCCCTCGAAGCTGAATTGTGTGCGTGTATGGAGGTTCTGTCGCTGTCTACCCGGAGAAGTGATCTTCCAGTTGTGATTGAGATGGACCCCCTTGTTGCAGTGAAGTTGATCTAGGCAAAAGTGATGGACAGATCTATTTACGCACCGCTCATTAAGGAGATTAGATACCTTTATGCATGTTCGTGAATCTTTAGTACTCATAATAATCGTAGCCATAATAAGCTTAGTGATAGCTTTGCTAGATTTGCTCGTTTTGGAGGCAGGACTATGACTTGGATCGGGTCGGGGCCTTTGGTTGCTATAGAGCTAACTGCAATTGATTGTATGTTCGAGTTGAGTAATACATTATTTCACCCGCAAAAAAAGCACCAATGATGTTCGCATGTAGTGGAAGATTTCTGCATGCATACATGTGTTGTATTTATAAGATAAAGTATAATAAGAGGCTATAAGTTTGTTTGCATGACACTTTCACTTATATGAAAGAGAGAGAGATAGGGGAAAACGAATTGAGTAGGCTCTCATGCAAGAGCCAACCTCTACATGTGATCCTAGGAAATAAAATTAGTAAAAATATATGATTATCCTAATACCAAACATTATATCAAGCCCTATTATATGCCTGATTGTAATAGTGATTCCTTTTTCTTTGCTAAACAATAGTGATTCTTGATGACATAGAAATCACATATATTCAGTTGTTGGCTATATTGTTAAGCTAGTCATAGTGGGAAGAAACTTAGACTAGTGACATGCATATGTTACTAGTATATACTACTACCTTCATAGTGGGTATTGTCATAGTTGCGACAACATAGATATATTCATTTATTTCTTTGTAGAGTCATTGCATTGGGAAGTGCTATGTGATGGTAACATATTATATTATTCTATTTTTCTCTTCCCTCTTTAATTATTAGCCACATTACTTTTTTGTTGCTTATGTGGCATGCATGTTATTATCTATGTTACTTCCACTATCGCCATCCTTACATTGTAAGTCACCACCGTGGAAGGGGGAGACAAGGTGAGGCACGCTCCCCAGGTTGATTCTTCGATCAAATCCTACATAACTAAATAGTTGATCCTCACTGAGAGTGAATTCTTGGAGCTTGTTTTTTAAATGTTTGAAAATCATAATTTTGAAGTTTCAAAAAAATTCTAAAATAATACACATGAACACACACACACACACACACACACACACACACACACACACACACACACACACACACTACACTCCCGTAAAAATTGATAATGAAATGCACTTTGATGTGAGCTGGACAAAAAATAATATTATAGACTTTTATAGCGAAATAGTGCATGTGCTAGAAATACATGATTTTGTTTTTAGTGTAGCTTCCATCAAAACATATTTCATCATGAAAATTTACAAAGATGTATTATACACCCTCTAGGTTTATGTGTGTTTTTCTGATTTTTTCGAAACTAGAAAATATGATTTTCATTTTTTTCAAAAAAGAAAGCTCCATGTAGCTTGAGCTCCAAAAGGCAATTACGTCCTCACTATCTTATTTCTCTCAACATGCTAACATGCCACCTCAACATGTTTTATGCATGAAAAATACTAAGCTCAACATCCAACTATGTATAACACATTTCAACATGGAACCATGCATTAATGCTACTTATATTCAATAAATGTTCCATAACTAAAAAATAAAAAAACATTATACTTTCATTGTACTTCTCATATTGTCAATCCAGTCACATTAGAATATATTGCAACTAATTCCGGTGGCAACGTCCGGGGAATCTTCTAGTTATTGTAATGTTAGTGAATTTCCTCACGCAGGGTAATAAATGTAATGGCTGTGCATTTTTTTTCTCAAGCAGGGTAATAGTTCTGTAACTTTTGTTATTGGTATATTTGTCTTTTGTTGGAGTAATCCAAACATGTTTGTGTACATTTAGGCTAATGGAGTTCAATATTTGTCTTTTGTTGGAGTAAACTCAGCTTTCAGCTTTCATGGAGTACGTGGTTGATGCCCGCGTAGGAATTTGTCTTAGGAATAGGGCGTAGGTGAGTTTGAGTTGCCTATCTGGGGTGGTGGCTGGGTCTATATAAATACACCAGCCGGTTAAGCTGTAATATCAGATAGTAGCGAGAGAAAAACAAGAAAAGAAATAAAGAGAAAAAAGAGGGCTCAGCAAAAGTATTTGTCTAAAAGTTTTTGTGCACGTGTGTTCGTCTTTTTTTAATGTGATCAATCCATGGGCGAAGTCCAACATCTTTTGAAAATGAAAAGAGTTATGCTTGGGATGATGTCTCTGCTTTTCATCCAAAGTAAGATGTTGTGGTATACAAATGAAACAATCCATTGCAATAAAAAATATTTAAGGCTCTATGTGTAGGATTCTACACACAACACCAAGAAAACATGTTTACATGTCTAAAAAAACATGTTTACATAATTGGTAGTGTAAAAAATACCCTTATATTATGGGACGGGGGGAATACAATTTTATTAGATTATGATGTCACATACTGTGCCCAGGGAAATATGATGAAGTTTCATTGATCTCACGTGGGCCCTTCCTTTGCAATTTAGCTATTTGGTTTCACAAACATTGATATATTTTTGCACAAACTCGGTCAAACTTTAAGATAGTTTGACTCTCCAATAAAGTTGGAAGTACACTTTTTCAAGGATGGAGAGGGTATTTGTTTGTACTTTAAGGGAAATATGATCACCATGCAAAAACATAATAGAATTGAGGTTTTAAAGAATCATAATGAGATATACTTTATAGATGCAATTTATCATCTCATGTAAACTTGATCCTAAGGCCCTAAGTGAAGGATTCAGTACGTGGCACTATAAAAACATGTTTACATAACCCATAGAGTTTTATATGACCGCGATCCCACACTCTGATACAAGTTCAGGTTCAACCTCGGACAACATTGCGCGTAGCTCCGGTCTACATTTTGGGTGCCTTAGCATGAAGAGAAGTATCGGCACAGCATACTTGACCTGCTTCTTGACGCCGGTCACTTCATAAGCAAATGTCAATGCATAGAGCATAAAAACAGGCGCCCTGTGTTACAAAAGTAGGAGTGATAATTCTATTATCAATAATAACCCAATAATAATGATAGAGCATGAAAACAGGCACCCTGTGCCAGTAAACAACCAAACAAGTTCTGCCAACGACAATGTACTAAAAAAGAAGACAAACATGGAACTCACATGATAGCATCAAGTGGAGAATATCTTTTATTGTGAGTTGCGGCCATGATGAGGAGCATGATAACTGCACAGGTTAAAACACACAACGAAATTAACCCACATAAGTTTGGTTTTGAAAATTATTATGTGTGTATATGAGGCCTGGATAACAACTAACCAAATTTAAGTCGGGTGATGAGGTCATTGGCAAAGCCCTGTTTCCGGAGCTCCAACGAGACGACGCTGAGCTTGTAGAACGCATAGCCGAGAGCGGTGCTGACAAACGTGGACGGATCCATCTTCCACAGTTGATAGCACCCGACGCAGGCGACCAGCACTCCTGAACAAAGACCTCGTCAGATTACATAAAAAGTTATTGATCCTACGATACACATAGGTTTATGTACCGAAGGGCATGCCGATGTGGTAGTCCTCCGTGTCATAGATGGTCTTCTGAGACCGGAAGTGGTGGAAGTTGTCCAGGAGTGGGCGGAACACGCCGGCGATCATGGCTTGTAGAGCCGCGACCGCCTCCGTGGATTCGCGCGAGAACCGTTCTTGCATGGTGGCGAAGTCCTCCTGGAGTAATTCGTCTTCGTCGGGGAAGTAGTCTCCCCACGGCCACAGCTTGGCGTACGGGTCGGTCTCCGCGACGCCCTCTTTATCCGCCGGAGCGCCACCCTCTTTATCCGCTGGAGCGCGCGGGCAAGTCTCCTTGGCGGCGCCGCCGTCTTCCGCCCGAGCGCGCGGGCAAGTCTCCTTGGCGGCGCCGCCGTCGTCCGCCGGAGCGCGCGGGCAGGTTTCCTTGGCGGCGCCACCGTCGTCCGCCGGAGCGCGCTGCTTGAATCTCAGGCGCGCGTGCGCGCGCAAGGGCCCCTGCTCAGTTAGTCACGATCGGGCTCAGCTCGGAGAAGAACATCAGTAGCAATAGAGAAGGGATTAATAAAGGAGGAGAGGGATCAAGGCGCTGATGCAATGCTCACCACCGTCGTCGTCGAGCGCGTCAGGCGGGGCGTGCGGGCGGGCGCGAGGAGACAGACGCGCGCAGGGGGAGAAGAAGCCGGCGGAGCCGCCCCAACGCGCGTGGCGGCGGCGAGAGCGAACCTCCCGGGGGACAGGACGAGGGGGTAGGCCATCGAATCGGCACTGTGCGATGGACGTTGGACGGTAGACCGAGACGCCGAGACTTCAGACTTCATGCTGATACGAGCGAAATTTGTGCAGGTTGTGTTCGATGGCTTTGACACGCTGGTTTGGTTTGGTGCGCCTGTTTTTCTTTTTTTAATTAAAAGGTCGTGTGTGCCGTACATACCCTTAGTAGGGGTCGGACTCTGACATCGCGACTCGCCTGGCAATTCCTCTCGATTTTGTTTTTGAGAAACCCTCTCGATATTTTATGCATTATTTTTTTTAACACAGTACAGACGCAAGCGTTCATATAACGGGCATATATACTCACCTCTATGAACACACACGCATATTCTTTTTTTTTCGAGAAACTTTCAATCTATTCATCTTCTATCACGACAGTACAACAAACACTAAAAATAATAAAAATTACATCCAGATCCGTAGACCACCTAGTGACGAGTACAATCACTGAAACGAGCAGAACGCGCGCCGCCGTCATCACCCCTCCCTCGCCGGAGTCGGACACAACTTGTTATAGTAGACAGGATCCAACCTGAAGACACACGAACATAGACGAACCACAACCAGATCCAAACAAATCCACCGAGGATAGATCCGCCGGAGACACACCTTCACACGCCCACCAACTATGCTAGACGCACCACCGGAACGGGGACTAGGCGGGGAGACCTTTATTCCATCTTCAGGGAGCCGCCGCCGTCTCGTCTTCCTGAGTAGGACACAAACCTTAATAAATTTTGAAGGAACGACTAACAATGGAGCCCTCCCGCCGACCCTTACCAGCAAGGTTGTCAGAATCGCGATTCTGTTATATGATTCTACGACTTTACGATCCAAACTAACCCCTATGATTCTATGATTTTAGTTCATAGAATCTACGTTTCTACGATCCTGATAGTGAAGATTCTACGATTTGCGATCCTACCATCGGAGCTCCGATCCGATTCAAAATCGCGATTTTGACAACCTTGCTTACCAGGATCCACCACGCCACCATGGCCCTAGGGCCACCAGGGATGAGGCGGACCTGCGGCGGAGCCGGTGAAAGGCACGAACCCTAACTTTTTTTGGAGGAGGAGGCGGCGGCTAGAAAGAGGCTCTATTCACAAAGCAGCCATAGCTATTGTAACATAAAAACTCCAAAAGCACGTAATACAAATCCAACCACTTCAACGTACATGACAATGAACATACACACACGTACACTCTACCCATATTAGCACCTCCACGAGACCCTACCCGAGCACCTTCAAAAGACTGAGCCGGCATTTAATCTTGAGGTTTTACAAAGTCACCATAGGCGCCTCATAGTCGACGGGAACGTCTCCTCCCATTGAACGCGTATCGCCGAAAATCCTGAAATAAATTTAGGATAAATATGAGCATCAGGACTTGAACCCCGGTGGGCTGGGGCCCTAGGGATACTACTTCTACCTAACCATCGAACCATAGGTTGGTTCCCATGTTTTATGCATTATTAAAAGGTTGAGTTGTGCACCAACTGGTTGGATAGTTAGAGAATCCACAGCCGGGCGCCTCAAATCCCTCTCAAACGCTCAGGCCGACGGTCAGAAAACCCCACCAAAAGGGCGCCTCATACGCCTAGGCCGAGTGACACACATCCAGTTCAAATGTTAGGCAAACGGGGAGGCGAGGGCGTGACTGGGTGCATTTTCCACGTTGGGCCTGTCAGCCCGACCCCATCATAAGTTGCACCAAATCCACCTAACCCTTCGTCCTCCTCCTGTGTCCCTCCACCAATTCCCGTCTTCGAGGACTCTTGCTTCCCATGCTCGCCGGTGGCCCGCATCCATCACCCTAGATGCCATCCAGCCCATCCCAGACTGCCGAGACGGAGGCTACATCGACGTCATTCGTCGATGTCCCGTCATCAGGTACGTCGTGCAAGTCGGAGAACATCACCCGGAGGGACCGGCGACGGAGGCAGCGAGAGGGAAGCAGCGTCGCAAGGAGTGGATGCATACCTCGAGGAACAGTTGTCCTCCCCGCCGCGCTCTGGACCCCGCACCCCGTCCATGCAGCCGCCGACAAGGATTGCGCCGTCGGACTAGGTTGGGACAAAGGAGGATCCAACTGCCGGTTGGGCTATTCCCGAGAGCTTTCCACCAATGCACATGCTGTCGGTGGACGTCTGTCAGTCGCCATAGCTCATTCACATCTAAAACATTTTTTATATATGTTATAAAAATATTCAAATACATGATCAATATGTGACAGTAAAAATATAATGGGTTTAAAAAAACGTGCGTCGTCTTTTTTAAAATGTTATAAATAAAAAAATAGTGTAATTAAATAAATTTTTCATACCATTCAAAAGAATTTATGATACATTTTAAAAAAATTGACGTGTTTCAAACAAAATATTTTTAAAATATATTTTTTCCAATATAAAAATTGTTCTCATATTTAAGGAAAATGTTTTGTATCATAAAAAAGATGTTTCAACATGTATTTGAAAAACGTTTAACGCATATTCCAAAAAGTATTTTAAAACAAGTAATTTTTTAATGTATTTTTCTGAATGGTATATACATTTTTAAAAATTTGAGCAGGCATTTTTTGCCCCGCATTTTACATTTTATAATACATAACGTACACTTTTAAATATGAGTATTTTTTCACAATATATTTATTTAATATTTTTAAAATATATAAAACAAAGTATAAAAAGTAAAAAAGAAACAGTTGTCCGACGTCAGCGTGAGATGACCACGATTTTAGAAGAACGGCCCACTACCCCGCCCAGTTGGTGCCATCAGGTGGCTCCTTAGTGTGTATTGCCTGTAGCGATTTTTTTAGAAGTTTTTATTTGTTTTTCATAAACACACCTGAAATAGTAAATTTTACTAAATTCAATTTTTTAAGAAAAATATATTTTTTTAAATAATTCTGAACAAGTTTTAAAATTTGTGATTTTTTAAAAACCTGAAAATTTAAGAAAAAATGTGTGTTTTTTTAATATTGAAAGTTTTAATTTTGTGAACAATTGTTAAAATAAAAGTAAAAGTAAAAAAAAACTGAGAAAATAAAATCTGGAAAAACCATAGCTAAAAGAAAACCCGAACGAGAACCTTCATAAAACTAGAACGAGTGTAGTACACTAACTAGCTATGGGCCAACCCAGGTTGCTCATTCAGGCGTCGTTAGGTCACCAACTTGTCGCAATCAGCGACAATTAGGATTTTCCATGACCCTCTCCATGATTTCCACAAGTGTGCTCCACAATATCTCCCGGACCCTATGATTGGGCACACTTGCAGTCTTCGACATGGTGTTGCCCTTTCCCCAATGATTTCTATTATAGCCATGGGTGCCCTTAGTCTCTTGATCTCCTAGGCTGGTTAATTGGGCTGCCTCATCCCGTTCCTTGATGGCATCACCCTCGCAAGGATTTTTTCCCCTTTTATTACTTCCCTTTGAGTAGTGTCGGTGGATGTTAAGGTTATTCAAACTCTACTTGTTGTTTGAGTAGTGAAAGCTCTATCTCTCTCATGCACTGTGATGAGGATAGTACCATGGATCGGTGCAATCTACTCAACGGTCAACTTGCCGGTGACGAACGAAAACAAAGAACTAGGGTTAGGGTTCGTCGCGAGAGTGGACAGAAGTGAGGAGACAAATTGGGATGGGGATCCAGAGATTGGGGGTCTGGTACCTGTTCGAGTAGGCTCCAATTGTAAGAAGGAGGGGTAAAGTTGTCTGAAAAATCTCTCAACCATGGTTAAGCCACTTCGACCAGTCGGGAAGGGTACAGAGGAGTATTTCCATAAGCGCAATAGATGTAAGAGGGGCAAAGTTGAGCATCGATTTTTTAAGGGGTAAAGAAGAGAGTGGGCACAAATTGGGGGGGGGGGTGTAAATGTACCAAAGCTCATAGTTGTATTCTCGCATAAAAAGATTAAATAATTTTGGAAGTTGTTGTGCTTTCAATAGTATGTCATATTGCTTAATGCAATGCTTTGTTTGTTACTTAATACCTAGAGATGCATGTTTTATTGGCGATCTTTGGGTGGAATATTACCCATACATCTAGCAGGACGTCAGTCTTTGGATTAATGGAGAAAAATGTAGATATATGGAATTTTTTTACTATGGTCTATGGATTTGAGTGATGTCACAACGGGTTTTCCAACAAGAACATGTCATACAATGAGCTCCAGGAAGTTGGAACAATTGTTTATATATTTTTTCTATTGTTCTCTTCTCACCGCCCTTTGTTTCTTTGTTAAACCTTATGACCAACCATTTTGTTTGGTAATATAGAATGCATTTTTTAACATTTATTTTTATGGCACATATGAAGAAGTATGCGAAGCGTTTTCTCATCATCACCATTAATTTATTGAGAAGAATCATCTGAACAATTGTTTAGAATAATATTGTATCCATATTAAACATCTCCATATAATGACGGTTCCTAGAGTGGGTTATTATGGTTTTCTAGAATTATTTTAAGGGTTTTTTAACAGGGACATGTCATACAATGAACTTGGAATAAGTTTATATTTGTTTATATATTTCTGCTAATGTTCTCTTCTCACCGCCCTTTGTTTTCTCTATGAGACCTTATCACCAACCATTTTGTTTGGTAATATTGGATTCGTGTTTTTTTACATTCACTTTTGTGGCTCATATGAAGAAGTGTGTGAAGTGTTACCTCATACTCACCATGAATCTGTTGAGAAGAATCATTTGAACAATTGTTTAGAATAATATTCTATCCATATTACACATCTCTGTATAATGACGGTTTCCATAGGAAATATAAACTAGATGCCCTAGAGTGTGTTATTATGGTTTTGTAGAATTATTTGAAGGATTTTTATTATGTCTAATAAGTTATGTACTATTTCTTGACCTGCCCTTAGTCGTGATGCATTTTATCATTTATATTTCCTTTGATATTTGTAGATTAATTGTACTTATGGTGGGAGTATGTTTTTCTACCAAAAAGGAAGTTGTATCCATTGATGGGTGCAACCCTCGCTTGTTAGAAATAGATATGAACACCATTTGATTATCTTTATGCAAATGTATTCCACTAAATGATGTTTAATTTTGCTCTACATCTAGTGGATGGTGTTCTATATTTTAGTAGAGCTACTTACATGTGGTTCAATGCCTCTATCATTTAGTTTTTTTGGCTAGTTAGAAATAATTATGGCTAAGAAATTCAATGTAAATATAATTAGTTTCCAACCTAGTATCTTAATTTTCTCTTCTTCGTTAGGTTGTCTTTCTATGTCACTTGTTTTCTACCTAGCTTCTCACATGGAGGGGTGGCACCCCTAGCCATCCTGGTATAGTTATCTATCTTCCATAATTCTCTAGAATATTAGTCACACCCTAGATATTTCTTACTACTCATAAAAATATATTCATTTAGATTTCTCTATATAAGCACCATCACAATGGTCATCCATGGCATCTTCAATAACCTTATTTGTCAAATATTTCTATTTGACTTTAATGGCAGGAGCTATGCCAAATTTCATATAAATAGGGGAAAGTAAAAAAATTGTACATAAGATATTTACAAGACCAAAAGCACCCTAGAAATTACATGCCATTTGCCATAGCTAAACCCAAGTAGACAAGTGATGAGGTCATCAATACGATTGTTACACCCACAGCCCCTACTGCTACATATACTGGACCAATTACTAGAGCTCGCGCATGCCAATTAAATTTTCAGATACTTTCGTTTCTTAGTAATGATTCTAATGTTCATGAGAATATGATGCTGCCTAAATTGGATACATTTGTTTTGCTTACAAATGAAGGTCCTGGCATGGATAAGAGGGATGAATAATGGAGCAAGACCAAGCATGGAGAGGATGGCATGCACAAGGGGAACAAGATCGGAGTTACAAGTGATGATTTCAGGACTTTGAAGCCACCATAATGAGTGCATGAAGCCTTGGACGAAATATAAAAGATGCCACTTCATAAATTTTGTCCAAAGGCTATTCTAGGTGTTGCGTCACCTTATTATTGGCCAGGCCCATGTAATTTCAAAATACATAAGTATAGGCTGTTTTTAGAGTCCGTATCTGTGGGGAAACAAGAGATATGGTTGGTTTCGGACCCCTTCCCCAAGGGCCACGAAATTCCCCCCTCTTCCTCCACATATGCAACCCTTAGGGCACCATTTAGACTTTGAGTTTTGTTTAGATTAAAAGTTCGCCATAGTTGCAACTTCGCGTACTTCGTTTGTGTTCAACGACCAGACAAAGGCGTCACAGAACCCCACCTTGATCAATAAAGCTTTCCTCTTATATTCGCAATATCCAGATTGCAATCTTAGTTTCTTGATTGTTCTTCGTTTTCCTGCAAGAAACGGACCTTCGTGGTCAGGTTGATCGTGCTCCGGCGTGGTCAATAACCACTCGGAGTTGGTTTAGCGATTGCTAAGGCGCGACGTCCTCACACGTTCATAATCGGATCGTCAAAGTCGACTTCCTCCAAAACGATAGCCACCATCTCATCTAAAGACAGGACACCTTTGCCCGGTGCATCGCTACCCAACCGTGCACCATACCGTATCAATCCAGAGGAGACGAAGGAGATTATGCGTCAAGTACAAGAGCTGCTCGACAAAGGTTATATACGAGAATCTCTTAGTCCTTGTGCTATTCCTATTATACTAGTGCCTAAAAAGGATGGTACGTCGCGTATGTGTGTTGATTGTAGAAGCATTAATAATATTACTATTCATTATCGTCATCCTATTCCTAGGCTAGATGATATGCTTGATGAATTGAGTGGCTCTACAATATTCTCCAAAGTTGATTTGCGTAGTGGATACCATCAAATTCGTACGGAATTGGGAGATGAATGGAAAACAACATCTAAAACTAAGTTTGGTTTATATGAGTGGTTAGTCATGCCTTTTGGGTTAACTAATGCATCTAGTATTTTCATGAGACTAACGAACAAAGTTTTACGTGCTTTCATCGGACGATTTGTGGTAGTCTATTTTGATGATATACTTATTTATAGCAAATTTTTGAAAGAACATTTGTAACATTTACGTGCTGTTTTTATTGCTCTATGTGATGCACGTTTGTTTGGTAACCTTGGGAAGTGCACCTTTTGCACCGATTGAGTAACTTTTCTTGGCTATGTTGTTACTCCACAGGGAATTGTAGTTGATAAAGTCAAGATTGAAGATATTGAGAGTTGGCCGCAGCCCAAAACGGTCATACAAGTGAGGAGTTTTCTTGGATTCGCTGGTTTCTATAGGCGTTTTGTGAGAGATTTTAGCATCATTGCTGCACCTCTCAATGAGCTTACAAAGAAGGATGTGCCTTTTGTTTGGGGTCGCACAGGAAGAAGCCTTCACGGTATTGAAAGATAAGTTGACACATACTCCTTTACTCCAACTTCCTGATTTTAATAAGATTTTTGAGCTTGAATGTGATGCTAGTGGAATTGGATTAGGAGGTGTGTTATTACAAGATGGCAAACCTGTTGCATACTTTTCTGAAAAATTGAGTGGGCATAGTCTGAATTATTCTACTTATGATAAAGAATTATATGCTCTTGTTTGGACTTTAGAGACATGGCAACATTATTTATGGCCCAAAGAATTTGTTATACATTCTGATCATGAATCTTTGAAACATGAAGTCAAGCTAAACTGAATCGTAGACATGCTAAATGGGGTTGAATTCATTGAGACTTTCCCTTATGTCATTAAACACAAGAAGGGTAAAGAAAATGTTATTGCTGATGCATTGTTTCGTCGCTATACTATGCTTTCACAACTTGACTTCAAATTTTTTGGTTTGAAGACCATCTAAGATCAATATGTGCATGATGCTGATTTTAAAGATGTAATATAGAATTGTAAAGAAGGAAGAACATGGAACAAGTTCGTTATTAATGATGACTTTGTGTTCCGTGTTAACAAGCTATGCATTCCAGCTAGCTCTGTTCGTCTTTTGTTGTGTCAGAAGGCGCATGGAGGAGGATTAATGGTACACTTTGGTGAGAAGAAGACGGAGGACGTACTTGCTGCACATTTCTTTTGGCCAAAGATGAGATGGGATGTTGAGCGTTTTATTGCTCGCTGCACTACATGTCAAAAAGCTAAGTCACGACTCAATCCTCATGGTTCATATATGCCTTTGCCTGTACCTAGTGTTCCTTGGGAGGATATATCTATGCACTTTGTTTTAGGTTTACCTCGAACAAAGAAGGAGAGGGATAACATATTTGTTTTCGTGGATAGATTCTCGAAAATGGCACACTTTATACCATGTCATAAAAGCGATGATGTTGTTAATTTTGCTGATTTGTTCTTTCGTGAAATTATTCGCTTGCATGGTGTGACAAATACTATTGTTTCAGATCGTGAAACTAAATTTCTTAGCCACTTTTGGAGATGTTTATGGGCTAAGTTGGGGACTAAACTGCTTTTTAGTACTACTTGTCACCCCCAAACTGATGGTCAAACTGAAGTAGTCAATAGAACATTGTCTACTATGCTTAGGGTTGTTTTGAAAAATAATAAGAAAATGTGGGAAGAATGCTTGCCTCATATTGAATTTGCTTATAATCATTCGTTGCATTCTACTACTAAGATGTGCCCTTTTGAAATTGTGTATGATTTCCTACCTCGTGCACCCATTGATTTGTTGCCTCTTCCATCTTCGGAGAAGGTTAATTGATGCTAAACAACATGCTGAATTGATCTTAAAAATGCATGAGTTAACTAAGGAAAACATTGAGCGTATGAATGCTAAATATAAACTTGCTGGAGGGATAGATTTCCTGACTTGCGCAAATCAAAACTAATGTCACGTGTTGATGGTCCATTTAAGGTGTTAGAGAAAATAAACGACAATGCATATAAACTTGAGCTGCTTGCAGATTTTGGGGTTAGTCCCACTTTTAACATTGCAGATTTGAAGCCCTATTTGGGTGTGGAAGATGAGCTTCCATCGAGGACGACTTCATTTCAAGAAGGGGATGATGATGAGGACATAAATACCATTGTTACACCCACAACCCCTGCTACTACATATACTGTACCAATTACTAGAGCTCGTGCACGCCAATTAAATTTTCAGGTACTTTCGTTTCTTGGTAATGATTCTAATGTTCATGAAAATATGATGCTGCCTAAATTGGATATATTTGTTTTGCTTACGAATGAAGGGCCTGGCATGGATAAGAGGTATGAACACTGGAGTAAGACCAAACATGGAGAGGATGGCATGCACAAGGGGAACAAGAACGGAGTTACAAGTGATGATTTCAGGACTTTGAAGCCACCATAATGAGTGCATGAAGTCTTGGATGAAATATACAAGATGCCACTTCATAAATTTCGTCCAAAGGCTATTCTAGGTGCTGCGTCACCTTATTATTGGGCCAGGCCCATGTAATTTTGAAATACATAAGTATAGGCTGCTTTTAGAGTCCGTATCTGTGGGGAAACAAGAGATAGGGTTGGTTTCGGACCCCTTCCCCAAGGGCCACGAAATTCCCCCCCTCTTCCTTCATATATACTGCCCTTAGGGCACCGTTTAGACTTTGGGTTTTGTTTAGATTAAAAGTTCGCCATAGCTGCAACTTCGCGTATTTCGTTTGTGTTCAACGACCAGACAAAGGCGTCACAGAACCCCACCTTGATCAATAAAGCTTTCCTCTTATATTAGCAATATCCAGATTGCAATCTTAGTTTCTTCCTTGTTCTTTGTTTGCCTGCAGGAAACAGACCTTCGTGGTCAGGTTGATCGTGCTCCGGCGTGGTCAATAACCTCTCGGAGTTGGTTTAGCGATTGCTAAGGCGCGACGTCCTCGCACGTTCGTAGTCGGATCGTCAAAGTCGACTTCCTCCAAAATGATAACCGCCATCTCATCGAAAGACGGGGCACCTTTGCCTCTATCAACAAGGTCCTCCCTAGCGAGGTAATCATCATCTAACACCTGTAAAGAGGAGAGTGCATTTTCTACCATGCACGGTATATACCGTGCATTGTCTATAGGGTGGGAAAGATATCGTAGTGTACTAATTGAAGGAAATATGCCCTAGAGGCAATAATAAAGTTATTATTTATTTCCTTACATATCATGATAAATATTTATTATTCATGCTAGAATTGTATTAACTGGAAACATAATACATGTGTGGATACATAGACAAACAGAGTGTCACTAGTATGCCTCTACTTGACTAGCTTGTTAATCAAAGATGGTTAAGTTTCCTAACCATGGACAAAGGAGTTGTCATTTGATTAACAAGGTCACATCATTAGTTGAATGATCTGATTGACATGACCCATTCTATTAGCATAGCACCCGATCGTTTAGTATGTTGCTGTTGCTTTTATCCATGACTTATACATGTTCCTTTGACTATGAGATTATGCAACTCCCGTTTGCCGGAGGAACACTTTGGGTGCTACCAAATGTCACAACATAACTGGGTGATTATAAAGGAGTACTACAGGTGTCACCAAAGGTAGATGTTGGGTTGGCGTATTTCGAGATTAGGATTTGTCACTCCAATTGTGGGAGAGGTATCTCTGGGCCCTCTCGGTAATGCACATCACTTAAGCCTTGCAAGCATTGCAACTAATGAGTTAGTTGCGGGATGATGTATTATGGAACGAGTAAAGAGACTTGCCGGTAACGAGATTGAACTAGGTATTGGATACCGACGATCGAATCTCAGGCAAGTAACATACCGATGGACAAAGGGAACAACGTATGTTGTTATGCGGTCTGACCGATAAAGATCTTCGTAGAATATGTAGGAGCCAATATGGGCATCCAGGTCCCGCTATTGGTTATTGACCGGAGATGTGTCTCGGTCATGTCTACATTGTTCTCGAACCGTAGGGTCCGCACGCTTAAGGTTACGATGACAGTTATTATGAGTTTATGAGTTTTGATGTACCGAAGGAGTTCGGAGTCCCGGATGAGATCGGGGACATGACGAGGAGTCTCGAAATGGTCGAGACGTAAAGATCGATATATTGGACGACTATATTCGGACATCGGAAGGGTTCTGAGTGGTTCTGGTATTTTCGGAGGTACCGGGGAGTTACGGGAATACGAGGAAGAAGCAATGGGCCTTGATGGGCCTTAGTGGGAAGGACCAGGAGGTGGCGCGCGCCCCTCCCAAGCCCAGTCCGAATTGGACAAGGGGTTTGGGGCGCGGCCCCTCTCTCCCTTCCTTCCCCTCTTCCCCTCTTTCCCCCCTTGACCTAGTTGGACTAGGAAAGGTGGAATCCTACTCCCGGTGGGAGTAGGACTCCCCTGGCGCGCCCAAACCTAGGGCCGGCCTCCTCCCTCCCTTGCTCCTTTATATACGGGGGCAGGGGGCACCCCATGGACACACAAGTTGATCTTCGTGATCGTTCCTTAGCCGTGTGCGGTGCCCCCCTCCACCATATTCCACCTCGGTCATATTGTAGCGGTGCTTAGGCGAAGCCCTGCGACAGTAGAACATCAAGATCGTCACCACGCCGTCGTGCTGACGGAACTCCTCCCCGATGCTTTGCTGGATCGGAGCCCGGGGATTGTCATCGAGCTGAACGTGTGCCAAGAACTCGGAGGTGCCGGAGTAACGGTGCTTGGATCGGTCGGATCATGAAGACGTACGACTACATCAACCGTGTTGATATAACGCTTCCGCTTTCGGTCTACGAGGGTACGTAGACAACACTCTCCCCTCTCGTTGCTATGCATCATCATGATCTTGCGTGTGCGTAGGAATTTTTTTGAAATTACTACGTTCCCCAATAGTGGCATCCGAGCTAGGTTTTTATGGTTTGATGTTATTTGCACGAGTAGAACACAAGTGAGTTGTGGACGATACAAGTCATACTGCCTACCAGCATGTCATACTTTGGGTCAGCGGTATTGTTGGATGAGACGACCCGGACCAACCTTACGCGTACGCTTACGCGAGACCGGTTCCCTCGACGTGCTTTGCACACAGATGGCTTGCGGGAGACTGTCTCACCAACTTTAGTTGAACCGAGTATGGCTACGCCCGATCCTTGAGAAGGTTAAAACGGAGTCTATTTGACGAAGTATCGTTGTGGTTTTGATGCGTAGGTGAGATTGGTTCTTGCTTCAGCCCATAGCAGCCACGTAAAATTTGCAACAAACAAAGTAGAGGACGTCTAACTTGTTTTTGCAGGGCATGTTGTGATGTGATATGGTCAAGACATGATGCTAAATTTTATTGTATGAGATGATCATGTTTTGTAACCGAGCTATCGGCAACCGGCAGGAGCCGTATGGTTGTCGCTTTATTGTATGCAATGCAATTGCCCTGTAATGCTTTACTTTATCACTAAGCGGTAGCGATAGTCGTAGAAGCATAAGATTGGCGAGACGACAACGATGCTACGATGGAGATCAAGGTGTCGCGCCGGTGACGATGGTGATCATGACAGTGCTGCGGAGATGGAGATCACAAGCACAAGATGATGATGGCCATATCATATCACTTTTATTGATTGCATGTGATGTTTATCTTTTATGCATCTTATCTTGCTTTGATTGACGGTAGCATTATAAGATGATCTCTCACTAATTATCAAGAAGTGTTCTCCCTGAGTATGCACCGTTGCGAAAGTTCTTCGTGCTAAGACACCACGTGATGATCGGGTGTGATAGGCTCTACGTTCAAATACAACGGGTGCAAAACAGTTGCACACGCGGAATACTCAGGTTATACTTGACGAGCTATGCATATAAGATATGACCTCGGAACACGGAGACCGAAAGGTCGAGCGTGAATCATATAGTAGATATGATCTACATGATGATGTTCACCATTGAAAACTAATCCATTTCACGTGATGATCGGTTATGGTTTAGTTTGATTTGGATCACGTGATCACTTAGAGGATTAGAGGGATGTCTATCTAAGTGGGAGTTCTTAAGTAATATGATTAATTGAACTTTAATTTATCATGAACTTAGTCCTAGTAGTATTAGCATATCTATGTTGTAGATCAATAGCTCGCGTTGTTGCTTCCCTATGTTTATTTTGATATGTTCCTAGAGAAAATTGTGTTGAAAAATATTAGTAGCAATGATGCGGATTGGATCCGTGATCTGAGGTTTATCCTCATTGCTGCACAGAAGAATTATGTCCTTAATGCACCGCTGGTGACAGACCTATTGCAGGAGCAGATGCAGACGTTATGAACGTTTGGCTAGCTCAATATGATGACTACTTGATAGTTTAGTGCACCATGCTTAACGGCTTAGAATCGGGACTTCAAAGACGTTTTGAACGTCATGGACCATATGAGATGTTCCAGTAGTTGAAGTTAATATTTCAAGCAACTACCCGAGTTGAGGGATATGAAGTCTCCAACAAGTTCTATAGCTAAAAGATGGAGGAGAATCGCTCAACTAGTGAGCATGTGCTCAGATTGTCTGGGTACTACAATCGCTTGAATCAAGTGGGAGTTAATCTTCCAGATAAGATAGTGATTGACAGAATTCTCTAGTCACCATCACCAAGTTAGTAGAACTTCGTGATGAACTATAGTATGCAAGGGATGACGAAAACGACTCCCGAACTTTTTCATAATGATGAAATCGATGGAGGTAGAAATCAAGAAAGAGCATCAAGCGTTGATGGTTGACAAGATCACTAGTTTCAAGTAAAGGGCAAAGGGAAGAAGGGGAACTTCAAGAAGAACGGCAAGCAAGTTGCTGCTCAAGTGAAGAAGCCCAAGTCTGGACCTAAGCCTGAGACTGAGTGCGTTTACTGCAAAGGGACTGGTCACTAGAAGCGGAACTGCCCCAAGTATTTGGCGGATAAGAAGGATGGCGAAGTGAACAAAGGTATATTTGATATACAGATTATTGATATGTATTTTACTAGTGTTCATAGCAACCCCTCGGTATTTGATACTGGTTCAGTTGCTAAGAGTAGTAACTCGAAACAGGAGTTGCAGAATGAACAAAGACTAGTTAAGGGTGAAGTGACGATGAAAGTTGGAAGTAGTTCCAAGATTGATATGATCATCATCGCACACACCCTATACTTTCGGGATTAGTGATGAACCTAAATAAGTGTTATTTGGTGTTTGCGTTGAGCATAAATATGATTTGATCATGTTTATTGCAATACGATTATTCATTTAAGTTAGAGAACAATTGTTGTTCTGTTTACATGAATAGAACCTTTTATGGACATACACACCCAATGAAAATAGTTCATTGGATCTCGATCATAGTGATACACATATTCATAATATTGAAACCAAAAGATGCGAAGTTAATAATGATAGTGCAACCTATTTGTGGCACTGCCGTTTAGGTCATATTGGTGTAAAGCGCATGAAGAAACTCCATGCTGATGGGATTTTGGAATCACTTGATTATGAATCACTTGATGCTTGCAAACCATGCCTCTTGGGCAAGATGACTAAAACGCCGTTCTCCGGAACAATGGAGCAAGCAACAGATTTGTTGGAAATCATACATACTGATGTATGTGGTCCGATGAATATTAAGGCTCGCGACAAGTATCATTATTTTCTAACCTTCACAAATGATTTGAGCAGATATGGGTATATCTACTTGATGAAACATAAGTCTGAAACGTTTGAAAAGTTCAAAGAATTTCAGAGTGAAGTAGAGAATCATCGTAACAAGAAAATAAAAGTTACTACGATATGATCGCAGAGGTAAAACATTTGAGTTACGAGTTTGGCCTTCAGTTAAACAATGTGAAATAGTTTCACTACTCACGCCACCTAGAACACCACAACATAATGGTGTGTCCGAACGTCATAACCATACTTTATTGATATAGTGCAATCTATGATGTTTCTTACCGATTTACCACTATCGTTTTGGGGTTATGCATTAGAGACAGCTGCATTCACGTTAAATAGGGCACCATCTAAATCCGTTGAGACGACACTATATGAACTGTGGTTTAGCAAGAAACCAAAGTTGTCGTTTCTTAAAGTTTGGGGTTGTGATGCTTATGTGAAAAAGGTTTCATCCTGATAAGCTCAAAACCAAATCGGAGAAATATGTCTTCATAGGATACCCAAAGGAGACAGTTGGGTACACCTTCTATCACAGATCCGAATTCAAGACATTCGTTGCTAAGAATGGATCCTTTCTAGAGAAGGAGTTTCTCTCGAAAGAAGTGAGTGGGAGGAAAGTAGAACTTGATGAGGTAACTGTATCTATTCCCTTGTTGGAAACCAGTACATCACAGGAACCAGTTTCTGTGACGTCAAAACCAACTAGTGAGGAGGTTGATGATGATGATCATAGAACTACAGAACAAGTTACTACAGAACCTCGTAGATCAACCAGAGTAAGATCCGCACCAGAGTGGTACGGCAATCCTGTTCTGGAAGTCATGCTACTAGATCATGATGAACCTACGAACTATGAAGAAGCGATGGTGAGCCCAGATTCCGCAAAATGGCTTAAAGCCATGAAATCTGAGATGGGATCCATGTATGAGAACAAAGTATGGACTTTGATGGATTTGCCCGATGATCGGCAAGCCATAGAAAATAAATGGATCTTCAAGAGGAAGACAGAAGCTGATAGTAGTGTTACTATCTACAAAGCTAGAATTGTCGCAAAAGGTTTTCGACAAGTTCAAGGTGTTGACTACGATGAGAGTTTCTCACTCGTATCCATGCTTAAGTCTGTCCGAATCATGTTAGCAATTGCCGCATTTTATGAAATCTGGCAAATGGATAAAACAAAACTGCATTGCTTAATGGATTTATTAAAGAAGAGTTGTATATGATGCAACGAGAAGGTTTTGTCAATCCTAAAGGTGCTAACAAAATGTGCAAGCTTCAGCGATCCATCTATGGACTGGTGCAAGCATCTCGGAGTTGGAATATACGCTTTGATGAGTTGATCAAAGCATATAGTTTTATACAGACTTGCGGTGAAGCCTGTATTTACAAGAAAGTGAGTGGGAGCACTACAACATTTCTGATAAGTATATGTAAATGACATATTGTTGATCGGAAATAATGTAGAATTATTCTGCAAAGCATAAAGGAGTGTTTGAAAGAAGTTTTTCGAAGAAGGACCTCGGTAAAGCTGCTTACATATTGAGCATCAAGATCTATAGAGATAGATCAAGACGCTTGATAAGTTTTCAATGAGTGCATACCTTGACAAGATTTTGAAGTAGTTCAAAATGGAACAGTCAAAGAAAGAGTTCTTTCCTGTGTTACAAGGTATGAAGTTGAGTAAAGACTCAAAACTCGACCACGGCAGAAGATAGAAAGAGAATGAAAGTCATTCCCTATGCCTTGGCCATAGGTTCTATAAAGTATGCCATGCTGTGTACTAGATCTATTGTATACCCTACACTGAGTTTGGCAAGGGAGTACAATAGTGATCTAGGAGTAGATCACTGGACAACGGTCAAAATTATCCTTAGTGGAATAAGGATATGTTTCTCGATTATGGAAGTGACAAAAGGTTCGTCGTAAAGGGTTACGTCGATGCAAGTTTTGACACCGATCTGGATGACTCTAAGTCTCGATCTAGATACATATTGAAAGTGGGAGCAATTAGCTAGAGTAGCTCCGTGCAGAGCATTGCAGACATAGAAAATTGCAAAATACATAACGGATCTGAATGTGGCAGACCCGTTGACTAAACTTCTCTCACAAGCAAAACATGATCACACCGTAGTACTCTTTGGGTATTAATCACATAGCGATGTGAACTAGATTACTGAATCTAGCAAACCCTTTGGGTGTTGGTCACATGGCAATGTGAACTATGGTTGTTAATCACATGATGATGTGAACTATCGAGTTAATCACATGGTGATGTGAGTTAATCACATGGTGATGTGACCTAGATTATTGACTCTAGTGCAAGTGGGAGACTGAAGGAAATATGCCCTAGAGGCAATAATAAAGTTATTATTTATTTCCTTACATATCATGATAAATGTTTATTATTCATGCTAGAATTGTATTAACTGGAAACATAATACATGTGTGGATACATAGACAAACAGAGTGTCACTAGTATGCCTCTACTTGACTAGCTTGTTAATCAAAGATGGTTAAGTTTCCTAACCATGGACAAAGGAGTTGTCATTTGATTAACAAGGTCACATCATTAGTTGAATGATCTGATTGACATGACCCATTCCATTAGCATAGCACCCGATCGTTTAGTATGTTGCTGTTGCTTTTATCCATGACTTATACATGTTCCTTTGACTATGAGATTATGCAACTCCCGTTTGCCGGAGGAACACTTTGGGTGCTACCAAACGTCACAACGTAACTGGGTGATTATAAAGGAGTACTACAGGTGTCACCAAAGATAGATGTTGGGTTGGCGTATTTCGAGATTAGGATTTGTCACTCCAATTGTGGGAGAGGTATCTCTGGGCCCTCTCGGTAATGCACATCACTTAAGCCTTGCAAGCATTGCAACTAATGAGTTAGTTGCAGGATGATGTATTACGGAACGAGTAAAGAGACTTGCCGGTAACGAGATTGAACTAGGTATTGGATACCGACGATCGAATCTCAGGCAAGTAACATACCGATGGACAAAGGGAACAACGTATGTTGTTATGCGGTCTGACCGATAAAGATCTTCGTAGAATATGTAGGAGCCAATATGGGCATCCAGGTCCCGCTATTGGTTATTGACCGGAGATGTGTCTCGGTCATGTCTACATTGTTCTCGAACCGTAGGGTCCGCACGCTTAAGGTTACGATGACAGTTATTATGAGTTTATGAGTTTTGATGTATCGAAGGAGTTCGGAGTCCCGGATGAGATCGGGGACATGACGAGGAGTCTCGAAATGGTCGAGGCGTAAAGATCGATATATTGGACGACTATATTCGGACATCGGAAGGGTTCTGAATGGTTCGGGTATTTTCGGAGGTACCGGGGAGTTACGGGAATACGAGGAAGAAGCAATGGGCCTTGATGGGCCTTAGTGGGAAGGACCAGGAGGTGGCGCGCGCCCCTCCCAAGCCCAGTCCGAATTGGACAAGGGGTTTGGGGCGCGGCCCCTCTCTCCCTTCCTTCCCCTCTTCCCCTCTTTCCCCCCTTGACCTAGTTGGACTAGGAAAGGTGGAATCCTACTCCCGGTGGGAGTAGGACTACCCTGGCGCGCCCAAACCTAGGGCCGGCCTCCTCCCCCCTTGCTCCTTTATATACGGGGGCAGGGGGCACCCCATGGACACACAAGTTGATCTTCGTGATCGTTCCTTAGCCGTGTGCGGTGCCCCCCTCCACCATATTCCACCTCGGTCATATTGTAGCGGTGCTTAGGCGAAGCCCTGCGACAGTAGAACATCAAGATCGTCACCACGCCGTCGTGCTGACGGAACTCCTCCCCGACGCTTTGCTGGATCGGAGCCCGGGGATCGTCATCGAGCTGAACGTGTGCCAAGAACTCGGAGGTGCCGGAGTAACGGTGCTTGGATCGGTCGGATCATGAAGACGTACGACTACATCAACCGCGTTGATATAACGCTTCCGCTTTCGGTCTACGAGGGTACGTAGACAACACTCTCCCCTCTCGTTGCTATGCATCATCATGATCTTGCGTGTGCATAGGAATTTTTTTGAAATTACTACGTTCCCCAACACTAACCACCTGCTGTACGTCTCACTTCTGTCAGATGGTCAGTTTGTATGTTAGCTTTTTTGTAAATATAAATAATGTCCTGTCTTTTGCATGCCTCCCCTATCCCCTTGCGACTCTTATCACAGAAATATATTTTCTCTTCTATGTAACTGTTTAGATGCTTGATATCGTCTGAAATAAAAGTTTCTTTTATATTCTATTTAGACAAATGTTTTTATACCAATGATATATTTTAAACAAGACTTGTAGAAAACTGATCTATGTACCATATTGAGTTTCTCTACGCATCAAATTGATCTATAGGAAACTTGATAAAACTTGGCACATAGTTTTTTACAGTTTCGTAAGGTCTCGCCATGTGTCAGATTCGAATTTTAAAACTGGTCAAAATATATTCAACGGTGATCTTATTTTAAAGTTCCCTTCAAAAGGAGCACACATATGCAAATGTATCGTAAATCAAACTAACAGTTCAAAAGATCAAATAAATTTAAAATTTAGAATCATACTCTCATATAAAAATAAGGCAAGAGTGAGTGTAGTACTCCCCCCGTTTCTTTTTAGTTCGCATATAAAATTTGGTCAAAGTCAAACTTTAAAAAGTTTGACTAGTTTTGTAGGAAAAGATATCACCATTCACACTATGAACTATATATTATTAGATGCATGATCAAATTAATTTTTGTTTACATATAACTTTAGTATTGTAGACGTTGATATTTTTTTCTATAAAGTTAGTCAAACTTTGTGAAATTTGACTTTGACCAAATCTTATATGCAGACTAAAAAATTGGAGGGGGTACTGTTGGTATTTACTTCGGGGGTGAGAGGGGAGATATTGCAGGTTCCTATAGGAAAAAGTTGTCTGCACATGAAGAAAAAGTGACTGATTGACAGGGTCATAAATTATGGTTTAATAAACAGTACAATGAGTACATGCATGCGTGGATCCGAATCTCAAAGAGAGTGAGTGGCTGATAGATGGACGGTATATACCATGCATGGGAGAATGTCTTTTCTCCCTGTAAAGAGACGTTCTGGAAAAGCCTTCAGTTCCTCTCATTACATACATGCCACAACACATAAATGAGCATCTTGCCAAAATACTTTCGCCTCGACGAGTCCAAAGCCTCAATATTTCTGTTCCACCAGTCGTAGAGCATGGAAAAAACAGGGGCCGAGCTTGGCATGATCGAGGACCAGCCAACAACGATACCCCAAACGCTCCGAGCAAAAAAACACCGCTGAGAGAGATGCTCGTTTGTTCCAAATTCAGTCTTGCACAGACGAATCTCCTCGTGAGGCCAACCACGTACAGCAAGACGATCCGCGGTTAGTGCTTTCCGGTGAAGGAGGACCCAAGCGAACAACTTGTACTTTGGCTCAACTTTGGCCTCCCACATATTGTGTGTCTGAAAGGAATCGACACACCTTCAAATTGCAACATATAGCTTGAAGCCGCGGAGTAGATACCATTTGTAGAACCCTCGTCCATGTGATTGCATCATGAGTAGTCGGTTCAAGATGCACATCATGAAGAGAGATCCATAGGCCAACAAACTCACAAATTCGATCAGTCAGAGAGAAATTTCCAAAGGTCCGGATCCAACGATTATCGTGAAGAGCTTCAAAAACAGTGAGAAGTTTGCGCCGAGCAATAGAAAACAGGGAGGGAGCAATCTCTTTAGGGGCGCAACCATGCAACCAACGATCAAACTAGAAACTTGTCTTCATCCCATCGCCCACCTCAATCTTCATTGTCGCACGAAAAAGGTCCATGTCAATGGCATCACAAGGAAGCTCAGAACCATGCCAAGGCTGGTCCGGGGCAGTCCACTGCAACAATGGCCAGCAGAGACGAAGGGCCCTCCCAAAATGCTCGGAACCAAGGATGCCAAGGCCACCCTAATCCTTTGCTCGGCACACGACCTCCCAAGTAACAAGGGAATGACCCCCAGCAGCATAACCATCCCCATCTCCCGTCCAAATGAACGATCTTTGGAGTCGACGAAGCTTGTTTTTCACCCACTTTGGGAGAGGGAATATAGTCATGTGAAACACGCCGATGGAGGTGAGGACCGACTTGGTGAGCTCAACTCTGCTCGCACGATTGAAAAGCTTACCCCTCCAACCTTTAAGCCTCGAACCCTCCTTATCAATGAGAGGCTGGAAATCCAGCCTTCTAAGTTTTTGATAATGCAGACTTGCAGAGGCAGCCCCAAATACTTACATGGGAAAGTTCCAATCTTGGCCGGGAGGTGGTGAAGGATGTGAGTTAAATCCACATCATCACAACATATAGGGAAAAAAAAAATCAGTTTTTCCATGTTACATATGGCCATGATGAATAGCATGAGGGACAAAGGATCCCCCTTGACAGAGCCCCCGAGCGTGGCCAAAAGCGGTTCCCGGCCGGCCATTGAGGAGCACGCGCAAGGACGTGGAAGCCAGAAAAAAGCTCAACCAGTCACGAAAACGTTGGCCAAAACCGAGGGCTGAGAAGACCTCCACCATATAGGGCCAGCTAAGTCATCCTAATGTAATACTCAAGTCTAGGAGATTTTCTGCTTGCCCTTTTCTGTTGTACATCTTAAGTTGTTTAGCGTGAAGCGATGCAAGTACTTTACAATCGTGAGATATTTCTAGCGAAGAGAACACTATTCCTTATTCTTCGATGAGATGCCTCTAGCACGGTTGTTCACTCTTGTGCAAAGCTTCCGTGATTTCATTCCAGGTGATTTTTGCGTGTCATTCCACCATTTCAAAGCAGGGCCTTCCATCTTATCTCAGGGGAGAAAAACCCTCTCATGTCTAAAAAGTAAAAATACTTAGTGATGTCTAGCTTCTTCCTCCCAACCTAGAGCTTTTACGGGAGGAAAGACAACTTAGAGCAACTCTAGCAGACCCCGCAAAAGCCGCAAACCCGTAAAATTCTGGCGAGTATATGGACTCGGCCCAATTTTCTGGCCAGAACAGACCCGTATACTCGCCCGGCCCGTAAAATATTTACCGCCGCCCGCAAACCGCCCGCCCTGACCAGTATATCTACGGGTTCGCGGTGCGTTTGCGGGTCGAAACCCTATCCCCCACCGTCGCCGAGCTCCGCAATTCCCCACTCCGCTCCTCACATTTCTCGCCGCCGCCGAGCCCCTTCCGCCTCCAGCCGCCTTGTGGGGCTGCATGTGGAGCTCCGGACGCGGCTCCGGGAGTAGATCCGGCGGCGGCAGCGACCCCGAGCGCGAGAGGCGTGTCCGGTCGGACGACGCGAGGAAGCGCGGGGCGAGGAAGTGGACCAACCGCGGCCTCTCGCCGCCGCCGAGCTTCCGCGTCTGCGAGACGGACGAATACGACCGTCGGCACGGCCGTACGCCGTCCTCGACCACTGGCTCGTCCTCCGCGGCGAGCTCTTCCGATGCCGCGAGCTCCTCCTCTTCCGGCGTGAGCCTTCTCCCTGTGAAGAGGGAGTGGTCGGAGGAGCAGGAGGAGATCGAGTTCGTCCCCGTCAAGCAGGAGCCCGAGGAGCTCGGGAGCCGCAGAGTCGTCGGGCCGGAGGACTTCGTCGCCGATGTCGACGCGGTCGCGGACGCCATTGCCGAGCGGAGCTTGCGCGAGGAGGCGGAGCACCGCCGCCACCACAAGGAGCTCGAAGACCTCGTGTTCCAGTAGGCGGTCGCGGCCAACCTCGCCGCCAAGGAGAAGGGCGACGAGTGGCGGCGCATCCGCGAGGAGCAGAGGGAGAAGTACATCGACCTCGCCAGCTTCGGCGAGGAGGATTGGGCTCCTCCACGGCGTCGTCCATGGCCGCGAGCTCGCCGCCGTGAGAACCCCACCCTCTAGTACTAGTACTGATGTAGTATGTAGTATGAACTAGTGTTTGTAGTGTTTGATCATGTAATATATGTAGTATGTGGTGAACTACTATGGTGCAATTTCTTCCGTGGAACTGTTTTTCAAATTATGCAGTTTCATCTACGGTTTCTGATCGGCTGTGCTCGTTCTCGATCCACAAACGAGATCTTTATCAAACTGTAAACGTGTTTTGTAGGTTGAGATTTTGCAGGGTCTGCTAGAGTTGCTCTTAGACTTGGGGTCCATCAGGCCCTTTTCTGGCTTCATACGGAGCTGGCTATGGTGTTGTGGTGAACTGCTGATCTTGCCATTCCAAGTGGTGTCTTCCCCGGGATGACGAGAGTGTATCTGGGTGGGGCTGCGATTGGACCTGGTCGTAATCTCAGTTTAGGGCCCTTTTATGCAAAAAGTTAGGGATTTGCTTGTATTTTCCTTTCTTTTGAGTTATGTTGATAGCTTTGTACTGCCACCGCTCTGTGATTAATAGGAGCTCTCGAACCTTCATACCCGTCTTTGGTTCAAAAACAAATCGCCATGTGTGCATGCCAAAACTGATGCAGCATGAATACGAGCTCAAATGACACGCATAATCTACGTGATTATGTGTTCTCATAGTTTTAGCACCACCTTGGCTTGGGACGAGGATTTGTGGCATGCAAAAGCGAGGACATGCGTGTTTCTAGTGCCCGTTTTTTGTTTTGGCTTTTGATTTTTAAAGTTTTGTATCTATTAAACAAAAACTTCAAATTAAATTATGTTTTCATATTTGTGTTTCTCCCGAGCAGCACTTTTAAATAAAATCATTTTGAATATATTTTGATGACTTTTTTAAAAATGTTAAGTTTTAATGTTGAAACTTAGTACGAGCAACCGATACAAATCAATTATTTTGTGACTATAATCGATAGAAAAAATTGCTTGAAAATATTTTTTTGAAACTGGTTGAAACACGGCAGTTTTAGATACAAAAACCATAAGTTTCATCGCTGAAACATTTTTTGAGGGATTTTCTTTTTTACCGTGCCTTCGTGCGAGATTGAATTACTGCATGAATCGAGAGGCAAAACGAGCGAGCGAGAGGACTTGGCACATGAGTGCTCCTGCACTCGCGTGCCCCTCCACAGTTCCGCCGTGGGCACCCCTTCTATACGTTGAAGACCTATTTCACAGGAAGTATATAAATGTAATCAATAAATAATACGTTTTCCTTTATTCTTTCTATGGGTATTTAAGTACTATTTATAATTCAATCAATTAAATAAAACTATATGCGCAGGGAGCGCTTCGCCTGGCCATCGAGGCTTTTAGGGCTTAAGGGCATTTCCAACCGGATCCTCAAACCGCATGCATACATCCGGACTATGCGGTCCGGATGTATAGTGCCATCCAACTCGGTCAGTATCGGTCTGCTCGGCGGTTCGGACGTACTTTTTCCTATACTCGGAGACAAAGTGGGGGGGGGGGGGGGGGGGGTTGCGGGCGTCCGGGTCACTGCCACGTCCGCTTATGACAGCCCTGGCCAACCCAAAAATCTCACCCGCCTCTCCCGCGCCTTCCATCGAACGCCCGCGCCGCCTGTCACGTTGCAGTCATGCCGGCCTAGAGTATGCCGTGGCGGGCATTGTTGCCAGCGATTTAACCGGATAGTAGGGTGGCGCTGACAGGCTTGACCCCTCGAGCGTCACCGCATCAATGCGAACGCCGCTTCCCGAGTAAACCAACTCCGGGCGCTTCGCCGCATTGAAGCGGTGCGGCAGGACAGGGCGGCCACGCGTATGTGGTGGTCTTCTAGTATAGGGTTTAGGCTAAATATTGACTTTTTTTTATAAAAAATAGCACAATAACTTAATCCTTCAATGTAGAATAGGTGCATTAGTAGAGTTTTTTCTTGGGTCTAATCTAATGATATTTTTGCCTCTTTTCGCATAAATGTATGTTTATTAGTTCCATTTCCTATAACGATACCTTTTTGCCACTACAATGCTTATTTATTTTCTCTTTTTGAATTCTTCGCTGGCAGATGTTCCGAACTTGAGGAAGCTTATGAAGATATGTCTTCTTTGCGTACTTCTGTAGAAAATGGGGCGTTTGCCTCCACCTCGGTGTGTGCATTGAACCTCCTACTATTTAATTTATGTTTTGGGGTACAGACTAGAACTTCCCCATTCTATTAGCTGCAAAAAACTTTGGGGTACAGTTTCAAATTATAAATGCTTGGAAGTCACAATGAATCTATTAAGAAGAATCATTTGAAAAATTGTTTAGAATAATATTCTATCCATATTACACATCTTTGTATAATGACGGTTTCCGGAAAATATAAACTAGATGCCCTAGAGTGTGTTATTATGGTTTTATAGAATTATTTGAAGGATTTTTATTATGTATAATAAGTTACGTAATATTGGTTGACCTGGCCTTAGTCGTGACACATTTTATCATTTATATTTCCTTTGATATTTGTAGATTAATTGTACTTTTGGTGGGAGTATGTTTTTCTAGCAAAAAGGAAGTTGTATCCAATGATGGGTGGAACCCTCCCTTGTTAGAAGTAGATATGAACACCATTTCATTATGTTTAATGCAAATGTATTCCACTAAATGATGTTTAATTTTGCTCTGCATCTAGTGGATGGTGTTCTATATTTTAGTAGAGCTAATTACATGTGGTTCAACGCATCTATCATTTAGTTTTTTAGCTAATTAGAAATAATTATAGCTAAGGAAATTTATGTAAATATAATTAGTTTCCAACCTAGTATTTTAATTTTCTCTTCTTTGTTAGCTTGTCTTGCTATGTTACTTGTTTTCTACCTAGTTTATTACATGGAGGGATGGCACCCCTAGCCATCCTGGTATAGTTATCTATCTTCTATAATTCTCTAGAATATTAGTCACACCCTAGATTCTTATTACTCATAAAAATATATTCCTTTAGATTTCTCTACATAAGAAGCATCACGATGGTCATCCATGGCATCTTCAACAACCTTATTTGTCGAATATTTCTTTTTGATGATGATTGGCAGGAGCTCTGCCAGATTTCATATAAATAGGGGAAAGTAAAAATTGTACAGAAGATATTTACAAGACCAAAAGCACCCTAGAAATAACATGCCATTTGCCATAGCTAAACCCAACTAGACAAGGTCCTCCCTAGCGAGGTAAGCAACATCTAACACCTATAAAGAGACGTTCTGGAAAAAGCCTTCGGTTCCTCTCATTCCATACATGCCACAACACATAAATGAGCATCTTGCCAAAATGCTTCCGCCTCAACGAGTCCAAAGCCTTAATATTTCTGTTCCACCAGTCATCGAGCGTGGAAAAAACTGGGGCTGAGCTTGGCATGATCGAGGACCAGCCAACAACGATACCCCAAACGCTACGAACAAAAAGGTACCCCGATAGATATGCTCGTTTGTTTCAAATTCAGTGTTGCACATACTGCAAATCTCCCATGATGCCAACCACGTACAGCAAGACGAACCGCAGTTTGTGCTTTCCGATGAAGGTGAACCCAAACGAACAGCTTCTACGTTGGCTCAACTTTGGCCTCTCAAATCTTGTGTGTCTGAAAGGAAACAACACACCTTCAAATTTCAACCTATAGCTTGAAGCCGCGGAGTAGATACTATTTGTAGAAGCCGTCCATGTGATGAAATCATGAGTAGTCGGGTCAAGATGCATGATACGTCTCCAATGTATTTATAATTTTTTATTGTTCCGTGCTATTATAGTATCAACCTTGATGTTTTATATGCAACTTTATGTAACTATATATTATTTTTTGGGGACTAACCTATTAACTTAGTGCCCAGTGTCAGTTGCTATTTTTTGCTTGTTTTCCACTTTTCTAAAATTAAATATCAAACAGAGTCCAAATGAAGAAAAAACTTTGGATTAATGTTTTCCGAACCAAAAGACACCCCAGAAGGTTCGGGAGAAGACCTGACGAGCTACGAGGGAGCGACAAGCTCGGGAGGCGCGCCCTAGGGAGGCGTCCCCCAGGTTTGTGGACCCCTCGTGGTACCTCTTGACCTAATTCCACCTCTATAAATACTCAGATATTCCCCTGACATCAGAGAGCCACCTGAAATATTTTTTCTGCTGCCGCAAGTTTCTGTCCCAGGAGATCCCATCTAGAGGTCTTCTCCGATACTCTGTCGGAGGGGGAATTGATCACGGAGGTGCACGGCTAACGCAACCCGAGCCATATTGCGAACACAAAGCCTTGAAGCAAACATGAGCCATGTTACGAACGGGCTAGGGTGCACGGCTGACGTAGGCAAAGATCGGACGACTGTCTTGCACAGGCATCCAATGGCTGTAGAGGCAGTCGATGCGATCCAATTATCACCCAAACGATACGTGCGCATAGAAAAATCTTTCAAATTAAATGTGCACAAGTGACATAACTTTAGGTTTGCGCTATTATATACCGTGTCCCAAAAAGAAAGAACAAACATGATCGATTATATCGTTGCACCATCACTCCTCTAGTCGAGTTAGGGACCATCGTGTAGTCCTGCTAGTGATCGTGCTAGCTTGAGCATGCCTTCCTTGGTTTGGAGGTCGGCATACCATTTAGAGAAAACCCCTTCCGCGTCTTTTTTCAAACTGCACACCTCGAAAGCAAATGTTGTGAGCTAGATGTACCAAACTGGGTACCTGGGTAGTACCATGCATATTAATTAGCCAACAGAGACATTGCCAATTAGTGAAGCTATGTTTAGCCAGTAAGGCCTTGTACAATGTTAGGTGCTTAGAGAGGTGCTTAGAATAATAAATTAGTTTTTTTAAGCACCAGTGCCCATTTTATGGAAAAGACGTCTAATTAAGCATCTATCCACTACAAAAGGCTGGATTAACGAGTTGCTTGGCTCGTTCGGCTCGTTATCATTAAGCTCGTTAATATTAACGAGCTAAAACCTCTTTTCAGCTCGGTTCATTATGGACTCGTTATGCTCGCGAGTGTTCACGAGTGCTCGTTAAGGTAATAAACAACACTAAAGAATCTCATGATCCCATAAAACAATCACAATAAAATAAATTAAACAAGGATGTTAAAGTAATAAACAAGGAGAATCCCATGATCCCTTCAAAAATTCACAACGGCATAAATTAAACAAGGACATTTGGTTCCTAGTGGCTGGCTCTGGTTAACTCTAGGGTCTCCTGGCGGCTAGCTCCTATGTCTAGGAGAACTGTCAAAGTGGGCTGGGGTGCTAGGCCTCTAGGCTGGGCTAACAAGCAACTCTTTTGTTAGTGCGCTGATTTGAACTAGGTCCACTGGTACAGCGACATGTTATACAAACGGTTTTTAAACCCTTTCCGCGATGGCTTTTGGAACCGTCGCCAAGTGAGTGTGGGAGATAGGGGGGTCCTTCCCACACGACCCAGAAACCGTTGAGGATAGGCCCTCCTGGCACACAGGTTGGGGCAAAATGAGCTCGTGTGTGATCTGGCGGGGCATCGATACCAAATTGTTCCGTTCACATGTACATCCCACACGGTGAATCCCAGAAAATCATTTCCGTTCGTATGTATATCACACACAGTTTTTTGTGTGGAAACATTTGTGCAAGGTGGCCTAATGCAAACAGTTCTCTGCCGGAAGCCATGTGTGATTGTTAGTTGATCGGACACGCCTACTTTCTAGAAACCGTGCGGGTTTTTTGAATTCATTCCACGGTGCTGTCTGAGTAACCGCCTGCAATAGAAAACCCTAATAAGCGGGGTAGTTAGCCTATTACTGATAATCCATGTACTAATCAAATTGATATTTCTTATAAAACACACCAGATATTTCATATCCGTATAACAGCAATCAGGATTTCATAAGCGAATTACATCAGTTAGCTTTGGCACTCAGTTACACCATTACACAACAACACCAAGTTTCACATGCAACATCAAAAACTCTGGAGAGTAGCATCATACACGGTAAATAGACATATGAATCTCATTTGGGAAACTGCAGAAGCGGAAGGCAAATATTGAGCCTTCAGTGATGTTGAATGTCCTTGCAACTTTAGGCCAGTGACTATGGATAATTGCCCGCCCAACCTTCGTCCTCTTCAGCAAGACTTCAATATTGTACCGTGGGTGTTGAATGAATACCTTCCTCGCCTCTTGACCATGCAGGTGGTTTGAGAGGTAATTATCGGTGAACTTCTTTGGAAAGTACTGAAAACAAAGATATGCATAAATCACTGTTATAAATTTTGAAATGGCGCAAGGGGTAAAAACAAGATAAAAGAGTTATTACCATCCTATAGTTGTCTGATGTCTTCTTCATTGTGCAAACAAAGATCTTGCTATTATTCGTCGCAAGTTTCTTCATCCTAACATTTTTTTCTGAGTTTCCTGACTTGACTGATATTCATGGACATCTCATTTATTTCCCCATATGCAAAATGGGTCGAACAGTGGGTCTAGGCCTCTGACATCACGACCTACATATGCAAAACCAAATTGTAAGAAAGCTAAATATTAGAATGATTCCTGCAACTGCACAATAATGTGCTATTAGCCAAAGGACCATGCTTGAACAAACCTCGATGGTAAACTGCAGTGTCTCCTATTGTTTCCCTGCAACGCACATAAGGAAGATCTTGATCAGGTTAACTGGGAGTTGCCATACTATCAGTAGAATATTTATTGAGTACAGCCAGATTTGATTTATTTCACATGCATAACAATAAAAAATTGTACCCACATCAAATGAAAATCAAATTGCAGAACTAAACCAAACAATTAAATGGACAGCAGACCAAATGAACCAAAATAGTTAACTGAGCACGGCATTGCAGAATAGAAACATGTACTAGAAGATAAGACAGTTAACAAAACAAAGAATGCTTGAGAACAGTACTACGAAATGTAGCAATTGTTGGACCAAACTGTTAACTGATCATTACATTTCAGAGGACCAAAGTGTTCACTGAACATTACATTTCAGAGGACCAAACTGTTAACTGAACATCAGATTGCATATTAACATTACAGAGGACAAATCACTAGAAGACACTAGCGGTGGCCTCGAGAAAAAGCACGAACTATATTTTAAAGTAGACAACCGCGTGGCGGTGTCGATGGTGGCCTCGAAGATGAGGTGCTCCTCCAAGATCTGGCGGTCGGCACGCATGGCAGCCATAGCGACCTCGTGCGCACGTGCGGCCACATGCTACTGAGCTCCACTTTATACTACGTGCAAAATGGATGTGGGCGGCGCTTAATTGGAGGAGGGGGACAGTGATTTCGGCGGAAGGTGTCGCGCCATCGGCCGGGGCATGTGGGACGGGAAATGAGGAGGATGGTGTGGGTGGGGTGTGGATTACCTGACCATATCAACGAGGCCGCGCAGCAAGAAGAAGGGTCAGCAGCGAGGAGGCCGCGCAGCAAGAAGAAGGGTCGCCGGCGAGGAGGCTGAGCTGCCAGTAAGCAGCAGTGAAGGTTTGAACTTGGAAAGCAAGAAGGAACATTGGAAATGTGGCTTTTGGTGGGAGGGAGGGGGCGGGGAGATAGATATTTTTGCTGTGGCAAAAAAAAGCCACGAGAAACTAGCACGCAAGTGTGGTTCAAGCAGGGGCGGTGGAGTGTAGACGATGAAGCTTCCTGCGTAAGCCAGACAAGATGGTGCGCCAAGATATTTTATATCACATCCCACACGATTCTTTCTAGTAATCTGTTTGTGGTATATCTGATTTTTCATTATGTTTTGAAAGACAAAATGGTGTTACGGAGGGAAAGGATATTGTTTGATTGCTAGAACATTTATGTACAGTGAACATGCAACTACTCCCTCCATCTCAGTTTACAAGGCTTGCACGTGTATCTAGGTCGTCAGTTTAACTTATATAAAACAAATAGTTTAACATAAAAATTATATCATTAGAAAATAGAATATCTAAAGTTTCTAATGATATATTCTTTGTAATGTATGCCTCTTAGTAAGTTGGTCAAATTAACAACCTAGGTACACGTGCAAGACTTGTAAACTGAGATGAAGGGAGTACATGAGTGTCATGTTTAAATTTGGAATTATTCCGGGTTCCTTTGGCATTTTTATGCATTAATTGAGTTTCTCGACATTTAATATGCATAATTCAAATTTGAACTACAAACACATGCTCCTGTGCACCAAAGTTTGCTGAAAAATCACATTTGTGTCTTTGGGTGAATTTATAGGTCCCATGCAAGAAATGGGAATGAAATTCAAACATGTGGGCATCGTGGCTCGGCTGGGAACATTGAGAAACTTGTTTTTTTAAATTTCTGGTAATTTAAAACTCGCCTGAAAATCATGAAACTTGGCATGGTGTCATTTCATGGCACCAACATGCTGCGGTGAAAAATTTGGCCGCATTTGGACAAGTTTTTGGTATAAGCTTCTTGCAAACCGGAGCTTCTCTCGAGAAGACTTGTGGTTCCCGAAGGGGGACGTGTCACCTTTGTGTTCGAAACAATATACGCTGCCTCCCCCCTTGTTTTTTTACAGAGGCAACATAGAACTATATGAGTGTCGTGTCAAAATTTGGAATTATTCTGGGTTTGTTTGGACTTTCTTATACATTAATTCAATTTCTGGTCATTTAATGTGCATAATTCAAATTTGAACTACAAGCACATGCTCCAGTGCACCAAAGTTGGTTGAAAAGCCACATGTGTGTCCTTGGGTGAATTTCTAGGTCCCATGCAAGAAATGGGAATGAAATTCAAACATCTGGGTGTCGTGGCTCGGCTGGGAAGATTGAGAAACTTGGTTTTTTAATTCATGTAAATCCAAAACACACCTGAAAATCATGAAACTTGGCATGGTGTCATAACATGGCACCAACATGCTGCGGTAATTTTTTTGGCCCAATTGGGACAAGCTTCGGTATAAGCTTCTTGCAAACCGAAACTTCCCTCAAGAAGGCTTGTGGTTCCGAGAGGGAACGTGTCACCTCCGTGAGCGAAATGACATACGTACACTGCCTTCTTGTGACGCCCCCGATTCAATCGTACACTAATCATGCACGCAAATGTGTACGACCAAGATCAGGGACTCACGGGAAGATATCACAACACAACTCTAAAACATAAATAAGTCGTACACGCATCATAATACAAGCCAGGGGCCTCGAGGGCTCGAATAGAAGTGCTCGATCATAGACGAGTCAGCGGAAGCAACAATATCTGAGTACAGACATAAGTTAAACAAGGTTGCCATAAGATGGCTAGCACAAACTGGGATGCAATCGAAAGAGGCGCAGGCCTCCTGCCTGGGATCCTCCTAAATTACTCCTGGTCGTCGTCAGCGGGCTGCACGTAGTAGTAGGCACCTCCAGAGTAGTAGGAGTCGTCGTCGACGGTGGCGTCTGGATCCTGGGCTCCATCATCTGGTCGCAGCAATCGGGTAGAATGGAAAGGGGAAAAGAGGGAGAAAAGCAACCGTGAGTACTCATCCAAAGTACTCGCAAGCAAGGAGCTATACTACATATGCATGGATATATGTGTAAAGGGCCATATCAGTGGACTGAACTGCAGAATGCCAGAATAAGAGGGGGATATCTGATCCTGTCGAAGACTACGCTTCTGGCAGCCTCCGTCTTGCAACATGTAGAAGAGAGTAGACTGAAGTCCTCCAGGTAGCATCACATAGCATAATCCTACCCGGCGATCCCCTCCTTGATGCCCTGTTAGAGAGCGATCACTGGGTTGTATCTGGCACTTGGAAGGGTGTGTTTTATTAAGTATCCAGTTCTAGTTGTCATAAGGTCAAGGTACAACTCCTGGTCGTCCTTTTACCGAGGGACACGGCTATTCGAGTAGATAAACTTCCCTGCAGGGGTGCACCACATAACCCAACACGCTTGATCCCATTTGGCCGGACACACTTTTCGGGGTCATGACCGGCCGCGGAAGATCAACACGTCGCAGCCCCACCTAGTCACAACAGAGAGGTCAGCACGCCTGTCTAAACCTAAGCGTGCAGGGGTCTAGGCCCATCACCCTGCGCACACCTGCACGTTGCGTGGGCGGCCGGAAGCAGACCTAGCAACCTCTAGTACAATGGAAGTCACGTTACGTGGTCCAATCTGGCGCGCGCCGCTCAGTCGCTGACGTCACGAAGTGCTTCGGCTGATACCACGACGCCGGGATACCCATAACTACTCCCGCGTAGATGGTTAGTGCGTATAGACCAAATGGCCAGACTCAGATCAAATACCCAGATCTCGTTAAGCGTGTTAAGTATTCGCGAACGCCAACCAGGGCCAGGCCACCTCTCTCCTAGGTGGTCTCAACCTGCCCTGTCGCTCCGCCTCAAAGTAACAGTCGGGGGCCGTCGGGAACCCAGGCCCACCTCTACCGGGATGGAGCCACCTGCCCCTTCAGCCCCCATCTCTGAACAGTATCACATGTAATGTAACAGTGTAAAGTATATAGTATATGCCCGTGATCACCTCCCGAAGTGATCACGGCCCAGTAGTATAGCATGGCAGACGGACAAGAGTGTATGTCCACTGATGGAACACTAGCATCCTAAACTAAGCAGGTAGGATTGCAGGTAAAGGTATCAACAGTAGTATCAAAGACAGGCTATGCATCAGGATAGGAATAACGAAAGCAGCAACATGCTACACTACTCTAATGCAAGAAGTATAGAGAAGAATATGCGATATTTGGTGATCAAGGGGGGGCTTGCCTGGTTGCTCTGGCAAGAAGGAAGGGTCATCTTCAATGTAGTCGAACACACGGACGTCGGCAGTAGTCTCGGAGTCTACCGGAAAGAAGTAACGGAGGGGGAACACAATAAATAACAAAGCAATCAAAGCATCATAAAGCGTAACATGGCAATACGCGGTGCTAGAGGTGACCTAACGCAGTAGGAGGTGTTACCGGCGAAGGGGGAAAGCATCCGGGAATGTATCCCCGGTGTTTTGCGTTTTCGGACAGATGAACCGGAGGGAAAAAGTTGCGTGTTTGATAGGTTAGGGCTGTGTGGCGGACGAACGGGCTGCGCATCCGGATTCGTCTCGTCGTTCTAAGCAACTTTCATGTATAAAGTATTTTAATCCGAGTTACGGATTAAAAGTTATGATTTTCTAAATATTTTATTAATTTCTGGTATTTGATTAATTATTTAAATTAATTCGAAAATGAATTAATGACATCAGCATGCTGTCATGCTGACGTCAGCAGTCAACAGAGTTGACTGGGTCAAACTGACATGTGGGTCCAGTGGGACCCACCTGTCATACACCGTTTAGATTAATTAGGTCTTAGTTAAACTAATTACTATTTAATTAAACTAACTAGTTAATTAGACTAATTAAACAAGATTAATGAACTTAATTAATTCACTTATTGATTAATTAATTAATGTAATTATTAATTAACTAATTAATTAATTAATTATTTTTAATTCTTTTTTTAATAAAGTTCTGGGGCGTGGGCCCCATCTGTCATAGGCCCACAGGGGCCTATCGGGGTGCGGGCGACGGGTTACAGCCCGAACAGGGGCGCACCCAACCGGGCGTTGCGGGGCGGCGGTGTGGGGGTTAGGCCACCGGGTGCGACCGAGGCGGCCGGCGCGCGTGCGGGCGCCGGGAATCGGCAGCGAGGGGCGGCGCCCAGGCGAAGGCCGCGACGCAGTGGGGGGGAGGCGCATGAGGAGGAGGTGATGGTGGCGCGGCCACGGGTCGCGAGCAGCGCGGTCGAGCGCCGTGGCCGCGGGCGTGGGCCAGCGAGGCCGTGCGCGGGAGCGACGGGGAGAGGTGCACGGTGAGCGCGCAACGGGCGGGGCCGGAGCGCGTCGACCGCGGGCGGGGAGGGTGGTGACCGTGGCGACATAGGGAGAGAGGGGGCAAAGGGGGACGGCGGCGCTCACTTGCGAGCAGGGAAGGTGGGGGGGGGGCGACGGGGCGCATTGGCGTCGGCGAGGGAGAGGCGATGGAGCGGCGACGACAAGGTGGCGGAGCACAGCGACGACGAGGCGGCGCCGGGGATGGGCGTCGGCGTCGCAGGCTCAGGGCGGCGCGGGATCTGGCCCCTCCCCGATCCAGTCGAGTAGGGCGCCTGGGAGGAGGCAGGGGCGGTGGTGCGGCGGTCCGGCGAGGTGGCCCCGGGCGGCGGCGACGGGCAGCGTCGCGGGTCGAACGACGGCGGCGGGCTCGGGTGCCCCGACCCAGATGGGATCGGGAGAGAGAGAGGGGGAGTGGGGAATTCGGGGAGAGAAGTGGGGACGTGGGCTAGGGTTCGGTCGCCCAGGGGGTTATGGGGGAGTGGGGGGCGGCCTAGGCCGGTTGGGCCGGCCTGGCTCTTGGTTAGCTTGGCTAGTTGGCCCAGGGGTTTGGGGGTTTTCTTTTTTTATTTAGTTTTGTTAGGTTTGTTTTTTTAATTCTTTTCTTTTCTGTTTTATTTTAGTTACCTTTTATTTTAGTTTCTGTAAAATATATACTTAGCATCTAATTTAGTATTTCAGTTTAGTCCACTGTCACAAAAATGTCTAGTCCCCAAATAATTTAGTTTGAGTAATTTATTAATTAGTAAAGGCATTTAATTATTTGTTTTTGTTACTGTTTTATTTATTTCAGTGCAATTAAATACTTTATAAAAATGTGGATTCTCCACCATAATTATTTATGCAATATTTGGCACATATAGAACATTTTAGTTTTAATGTTTGAAACTTTTGTTGTTTGTCTTTAATTCAATTTTGAATCTGAATCGGTTTTGAACTAACCCGAGATTAACTACAGTAAACATGGTGACTCAGCATCGTTAACGTGGGATTACTGTAGCCTAATTATCCGGGCGTCACACTTCTCCCGCCTTATTCTTTTTACACAGGCAGATTAGACCAAATAGAAGTATCATGCTAAATTTTGGAATTATTCAAGGTTCGTTTGGCCCTTTTTTGTACATTAATTGAATTTTTGGGCATTTAATGTGCATAATTCAAATTTAAACTACAATCACATGCTCCAGTGCATCAAAGTTGGTTGAAAAATCACATGTGTGTCCTTGGGTGAATTTCTAGGTCCCATACAAGAAATGGGAATGAAATTCAAACATCTCGTCATCTTGGCTCGGCCGGAAAGATTGAGAAACTTGGTTTTTTAATTCATGTAAATCCAAAACACGCTTGAAAATCATGAAACTTGGCATGGTGTCAGGACATGGCACCAACATACTGCGGTAAATTTTTTGGACGAATCGGGACAAGCTTTGGTATAAGTTTCTTGCAAACCGGAGCTTCTCTCAAGAAGGCTCATGGTTCCGAGAGGGAACGTGTCACCTCCATGTGCGAAACGACATACGTACACTGCCTTCTCCCGCCTTAATTTTTTTACACAGGAAGATTAGACCAAATAGAAGTATCATGCTAAATTTTGGAATTATTCTAGGTACGTTTGGCCTTTTTTTATACATTAATGGATTTTCTGGGCATTTAATGTGCATTATTCAAAATTGAACTACAAGCACATGCTCCAGTGCACCAAAGTTGGTTGAAAAATCACATGTGTGTCCTTGGATGAATTTCTAGGTCCCATGCAAGAAATGGGAATGAAATTCAGACATCCGGGCATCGTGGCTCGGCCGGAAAGATTGATCAACTTGGTTTTTTAATTCCTGTAAATCCAAAACACGCCTGAAAGTTATGAAACTTGGCATGGTGTCATGACATGGCACCAACATGTTGTGGTAAACATTTTATCCGATTTGCGAAGGCGGACACATTAACAATCAACAAAGTCATTTTGGAACAAGTGCAGTCACGTTACAAATCGGAAACACAACTGTTATTGAAATTGTGGGCATTCTACGTACCAATTACGTGCCGCCACGCGCTCCTTTTTTTATTCACTAGGAGTTGCCGTGCGGGGTAGCTATTTGAGTACGGGAGGCGTGCGATCAGACCCCTGCGCATGCTCATCAGGAGGAGAGCCCTTTGACCTCTATCCGCCGCGCACCTCCCTCCCAACGTCTCCATTAATTGTGCCCGAGCCCCTGTTTCACGGTGTGGCTAGCGTTCTACTTACCAACTGAGATTTAAGATAGAAAAATGAAAATCTGAAAAGAAAGTTTTGCACAGATCTTGATGTAAGATCCGACAGACCTATATAGCACCGACTGCGACTTATAGCAAACATGATGAATATAAGGACGATGACAGTGGATAATAATTGTCTTACATATTCAGGAACATATTTAAAAAAAGCCACATGCGGCAACGCCCGAAAAACACAAGGGCAAAATAAGAAGGAAGTCAACAATCTGGCTCGCCGATCTCTACTTTCTTGGTGCGTTGCTACAGGCTGCGGGAACTAGTCTCCGCGGCGAGCGGCGATGAGCTCTTTCCTATCCTCAGTATGCTGCTTGAAAGCATCCACGGATTCCTCCACCAGCCTTTTGCGCTTCATGCGCAGCACGACATTCTCTTCCATAAGTTTCTCGACGATGATGCTGGTCCTCTTCAACAAGGCAATGGTCTCCTCCTACCGCTCCGCACTTCCAACGATCTTCGCCCTCAGCAGACCGCGCTCAGCCTGGAGCTTCGCATTGCTCTCCCTTAGTTGTCGGATGACGCCGGTAGCCTGTTCAAATGAGGCTTTCATGTCATCCTGCAACCTCACCCAGCCGGAGATCTGGTCCATCTGGCTATGGACGATCGCATGCATGCGCCTGTAAGAGTCCTCGCCTGCCCGCGAGACATTTTCCCAGGCCGCCGCCGCGCGGGAGGACATCTCTGTTGCTTCCGGGGCACGGCCGCACCAGTCTGCTGCATCGACAACGCGGCGGGACCTCTGTGCTGCTACGGCCGCGCAGTGGGACATGTCGGTTGCTTTCGCGGCGACGTGGGACATCTCTCGTGCTTCCGCTTCCATGCTCGCCTCTCCCTGGTGGCAATCTCTCGACCCAGAACTCACGCTGGCCATGGTAGACGCAAGGGAACGATGATGAATGCTTGTTTGTTTTTGAGGATGAGAAGTTGAGGAGGAATGTGCAGTCATCTTGGAGTAGTAGTATTTATAACCGAGTACTAATACGCTCCTAAGTGGAAACCGTTTAGGTTTTGATTGGTGTGAACAGGTTTGCAATTTGTAATGTGACGGGACGCAGGCTCAAAATTTTATTGACGCTTCTATAATTTCTAAGTGCGGCAATATTCCCGGACGGCGTAACGTGGGCACGCTTTCTCGGCCGTGTACGTGGCGCTAGCACCATAGGGTGCACCACAATAGGCAATGTCAGCACACGTCTGAAGGAAATATGCCCTAGAGGCAATAATAAAATTGTTATTTATATTTCCTTATATCATGATAAATGTTTATTATTCATGCTAGAATTGTATTAACCGGGAACTTAGTACATGTGTGAATACATAGACAAACAGAGTGTCCCTAGTATTCCTTTACTAGACTAGCTCATTAATTAAATATGGTTAAGTTTCCTAACCATAGACATGTGTTGTCATTTGTGAACGGGATCACATCATTAGAGAATGATGTGATGGACAAGACCCATCCGTTAGCTTAGCACTATGACCGTTTAGTTTATTGCTATTGCTTTTTTCATGACTTATACATGTTCCTATGACTATGAGATTATGCAAGTCCCGAATACCGAAGGAACACTTAATGTGCTATCAAACGTCACAACGTAAATGGGTGATTATAAAGATGCTCTACAGGTGTCTCCGATGGTGTTTGTTGAGTTGGCATAGACCGAGATTAGGATTTGTCACTCCGTGTATCGGAGAGGTATCTCTGGGCCCTCTCGGTAATGCACATCACTATAAGCCTTGCAAGGAATGTGACTAATGAGTTGGTTAAGGGATGATACATTACGGAACGAGTAAAGAGAATTTCCGGTAACGAGATTGAACTAGGTATGATGATACCGATGATCGAATCTCGGGCAAGTAACATACCGATGACAAAGGGAACAACGTATGTTGTTGTGCGGTTTGACCGATAAAGATCTTCTTATAATATGCAGGAACCAATATGAGCATCCAGGTTCCGCTGTTGGTTATTGACCGGAGAAGTGTCTCGGTCATGTCTACATTGTTCTCGAACCCGTATGGTCCACACGCTTAACACTCGATGACGATTAGTATTATGAGTTTATGTGATTTGATGTACCAAAGGTTGTTTGGAGTCCCGGATGAGATCACGGACATGACGAGGAGTCTCGAAATGGTCGAGACATAAAGATTGATATTTTAGACCATGTTGTTCGGACTCCGGAAGTGTTCTGGAGAGTATCGGATAAAACCGGAGTGCCGGAGAGTTAACGGACCCCCCGGAAGTTAGTGGGCCACCATGGGCCTTAGAGGAGAGAGGGCCGGCCAAGAGGTGGCGCCCCCAGTCCGAATTGGACAAGGGGTGGGGGTGATACGTCCATTTTGCATCATGCTTTTATATCGATATTTATTGCATTATGGGCTGTTATTACACATTATGTCACAATACTTATGCCTTTTCTCTCTTATTTTACAAGATTTACATGAAGAGGGAGAACGCCGGCAGCTGGAATTCTGGGCTGGGAAAGGAGCAAATATTATAGACCTATTCTGCACAACTCCAAAAGTACTGAAACTACAGGAAAGTCAATTATGGAATATATTAAAAATATTGGGCGAAGAAAGCACCAGAGGGGGGCCACCCACTATCCACGAGGGTGGAGGGCACGCCACCTGCCTCGTGGGCCAGCTGGAACCCCCCGATGCCCATCTTCTGATATAAGGTGTCTTTTTCCCTGGAAAAAAATAGGAAGGAAGCATTCGGGACGAAGCGCCGCCGTCTCGAGGCGGAACCTTGGCGAAAACAATCTTAGGCTTCGGTGGGGCTATTCTGCCGGGGAAACATCCCTCATGGAGGGGGAAATCGTCACCATTGTCATCACCATCGATCCTCTCATCGGGAGGGGGTCAATATCCATCAACATCTTCGCCAGCACCATCTCCTCTCAAACCCTAGTTCATATCTTGTATCCGATCTTTGTCTCAAAACCTCAGATTGGTACCTATGGGTTGCTAGTAGTGTTGATTACTCCTTGTAGTTGATGCTAGTTGGTTTATTCGGTGGAAGATTATATGTTCAGATCCTTTATGCACATTAATACCCCTCTGATTATTAACATGAATATGATTTGTGAGTAGTTACATTTGTTCCTGAGGACATGGGAGAAGTCTTGTTATAAGTAGTCATGTGAATTTGGTATTCATTCGATATTTTGATGAGATGTATGTTATCTTTCCTCTAGTGGTGTTATGTGAACGTCGACTACATGACACTTCACCATTGTTTGGGCCTAGGGGAAGGCATTGGGAAGTAATAAGTAGATGATGGGTTGCTAGAGTGACAGAAGCTTAAACCATAGTTTATGCATTGCTTCGTAAGGGGTTGATTTGGATCCAATGTTTGATGCTATGGTTAGGTTTACCTTAATTCTTCTTTCTTAGTTGCGGATGCTTGCAAGGGGGGTTAATCATAAGTGGGATGCTTGTCCAAGGAAGGGTAGTACCCAAGCACCGGTTCACCCACATATCAAATTATCAAAGTAACGAACGCGGATCATATGAGCATGATGAAAAGTAGCTTGACGATAATTCCCATGTGTCCTCGAGAGCGCTTTCCTTTATATAAGAGTTTGTCCAAGCTTGCCCTTTGCTACAAAAAGGATTCAGCCACCTTGCTGCACCTTGCTTACTTTTGTTACTTGTTACCCGTTACGAATTACCTTATCACCAAACTATCTATTACCGAAAATTCCAGTGCATGCAGAGAATACCTTACTGAAAATTGCTTGTCATTTCCTTCTGCTCCTAGTTGGGTTCGACACTCTTACTTATCGAAAGGACTACGATAGATCCACCATACTTGTGGGTCATCAAGATTCTTTTCTGGCGCTGTTGCCGGGGAGTGAAGCGACTTTGGTAGGTGGAATTTGGTAAGGAAAAATTTATATAGTGTGGTGAAATTTACTGTCACTTGTTACTATGGAAAATAATCCTTTGAGGGGCTTGTTCGGGGTATCTTCACCCCGACTAGTAGAGAAAAGAGTTGCTCCTCAACCTACTGAACCTACTGAAAATGTTTACTTTGAAATTCCTTCGGGTATGATAGAGAAACTGCTAGCTAATCCTTTTACAGGAGATGGAACATTACATCCCAATATGCACCTAATCTATGTGGATGAAGTTTGTGGATTATTTAAGCTTGCAGGTATGCCCGAGGATGTTATCAAGAAGAAGGTCTTCCCTTTTTTTCGGAGGGAAAGGCATTGAATGGTTTAGGCTATGTGATCATATTGGATCGTGGAACTACAACCGATTGAAATTGGAATTTCATCAGAAATTTTATCCTATGCATCTGGTTCATCATGATCGTAATTATATATATATATATATATATATATATATATATATATATATATATATATATATATATATATATATATATATTGGCCTTGCGAAGGAGAAAGTATCGCTCAATCTTGGGGGAGGCTTAAGTCAATGTTATATTCACGCCCCAATCATGAGCTCTCAAGAGAAATCATTATTCAAAATTTTTATGATCGGCTTTCTCTCAATAATCGCTCCATGCTCGATACTTCTTGTACTGGTTCTTTTATGATGAAGACTATTGAATTCAGATGGGATTTATTGGAAAGAATTAAACGCAACTCTGAAGATTGGGAACTCGACGAAGGTATGGAGTCAGGTATAACAACTAATTTTGATTGCGTTAAATCTTTTATGGATACCGATGCTTTTCGTTAATTTAGCACTGAATATGGACTTGACTCTGAGATAGTAGCTTCTTTCTGTGAATCATTTTCTACTCATGTTTATCTCCCTAAGGAGAAGTGGTTTAAATGCCATCCTCCCATTGAAGTAAAAGTAGTTGAACCTATTAAAGTTGTAGAAAATACTATCACTTATAATGTTGATCCTATTGTTCCTACCGCTTATATTGAGAAACCACCTTTCCCTGTTAGAATAACGGATCATGCTAAAGATTCAACTGTGGTTCGTAAGAGTAATGCTAGAACACCTACACCCCCTGAGCAAATTAAAGTTAAACCTAGTATTGCTATGGTTAAGGATCTCTTGGTCGATAATATAGGTGGGCATGTTATTTACTTCTGTAATGAAGCTGCTAGAATTGCTAGACCCGATACTAAAAATAAACATAGACCTGTTGTAGGCATGCCTGTTGTTTATGTTAAAATAGGAGATCATTGCTATCACGACTTATGTCATATGGGTGCTAGTGCGAGTGCAATACCTCATTCTTTATACAAAGAAATTATGCATGATACTGCACCTGCTGAGATAGAAGATATTGATGTTACAATTAGGCTTGCCAATAGAGATACTATTTCACCAATTGGGATTGTTAGAGATGTTGAAGTCTTTTGTGGGAAAGTTAAATATCCTACCGAATTCCTTGTTCTCGGTGCCCCACAAGATGACTTTTGTCCCATTATATTTGGTAAACCCTTCTTGAATACTGTTAATTTTAAGATAGATTGCGAAAATGATATTGTTACTGTTGGTTTAGGGGATATTTCTCGTGATTTTAATTTTGCTAAATTTCATAGACAACCCCATGATAAAGAATTGCCTAGTAAAGATGAAATTATTGGTCTTGCTTCTATTGCCGTTCCTCCTATTGATCCTTGAGAACAATATTTGCTAGACCATGAAAATGATATGTTTATGAATGAAAGAAGGGAAATAGATGAAGTATTGTTTTAAAAAGGACCTATTTTGAAACACAACTTGCCTGTTGAAATTCTGGGGGATCCTCCTCCACCCCAAGGGTGATCCCGTGTTTGACCTTAAACCATTACCTGATACTCTTAAATATGCTTATCTTGATGAAAAGAAGATATATCCTGTTATTATTAGTGCTAACCTTTTAGAGCATAAAGAAGAGAAATTATTGAAAACTCTGAAGAAGCACTGTGCTGCTATTGGATATACCCTTGATGATCTTAAGGGCATTAGTCCCACTCTATGCCAGCACAAAATAAAATTGGAGAAAGACGCTAAACTGATTGTTGATCACCAACGACGGTTAAATCCTAAGATGATAGAAGTGGTAAGAAATGAAATACTAAAGCTTCTGGAGGCAGGTATAATTTATCCCGTTGCTGATAGTCAGTGGGTAAGTCCCGTCCATTGTGTCCCTAAGAAGGGAGGTATTACTATTGTTCCTAATGATAAAGATGAATTGATCCCCTAAAGGATTGTTACAAGTTATAGAATGGTAATTGATTTCTGCAAATTAAATAAAGCTACTAGAAAGGATCATTACCCTTTACCTTTTATTGATGAAATGCTAGAAAGATTATCCAAACATACACATTTTTGCTTTCTAGACGGTTATTCTGGTTTCTCTCAAATACCTGTGTCGAAAGAGGATCAGGAAAAGACCACTTTTACTTGCCCTTTCGGTACCTTTGCTTATAGACGTATGCCTTTTGGTTTATGTAATGCACCTGCTACCTTTCAAAGATGTATCACTGCTATATTCTCTGACTTTTTTGAAAAGATTGTTGAGGTTTTCATGGATGATTTCTCCGTGTATGGAACTTCTTTTGATGATTTCTTAAGCAACCTTGATCAAGTTTTGCAGAGATGTGAAGAAACTAATCTTGTCTTGAATTGGGAGAAGTGCCACTTTATGGTTAATGAAGGTATTGTCTTGGGGCATAAAATTTCTGAAAGAGGTATTGAAGTTGATAAAGCTAAAGTTGATGCTATTGAAAAGATGTCGTGTCCTAAGGACATTAAAGGTATAATAAGTTTCCTTGGTCATGCTGGTTTTTATAGGAGGTTCATTAAATACTGCTAAAAAATTTCTAGGCCTCTGACTAATCTCTTACAAAAAGATGTTGCTTTTGTCTTTGATGATGATTGTGTAGAAGCATTTGAAATACTTAAGAAAGCCTTTATTTCTGCACCTATTGTTCAGCCACCTAATTGGAATTTACCCTTTGAAATTATGTGTGATGCTAGTGATTATGTTGTAGGTGCTGTTCTAGGACAAAGAGTTGATAAGAAACTAAATGTTATCCAATATGCTAGTAAAACTCTAGACAGTGCCCAGAGAAATTATGCTACTACTGAAAAAGAATTTTTAGCAGTTGTATTTGCTTGTGATAAGTTCAGACCTTATATTGTTGATTCTAAAGTAACTGTTCACACTGATCATGCTGCTATTAAATACCTTATGGAAAACAAAGATGCTAAACCTAGACTTATTAGATGGGCTCTCTTGCTACAAGAATTTGATTTGCATATTATTGATAGGAAGGGAGCTGAGAACCCCGTTGCAGACAACTTGTCTAGGTTATGAAATGTTCTTGATGACCCATTACCTATTGACGATAGCTTTCCTGATGAACAATTAGCTGTCATAAATGCTTCTTGTACTGCTCCATGGTATGCTAATTATGCTAATTGCATTGTTGCTAAATTTATACCACCTAGTTTCACATACCAGCAAAAGAAAAAGTTTTTCTATGATTTAAGACATTACTTCTGGGATGACCCACACCATTATAAAGAAGGAGTAGATGGTGCTGTTAGACGTTGTGTACCTGAGCATGTACAGGACCAGATCCTATGCAAGTGTCACTCCGAGGCTTATGGAGGACACCACGCTGGAGATAGAACTGCACATAAGGTATTGCAATCCAATTTTTATTGGCCTACTCTTTTCAAAGATGACCGTAAGTTTGTCTGATCTTGTGATGAATGTCAAAGAATTGGTAATATTAGTAGATGTCAAGAAATGCCTATGAACTATTCACTTGTTATTGAACCATTTGATGTTTGTGGCTTTGATTATATGGGCCAGTTTCCTTCCTCTAATGGGTATACACATATTTTAGTTGCTGTTGATTACGTTACTAAGTGGGTAGAGGCTATTCCAACTAGTAGTGCTGATCATAACACCTCTATTAAGATGCTTAAAGAAGTTTATTTTCCGAGGTTTGGAGTCCCTAGATACTTAATGACTGATGGTGGTTCACATTTTATTCATGGTGCTTTTCGTAAAATGCTTGCTAAGTATGATGTTAATCATAGAATTGCATCTCCATACCATCCACGGTCTAGTGGTCAAGTAGAACTAAGTAATAGAGAGATTAAATTAATTTTGCAAAAGACTGTTAATAGATCTAGAAAGAATTGGTCCAAGAAACTTGATGATGCATTATGGGCCTATAGAACTGCATATAAAAATCCTATGGGTATGTCTCTGTATAAAATGGTTTATGGAAAAGCATGTCACTTACCTCTCGAACTAGAACATAAGGCATATTGGGCCATTAAAGAGCTCAATTATGATTTCAAACTTGCCAGTGAGAAGAGACTATTTGACATTAGCTCACTTGATGCCTGGATAACCCAGGCCCATGAGAATGCCAAACTGTTTAAAGAGAAAGTTAAAAGATGGCATGACAAAAGGATACAAAAGTGTGAGTTCAATGTAGGTGATTATGTTTTGTTATACAACTCTCGTTTAAGATTTTTTGCAGGAAAACTCCTCTCTAAATGGGAAGGTCCTTACGTTATCGAGGAGGTCTATCATTCCGGTGGCATTAAAATCAATAACTTTGAAGGCACAAATACGAAGGTGGTGAACGGTCAAAGAATCAAACATTATATCTCAGGTAATCCCATAAATATCGAAACCAATGTTATTGACACCATAACCCCGGAGGAGTACATAAGGGACAATTTCCAGAACGTTTCAGACTCCAAAAAGGAATAGGTATGTGGTACGGTAAGTAAACCGACTCCAAAACAGTTCTAATAGCAAATTTTTCTCCGTTTTAGAATATGAAGAAAATAGGAAAATAATAAGTTGTTCGAAAGGGACACGAGGCATCCACAAGGGTGGAGGGCACGCCCTACCCCCTGGGCGCGCCCCCTGCCTCGTGGGCACCTCGTGTGCCCCCCGGACTTTGTTTTCTTGCACGATACTTATGTTAGTCGGTAAAAGTTCATTATATAACCTCCCGAAGGTTTTGACCACCGTACCACGACACAATCCTCAACTTTTGTTTTGAGCTATTTTTCTGAAAGATCTAGATCACCATGATGTCTTCAAGCGCCCCCATGGACAAATTGTTTGAGAAGGTCATCAACCTCTACCTCGCGGAGGTGCTGCAACACCCTCAAACCATTGAGATGCGTGAGGGGGTGCTGCACATCCGCGATGTTGAGGGACCGAGGAGGACCGAAAGCGTGGAGACAAGACTTGAAGCAATGGAGCAACAAGTTTTCAAGTGCTAGGGGATGGTGGAACGCGGACTCAACACCAACCACATGATGATCACAGAGTTCACCAACAACCACAAGCTGGATGCCAAGAACATTGGGGAGACCATCTTCAAGCTTCACGAGAAAATCGAGCACCTCCAAGCCTAGATCTATGACCTGCAAAACCAAAACTGTGAGTATGATTATAGATTCAAGAGGATGAGTTTGGCTGCAGATTTGAGGATCCCAGAGACTCGATCATCCTTCTATGATGGTGAGCCTATGCCTTGGAAGATGGACGACAAGCCTACATCATCAACAACTCCATCATCACCACCCCCGAAGAAAGAGACATAAACACATGGGTATGGGCACTCCCCTTGGCGACTGCCAAGCTTGGTGGAGGTGCCCCGGTATCGTGTCACCATCACACTTCTATCTTTACCATTTTTCTTAGTTCGATCCTTTTGGTTATATCTTGATCTAGTAGAATAAAGTTTGGTATGATCCAACTTTGAGTTTTTGTGTTGATCCTTATCAACGTAATCGCGTCCGTGAGCTATATATAATAAAGATTAGTATTGAGTCAAGGGCTTGGTTATCTTGCTATGATATTGAGGGAATAAAAGAATAAAAAGAAATAAAGAGTTCATATTGATCTTATGGAGAGTAATAACTTCCCATATAAAGAGTATGATGAATAGAAGTTGTTGAGAGTTGACAAACATAGTTTTGGTCATCGTTGCAATTAATAGGAAGTAATAAAGAAAGAGAGGTTTTCACATATAAATATACTATCTTGGACATTTTTTATGATTGTGAGCACTCATTAAAATATGACATGCTAAAAAGTTGATGTTGGACAAGGAAGACAACGTAATGGGTTATATTTTATTATATCCGAAATAAATTATATTGTCATGGATCATCCAACATGTTGAGCTTGCCTTTCCCCCTCATGCTAGCCAAATTCCTTGCACCAAGTAGAGATACTACTTGTGCTTCCAAATATCCTTAAACCCAGTTTTGCTATGAGAGTCCACCATATCTACCTATGGATTGAGTAAGATCCTTCAAGTAAGTTGTCATTGTTGCAAGCAATAAAAATTGCTCTCTAAACATGTATGATTTATTAGTGTGGAGAAAATAAGATTTATATGAGCTTGTGATATGGAAGAAATAAAAGCGATGGACTGCATAATAAAGGTCCCTATCACAAGTGGCAATATAAAGTGACGTTCTTTTGCATTAAGATTTTGTGCATCCAACCATAATGGCACATGACTGATACGTCTCCAACATATCTATAATTTTTGATTGCTCCATGCTATATTATCTACTGTTTTAGATGATATTGGGCTTTATTATCCACTTTTATATTATTTTTGGGACTAACCTATTAACCGGAGGCCCATCCCAGAATTGTTGTTTTTTGCCTATTTCAATGTTTTGAAGAAAAGGAATATCAGACGGAGTTGAAACAGAATGAAATCAACTAGAGAAGTTATTTTTGGAAGGAAAGCTACCGGAAAAGCTTGGAGTGCATGTCAGGAAAGGAACGAGGGAGCCAAGAGGGTGGGGGGCACGCCCCCTGCCTCGTGGGCCCCTCGTGGATCCCCTGACATACTTCTTCCGCCTATATAACTTCATATACCCTAAAACTTCCAGAGACGAGAATAGATCGGGAGTTCCGCCGCCGCAAGCCTCTGTAGCCATCAAAAGTCAATCGAGACCCTGTTCCGGCACCCTTCCGGAGGGGGGAACCCTCACCGGTGGCCACCTTCATCATCCCGGCGCTCTCATGACGAGGAGGGAGTAGTTCACCCTCGGGGCTAAGGGTATGTACCAGTAGCTATGTGTTTGATCTCACTCTCTCGTGTTCTTGATTTGGCACGATCTTGATGTATCGCGAGCTTTGCTATTATAGTTGGATCTTATGTTTCTTCTCCCCCTCTACTCTCTTGTAATGGATTGAGTTCTCCCTTTGAAGTTATCTTATCGGATTGAGTCTTTAATGACTTGAGAACACTTAATGTATGTCTTGCCGTGCGTATCTATGGTGACAATGGGATATCACGTGATTCACTTGATGTATGTTTTGGTGGTCAACTTGCGGGTTCCGCCCATGAACCTATGCATAGGGGTAGGCACATGTTTTCATCTTGATTCTCCGGTAGAAACTTTGGGGCACTCTTTGAAGTACTTTGTGTTGGTTTGAATAGATGAATCTAAGATTGTGTGATGCATATCGTATAATCATACCCACGGGTACTTGAGGTGACATTGGAGTATCTAGGTGACATTAGGGTTTTGGTTGATTTGTGTCTTAAGGTGTTATTCTAGTACGAACTCCAGGGCTGTTTGTCACACTTATAGGAATAGCGCAACAGATTGATTGGAAAGAATAACTTTGAGCTGGTTTCGTACCCTACCATAATCTCTTCGTTTGTTCTCCGCTATTAGTGTCTTTGGAGTGACTCTTTGTTTCATGTTGAGGGATAGTTATATGATCCAATTATGTTATTATTGTTGAGAGAACTTGCACTAGTAAAAGTATGAACCCTAGGCCTTGTTTCCTATCATTGCAATACTGTTTATGCTCACTTTTATCACTTGCTACCTTGCTGTTTTAATATTTTCAGATTACAAAAACCTTTATCTACCATCCATATTGCACTTGTATCACCATCTCTTCGCCGAACTAGTGCACCTATACAATTTACCATTGTATTGGGTGTGTTGGGGACAGAAGAGACTCTTTGTTATTTGGTTGCAGGGTTGCTTGAGAGAGACTATCTTCATCCTATGCCTCCCACAGATTGAAAAACCTTAGGTCATCCACTTGAGCGAAATTTGCTACTGTCCTAAAAACCTCTGCACTTGGAGGCCCAACAACATCTACAAGAAGAAGGTTGTGTAGTAGACATCAAGCTCTTTTCTGGCGCCGTTGCCGGGGAGGCTAGGTAAGCGGCACTCACACCTCGTCAACTAAGCTCTTTTCTAGCGCCGTTGCCGGGGAGGTGAGTGCTTGAAGGTATATGTTTAGATCTTGCCATCGAATCTTTTTGTTTCTTGTTTTAGCACTAGTTTAGTTTATAAAAGAAAACTACAAAAAAATGGAATTAAGTTTGCCACATACGCTTCATCTTTTTAATATCTTTCATGAGTATGATGGAAAGGAAAATTGTGCCAAAGTGTTAGAAGAAGAATGCATTAAAATGTGTGGCACTAAATCTTTGAATGATGAGCATGATTGCAATGTTGTTAGTATGAACTCCTTGAATATCCATAGTACTAATGATGATTGCACTAGTTATGATGAAAATGTCTCCTATAAGCATGTCGATTTTTGTGGAGTATATTGGGTTTGCAAGTACACACCAAATAGGGAATATAGATATTGCAAGAGGCATAAGTACTTGGAAACTAAATGGTTGCAAGAAAGGCTAGATGCTTGTGCTTAAAATTTAAATTTTATTAGCCATACTTGTGAACTTTGCAATGAAGGTGATCATTTTAGTGCCCAATGCAAATTGTTTCATATTCTTATCGTGTCCAAAAATTGTGATGACTTGATTTCCCTTGCACATCATAATGAACTTAGTTTTCTCTTGGGTTATGAAGAAATTAAACGTATAACTAAGGACATTCCAAAATTTGCCCTTGATAAAGTTCTTCATTTCAATCTAGAGGAAATTTATATGTATTGTGCGGTGAATTGCATTGAAAATCCTTATATTGCCAACTACATAAAGAAAATAAAGGAAATAGAGGATGAAGAGAATACTAACGAAAGGGAAGAGACTTCCCAATATCCTTCTATTATTTCTTATGATGAATCAGGTAACGAGGAGGAGCCTTCTTTTCAACCAATCTCATTAATAAGAAGGTCCAAAAAGAGGATTGAACCCACACATGAGGTGAAGAAGAAGAAAATAAAAAGGAAGAGAGGTAAAAAGGTATCTCTCCCAAATAAGGTTGCTCCTATTATTGTTGTGCCTCATGAACATGAATCAAAAATAACTGTGGAAGATGATACACTTGATGATGATCTCATTATGCCTATTGCTTGTTGTGATGATTATGATTGGAAAGACAATGATACTTCTTATGATCTTGACAATCTTTTTGGCACTTGCTTGGAAGAATATGATAATTGCTATACTATTGGTGCTATCCATGCTATTAATGATGAGAGTGATTATGCTTATGATATGAAAAGGGCCAAGCTTGGGGAAGCTATGTTTAATGAGGATGCCATATTTGAGAATATATTTGCTGCAATTAATTTTTGTCCCAAGCTTGGGGATTCTATGTTTAATGAAGATGATATTTTTAGCCTCTCAAGTTTTGATATGCAAAGTTGTTATGAGGATAGCATGCCTTCTACCTATGATGATTATATTTATGAAAGTGGGTTTGGAAGAGTGTCAACTTTAGGAAGCAGTGATCCCAATATTTTGGAGGATGTTGAATCTTATAATATTTATGAAAGTGGATTTGGAGAGGTCATGACTTTATTTAGTGATGTATCCACTATTTCGGAAGAGGTTTCAATCGATTATGATGAGAACAAAGTTGCTACTTATGATGATTATTGTGATAAAACTTATGATATAAAGAGTAGTGATGATTATATTTATAAAAATTGTCATGATTATGAGTACCCTTTCTCTGAACATTACTCTTTTAATGTGGAAGCAATTTATAGTATTCAAGTCTCTTATGATACTCCCATTATCCCGAATGAGAAGAATTTTGCTTATGTGGAGAGTAGTAAAGTTTTTATGCTTGTAGATCATGAAAAAGAATGCTTTAGGTGCTGGTTATATTGTTGAATTCATTCATGATGCTACTGAAAATTATTATGAGGGAGGAATATATGCTTGTAGGAATTGCAATAATATCAAGTTTCCTCTCTATGTGCTTAAAGTTTTGAAGTTATGCTTGTTTTGCCTTCCTATGCTAGTTGATTATTGTTCCCATAAGTTTTTTGATCACAAAATCCCTATGCATAGTAAGTGGGTTAGACTTAAATGTGCTAGTCATATTCTTCATGATGCTCTCTTTATGTTTCAATTCTTATCTCTTATGTGAGCATCGTTGAAATCATCATGCCTAGCTAGGGGCGTTAAACGATAGCGCTTGTTGGGAGGCAACCCAATTTTACTTTAGTTTCTTGCTTTTTGGTTCTGTTTAGGAATAAATAATACATCTAGCTTCTATTTAGATGTGGTTTTGTGTTTTAATTAGTGTTTGTGCCAAGTAGAACCTTTGGGAAGACTTGGGTGAAGTCTTTATGATCATGCTGTTAAAAAACAGAAACTTTAGCGCTCACGAGATTAGTTAAATTTTTTTACTGGAGAGTGCTATTTAGTTGATTCTTTTTGAAGATGATTACTAGAAAAATTCCTCAGGTCGACCAGTTTATTTTTGAAATTTTGGAGTTCCATAAGTTTGCGTTAGTTACAGATTACTACAGACTGTTCTGTTTTTGACAGATTCTGTTTTTATTGTGTTGCTTGCTTATTTTGATGAATCTATGGCTAGTAAAATAGTTTATAAACCATAGAGAAGTTGGAATACAGTAGGGTTAGAACCAATATAAATAAAGAATGAGTTCATTACAGTACCTTGAAGTGGTGTTTTGTTTTCTTTCGCTAACGGAGCTTACGAGTTTTCTGTTGAGTTATATGTTGTGAAGTTTTCAAGTTTTGGGTAAAGATTCGATGGACTATGGAATAAGGAGTGGCAAGAGCTTAATCTTGGGGATGCCCAAGGCATCCCAAGGTAATATTCAAGGATAACCAAGAGCCTAAGCTTGGGGATGCCCCGGTAGGCATCCCCTCTTTCGTCTTTGTTCATTGGTAACTTTACTTGGAGCTATATTTTTATTCACCACATTATATGTGTTTTGCTTGGAGCGTCATTTTATTTTCTTTAGCTTTGCTTGCTGTTTGGATAAAGTATCATGTTCTGAAATTATTAAATGTTAGAGAGTCTTCACATAGTTACATAATTATTAAACTACTCATTGATCTTCACTTATATCTTTCGGAGTAGTTTGTTGTTTGCTCTAGGGCTTCACTTATATCTTTTAGAGCACGGCGGTGTTTTATTTTGTAGAAATAGATGAATTCTCATGGTTAACTTATATTATTTTGAGAGTCTTAAATAGCATGATAATTTTCTTAAATAATTCTAATATGCTTGGTATTCAAGATTTGTAAAACTTTCTTTTGAGTGTGTTGAATACTAAGAAAAGTTTGATGCTTGATAATTGTTTTGAGATATGAAGATGGTGATACTAGAGTCATGCTAGTTGAGTGGTTGTGAATTTGAGAAATACTTTTGTTAAAGTTTGTGATTCCCGTAGCATGCACGTATGGTGAACCGTTATGTGATGAAGTCGGATCATGATTTATTTATTGATTGTCTTCCTTATGAGTGGCGGTCGGGGACGAGCGATGATCTTTTCCTACCAATCTATCCCCCTAGGAGCATGCACGTAATACTTTGCTTTGATAACTTGTAGATTTTTGCAATAAGTATATGAGTTCTTCATGACTAATGTTGAGTCCATGGATTATACACACTTTTCTTCCTTCCACCATTGCTAGCCTCTCTAATACCACGCACTTTTCGCCGGTATCATACAACCACCATATACCTTTCTCAAAACAGCCACCATACCTACCTATCATGGCATTTCCATAGCCATTCTGAGATATATTGCCATGCAACTTACCACCGTTCCGTTTATTATGACACGCTTCATCATTGTCATATTGCTTAGCATGATCATGTAGTTGACATCGTATTTGTGGCAAAGCCACCGTTCATAATTCTTTCATACATGTCACTCATGAGTCATTGCACATCCCGGTACATCGCTGGAGGCATTCATATAGAGTCATATTTTGTTCTAAGTATCGAGTTGTAATTGTTGAGTTGTAAGAAAATAAAAGTGTGACGATCATCATTATTAGAGCATTGTCCCAGTGAGGAAAGGATGATGGAGACTATGATTCCCCCACAAGTCGGGATGAGACTCCGGACAAAAAAATTAAAAAAAGGCCATTCAAAAAAGGGAAAAGGCCCAAATAAAAAAATTAAAAAAATGAGAGAAAAAGAGAAAAGGGACAATGCTACTATCCTTTTACCACACTTGTGCTTCAAAGTAGCACCATTATCTTCATGATAGAGAGTCTCCTATGATATCACTTTCATATACTAGTGGGGATTTTTCATTATAGAACTTGGCTTGTATATTCCATTGATGGGCTCCCTCAAAATGCCCTAGGTCTTCGTGAGCAAGCGAGTTGGATGCACACCCACTTAGTTTCTTTTGTTGAGCTTTCATATACTTATAGCTCTAGTGCATCCGTTGCATGGCAATCCCTACTCACTCACATTGATATCTATTGATGGGCATCTCCATAGCCCGTTGATATGCCTAGTTGATGTGAGACTATCTTCTCCCTTTTTGTCTTCTCCACAACCCCCATTCTATTCCACCAGTAGTGCTATATCCATGGCTCACACTCATGTATTGCGTGAAGATTGAAAAAGTTTTGAGAATGTCAAAAGTATGAAACAATTGCTTGGCTTGTCATCGGGGTTGTGCATGATTTAAATACTTTGTGTGGTGAAGATAGAGCATAGCCAGACTATATGATTTTGTAGGGATAACCCTCTTTGGCCATGTTATTTTGAGAAGACATGATTGCTTTGTTAGTATGCTTGAAGTATTATTATTTTCATGTCAATATTAAACTTTTGTCTTGAATCTTTCGGATCTGAATATTCATACCACAATTAAGAAGAATTACATTGAAATTATGCCAAATAGCATTCCACATAAAATATTCTTTTTTATCATTGACCTACTTGAGGACGAGCAAGAATTAAGCTTGGGGATGCTTGATACGTCTCCAACGTATCTATAATTTTTGATTGCTCCATGCTATATTATCTACTGTTTTAGACGATATTGGGCTTTATTATCCACTTTTATATTAGTTTTGGGACTAACCTATTAACCAGAGGCCCAACCCAGAATTGTTGTTTTTTTGCCTATTTCAGTGTTCTGAAGAAAAGGAATATCAGATGGAGTCGAAACAGAATGAAATCAACTAGAGAAGTTATTTTTGGAAGGAAAGCTACCGGAAAAGCTTGGAGTGCACGTCAGGAAGGGAACGAGGGAGCCACGAGGGTGGGGGGCGCGCCCCCTGCCTCGTGGGCCCCTCGTGGCTCCCCTGACGTACTTCTTCCGCCTATATAACTCCATATACCCTAAAACTTCTAGAGACGAGAATAGATCGGGAGTTCCGCCGCCGCAAGCCTCTATAGCCACCAAAAGTCAATCGGGACCCTGTTCCGGCACCCTGCCAGAGGGGGGAACCCTCACCAGTGGCCATCTTCATCATCCCGACGCTCTCCATGACGAGGAGGGAGTAGTTCACCCTCAGGGCTGAGGGTATGTACCAGTAGCTATGTGTTTGATCTCTCTCTCTCTCTCTCTCTCTCGTGTTCTTGATTTGGCACGATCTTGATGTATCGCGAGCTTTGCTATTATAGTTGGATCTTATGCTTCTTCTCCCCCTCTACTCTCTTGTAATGGATTGAGTTTTCCCTTTAAAGTTATCTTATCGGATTGAGTCTTTAATGCTTTGAGAACACTTGATGTATGTCTTGCCGTGCGTATCTGTGGTGACAATGGGATATCACCTGCTTCACTTGATGTATGTTTTGGTGATCAACTTGCGGGTTCCGCCCATGAACCTATGCATAGGGGTTGGCACACGTTTTCGTCTTGATTCTCTGGTAGAAACTTTGGGGCACTCTTTGATGTACTTTGTGTTGGTTTGAATAGATGAATCTGAGATGGTGTGATGCATATCATATAATCATACCCACGGATACTTGAGGTGACATTGGAGTATCTAGGTGACATTAGGGTTTTGGTTGATTTGTGTCTTAAGGTGTTATTCTAGTAAGAACTCCAGGGCTGTTTGTGCCACTTATAGGAATAGCCCAACAGATTGATTGGAAAGAATAACTTTGAGGTGGTTTCGTACCCTACCATAATCTCTTCGTTTGTTCTCTGCTATTAGTGTCTTTCGAGTGACTCTTTGTTGCTTGTTAAGGGATATTTATATGATCCAATTATGTTAGTATTGTTGATAGAACTTGCACTAGTGAAAGTATGAACCCTAGGCCTTGTTTCCTATCATTGCAATACCGTTTACGCTCACTTTTATCACTTGCTACCTTGGTGTTTTTATATTTTCAGATTACAAAAACCTTTATCTACCATCCATATTTCACTTGTATCACCATCTCTTCGCCTAACTAGTGCACCTATACAATTTACCATTGTATTGGGTGTGTTGGGGACACAAGAGACTCTTTGTTATTTGGTTGCTGGGTTGCTTGAGAGAGACCATCTTCATCCTACGCCTCCCACGGATTGATAAACCTTAGGTCATCCACTTGAGGGAAATTTGCTACTGTCCTACAAACCTCTGCACTTGGAGGCCCAACAACATCTAAAAGAAGAAAGTTGCGTAGTAGACATCAATGCCAACCTCTGCTTCCCTCTGCGAAGGGCCTATCTTTTATTTTTTTAATACCTTATACAAGAGTCATGGTGATCTTCACCTTTCCTTTTTACACTTTATCCTTTGGCAAGCACTATGTGTTGGAAAGATCATGATACATATATCCAATTGGATGTGAGTTTTCATAAAGCATTATTGTTGATGTTACCCTTGAGATAAAAGGTTGGGGGGCAAAACTATAATCCCCTATCTTTCTCTGTGTCCGATTAAAACTTCATACCCATAAGTATTGCGCGAGTGTTAGCAATTGTGAAATACTAAATGATAGTTGAGTATGTGGACTTGCTGAAAAGCTCTTATATTGAATATTTCCAATGTTATGATAAATTGCAATTGCTTCAATAACTGAGATTATAGTTTTCTAGTTTCTCAATGAAGTTTCTGATTCATACTTTACATTGTGAATAGATTGTTACTTCAACATAAGAAATCATATGACAATATATATATGTTGCTATTCTAAGAATGATCATGATGCCCTCATGTCCGCATTTTTTGATATCAGCTTCCGCTTGAGGACAAGCGAGGTCTAAGCTTGGGGGAGTCGATATGTCCATTTTGCATCATGCTTTTATATCGATATTTATTGTATTATGGGCTGTTATTACACATTATGTCACAATACTTATGCCTTTTCTCTCTTATTTTATAAGGTTTACATGAAGAGGGAGAATGCCGGCAACTGGAATTCTGGGCTGGAAAAGGACCAAATATTAGAGACCTATTCTGCACAACTCCAAAAGTCCTGAAACTACACGAAAGTCAGTTTTGGAATATATTAAAAATATTGGGCGAAGAAAGCACCAGAGGGGGGCCACCCACTGTCCACGAGGCTGGAGGGCGCGCCCTACCCACCTGGGCGCGCCCCCTGCCTCGTGGGCCACCTGGAACCCCCCGATGCCCATCTTCTGATATAAGGTGTCTTTTGCCCTGGAAAAAAGAAGAAGGAAGCTTTAGGGACGAAGCGCCGCCGTCTCGAGGCGGAACCTTGGCGGAAACAATCTAGGACTCCGGCAGAGCTGTTCTGCCAGGGAAACATCCCTCCGGGAGGGGGAAATCGTCACCATCGTCATCACCATCAATCCTCTCATCGGGAGGGGGTCAATCTCCATAAACATCTTCACTAGCACCATCTCCTCTCAATCCCTAGTTCATCTCTTGTATCCAATCTTTGTCTCAAAACCTCAGATTGGTACCTGTGGGTTGCTAGTAGTGTTTATTACTCCTTGTAGTTGATGCTAGTTAGTTTATTCGGTGGAAGATTATATGTTTAGATCCTTTATGCACATTAATACCCCTCTGATTATGAACATGAATATGATTTGTGAGTAGTTAAGTTTGTTCCTGAGGACATGGGAGAAGTCTTGTTATAAGTAGTCATGTGAATTTCGTATTCGTTCGATATTTTGATGAGATGTATGTTGTCTTTCCTCTAGTGGTGTTATGTGAATGTCGACTACATGACACTTCACCATTGTTTGGGCCTAGGGGAAGGCATTGGGAAGTAATAAGTAGATGATGGGTTGCTAGAGTGACAGACGCTTAAACCCTAGTTTATACGTTGCTCCATAAGTAGCTGATTTGGATCCATATGTTTCATGCTATGGTTAGGTTTACCTTAATTCTTATTTCATAGTTGCGGATGCTTGATACGTCTCCAACGTATCTATAATTTTTTATTGTTCCATGCTATTATAGTATCCATCTAGGATGTTTTATATGCATTTATATGCTATTTTATAAGATTTTTGGGACTAACCTATTAACCTAGAGCCTAGTGCCAGTTTCTGTTTTTTTCCCTTGTTTTTGAGTTTTACAGAAAAGGAATACCAATCGGAGTCCAATTGATCTGAAATTCAACGGAGCTTGTTTTTGGACCAGAAGAAGCCCACAGAGTACCGGAGATGGGCCAGAAGAGTCCCGTGGCCACCACGAGGGTGGGGGGCGCGCCCTACACCCCTGGGCGCGCCCCCTACCTCGTGGCCACCTCAGAGACCCCCCTGACTTGTTCCCGACGCCAAAACCTCTTATATATACCCAAACTTCCAGAACATAACCTAGATCGGGAGTTCCGCCGCTGCAAGCCTCTGTAACCACCAAAAACCAATCGGGCCCTGTTCCGGCACCCTACCGGGGGGGGGATCCCTCACCGGTGGCCATCTTCATAATCCCGACGCTCTCCATGATGAGGAGGGAGGAGTTCACCCTCGGGGCTGAGGGTATGTACCAGTAGCTATGTGTTTGATCTCTCTCACTCTCTCTCCCTCGTGTTCTTGATTCGGCATGATCTTGATGTATCGCGAGCGTTGCTATTATAGTTGGATCTTATGATGTTTCTCCCCTCTACTCTCTTGTGATGGATTGAGTTTTCCCTTTGAAGTTATCTTATCGGATTGAGTCTTTAAGGATTTGAGAACACTTGATGTATGTCTTGCATGTGCTTATCTGTGGTGACAATGGGATATCATGTGATTCACTTGATGTATGTTTTGGTGATCAACTTGCGGGTTCCGTGACCTCATGAACTTATGCATAGGGGTGGTCACACGTTTTCGTCTTGACTCTCTGTTAGAAACTCTGGGGTACTCTTTGAAGTACTTTGTGTTGGTTGTATAGACGAATCTGAGATTGTGTGATGCATATCGTATAATCATACCCGTGGATACTTGAGGTGAATTGGAGTATCAAGGGGACATTAGGGCTTTGGTTGATTTGTGTCTTAAGGTGTTATTCTAGTACGAACTCTATGATAGATCGAACGGAAAGAATAGCTTCATATTATTTTACTATGGACTCTTGAATAGATCAATCAGAAAGGATAACTTTGAGGTGGTTTCGTACCCTACCATAATCTCTTTGTTTGTTCTCTGCTATTAGTGACTTTAGAGTGACTCTTTGTTGCATGTTGAGGGATAGTTATATGATCCAATTATGTTATTATTGTTGAGAGAACTTGCACTAGTGAAAGTATGAACCCTAGGCCTTGTTTCAATGCATTGCAATACCGTTTACGCTCACTTTTATCATTGGTTACCTTGCTGTTTTTATATTTTCAGATTACAAAAAGCTATATCTACTATCCATATTGCACTTGTATCACCATCTCTTCGCCGAACTGGTGCACCTATACAATTTGCCATTGCATTGGGTGTGTTGGGGATGCAAGAGACTCTTTGTTATTTGGTTGCAGGGTTGTTTGACATAGACCATCTTCATCCTACGCCTCCCACAGATTGATAAACCTTAGGTCATCCACTTGAGGGAAATTTTCTACTGCCCTACAAATCTCTGCACTTGGAGGCCCAACAACGTCTACAAGAAGAAGGTTGTGTAGTAGACATCAAGCAATTTCTAGGACCATTGTCGGGGAGGTGAGTTCTTGAAGGTATATCTTTAGATCTTGCAATCGAATCTTTTAGTTTTTTGTTTTATCACTAGTTTAGTTTATAAATGAAAACTAAAAAAATGGAATTGAGGATGCCTCATATGCTTCATCTTTTAATGTCTTTCATGAAAATGATGGGAAGGAAAATTGTGCTCAAGTACTAGAAGAAGAATTACATAGAATGCTTGGCATAAAATATGTGAATGATGAGCATGATTGCAATGTTGTTAGTATGAATTCCTTGAATATCCATGATGCTAATGATATGCAAAGCCACAAGCTTGGGTATGCTATGTTTGACGAAGATGATATTTTTGTCCCCCAAGTTTTGATGAGAAAATTTATTATGATGATTATATTGATGAAAGTGGTTTTGAGAGTGTCAACTTTAGGAAGTAATGATCCCACTATTTTTGTCCCCCAAGTTTTGATGAGAATCTTATTGTGATAATTATGAAAGTGGATTTGGAGAGGTCATGACTTGATTTAGTGATGAATCCACTATTTCGGAAGAGGTTCCAATTGATTATGAGAACAAAGTTGCTATCTACGATGATTATTGTGATGACTTGTATGCTATTAAGAATAATGATAACCATGAAACTTGTCATCATGATTTTAGTTTTCAATTGGATTATGCCTCACATGATAATTATTTTGTTGAGCTTGCTCCCACTATTATTCATGAGAAGAATTTTGCTTATGTGGAGAGTAGTAAATTTTCTATGCTTGTGGATCATGAAATTAATGCTTTATGTGATGGTTATATTGTTGAATTCATTCATAATGCTACTGCAAATTATTATGAGGGAGGAACATATGCTTGTATGAATGGCAATAATATCAAGTTTCCCCTCTATGTGCTTAAAGTTTTGAAGTTATGCTTGTTTTGCCTTCCTATGCTAGTTGATTATTATTCCCATAAGTTGTTTGCTCACAAAATACCTATGCATAGGAAGTGGGTTAGAATTAAATGTGCTAGTCATATTCTTCATGATGCTCTCTTTATGTTTCAGTTCTTATCTTTTATGTGAGCATCATTGAAATCATCATGCCTAGCTAGGGGCGTTAAACGATAGCGCTTGTTGGGAGGCAACCCAACTTTATTTTGTTCTTTGCTTTTATCTACTGTTAGTAATAAATAATCCATCTAGACTATATTTAGATGTGGTTTTATGTTTTAATTAGTGTTTGTGCGAAGTAGAACCTTTGGGAAGACTTGGGTGAAGTCTTTATGATCTTGCTGTAAAAAACGGAAACTTTAGCGCTCACGAGATTAGCTACAACTTTTTACTGGAGAGTGATTTTAGGTTGATTATTTTTTCAGATGATTAACATACAAATTCCTCAGGTCCATCAACTTATTTAAGAATTTTTGGAGTTACATAAGTATACGTTTGATTCAGATTAATACAGACTGTTCTGTTTTTGACACATTCTGTTTTCTATGTGTTGTTTGCTTATTTTGATGAATCCATGAGTAGTATCGGAGGGTATGAACCATAGAGAAGTTGGAATACAGTATATATTACACCAATATGAATTTAGAATGAGTTCACAACAGTACCTAAGTGGTGATTTATTTTCTTATACTAACGGAGCTTACGAGTTTTCTGTTGAGTTTTGCGTTGTGAAGTTTTCAAGTTTTGGGTAAAGATTCGATGGACTATGGAATAAGGAGTGGCAAAGATCCTAAGCTTGGGGATGCCCAAGGCACCCCAAGGTAATATTCAAGGACAACCAAGAGCCTAAGCTTGGGGATGCCCCGGATGGCATCCCTCTTTCGTCTTCATTCATCGGTAACTTTACTTGGAGCTATAGTTTTATTCACCACATGATATGTGTTTTTCTTGGAGCGTCATTTTATTTTCTTTTGTTTTGCTTGATGTTTGAATAAAATACCAAGATCTGAAATTCTTAATGTTAGAGAGTCTTCACGTAGTTTCATAATTATTCAACTACTCATTGATCTTCACTTATATCTTTCGGAGTAGTATGTCGTTTGCTCTAGTGCTTCACTTATATCTTTTTAGAGCATGGTGGTGGTTATATTTTGAAGAAATAGATGAACTCTCATGCTTCACTTGTCACGGACGTGATGCCTATATACATGATCATGCCTAGATATTCTCATAATTATGCACTTTTCTATCAATTGCTCGACAGTAATTTGTTCACCCACCGTAATACTTATGCTATCTTGAGAGAAGCCACTAGTGAAACCTATGGCCCCCGGGTCTATTTTCTATCATATTAATCTCCCGTCAACTAGCTATTTCTGTTGCCGTTTATTTTGCAATCTTTACTTTTAATCTTTATCATAAAAATACCAAAAATATTATCTTATCATCTCTATCCGATCTCACTTTTGCATGTGGCCGTGAAGGGATTGAAAACCCCTTTATCGCGTTGGTTGCAAGTTTCTTATTTTTTTCTGTAGGTACGAGGGACTTGCGTGTGGCCTCCTACTGGATTGATACCTTGGTTCTCAAAAACTGAGGGAAATACTTACGCTACTTTGCTGCATCACCCTTTCCCCTTCAAGGGAAAAACCAACGCAGGCTCAAGAGGTAGCATCTGGCTTTGCTCTATCTTCATCACACAAAGTATTTAACTATGCACAACCCCGATGACAAGCCAAACAATTGTTTCATACTTTTGATGTTCTCAAAAATTTTCAATCTTCACGCAATACATGACAGTGAGCCATGGACATAACACTATATGTGGAATAGAAGGTGGTTGTGGAGAAGACAAAAAAGGAGAAGATAGTCTCACATCAACTAGGTGTATCAACGTTCTATGGAGATGCCCATCAATAGATATCAATGTGAGTGAGTAGGGATTGCCATGCAACGGATGCACTAGAGCTATAAGTGTATGAAAGCTCAACAAAAGAAACTAAGTGGATGTGCATCCAACTTGCTTGCTGACGAAGACCTAGGGCATTTTGAGGAAGCCCATCATTGGAATATACAAGCCAAGTTCTATAATGTAAAATTCCCACTAGTATATGAAAGTGACAACATAGGAGACTCTCTATCATGAAGATCACGGTGCTACTTTGAAGCACAAGTGTGGTAAAAGGATAGTAACATTGTCCTTTCTCTCTTTTTCTCTCATCTTTTTTTTCATTTTTTTCATTTTTTATTTGGGCCTTTTCTCTTCTTTTTCATGGCCTCTTTTTTTTCTTTTCGTCCGGAGTCTCATTCCGACTTGTGGGGGAATCATAGTCTCCATCATCCTTTCCTCACTTGGGACAATGCTCTAATAATGATGATCATCACACTTTTATTTACTTACAACTCAAAAATTACAACTCAATACTAGAACAAAATATGACTCTATGTGAATGGTTCCGGCGGTGTACCAGGATATGCAATGAATCAAGAGTGACATGTATGAAAGAATTATAAAGGTGGCTTTGCCACAAATACAATGTCTACTACATGATCATGCAAAGCAATATGACAATGATGGAGCATGTCATAATAAACGGAACGGTGGTAAGTTGCATGGCAATATATCTCGAAATGGCTATGGAAATGCCATAATAGGTAGGTATGGTGGCTGTTTTGAGGAAGGTATATGGTGGGTGTATGATACCGACGAAAGGTGCGCGGTATTAGAGAGGCTAGAAATGGTGGAAGGGTGAGAGTGCGTATAATCCATGGACTCAACATTAGTCATAAAGAACTCACATACTTGTTGCAAAAATCTATTAGTTATCGAAACAAAGTACTACGTGCATGCTCCTAGGTGGATAGATAGGTAGTAAAAGACCATCGCTCGTCCCCGACCGCCACTCATAAGGAAGACAATCAATAAATAAATCATGCTCCAACTTCATCACATAACGATTCACCATACGTGCATGCTACGGGAATCACAAACTTTGGAACAAGTATTTCTCAAATTCACAACTAATCAACTAGCATGACTCTAATATCACCATATTCATATCTCAAAACAATTATCAAGTATCAAACTTCTCACAGTATTCGATGCACTTTATATGATAGTTTTTATTATACCTATCTTGGATGCTCATCATATTAGGACTAATTTTATAGCCAAAGAAAACTACCATGCTGTTCTATAAGAATCTCAAAATAATATAATTTAAGCATGAGATATCAATAACTTCTATAAAATAAATCCACCACCATGCTGTAAAAAGATATAAGTGAAGCACTAGAGCAAAACTATTTAGCTCAAAAGATATAAGTGAAGCACATAGAGTATTATAATAAATTCCGATTCATGTGTGTCTCTCCCAAAAGGTATGTACAGCAAGGATGATTGTGGTGAACTAAAAAGCAAACACTCAAATCATAGAAGACGCTCCAAGCAAAACACATATCATGCGGTGAATAAAAATATAGCCTCAAGTAAAGTTACCGATGGACGAAGATGAAAGAGGGGATACCTTCCGGGGCATCACCAAGCTTAGGATTTTGGTTGTCCTTGAATTTTACCTTGGGGTGCCTTGGTCATCCCCAAGCTTAGGCTCTTTCCACTCCTTATTCCAAAATCCATCAAATCTTTACCCAAAAATTGAAAACTTCACAACACAAAACTCAACAGAAAATCTCATGAGCTCCGTTAGTATAAGAAAACAAATCACCACTTTAATGTACTGTAATGAACTTATTATTTATTTATATTGGTGTTAAACCTACTGTATTCCAACTTCTCTATGGTTCATACCCCCGATACTAGCCATAGATTCATCAAAATAAGCAAACAACACACGAAAAACAGAATCTGTCAAAATCAGAACAGTCTGTAGCAATCTGTACCAAACGTATACTTCTGTAACTCCAAAAATTCTGAAATAAATTTGTGGACATGAGGAATTTTTCAATTAATCATATGCAAAAAGAATCAACCTAAAAGCACTCTCCAGTAAAAAAAATGGCAGCTAATCACGTGAGCGCTAAAGTTTCTGTTTTTTACCGCAAGATCGCAAAGACTTCACCCAAGTCATCCCAAAGGTTCTACTTGGCACAAACACTAATTAAAACATAAAAACACATCTTAACAGAATCCAGATGAATTATTTATTACTAAACAGAAACAAAAAGAAAGAAAATAAAATAAAATTGGGTTCCCTCTCAACAAGCGCTATCGTTTAACGCCCCTAGCTAGGCATTGATAATTTTAATGATGCTCACATGAAAGACAAGAATTGAAGCACAAAGAGAGCATCATAAAACACGTGATAAACACATCTAAGTATAACATACTTCCTATGCATAGGCATTTTATAAGCAAACAAATTATCATAGCAAGCAAAAATTAGCATATGCAAGGAACAAGAAAGAGATGATAGCAATCTCGACATGACGAGAGGTAATTTAGTAAGATAAAAAATTCTACAACCATATTTTCCTCTCTAATAATAATTACATGTAGGATCATAGGCAAATTAAACAAAATAGCTATCACATAACATATTATCAACACAATCCACATGCATGCAAAGTTGACACTCTTCCAAAATAGTGGGATTAACATTAACTAAAGTCATGACTTCTCCATACCCACTTTTATCAAAAACTTCATAAGATTGAACATTATCCAAATATGTGGGATCTAAAGTTGACACTCTTCCAAACCCACTTTCAATATTATTGCAACCATTATTATCAATCTCATATTCATCATGGGGCTTAAATAAATTTTCAAGATTATTAGAAGAATCACCCCAATCATGATCATTGCAACAAGTAGAGGACATAGCAAAACTAGCATCCCCAAGCTTAGGGTTTTGCATATTATTAGCACAATTAACATTAAGAAAATTTATAATAAGATTACTGCAATCATGCTTTTCATCGAAGGAACTATCAAGTATGGGTGCAATAGCAACGATCTCATGTTTAACATAAGGAACTATAGCAAATTCGTCTTCATAAATATTGCATCGTGGCCACAAGAATAGCAAGCATCATGTTCATCAAGGGATATTTCCATCAAATCATAGGAATCATAATTATGTATGGATTCATGCATATCATTATTTTCTTCCAAAGCAACGGTCATTCTCTCAATAAATTCCTTAACATAGGCATTATGAGCATAGTTTTCATAGCAATATTTAAGTTTGTCAGAATTTTCAGATATTTAGAGAGTAATATCATACTCAATCAAAGAAGCAACTTCATGAGCACCCTTAAAAGTGACAATTCTTCAATTTTTTCGATATCATAGTAACTATAAACACCCTTTCCATAAGAAGATAAGATTTCATTATCATTAAACTCACATAGGCAGGGAAGGCGTTTTTTAGGGTTCTTAGGGCAACAAGTAAAGTCATAAATTTCACAAAGATTCCAAGCATAGCATAGCAAACTATTTATTTGATACCATAAGAGCTTCCCCTTTTCAGACAAACGATGACGCACAAAATGAGCATGCTCATCTAAAGATTTCCCATCAACTAGGCTAGTTGGGGTTTCAGCACGAGCGCATAAGGATCGAAGATGATCCAAGTAGAACACTTTAAGTGGATCCATATCAATAGATTTTTAGCAAGCAAAGACGCAAGCAAATAGAAGGCACATGGTAACACAAGATCGAACGTAAGAAGGGCGAATAAAACGGCAAAGGTGAAGTGGGGGAGAGGAAAAGGAGAGGCAAATGGCAAATAATGTAGTGCGAGGGATAAGAGTTGCGATGGGTACTTGTATGTCTTGACTTGGCAAAGATCTCCCCGGCAACAGTGCCAGAAATCATTCTTGCTACCTCTTGAGCATGCGTTGGTTTTCCCTTGAAGAAGAAAGGGTGATGCAGCAAAGTAGCGTAAGTATTTCCCTTAGTTTGAGAACCAAGATATCAATCCAGTAGGAGACTACACACAAGTCCCTCGTACCTGCACACACCAATAAGAACCTTGCAACCAACGCGAAAAAGGGGTTGTGAATCCATTCACAGCCACTTGCAAAAGTGATATGATAGAGATAATAAGATAAATATTTTTGGTATTTTTATGATACAGATTGGAAAGAAAATATTTAAAAATAAAAGATGGCGGAAATAGCAAGTAGATAGGAAAATAATATGATGCAAGATAGACCCGGGGGCCATAGGTTTCACTAGTGGCTTCTCTCAAGATAGCATAAGTATTACAGTGGGTCAACAAATTACTGTCGATCAATTGATAGAAAATTGCATAGTTATGAGAATATCTAGGCATGATCATGTATATGGGCATCACGTCCGCGACAAGTAGACCGAAAAGATTCTGCATCTACTACTATTACTCCACACATCGACCGCTATCCGACATGCATCTAGAGTATTAAGTTCATAAGAACAGACTAACGCATTAGGCAAGATGACATGATGTAGAGGGATAAACTAAAGCAATATGATATAAACCCCATCTTTTTATCCTCGATGGCAACAATACAATACGTGCCTTGCTGCCCCTGCTGTCACCGGGAAAGGACACCACAAGATTGAACCCAAAGCTAAGGACTTCTCCCATTGCAAGAAAGATCAATCTAGCAGGCCAAACCAAACTGATAATTCGAAGAGACTTGCAAAGATAATTAAATCATGCATAAAAGAATTCAGAGAAGAATCAAATATTGTTCATAGATAATCTTGATCATAAACCCACAATTCATCGGATCTCGACAAACACACCGCAAAAAGAATTACATCGAATAGATCTCTAAGAGAATCGAGGAGAACATTGTATTGAGATCCAAAGAGAGATAAGAAGCCATCTAGCTAAGAACTATGGACCTGAAGGTCTGTGGTAAACTACTCACACATCATCGGAGAGGCTATGTTGTTGATGTAGAAGCCCTCCTTGATCGGTTCCCCCTCCGGCGGAGCACCGAAAAAGGCCCCAAGATGGGATCTCACGGGTACAGAAGGTGGCGGCGGTGGAAATAGGGTTTCGTGGTGCTCTCGGATGTTTTCAGGGTATATGAGTATATATAGGCGAAAGAAGTAGGTCGGTGGAGCCACGAGGGGCCCACGAGGGTGGGGGCGCGCCTAACCCCCTGGGCGCGCCTCCCTGCCTCGTTGCTTCCTTGACGTCCACTCCAAGTCTCCTGGACTGCGTTTGTTCCAAAAATAACTCTCCCGAAGGTTTCTTTCCATTTGGACTCCGTTTGATATTCCTTTTCTGCGAAACACTGAAATGGGCAAAAAAACAACAATTTGCACTGGGCCTTCGGTTAATAGGTTAGTCCCAAAAATATTATAAAAATGCATAACAAAGCCCATTAAACATCCAAAACAGATAATATAATAGCATGGAACAATCAAAAACTATAGATACGTTGGAGACGTATCAGCGCCCCTTGAGGCTGGCCAGCCCCCTCCTCCCCTCCTTTATATACGGGGGAGGGGGCACCCCATAGACACACAAGTTGTTTTCTTAGCCGTGTGCGGTGACCCCCTCCACAGTTTTCCACCTCGGTCATATTGTCGTAGTGCTTAGGCGAGGCCCTGCATCGGTAACTTCATCATCACCGTCACCACGCCGTCGTGCTGACGAAACTCTCCCTCGGCCTCAGTTGGATCTAGAAGTTCGAGGGACGTCACCGAGCTGAATGTGTGCAGATCACAGAGGTGCCGTGCGTTCGGTACTTGATCGGTTGGATCGTGAAGACGTTTGACTACATCAACTGCGTTACTAAGCGCTTCCGCTTTCGGTCTACGAGGGTACGTGGACACACTCTCCCCGCTCGATGATATGCTTCTCCTAGATAGATCTTGCGTGATCGTAGGAAAATTTTGAAATACTACGTTCCCCAACAGTGGCATCCGAGCCAAGTCTATGCGTAGATGTTATATGCACGACTAGAACACAAAGAGTTGTGGGCAATAATAGTCATACTACTTACCAGCATGTCATACGTTGATTTGACGGTATTATTGGATGAAGCGGCCCAGACCAACATTACACAACTGCGTTCATGACACTGGTTCTACCGCCGTGCCTTGCACATAGGTGGCTAGTGGGTGTCAGTTTCTCCAACTTTAGTTGAATCAAGTGTGACTATGCCCGGTCCTTGTTGAAGGTTAAAACAACACACTTGACGAAAAATCGTTGTGGTTTTGATGCGTAGGTAAGAACGGTTTTTGCTAAGCTCGTAGCAGCCACGCAAAACTTGCAACAACAAAGTGGAGGCCGTCTAACTTGTTTTTCCAGGGGTTGCTGTGATGTGATATGGTCAAGACGTGATAATATATAAATTGTTGTATGAGATGATCATGTTTTGTAATAGTTATGGGCAACTGGCAGGAGCCATATGGTTGTCGCTTTATTGTATGAAATGCAATCGCCATGTAATTGCTTTACTTTATCACTAAGCGGTAGCGATAGTTGTAGTAGCTATAGTTGGCGAGACGACAACGATGCTTCGATGGAGATCAAGGTGTCAAGCCGGTGACGATGGTGATCATGACGGTGCTTTGGAGATGGAGATCAAAGGCACAAGATGATGTTGGCCATATCATATCACTTATATTGATTGCATGTGATGTTTATCCTTTATGCATCTTATTTTGCTTAGTACGGCGGTAGCATTATAAGATGACCCCTCGCTAAATTTCAAGGTATAAGTGTTCTCCTTGAGTATGCACCGTTGCTACAGTTCTTCGTGCCGAGACACCACGTGATGATCGGGTGTGATAAGCTCTACGTTCACATACAACGGGTACATGCCAGTTTTGTACACGCAGAATACTCGGGTTAAACTTGACGAGCCTAGCATATGCAGATATGGCCTCGGAACACTGAGACCGAAAGGTCGAGCGTGAATCATATAGTGGATATGATCAACATAGTGATGTTCACCATTGAAAGCTACTCCATCTCACGTGATGATCGGACATGGTTTAGTTGATATGGATCACGTGATCATTTAGATGACTTGAGGGATGTCTATCTAAGTGGGAGTTCTTAAGTAATATGATTAATTGAACTTTAATTTATCATGAACTTAGTCCTGATAGTATTTGCATAACTATGTTGTAGATCAATAGCTTGCGACGTAGCCTCCAGTTTATTTTTTATATGTTCCTAAAGAAAATAAGTTGAAAGATGATAGTAGCAATGATGCGGACTTGGTCTGTGATCTAAGGATTATCCTCATTGTTGCACAGAAGAATTATGTTCTTGATGCACCACTAAGTGACAGACCTATTGCAGGAGCAGATGCACATGTTATGAACGTTTGACAAAGCTCGGTAATATGACTACTTAATAGTTTAGTGCACCATGCTTTATGGCTTAGAACCGGGACTTCAAAAACGTTTTGAACGCCACGGAGCATATAAGATGTTCTAAGAGTTGAAATTGGTATTTCATACTCATGTCGTGTCGAGAGGTATGAGACCTCTGACAGTACTTTGCCTACAACATGGAGGAGAATAGCTCAACCAGTTAGCATATGCTCAGATTGTCTGGGTACTACAATTTCTTGAATCAAGTGGGAGTTAATCCTCCAGATAAGATAGTAATTGACAAAGTTCTCTAGTTACTATCACCAAGTTACTAGAACTTAGTGATGAACTATAATATGCAAGGGATAACGAAAGTAATTCCCAAGCTCTTCGCGATGCTGAAATCGGCGAAGGTAGAAATCAAGAAATAGCATCAAGTGTTGATGGTTAACAAGACTACTAGTTTCAAGAAAAGGGCAAAGGGAAAGAAAGAGGAACTTCAAAGAAGAATAGCAAGCAAGTTGCTGCTCCCATGAAGAAGCCCAAAGCTAGACCCAAGCCTGGAACTGAGTGCTTCTACTGCAAAGGAAATGGTCACTAGAAGTGGAACGGCCCTAGATACTTGGCGGATAAGAAGGATGGCAAAGTGAACAAAAGTATATTTGATATACATGTTATTGATGTGTACTTTACTAGTGTTTATAGCAACCCCTCAGTATTTGATACTAGTTTAGTTGCTAAGAACAGCAACTAAAATAGGAGTTGCAGGATGAACACACACTAGTTATGGGCAAAGTGACGATGTGTGCTGGAAATTATTCCAAGGTTGATAAGATCACCGTCGCACACTCCCTCTACCTTCGAGATTAGTGTTGGAACAAAATAAATGTTATTTGGTGTTAGCATTGAGCATGAATATGATTGGATCATGTTTATTGCAATACGGTTATTCATTTAAGTCAATAAATAATTGTTGTTCTATTTACATGAATAAAACCTTCTATGGTCATACACTTAATGGTTTATTGAATCTCGATCGTAATGATACACACATTCATAATATTGATGTCAAAAGATGCAAAGTTGATAATGATAGTGCAACATATTTGTGGCACCGCCGTTTACGTCATATTGGTGTAAAGCGCATGAAGAAACTCCCTGCTGATGGGCTTTTGGAATCACTTGATTATGAATCACTTGATGCTTGTGAACCATGCCTCATGGGCAAGATGACTAAGACTCCCTTCTCCGGAACAATGGAGCAAGCAACAGACTTGTTGTAAATAGTACATACTGATGTATGCGGTCCGATGAGTGTTGAGGCTCGCGGCAGGTATCGTTATTTTCTAACCTTCACAGATAATTTGAGCATATATGGGTATATCTACTTAATGAAACATAAAATCCGAAACATTCGAAAAGTTTAAAGAATTTCAGAGTGAAGTGGAAAATCATCGTAACAAGAAAATAAAGTTTCTTTGATCTGATCGTGGAGGTGAATATATGAGTTACGAGTTTGATATTCATCTGAAACAATGTGAAATAGTTTCGCAACTCGCGCCACCTGGAACACCACAGCGTAATGGTGTGTCCGAACGTCATAACCGTACTTGATACGTCTCCAATGTATATATAATTTTTTATTGTTCCATGCTATTATATTATCCATCTAGGATGTTTTATATGCATTTATATGCTATTTTATATGATTTTTGGGACTAACCTATTAACCTAGAGCCTAGTGCCAGTTTCTGTTTTCCCCCTTGTTTTTGAGTTTTACAGAAAAGGAATACCAAACGGAGTCCATTTGACCTGAAATTCAACGGAGCTTGTTTTTGGACTAGAAGAAGCCCACGGAGTACCGGAGATGGGCGAGAAGAGTCCCGAGGCCACCACGAGGGTGGGAGGCGTGCCATCAGCCAGTTCTTTGTCATCTGCTAGCTGATGGCAAAGAATCTTTGCCGTCCGCTAGCAGACGGCAAAGAGGTGGGTGGGTCCACTTATTGTTTAACCAACTCAAGCCCACCGGCCCCACCTCTTAGCCGTCCGCAAGTGGACGACAAAGAATCTTTGCCGACCATCGGCTGACGGCAAAGAGGCGGGTACGTTAACGGTCGTCCCGCCCGATCCTCTATCTCTTCTCTCCACTCTCTCATTCCTCCCCACCCACACCCGCGCCGCCGCCGACCCCGTCCGCCGTAGCCGGCCGCCCCGCACCCCTTCCCTGCGGCCCCCGACCTCCACCGCACCCCCTCCGCCCCTTCCACGTCGCCCCCTGCCCCCCCGTCGCCATCCCCCACCCACACCAGCCCGCGCCGCCGCCGACCCCGTCCGGTGTAGCCGGCCGCCCCGCCGCCCCGCACCCCTCCCCGACCTCCACCGCGGCCCCATCGCCTCTTCCACGTCGGGCAGCCGCGCCGCGACCGTCCCCGCCCCATCGCCGTCCCCGCCCCGTCCCACCGCGGCCGTCCGGCCTCCCCCTCCACCGGGTCGCCGCCTCCTCCAGCGGCCGCCGCAGCCGTCCGGCCTCCCCCTCCACCAGGTGAGATCCTCCCCCCTTTTTTGTTTAATTAGTTTCTTTTTGTTTCTTTTAGTTTAGTTTATATTTTAGTTTAGTTTTAGTTTAGTTTATTTTAGATTAGTTTTAGTTTATTTTAGTTTAGTTTATTTTAGATTAGTTTTAGTTTTAGTTTATTTTAGTTTAGTTTATTTTAGTGCTAGATATGTGTTAGTGTTAGTGTTAGAAAAGAATTAGAAGAAGTAGAACTAGAAGAAGTAGAAGAAGTAGAAGAAGTAAAGAAAAGAGGTAGAAAAAAGATGAAAAAAGAAGAAGAAGAAAAGAAGTAGAAGAAGAAGAAAACAAGAAAAGAAAAGAAGTAGAAAAAGATGAAAAAAGAAGAAGAAGAAAAGAAGTAGAAGAAGTAGAAGAAGAAAAGAAGAAACGAAAAGAAGTAGAAAAAAGATGAAAGAAGAAGAAGAAGAAGAAGAAGAAGAAGAAGAAGAAGAAGAAGAAGAAGAAGAAGAAGAAGAAGAAGAAGAAGAAGAAGAAGAAGAAGAAGAAGAAGAAGAAGAAGAAGAAGAAGAAGAAGAAGAAGAAGAAGAAGAAGAAGAAGAAGAAGAAGAAGAAGAAGAAGAAGAAGAAGAAGAAGAAGAAGAAGAAGAAGAAGAAGAAGAAGAAGAAGAAGAAGAAGAAGAAGAAGAAGAAGAAGAAGAAGAAGAAGAAGAAGAAGAAGAAGAAGAAGAAGAAGAAGAAGAAGAAGAAGAAGAAGAAGAAGAAGAAGAAGAAGAAGAAGAAGAAGAATAACAACAAGAAGAAGAAGAATAACAAGAAGAAGAAGAAAGAGGAGAGGAGGAGAAGAAGAAGAAGAGAAGAAGAAAAGGAAAAAAAGAGACCCTGACCCGACACCCGATCGACACCCCGACACCTCGGCACGACACCCCGACCCAACCCCCGACACCCTGACACCACACCCCGACCCCCGATCACCTGACACCCTGACACCACACCCCGACCCAACCCCGAGCCTGACACCTTGACACCCCAACCCCGACACGACACCCCGGCACGACACCCCGACCCGGACACCCCGACACCCTGACACCACACCCCGACCCCGACCCCGACCACCGACACCTCGACACCTGACACCCCGACCACCGACACCCTGGCACCACACCCACCCTTACCCCCAACCCCCGACACCCTGACACCAGACCCAGACCCACACCCCGACCCCGACACTGACACAATGACACCCCGACCCCGACACGACACCCCGACCCCGACACCCTGACACCACACCCCGACCCCATATATATTTGTGTTGATCTGGTGTATTTTTATTATGGTCATGATTATGATACACTAAAATTATATACATATTATTATATTCATGTCAGGTATCCAAATTTTTTATGTTCTACTAATTTCGTTTACTTTTTGTCATTGCAGGTGTTGACAGGATGGTGGGCAAGGGTCCAGAGCGCCCCGATCCTCCTGCGAGCGCTACTGGGAGGGGTGGTTCCATTATTCCAGCCCAGCCCCTCCGAAGAGTGCTGCTAGACAATATGCAGACAACTGCGGCGGGCGCTTCTTCTTCGGCTGGGAGAGGTCGGGGGAGGACCAAGAAGCCTGCTAGAGGTGGACGTGGCAGCGGGAGAGGTAAGAAGGCTATTACGCCTTCCTCGCCGCCACCCTCAGCTCATTCACCCGACCGCAGGAGTGCTCCGTCTGACGTGGACCCGTCTCGGACTTCGGTTCATGAGCCTCCGGTCGCTGATCCTTCCCCCCACCAGACTCGGGTCGCCGATCCTTCGCCCCATGTGAGTCCGGTCCCAAAGTCTTTGTCCCAGAAGACTCCGGTCACGGGGTCTTCGTCCTAGAAGACTCCAGTCATGGGGTCTTTATCCCACGAGACTCTAGAGGCTAGTGTCCCGGAGGATGGTAGCAAGAACACCTTTTCAGATGATAGCTACAGCGACAACGAGCTGGTTGAGAAGGGCAAGAAGGTCTACAAGCGTGGCTGTACAAAGCTCCCACCCGTGCCGACAACCCTCGACCAGAGGTGGTTGATTGCGCCTAAAGGGTTGAAGTAAGTGCATTTACTATTTTTTAACCTTTTGCCTTCATGTTCATTCAAATTAATATCCAAGGCGTTGGCCTTGTCATACTGCAGGGGCTGGGTACGCCCCCGTGGTGCCCGTAGGCCCAACCAGGTCCTTGGTGTGCTTTGCCGGCAGCACTTCCCTGGGTGGGTCACTGAGGGAGTCCTGGATTAGGGGGTGTTCGGGTAGCCGGACTATACCTTCGCCGGACTCCAGAACTATGAAGATACAAGATTGAAGACTTCGTCCCGTGTCCGGAAGGGACTTTCCTTGGCGTGGAAGGCAAGCTAGGCGACGCGGATATTCAAGATCTCCTACCATTGTAACCGACTCTGTGTAACCCTAACCCTATCCGGTGTCTATATAAACCGGAGGGTTGTAGTCCGTATAACCATCATCATACACAATCATACCATAGGCTAGCTTCTAGGGTTTAGCCTCCTTGATCTCGTGGTAGATCTACTCTTGTACTACCCATATCATCAATATTAATCAAGCAGGAGTAGGGTATTACCTCCATCGAGAGGGCCCGAACCTGGGTAAAAACATCGCGTCCCTTGTCTCCTGTTACCATCCGGCCTTGACGCACAGTTCAGGACCCCCTACCCGAGATCCGTCGGTTTTGACACCGACATTGGCGCTTTCATTGAGAGTTCCTCTGTGTCGTCGCCTTTAGGCCCGATGGCTCCTCTGATCATCAACAACGATGAGGTCTAGGGTGAGACTTTTCTCCTCGGACAGATCTTCGTTTTCGGTGGCTTCGCTCTGCGGGCCAATTCGCTCGGTCATCTGGAGCAGATCGAAAGCTACACCCCTGGCCATCAAGTCAGGTTTGGAAGCTTGAACTACACGGCCGATATCCGCGGAGATTTGATCTTTGATGTGTTCGAGCCACAGCCAAGCGCGCCGCACTATCTCGAGGGGCATGATCTAGCTCTGCCTCCGAACAGTGTCCTGGAGGCCGCATACGCACCGATTCCGACCCTTAACTTGGAGCTCGTTGCGCCAAGCGAGGATGAACGGTTGGACGTCACCTCGAGGGCTGCGATCTCAAAGGCGATCGTGCCGAACGCCAGCCCCGCACTCTGCGTGACCCGTGACCCCGAGGGTTCGGACTCCTCCCGGACTCCGAACCCCCCGCGCCCCTGCCGGTCGAATCCGATTGGGCGCCGATAATGGATTTCACCGCCGCGGACATCTTTCAGCACTCGCCTTTTGGCGACATCCTGAATTCTCTCAAGTCTCTCTCTTTATCAGGAGAGCCCTGGACGGACTACGGTCAGCGAGGATGGGATAAGGACGATGAAGAAATTCAAAGCCCACCCACCACCCACTTGGTAGCCACTGTTGATGATTTAACCGACATGCTTGACTTCGGCTCCGAAGACTTCGACGGTATGGACGACGAGGTAGGAGAAGAACAGGAACCAACACCAGTAGGGCATTGGACAACCACCTCGTCATATGACATATATATGGTGGATACTCCAAAAGATGGAGATGGCGAGGAAACAGCGAAGGATCACACCTCCAAGAAACAGCCAAAGCACCGGGGTCAGCGGCGCCGCTCTAAATCCCGCCAGAGTAAAAACGGTGATTCCGGCACCGGAGATAATAGTACCCCGGATAGCACCAAAGAACACCATCCCCAGCAAGATTCGGCGCAGTAAGATGGAGAAGCCAGCCCTCATGAGAGAGCGGCAGACCGAGAGGTTGAGGATGATAACTATATGCCTCCCTCCGAAGACGAGGCCAACCTCGATGACGACGAATTCGTCGTACCATCAGACCCCGACGAACAAGAGCGTTTCAAACGCAGGCTTTTAGCCACGACAAATAGCCTCAAGAAAAAGCAGCAATAGCTTAGAGCTGATCAAGATCTGCTAGCTAATAGATGGACTGAAGTCCTTGCAGCTGAAGAGTACGAACTCGAATGCCCCTCCAAGAGCTACCCAAAGCGCAGGCCGCTACCCCGATCAGAGGAGGAAGTGCCTACATAACCAGCGCACGACATGGTACCGACCACCTCGTGGCCGCAATAGAGAGGCCTCTCGGCCCTCCACACAAACCATGCCCCGACGCCGCTCATCTAAGGCACGGGAAAACGCGCCCGACCTGCGAGATGTACTGGAGGATAAGGCAAGGCAAACAAGATCGATCTACGGATCGCGCAGGCGCCCTACGACACGTGACGATGATCTTCACTCCGGATACAACAAATCCGGCAGGGCCGAACACAACAGACATAGCTCTTCCGAGCTGCGTCGAGATATAGCCAATGTCCCTCCGGATTCCGAACCCCATATCATCAATGCCCTTTGGGCTAAAAAACGCCGGCGCAACATATCAGTGCATGATACAAACATGTCTGGCCAACCAGATCGGCAAAACAGTGGAGGCATATGTGGATGATGTGGTCGTCAAATCAAAACATGTCGACTCTCTAGTAGACGACTTGAGGCTTACATTCGATAACCTCCGAAAATACGACATTAAGCTCAATCCGGAGAAATGCGTCTTCGGCGTTGCAGCCGGAAAGCTCTTGGGCTTCATTGTATCCAGTAGAGGAATCGAAGCAAACCCAGCCAAGATCCGAGCTTTGTCACAATTGGATGTCCCAAAAGACCTCAAACAAATAGAGAAACTAACCGGATGCGTGGCGGCTCTAAGCCGCTTCATCTCCCGCTTGGGAGAAAAGGCACTGCCCCTTTACCGCCTCCTACGGTGCACCGAACACTTTGAGCGGACGGATGCCGCCATGGCCGGACTCGACGAAATAAAAGCCATATTGGCAACAAACCCAGTCCTGGCCGTGCCAAGCACCGGCGAGCCAATGCTATTATACATTGCGGCAACCTATCAAGTTGTCAGCGCAGTGCTCGTCGTCGAGCAGGAAACGGACGGACACAAATTCCCCCTCCAAAGGCTGGTCTACTACGTGTCCACTGTCCTCACTCCATGCAAATCACGGTACCCGCACTATCAGAAAATTGCATACGCGGTATTCATGGCATCCCGGAAGCTACGACACTACTTTCAAGAGTGTTCGATTACAGTAGCCTTGGAAGTACCACTCAACGACATTATCAATAACCGTGATGCAACGGGCCGGATCACAAAATGGACCATTGAGCTCCTCCCGTTCGACATAACCTACAAGCCACGGCGAGCTATCAAATCGCAAGTGTTGGCCGACTTCGTCGCAGAATGGACGAAGGCCGAACTTCCTAAAGAGTACGGCACATACTCAAACTGGATCATGCATTTCGACAGCTCCGAAATGTTGGCTGGACTGGGGGCTGGCGTCGTTCTGACGTCCCCCACAGGAGACACGGTCCAATATGTACTCCAAATTATGTACACGGACTCCAACAATGCAGCTGAATATGAGGCCCTCCTACACGGTCTCCGGATGGCAGTATCCATGGGCATTCAACGCCTAGAGGTACGCGGGGATTCGAACCTCGCAATCTCCCAAATAAACAGCGACTTCGACGCCAAGGATCCAAAAATGGCAGCTTATCAAAATGCCGTCCTAAAAATGTCAGCTCAGTTCGAAGGGCTGGAGTTTCACCATATAGCCCGCGAAAATAATCAAGCAGCGGACGTCCTGGCACGCATCGGAGCAAAACGCGACGCAGTCCCCCCCAACATCTTTCTGGAAAGATTGTTCAAGCCATCCGTAGCAGCGGAGGGGGAACCCACAATCAACAGCCCGGACGCAGCCGCACCACTCGACGCCGAACAACCTGACATAGTTGGAGGTCCTGCCAACGAAAGTACACCTTCAACCCACGCAATAATGGCGGTTATCGCCCCGTGGACAGAACCATTCTTAGCCTACCTTAATAGGCAGGAACTCCCAGAGGACCAGAATGAGGCCCGCTACATAGTGCGGCGATCTAAAGCCTACAAAGTCCACGAGGGGAGCTTTATAAGAAAAGCACTACCGGAGTCCTTCAAAGGTGCATCTCCAAAGAGGAAGGGTGGAATCTTCTGGCCGAAATTCATGCCGGACTCGGTGGTCATCACGCTGCTGCTCGGTCCCTTGTTAGCAAGGCTTTCTGTACAGGCATTTATTGGCCGACGGCCCGGGCAGACGCTCAGGACTTAGTCCAACGATGCGTTGGTTGCCAAATTTTCGCCAACCAAAGCCATATGCCACCCACCGCACTCCAAACTATACCCATCACCTGGCCCTTCGTGGTCTGGGGGTTGACATGGTCGGACCCCTTAAAGGTGGAACCCATAAGAAAAAATACTTACTGGTCATGGTGGATAAGTTCACCAAATGGATAGAAGCCAAGCCTGTTAAAACGGCTGAATCCGGACCTGTGATAGACTTCATATCCGGGGTTGTACACCGTTATGGCGTCCCCCACAGCATCATAACCGATAACGGTACAAACTTTACAGTCGACGAGGTAAAACTCTAGTGCAAAAACATGGGCATCAAGCTCGATTATGCTTCAGTCTATCACCCACAAACCAACGGCCAGGTTGAACGCGCAAACGGTCTAATCATGAGCGGCATCAAACCCAGACTCGTGCGGTCCCTCAAGGAATGTAACACGCACTGGGTAGAGGAGCTCGACTCCGTACTCTGGGGGCTGCGAACCACGCCAAATCGCACCACCGGATACACACCATTCTTTATGGTGTACGGGGCAGAGGCAGTTCTGCCCTGCGACATAATTCATGACTCACCTAGAGTGCGCATGTACGAAGAAAGAGAAGCCGAACTCGATCGGCAGGACCGCCTGGACGCCTTGGAGGAAGAGCGTGATGTGGTGAAAGCCTGTTCCGCATTTCATCAACAACAGGCCCGAAGATACCAAAGCAGAGAAGTACGGGCCAAAAATTACAATGTTGGCGAACTAGTTCTACGCCTGCCGGATAAGAAAAAGGACAAACTCAAGCCCAAATGGAAAGGTCCATTTATAATTGACCAAGTCCTGACTGGTGGGGCGTACCGCCTGCGAGATGCGTCGGATAACCGACTCGAGCCAAACCCGTGGAACGCCACACGTCTCCGAAGATTCTACGCCTAGCGCCGGACTCCGTGTTCGTCCCCTTCCCCTGTCCATTTTTACATTTTTTCTGTCTTATATTTCTCTCCTTCCCCCCTTTTTCTTTTCCCTTTATAGCCCTTGAAAGGCTCACTACATGACGCGCTACTTGCGCTCATTTAACCTGGGGGCTTCTTTAACAGAAGCTTATTTATACGGGCTTCACGCCCCACACATGTGTCAAACTTCCGCATGTACCTTTTTCTTCACCATTATATGCATCGATATGACTTAAGTTTTGGCCAAGCTGGGTTGCCTGGCTCCTGTGCTTACCCCTACGTTCCCGATTGTTCGGCTAGGCGGTAAAGGGAGCACCTCTGCAATTGTAACTGTCGGGTCAGCCGGATGTGTACCTCAGACTGGTTGAAGCCGAAAGCTAGCGTTCTTAAGGGAATATTCGGTCGGTGAAATAAAAGATGAACTTTTTATTAACTTTCATGCGCCCCCAGATGCTTTTTCTGCGTCCTTTTTTTTACGCAGTTCGGACATGCACTTTAGGGCATGCCTCCCCAGCGAAAGGAACCCTTAACGGAACTATTCTCTCTAGAAGATGTTTCTTACTACCCATGTAATATAACATAACTAGTTGGGCACTTGTCTGATAAAGCACTAATGACCCCTACGCCTGGTCTCCACGCATACCATGGTTCTTGTATAACCGCTATGGTATTCGGACACACTCCGGACCGTCAGGTCCCGAGGTTGAAGCGGAAAGGTCGGCAATGACAAACGATCTACAATCTGGCTAGAAGGCATTACATATGTCAATTCAAAAGTACATAGTCATTTCGACTGATTGTATTCCTCCTCTATACCATCTAACAGGCTGTCTAATTTACAGTCCTGCTGGGAATACTTTGCGGCCAATTCTACTTGGCCGTACACTAAGCTTACAGGGATCTCCGTCCCGTCAGGCCCCACCGGTCCGACGTCGGCCATGTGGTTTGGATCAGACTTTGTAAAACGGGTCTTCACCATGGCCCAGGCCTCCCTAGCGCCTTGTCGGCAGGCTGATATCTTCCACAACCGGAAGCGCCGCCGAGCTCCCTTCAGCTTCTCCGCAAGCTCTCCAAGGCCCTCGGGCGTGGGGTGGGCAGACCATAAGGCTTGGGCAACGCCTTGCATTGCCTGCCGAATCCGCTCGTGCAGTTGCGGGAGGTCGAGAAGAGGGTCACCCGTAGAACCAGGCATCTCCTCTGCAGGACGACCTGTGAGCATATCTACAGACAATACTCTGTTATTCGACTTCCTCTCTGAACTCATTTTTCAAAGTTCGTTCAAGCACTTACTAAATATGCCGCGTCGAAGCCGCTGATTCTCCTTCGTGGAGTCCGACAGCTGGCCACGAACGTCCTTAAGTTCAAAGTCCAGCTTGGTGTGGGCATCCTGAAGATCATTCTTCTCTCGCCTCACCTTTGTCAACATACACTCACCGGCCTTTAACTGGCGTAAGAGTTTTTGCTTCTCCGGATCAAGTCCGGCGCCATCTACAAACAAGAATTGTCAGATTTGCACCCAAACCGCACAATACTAATCTTTCGAAGTGTATCTTACCTGAGGAGGTCCCTTTGGGCTCCCCTGCTGCGACTAGTGCGGCCTCTAGTTGGGCCTTGCACTTTTCCAGCACATGGGACAGCACGGTGTTCTTCTCTGTAAGAACCTGCATGTTATATGATCCTTAAATCAGTTACTTTAACTGTTTCAAGTCTCGGGGGCAACTGGTATATATATAACCATAATCTTCTTACCCGTATGTCTTTCACATACTGCTCCGTGGCTCTGGCCAAACCATCTTGAGCGGCACGGAGATATGCATCTCCCGAATTAAAGGCATCTAAAGCCTCTCGGGAGAAACAAGCGTCGCGTAAAACTGTCCAGCGACGACTGTGGTTCATGGCACTCTCCACTTCAGAATTTGTGGCAGACAGCCTATCCGCATCCTCCATCGGAGGAGCGCCCGGTGCACACCTTGTGCTCGCCTCTGCTTCCTGGCTGGTTACTGGAACCTGGCTGGTAGAGGCGCGATTGGCAGCCTCTCCGGATATAGTCCGGCGAGGTCTCTTCATCCTGAAAAAAGCACGAACGTTAATATCCCCTGACGAAATAACACCGTGGAAGCGGAGGGTGCGTAATACCTTTGCGCCGGCATCTCGGCCGGACTACCTTTCTTTTTTCACCACGGGGCCCTGTGGCCCCTCGCTGGCTAGCCGCCGCAGGTTCAGCGTCCCGCCTCGGAAATCTCCCCTGTGAAACACGGTTGTTGTTAGAAACACCGGAATACATGAAAATGGAATCCCCCTCAAGGGAATAAAAACTCTGGTTTCTGTCACCTGGGAAGCCGGGATTAACCCGGGGTAATCAGCCACAATAGCGACCAAGGTGTTGTCCTTGCTTAGCTGATGAAACACCCCGTCAATAAGCTCCACCGATATGTCTGGGTCCTCTTCAGAGTACGGATCGAGGGGCCGTTCTGGGTCCTCGGGTTGTGGAGGGCGGCTGCTTATATCTTTCACTTCCTGTCGCAGTTCCTGCATTGAAGACGTCAGACTGCGTATCTGACCATGGAAATATAAAATGAATAGGGCAGGCGCAATTGTTCGCTTAACCAAGTTGGAGGTTCATACATAGTGAATCCGGCCCGCGGGTTGACGCGGAGGAACTCCTCCTTTTCTCCCTTGTACAAAGAGGACAAAATATTTATTAGGGCGGCAGTCGAGGCCGGTCCCTTACGACCATAACGCGTGGCGTCGTCCTCCCCATTGAAATCCCACATAGGGTGGCCTCGGTATTGAAGCGGCTGCACCCCTCGCATAATGCATATGGCCATGACTCCGATCATGGTTAGTCCGGAATGAGCCAATAGTCTTATCCGGCCCATCAGGTAAAGGACGTCTCTGTCGCTTTCTCTCTGAGAGCTCCGTGGACGCCAGCTCAAGCGTTTCCTCAATGGAGCACTGTTGAACTCAGGGAGACCGGCCCGGACAGGGTCCGGCAGCGAGACGTCGTCTATGTAAAACCATTCCGAAGGCCAGCCTTAGGATGCCTTCTTCGGGGTTCCGAACAGGTATCCGGTCCCGGCGATGCGCCATACTTCGACTCCGCCCACTTGGTATATAGACCCCTCTTGAGAACGGGGCACCAGGCAGAATATCTTCTTCCACAGCGTGAAATGAGGCTCGACGCCTAAAAATAGCTCGCAAAGGGCAACGAAGCCCGCAATATGTAACACGGAGCCGAGCATGAGATTGTGCAGCTGGAGGCCGTAGAACTCCAGAAGCCCGCGGAGAAATGGATGAATTGGAAATCCCAGTCCCCTCATCAGATAGGGAACATGGCACACCCGTTCTCCTTTAGAAGGACTGGGGGTGTTCTCCGCTTGTTTTCCGCCATTCTAGGTGGCGAGACCGGCTCGGACCGGGACCATGTATGCCTGAGGGAGAAATCCCTTGGCCTGAAGCGACACTAACTCGCTATGCGGAATGGTGCAACTCTCCTAGTCTCCGGGTTTAGGACCGGAGGGGCGAGGGGAGGAGCGGCGACGGCTGGCCATGTTGGAATGGACTTTAGCTGGGAAAGCTCTGATGATAACTCGTGGAGAGGAGAAGATGCGGTTTGGATCTAAATCCTCATCCCGTTGAATAGGCGGCTCGTTTATATGGCTGGGGGTGTGGATGTAAAAACGCCCCAGGCCTTTCGCATTCGTTCAACACGTGGAAGACGACCATTATTGGGCAGAAGCCGAGGAACGCTACATTACAAAAATCGGACATTATTCGTATAGGTACACAAAATTTGGGAAAGAACCCGCGTAGCAATGCCGAAGACAATCTGCGCGCCGGACTCATCGTCATTGAAGCCTGGTTCGGGGGCTACTGAGGGAGTCCTGGATTAGGGGGTGTTCAGGTAGCCGGACTATACCTTCGCCGGACTCTAGGACTATGAAGATACAAGATTGAAGACTTCGTCGCGTGTCCGGAAGGGACTTTCCTTGGCGTGGAAGGCAAGCTAGGCGACGCGGATATTCAAGATCTCCTACCATTGTAACCGACTCTATGTAACCCTAACCCTATCCGGTGTGTATATAAACCGGAGGGTTGTAGTCCGTAGAACCATCATCATACACAATCATACCATAGTCTAGCTTCTAGGGTTTAGCCTCCTTGATCTCGTGGTAGATCTACTCTTGTACTACCCATATTATCAATATTAATCAAGCAGGAGTAGGGTAGTACCTCCATCGAGAGGGCACGAACCTGGGTAAAAACATCGTGTCCCTTGTCTCCTGTTACCATCCGGCCTTGACGCACAGTTCGGGACCCCCTACCCGAGATCCGCCGGTTTTGACACCGACAGTCACGTTGCCCGGTGAGGGTCAGGTTCCACAGCTAGCACTGACCTGGGAGCTGTACTCGGTTGCCCCGGCCCCGCCGGAGGAGAGGGTCGACGGTGTCTTGTGCGAGACGGTGGCCGACATTGTGTTCCTCGGTTTTGGGTAATTTCTCCTTTACGGGATTAAAAATCAACACTACCTAGTGATTGTACTAATCAGCGTTGTCATGTTTGATTACAGACCTTCTACAGGGTTTCAGAGGGAGAGTAGGAGACCGCGTGTATGGTTGTCGAAAGCGAGTGCAAGCGCCTACTTCAGAACTTAAGGCACGAGGCTCGGGTGCAGGCCGTTCGAGACTACTACGCCTCGAAGGGTATTAGGAGGGGCAAGCAGAAGTGTCGCAGCAAGTTTCTGAGTAAGGAGAAGTACATGAAGGTAATTACCTATTCTTAAGGCCTTGAACTTAGTTTTCTTGATTTGATTCGTAGGCGTAGCGCTGAAATTTCTCTTGACTCACTTAGGTGCCCCCGAGATGGTGTGTGGATAAGATGGACTGTTGCGAGGCGTTGGTGGATGCGTGGTGCTCTCCCCAATGGAAAGTCGAACACCAAAGGGCCAAGGATAAGCGCGACCAAATGGAAGGTGTCCCACACCATCAAGGGAGCTCCAACCTGTTTGAGTACGGGGATAACTGGGTATGTGGTTTGCTACATGATTCATGCAATTCATTCTTCATGCAAGCATTTATCCCTTCCAAAATGACATAATTAATATGCTTAGTTAGTTAAAAAATTGCATAACTACCTTGGATAGTCCATTTATGACATATTTAGCTCTAAAATGACATAATAACCTTAGATAGTTCTATTAAATGACTTAATATGCTTTAGTTAGTTAAAAAATGGCATAACTAGCTTCGATAGCTCAATAACAACCTAAACTAATCTTAGCTAGTTCATTCATGACATAATTAGCTCTAAAATGACATAATAACCTTAGATAGCTCTATAGAATGCCTAAATATGCTATAGTTAGCTCTAAAATGACATAATAACCTTGGATAGCTCAATAATGACATGATCGGCATACTTTGGTCAAAAATGGCATAATAATCTTGGTTACCTAAAAAATGACCTAAACTTAACTTATTTTCCTCAAAAATGACATAATAACCTTTCTTAGCTCCAAAATGACCTATTTACATAGCAATATCATTCTTCATGCTAGCTTGAGCCCTTAACTAATATTTTGTTCCTCTCTCTCAGGCGCACCACCACAAGAAGCCTGTGCCAGGTCTATTCGACCTCTATGGCATGGCCCATATGGCCCCGTACAAGAAGGCCAAGCCATTCACGGAGTCTGATCTAGATGATCCAGAGAGCTTCACCAACAAGACCTCCCACCACAAGCTTGTGAAGTTCAGAGACGAGGGGAAGGCGAGGAAAAGGGAGGACTTTAACCCGAGCCAGGATCCTTTTGATACAGAGCTGGTGATGATATGTGGTGGCGGGAGGTCCCATGGCTCTCAAGCCATTGGTGATGGACTGATACATTGTCCTAAGACTCTCCCGCAGATCAAGAAGCGCCTGAGTAGCTCTGATCCTGAGATAACTCCTCGTACATGGCCCGCGGAGATCGCCATGGTGGTTAGTTATATGGACTCTCTTACGTTTCCTCCATTACATTGTGTGTGCGTCCGTCGATGATTACAATGCTAACGAGGAGTGGTGTGTTGTAGGCTATTGTTGAGAAAGAGAGATTGAAGACGAAGGCGCTTGTGGAGGAGGCAAAAAGGGAGGCACAAAGGGAGGCGGCGGAGAGGGAGAGGGAGATGGAGGAGAGGATGGCTAAGCTATTGGAGGAGGAGAGGAACCAGAATGACGAAGCTAAATGGGCCCTATATGAGCTCATCATGGTACGTTTCTCGTGCATATTAGCCCAATCATGCACGTAATGTTCGCATTACTATCTAATATGACTGACTCATGAGAACCAAATGTGCAGACCATGTGCGAGAAAAACGGTCAGGCCCCTCCGCCGATGCACCAGATCGCTCCGGTGACCACAGTGATTTTGATTTGAATGGTCGCTGCCTACTACTATTCACATTTCAGTTTGCGAACTTGCTAACGAGACATTATTGGAAATGATCTTTGCTGCAGCATGGCTCCCGACAAGCATCGACCACTCCTTCTGCCAATGCCGGAACCCCGACCTATCCTTCACCTCCGTCTGGCACTGGCGCAGCCCCGACCATTCCTAAACCTCCGTGATAAAAGTATTTTTCTTCTTATTTAGTGTGTTTAGTCCATTTATGACATAATTTAGCCTATTTAGTCACCAATGACATAATAAGATGAAGAAAATCAAGGAAGAGGAAGGAAAAAAGAAAGAAGAAGAAGAAGAAGAAGGAGGAGAAGAAGAATAAGACTAGAAGAAGAAGAAGAAGACTAGAAGAAGAAGAAAACTAGAAGAAGAAGAAGAATAAGAAGAAGAAGAATGAGAAGAAGAATCTTCTTCTTCTAGTCTCCTCCTCCTCCTCCTCCTCCTCCTCCTCCTCCTCCTCCTCCTCCTCCTCCTCCTTCTTCTTCTTCTTCTCCAAAATGAAGTTAGCTCTAAGTTATATCAAAAATGGCATAATATGCTTAGTTAGGTCAAAAATGGCATAATTAGCTAGGTAAGCTCAAAAATGGCATTTTTCTTCTTATTTAGCCTATTTAGTCCATTTATGACATAATTTAGCCTATTTAGTCCACAAATGACATAATAAGATGAAGAAATCAAGGAAGAGGAAGAAAAGAAGGAATAGGAATAAAAGAAGAAGAAGAAAACAAGAAGTTCTTCTTCTAGTCTTCTTCTTATTCTTCTTCTTCTTCCTCTAGTTTTCTTCTTCTTCTCCAAAATGAAGTTAGCTCTAAGTTATATCAAAAATTGCATAATATGCTTAGTTCACTCAAAAATGGCACAATTAGCTAGGTTAGTTCCATTTTACCTAAGTATGCTTACTTCTTCTTCTTCTTCATTTTCTTCTTCTTCTTCTGATTCTAGTCTTCTTCTTCTAACTTGCTTGTTTCCCGTTTTGCAGATTTAATTCACTATATGTAAGCTTGCATGGATGGAGTGCTTGTTTCCCTTCTCTTTTTTTCGTTTGTATCGATGAAAAATGTGGAACTTGTTATATGGATGCATGGAACAATGTGTTGGATGAACATTGTGATGTTACTGTAATATGTATGGATGGAACTCTGTTTCTTATTATTTATGTATGTTGTCATGGATGGAGCTATGTGTTGGATACATCATATGTCTGTTGTGCATGTGAAAAAAATATATATATGTATATATGTGTGTGAATTCCTGTGAAATTAAATGGATTCAAATAAAAACAGGGGATATGTAGCCTGTTTGCCGTCCGCTAGCAGACGACAAAGAGCTTCGCCGTCTGCTAGCAGACGGCAAAGAGGACACGTGGCATCTACTTGTACAACCTGGGAACACTGGCTACCTATTTGTCACTTTGCCGTCTGCCAGCAGACGGCAAAGATTCAAATCACTTTGCCATCCGCTGGCGGACGGCATAGCTGGCCATGTGGCAGCTTCCTAGTACTGCCTAGCTGAGCTCTTTGCCGTCTGTCAACGGACGGCAAAGGGCTTTGACTCTTTGCCGTCCGCTGGCAGACGACAAAGAGCGCCGTTAACCCCCTAACGGCTCTAACGCCACCACACTTCTGTCCGTTGTCTTTGCCGTCTGCTGGCCTTGGATGGCGGACGGCACAGTCCTTTGTTGTCCATTTCCAGGAAGCGGGCAACAAAGAAGGCCTTTGCTGGCACGTGTTCAGACGGACAGTTTGCCGTCTGCTGGCGGACGACAAAGAAGTTTGTCGTCCGTGATCCATGCCTTTGCCGTCTACCATGGCCGACGGCAAAGAAGCTGATTCCAGTAGTGTATTGTGATAATTATGAAAGTGGATTTGGAGAGGTCATCACTTTATTTAGTGATGAATCAACTATTTCGAAAGAGGTTCCAATTGATTATGAGAACAAAGTTGCTATCTATGATGATTATTGTGATGACTTGTATGCTATTAAGAATAATGATAACCATGAAACTTGTCATCATGATTTTAGTTTTCAATTGGATTATGCCTCACATGATAGTTATTTTGTTGAGTTTGCTCCCACTACTATTCATGAGAAGAAATTTGCTTATGTGGAGAGTAATAAAAATTCTATGCTTGTAGATCATGAAAAGAATGCTTTATGTGATGGTTATATTGTTGAATTCATTCATTATGCTACTGAAAATTATTATGAGGGAGGAACATATGCTTGTAGGAATTGCAATAATATCAAGTTTCCTCTCTATGTGCTTAAAGTTTTGAAGTTATGCTTGTTTTGCCTTCCTATGGTAGTTGATTATTGTTCCCATAAGTTGTTTTCTCACAAAATACCTATGCATAGGAAGTGTGTTAGACTTAAATGTGCTAGTCATATTCTTCATGATGTTCTCTTTATGTTTCAATTCTTATATTTTATGTGAGCATCATTGGTATCATCATGCCTAGCTAGGGGTGTTAAACGATAGCGCTTGTTAGGAGGCAACCCAACTTTATTTTTGTTATTTGCTTTTTGATACCGTTTAGTAATAAATAATTCATCTAGCCTCTGTTTAGATGTGGTTTTATGTTTTAATTAGTGTTTGTGCCAAGTAGAACCTTTGGGAAGACTTGGGTGAAGTCTTTGCGATCTTGCTGTAAAAAACAGAAACTTTTGCGCTCATGAGATTAGCTGCCATTTTTTACTAGAGAGTGATTTTAGGTTGACTCTTTTTTCAGATGATTAATTTACAAATTACTCAGGTTCAACAATTTATTTACGAATTTTTGGAGTTACAGAAGTATACGTTTGATATAGATTAGTACGGACTGTTCTGTTTTTGACAGATTCTATTTTCTATGTGTTGTTTGCTTATTTTGATGAATCTATGAGTAGTATCGGAGGGTATGAACCATAGAGAAGTTGGAATACAGTAGATATTACACCAATATGAATTTAGAATGAGTTCACAACAGCACCTAAGTGGTGATTTATTTTCTTATACTAACGGAGCTTACGAGTTTTCTCCTGAGTTTTGTGTTGCGAAGTTTTCAAGTTTTGGGCAAAGATTCGATGAGATATGGAATAAGGAGTGGCAAGAGCCTAAGCTTGGGGATTACCAAGGCACCCCAAGGTAATATTCAAGGACAAACAAGAGCCTAAGCTTGAGGATGCCCCGGATGGCATCCCCTCTTTCGTGTTCGTTCATCGGTAACTTTACTTGGAGCTATATTTTTATTCACCACATGATATGTGTTTTGCTTGGAGCGTCATTTTACTTTCTTTTGTTTTGCTTGCTGTTTGCATAAAATAACAAGATCTGAAATTCTTAAATATTGGATAGTCTTCACATAGTTTCATAATTATTCGACTACTCACTGATCTGCACTTATATCTTTCGGAGTAGTATGTCATTTGCTCTAGTGCTTCACTTATATCTTTTTAGCGCATGGCGGTGGTTTTATTTTGAAGAAATAGATGAACTCTTATGCTTCTCTTATATTATTTTGAGAGATCTAAACATCATGGTAATTTGCTTTGGTTATAAATTTAGTCCTAATATGATGGGCATCCAAGAGGGATATAATAAAAACTTTCATATAGAGTGCATTGAATACTATGAGAAGTTTGATACTTGATAATTGTTTTGAGATATGAAGATGGTGATATTAGAGTCCTGCTAGTTGAGTAATTGTGAATTTGATAAATACTTGTGTTGAGGTTTGCAAGTCCCGTAGCATGCACGCATGGTAAATGTTGTGTGACAAATTTCAAGCATGAGGTGTTTCTTTGATTGTCTTCTTCATGAGTGGCGGTCGGGGACGAGCGATGGTCTTATCCTACCAATCTATCCCCCTAGGAGCATGCACGTAGTGCTTGGTTTCGATGAGTTGTAGATTTTTGCAATAAGTGTGTGAGTTCATTATGACTAATGTTGAGTCCATGGATTATACGCACTCTCACCCTTCCATCATTGCTAGCCTCTTCGGTACCGTGCATTGCCCTTTCTCACCTCGAGAGTTGGTGCAAACTTTGCCGGTGCATCCAAAACCCGTGATATGATACTCTATCACACATAAACCTCCTTATATCTTCCTCAAAACAGCCACCATACCTACCTATTATGGCATTTCCATAGCCATTCCGAGATATATTGCCATGCAACTTTCCACTGTTCCGTTTATTATGACACGTTTCATCATTGTCATATTGCCTTGCATGATCATGTAGTTGACATCGTATTTGTGGCAAGGCCACCATGCATAATTTCATACACGTCACTCTTGTTTCATTGCCCATCCCGGTACACCGCCGGAGGCACTCATATAGAGTCATATTTTGTTCTAGTATCGAGTTGTAATCATTGAGTTTTAAATAATAGAAGTGTGATGATCATCATTAATAGAGCATTGTCACGAAAAAAAAGAAAAAAGGAGAGGCCAAATAAAAAAGGAAAGGCCAAATAAAAAAATATAAAAAAATAAAGGCCAAATAAAAAAAGGGGGGACAATGCTACTATCCTTTTTCCACACTTGTGCTTCAAAGTAGCACCATGATCTTTATGATAGAGAGTCACCTATGTTGTCACTTTCATATACTAGTGGGAATTTTTCATTTTAGAACTTGGCTTGTATATTCCAACGATAGGCTTCCTCAAAATGCCCTAGGTCTTCGTGAGCAAGCAAGATGGATGCACACCCACTTAGTTTCTTTCGTTGAGCTTTCATACATTTATAGCTCGTGTGCATTCGTTGCATGGCAATCCTTACTCCACGCATTGACTTCAATTGATGGGCATCTCCATAGCCCGTTGATTTGACGTGTCGATGTAAGACTTTCTACTTTTTTGTCTTCTCCACACAACCCCCATCATTATATTCTATTCCACCCATAGTGCTATGTCCATGGCTCACGCTCATGTATCGCGTGAAAGTTGAAAAAGTTCGAGAATACTAAAGTATGAAACAATTGCTTGGCTTCTTATCAGGGTTGTGCATGATGAGAGCATTTTTGTGTGAAGAAAATGAAGCATGGCCAAATGATGTCTACTACACAACCTTCTCCTTGTAGACGTTGTTGGGCCTCCAAGTGTAGAGGTTTGTAGGACAGTAGCAAATTTCCCTCAAGTGGATGACCTAAGATTTATCAATCAGCGGGAGGCGTAGGCTGAAGATGGTCTCTCTCAAGCAACCCTGCAACCAAATAACAAAGAGTCTCTTGTGTCCCCAACACACCCGATACAATGGTAAATTGTATAGGTGCACTAGCTCGGCGAAGAGAAGGTGATACAAGTGCAATATGGATGGTAGTTATAGGTTTTTGTAATCTGAAAATATAAAAATAGCAAGGTAACTAATGATAAAAGTGAGCGTAAACAGTATTGCAATGCTACGAAACAAGGTCTAGGGTTCATACTTTTACTAGTGCAAGTTCTCTCAACAATAATAACATAATTGGATCATATAACTATCCCTCAACATTCAACAAAGAGTCACTCCAAAGTCACTAATAGCGGAGAACAAACGAAGAGATTATGGTAGGGTACGAAACCACCTCAAAGTCATTCTTTCCAATCAATCCGTTGGGCTATTCCTATAAGTGTCACAAACAGCCCTAGAATTCTTACTAGAATAACACCTTAAGACACAAATCAACCAAAACCCTAATGTCACCTAGATACTCCAATGTCACCTCAAGTATCCGTGGGTATGATTATACGATATGCATCACACAATCTCAGATTCATCTATTCAAACCAACACAAAGTACTTCAAAGAGTGCCCCAAAGTTTCTACCGGAGAGTCAAGACGAAAATGTGTGCCAACCTCTATGCATAGGTTCATGGGCGGAACCCGCAAGTTGATCACCAAAACATGCATCAAGTGAATCACGTGATATCCCATTGTCACCGCAGATACGCACGACAAGACATACATCAAGTGTTCTCAAGTCATTAAAGACTCAATCCGATAAGATTACTTCAAAGGGAAAACTCAATCCATTACAAGAGAGTAGATGGGGAGAAGAAACATAAGATCCAACTATAATAGCAAAGCTCGCGATACATCAAGATCGTGCCAAACCAAGAACACGAGAGAGAGAGAGAGATCAAACACATAGCTACTGGTACATACCCTCAGCCCCGAGTGTGAACTACTCCCTCCTCGTCATGGAGATCGCCGGGATGATGAAGATGGCCACCGGTGAGGGTTCGCCCCTTCGGCAGGGTGCCGGAACAGGGTCCCGATTGACTTTTGGTGGCTACAGAGGCTTGCGGTGGCGGAACTCCCGATATTTTCTGTTCCCCGAAGTTTTTAGGGTATATGGATATATATAGGCGGAAGAAGTACGTCGGTGGACCTCCGGGCTGTCCACGAGGCAGGGGGCGCGCCCTAGGGGGGTGGGCGCGCCCCCACCCTCTTGGGCAGCCGGGGACTCCCCTGGTGCAACTCCGGTACTCGGTGGGCTTCTTCTGGTCCTAAAATAAGTTCCGTGGAGTTTCAGGTCAATTGGACTCCATTTGATATTCATTTTCTTCGAAACACTGAAATAGGCAAAAAACAGCAATTTTGGCCTGGCCCTCCGGTTAATAGGTTAGTCCCAACAATAATATAAAAGTAGATAATCAAGCCCAATTTTGTCGAAAATAGTAGATAATATAGGATGGAGCAATAAAAAATTATAGATATGTTGGAGACGTATCAAGCATCCCCAAGCTTAATTCCCGCTCGTCCTCGAGTAGGTAAATGATAAAAAGATAATTTTTGACGTGGAATGCTAGTTGGCATAATTTCAATGTAATTTTTCTTAACTGTGGTATGAATATTCAGATCCGAAAGATTCAAGATAAAAGTTCATATTGACATAAAAATAATAATATTTCAAGCATACTAATTAAGCGATTATGTCCTCTCAAAATAACATGGCCAAAGAAAGTTCATCCCTACAAAATCATATAGTTTAGTCATGCTCCATTTTTGTCACACAAGAATGCTCTCATCATGCACAACCCCGTTGACAAGTTGAGCAATTGTTTCATACTTTAGTAATCTCAAACCTATAAACTTTCACGCAATATATGAGCGCGAGCCATGGACATAGCACTATGGGTGGAATAGAATATGATGATGGGGGTTAGGTGGAGAAGACAAAAAAAGAGAAAGTATCACATGAACGAGGCTATTCAATGAGCTATGGAGATGCCCATCGATTGATGTTAATGCAAGGAGTAGGGATTGCCATACAACGGATGCACTAGAGCTATAAATGTATGAAAGCTCAACAAAAGAAACTAAGTGGGTGTACATCCAACTTGCTTGCTCACGAAGACCTAGGGCACTTGAGGAGGCCCATTGTTGGAATATACAAGCCAAGTTCTATAATGAAAAAATCGCACTAGTATATGAAAGTGACAAAACAAGAGACTCTCTATCATGAAGATTATGGTGCTACTTTGAAGCACAAGTGTGGTAAAGGATAGTAGCATTGTCCCTTCTCTCTTTTTCTCTCATTTTTTGGGCCTCCCTTTTTTATGGCCTGTGACGCCCCCGATTCAATCGTACACTAATCATGCACGCAAATGTGTACGATCAAGATCAGGGACTCACGGGAAGATATCACAACACAACTCTACAAATAAAATAAGTCATACAAGCATCATAATACAAGCCAGGGGCCTCGAGGGCTCGAATACAAGTGCTCGATCATAGACGAGTCAGCGGAAGCAACAATATCTGAGTACAGACATAAGTTAAATATGTTTGCCTTAAGAAGGCTAGCACAAACTGGGATACAATCGAAAGAGGCGCAGGCCTCCTGCCTGGGATCCTCCTAACTACTCCTGGTCGGCGTCAACGGGCTGCACGTAGTAGTAGGCAGCTCCAGTGTATTAGGAGTCATCGTCGACGGTGGCGTCTGGATCCTGGGCTCCAACATCTGGTCGCAACAATCGGGTAGAGAAATGGGGAAAAGGGGGAAACAAGGCAACCGTGAGTACTCATCCAAAGTACTCGCAAGCAAGGAGCTACACTACATATGCATGGATATATGTGTAAAGGGCCATATCAGTGGACTGAACTGCAGAATGCCAGAATAAGAGGGGGATAGCTAATCATGTCGAAGACTACGCTTCTGGCAGCCTCCGTCTTGCAACATATAGAAGAGAGTAGACTGAAGTCCTCCAAGTAGCATCGCATAGCATAATCCTACCCGACAATCCCCTCCTCGTCTCCCTGTTAGAGAGCGATCACCGAGTTGTATCTGGCACTTGGAAGGGTGTGTTTTATTAAGTATCCGGTTCTAGTTGTCATAAGGTCAAGGTACAACTCCGGGTCGTCCTTTTACCGAGGGCTTCAGCTGATACCACGACGCCGAGTGCCCATATCTTTCCCACGTAGTTGGTTAGTGCGTATAGACCAAATGGCCAGACTCAGATCAAATACCAAGATCTCGTTAAGCGTGTTAAATATCCGCGAACGCCGAACAGGGCCAGGCCCACCTCTCTCCTAGGTGGTCTGAACCTGCCCTGTCGCTTCGCCTCAAAGATCCACTCGCGGGTACTCCTACGAGCCGACCCGTCTTTAGTCACCACATGTATCATGTATTATGTATATAAGTATATTCCCGTGATCACCTCCTGAGTGATCACGGCCCGATAGTATAGCACAGCAGACGGACAAGAATGTAGGGCCACTGATGAAAAACTAGCATCCTATACTACGCATGTAGGATTGCAGGTAAAGGTAACAACAGTAGTACAAGGACAGGCTATGCATCAGGATAGGAATAACGAAAGCAGTAACATGCTACACTACTCTAATGCAAGCAGTATAGAGTAGAGTAGGCGATATCTGGTGATCAGGGGGGGGGGGCTTGCCTGGTTGCTCTGGCAAGAAGGGGGGTCGTCAACACCGTAGTCGATCACAGGGGTACCGACAGCGGTCTCGGGGTCTACCGGAAAAAGTAACGGAGGGGGAACACAATAAATAACATAGCAATCATAGCATAACATGACAAACGCGGCGCTAGAGGTGATCAAATGCAGGGATAGGTGATACCGGCGAAGGGGGCAAACATCCGGGAAAGTATCCCCGGTGTTTCGCGTTTTCGGGCAAAGTAGCCATAGGGGGAAAGTTGCGAGTTTGCTATGCTAGGGATGCGTGACGGACGAACGGGCTACGTATCCGGGTTCGTCTCGTCATTCTGAGCAACTTTCATGTTGAAAATAATTTAATCCGAGTTACGGATTAAAAGATATGATTTTCTAAAGATTTTATTAATTTCTGGAATTTATTTAATTACTTCAATATTATCCAGAATAGTAAATGATGACGTCAGCATGACATCATGCTGACGTCAGCAGTCAACTGTGCAGTTGACTGGGACAACCACGTGTGGGGCCCACAGGTCACTGGATGTTTAATTAGTAGGTTAATTAAACAATGTCAATTAGTTTAATTAGTGGTTAGGTTAATCTAATCAGGTTTAACTAGTTTAATTAATTCTTTAACTAACTAATTAATTATCATTTTAATTATTATTTATTAATTTATTTTTTTAATCAATTCAATTATTTATTTTTTTACTTTCTTTTTTTTTACATTTGTTCTCGGACTAGGCCCCACTTGTCATTGGGCCAGGGGTGGCTTAGCAGGCGCGCGGGTTACGGGCGCCTGGAGCGGGTGTTGTGCACCCGCCCAGGCCGACAGAGGAGGGGGACGGTCGCTGGGCGCCGGCGTCCGCGGGTGCAGGGGAGGGGGAGCGGCAGCAGGGTGAGGTCGGAGCGGGGCCGAGCGGGCGTGGCCGGACCATGGTCGGCGGCAGGATGCGGAGCAGGGGTGGGGGGCAGCAGCACGAGCGGCGACGAGGCAGACAACGGTCGCGACGAGCGGCTGCGCTAGGCGAGGCCGTGGCCGGAGTGGCGAGCAGGGAAAGCGGGCGGCGAGGCGGAGCAGGGCCACGCGGGCGAGCGGCATGGTGGGGCGCGCGGCCCAGGCGCAACGTAGGGAAGGAGGCCTCGGCCCTGGGGTGGCAGCGGGGCGCTGGGCACACGAGCGCGTGTGCATCCACGGAGGCAGGCGCGGCCAGGAGCTGGGGCGCGGCGTGCGGGGGCACGCCGGGCGCGGCGAGGCCACGGCGGCGTCAGCGGAGCCGCGGGGGGGGGGGCATGGCGTGAGCGCTAGGAAGAGAGGAGGAGGGGGAAGCTCACTAGGCGGCGTAGGGTTCGTGGCAGTGAGCTCGGGGAGGAGGACGACGAAGGGGCGACTGGTGCCGTGGCGTGGCGGCGCGCGTCCACGGCGTCCGACGAGGAAGGAGATGAGGACGAGCAGTGGGGCGGCGATCCGAGCGGCGACGGGGTGACCGAGGCGGGGGGTGTTCCGGGTGGCGTCGAGGCGGCGGGGTAGGCGACGGGGACGTGCGCCAGGGCAGCGACGGGGTGGCGTCTCCGGGTGACGACGAGCGATGGGGCGCGGCATCGGGGTCGAGGCAATGGGGGAGTGGGGCGCTGGCGTCGCGCATCGTGGGCGCGGTCAAGCCCCGATCCAGAAAGGGATCGGGGGAGTGGGGAGAGTGTGTGGGGACTGGGTTAGGGTTTCTGTGTCCAGGGGGGTTAAGGGAGTGAGGGGCCGGATGGGCCAGTGGGCTGGCCGGATGGGCCAGTGGGCTGGCCGGCTGGGCCGTTTGGCCCAGTTGGCGAGCGGTTTTTCCCCCCTTTTATTTATTTTGTCTGTTTTTCTTTTCTTATTTTTCTTTCTATGGGTTTATATTATTTTAGTTTTATAAAACATAAAAGTTGCACCTAAATTAGTAATAGTAATTATACCTCGGTCAAAAAAAAAAGGTTTAACCCCCAAATAAAATAGTTTAGTATTTTATAAAATACAAAAGGCATTTATTTAGTTGTTTTAGCTACTCCTTAAATCATTTTTGAGCATTCAAACATTTTTATAAAAGTGTGGTTCTTTCACCATAATTATCTAGACATTATTGCCACGCTTCGAATATTTTAGTTTTTACTTTTGAAAACTTTAATTCTAATTTTGAATTTGAATCCGTTTCGAACTAACGCGAGATTATCAACAGTACCCGAGGTGACGTGGCATCATTAACGCGGGATTACTGTAGCCTAATTATCCGGGCGTCACAAATCTCCTCCACTACAAGAAATCTCGTCCCGAGATTTAAGCGGGAAGTAAGGGGGAAAGGTCTGGGTACCAAATCCTAATGAATCTTCTTGGTCTTGGTTGCTCTTCCCGAAGTAGTCGATCCTCTTCGTTGATGTCTTTGTTTCTCTTCTTCAGGTCATCGTGATGAAGTCGGCATCCTTTTTTTTTCGAGAACTCCAACATACTTACGAATAGGTAAGGGGCAGCTCTACAACGATAGGATTCTATAAGGGATAATCATCTAGGGGTTATCCCATGAATGAGCACATGATTATCTCTGGAGTTGAAATTCAAGAAAGTCATCGAGAGCAAGGTAAGAAGTTGCAATAAGAAGTTTCAAGCGGATAGGCAATCTTTCATTGCCTGAAATAGTGTGTGAAAGGGGGTCCAAAGCAATGGGAATAAGTATTGTGTCTGATACCAGAATAGATCATCTCTAGAAAGGTGGCTCGTGAATTACGTACGAGGCCACACGCGAGGAATAACTTTGAAAATAGGGGGTACTGGGGAGTCAAGTTTCAATCCTGTGGAACTGTGGGTTATCGGCCCACCATGTGGTTAAAAGTAGGAAGGTCGGTGACATCTTGCACGATCATGTAAGCAAGGCATGTCAGAGGATAGTGTGTCGGTTATGTCGGCAACAACATCGATACCAAGGGCGAGGGACGAAGAGAACCAATTTTCCTGCTCGTTGAACGAGGCGGACCAATAGGCAAAGTTCTAGTCCATCGGCGGTTACCGGAATGTCATCAACAGTAGAAAATGGGTCTTACTGACAGAGTGGTACAAAGAGGTGTTTACATAAGCAGGGAAATATTACTGCTTATATTATATAGATCACAAGAAGATTTAAACAAACCAATGGAAAGGAAAAGTGATTATCAGGTTTAAACAGAACAATGGAAAGAAAAATGTGTATACACACATATTTCAGGGGTATATCCTTCCAAGGACAAGCGGAGCATTGATATCCATGACGGGATAGAAAGTAGGAAACCATTTAGGTAAGGGGAAATTTTTGTTTTTGCCACTCTAGATTTTGCCAATTTTCCTTTTGCCACTCTAGATTTTGACATTTCACTTTCGCCACTCTTAGTTTTTGACAATTATCACAAATGCCATTTTGTGGCAAAAGCAAAATAATTTTATTTCATTTTTGCCACTCTTAGCTTTTGACAATTATCACAATTGCCACTCTGAAAATTTTGCTTTTGCCACGAGAATGGCAATTGTGATAATTGGCAAAAACTAAGAGTGGCAAAAGTGAAATGTCAAAATCTAGAGTGGCATAAGGAAAATTTGCAAAATCGAGAGTGGCAAAAACAAAATTTTCCCTTAGGTAAGTGGGGAGGAATCTCATGATATTACCCATACAACGGTGTTAGGATAAATGATAAAGAAAACTTAGCATTGTGCTTCAAATGCTCTTATTGAAAATCGGATTACCACAGTCATGCTTCAAGATAGCATTGACATGGTCTTCAAGCAAAGGTCAGACTTTCGATACAGGAAGGATCCATCAGGAACAACTTGTAGAATAAGTCTTACAATTTCCTCATGGAAGAATGGATAACCTTGCTAATAAGGAAACTATAACAGTAGGTCCTTCGGCCAGGTGTGCCGGGCATGACATCACCTTACCGGGTCATAAAAGACCAGTGTTATAACTCTTGGAAAAATGTTCCAACCATCATATCTGACCGAGATTCGGATCTGATCAGTGTTAGGATACCTCAGACTCAGGATGCCTGAGAAGAAAAGGTGCAACACAATTTGACGAGATGACATAGTAAGTTTCTTGGGAAAAGAATTATGGAAGCGAGTTCCAAAACAAGAGTTCATCATTAAACCAAGGAGAGGATGAGGAGGTGGCTGATGGACTCAGCGACAATTCCTCAAGATTTCCAAAAGGATGGATTTCCACAATTATGTGAACATGGGGATAACATTTGTCAATTCAAATGATATAATGTTGTATGCTCTAGGAAAACATACACCATCAGTCATTAGTTTAAAGGTGTGCCCGAAGTATGACCTTAGGCAGCAAGCTCAATGTTAGAGTGACGATTCAATAATCAACAGTCTAAGAATGAACTGTCGATCGTTAACTTCAAAGCAACAGGATTTCTAGAAGTATAGAACTCAAACAACATTATTAGCATATTGGTATCCTGGTTAAAAACAACACGAGAACCAAGGAAGAATGGTGATGGTGAGAAGTATCATCATACCGAGAATTTCTAAGAGGTGGAGCAATCCTCACAACATTCTTGACACCAAAGATGGTAATACTCCATGGTAGATCATAACATAAGTTGGATAGCAAGGAACTCAAGATACAACACAAAACAAGAACAAGTTTTGTGTTGGAGGGAATGTAATAATGATGTGGATGATAACCCAAATCATCAAGGGCAAAGGATGCTATTTCTCATCAAGAATTCGATAGATATCTTGGAAGAGCTCAGGATGTTGATGATGACCACGTCACATTTGTCGAGAGATTTCGTGAAGATGTAATCGGTCGGCGATGACATCAAGTGAAATGATGATGCAGCGAAAGGTTATTGGAACCACGGTTACAACACAAACTCGAAATCAAGCTTGTTGTTTCAGGTGAAAGGGTATGACGAGGAAGATCGACGTAAGCTTAGCTATCGCCACAAATTGTGCTCCCGGAAGAAGGACCAGGTAGCACAGTTAAAAGTTTGCACGATAATGATATAGCCAATAAGGCTAGGAATGACTTAAAGGATTATTAAACTCGTAAGCAACAAAAATACTTAGAGTTATTGAATCGGAGTGCGTAATCGATTCACTTATCAGTGTCCTTGAGTGTCTAACAACTCAGAACCCGGGGAAAATTGGAATCGGTGAGAAATAATACTTGAAGAACTCATAAGAAGTAATATGGTTCTGTGCTATTATCGAGATACCACGGGGTAATACTCGAAGGTAGATCATAATAGAGGTTGGACAGGTGCATTGATCTGCAGAGGACAAGTGGTTCAAATTGTCCGAGAAAAGGATCGAAGATGATCAATCATGGTCGGAACCACGGTCGCAAAGGACCAACATAGATACAAGATGAACTTATAACAAGGGGACCATTATTAATACAAGAAGCTTTCATGATAGATTCCACCTCGGGTCCATGGGCATGAACAGAAAGTTCAAGGTCGACTCCCACTTCTCCAAAGGAGAACCTTACATTCACTTCTATTTTTGATAATGGCATTAGTGTTGAAAGTTTTACCTGGTGAAATACCAGATGAGTATGGCCCGTGAAATCTTTCGGGCTCACATAGATTATTTAAGGCATTGGTTCAACCCATCGAGGCATCTTAGGAACATATACCACAAATTTTTAGAAGTAATTAACACAAGCTCGAAAGTAGAGCATGGTTCACAAAGCACAGGATACAATTTACCAAAGGCATTATGTATCCGAGGGAAGGCTCACAAGGTTATTGAATATGAAGGACGCTGTTGGATAAAATCCATTTAAGGATCTGCCGGTCCATAACAGAGCTGATGTGAGCATCGGCACACAACCAGAGGAAGTAACAATGCAAAGGCATTGGATTATAGAAACAACTGACTAATCCAGAGCTCAAATGCAAAGGAATTATGATTTTCAACTCAAGGGATCAGAAGCAATGTTCTGATTAGGGATGGATAAGTTGGATAGCCTTAGGGGTACAATCGACGGACATTGATTGGTTGAGAACCAACTCATGTTTAAAATGACGTCTGAGCCAGAAAGATAATTTAAAAGGATCAACTGATGATTGCGTGCATTCGCACTCATGTTGAATCAAAAGGATCAAAATAACGGTGCCTAAGGATACTAACGAATATTGTCAGACATATGGGAAGCATCCATCATGCAAGCAGACAAGTATTCCAGAGCAATAAGCTACTAAGGATTTTTGGAGGACCGAATAGTATTTCGAAGACCATTGTGAAACACATGAACAACTGGGGGATGAGCGGATACTCGATAAGTGTGAGAATTATCCGTAGGGGTATTCAGGTGACAAAGAACAGCAAGGCAGTAAGCTCAAAGGATTATTGAAACAACGACGAGTATTTCGGGGTATCTTGTAATAACAAGACCAACTGGGGATGAATGTAAGAATAACAACTACAAGTAGTTATCCATAAGAGTTGACGGTGGAAGGGGAATTGCAAACGTGATGAACACAAGTTCTCGGGTTAACAGCGGAGAGTATCTTCAGGTTCTTCACGTGCAGCAGACGATCATCAGTAATAAGGGGCTCTCCGGGTGAAAGTTATAACGAGATCCTAATGTTAGATTTAGCAAAATTCATTTAACCCGAATAGAAGAGAGTTCAGAGTCCCAGAGTAAGGATCGAGGAGTAAAAGGTCCTAATACCACCCAATGGCGACGTGGGCCCGTAAGCCACACAGCCATGTTAGTAAAAGTTTTGCAATGTCTAGACTCGGCTTCGGCCAAGGAGTTGGAAAGGGGGATTCCTACAGGCAGTCGGCTCTGATACCAACATGTGGCGCCCCCGATTAAATCGTACACTTGTCATTGGGCTAGGGGTGGCTTAGCGGGCGCGCGGGTTACGGGCGCTTGGAGCGGGTGTTGTGCACCCGCCCAGGCCGACAGAGGAGGGGGACGGGCGCTGGGCGCCGGCGTCCGCGGGTGCAGGGGAGGGGGAGCGGCAGCAGGGTGAGGTCGGAGCGGGGCCGAGCGGGCTGGCCGGACCGTGGTCGGCGGCAGGAGGCGGAGCAGGGGTGGGGGCAGCAGCAGGAGCGGCGACGAGGCAGCCAACGGTCGCAGCTAGCGGCTGCGCTAGGCGAGGCCGTGGCCGGAGCGGCGAGCAGGGAAAGCGGGCGGCGAGGTGGAGCAGGGCCACGCGGGCGAGCGGCATGGTGGGGCGCGTGGCCCAGGCGGAGCGTAGGGAAGGAGGCCGCGACCCTGGGGTGGCAGCGGGGCGCTGGGCGCGCGAGCGCGCGTGCATCAACGGAGGAAGGCACGGCCAGGAGCTGGGGCACGGCGCGCGGGGGCACGCCGGGCGCGGCGAGGCCACGACGGTGTCAGCGGAGCCGCGTGGGGGGGGGGGGCATGGCGTGAGCGCGAGGAAGAGAGGAGGAGGGGGAAGCTCACTGGGCGGCGTAGGGTTCATGGCAGTGACCTCGGGGAGGAGGACAACGAAGGGGTGGCGTTGGTCCCGCGGCGGGGCGGCGCGCGTCCACGGCGTCCGACGAGGAGGGAGATGAGGACGAGCAGCGGGGCGGCGATCCGCGCGGCGATCGGGTGACCGAGGCAGGGGGTGTTCCGGGTGGCGTCGAGGCGGCGGGGTAGGCGACGGGGACGTGCGCCGGGGCAGCGACGGGGTGGCGTCTCCGGGCGACGATGAGCGATGGGGCGCGGCGTCGGGGTCGAGGCAATGGGGGAGTGGGGCGCTGGCATCGCGCGTCGTGGGCGCGGTCAAGCCCCGATCCAGAAGGGGATCGGGGGAGTGGGGGGAGTGTGTGGGGACTGGGTTAGGGTTTCTGTGTCCAGGGGGTTAAGGGAGTGAGGGGCCGGATGGGCCAGTGGGCTGGCCGGCTAGGCCGTTTGGCCCAGTTGGCCAGTGGGTTCCCCCCCCCTTTATTTATTTTGTCTGTTTTTCTTTTCTTATTTTTCTTTCTATGGGTTTATATTATTTTAGTATTATAAAACATAAAAGTTGCACCTAAATTAGTAATAGTAATTATACCTCGGTCAAAAAAAGGTTTAACCCCCAAATAAAATAGTTTAGTAGTTGACACTCTTCCAAACCCACTTTCATCAATATAATCATCATAGGTAGAAGGCATGTTATCATCATTATAAATTTGCATATCAAGACTTGGGAGACTAAAAATATCATCTTCATTAAACGTAGCATCGCCAAGCTTGGGACAAACATTAATTTCAGCAAATATATTCTCAAATGTGTCATCTTCATCAAACATAGCATCCCCAAGCTTGGGCCTTTTCATATCATAAGCATAAACACTCTCATCATTAATAGTATGGATAGCACCAACAGTATAGAAATTATCATATTCTTCCAAGCAAGTGCCAAAAGATTTTCAAGATCATAAGAAGTATCATTATCTTCCCAATCATAATCATCACAACAAGCAATAGGCATAACGAGATCATCATCAAGTGCGTCATATTTCACAATTATTTTTGATTCATTTTCATGAGGCACAACAATAATAGGAGCAACATTATTTGGGAAAGATATATTTTTACCTCTCTTCCTTTTTCTTTTCTTCTTCTTCTTCACCACATCATGTGTGGGTTCAATCCTATTTTTGGAGCTCCTTATTAATGAGATTGGTTGAATAGAAGGTTCCTCCTTGTTGCCTGATTCATCATAAGAAATAATAGGAGGATATTGGGAAGTCTCGTCCCTCTCATTAGTATTCTCTTCATCTTCTATTTGTTTTCTTTTCTTTATGTAATTGGCAATATAAGGATTTTCAATGCAATTCACCGCACAATATATATAAATTTCCTCTAGATCAACATAAAGAACTCTATCAAGGGCAAATTTTGGAATGTCCTTAGTTATTCGTTTCATTTCTTCATAACCCAAGAGCAAACTAAGTTCATTATGATGTGCAAGGGAAATCAAGTCATCACAATTTTTGGACACGATACGATCATGAAACAATTTGCATTGGGTACTAAAATGATCTTGTTCATTGCAAAGTTCACAAGTGCGGCTAAGAAAATTTAAATTTTCAGCACAAACATCTAGCCTTTCTTGCAACAATTTAGTTTCTAAGTACTTATGCCTCTTGCAATATCTATCTTCCCTATTTGGTGTGTAATTACAAACCCAATGCACTCCACAAAAATTGACATGTTTATAGGAGACATTTTCATAAAAACTAGTGCAATCATCATTAGTACCATGGATATTCAAGGAGTTCATACTAACAACATTGCAATCATGCTCATCATTCAAAGATTTAGTGTCAAACATTTTAATGCATTCTTCTTCTAACACTTTGGCACAATTTTCCTTTCCATCATACTCACGAAAGATATTAAAAAGGTGAAGCGTATGTGGTAAACTAAATTCCAAGTTTTTTTGTAATTTTCTTTTATAGACTAAACTAGTGATAAAACAAGAAACAAAAAGATTCGATTGCAAGATCTAAAGATATACCTTCATGCACTCACCTCCCCGGCAACGGCGCCAGAAACTGCTTGATGTATACTACGCAACCTTCTCCTTGTAGACGTTGCTGGGCCTCCAAGTGCAGAGGTTTGTAGGACAGTAGCAAATTTCCCTCAAGTGGATGACCGAAGGTTTATCAATCTGTGGGAGGCGTAGGATGAAGATGGTCTCTCTCAAGCAACCCTGCAACCAAATAACAAAGAGTCTCTTGTGTCCCCAACACACTCAATACAATGGTAAATTGTATAGGTGCACTAGTTTGGCGAAGAGATAGTGATACAAGTGCAATATGGATGGTAGTTATAGGTTTTTGTAATCTGATAATATAAAAACAGCAAGGTAACTAATGATAAAAGTGAGCGTAAACGGTATTGCAATGCTAGGAAACAAGGCCTAGGGTTCATACTTTCACTAGTGCAAGTTGTCTCAACAATAATAACATAATTGGATCATATAACTATCCCTCAACATGCAACAAAGAGTCACTCCAAAGTCACTAATAGCGGAGAACAAGCGATGAGATTATGGTAGGGTACGAAACCACCTCAAAGTCATTCTTTCCAATCAATCCGTTGGGCTATTCCTATAAGTGTCACAAACAACCCTAGAATTCTTACTAGAATAACACCTTAAGACACAAATCAACCAAAACCCTAATGTCACCTAGATACTCCAATGTCACCTCAAGTATCCGTGGGTATGATTATACGATATGCATCACACAATATCATATTCATCTATTCAAACCAACACAAAGTACTTCAAAGAGTGCCCCAAAGTTTCTACCGGAGAGTCAAGACGAAAACGTGTGCCAACCCCTATGCATAGGTTCATGGGCGGAACCCGCAAGTTGATCACCAAAACATACATCAAGTGAATCACGTGATATCCCATTGTCACCAGAGATACGCACGGCAAGACATACATCAAGTGTTCTCAAGTCATTAAAGACTCAATCCGATAAGATTACTTCAAAGGGAAAACTCAATCCATTACAAGAGAGTAGAGGGGGAGAAGAAACATAAGATCCAACTATAATAGCAAAGCTCGCGATTCATTAAGATCGTGCCAAATCAAGAACACAAGAGAGAGAGAGAGAGAGATCAAACACATAGCTACTGGTACATACCCTCAGCCCCGAGGGTGAACTACTCCCTCCTCATCATGGAGATTGCCGGGATGATGAAGATGGCCACCGGTGAGGGTACCCCCCTCCGGCAGGGTGCCGAAACAGGGTCCTGATTGACTATTTGTGGCTACAGAGGCTTGCGGTGGCGGAACTCTCGATCTATTCTGTTCCCCGAAGTTTTTAGGGTATATGGATATATATGGGCGGAGGAAGTACATCGTTGGACCTCCGAGCTATCCACGAGGCAGGGGGCGCGCCCTAGGGTGGTGGGCACGCCACCCACACTCGTGGGCAGCCCGGGACTCCCCTGGTGCAACTCCGGTACTCCGTGGGCTTCTTCTGGTCCAAAAATAAGTTCCGTGGAGTTTCAGGTCAATTGGAGTCCATTTGATATTCCTTTTCTTCGAAACACTAAAATAGGCAAATAACAACAATTCTGGGCTAGGCCTCCGGTTAATAGGTTAGTCCCAAAAATAATATAAAAGTGCATAATAAAGCTCAATGTTGTCCAAAACAGTAGATAATATAGCATGGAGCAATCAAAAATTATAGATACATTGGAGACGTATCACCAAACTATATGATTTTGTAGGGATGAGCTTTCTTTGGCTATGTAATTTTGATAAGACATAATTGCTTGGTTAGTATGCTTGAAGTATTATTTTTTATGTCAATATTAAACTTTTGTCTTGAATCTTATGGATCTGAATATTCTTGCCACATAAAGAAAATTACATAGATAAATATGTTAGGTAGCATTCCACATCAAAAGTTATGTTATTATCATTTACCTACTCGAGGACGAGCAGGAATTAAGCTTGGGGATGCTTGATACGTCTTCAACGTATCTATAATTTTTTTATTGTTCCATGCTATTATATTATCCATCTATGATGTTTTATATGCATTTATATGCTATTTTATATGATTTTTGGGACTAACCTATTAACCTAGAGCCCAGTGTCAGTTTATGTTTTCTCCCTTGTTTTTGAGTTTTACAGAAAAGGAACACCAAACGGAGTCCAATTGCCCTGAAATTCAACGGAGATTGTTTTTGGACCAGAAGAAGCCCACGGAGTACCAGAGATGGGCCAGAATAGCCCGAAGCCACCGCGAGGGTGGGGGCGCGCCATACCCCCCTGGGCGCGCCCCCTACCTCGTGGCCGCCCTTTGAAGTTATCTTATCGGATTGAGTCTTTAAGGATTTGAGGACACTTGATGTATGTCTTGCGTGGGATACCTGTGGTGACAATGGGGTATTCTATTGATCCACTTGATGTATGTTTTGGTGATCAACTTGCAGGTTCCATAACATTGTGAACTTATGCATAGGGGTTGGCACACGTTTTCGTCTTGACTCTCCGATAGAAATTTGGGGCACTCTTTGAAGTACTTTGTGTTGGTTTGAATAGATGAATCTGAGATTGTGTGATGCATATCGTATAATCATACCCATGGATAATTGAGGTGACATTGGAGTATCTAGGTGACATTAGGGTTTTGGTTGATTTGTGTCTTAAGGTGTTATTCTAGTAAGAACTCTATGATAGATTGAACGGCAAGAATAGCTTCATGTTATTTTACTACGGACTCTTGAATAGATCGATCAGAAAGGATAACTTTGAGGTGGTTTCGTACCCTACCATAATCTCTTCGTTTGTTCTCTGTTATTAGTGACTTTGGAGTGACTCTTTGTTGCATGTTGAGGGATAGTTATATAATCCAATTATGTTATTATTGTTGAGAGAACTTGCACTAGTGAAAGTATGAACCCTAGGCCTTGTTTCCTAGCATTGCAATACCGTTTACACTCAATTTTTTCACTTGCTATGTAACCCCCGGATAATCATGCTACAGTAATCCCACGTTAACGGTGCCATGTCACCACGGTTACTGTTGCTAATCTCGCATCGGATCAAAAACTTTTCAAATTCAAAAGTTTAAATAAATGTCAGACGTCAAACTTTTCAAAAGTTAAAACAAAATTGTTTGGGAGGTGCCATATTTTGCATATGTAAATATGGTGTAATAAGCACATTTTTATAGAATGCCTAAATACATTAAAATGAAATAAAATAGAAAAGAGAAATAAATAAAAGAAAAAGCAAAATAGAAAACAAAATAGAAATAAAAGAGAACACCCCCCACTGGGCTTCGGCCCAGCAGGCCACAGCCCCACTGGGCCAACCCACCAGGCCCAGCCGGCCACTCCCCCCCACTCTCTCCATAACCCCCTCCCCAGAAACCCTAATCCCCACCCCATCGCCCCACTCCCCCCCACGACGCCACCTTTCCCCTGGATCGGGATCGACCCCGCGTGCCTGACGCCGCCCCACCGCCCGTAGACGGTGCTCCCTCGCCGGACTGCCTCCTCCACCTCGCCGGCGCCTCCTCTCCCCGACGCCCACGACGCCGCGGCCACCGTCGCCTTCCCCTCCCTCGCGGGATCTCCCCCTAGTCGGCGTCGCGTCACCGTCCTCTTCTTCAACCCCCACTGCCTTAGACCCCATGACCCCGTGGTGAGGCCCCAGCATCTCCTCCTCCTCCCATGCTCCGGCCACTTGGGCCAGGGCCTCGCTCACCGGCGCCCGCACACGCGCGCATGACCCTGGTCGCGCCCACCCGCTTCCCCCGTGGACGCTCGCCGCGCTCATGGCCACGCCTTGAACGCCCCCCCCGGTTGTGCACGCCGCTCCTTGGACGCGCCCAGGCACGCGCCTGCCGGCGCCCGCGCCTCTGCTTGCTTCCGCCCGAGCCCACCGATGGCTGCGCCGCCTGCTCGCGTTGCCCCCGCGCTCTGCAGCTCCTCCGCTGCCTGGCCCGCGCCCGACGCCCTCCCCCACAACCTGGTGGCGCCCCGCACTCGCCGTCATCAGCCACGACCACCGCCGAAGCCCCTGCTGCTTGCTCGCCGCCGACCCCCCCCCCCGCTCACCACTGCTGCTCGCTGCGGGGCTCGGCCGCGCCCCCGTGCCCCTGGTGCTGCTCCCCCGCCTCCCTGCCTCCCTATCACCGCAGCGCCGACGGCCACCGCGGCCGCCCTGGCCACCGGCCTCGCCTCGCCGCACTCCCTGCGGGCGAGCGCCCGCCCAGGCGCCCGCGCCCACTAGCAACCCCGCCCTGTAGGCCCCCATGGCCAATGACGAACGAGGCCCACCAGCCCCAAAACATTTTTATTAAAAAAAGAATTTAAAAATATAATAATGAAAATAATTCATTAATTAAATAATTAATTAACTTAATTAATTTTGATTAATTAAATAGTCAAATAACTAAACTAATTAAATTGTTAGGTAATTAATTAATCAGTCAATGACAATGGGGCCCACCCCTAACTAATCCTGATTAGGTTAATTAATATGTTTAATTAAAATGTGTCACTGACCAGTGGGGCCTACTGGTCAGGTTGACCAGTCAACCCCTGTTGACTGCTGATGTCAGCATGACATCATACTGATGTCATAAATCCAATTTCGAATTAAACTAAAAAAGTAATTAAATTCTAGAAATTAATGCATTCTTTTGAAAATCATATCTTTTAATCCATAACTCGGATGGAAAAACTTTGTACATGAAAGTTGCTCAGAACAACGAGACGAATCCGGATACGCAGCCCGCTCGTCCGCCACAGATCCCTAACCTACCGAAGTCGCAACTTTCCCCCTCCGGTTCAGTTGTCCGAAAACGCGAAACACCGGGAATACTTTCCCGGATGTTTCCCCCCTTCGCCGGTATTACCTACTACCGCGATTGGGCAATCCTAGCATCACACTTTGTCATTTCATGCATCATCATGCATTTGTTTGCATTGTATTTATTGTTTCTTCCCCCTCTTCTCTCGCTAGACACCGAGACCGACGCCGCTGCTACCCAATACGACTACGGTGTTGACGACCCCTCCTTCTCGGCTGAGCTTCCAGGCAAGCCCCCCTGATCACCAGATATCGCCTACTCTACTCTCTACTGTTTGCATTAGAGTAGTGTAACATGTTACTGTTTTCCGTTAAACCTATCCTTATGCATAGCTTGTCCTTGCTACCACTGTTGTTACCTTTACCTGCAATCCTACATGCTTAGTATAGGATGCTAGAATTCCTTCTGTGGCCCTACATTCTTGTCCGTCTGCCTTGCTATACTATCGGGCCATGATCACTCGGGAGGTGATCACGGGTATATACTTATATACTTTACATGATACCTGTGGTGACTAAAGTCGAGTCGGCTTGTAGGAGTACCCGCGAGTGGATCTTTGTGGCGGAGCGACAGGGCAGGTTGAGACCACCTAGGAGAGTGGTGGGCCTGGCCCTGGTCGGCGTTCGCGGTTACTTCAAAATAACACGTTTAACGAGTTCTTGGTATTTGATCTGAGTCTGGCCACTAGCCTATACGCACTAACCAGCTACACGGGAACTGTTATGGGCACTCGACGTCGTGGTATCAGCCGAAGCCTTCGTGACGTCAGCGACTGAGCGGCGCACGCCGGATTGGAACGTAAGCCTGCTCTTGTATTAAGGGGGCTAGTTCTGCTTCCGGCCGCTCATGCAACGTGCAGGTGTGCTAAGGGCGATGGGCCCAGACCCCTGCGCGCTTAGGTTTAGACCGGCGTGCTGACCTCTCTGTTGGCCTAGGTGGGGTTGCAACGTGTTGATCTTCCGAGGCCGGGCATGACCCAAGAAAGTGTGTCCGGCCAAATGGGATCAATCATGTTGGGTTATGTGGTGCACCCCTGCAGGGAAGTTTATCTATTCGAATAGCCGTGATCTTCGGTAACAGGATGACTTGGAGTTGTACCTTGACCTTATGACAACTAGAACCGGATACTTAACAAAACACACCCTTCCAAGTGCCAGATACAACCCGACGATCACTCTCTAACAGGGCGACGATGAGGGGATTGCCGGGTAGGATTATGCTATGCGATGCTACTTGGTGAACTTACCATCTACTCTCTTCTACATGCTGCAAGATGGAGGTGGCCAGAAGCGTAGTCTTAGACAAGATTAGCTATCCCCCTCTTATTCTGGCATTCTGCAGTCCAGTCCACCGATATGGCCCTTTACACATATACCCATGCATATGTAGTGTAGCTCCTTGCTTGCGAGTACTTTGGATGAGTACTCACGGTTGCTTTCTGAAGGAAATATGCCCTAGAGGCAATAATAAAGTTATTATTTATTTCCTTACATATCATGATAAAGGTTTATTATTCATGCTAGAATTGTATTAACAGGAAACATAATGCATGTGTGAATACATAGACAAACAGAGTGTCACTAGTATGCCTCTACTAGACTAGCTCGTTAATCAAAGATGGTTATGTTTCCTAACCATGAACAAAGAGTTGTTATTTGATTAACGAGGTCACATCATTAGTTGAATGATCTGATTGACATGACCCATTATATTAGCTTAGCACCCGATCGTTTAGTATGTTGCTATTGCTTTATTCATGACTTATACATCTTCCTATGACTATGAGATTATGCAACTCCCGTTTGCCAGAGGAACACTTTGGGTACTACCAAACGTCACAACGTAACTGGGTGATTATAAGGAGTATTACAGGTGTCTCCAATGGTAGATGTTGGGTTGGCGTATTTCGAGATTAGGATTTGTCACTCCGATTGTCGGAGAGGTATCTCTGGGCCCTCTCGGTAATGCACATCACTTAAGCCTTGCAAGCATTGCAACTAATGAGTTAGTTGCAGGATGATGTATTACGGAACGAGTAAAGAGACTTGCCGGTAATGAGATTGAACTAAGTATTGGATACTAACGATCGAATCTCGGACAAGTAACATACCGATGACAAAGGGAACAACGTATGTTGTTATGCGGTCTGACCGATAAAGATCTTCGTAGAATATGTAGGAGCCAATATGGGCATCCAGGTCCCGCTATTGGTTATTGACCGGAGACGTGTCTCAGTCATGTCTACATTGTTCTCGAACCGTAGGGTCCGCACGCTTAACGTTACTATGACAGTTATTATGAGTTTATGCATTTTGATGTACCGAAGGTTGTTCGGAGTCCCGGATGTGATCACGGACATGACGAGGAGTCTCGAAATGGTCGAGACATAAACATTGATATATTGGAAGCCTATGTTTGGACATCGGAAGTGTTCCAGGTGAAATCAGGATTTTACCGGAATACCGGGTGGGTTACCGGAACCCCCCGGGAGCGATATGGGCCTTAATGGGCCTTAGTGGAAAGGAGAAAGGGGCAGCCCTAGTGGACGCGCGCCTCCCCCCTTCCCTAGTCCTATTAGGACTAGGAGAAGGTGGCCGCCCCCCCCCCTCTCTCTTTCCCCCCCTTGAGGAATCCTATTCCAACTAGGATTGGGGGGGGGGGAATCCTACTCCCGGAGGGAGTAGGACTCCCTGGCGCGCCACCCCTTGGCCGGCCAGCCCCTACCCCTTGGCTCCTTTATATACGGGGGCAGGGGAGCACCCTAGAACACACAAGTTGATCTACGGATCGTTCCTTAGCCGTGTGCGGTGCCCCCTTCCACCAAATTCCACCTCGGTCATATCGTTGCAGTGCTTAGGCGAAGCCCTGCACCGGTAACACATCAAGATCGTCACCACGCCGTCGTGCTGACGGAACTCTTCCCCGACGCTTTGCTGGATCGGAGCCCGGGGATCGTCATCGAGCTGAACGTGTGCTAAGAACTCGGAGGTGCCGGAGTAACGGTGCTGTGATCGGTCGGATCGTGAGGAGAACGTACGACTACTTCCTCTACGTTGAGTCAACGCTTCCGCTTCAGTCTACAAGGGTATGTAGACAACACTCTCCTCTCTCGTTGCTATGCATCACCATGATCTTGCGTGTGCATAGGAAATTTTTTGAAATTACTACGTTCCCCAACAGGCGCCCCCTTCCTTCCTTCTCCTTCTCTCTTCCCTTTCCTTCTCTCCTACTCCCCCTACATGGAAGGATTCCTAGTTGGACTAGGAAAAGGAGGAATCCTACTCCCGGTGGGAGTAGGACTCCCCTTGGCGCGCCCAAACATAGGCCGGCCTCCTCCCTCCCTTGCTCCTTTATATACGGGGGCAGGGGCACCCCATAGACACACAAGTTGATCCTTGAGATCGTTCCTTAGCCGTGTGCGGTGCCCCCCTCCACCATATTCCACCTCGGTCATATTGTCGCAGTGCTTAGGCGAAGCCCTGCGCCGGTAGTTCATCAAGATCGTCATCACGCCGTCGTGCTGACGGAACTCATCTCCGGAGGTTTTGCTGGATAGGAACCCGGGGACGTCATCGAGCTGTACGTGTGTCAAGAACTCGGAGGTGCCGGAGTAACGGCGCTGGGATCGGTCGGATCGCGAGGAGGACGTACGACTACTTCCTCTATGTTGTGTCAACGCTTCCGCTTCGGTCTACGAGGGTACGTAGACAACACTCTCCCCTCTCGTTGCTATGCATCACCATGATCTTGCGTGTGCGTAGGAAATTTTTGAAATTACTACGTTCCCCAACACTTTCTCCTTCTTTTCCCCCTATCCCTTCTACCTGGTTGTCGCAACCAGATGTTGGAACCCAGGATCCATACGCCACCATCAACGACGACTCCTACTACACCGGAGGGGCCTACTACTACGTGCAGCCCGCTGACGACGACCAGGAGTAGTTAGGAGGATCCCAGGCAGGAGGCCTATGCCTCTTTTGATCTGTATCCCAGTCTGTGCTAGCCTTCTTAAGGCAAACTTGTTTACTTATGTCTGTATTCAGATATTGTTGCTTCCGCTGACTCGTCTATGATCGAGCACTTGTATTCGAGCCCTCGAGGCCCCTGGCTTGTATTATGATGCTTGTATGACTTATTTATGTTTTAGAATTGTGTTTTGATATCTTCCCGTGAGTCCCTGATCTTGATCGTACACGTTTGCATGCATGATTAGTGTACGATTGAATCGGGGGCGTCACAAGTTGGTATCAGAGCCGACTGCCTGTAGGAATCTCTCTTCCACACTCCTTGGCCGAAGTCGAGTCTAGACATTACAAAACTTTTACTAACATGGTTGTCTGTCTTGCGGGCCCATGTCGTCATTGGGTGGTACTAGGATCTTTTACTCCTCGACCTGTACTCTAGGACTCTGAACTCTCTTCTACTCAATTTAAACGAATTTACTAACTCTAACACTAGGATCCCGTGACGACATTCACCCCAAAGTTGGATAAAGCCATTTATACGTCTCCGTCGTATCTACTTTTCCAAACACTTTTGCCCTTGTTTTGCACTCTAACTTGTATGATTTGAATGGAACTAACCCGGACTGACACTATTTTCAGCAGAATTGCCACGATGTTGTTTTATGTGCAGAAAACAAAAGTTCTCGGAATGACCTGAAACTCCACGGAATATCTTAGAATAAATAATAAAAAATCCTTGCTGAAGATGAAGACCAGGGGGCCCACACCCTGTCCACGAGGGTGGGAGGCGCGCCCCACCTCCTAGGGCGCGCCCCCTACCTCGTGGGCCCCCTGGAGACTCTCCGAAACCAACTCCAACCCTATATATTTGCTTTCGAGGAGAAAAAATAGGAGAGAAGAAATCATCGTGTTTTACGATACGGAGCCGCCGCCAAGCTCTAAAACCTCTCAGGAGGGCTGATCTGGAGTCCGTTCGGGGCTCCGGAGAGGGGGATTCGTCGCCGTCGTCATCATCAACCATCCTCCATCACCAATTTCATGATGCTCACCGCCGTGCGTGAGTAATTCCATCGTAGGCTTGATGGACGGTGATGGGTTGGATGAGATCTATCATGTAATCGAGTTAGTTTTGTTAGGGTTTGATCCCTATTATCCACTATGTTCTGAGATTGATGTTGCTATGACTTTGCTATGCTTAATGCTTGTCACTAGGGCGCGAGTGCCATGATTTTAAATCTGAACCTATTATGTTTTCATGAATATATATATGTGTGTTCTTGATCCTATCTTGCAAGTCTATAGTCACCTACTATGAGTTATGATCCGGCAACCCCGAAGTGACAATAATTGGGACCACTCCCGGTGATGACCATAGTTTTAGGAGTTCATGTAATCACTATGTGCTAATGCTTTGTTCCGGTTCTCTATTAAAAGGAGGCCTTAATATCCCTTAGTTTCCATTAGGACCCCGCTGCCACGGGAGGGTAGGACAAAAGATGTCATGCAAGTTCTTTTCCACAATCACGTATGACTATATTCGGAATACATGCCTACATTACATTGATGAATTGGAGCTAGTTCTGTGTCACCCTATGTTATGACTGTTACATGATGAACCGCATCCGGCATAATTATCCATTACCGGTCCAATGCCTACGAGCTTTCCATATACTGGTTTACGCTTATTTACTTTCTTGTTGCTACTGTTACAATCACTACAAAATACCAAAAATATTACTTTTGCTTCTTTTACTTTTGTTGCCGTTACCACCACTATCATATTACTTTGCTACTAAACACTTTGCTGCAGATATTAAGTTTCTAGGTGTGGTTGAATTGACAACTCAGCTGCTAATACTAGAGAATATTCTTTGGCTCCCCTTGTGTCGAATCAATAAATTTGGGTTGAATACTCTACCCTCGAAAGTTGTTGCGATCCCCTATACTTGTGGGTTATCAAGACTAATTTCTGGCGCCGTTGCCGGGGAGCATAGCTCTATTCTTTGAGTCACATGGGATTTATATCTGCTGGACACTATGAAGAAATTGAAAGACGCTAAGACAACAATTTATCCCTCAACTACGAGGGGAGGTAAGGAACTGCCATCTAGTTCTGCACTTGATTCACCTTCTGTTATGAGTAAGCTTGCGACACCTAAACCTGCTTCTGCTATTCGTTTTGATATGTCGCATGTTATTGATGATGCCACTTCTGCTATGCATGATACTTATGATGAAACTACTTCTATGCTTGATACTACTGTGCCCTAGGTGAATTTCTTGATGAACAAATTGCTAGGGCTAGAGAGAAAGAAATTATTGAATCTGATTATAATGATGAAACGGATGATGAAGATAGGCCTGTTATTCCTGAGGGTTATGTTTTTGATATGGAATCTGCTGCCGCTATTCTAGCTTGCAGAGATTGTAATGAACTTAAAAGGCTATTAGTTAAATGGAACAAAGAATCTCTTAAAGATAAAATGAGGCCTGACCCTGCTTTTGCTACTTCACCTATTTGTGTTCCCGATAAGGATTATGAATTCTCTATTGATCCTGATATAATTACCTTGGTTGAATTTGATCCTTTCCATGGTTATGAATCTGAAACTGTTGTGGCACATCTTACTAAATTAAATGATATAGCCACCCTGTTCACTAATGATGAGAGATCTCGTTACTTCTATATCCTTAAAATATTTCCGTTCTCATTAAAGGGTGATGCTAGAATATGGTTTAATTCTCTTGATCCTGGTTGTGTGCGTAGTCCCCAGGATATGATTTATTACTTCTCTGCTAAATATTTCCCTGCTCATAAGAAATAAGCTGCTTTAAAGGAAATATACAACTTTGTGCAAATTAAAGAAGAGAGTATCCCACAAGCTTGGGGGAGGCTTCTCAAGTTACTTAATGCTTTGCCTGATCATCCTCTTAAGAAAAATGAAATACTTGATATCTTTTCTAATGGACTAACCGATACCTCCAGAGGTTACCTGGATAGTTGTGCTAGTTCTCTTTTCAAGGAAAGAACACCGGATGAAGCTGAAATTTTATTGAATAATATGTTGACAAATGAAAATAATTGGGCACCTCCTGAGCCAGCTCCTGCTCCAATTAATGATCCTATTCCTAAACCAACTCCGAAGAAGAGAGGTGTTCTATTTCTCAGTCCTGAGGATATGCAAGAGGCAAAGAAATCTATGAAAGAAAAAAGGTATTAAAGCTGAAGATGTTAAGAATTTACCTCCTATTGAAGAAATACATGGTCTTAATTTACCACCTATTGAAGAAACATATGATCTTGATCCATTACCTATTGAAGAACCTCCTGATCCCGATATCCCTACACAGGTAGTAAAGGTAAATTCTCTCTATAGATATGTTAGAGTTGAAGTCCCTCTTACTAAAATGGCTAGCCAGTGCTTGGATGAGTTTGATAAATTTATGTTTAAGAAAGAAGATTTTAATGCTTATTTTGGTAGACAATTGAAATACGATTCCGATATGATTAAACGCTTGGGTGATTATATGGCTAATATTAGAGGTGAACTTAAACTTGTTAGCAAACATGCTTCTATGGTTACCACTCAAGTAGAACAACTACTTAAAGCTCAAAAAGAATTGCTTGATGAAATGAATAGTAAGAAAAATGATTATGCTGTTAGAGTGGCTACTAGAACTGGTAGAATGACTCAGGAACCTTTGTATCCTGAAGGCTACCCTAAGAGAATTGAGCAAGATTCTCAGAGAAATAATATTGATGCACCTAGTTCTTCTAAAAGGAAGAAAAAGGAAAATGATAGAACTGTGCAAACTTCTAGTGAACCTATTGCTGAACCACCTGAGAATCCAAATGAAATCTCTATGTCTGATGCTGAAACACAATCTGGTAATGAACATGAACATAGTGAAAATGTTAATGATGATGTTCATGATGATGCTCAACCTAGTAATGATAACGATGTAGAAGTTGAACCTACTGTTGATCTTGATAAGCCACAATCAAAGAATCAACGTTATGATAAGAGAGACTTTGTTGCTAGGAAACATGGTAAAGAAAGAGAACCTTGGGTTCAGAAACCCATGCCTTTTCCTCCCAAACTGTCGGGGGATATCAGCCTCCACGAGCACCTATGGGGACGGAGCCCCTTGTCGGTTCGGCGGGGGCGGAGGATGCACAAAGAGAAGATCGAGGCGACACACACACACAACGATTTTACCCAGCTTCGGGCCGCACGGATGCGTAAAACCCTACTGCTGCATGTCTGGTTGACTCGGGTTCTTGCTCTGGAGCGCAAGAAGCTACAGTAAGTTGGAGTTGGCCGTAGGCGAGGGCCTATTGGGTCCGATCCCCCTTCTACGTGCGCATGGGCCTCCTTTTATATGCCAAGGGGTTTCCCACAGGGAGCGACGCAGGTGAGGGTAAAAATGGCAAGGGACTGTGCGAATAGTGGCCGCACAGTGCTATCGCACCTAACTCTGACGGCGGGGGACAAAGGCATTAAATGCCCGTCTGGATCGCCTGAACAGTGCCGAGGCGGACCGTTAGGAGCGCCTCCGCTTGCCACGGGGGCGACTCTGCCAACGTCGCATGCCACCGCGCGTCTCAGGTTGCGCGGCGCCCCGCCACGTGCCTCCGGGGAAGCCCCGGAGCGACGCGTGGGCAGGTGAGCTGGAGCGCAGGCCTGATGTGGTGGTTTGCCGCGGCAAGTGGCTTGCCGCGGTAGTTGCCTTGCCGCACCTGGGAGCTTGCCGCTCGCCAGGCCTTGCCGGGGCGCGCGGCGCGCCGTGGCGGGCTTCTCTTGGGGTGCCTTGGCTTGGCCGTCCCGGCGAGCTCCTCCCGCCGGGGCCTTGGTGCTTCGGCTTAGTCGTCCCGGCAAGCTCCTCTTGCCGGGGCCTTGTCGCCTTGGCCCGGCAAGCTCCTCTTGCCGGACCTCGCCTGCTTGGCCCGGCAAGCTCCTCTTTCCGGGGCTTGGTCTTCTAGGCTCGATCACTTGGCCTTCGTCCGGCCCAAAAAGGGCCGTGGAGACTCTTGTCGCTCCCCTGGCAGGCCTTGCCGCGGGAGGCTACTACTGCCCGTGCACAAGTTCGGGGTACTAAGGTACCCCTACTTTAGTACACCGACAGGAGCCCCCGGGTCTGGCCATACACGGTGCCGAGCGTTGTTGGGCCAGGCCCTAACAGTGCACGGGCATGCGTGGCCTGGGTTGCACTGCTCCTTAACTCCGTGCTCGTCGCGCCCTCCCCAAGTGGCGCGCGCTTATCGCGGCGTCATGGGGGGCGAGGCGTGCGAGGCGTGCGTGACGTGGGTGGCGTGCGCGGGGCTTGAGGCCCGCAGGCATGCGTCACGTCGGGCACGATCTCTTTTATTTGGAAAAGCGAAACGTCCGCCCCCACTTTCGAGTGGGGGGGGGGAAGAGAGGTCGCCTCATCAGTCGCCTCGGCCCTGCTCGCCCGCCACGCGTCCTCCATGCGCTTGGGGTCGCGGTGGTGGAGGCAGGAAGCCGGGCCGACGCGGGTCGAAGTAGAGGGTCGGCCCCGTCGCCTGCCCTTCCTCTGCTTTGATTGGTTGGGAGGGGCGGCCGAGGCCCCACTCCGCCCCTTTATAAGGAGCAGAAGGGGATGACGAGGGTCGGCACTCCTTCCTTCTTCCTTCTCTTAGATCCCTGGTCCCCTCTCCCCAGCTGTCATGGAGGAAGGGAACCCTGGTCCTTCTTCGGTGGCGGCAAGGGTTGCCGCCAGGCAGCGAGCCCCTCCTTCCCTTGCACCCGCGGCGGCGGAGCCAACCGTAGGGGGAAGGGGGAGGGGGAGAGGTCGCGGACGAGGCCGTGGACGGGGCCGAGGCGCTCGAGGCGGGCAGGACGGCGCGCCGGCCTCGCCTCCGCCGGCGGCTCCGTTTCCCCCGGCGGTTCATCTCGGGGACGACCCCTGCAAGTTCATCATCAGGCTGCGTCGGGCGCCTCGCCGTCGCCTCCGCCTCCCGGCCCCCTTCGGGGACGTCTTGGAGGCGGAACAACACGAGACGCTGAGACTGCGCATGAGGGGCTGCGGGATCAGTGGTACGCGAGTCCACGTCGAATCCCGAGCCCCCGGCGTGATGTGTCTGGGCCGAGGGTGGAAGTCGTTCGCCTGGATCCACAGCTTGACGGCGGGGTTCACCCTCCATTTCAAGCTGATGGAGGGCGATCTCCTCTCCGTCAAGGTCTTCGGGGACCTCGGCACCCGGGCCCGGTGCTGCGTGGATAGCTCCTCTGTCAGCGAAGGCTCCTCCTCGAGCGAGAGTGACGAGGAGGGGGGCGACAGCGACGACGAGGGCGGGCAGTCGCCGGGGTGACGGGCACGACTATGCCCTAGTCACAGCTCCGCGTGGCACCGGCGGCCCCCATCGTCCGCGTCGCTGGAGCCGTGAACTCCCCGGGGTCGTCTCCTTGGGCGGCTGGCGTAGGGAGGATGTGGAAGAGGAAGAGGGCGGGCGGCAAGGCCGCTGCCTCGTCTTCCAACCTCGCCCAGACGCCGTCACCACCCCTGCTCGCGGCGACGACCACCGGGGTCTTCTCTCCGGCCCGGCAAGCTCCTCTTGCCGGGGCTTCGTCTTCTCGGGCGGCCAGAGTGGCGAGGCTGCGGAAGAGGCTAGCGGCAAGGCCGTCAACTCGGAGTACGAGGGCTAGATGCCCTCGACAGCGTGTTGACGTCCCGCCGCCTCCTTCTCGAGCTCCGCTTCCGGCGTCGCCGTCTTCTTCCGGCCTCCGGAGCTCCGGGTGGGGCCTCGGACGCTCTCTTGGCGTCTTCTGCCACCCGTAGCTCGTCTAGGCGCCCCTTTTGCCCTTCTCGCCTCCTTGCCGTACCTCCTGAGGAGAGAGACAAGAAAGGGATTACGGGCACCTTATCTCTTTTTATCTTGTAAGCCCTCGGGCCTTAGTTGCATTTAAATCTTGTAATCCCATCTTTCATGTTTTTCATTCTCTCTGAACTGTACCTGAGTGGAATGTTTTTAATGAAAAGGGGATGTTTGCCGGATCATTTGTCTCGCGGGTACATCCCGCGGCAAGGGACGGACCCTTTGCATCGTTAAGATAGACACTTCCCCGCCCAGCAACGGACCCTGCCGTCCCGCGCGCCCCTTGGCCCTCCTCACGCTCTTGGCGGAGGCAGGGAGAAGGCGGGTTCTGGCCCCTCGCTTCCTCCCCTTGCCACCGCGGCTACTATCCGAAACGGGCCCCGGGAACGCGCTCCGGGGTTTGCCGCTTAGGAGAGCACGACAGCTTTTTAGGAGGAAGCAAGGTTTTCACATTCCGCAGCTCATGAGAGAATGCATGGTAAGGGATGTAAAGACTTATCTGAGGTTGCAGCCCCCGGCAACTCTGGCTTGTCGGGAGGCGGGTGCTGGCTCGTCCTTCTCCCCTTCTTCGTCCTTGAGCGGCTCGGCAAGGATAGGCAGTTCCCGCGGGCCAAAGGGAAAGGACGGGAAAAAGACGCGGACTCGACCTCTAAGTTAGGGGTTAGCGACTGTTAGGCACTATCAACCCTAACCAAGGACGAGACTCGACTCAGCATGCATGCTAAAACTTGGGGGGCCCCAGCGCGTCATTGCGGCCAGGGTCTGCGCCTGGCTTTGTACAAAGGATTACATGCGTCTGTGGCAAGACTTTTGTACAAAGAGTTGGTTGCCGGACGGGGTCCGACAACCGCGCCTTACGGGTAAAACTTGCGAAGATGCTCAAGGTTCCAGGAATTGCTCACCGGAGTACCATCTTCGGTCTCGAGGCGGACGGCGCTGGGCCTCGTGACTCGTTTCACCCGGTAAGGGCCTTCCCACTTTGGCGTCAACTTGTTGTGTATCTTGGCCGACTGAACGCGCCGAAGAACAAGGTCGCCTTCCTCGAGGCTCCTGGCCTTAACTTTGCGTCTATGATAGCGACGCAGAGCTTGCTGGTAGCGAGCAGATCGCACAGTGGCCCGGAGACGATCTTCCTCGAGGAGCAGTGCGTCATCTTCACGCGACCGCTCTTGCTCAAGCTCATCATAAGCGAGCACTCGAGGTGACCCGTATACGAGTTCCGTGGGGGTAACTGCTTCTGCTCCATAGACTAGAGCAAATGGTGTCTGGCCGGTGGCTCGATTTGGCGTCGCCCTGACTGACCAAAGAACCGCCGGCAGCTCCTCGATCCAGTTCCGTCCGCGCTTGAGCAGCTTGTCAAAACTTCTGGTCTTGAGCCCGTGCAGTACCTCGGCGTCGGCCCTTTCCCCTTGACCGTTGCTCCGGGGATGAGCAACAGAAGCGAAGCAGACCTTGGTGCCGAGGTTTTGGGTGTACTACATGAAAGCGTGGCTTGTGAACTGCGTACCGTTGTCGGTGATGATCCTGTTGGGGATCCCGAAGCGGCAAACAATCGACCTGAAGAATTTGATCGCGGACTGGGCGGTCACCTTCCTCACTGGTTCCACTTCTGGCCACTTTGTGAACTTGTCGATGGCAACGAACAAGTACTCAAAGCCCCCGACGGATCGGGGGAAGGGGCCGAGGATATCGAGCCCCCAGACCAAGAAGGCCCAGGATAAAGGGATCGTCTGGAGAGCTTGAGCTTGCTGGTGTATCTTCTTGGAATGGAACTGGCACGCTTCACACTTGGTTACTTGTGCAGTTGCATCCTGGAGGGCTGTGGGCCAGAAGAAGCCTTGCCGGAACGCCTTTCCGGCAAGTGCTCTGGCGCTAATGTGGTGTCCACATATGCCTCCGTGTATCTCCGCCAACAGCTTCTGTCCGTCTTCCCGGTGGATGCACTTCAATTTCACCCCGTTGCGTCCTCTTCTGTACAGTGCGCTGTCGACGAACTGGTACATACTGGACTGCCGGGCTACTCTTTCAGCTTCTTCTTGTTCTTCGGGAAGTTCTCCTGTCTGGAGGAAACGGACGATCTGCTGTGCCCACGTCGGAGCCTGTGGCTCGACGACGAGGACTAGAGGCATGTCGGCGGCTGCGGGAACATCAGCTTCTACGGCGAGGACTTGGGGCTCAGCCGGAGCTTGACATTCCCCGGCAAGCTTGCCGGGGCGTGGTTTGCCGGGAGCGCCTGCTTCGTCGGGACAAACCCTGGGGCTTGCCGGAGCGGGCAGCTCCTCAGCACTCTTGGCGTCGATCTTGGGGACTCTCTTGGCGGCGGCTTCGGGAAGCTCTGCCGGGAGAGAGTCACCAGAGACCGATCTTCTCTTCTTGCTTGGCCCAGTCGATGGTGTCACGGATGGCTGAGTCAGCTTGAGCACAAAAGTCCCTGGTTCCACAGGTAACTTTAGTGCGGCGCATTTTGACAGGCCGTCGGTGATGTCGTTCTCTGCTCTTGTCGCGTCCCCGGGGAGGTCTGTCTGCTTGCCGCTGCTTGTCCGTGCCGCGGCGCTCCCCCGGGCCGGGACGCTTCGTGCCGGACCCCCCGCCGCCTGCCTGGGCTCTCTCCTTGTCGCGTCGCGCGTACTCGGCCTTCTGCAGGTCGACGAGCCGCTCGACTTGCTTGCAACTCTGGAGGTCGTGGACCCTGGTGCGGTGGATCTTGCAGTACTTCTTGTCGGTACCGTCCCGCTTATCGGCAGCCGCCACCGCCCGGCAGTTGGCGCACCCGACAACCTCCTTGCCGGGGCCTCCCGCCTGGGCTTTCTTGGCGGAGCCCTCGCTGCCGGACTTCTCGACAGCCAGTACCTCTGGGTTTTTCTTCTTTTTGTCGTTCCGCCGCCGGCCTCTCCTTGCCGGGGCGGTACCTTCACTGTCGGAGTCTCCTTCTCCAACACTTTCTCCGGGGATCCTCCTCCCCTCCTCAGCGCGTGCACACTTGCCGGCCAGGGCGTAAAGCTCGCTGACCTCCTTGATTTTGCACATCGCCATCTCCTCCCGCATCCTGCGGTTACGCACGTTCTGGTGGTACGCGCTGATCAACGCGGCGGGGTGGACGTCTGGGATGTTGTAGTGCACACAGCTGAACCTCTGGATGAACTTGCGCAAAGGCTCCCCTCCTTCTGAACAAGCAGATGAAGGTCGCTCGCCTGGCCATGGGGTTTGTGGCCGCCCGTGAAGGCGCCCACGAACTGATGGCATAGATCTGGCTAGGAGGAGATGGAGCCGTCCGGCAAGTGCATGAGCCAGGATCTGACGTTGGGCTTGAGTACCAGCGGGAAGTAGTTGGCAAGGATCTTATCGTCCCGTCCCCCGGCAGCCTGCACCGCAATGGTGTAGATGCTGAGGAACTCAGACGGATGCGACTTGCCGTCGTACTTCTCGGGCACGTCGGGCTTGAAGTTCTTAGTGCTGGGCCACTGGACTTGCCGCAGCTCGTGGGTGAACGCAGGGCAGCCTACCGAATACGGCAGTTTGCCTGGTTCCCCCGGCGCGTGCATGTCTCCAGAGGGCCCAACGCGCTGGTCTGATCGACGCCGCGCCTCTCTTCTGCGCTCGATGCGGGTTCGAGCGTCTTCTTCCCTTCGTTCGTGAAGGACTTGGCGTTGGTCGCAGCGAGTTCGCGGGTTCGACGACGCGGTGGAGTCGTCATCGAGGTGAGCCCGGCGAGTCGGCGACCGTGGCTTCTGGGGCGGGGAGTGCACTGTGGTCGCACCCCCGCCATTCTTGGCGCCATCGGTTCTCGCCTGGGTAACTGGCCGCGGCTGCGACGCGCTGTGCTGCCGCGGAGTGTCACCGTTGGCGAAACCGATGAGGCTCTGGATGGTTGCCCTCCAGCCGTCGAGTTTGTCCGCCGTTGGAGGGTAGTATAGGAGCAGCTGAGTTCGTGCGAGAGCTTCCGCTGGGGTGGCGGGCAGAGGCGGCAAACGGCGCGAGGAGCGGGATGTGCTCGAACTCCTAACTACGTTAGAAGGAGCAGCACCCGGTCCAGGCAGTCGCGCGACGCTCGTCCCGGCACGCTGGATCGCACGCTGGTCCTGAGCGCCTCGGGACCCACCAGCATGGTCTGGGTCCAGCGAGCGTAGGGTACCATGGGTACCATGGCGCTGCTGGTTTCGCGCCTCCTGAGAGGGGCGCGGGGCGAGCTCGGACGCCGCGGGACCAAGAACTGGTTCGACGGTGGCCGTTCCTCCGTCGGCGTCCTCCCCACCGCCCGTCTGCTCCATGGGCGGTGGGTTCGACGCTGACGGGCCGGTCACCTCCGGAGCTTTCTTCTTCGGCGCCATGCCGGCGCAAACAATGAGAGTCTGGCTCGCGCGGACGCCGGATCTGATTCACAAAACCTCGACGCACCCCCTACCTGGCGCGCCAAAGATGTCGGGGGATATCGGCCTCCACGAGCACCTATGGGGACGGAGCCCCTTGTCGGTTCGGCGGGGGCGGAGGATGCACAAAGAGCAGATCGAGGCGACACACACACACAACGATTTTACCCAGCTTCAGGACGCACGGATGCGTAAAACCCTACTGCTGCATGTCTGGTTGACTCGGGTTCTTGCTCTGGAGCGCAAGAAGCTACAGTAAGTTGGAGCTGGACGTAGGCGAGGGCCTATTGGGTCCGATCCCCCTTCTACGTGCGCATGGGCCTCCTTTTATATGCCAAGGGGTTTCCCACAGGGAGCGACGCAGGTGAGGGTAAAAATGGCAAGGGACTGTGCGAATAGTGGCCGCACAGTGCTATCGCACCTAACTCTGACGGCGGGGGACAAAGGTATTAAATGCCCGTCTGGATCGCCTGAAGAGTGCCGAGGCGGACCGTTAGGAGCGCCTCCGCTTGCCACGGGGGCGACTCTGCCAACGTCGCATGCCACCGCACGTCTCAGGTTGCGCGGCGCTCCGCCACGTGCCTCCGGGGATGCCCCAGAGCGACGCGTGGGCAGGTGAGCTGGAGCGCAGGCCTGATGTGGTGGTTTGCCGCAGCAAGTGGCTTGCCGCACCTGGGAGCTTGCCGCTCGCCAGGCCTTGCCGGGGCGCGCGGTGCGCCGCGGCGGGCTTCTCTTGGGGTGCCTTGGCTTGGCCGTCCCGGCGAGCTCCTCCCGCCGGGGCCTTGGTGCTTCGGCTTAGTCGTCCCGGCAAGCTCCTCTTGCCGGGGCCTTGTCGCCTTGGCCCGGCAAGCTCCTCTTGCCGGACCTCGCCTGCTTGGCCCGGCAAGCTCCTCTTGCCGGGGCTTGGTCTTCTTGGCTCAATCACTTGGCCTTCGTCCGGCCCAAAAAGGGCCGTGGAGACTCTTGTCGCTCCCCTGGCAGGCCTTGCCGCGGGAGGCTACTACTGCCCGTGCACAAGTTCGGGGTACTAAGGTACCCCTACTTTAGTACACCGACACAAACCATCCAGGAAAAAGGATGATGAGGATTTTGAGCACTTTGTTGAAATGATTAGACCTATCTTTTTGTGTATGCGATTAACTGATATGCTCAAAATGAATCCTTGTGCTGAGTACATGAAAGATATTGTTACAAATAAAAGAAAGATACCGGAAGCTAAAATTTCCACCATGCTTGCTAATTATACTTTTAAGGGTGGAATACCAAAGAAACTTGGAGATCCAGGAGTACCTACTATACCATGCTCCATTAAAAGAAATTATGTTAAAACTGCTTTATGTGATCTCGGAGCCGGTGTTAGTGTTATGCCTCTCTCTTTATATCGTAGACTTGACTTGAATAAGTTGACACCTACTGAAATATCTTCGCAAATGGCTGATAAATCAACTGCTATACTTGTCGGTATTTGTGAGGATGTGCCTGTTGTGGTTGCAAACGTTACTATTTTAACGGACTTTGTTATCCTTGATATTCCCGAGGATGATAGTATGTCTATTATTCTTGGAAGACCTTTTCTTAATACTGCAGGGGATGTTATTGATTGCACCAAAGGCAATGTCACCTTTCATGTTAATGGTAATGAGCATACGGTACACTTTCCGAGGAAACAACCTCAAGTTCATAGTATCAACTCTATTGGAAAAATTCCATCGATTATATTTGGAGGTTTTGAATTTCCTCTTCCTACTGTCAAGAAGAAATATGATATCTTATTATTGGGGATGTGCATATCCCCGTTGAGGTAACATAGTGTTATTCAAAATTTCTCCGGTTCCATGTTAATCGGAATGAGTTTGTTAACAAGACTTGATCAACCTTGTTAGTGGATTCCTTATGATGAGCATGAGATGGATGAAACTAGAAGGCACAACCTTCTGTACCCTCTTTATACTTTCTATTATTTAGTTGAAATAAAGTAAAAATAGTATTTTTCTGTCTGTTTCCTGGTTTATCCATGCAATATAAAAATACCCTGAAAATAAAAGTCCTTAGAATGCCATGCCAATTTAATATGTTTTTTCGGGAATATTTGAGGATTTATGGTGCAAAAATCACCGCGGGGGGAGCTACCACCTGGTCACGAGGGTGGAGGGCGCGCCCTACCCCCTGGGCGCGCCCCCTGCCTCGTGGGCCCACGGTGGCCCTCCTCCACTTATTCCAGCACCCATCCTCTTCTTCTTCCTCCCATGAACACGAAAAACCAACTCAAGCACGAGTTCCAGCCCTCTTTGCTGTAATTTTCGATCTCCTTGCTCAAAGCACCTCTCGCAAATGTAACATCCCAAATTTTCAATTTGGAATGTTATACATTAGATCATCATGCATAACATATTTTTCTTGCATTTTGGTCGATCCTAGAAATTTCACGCAACTCAAGGATCCTCGGAGAGAGTTGGAGATTTCATTATTTTCATATTTGAAGTTTTCGCAAAGTTGAAAAGAGGATCATTTGATTTTATTTATTTCATCTTCAATTATTTTTCCAATATCAAAAATATGAGAAGGGAAATAATATGACTTTCCCAAATTTAGGAAAAATGAAGATTTAATAAATAAATCAAATTTTGGATTTTTCCGGAGTTTATTTGCATTTTATTTGGATTAGGGAAAATGCGTGTTTTCAAAATATTGCATCTAGGCCCCGAGTAAAGTTCATTTTGTTCGACTCATTTTTAGGAGTCGGAGAAAACTTACTTCGGAATTTTTGGAGTTCGTTTAGATTTTATTTTCTTTATTTTTCTGCACGCGTAAAAATTTAAAAAAAACCGCGCCTCGCCCCGTCTGGGCCAAGGGCCCAGCCGGCCCAGTCGCTCCCCGCGCGCGCGCGCCGCCAGCGCCGCCGCCGCTCCTGCCGCCCGCCGCCGCCTCCAAGTCCGAGTCGGACTCGGACTCCTCCCCCCTCTTTCTTGCCCCCTCCCCCAAGCAACCCTCCTCCACTCCTATATATATATACCCAGCCCCCCTCTCCTCCCCACACCACCCCACCGCCGCGCAGCAGCAGCAGCGCCGCGCCGCCGCCGCTCGCGCCGCCGCCGCCCGCCGCCAGCGCTGCCGCCTGCCGCCGCCGCCCCGCGCCTCGCCTCGCTGCCCCGCCGCCAAGCCCCGCCCGCCGGAGCCCCTCATCGACGTAGCCGCCGCCCGCGCCACCCCTCGCCTCGGTTCGGTTTTTTTATGAAAACCGTTCCGGTTTCTTTTCGTTTCGTTGTTTCGATTTTTTTTCCGAAACCCTAGATCGGTTTTCGTTTTTTTCCGGTTTAGTTGTTTAGCGAGCGTTCGCCGGACCGTTCGTCTTAACGAACGTGATCACCATTTATTCTCGGTTAACGAACGTCCGTTCGTTTAACCGTTCGTCGTTTTCTTCTTCGTCGGATTTATTCTGCGATTTTCCGATCGCGATTCCAGATCCGATCTTCTTTCTAGTTTATCTTCTCGCTCGTTTATCGGAATCAGGTGATTCAAGCGCCTGGAGTTTCGTTTCGAAACCGCCGTTCCGACTATTCAATTTAAAAAAGTTTTTGCTACTGTAAAATTTGACCAAGTTTCAACTTGCTAGAACCGAGTTGTTTTCTTCCGCTGTTTATTTTCCGTTACTTTGTTCGGTTCATTTTCTCTTTGCAACCGGAGTTCTTAAGTTGAACTTTCTGGTTCGATCTTTTGTTCAAGTTTTACCTGTGCATTAGATGAGTACTTATTGTATGCTTGTTGTTTGTCCGCGATAGATTACCCGGAGTGCGCCGCCTATTATTTCGAATCTCTAGGTTTCGCGGATCATCAGCAAGGCAAGTAACACTTTGATCATATCTTTTCTACTCCCCAGTTTTATTGCATTAGATCAATCCTCAAACAATGCATGATTAGGATCTAATTAAATTGTGGGATGGGAAGTAGTTGAGGTAGTACCTATTACCTGTTTTACTTATGAAACCTTTGGGAGTTACTTCTACGTTTGCTTCTTATGCCATGCTATGCTAGTAGACGTGGATTGGGTGAGTGATATCCATGACAGATGTGAGTATTGTTAATTAATGGTTTATCTAAGGTGGCAACTTAAACACACATCTGGGTGGATTGAGGCACCTGGTTTCTATCAGGGCTTGCCTGTTTTTTTTGGACCGCCACCCAGGCTCAAAGGGATCATAAGATCATTCATGCTAGTAACTTCCGTGTGCAGCCACAAGCCATTATGGGCTCTGGCATAGTTGATTAAGACATGCGAACTCTTACAGGGTAGACTAGCAGATGTAGGGGAAAGTAGGTGTACCGGTCTATCCAACGTAAGGTGCTAGCGCTTCTGAAAGACTATGTCTCGGTCATCCGTTTCTCAAACATCATGTAGTGCGAGAAATCAAACGGAGGCAATCGAGTCTTGTGGGGGAAAGTGCGCAAACCTCTGCAGAGTGTACGAACTAATCATGATTAGTTGTGTCCCCGGTTATGGATAACTTGAGTATCTAGTACTTGAATATCATGTGAATCTCATCATGTTACTTCTAATTAATATTGTTGGGTTTTAATTGTTCATTTAATTGGGATCGGAATGCTGTCAACCATTCTCGATGTTTAACAACCACCATGATAGTTAAATAAATTTATTCCTTTGCAGTAGGGAAAAATTGGCTTTACGCAAAACTGTAACCGTAGAGCTTTCCACCAGCCATACATGCATATAGTATAGCTCATTACTGTCCATTACTCTCTATGTGTTACATTGCCAGCATATTCCATGTGCTGACCCGTTTTCGGGCTGCAACTTTCATGTTGCAGACTTTTCAAACGACGAGTAAGGTGCTTTTAGGTCGTGGTTCTATACTCAGTGATGCCGTTGGAGTTGATGGACTCACTTATCTTCCAAGCCTTCCGCTGTTATCGTTATTAGATGGCCTTAAGCCATATTTATTGTAATAAGTTCTCTTTGAGACACCGATGTAATAAGTGTGTGATTGCTACTCTGTTATAAATCCTTCGAAGTACTGTGTGGTGTCAGCATTACTGATCCAGGGATGACACCGGAGCACAGAGACATGATCCATTCGGGTCGGGTCGCTACAGAGATGGTATCAGAGCACACGCTGACTGTAGGACACGACCACTAAGTTAAAGCCATAGATCACTATTCTCCTCTCATTTTCTAACTCCTCATCTTTTCTACTCTTTTAGGATGACGGACGTGAAGATCAAGTACGCTCAACCAAATGAAGGCACACCTTTTGGATTTCACTTGAAGGAAGTCACCAAGTACCTGAACATTGGACTACCAAGCTTCACCGGGACCTTCAACGCCACTCTGCCTGAAGAGGAGCGCTGGAAGATTTAAGCTCACGTTCCGGGAAGGACATTCGCGGCAAGCAAGAAGCCCATAGATAGTGTTTTCAGTGCACCAACCTGGAGTCTGGGAAAGAGCATGGCAGCTCATATCACCATGGGACGCATTGGAGAAGTTTATCAAGAAGACCTCAAGGACACTATCTACCAGATTTGCGGACGCCGAGATGAACAATGGGAGATTGTCAGCACCAAGAAGGATAGATCCATTGCAGCTTTCATCCAAGAGTTAAACCAGCACATTCGACGCCACGAGAACCAGATGTGCAATGTTATGATAGAGTTGAAGAATGCGAAGGCAAGGATCATCGAGCTAGAAGGAGAACTGAAGACTACACGCAAGGACTACATGGACAAGATCGTAGCTCTAGCAAGGCACAATGGCGATCTTGAGCAGAAGATTGAAGAACTCAAGGGGAAATTAGCATCCAAGAAGGAAGACAAGTACGTCGCATGTCCGGACAACTACATCATCATCGACGACACCGATTCGGATCCAAGTGAACCCGACTTTGAAGACGAAGCTGGAGCAGACATCATGGAGTCTTCCACCGATTCAAATTTCTAGATGACCACCAAATATTAGTAGTATTTCCCCCATGTATACATTATAGTTCGAGCACTTTTGCGATAGTTCTAGACCATTTGTATGCCCTTGTTTGAATTGAATGAAGTGATTTTGTGTGCATTTGTCTCATGTGCATTTGGGTAGTGTTTTCTCCTTAGACCTCACTCTATTCTTAATTCTCATCTTTTCTAAACCCTCAGATGCCTCCGAGACGTGACAATGGATTTCCACCGGAGCTCACTCAGTTGATCCAGCAGCAGAACCAATTGATGCAGTTGTTAGTCCATAACCAGCAGAACAACAACAACAACAACCCTCCGCCACCGCCACCTGTTGATCACCTAACCCGTTTCCTTAGGCTAAATCCGCTGGTGTTTTCCAGTAGCACCGAGCCAATAGTAGCAGACGATTGGCTCCGCAAGACAGGAGGGGAGTTGACCACTGCAGGATGCACAGATAATGAGAAAGTGAAGTTTGCCGCACATCAGCTTGACGGACCCGCGGCAGCATGGTGGGAGAATTTCACAGCCACTTACCCAGTTGACACTGTCACATGGGATCAGTTTCAGCAAGCTTTCTGCACTGCCCATGTTTCAGCAGGAGCTATGGCCATGAAGAAGCGTGAGTTTCGTAACTTACGCCAAGGAGGAAGGACAGTTGGCCAGTACGTTGACGACTTCAGCAAGTCAGCACGTTATGCCCCAGATGATGTTGCTACGGATGCAGCTAAGCAGGAGAAGTTTCTAGAAGGACTGAATGATGAGCTAAGCATGCAGTTGATGGTAGCAAGTTTCAACAACTACCAGGAGTTGGTAGATCGTGCCATCATGATTGAAGGGAAGCAACAGCAGATTGAGAACCGCAAGAGGAAGTATGGACAAGGGAAGTATAACTCTGGAGCCCAGCAGAAGCCCCGTTTTACCCCTAAACCGGGAGTTCAGTTTCAGCATACCCATGGAGGAGGTAGTTCGCACAACCATAATGGCCACAAGAATGGTAATGGGAATGGAGGAAGCAACGGCCAGAACCGTACCACCCCATCAACCCCAGCCAAGAGAGATCTGAGTCAAGTCACCTGTTTCAAGTGTTCCAAGACCGGACATTATGCCAATGAATGTCCCGAAGGCCAAAATGGAAATGGAAGCTCTAGAAAGAAGCCGAACCCTTTCAACAGGGGACAGATGAACCACGTTAATGTGGAGGAGGTTGAAGCTCAGCCTGATGCAGTAATCGGTAAGTTTTTGGTTAAGTCATTTACTGCAATCGTTCTTTTCGGTACTGGTGCATCGCATTCATACATATCAAGGGGATTTGTGGAAAAGTATAGCCTGCCCACTAGGGTTCTTAAAACACCTATGCTAGTAAGCTCGCCAGGAGCAGAGTACATGGCCAGAAAAGGATGTTTTCAAATGCCATTAAGTATAGGAAGGCATGTTTTCCCAACGGATTTAATCATTCTGGAATCCCGAGGTCTGGATGTAATTCTCGGTATGGATTGGCTGTCGATGTATGGAGGAAACATTGATTGCGCCAGTAAGACAATTTTGCTCACAACGCCAGAAGGAAGAAGGATCAAGTATGTATCCCGACATACGCCAAACAGGACACAAGTAAATTCTTTATCAGGAGTTGTACAGAAGGAAGTACCGGTAGTAAAGGATTTTCCTGATGTATTTCCTGAGGAATTGCCAGGAATGCCACCTGATAGAGATATCGAGTTCTTAATTGAGCTTTTGCCAGGTACAGGCCCAATATCGAAGCGACCATACCGAATGCCAGCACAGGATTTGGTAGAAATCAAGAAGCAGATTAAGGAGTTATTGGATAAAGGTTACATACGCCCAAGTTCTTCGCCTTGGGGATCACCCGTACTTCTAGTGGAGAAGAAGGATGGATCATTAAGGATGGTTGTTGATTACCGTGCATTGAATGAAGTAACCATCAAGAACAAGTACCCACTGCCAATGATAAATGATCTGTTTGATCGTTTGCAAGGAGCTAAAGTGTTTTCCAAGATCGATATGCGATCAGGGTACCATCAGTTGAAGATTCGAGAGCAGGACATACCCAAGACAGCTTTTACCACGAGATACGGATTGTATGAGTATACTGTTATGTCATTTGGACTGACTAACGCCCTGCCTATTTTATGGACCTGATGAAAAAGGTGTTTATGGAGTTTTTGGATAAGTTCGTCGTAGTGTTCATTGATGACATTCTGATTTTCTCAAAGAATGAAGAGGAGCATAAGGAACATTTGCGTTTGGTTTTGGAGAAACTAAGGGAACATCAGTTATATGCCAAATTCAGCAAATGTGAGTTTTGGTTAAGAGAAGTTGGATTTCTTGGACATGTTATATCCAGAGAAGGGATAGCAGTTGACCCCACAAAGGTTGAGACCGTAACCGAATGGGAAGCACCAACGACAGTTGGAGAGATCCGGAGTTTTCTTGGACTCGCAGGATACTACCGGAGATTCATTGAGAATTTCTCAAGGATTGCAAAGCCTATGACTGAATTGTTGAAGAAGGATACCAAGTTCAATTGGACTGAGAAATGTGAGGCCAGTTTTCAGGAGTTGAAGAAACGATTGGTTTCCTCACCAGTATTGATTCTGCCAGATCAGAACAAGGATTATGAGGTGTATTGCGACGCTTCACGTCGAGGACTTGGAGCAGTGCTTATGCAGGAAGGAAGAGTTGTTTCGTGTGCCTCACGACAACTGAAACCTCATGAATTAAATTATGCTACGCATGATTTGGAGTTAGCAGTCGTAGTGCATGCATTGAAAACATGGAGACATTTTCTCATTGGGAATCATTGTGAGGTGTACACGGATCACAAGAGTTTGAAGTACATTTTCACGCAGAAGGAGTTGAACCTCAGACAAAGGAGATGGTTGGAGCTCATCAAGGATTATGATATGATATTGCATTACCACCCCGGGAAAGCTAATGTAGTAGCTGACGCATTGAGCCGTAAGAGCCATGTCAATACACTAATGACAGGAGAACTACCAAGGGAGTTAGCAGAAGATCTTCGTGAACTATGTTTGGAGATAGTTCCGAGAGGCTATGTAGCAGCATTGGAGATTCAGTCAACACTGATGGATAAAATTAGAGAGGCTCAGAAATCTGACAAGGAGATTGCTTCTATAAAAGAGAAAATGAGCGAAGGAAAAGCAAAGGGATTTCATGAGGATGAGCACGATACCCTATGGTTTGAGGACCGTGTTTATGTGCCAAATGACCCGGAGATCAGGAAGTTGATTCTGCAAGAGGCACATGATTCGCCCTGTTCGATTCACCCAGGAAATACCAAGATGTATTTGGATTTGAAGGAAACATTCTGGTGGACCGGAATGAAAAAGGATATTGCAGCATATGTAGCAGTTTGTGATGTGTGTCATAGAGTGAAGGCAGAACATCAAAAGCCAGCCGGATTGTTACAACCATTGCCCATACCCGAATGGAAGTGGGATAAGATAGGCATGGATTTTATCACCGGACTACCCAGGACGAAGGCAGGCTATGACTCGATATGGGTAGTAGTTGATCGTTTGACGAAGGTAGCACATTTCATCCCGGTTAAGACCACTTACACCAGTGCTAAGTTGGCAAAGATATACATGACTAGGATCATTTGTTTGCATGGAGTTCCGAGGAGTATCGTATCAGATAGAGCAACCCAATTTACCTCAAAGTTTAGGAATCAGTTGCATGAAACTTTGGGAACCAGACTAGAGTTCAGCATAGCTTTTCACCCACAGACGGATGGACAGACTGAGAGAGTCAATCAGATTTTGGAAGATATGCTGAGAGCCTGTGCACTAGATTATGGATCTAGTTGGGACAATAACTTGCCGTATGCGGAGTTTTCTTACAACAACAGTTACCAAACCAGTTTGAAGATGGCACCTTTCGAAGCTTTATACGGAAGGAGGTGCAGGACACCGTTGTCATGGGACGAAGTTGGAGACCGTCAGTTCTTTGGACCAGATTTGATTAAGGAGTCTGAACGGAAAGTTAAGTTGATTCGCGATAGGCTCGAGGTAGCCCAATCCAGGCAGAAGAGCTACGCAGATTCTAAACGCAAGGAGACAGTTTACGAAACCGGAGACAGAGTTTATCTTCGAGTATCCCCACTTCGAGGAGTTAAGCGCTTTGGAGTTAAGGGAAAATTAGCACCGCGTTTCGTTGGATATAAGATTTTGCAACGTATGGGAGAAGTCGCTTATAAGTTGGAATTACCAGAGGGACTGTCAGGAGTTCATGATGTATTCCATGTTTCTCAGCTGAAGAAATGTCACGCCGAAATGGCGGAGGTGCCACTAAGAGATACAGTGCCGCTTGAAGCAATTCAGTTGAAGAATGACTTAACATATGAGGAGAAACCAGTCAAGATTCTCGATTATGCCAGCAGAGTTACCCGCAGCAAGGTTATCAAGTTTTGCAAAGTTCAGTGGAACCACCACTCAGAGGATGAAGCCACCTGGGAGAGAGAAGAAGATTTGCTCAAGGACCACCCTCACCTATTTTCTAGCCAACCCGAATCTCGAGGGCGAGATTCATCTTAAGGGGGGTAGGTTTGTAACATCCCAAATTTTCAATTTGGAATGTTATACATTAGATCATCATGCATAACATATTTTTCTTGCATTTTGGTCGATCCTAGAAATTTCACGCAACTCAAGGACCCTCGGAGAGAGTTGGAGATTTCGTTATTTTCATATTTGAAGTTTTCGCAAAGTTGAAAAGAGGATCATTTGATTTTATTTATTTCATCTTCAATTATTTTTCCAATATCAAAAATATGAGAAGGGAAATAATATGACTTTCCCAAATTTAGGAAAAATGAAGATTTAATAAATAAATCAAATTTTGGATTTTTCCGGAGTTTATTTGCATTTTATTTGGATTAGGAAAAAATGCGTGTTTTCAAAATATTGCATCTAGGCCCCGAGTAAAGTTCATTTTGTTCGACTCATTTTTAGGAGTCGGAGAAAACTTACTTCGGAATTTTTGGAGTTCGTTTAGATTTTATTTTCTTTGTTTTTCTGCGCGCGTAACTATTTAAAAAAAACGCGCTGCGCCCCGCCTGGGCCAAGGGCCCAGCCGGCCCAGCCGCTCCCCGCGCGCGTCCGCCGCCAGCGCCGCCGCCGCTCCTGCCACCCGCCGCCGCCTCCTAGTCCGAGTCGGACTCGGACTCCTCCCCCTCTTTCTTGCCCCCTCCCCTCCTATATATATACCCAGCCCCCCTCTCCTCCCCACACCACCCCGCCGCCCCGCAGCAGTAGCAGCAGCAGCGCCGCGCCGCCGCCGCCTGTCGCCGCCGCCCCGCGCCTCGCCTCGCTGCCCCGCCGCCAAGCCCCGCCCGCCGGACCCAGGTTTAGTTGTTTAGCGAGCGTTCGCCGGACCGTTCGTCTTAACGAACGTGATCACTGGTTATTCTCGGTTAACGAACGTCCATTCGTTTAACCGTTCGTCGTTTTCTTCTTCGTCGGATTTATTCTGCGATTTTCGGATCGCGATTCCAGATCGGATCTTGTTTCTAGTTTATCTTCTCGCTCGTTTATCGGAATCAGGTTATTCAAGCGCCTGGAGTTTCGTTTCGAAACTGCCGTTCCGACTAATCAACTTAAACAAGTTTTTGCTACTGTAAAATTTGACCTAGTTTCAACTTGCTAGAACCGAGTTGTTTTCTTCCGCCGTTTATTTTCCATTATTTTGTTCGGTTCGTTTTCTCTTTGCAACCGGAGTTCTTAAGTTGAACTTTCTGGTTCGATCTTTTGTTCGAGTTTTACCTGTGCATTAGATGAGTACTTATTGTATGCTTGTTGTTTGTCTACGATAGATTACCCGGAGTGCGCCGCCTGTTATTTCGAATCTCTAGGTTTCGCGGATCATCGGCAAGGCAAGTAACACTTTGATCATATCTTTTCTACTCCCCAGTTTTATTGCATTAGATCAATCCTCAAACATTGCATGATTAGGATCTAATTAAATTGTGGGATGGGAAGTAGTTGAGGTAGTACCTATTACCTGTTTTACTTATGAAACCTTTGGGAGTTACTTCTACGTTTGCTTCTTATGCCATGCTATGCTAGTAGACGTGGATTGGGTGAGTGATATCCATGACAGATGTGAGTATTGTTAATTAATGGTTTATCTAAGGTGGCAACTTAAACACACATCTGGGTGGATTGAGGCACCTGGTTTCTATCAGGGCTTGCCTGGTTTTTTTGGAACGTCACCTAGGCTCAAAGGGATCATAAGATCATTCATGCTAGTAACTTCCGTGTGCAGCCACAAGCCATTATGGGCCCTGGCATAGTTGATTAAGACATGCGAACTCTTACAGGGTAGACTAGCAGATGTAGGGGAAAGTGAAGGAAATATGCCCTAGAGGCAATAATAAAGTTATTATTTATTTCCTTATATCATGATAAAGGTTTATTATTCATGCTAGAATTGTATTAACCGGAAACATAATACATGTGTGAATACATAGACAAACAGAGTGTCACTAGTATGCCTCTACTAGACTAGCTCGTTAATCAAAGATGGTTATGTTTCCTGACCATAAACAAAGAGTTGTTATTTGATTAACGAGGTCACATCATTAGTTGAATGATCTGATTGACATGACCCATTATATTAGCTTAGCACCCGATCGTTTAGTATGTTGCTATTGCTTTATCCATGACTTATACATGTTCCTATGACTATGAGATTATGCAACTCCCGTTTGCCGGAGGAACACTTTGGGTACTACCAAACGTCACAACGTAACTGGGTGATTATAAAGGAGTACTACAGGTGTCTCCAATGGTAGATGTTGGGTTGGCGTATTTCGAGATTAGGATTTGTCACTCCGATCGTCGGAGAGGTATCTCTGGGCCCTCTCGGTAAAGCACATCACTTAAGCCTTGCAAGCATTGCAACTAATAAGTTAGTTGCGGGATGATGTATTACGGAACGAGTAAATAGACTTGCCGGTAACGAGATTGAACTAAGTATTGGATACTGACGATCGAATCTCGGGCAAGTAACATACCGATGACAAAGGGAACAATGTATGTTGTTATGCGGTCTGACCGATAAAGATCTTCGTAGAATATGTAGGAGCCAATATGGGCATCCAAGTCCCGCTATTGGTTATTGACCGGAGATGTGTCTCGGTCATGTCTACATTGTTCTCGAACCGTAGGGTCCGTACGCTTAACGTTACGATGACAGTAATTATGAGTTTGTGCATTTTGATGTACCGAAGGTTGTTCGGAGTCCCGGATGTGATCACGGACATGACGATGAGTCTCGAAATGGTCGAGACGTAAAGATTGATATATTGGAAGCCTATGTTTGGACATCGGAAGTGTTTCGGGTGAAATCGGGATTTTACCAGAATACCGGGAGGGTTACCGGAAACCCCCGGGAGCCAAATGGGCCAACATGGGCCTTGGTGGAAAGGTGAAAGGGCTGCCCTCATGGGTTGCGCGCCTCCCCCCTTCCCCTAGTCCTATTAGGACTAGGGAAGGTGGCCGGCCAGCCCCTCTCTCTTTCCCCACTTGGGGAGTCCTATTAGGAATAGGATTGGAGGGGAGTCCTACTCCCAGCGGGAGTAGGACTCCTCCCATGGCTGCCGCACCCCTCCCCCTTTGCCCCTTTATATACGGGGGCAGGGGGCACCTCTAGACACACAATTGATCATTGAGATCTTTCCTTAGCCGTGTGCGGTGCCCCCTGCCACCAAATTCCACCTCGGTCATATTGTCGCAGTGCTTAGGCGAAGCCCTGCGTCAGTAGTACATCAAGATCGTCACCACGCCGTCGTGCTGACGGAACTCTTCCTCGACGCTTTGCTGGATCGGAGCCCGAGGGTCATCATCGAGCTGAACGTGTGCCAAGAACTCGGAGGTGGCGGAGTAACGGTGCTTGGATCGGTCGGACCGGGAAGAAGACGTACGACTACTTCCTCTACATTGTGTCAAACGCTTCCGTTGCGATCTACAAGGGTACGTAGATCATACTCTCCCCTCGTTGCTATGCATCACCATGATGTTGCGTGTGCGTAGGAAATTTTTTGAAATTACTACGTTCCCCAACAGTGGCATCCGAGCCTGGTTTTATGGTTTGATGTTATTTGCACGAGTAGAACACAAGTGAGTTGTGGGCGATATAAGTCATACTGCCTACCAGCATGTCATACTTTGGTTCGGCGGTATTGTTGGACGAGACGATCCGGACCAACCTTACGCGTACTCTTACGCGAGACCGGTTCCCTCGACGTGCTTTGCACATAGATGGCTTGCGGAAGACTGTCTCTCCAACTTTAGTTGAACCGAGTGTGGCTACGCCCGGTCCTTGAGAAGGTTAAAACGGAGTCTATTTGACAAACTATCGTTGTGGTTTTGATGCGTAGGTAAGATGAGTTCTTGCTTAAGCCCGTAGCAGCCACGTAAAACTTGCAACAACAAAGTAGAGGACGTCTAACTTGTTTTTGCAGGGCATGTTGTGATGTGATATGGTCATGACATGATGCTAAATTTTATTGTATGAGATGATCATGTTTTGTAACCAAGTTATCGGCAACTAGCAGGAGCCATATGGTTGTCGCTTTATTGTATGCAATGCAATCGCGATGTAATGCTTTACTTTATTACTAAGCGGTAGTGATAGTCGTGGAAGCATAAGATTGGCGAGACGACAACGATGCTACGATGGAGATCAAGGTGTCGCGCCGGTGACGATGGTGATCATGATGGTGCTTCGGAGATGGAGATGACAAGCACAAGATGATGATGACCATATCATATCACTTATATTAATTGCATGTGATGTTTATCTTTTTATGCATCTTATCTTGCTTTGATTGACGGTAGCATTATAAGATGATCTCTCACTAAATTATCAAGAAGTGTTCTCCCTGAGTATGCACCGTTGCAAAAGTTCTTCGTGCTGAGACACCACGTGATGATCGGGTGTGATAGGCTCTACGTTCAAATACAACGGGTGCAAAACAGTTGCACACGCGGAATACTCAGGTTATACTTGACGAGCCAAGCATATGCAGATATGGCCTCGGAACACAGAGACCGAAAGGTCGAGCGTGAATCATATAGTAGATATGATCAACATAACGATGTTCACCATTGAAAACTACTCCATATCACGTGATGATAGGTTATGGTTTAGTTGATTTGGATCACGTGATCACCTAGAGGATTAGAGGGATGTCTATCTAAGTGGGAGTTCTTAATTAATTTGATTAACTGAACATAAACTTATCATGAACTTAGTACCTGATAGTATCTTGCTTGTTTATGTTGATTGTAGATAGATGGCTCGTGTTGTTGTTCCGTTAAATTTTAATGCGTGCCTTGAGAAAGCAAAGTTGAAAGATGATGGTAGCAATTACACGGACTGGGTCTGTAACTTGAGGATTATCCTCATTGCTGCACAGAAGAATTACGTCCTGGAAGCACCGCTAAGTGTCAGGCCTGCTGCTAGAGCAACACCAGAAGTTATGAACGTCTGGCAGAGCAAAGCTGATGACTACTCGATAGTTCAGTGTGCCATGCTTTACGGCTTAGAACCGGGACTTCAACGACGTTTTGAACGTCATGGATCATATGAGATGTTCCAGGAGTTGAAGTTAATATTTCAAGCAAATGCCCGGATTGAGAGATATGAAGTCTCCAATAAGTTATATAGCTGCAAGATGGAGGAGAACAGTTTTGTCAGTGAGCATATACTCAAAATGTCTGGGTATAATAATCACTTGATTCAATTGGGAGTTACTCTTCCAGATGATTGCGTCATTGACAGAATTCTCCAATCACTGCCACCAAGCTACAAGAGCTTTGTGATGAACTATAATATGCAAGGGATGAACAAGACTATTCCCGAGCTCTTCGCAATGCTAAAAGCTGCGGAGGTAGAAATCAAGAAGGAGCATCAAGTGTAGATGGTTAACAAAACCACTAGTTTCAAGAAAAAGGGCAAAGGGAAGAAAAAGGGGAACTTCAAGAAGAACGGCAAGCGAGTTGCTGCTCAAGAGAAGAAACCCAAGTCTGGACCTAAGCCTGAAACTGAGTGCTTCTACTACAAGCAGACTGGTCACTGGAAGCGGAACTGCCCCAAGTATTTGGCGGATAAGAAGGATGGAAAGGTGAACAAAGGTATATGTGATATACATGTTATTGATGTGTACCTTACTAATGCTCGCAGTAGCACCTGGGTATTTGATACTGGTTCTGTTGCTAATATTTGCAACTCGAAACAGGGACTACAGAATAAGCGGACACTAGCAAAGGACGAGGTGACGATGCGCGTGGGAAACGGTTCCAAAGTCGATGTGATCGCGGTCGGCACGCTACCTCTACATCTACCTTCGGGATTAATATTAGACATAAATAATTGTTATTTGGTGCCAGCGTTGAGCATGAACATTATATCTGGATCTTGTTTAATGCGAGACGGTTATTCATTTAAATCAGAGAATAATGGTTGTTCTATTTATATGAGTAATATCTTTTATGGTCATGCGCCTTTGAAGAGTGGTCTATTTTTGATGAATCTCGATAGTAGTGATACACATATTCATAATGTTGAAGCCAAAAGATGCAGAGTTGATAATGAAAGTGCAACTTATTTGTGGCACTGTCGTTCAGGTCATATCGGTGTAAAGCGCATGAAGAAACTCCATACTGATGGACTTTTGGAACCACTTGATTATGAATCACTTGGTACTTGCGAACCATGCCTCATGGGCAAGATGAGTAAAACACCGTTCTCCGGTACTATGGAGAGAGCAACAGATTTGTTGGAAATCATACATACCGATGTATGTGGACCGATGAATATTGAGGCTCGTGGCGGATATCGTTATTTTCTCACATTCACAGATGACTTAAGCAGATATGGGTATATCTACTTAATGAAACACAAGTCTGAAACATTTGAAAAGTTCAAAGAATTTCAGAGTGAAGTTGAAAATCATCGTAACAAGAAAATAAAGTTTCTACGATCTGATCGTGGAGGAGAATATTTGAGTTACGAGTTTGGTGTACATTTGAAAAATTGTGGAATAGTTTCGCAACTCACGCCACCCGGAACACCACAGCGTAATGGTGTGTCCGAACGTCGTAATCGTACTTTACTAGATATGGTGCGATCTATGATGTCTCTTACTGATTTACCGCTATCGTTTTGGGGATAAGCTCTAGAGACGGCCGCATTCACGTTAAATAGGGCACCATCTAAATCCGTTGAGACGACGGCTTATGAACTATGGTTTGGCAAGAAACCAAAGTTGTCGTTTCTTAAAGTTTGGGGCTGCGATGCTTATGTGAAAAAGCTTCAACCTGATAAGCTCGAACCCAAATCGGAGAAATGTGTCTTCATAGGATATCCAAAGGAAACTGTTGGATACACCTTCTATCACAGATCCGAAGGCAAGACTTTTGTTGCTAAGTTCGGAAACTTTCTAGAGAAGGAGTTTCTTTCGAAAGAAGTGAGTGGGAGGAAAGTAGAACTTGACGAGGTAACTGTACCTACTCCTTTATTGAGAAGTAGTACATCACAGAAAACTGTTTCTGCGACACCTACACCAATAAGTGAGGAAGCTAATGATGCTCATAAAACTTTAGATCAAGATACTACTGAACCTCGTAGATCAACCAGAGTGAGATCCGCACCAGAGTGGTACGGTAATCCTGTTCTGGAGGTCATGATATTAGATCATGATGAACCTACGAACTATGAAGAAGCGATGGTGAGCCCAGATTCCGCAAAGTGGCTTGAAGCCATGAAATCTGAGATGGGATCCATGTATGAGAACAAAGTATGGACTTTGGTTGACTTGCCCGATGATCGGCAAGCAATTGAGAACAAATGGATCTTTAAGAAGAAGACTGACGCTGATGGTAATGTTACTGTCTACAAAGCTCGACTTGTCGCAAAAGGTTTTCGACAAGTTCAAGGGATTGACTACGATGAGACTTTCTCACCCATAGCGATGCTTAAGTCTGTCTGAATCATGTTAGCAATTGCCGCATTTTATGATTATGAAATTTGGCAGATGGATGTCAAAACTGCATTCCTGAATGGATTTCTGGAAGAAGAGTTGTATATGATGCAACCGGAAGGTTTTGTCGATCCAAAGGGAGCTAACAAAGTGTGCAAGCTCCAGCGATCCATTTATGGACTGGTGCAAGCCTCTCGGAGTTGGAATAAACACTTTGATAGTGTGATCAAAGCATTTGGTTTTATACAGACTTTCGGAGAAGCCTGTATTTACAAGAAAGTGAGTGGGAGCTCTGTAGCATTTCTAATATTATATGTGGATGACATATTACTGATTGGAAATGATATAGAATTTCTGGATAGCATAAAGGGATACTTGAATAAAAGTTTTTCAATGAAAGACCTCGGAGAAGCTGCTTACATATTAGGCATAAAGATCTATAGAGATAGATCAAGACGCTTAATTGGACTTTCACAAAGCACATACCTTGACAAGATTTTGAAGAAGTTCAAAATGGATCAAGCAAAGAAAGGGTTCTTGCCTGTGTTACAAGGTGTGAGATTGAGTAAGACTCAAAGCCCGACCACTACATAAGATAGAGAGAAAATGAAAGATATTCCCTATGCTTCAGCCATAGGCTCTATCATGTATGCAATGCTGTGTACCAGACCTGATGTGTGCCTTGCTATAAGTTTAGCAGGGAGGTACCAAAGTAATCCAGGAGTGGGTCACTGGACAGCGGTCAAGAACATCCTGAAATACCTGAAAAGGACTAAGGATATGTTTCTCATATATGGAGGTGACAAAGAGCTCACCGTAAGAGGTTACGTTGATGCAAGCTTTGACACTGATCCGGACGATTCTAAATCGCAAACCGGATACGTGTTTACATTAAACGGTGTAGCTGTCAGTTGGTGCAGTTCTAAACAAAGCGTCGTAGCGGGATCTACATGTGAAGCGGAGTACATAGCTGCTTCGGAAGCAGCAAACGAAGGAGTCTGGATGAAGGAGTTCATATCCGATCTAGGTGTCATACCTAGTGCATCGGGTCCAATGAAAATCTTTTGTGACAATACTGGTGCAATTGCCTTGGCAAAGGAATCCAGATTTCACAAAAGGACCAAACACATCAAGAGACGCTTCAACTCCATCCGGGACCTAGTCCAGGTGGGAGACATAGAGATTTGAAAGATACATACGGATCTGAATGTTGCAGACCCGTTGACTAAGCCTCTTCCACGAGCAAAACATGATCAGCACCAAGACTCCATGGGTGTTAGGATCATTACAGTGTAATCTAAATTATTGACTCTAGTGCAAGTGGGAGACTGAAGGAAATATGCCCTAGAGGCAATAATAAAGTTATTATTTATTTCCTTATATCATGATAAAGGTTTATTATTCATGCTAGAATTGTATTAACCGGAAACATAATACATGTGTGAATACATAGACAAACAGAGTGTCACTAGTATGCCTCTACTAGACTAGCTCGTTAATCAAAGATGGTTATGTTTCCTGACCATAAACAAAGAGTTGTTATTTGATTCACGAGGTCACATCATTAGTTGAATGATCTGATTGACATGATCCATTATATTAGCTTAGCACCCGATCGTTTAGTATGTTGCTATTGCTTTATCCATGACTTATACATGTTCCTATGACTATGAGATTATGCAACTCCCGTTTGCCGGAGGAACACTTTGGGTACTACCAAACGTCACAACGTAACTGGGTGATTATAAAGGAGTACTACAGGTGTCTCCAATGGTAGATGTTGGGTTGGCGTATTTCGAGATTAGGATTTGTCACTCCGATCGTCGGAGAGGTATCTCTGGGCCCTCTCGGTAATGCACATCACTTAAGCCTTGCAAGCATTGCAACTAATAAGTTAGTTGCGGGATGATGTATTACGGAACGAGTAAATAGACTTGTCGGTAACGAGATTGAACTAAGTATTGGATACTGACGATCGAATCTCGGGCAAGTAACATACCGATGACAAAGGGAACAACGTATGTTGTTATGCGGTCTGACCGATAAAGATCTTCGTAGAATATGTAGGAGCCAATATGGGCATCCAGGTCCCGCTATTGGTTATTGACCGGAGATGTGTCTCGGTCATGTCTACATTGTTCTCGAACCGTAGGGTCCGCACGCTTAACGTTACGATGACAGTAATTATGAGTTTATGCATTTTGATGTACCGAAGGTTGTTCGGAGTCCCGGATGTGATCACGGACATGACGAGGAGTCTCGAAATGGTCGAGACGTAAAGATTGATATATTGGAAGCCTATGTTTGGACATCGGAAGTGTTTCAGGTGAAATCGGGATTTTACCAGAATACTGGGAGGGTTACCGGAAACCCCCGGGAGCCAAATGGGCCAACATGGGCCTTGGTGGAAAGGTGAAAGGGCTGCCCTCCTGGGCTGCGCGCCTCCCCCCTTCCCCTAGTCCTATTAGGACTAGGGAAGGTGGCCGGCCAGCCCCTCTCTCTTTCCCCACTTGGGGAGTCCTATTAGGAATAGGATTGGAGGGGAGTCCTACTCCCAGCGGGAGTAGGACTCCTCCCATGGCTGCCGCACCCCTCCCCCTTTGCCCCTTTATATACGGGGGCAGGGGGCACCTCTAGACACACAATTGATCATTGAGATCTTTCCTTAGCCGTGTGCGGTGCCCCCTGCCACCAAATTCCACCTCGGTCATATTGTCGCAGTGCTTAGGCGAAGCCCTGCGTCAGTAGTACATCAAGATCGTCACCACGCCGTCGTGCTGACGGAACTCTTCCTCGACGCTTTGCTGGATCGGAGCCCGAGGGTCATCATCGATCTGAACGTGTGCTAAGAACTCGGAGGTGCCGGAGTAACGGTGCTTGGATCGGTCGGACCGAGAAGAAGACGTACGACTACTTCCTCTACGTTGTGTCAAACGCTTCCGTTGCGATCTACAAGGGTACGTAGATCATACTCTCCCCTCGTTGCTATGCATCACCATGATCTTGCGTGTGCGTAGGAATTTTTTTGAAATTACTACGTTCCCCAACAGAAAGTAGGTGTACCGGTCTATCCAACGTAAGGTGCTAGCTCTTCTGAAAGACTATGTCTCGGTGTAGTGCGAGAAATCAAACGGAGGCGATCGAGTCTTGTGGGATAATGTGCGCAAACCTCTGCAGAGTGTACAAACTAATCATGATTAGCCGTGTCCCCGGTTATGGACAACTTGAGTATCTAGTACTTGAATATCATGTGAATTTCATCATGTTACTTCTAATTAATATTGTTGGGTTTTAATTGTTCATTTAATTGGGATCGGAATGCTGTCAACCATTCTCGATGTTTAACAACCACCATGATAGTTAAATAAATTTATTCCTTTGCAGTAGGGAAAAATTGGCTTTACGCAAAACTGTAACCGTAGAGCTTTCCACCAGCCATACATGCATATAGTATAGCTCATTACTGTTCATTACTCTCTATGTGTTACATTGCCAGCATATTTCATGTGTTGACCCGTTTTCGGGCTGCAACTTTCATGTTGCAGACTTTTCACACGACGAGTAAGGTGCTTTTAGGTCATGGTTCTATACTCAGTGATGCCGTTGGAGTTGATGGACTCACTTATCTTCCAAGCCTTCCGCTGTTATCGTTATTAGATGGCCTTAAGCCATATTTATTGTAATAAGTTCTCTTTGAGACACCGATGTAATAAGTGTGTGATTGCTACTCTGTTATAAATCCTTCGAAGTACTGTGTGGTGTCAGCATTACTGATCCAGGGATGACACCGGAGCACAGAGACTTGATCCATTCGGGTCGGGTCGCTATAGCAAAACTGCTTGGGGAGATTGTTCCTTGGTATGTGACTGCTCCATTGGTCCAATTAGTTTTTGTTCTAGTGCTTTATTCATTGCAAATTTGTGCTGCATAGGTGACCATGTTCTTGAGCTTGCATGTCAAATTTATATGGTTCCAAGTAGTTCTAATGCTTGATATAGGCCCTAGGCACTTGTAGGAGTTGTTGCTATCACTTTTGTTGAGATTTGTTCACTTTTGTTTGAAGTTACTAAAAATTTCAGAATATTGCAGAAAAATAATGAAGATACTTTTGAGGGGCTCATCTAGCCGAAGCTCGAGGGAAAAATAAAATGAAGAAGTACAGAGGCTCAAATATAATTTGCCTCGTACTGCGGAGGTCCGGCCGTGTGAATGGCCTTCCGATGACTTATTGAGAAGAGCCGGGATTTATGAGGATTTCTATTCATTGATTGAGAATGCTGGCCTCACCGACTTCCTCTGCGACCAACGTCATCAGTATCTCTTACTCACATATACTTTTGTGCAAAACTTCTACTTTTTCCCTAAGGAATCACCTCCTTCAGTAGAGTTTCATTTATATGACGTTGTTAAGAAAATGCCATTAGCTGAATTTTGCGAAGTCTGCCACATACCCCCTGAGGGCACCTTAGAGGAGCCACACCGTAAAGAGGTGTAAGCATTCATTAACACTATCACTGTGGGAGAAACGAGGAAGGTTTCTGATGCAAGAATCACTAGCGTACATTTTGCTGTTCTACGCTACTTTGCCATATTTGCTAGTCGTTGCTTGATTGGTCGTGGAAATTGTGGAAACCTTAGTGTTCTTGATATTATTATTTTGTTCCATGGTTTATACCGCGATAACACTGTTAGTATGGGCGGAATTATTGCTAGACAGTTAAGTATGAACCGTACTAAGGATCCCATCTTTGGAGGCATTTATGCTTCACGCCTCGCTGCACATTTTAACATAGCTATTAGTCTTCCTGAGAAAGAAGAAAAATTGCTGCCTAGTGCTTATCTAGACTATAAGAGTATGCTAGCGCATGATTTTCTTATTAAGGGCACGGAAGGAGAGCTCAAATATAAATTATTCTTTCATAAACATCATCCTGAAACTATTACCTTGCCTGCTCGTTCTTTGTTTAATTTTGAAGGACCTTATCTTGTTACGTGGGCTGCCGTTCAAGCCTACCGGAATCCTGCACCAACCCCGGAACCAGAACCACAGATGAGCCTCCACGACAATCTGTTTATTCTTGGGATCCAGAGATGGCTGTCAGCCAATGGCAGTCAGAGTCTTCTTCATCACAGTATGATCCCAACTACTATTCGTCGTAGTACGACCCCAGCTACACCTATGGGTATCCGCCAGGCTATCCCTGGCAATAAACCTACTTAGGCCAAAAGCCTAAGCATGGGAGAGTATGTATTTCTCACCGACATTACATTTATGTTCACACACACTCATTGCTAGATGCCGGTGCTCATACTCTTTCACTGTAATATCCATGCTAGTTTATTTTCTTTTTCCTGCTTTCTTCTTGTGTGTTTGTTAAACCTTAAGAAAAACCAAAAAAAATTAGTAGTAGTTTACTTTTCTGCTGTAGTAGTAATAATTAAAAAAGAAAACCAAAAAATATTTCATGTTCTTCTTTTGTTTGTTGGGAGCTTTCCCGTGTAAATAGTTTTTATTTCTTTTCTTTTCTTTGGGGGTCGATAGGAGAAGATCATGATTAAATTGTTGTAGTGGCTCTTATAAGCATGATTTTTGATTTAACCAAGAGCCCATATTGCCTTGCCTTCTCCTGTTTATTGAATGCTCGCAGATTTCAGCTTAGTCCAATGCACGTGCACTCTTATTATTATTCACATCGTTTGGTCATGCAAGTGAAAGGCAATTATGATGATATATGATGGACTGACTGAGATGGGAAAAGCTGGTATGAACTCGACCTCTTTTGTTTTTGTAAATATGATGAGTTCATCGTTCTTGATTCAGCTTATTATGAATAAACATGTTTGCAATGACAATTAGAGATCATAGTTGCTTGTGCCATGCTTGATTAGCTATGAGTTATAATGGTTTACCTTGCGTGCCAACATGCTATTGAGATGGTTATGATGTGGTATAGTGGGGTGGTATCCTCCTTTGAATGATTTAAGTGACTTGACTTGGAAAATGTTCACGCATGTAGTTGAAACAAAATCAACATAGCCTTCACGATATTTATGTTCATGGTGGATTATTTCCTACTCATGCTTGCATCCAATGTTTATTAATTTTAATGCATGTACATGGCTGTTGTCGCTCTCTAGTTGGTCGCTTCCCAGTCTTTTGCTAGCCTTCACTTGTACTAAGCGGGAATACTGCTTGTGCATCCAATACCTTAAACCCCAAAGTTATTCCATATGAGTCCACTATACCTTCCTATATGCGGTATTTAACTGCCGTTCCAAGTAAATTTGTATGTGCCAAACTCTAAACCTTCAAATAAACATTATGTTTTGTATGCTCGAATAGCTCATGTATCAACCAAGGCTGCCCTTATCTTCCATGTTAGGCGGGTTATTCACAAGAGGAGTGGACTCCGCTCCTCACTCACAAGAAAATGGCTGGTCACCGGCATGCCCAGTCCCATGCTTTATGCAAACTAAATCAAAATTAATTGCAAACAAAACTCCCCCTGGGACCTGATGTTTGTTGGAGGCACTCATTCTTTCGAGCAAGTCGTGGATTGATGCTTGTTGGTGGAGGGGGAGTATAAACTTTACCATTCTGTTTGGGAACCGCCTATAATGTGTGTAGCATGGAAGATATCGCCATCTCTTAGTTGCTATGTTGACAATGAAAGTATACCGCTCAAAATATTATTTATCTCTATTTCAAAACCGAGCTCTGGCACCTCTACAAATCACTGCTTCCCTCTGCGAAGGGCCTATCCATTTACTTTTATGTTGGGTACTCACCCTCTTATTAAAAAGCACTAGCTGGAGAGCACAACTATCATTTGCATTCATCACTATTAATCTATATTGGGTGTGACTATGATTGGATCTCTTTTACCATGAATTACAATGTCTAGTCAGTCCTTGATCTTTAAAGGTGCTCTGCATTTATGTTTTGCGGTCTCAGAAAGGGCTAACGAGGTACCATCTTGTTATGTCATATTATGATTGTTTTGAGAAAGTGTTGTCATCCGAGATTTATTATTATGGCTCGCTAGTTGATTATGCTATTGATATGAGTAATCATGAGACCTGAGAATTTTTGCAAATGTGCTTAGTTATAATATTTGCTGAAAACTTGAATGTTGGCTTGACATATTTACGACAACAAGAGCAAACAGAGTTTGTAAAAGTTTTTCTTTATTTCTTTCAGTTTGTCAACTCAATTGCTTGAGGACAAGCAAGGGTTTAAGCTTGGGGGAGTTGATACGTCTCCGTCGTATCTAATTTTCCAAACACTTTTGCCCTTGTTTAAGACTCTAACTTGTATGATTTGAATGGAACTAACCCGGACTGGCGTCGTTTTCTGCAGAATTGCCATGATGTTGTTTTATGTGCAGAAAACAAAAGTTCTCGGAATGACCTGAAACTCCACGGAATATCTTAGAATAAATAATAAAAAATCCTCGCCAAAGATGAAGACTAGGGGGCCCACACCCTATCCACGAGGGTGGGGGCGCGCCCCACCTCCTAGGGCGCGCCACCCTACCTCGTGGCCCCCCTGGAGACTCTCCGACGCCAACTCCAACTCTATATATTTGCTTTCGGGGAGAAAAAATAGGAGAGAAGAAATCATCATGTTTTACGATATGGAGCCGCCGCCAAGCCTTAAAACCTCCCGCGAGGGCTGATCTGGAGTCCGTTCGGGGCTCCGGAGAGGGGGATTCGTCGCCGTCGTCATCATCAACCGTCCTCCATCAACAATTTCATGATGCTCACCGTCGTGCGTGAGTAATTCCATCATAGGCTTGCTAGACGGTGATGGGTTGGATGAGACCTATCATGTAATCGAGTTAGTTTTGTTAGGGTTTGATCCCTAGTATCCACTATGTTCTGAGATTGATGTTGCTATGACTTTGCTATGCTGAATGCTTGTCACTAGGGCCCGAGTGCCATGATTTTAAATCTGAACCTATTATGTTTTCATGAATATATGTGTGTCCTTGATCCTATCTTGCAAGTCTATAGTCACCTACTATGTGTTATGATCCGGCAACCCCGAAGTGACAATAATCAGGACCACTCCCGGTGATGACCATAGTTTGAGGAGTTCATGTATTCACTATGTGCTAATGCTTTGTTCTGGTTCTCTATTAAAAGGAGGCCTTAATATCCCTTAGTTTCCATTAGGACCCCGCTGCCACGGGAGGGTAGGACAAAAGATGTCATGCAAGTTCTTTTCCATAAGCACGTATGACTATATTCGAAATACATGCCTACATTACATTGATGAATTGGAGCTAGTTCTGTGTCACCCTATGTTATGACTGTTACATGATAAACCGCATCTGGCATAATTATCCATTATCGGTCCAATGCCTACGAGCTTTCCATATACTGGTTTACGCTTATTTACTTTCTTGTTGCTACTGTTACAATCACTACAAAATACCAAAAATATTACTTTTGCTTCTTTTACTTTTGTTGCCGTTACCACCACTATAATATTACTTTGCTACTAAACACTTTGCTGCAGATATTAAGTTTCCAGGTGTGGTTGAATTGACAACTCAGCTGCTAATACTTGAGAATATTCTTTGGCTCCCCTTGTGTCGAATCAATAAATTTGGGTTGAATACTCTACCCTCGAAAGCTGTTGCGATCCCCTATACTTGTGGGTTATCAGCCATACTTATTCCTTAGAATAGTATTTTGAACAATTTCCACATTGTCATTTGACTCCTTTGAAACATTTTTGCTTTCAGATGGAACCCACGAGGCAGGTCATGCGCCACACGACGGCCATTGGTGCCTCGGGATCACCTGTCATGCTAGCTGAGATGATGACCTATCTGGGTTATCACTGGCACCCTGAGTACACCGTCTTCGAGGAGTACCAGGACTTTAACCAGGAGCAGTACCGTTCCATCGTCCACCTCTACTCTCGGGAGTATGACTCCGCTACTGTGTTGCACACCGCTCATGGTGTTGGGGTGACTATCGATATGGCAGTTCACGATGCTGCTTATGGTGCTCTGACACGCCTTCGTGGAGAGTATCGGGAGTTGGACACCTCCCCTTTCAGGCACATTGCTATCGCATTTGATGTTGGTGCGGAGGGTTACTACACTGCTCCCTACTCCACTGTCACCCGAGAGCCCTTCTACCATCAGAACCTGGTTCTGCATCCTGATGGGCTGGATCGAGCTAACCGAGCTCTTCGCCATGAGTTGTACACCACCCGTCAGCACCTTTACTGTGCTCTGATGCTGTTGCACCCCTTTGTCAGATCTAGAGAGATGCCGCGTTCTGCGATCTACTCAGCCAGGACCGTGATGCCCCAGGGTGTCGGCTAGCCAGAGGTGGGAGGCTACTCTCCCCCACTTGGTCCTCTTCTGCCACCTGAGCGTCGGGTTCTGCACCAGAGTAACCGCGGACCCCAGGTTTCTGACGTGGAGTTCCCGATGCGACACTACCAGCTTTCAGGCTACAGCTACCTCCACAGTCCCTCTTGGGACTGATGTAGGCTTGCTTGTTAGTGTTAGATGCATTCGCCGCGAGCCTGTGTGCCGCCTATGATGTTTTTATTCTATGTACTAAACTCTGTGTACCGAACTCTATGCATGATCCCTTTTGTAAGATATGCCGACTACAATGTAGTATCTATTGTTCTCCTTTCATTATGCATGTTTCATCATGAATGATTCTTGTCTTTGCAATTTCTCAATGCTGAACTACCCCAGTTATATATTAGCAGGATGGATAGACCAGGTGGTCGTGGTAGTGGTGGCAACGCCCCACCACCGCCTGAGTACATGGCTGGTATGATCCAACAGTTCAAACTGAACCGCCAATTCATGGAAAATATGATGGCTCAGTTTCCTCGCCCCAATATGAACCAGCAGCCAACCCAAGTAACTCTGCAGGATTTCATGCGCCTCAACCCAACTGTGTACCGCAGCTCAACTCAGCCTCTGGATGCTGATGACTGGCTCCATGACATCACCTATGAAATGGAGTTTGCTGATGTAGCCTCTGCCAGCTATGTCACCTTTGCTTCCTTCTTCCCGAAGGGACCCGCGGCTCAATGGTGGGACAGCCACATGCGTACTCTGCCAGCTGGAACAATCATCACCTGGCCAGACTTCCAAGATGCTTTCCGTGCCCGCTTCATTCCTCAGGGAGTCATGGACCGAAAGAAGCGAGAGTTCCGCAACCTCAGCCAAGGCAACAAAACTATTGAAGCTTCTCAGCGGGAGTTTCTGGACTTGTCTCGCTATGCTGAAGAGGACATTGCAACTGATGCACGCAGACAGGAGAAGTTCCATGACGGCCTTCAAGCTGACATCAAGCTCGCACTTCTAGTGCATGACTTTACTGATTTCGCCACCTTGGTGAACAAGGCCATCAATGTCGAAACTGGTCTGCAGGAATACCAGAGCTCTCACAGGCGCAACCGTGATACGGGCTCATCTTCGGGCCCGCCCTCGCAGAAGCGTAAGATATGGATTCCCAACAGCATGTACTAGCCAACTGCTCCTGCCCCAAGGCAGACCTATGCTGCACCTCGTCTGCCTCCTCCTCCATCTAGGCAACCAAGGCTTCCAGCACCACCAACCCAAGCTCCAGTTCCCACTCCCAATAATGGTCTATGCTACAAGTGTAGTCAACCAGGTCATCATGCCAGGGACTGCAATCAGAACCAGAATCAACTGGCCCTTCCCGCAGCTGGCCGTGGAAGCAACCAGCCCTGCAACAGCAATGTCAAGTCTTATGGTCGTGTTCATGCCAACCATGTTGATTTGAACGAAGCTCAAGACCAGCCTGCTACTGTGATGGGTACACTCCTCGTAAATTCAGTACCAGCATCCGTTTTATTTGATATAGGTGCATCACATTCATTCATGTCAGAAGATTTTGCATGCTTGCATGACATTAAATGTGAGGACATGAACGCTTCGCTATTAGTGCACACCCCTGCGGGCCAATGTCGGACCTCCATGATTTGCAACGACGTCCTCGTTGAAATCGAAGGACTGAAATTTCTTGTCTCTCCCATCGTACTGAAGTCCTGTAGCATTGATCTCATTCTGGGAATGAATTGTTTAAAAGTGCATACTGCTTCTATCATTTGCGCCACCAAGACCATCCATCTGCTACACCCTTCTGATGAAATAATAAGCTACAATGCTCGTCTGGTTCAGAATGCCGAGGCAAGGCTCTATGCGTTGAATGCATTGAACGCTGCACCACTCGAGGGCATTGAAAACATTCCCGTCGTGCGTGAATTCCTCGACGTCTTTCCTGAAGAACTTCCAGGGATTCCCCCTGCTAGAGCTGTCGAATTCATCATCCACTTGAAACCAGGCACCACTCCTATAGCCAAGCGACCCTAAAAGATGCCGCCGCATGAACTCATTGAGCTCAAGGAGGAAATTGACAAATCTCTTCGAAGTGGTTTCATTCTCCCAAGTTGCTCTCCTTGGGGAGCACCTTCTCTGTTTGTCAAGAAGAAGGATGGGACAAATCGATTAGTTCAAGACTACCGTCCTATAAACCAAGCTACCATCCAGAATAAATATCCTCTTCCTCGGATCAATGATCTGTATGATCAACTGGCTGGTTCATCAGTGTTCTCTAAACTCGACTTGAGGTTGGGTTACCACCAGATCCGTGTTCGTGAACAAGATATCCCAAAGACCACCTTCGTGACTCGATATGGATCATACGAGTACACCGTCATGTCTTCCAGCTTAACCAATGCTCCAGCCACCTTCTCTCATCTGATGAACTATATATTCATGGATTACCTCGACAAGTTCGTTGTGGTTTATCTGGATGATATCCTGGTATTTTCCAAGAACGAAGAAGAGCACGCTGAACATCTTCGTCTTGTGCTGGAAAAGCTACGAGAACATCAACTGTATGACAAGTTCTACAAATGTGAATTCTGGCTACCTGAAGAAACCTATCTTGGGCATGTCATCTCTAAGGATGGTATTGCCGTTAACCCTGAACGAGTTCAGGCTATTCTCGATTGGACTCCTCTGAAGAATGTCAAGCAAGTCAGAAGTTTTCTCGGTCTCGCCAGCTATTGCCGTCGATTCGTCGAGAACTTCTCCAAGATCGCCAGGCCTCTGACTAACCTGTTGCATAAGGGTGTCAAGTTCTAGTGGACAGATAAATGTCAGGAAAGTTTCCAGGCACTCAAAGACAAGTTGACTTCTGCCCCAGTGCTTGCTCCACCTGATACTAAGAAGGACTTTGTCATTTACTGCGATGCTTCCCATCAAGGGTTAGGTTGTGTCTTAATGCAAGACCGCAAAGTAATTGCTTATGCCTCTCGACAATTGCGCCCTGATGAAGAGAACTACATAGTTCATGATCTCGAGCATGCTGTTGTCATTCATGCACTTAAACAGTGGCGACATTACCTTCTCGGAAATCGTTGTGAGATCTTCACCGACCACCAAAGTCTGAAGTATCTGTTTACTCGGCCAGACCTGAACCTCCGTCAGCAGAGATTTCCGAATCAATAACAGCAGGTATGATTAATTGGCAACGATATTGCCTTAAAAATTGTTTTGGAGTCGGTTTACTTACCGTACCACATACCTATTCCTTTTCGGAGTCTGAAACGTTCTGGAAAGTGTGCCTTATGTATTCCTCTGGGGTTACGGTTTCAATAATATTGGTTTCAACATTTATGGGATTGCCTGAGATATAATGTTTTATTCTTTGACCGTTTACCACCTTCGGATTTGTGCCTTTGAAGTTGTTGATTTTTATTGCACCGGAACGATAGACCTCCTCGATAACATAGGGGCCTTCCCATTTAGAGAGAAGTTTTCCTGCAAAAAATCTTAGACGAGAGTTGTATAGCAATACATAATCACCTACATTAAACTCACGCTTTTGTATCCTTTTGTCATGCCATCTTTTAACTTTCTCCTTAAACAACTTGGCATTTTCATATGCTTGTGTTCTCCATTCATCAAGTGAGCTAATATCAAATAACCTCTTCTCACCGGCAAGTTTGAAATTATAATTAAGCTCTTTAATAGCCCAATATGCCTTATGTTCTAGTTCGAGAGGTAGGTGACATGCTTTTCCATAAACCATTTTATACGGAGACATACCCATAGGATTTTTATATGCAGATCTATATGCCCATAATACATCATCAAGTTTCTTGGACCAATTCTTCCTAGACCTATTAACAGTCTTCTGCAAAATTAATTTGAGCTCTCTATTACTCAACTCTACTTGACCACTAGACTGCGGGTGATAAGGAGATGCAATTCTGTGATTAACGTCATATTTAGCAAGCATTTTACGGAAAGCGCCATGAATAAAGTGTGAACCACCATCAGTCATTAAATATCTAGGGACTCCAAACCTCGGAAAAATAACTTCCTTAAGCATTTTAATAGAAGTATTATGATCAGCACTACTAGTTGGAATAGCTTCTACCCACTTAGTAACGTAATCAACAGCAACTAAAATATGTGTATATCCATTAGAGGCAGGAAAAGGTCCCATATAATCAAAGCCCCAAACATCAAACGGCTCAATAACAAGTGAATAATTCATAGGCATTTCTTGACGTCCACTAATATTACCAATTCTCTGGCATTCATCGCAAGACAAGACAAACTTATGGGCATCCTTGAAGAGAGTACGCCAATAAAAACCGGATTGCAATACCTTATGTGCAGTTCTATCTCCAGCGTGGTGTCCTCCATAAGCTTTGGAGTGGCACTTGTGTAAGATCTGTTCCTGTTCATGCTCAGGTACATAACGTCTAATAACACCATCTACTCCTTCTATATAAAGATGTGGGTCATCCCAAAAGTAATGCCTCAAATCATAGAAAAACTTTTTCTTTTGTTGGTATGTGAAGCTAGGTGGTATAAACTTAGCAACAATATAATTAGCATAATCAGCATACCATGGAGTACTAAGAGAAGTACTTATAACATTTAATTGTTCATCAGGAAAGCTATCATTAATTGGTAGTGGGTCATCAAGAACATTTTCTAACCTAGATAAGTTGTCTGCAACGGGGTTCTCAGCTCCCTTTCTATCAACAATATGCAAATCAAATTCTTGTACCAAGAGAACCCATCTAATAAGTCTAGGTTTAGCATCTTTCTTTTCCATCAGATATTTAATAGCAACATGATCAGTGTGAATAGTTACTTTAGAATCAACAATATAAGGTCTGAACTTATCACAAGCAAATACAACTGCTAAAAGTTCTTTTTCAGTAGTAGCATAATTTCTTTGAGCATTGTCTAGGGTCTTACTAGCATAATGGATAACGTTTAATTTCTTATCAACTCTTTGCCCTAAAACAGCACCTACAGCATAATCACTAGCATCATACATAATTTCAAAGGGTAGATTCCAGTCAGGTGGCTGAACAACAGGTGCAAAGACTAATGCTTTCTTAAGTATTTCAAATGCTTCTACACAATCATCATCAAAGACAAATGGTATGTCTTTTTGCAATAAATTTGTCAGAGCCCGAGAAATTTTTGAGAAGTCCTTAATGAACCTCCTACAAAATCTAGCATGACCAAGGAAACTTTTTATACCTTTGACGTCCTTGGGACATGGCATCTTTTCAATAGCATCAACTTTGGTTTTATCAACTTCAATACCTCTTTCGGAAACTTTGTGCCCCAAAACAATACATTCATTAACCATAAAGTGGCACTTTTCCCAATTCAAGACAAGATTAGTTTCTTCACATCTCTGCAAAACTCGATCAAGCTTGCTCAAGCAATCATCAAAAGAGGAACCATAGACGGAAAAATCGTCCATGAAAACCTCACAAATCTTTTCACAAAAGTCAGAGAATATAGACATCATGCATCTTTGAAAGGTAGCAGGTGCATTACATAAACCAAAAGGCATACATCTATAAGCAAAAGTACCAAAAGGGCATGTAAAAGTAGTCTTTGATTGATCTCTAGCTAACACAGGTATTTGAGAGAAACCAGAATAACCATCTAGAAAGCAGTAATGTTTGTGTTTCATAATCTTTCTAGCATTTGATCAATAAAAGGTAAGGGGTAATGATCTTTCTTAGTAGCTTTATTTAATTTGCGGAAATCAATTACCATCCTATAACTTGTAATAATTCTTTGTGGAATCAATTCATCTTTATCATTAGGAACAACAGTAATACCTCCCTTCTTAGGGACACAATGGACAGGACTTACCCACTGACTATCAGCAACTAGATAAATTATACCTGCCTCCAGAAGCTTGAGTATTTCTTTTCTTACCACTTCTTTCATTTTAGGATTCAGACGTCATTGAGGATCACGAACTGGTTTGGCATCTGCTTCCAAATTCATTTTATGTTGACATAGAGTGGGACTAATGCCCTTAAGATCATCAAAAGTATATCCAATAGCGGCACGGTGCTTCTTCAGCATTTTCAATAATCTTTCTTATTCATGCTCTGAAAGGTTAGCACTAATAATAACAGGATATATCATCTTTTCATCAAGATAAGCATATTTAAGATTATCAGGCAACGGTTTAAGCTCAAACACGGGATCACCCTTGGGTGGAGGAGGATCCCCTAAAATTTCAATAGGCAAGTTGTGTTGCAAAATAGGTTCCTGTTTAAAGAATACTTCATCTATTTCCCTTCTTTCATTCATAAACATATCATTTTCATGGTTTAGCAAATAGTGTTCTAAAGGATCGCTAGGAGGTACAGCAATAGAAGCGAGACCAATAACTTCACCCTTACTAGGTAATTCTTCCTCACGATGTTGTTTACTATATTTAGAGAAATTAAACTCATTAACCATATCATCCAAACCAATAGTAACAACATTCTTTTCGCAATCTATCCTAGCATTAACAGTGTTCAAGAAAATCAGCAGGATATTTAGTTTTCCCATACAAGACTTCGACATGTCTAACAATTCCCACTGGTGATATGGTATCCCTATTAGCAAGTTTAATTGTGACATCAATTTCTTCTAACTCAACAGGTGCAATGTCATGCATAATCTCTTTATATAAGTAAATAGGTATGGCACTAGCACTAGCACCCATATCACATAGGCCATGATAACAATGATCTCCTATTTTAACAGAAATAACAGGCACGCCTACCACGGGTCTATGTTTATCTTTATCACAAGGCTTAGCAACTCTAGCAGCTTCACCGCAAAATTGAATAACATGCCCATCAATATTATCAGACAAGAGATCTTTAACAATAGCAATATTAGGTTCTACTTTAACTTGCTCAGGAGGTGTATAAGTTCTAATATTGCTTTTACGAACAACAGTTGAAGCTTTAGCATGATCCTTTACTCTAATAGGGAAAGGTGATTTCTCAACATAAGCAGTAGGAACAATAGGATCATTATAAGTGACAGTCTTTCCTTCAACTTTAATAGGTGCAGCTACTTTTACTTCTATAGGAGGGTGATATTTAAACCACTTCTCCTTAGGGAGATCAACATAAGTAGCAAAAGATTCGCAGAAAGAAACTACTATCTCAGAGTCAAGTCCATATTTAGTGCTAAACTTACGGAAAATATCGGTATCCATAAAAGTTTTAACAAAATCAAACTTAGGTGTCATACCTGACTCCTTACCTTCGTCGAGGTCCCAATCTTCAGAGTTGCGTTTAACTCTATCCAATAAGTTCCATCTAAATTCATTAGTCTTCATCATAAAAGAGCTAGCATAAGAAGTATCGAGCATGGTGCGATTGTTTTCAGAAAGCCGAGCATAAAAACTTTGCATAATTATTTCTCTCGTGAGCTCATGATTGGGGCATGAATATAACATTGATTTAAGCCTCCCCCAAGCTTGAGCTATGCTTTCTCCATCGCGAGGCCAGAAATTATATATATAATTGCGATCACGATGAACAAGATGCGTAGGCTAATACTTTTGATGAAATTCCAATTTCAATCTTTTATAGTCCCACGATCTCGTATCACATAGCCTATACCATATCAATGTGTCTTCCTTCAAAGATAAAGGAAAGACCTTCTTCTTAGCAACATCATCGGGTACACCTGCAAGCTTAAATAATCCACAAACTTTATCCACATATAATAAGTGCTCATCAGGATGCTTTGTTCCATCTCCTGCGAAAGAGTTGGCTAGCAGTCTTTCCATCATACCCGAAGGAAATTCAAAAGGAGTTTCATTTTCAATAGTTTCAGTAGGTTGAGGAGCAACTCTTTGCTCCACTGGACGGGGCAAAGATAGCCTGAACAAGCCCCTCAAGGAATTACTTTCCATAATAACAAGTGACAGTAAATTTCAGCACACTATATAAATTTTTCCTTACCAAATTCCACCTACCAAAGGCCCTACACTCCCCGGCAACGATGCCAGAAAAGAGTCTTGATGACCCACAAGTATAGGGGATCTATCATAGTCCTTTTGATAAGTAAGAGTGTCGAACCCAACGAGGAGCAGAAGGAAATGATAAGCAGTTTTTAGCAAGGTATTCTCTGCAAGTACTGAAATAAGTGGTAACAGATAGTTTTGTAACAAGGTAAATTGTAACGAGAAACAAGTAACAAGAGTAAATAAAGTGCAGCAAAGTGTCCCAATCCTTTTTGTAGCAGAGGACAAGCCGGAACAAACTCTTATATAAGGAAAAGCGCTCCCGAGGACACATGGGAATATCGTCAAGCTAGTTTTCATCACGTTCATATGATTCACATTCGGTACTTTGATAATTTGATATGTGGGTGGACCAGTGCTTGGGTGTTGTTCTTACTTGAACAAGCATCCCACTTATGATTAACCTCTATTGCAAGCATCCGCAACTACATCAAAAGTATTAAGGTAAACCTAACCATAGCATGAAACATATGGATCCAAATCAGCCCCTTACGAAGCAACGCATAAACTAGGGTTTAAGCTTCTGTCACTCTAGCAACCCATCATATACTTATTACTTCCCAATTCCTTCCTCTAGGCCCAAATAATGGTGAAGTATTATGTAGTCGACATTCACATAACACCACTAGAGGCTAGACAACATACATCTTATCAAAATATCAAACGAATACCAAATTCACATGACTACTGATAGCAAGACTTCTCCCTTGTCCTCAGGAACAAATGTAACTACTCACAAAGAATATTCATGTTCAAAATCAGAGGGGTAATAATATGCATATAGGATCTGAACATATGATCTTCCACCAAATAAACCAACTAGCATCAACTACAAGGAGTAATCAACACTACTAGCAACCTACTAGCACCAATCCCGGACTTTGAGACAAGAATCGGATACAAGAGATGAACTAGGGTTTGGAGATGAGATGGTGCTGGTGAAGATGTTGATGGAGGTTGCCCTCTCCCGAATAGGTCTCTAATATTTGCTCCTTTTCCAGCCCAGAATTCCGGCTTCCGGCATTCTCCCTCTCTATGTAAACCTTGTAAAATAAGAGAGAATAGCCATAAGTATTGTGACATAACCTGAAATAACAGCCCATAATGCAATAAATATTGATAGAAAAGCATGATGCAAAATGGACGTATCAGGGGGTTATGCGTTAGAGACACCTGCATTCACCTTAAATAGGGCACCATCTAAATCCGTTGAGACGACGCCGTATGAACTGTGGTTTGGCATGAAACCTAAGTTGTCGTTTCTTAAAGTTTGGGGTTGTGATGCTTATGTGAAAAACTTCAGCCTGATAAACTCGAACCCAAATCGGAGAAGTAAGTCTTCATAGGATACCCAAAAGAAACTATTGGGTACACCTTCTATCACAGATCCGAAGGCAAGATCTTTGTTGCTAAGAATGGATCCTTTCTAGAGAAGGAGTTTCTCTCGAAAGAAGTGAGTGGGAGGAAAAGTAGAACTTGATGTGGTAATTGTACCTTCTCCAGAATTGGAAAGTAGGTCATCACAGAAATCAGTTCTAGTGATTCCTACACCAATTGGTGAGGAAGTTAATGATGATGATCATGAAACTTAGGATCAAGTTACTACAGAACTTCGTAGGTCAAACAGAACACGATATGCACCAGAGTGGTACAGTAACCCTGTTCTGGAAGTCATGTTACTAGACCATGTTGAACTTACGAACTATGAGGAAGCGACGATGAGCCCAGATTCCGCGAAATGGCTTGAGGCCATGAAAATCTGAGATGGGATCCATGTATGAAAACAAAGTGTGGACTTTGATGGATTTGCACGATGATCGGTAAACCATAGAAAATAAATGGATCTTCAAGAGGAAGACGGATGATGATAGTAGTGTTACTATCTACAAAGCTTGAATTGTCGCAAAAAGGTTTTTGACGAGTTCAAGGTGTTGACTACAATGAGATTTTCTCACTCGTATCGATGCTTAAGTCTGTCTGAATCATGTTAGCAATTGTCGCATTTTATGAAATCTGGCAAATGGATATCAAAACTACATTCCTTAATGGATTTATTAAAGAAGAGTTGTATATGATGCAACCAGAAGGTATTGTCAATGCTAAAGGTGCTAACAAAATGTGCAAGCTCCAGCGATCCATCTATGGACTGGTGCAAGCATCTTGGAGTTAGAATATACACTTTGATAAGTTGATCAAAGCATATACTTTTATACAGAGTTGCGGTGAAGCCTGTATTTACAAGAAAGTGAGTGGGAGCACTACAGCCTTTCTGATAAGTTTATGTGAATGACATATTGTTGATCAGAAATGATATAGAATTTTCTGGAAAGCATAAAGGAGTATTTGAAAGGAGTTTTTTCAAAAGAAATACCTCGGTGAAGCTCCTTACATATTGGGCATCAAGATCTATAGAGATAGATCAAGATGCTTGATAAGATTTTCAATGAGTACATACCTTGACAAGTTCTTGAAGTAGTTCAAAATGGAACAGTCAAAGAAAGAGTTCTTGCCTGTGTTGCAAAGGTGTGAAGTTGAGTAAGACTCAAAACCCGACCATGATAGAAAATAGAAAGAGAATGAAAGTCATTCCATATGCCTCAGTCACAGGTTCTATAAAGTATGCCATGCTGTGTGCCAGACCTATTGTATACCTTGCTATGAGTTTGCCAAGGGAGTACAATAGTGATCTAGGAGTAGATCACTGGACAGCGGTAAAATTATCCTTAGAAGACTAAGGAAATATTTCTTGGTTATGGAGGTGACAAAGAGTTCGTCGTCAAGAGTTACGTCGATGCAAACTTTTACACCGATCCAGATGAATCTGCATCTCAATTTGGATACATATTGGAAGTAGGAGCAATTAGCTAGAGTAGCTCTATGCAGAGCATTGTAGACATAGAAATTTGCAAAATACTTACGGATCTGAATGTGGCAGACCCGTAGACTAAAAACTTCTCTCACAAGCTAAACATGATCACACCTTATTACTCTTGGGTGTTAATCACATAAGCGATGCGAACTAGATTATTGACTCTAGTAAACCCTATTGTTGTTAATCACATAAAGATGTGAACAATTGGTGTTAAATCACATGGCGATGTGAACTAGATTATTGACTCTAGTAAACCCTATGGATCTTAATCACATAAAGATGTGAACCATTGGTGTTAAATCACATGGCGATGTGAACTAGATTATTGACTCTGGTGCAAGTGGGAGACTGAAGGAAATATGCCCTAGAGGCAATAATAAAGTTGTTATTTATATTTCCTTATATCATGATAAATGTTTATTATTCATGCTAGAATTGTATTAACCAGAAACTTAGTACATGTGTGAATACATAGACAAACAGAGTGTCCCTAGTATGCCTCTACTAGACTAGCTTGTTAATCAAAGATGGTTAAATTTCCTAACCATAGACATGTGTTGTCATTTGATGAATGGGATCACATCATTAGAGAATGATGTGATGGACAAGACCCATCTGTTAGCTTAGCACTATGATCGTTTAGTTTATTGTTATTGCTTTCTTCATGACTTATACATGTTCCTATGACTATGAGACTACGCAACTCCAGAATACCGGAGGAACACTTAGTGTGCTATCAAACGTCACAACATAACTGGGTGTTTATAAAGATGCTCTACGGGTGTCTCCGATGGTGTTTATTGAGTTGGCATAGATCGAGATTAGGATTTTTCACTCCGTGTACCGAAGAAGTATCTCTGGGACCTCTCGGTAATGCACATCACTATAAGCCTTGCAAGCAATGTGACTAATGAGTTGGTTACAGGATGATGCATTACAGAAAGAGTAAAGAGACTTGTCGGTAACGAGATTGAACTAGGTATGATGATACCGTCGATCGAATCTCGGGAAAGTAACATACAGATGACAAAGGGAACAACGTATGTTGTTGTGCGGTTTGATCGATAAAGATCTTCATAGAATATGTAGGAACCAATATGAGCATCCAGGTTCCGCTGTTGGTTATTAACCGGAGAAGTGTCTCGGTCATGTCTACATTGTTCTCGAACCCGCAGGGTCCGCACGCTTAACGTTGGATGATGATTAGTATTATGAGTTTATGTGATTTGATGTACTGAAGGTTGTTCGGAGTCCCGGATGAGATCATGGACATGACGAGGAGTCTCGAAATGGTCGAGACATAAAGATTGATATATTGGACCATGTTGTTCGGACTCCGGAAGTGTTCTGGAGAGTATCGGATAAAACCGAAGTGCCGGAGGGTTACCGGAACCCCCCGGGAAGTTAGTCGGCCACCATGGGCCTTAGAGGAGAGAGGGCCGGCCAGGAGGTGGCGCCCCCCGGTCCGAATTGGACAAGGGGTGGGGCGGCACCCCCTTCTTCCTTCTCTCCCCTTCCTCCTTCCTTTCCCTCCTAGTTGGACTAGGAAAGGGGGGAACCTACTCGTAGTAGGAGTAGGATTTACCCCCTTGGGGCGCGCCCCATGAGGCTGGCCGGCCCCCTCCTCCTTTCCTTTATATACGGGGGAGGGGGCACCCCATAGACACACAAGTTGATTTCTTAGCCGTGTGCGGTGCCCCCCTCCGCAGTTTTCCACCTCGGTCATATTGTCATAGAGCTTAGGCGAAGCCCTGCGTCGGTAACTTCATCATCACCGTCACCACGTCGTCATGCTGACGAAACTCTCCCTCGACCTCAGCTGGATCTAGAAGTTCGAGGGACGTCACCGAGTTGAACGTGTGCAGATCATGGAGGTGTCGTGCGTTCGGTACTTCATTGGTTGGATCGCGAAGACGTTCGACTATGATGTGTACTACACAACCTTCTTCTTGTAGACGTTGTTGGGCCTCCAAGTGCAGAGCTTTGTAGGACAGTAGCAAATTTCCCTCAAGTGGATGACCTAAGGTTTATCAATTCGTGGGAGGCGTAGGATGAAGATGGTCTCTCTCAAGCAACCCTGCAACCAAATAGCAAAGAGTCTCTTGTGTCCCCAACACACCCAATACAATGGTAAATTGTATAGGTGCACTAGTTCGGCGAAGAGATGGTGATACAAGTGCCATATGGACGGTAGATATGGGTTTTTGTAAACTGAAATTATAAAAACAGCAAGGTAACAAGTGGTAAAAGTGAGTGTAAACGGTATTGCAATGATAGGAAACAAGGCCTAGGGTTCATACTTTCACTAGTGCAAGTTCTATCAACAATAATAACATAATTTGATCATATAACTATCCCTCAACATGTAACAAAGAGTCACTCCAAAGTCACTAATAGCGGAGAACAAACAAAGAGATTATGGTAGGGTACGAAACCACCTCAAAGTTATTCTTTCCAATCAATCCGTTGGGCTATTCCTATAAGTGTCACAAACAACCCTAGATTTCGTACTAGAATAACACCTTAAGATACAAATCAACCAAAACCCTAATGTCACCAAGATACTCCAATGTCACATCAAGTATCCGTGGGCATGATTATACGATATGCATCACACAATTTCAGATTCATCTATTCAATCCAACACAAAGTACTTCAAAGGGTGCCCAAAAGTTTCTACCGGAGAATCACGACGAAAATGTGTGCCAACCCCTATACATAGGTTCATGGGCGGAACACGCAAGTTGATCACCAAAACATACATCAAGTGAGTCACGTGATATCCCATTGTCACCATAGATACGCACGGCAAGACATACATCAAGTGTTCTCAAATCTTTAAAGACTCAATCCGATAAGATTACTTCAAAGGGAAAACCCAATCCATTACAAGAGAGAAGAGGGGGAGAAGCAACATAAGATCCAACTATAATAGCAAAACTCGCGATACATCAAGATCATGCCAAATCAAGAACACGAGAGAGAGAGAGAGAGAGAGAGAGAGAGAGATCAAACACATATCTACGGGTACATACCCTCAGCCCCGAGGGTGAACTACTCCCTCCTCGTCATGGAAAGCGCCGGGATGATGAAGATGGCCACCAGTGAGGGTTCCCCCCTCCGGAACAGGGTCCGATTGACTTTTGGTGGTGTGAAGCCCGGATAATCAAGCTACAGTAAACCTCTGTTAATGATGCCACGTCACCACGATTATTGTTCCTAAACTCGCGTCAGTTCGAAACCCGGTTCAAATTTCAAATTTAGAATAAAGGCAAACAATAAAAGTTTTCAAATATTAAAAACGAAATGTTCGGGTGGAGCTGAATAATGCATAAGTAATTATGGTGAAGAAACCAATTTTTTATAAAGTGTTTAAGTGCTCAAAAATGATTAAAACAGTGGCTTAAGCAATTATATAAATGGCTTTTATAATTTCTAAAATATCAAACTAAATTATTTGAGTACCAATTTTTTGTGGTGGAGGTATATTTACTTATACTAATTTAGAAACTAGTTTTGTATTTTATTTTAACTAAAATAATGTGAAGTTATAAATAAACAGAAAAGTTTTTGAAAGAATAAAAGAAAACCATGAAAAGTAAAAAGAAAGGTCAGGCTGCACTATGCACTTGGCCCAGCCGCTCAACACTGCAGCCCAGCCCAACTCCCCCTCCCTCCTCATCCTCCTGTTCACACAAGAGGCACCGTGGACGCCCCTGCGTCGTCCATGGCGTGGAGGCCGCGACGTGTCGGCCATCCCGCGCCTCTCTGTCGTTTCCCCCGTGTGGATAAGACCCCCACACCCGTCCTCGAACCCTAGCGCGCCCGTTCCCCTCTCCCACTTCCCTCGTCCTCTCCCCCCTGCCTTACCCGAAGCTGAGCGCCGCCATGGCTGCAACCAGTGAAGCACGCGGCCACCAGTGTCTCTGGCGTGCGGGAGCACATCGAGGAGGTCCTTCGTGAGCGGCTTCGTCCATCCCGGGGACCAGCTCCAGCACGGATGCCCTCGACGCGGTCTTCATCTTCTTCATCTGGCCGCCACACCTCGCCGTCGTTGTCGTTGCTCCGGTCCGTCCCCGGCCACCCCCGACCTCCCGAGCTCGTCGTCGAGCACCTCAGTGAGCCACTCTTCTAAAACCCCCACTACCTATTGTTGATTCGTTGCCGAAACAACCATCACTGAGATCGTCTGAGACCCCGCGTACGCGTACGTGCTATGGAGTGCTGTGCTGCTCCTGTGCCGCTGCTTAGCCGCTGCTTCTGCTGCTGCTCTGCTCGTAGCTACTTCCGCTGCCTACTGCTGCCTCTAGTACCGCCGCTCGCGCCGCCCGCCTGCACCGTTGCCGCCCGCATTTGCCTAGCGCCGCTCCATGCTCCGTGCTCGCCACCGGCCGCTGCTGGGCGCCGCCGGTGCCGTGCCCTTCTGTGCCCCGTCCGCTGCTACTACCGTCTTGGCCGTGGCCATGGCTGCTGCCATGCGTGTGCACGGGCAAGCCCGCCTCTGGTGGCCGGCCCCGTGCCTAATTAGTAGTAGTAGTTAGATTAGGATTAAAAGTTAATGTTAAGTTAGTATTATAATAGTAGATGACATGTAGGACCCCTTGTTAGATTAAAATAAATAGATCAAAGTAAAATACCTGAGGAGTCCATGACAATTGGACCCTGCTGGCACTGTTCATCAATGGACCAGTCAACGTTGACTGAATCAACTAGCCCTTCCTGGCCCCACCTGTCATCCACTATGGCTAGCCCACAGTGGGTATAAAAAAATATTGCACCGTTTATTTTCAAATTATTAATAATTCCAGAACTCCAGAAATTGATTAAAACTTTGAAAATTTATATAAAATAATCCGTAACTCGGATGAAAATACTTTATACATGAAAGTTGCTCAGAACGATGAGACGAATCCGGATACTCAGCCCGTTCGTCCGCCACACATCCCTAGCATAGCGAACACGCAACTTCCCCCCTCCGGTTCACCGGTCTAAAAACGCAAAACACCGGGGTTACTTTCCCGGTTGTTTTCCCCCTTCGCCGGTATCACCTCCTACTACGTTAGGTCACCCCTAGCACCGCGTATCACCATGTTATGCTTTGTCTTGCTTTGATTGCTCTGTTATTTATTATGTTCCCCCTCCGTTACTTCTTTCCGGTAGACTCCGAGACTATTGCCGATGTTTGTGTGTTTGACTACATTGAAGATGACCCTTTCTTCTTGCCAGAGCAACCAGGCAAGCCCGCCCCCTTGATCACCAGATATTGCCTATTCTTCTCTATACTTCTTGCATTAGAGTAGTGTAGCATGTTACTGCTTTCAGTTAATCCTATACTACTGCATAGCCTGTCCTTGCTACTACTGTTGTTACCTTTACCTGCTATCCTACTTCTTAGTATAGGATGCTAGTGTTCCATCAGTGGTCCTACACTCTTGTCCGTCTGCCATGCTATACTACTGGGCCGTGATCACTTCGGGAGGTGATCACGGGCATATACTATATAATTTACACTGTTACATTACCTGTGATACTATTCGGAGATGGGGGCTGAAGGGGCAGGTGGTTCCACCCAGGTAGTGGCGGGCCTGGGTTCCCGACGGCCCCCGACTGTTACTTTGTGGCGGAGCGACAGGGCAGGCTGAGACCACCTAGGAGAGAGGTTGGCCTGGCCCTGGTCGGCGTTCGCGGATACTTAACACGCTTAACGAGTTCTTGGTATTTGATCTGAGTCTGGCCATTTGGTCTATACGCACTAACCAACTACGTGGGAAAGTTATGGGCACTCGACGTCGTGGTATCAGCCGAAGCATTCGTGACGTCAGCGACTGAGCGGCGCGCGCCGCATTGGACCGTAAGCTCGGGCTTGTATTAAGGGGCTAGGTCTGCTTCCGGCCGCGTACGCAACGTGCAGGTGTGCTAAGGGCGATGGTCCCAGACCCCTGTGCGCTTAGGTTTAGACCGGCGTGCTGACCTCTCTGTTGTGCCTAGGTAGGGTTGCGACGTGTTGATCTTCCGCGGCCGGGCATGACCCCGAAAAGTGTGTCCGGCCAAATGGGATCAAGCGTGTTGGGTTATGTGGTGCACCCCTGCAAGGAAGTTAATCTATTCGAATAGTCGTGTCCCTCGATAAAAGGACGACCCGGAGTTGTACCTTGACCTTATGACAACTAGAACCGGATACTTAATAAAACACACCCTTCCAAGTGCCAGATACAACCCGGTGATCGCTCTCTAACAGGGCATCGAGGAGGGGATCGTCGGGTAGGATTATGCTATGCGATGCTACTTGGAGGACTTCAGTCTACTCTCTTCTACATGCTGCAAGACGGAGGCTGCCAGAAGCATAGTCTTCGACAGGATTAGCTATCCCCCTCTTATTCTGGCATTCTGCAGTTCAGTCCACTGATATGGCCCTTTACACATATACCCATGCATATGTAGTGTAGCTCCTTGCTTGCGAGTACTTTGGATGAGTATTCACGGTTGCCTTGTTCCCCCTTTCCCATTTCTCTACCCGATTGCTGCGACCAGACGATGGAGTCCAGGAGCCAGACGCCACCTTCGACGACGACTCCTACTACTCGGGAGGTGCCTACTACTACGTGCAGCCCGCTGACGAAGACCAGGAGTAGTTTAGGAGGATCCCAGGCAGGAGGCCTACGCCTCTTTCGATCTGTATCCCCAGTTTGTGCTAGCCTTCTTAAGGCAAACTTGTTTAACTTATGTCTATACTCAGATATTGTTGCTTCCGCTGACTCGTCTGTGATCGAGCACTTGTATTTGAGCCCTCGAGGCCCCTGGCTTGTATTATGATGCTTGTATGACTTATTTATGTTTTAGAGTTGTGTTGTGATATCTTCCCGTGAGTCCCTGATCTTGATCGTACACGTTTGCATGCATGATTAGTGTACGATTGAATCGGGGGCGTCACAAGTTGGTATCAGAGGCGACTGCCTGTAGGAATCCCCCTTCCAAACTCCTTGGCCGAAGTCGAGTCTAGACATTGCAAAACTTTTACTAACATGGTTGTGCGGCCCATGGGCCCACGTCGCCATTGGGTGGTATTAGGATCTTTTACTCCTCGATCTTTACTCCGGGATTCTGAACTCTCTTCTTTTTGGGTTAAACGATTTTTACTAAAATCTAACTTTAGGTTCTCGAAAGTACTTTCTCCCGGAGAGCCCTATCAGTCCAGATGATCGCCGGCTGCACCAGAAGATTTCAAAAATACTCTCCGATTTTCTCTCGAGACCTTGTACCCGTTGCTTTTGCAATTCCCTTCCACCAAAATATCCCTATGGATAAATACTTACACCTGTCGTGCTTACTGTTATTCCTACTCGATCTTGTTATTACAAGATACCCTGAGAATATTTTGTGCCTACTGCCTTGTAGTTCTTTGCCACCTGAATACCCCTAGGAATAATTTCTCGCACTTTCCGAGTATCCGCTCATCCCCAGTTGTTCAGGTGTTTCACAAAAGTCTTTGAAATACTATTCAATCCTCCGAAAATCCTTAGCAGCTTTATTTCTCTGCAAATACTTGTCTACTTGCATTATGGATGCTTCCCAAATATCTGGCAATATTCACTAGTATCTTTTGACACCGTCATTTTGATCCTATTGATTCAACATGTGTGTGAATGCACACAATCATCTATCAACCCTTCTAAATTATCTTTCTGGCTCAGACATCATTTTTGAACATGAGCTGGTCGTCGACCAAACTATTTGTCGTCAATTGTGCCTCTGGTCTATCCAACTTATCCATCCTTGATCAGAGCGACGGCTTCTGATCCTTTGTTTTGGAAATCGTAATTCCTTTGTTATCTAAGCATCGAATTATTCAGATGTTCTATAATATGATGCCCGTGCATTCTTCTTCCTCTGGTTGAGTACCGATGCTCACATCAGATCCCTCGTGGACCATCGATTCCTTTGTTGGATTTTATCCGACAGTGTCCTTCATATTGAATAACCTTGAGGGCCTTTCCATGGGTATATAATGCCTTTGGTAAATTGTATCATCTGCTTTTGAACAATGCTCTACTTTCGAGCTTGTATTATTTACCCTGAAGTTTGTGGTATATGTTCCTAAGATGCCCTGATGGGTTGAACCTATGCCTTCCTTAATATGTGTGAACTCGTAAGTTTTCACGGGTCATACTCATCTGGTATTTCACCAGGTAAAACTTTCAACACTAATGCCATTATCAAAACGAGAAGTGAATGTAAGGTCATGCTTTGGAGAAGTGGGAGTCGACCTTGAACTTTGTGTTCATGCCCATGGACCCGAGGTGGAACTTATCATGGAAGCTTCTCGTAGTAATAATAATCCCCTTGTTATAACTTCTCCTCTTATCTATGCTTGGTCTTTTGCGACCGTGGTTTCGACCATGTTGTTCTTCTTTGATACCATTTCTTGGACAAGTTTAAGTGCTTGCCTTCTGCAAATGATTTCACTTGTCCAACCCCTATCCCGCTCTACCCTTGAGTATACCCTCTGGTACCGCGAGAATACCATGGAACTACATAACTCCTTATGGGTTCTTCATCGACTGTTATTTCTCATCGATTCCAATTTTCCTGGGTTCTGGGTTGTCGTCAACCGAGAACACTGATAAGTGAATCAATTCCGCACTTCGATTCAATAACTCTAAGTAATCTTCATTGCTTATGAGTTTATTAATCCTTCAAGTCATTGCTAGCCTGATCGGCTATATCTTTATCGTGCAACTTTTTAACTGTGATACCTGGCCTGGCCCCTCTTTTCGGAGCACAGACATAGATGTTAAGCTAATCTTCCGTGATCTTCCTCGTTATATCATTTCTCCTTGAACAGACTTGATTTTGAGTTTGTGTCGTACCCATGGTTCCAATAACCTTTCGCTTCATTATTCCTTTGACTCGATGTTGTCGCTGATTGATTACATCTTCATGAAATCTCTCGACAAATGTGTCGTGATCATCATCAACCTTATGAGATCTTCCAGGATATCAATCGGATTCATGAAGAGAAATACCATCCTTTCCCTTGATGATTCATGTTATCATCGGCCACTTTATTGCCTTCCCTCCGACACAAACTTGTTCGTGTTTTGTGTTATACCTTGAGTTCGTTGCTGCCCAGCATTGTTCTTCTTTACATTGGAGTATTACCATCTTTTATGTCATAAATGTTGTGAGGATTTCACCACCTCTTAAGAAATTCTTGTTACAGTGATACTTCTCGCCATCACCATTCTTTTCTTGGCCCCCGTGTTGAGTGAAATCTGTTGTGGGAATTTGATATCTCTAGCAACCCTATTGTTTTGAAGTGAATGGCCGATAGTTTCATTATCGACTCACCATTCTAACTTTGAAAGTCCTACTTGGTCCATATTTCCAGGTGCATTTTCGTTCAATATTTAATTTTGGAAATCCATTTTTTGGAAATCTTGACGAAATGTTGCTGAATCCATCACCCACCTCCTCATCTCTCCTTGGATTAATGATGAACTCTTGTTTCGGAACTCGCTTCCATAGTTCATTTCCTGAAAATCGTACAATGTCAACTCGTCAATTGTGTTGCACCTTTTCTTCTCAGGCATCCCGAGTCTGAGGTATGCTGACGCCAATCAGATCTGAATCTCGGTCAGATATGATGGTTGGAACAAAATTTCAAGTGTTATAACATTGGTCTTTATACGACTCGTTAAGGTGATGTCATGCCTAGCGCACCTGACTGGAGGACCTAGTGTTATAGTTTCCTTTCTAACTAGGTTAAACATTTTTCAATGAGGAAATTGAATGCCTTGTTTAATAAGTTATCCTGATGGATCCTTTGTATATCCAAAGTCCGACCTTTGCTTGAAGACCATGTCAATGCTATCTCGGAGCATCTCTATGGTACTCCGATTTTCAACAGGAACATTTGAAGCCCAATGCTAAATGTCTCCTGCTCAATTATCCAAACACCGTTGTATGGGTAATGTCATGAAATTTCTCTCCCCTTTCCTAAAGGGTTTTCTACATTATATCCTGTCATTGATATCATGCTCTGCTTGTCCTTGGGAAGGATATACCCCTGAAATATGTGTTTAAACGCATTTTCCTTTCCAGTGTTTTGTTTAGCCTTCTTGTAATCTACTTAACTGAGTAGTGATAATTCCCTGCTTATGTAAACACCTCGGTGTACAACTTTGTCAGTAAGACCCCGTTACTTTTGTTGATGACATTTCGGTAACCGCCGATGGACGAGAACATTGCCTACTGGTCCGCCTCATTTCAACGAGCAGGAAAATGGTTCTCTTCGTCCCTCACCCTTGGTACCGATGTTGTTGTCGACATAACTGGCAGACTAACCTCTGACATGCCCTGCTTACATGACCGTGCAAGATGTCAACGCCCTTCCTACTTTTAGCCACATGGTGGGCCCATAACCCATAGTTCTACAGGATCGAAACCTAACTCTCTGGTACACCCTGTTTCCAAAGTTAATCCTCACACTTGGCTTCGTATGCAATTCGCGAGCCACATTCCTAGTGATCTATTCTGGTAATAGAAGCAATACTTAATCTCGATGCTGTGGACCCCTTTCACGCCCTGTTTCAGGCATCAAATGATTGGCTGCCCGCTCGAAACTTCCCATGATACCTCCTTACTTTGCTCTCGATATTTTCTTAAGTTTCAATTTGAGAGTTACCTTCCGCCACCTTCCCCGATGTTATCGAGCAGGTAGTCAAGCTTGCCGAGGTCCGTTCTCCCCGAATACTCCCCCTTTATTCTTTCGTAAGTACGATGGAATTTTCTAAGAAAGGATGCCGTCTTCATCATGATGACATGAAGCAGAGAAATGGAGACATCAACGTAATGGGTCGACCGCTTCGAGAAGAGCAACCAAGACCGAGAAGACTCGTTAGAATTTCGCAACCAAATCCCTTCCCCCTTACCTCCCCTCTTAAATCTCGGGACGAGATTTCTTGTAGTGGAGGAGAATTGTGACGCCCGGATAATCAAGCTACAGTAAACCTCTGTTAATGATGCCATGTCACCATGATTATTGTTCCTAAACTCGCGTCAGTTCGAAACCCGGTTCAAATTTCAAATTTATAGAAAAGGCAAACAATAAAAGTTTTCAAATACTAAAAACGAGATGTTCGGGTGGAGCCGAATAATGCATAAGTAATTATGGTGAAGAAACCAATTTTTTATAAAGTGTTTAAGTGCTCAAAAATGATTAAAACAGTGGCTTAAGCGATTATATAAATGGCTTTTATAATTTCTAAAATATCAAACTAAATTATTTGAGTACCAAACTTTTTGTGGCGGAGGTATATTTACTTATACTAATTTAGAAACTAGTTTTGTATTTTATTTTAACTAAAATAATGTGAAGTTATAAATAAACAGAAAAGTTTTTTGAAAGAATAAAAGAAAAACCATGAAAAGCAAAAAAGAAAGGCCAGGCTGCACTGTGCACTTGGCCCAGCCGCTCAACACTGCAGCCCAGCCCAACTCCCCCTCCCTCCTCATCCTCCTGTTCACAGGAGGCACCGTGGACGCCCCTGCGTCGTCCATGGCGCGGAGGCTGCGCCGTGTCGGCCATCCCGCGCCTCTCTGTCGTTTCCCCCGTGTGGATAAGACCCCCACACCCGTCCTCGAACCCTAGTGCGCCCATTCCTGATGACCCACAAGTATAGGGGATCTATCGTAGTCCTTTCGATAAGTAAGAGTGTCGAACCCAATGAGGAGCAGAAGGAAATGATAAGCAGTTTTCAGCAAGGTATTCTCTGCAAGTACTGAAATAAGTGGTAACAGATAGTTTTGTGATAAGATAAATTGTAACGAGCAACAAGTAACAAAAGTAAATAAGGTGCAGAAAGGTGGCCCAATCCTTTTTGTAGCAAAGGACAAGCCGGAACAAACTCTCATAATAGGAAAAACACTCCCGAGGACACATGGGAATATCGCCAAGCTAGTTTTCATCACGCTCATAAGATTCGCATTCGGTACTTTGATAATTTGATATGTGGGTGGACCGGTGGTTGGGTGCTGTTCTTACTTGAACAAGCATCCCACTTATGATTAACCTCTATTGCAAGCATCCGCAACTACAACAAAAGTATTCAGGTAAACCTAACCATAGCATGAAACATATGGATCCAAATCAGCCCCTTACGAAGCAACGCATAAACTAGGGTTTAAGCTTCTGTCACTCTAGCAACCCATTATCTACTTATTACTTCCCAATGCCTTCCTCTAGGCCCAAATAATGGTGAAGTGTTATGTAGTCGACGTTCACATAACACCACTAGAGGTTAGACAACATACATCTCATCAAAATATCGAACGAATACCAAATTCAGATGACTACTAATAGCAAGACTTCTCCCTTGTCCTCAGGAACAAACGTAACTACTCACAAAGCATATTCATGTTCAAAATCAGAGGGGTAATAATATGCATAAAGGATCTAAACATATGATCTTCCACCAAGTAAACCAACTAGCATCAACTACAAGGAGTAATCAACACTACTAGCAACCTACTAGCACCAATCCCGGACTTAGAGACAAGAATTGGATACAAGAGATGAACTAGGGTTTGGAGATGAGATGGTGCTGGTGAAGATGTTGATGGAGATTGCCATCTCCGGATGAGAGGAGCGTTGGTGATGATGATGGCGATGATTTCCCCCTCCCAGAGGGAAGTGTCCCCGGCAAAACAGCTCTGCCGGAGCCCTAGATTGGTTCCGCCAAGGTTCGGCCTCGTGGCGGCGGAGTCTCGTCCCGAAAGGTTGCTTATGATTTTTTCCTCATCGAAAGGCTTCATATAGGAGAAGATGGGCGTCGGAGAGCCACCAGGGGGCCCACGAGGTAGGGGGTGAAGGAAATATGCCCTAGAGGCAATAATAAAGTTATTATTTGTTTCCTTATATATCATGATAAATGTTTATTATTCATGGTAGAATTCTATTAACCGGAAACATAATACATGTGTGGATACATAGACAAACAGAGTGTCACTAGTATGCCTCTACTTGACTAGCTTGTTAATCAAAGATGGTTAAGTTTCCTAACCATGGACAAAGAAGTTGTCATTTGATTAACAAGGTCACATCATTAGTTCAATGATCTGATTGACATGACCCATTCCATTAGCTTAGCACCCGATCGTTTAGTATGTTGCTATTGCTTTCTTCATGACTTATACATGTTCCTTTGACTATGAGATTATGCAACTCCCGTTTGCCGTAGGAACACTTTGTGTGCTACCAAATGTCACAACGTAACTGGGTGATTATAAAGGAGCTCTACAGGTGTCTCCGAAAGTATTTGTTGGGTTGGCGTATTTCGAGATTAGAATTTGTCACTCCGAATGTCGGAGAGGTATCTCAGGGCCTTCTCGGTAATGCACATCACATAAGCCTGGCAACCATTGCAACCAATAAGATAGTTGCTAGATGATGTATTACGGAACGAGTAAAGAGACTTGCCGATAACGAGATTGAACTAGGTATTGGATACCGACGATCGAATCTCGGGCAAGTAACATACCAATGACAAAGGGAACAACGTATGTTGTTGTGCGGTCTGGCCGATAAAGATCTTCGTAGAATGTGTAGGAGCCAATATGGGCATCCAGGTCCCGCTATTGGTTATTGACCAGAGATTTGTCTCAGTCATGTCTACACTGTTCTCGAACCGTAGGGTCCGCACGCTTAAGGTTACGATGACAGTTATTATGAGTTTATGCATTTTGATGTACCGAAGTTAGTTCGGAGTCCCGGATGAGATGAGATCACGGACATGACGAGGAGTCTCAGAACGGTCGAGACGTAAAGATTGATATATTGGACGACTATATTCGGACATCGGAATGGTTCCGAGTGGTTTCGGATAAAACCGGAGTGCCGAAGGGGTAACCGGAACCCCCCGGGGAAGTAATGGGCCTTATTGGGCCCGAGGGGAGAGAGAGGGCTGCGGCTAGGAGGTGGCGCCCCCCCCCCATGGGGAGTCCGAATTGGACAAGGAGGGGGGGCGCGGCCCCCCTTTCCCTCTCCCTCTCCCTCTCTTTCCTTCCCCCCCCCTCTCTCTTCCTAGTTGGACTAGGAAAGGGGAGTCCTACTCCCACTAGGAGGAGGACTCCAACCTCCCTTTGGCGCGCCCCATAGGGCCGGCCGGCCTCCCCCCCTTGCTCCTTTATATACAGGGGCAGGGGGCACCCTAGAACACACAAGTTGATCTTCGTGATCGTTCCTCAGCCGTGTGCGGTGCCCCCCTCCACCATATTCCACCTCGGTCATATTGTCGCAGTGCTTAGGCGAAGCCCTGCGTCGGTAGTTCATCAAGATCGTCACCACGCCGTCGTGCTGACGAAACTCTTCCCCGAGAGCTTTGCTGGATCGGAGCCCGGAGAACGTCATCGAGCTGTACGTGTCAAGAACTCGGAGGCGCCGGAGTAACGGCGCTTGGATCGGTCGAATCGGGAGGAGGACGTACGACTACTTCCTCTACGTTGTGTCAACGCTTCCGCTTCGGTCTACGTGGGTACGTAGACAACACTCTCCACTCTCGTTGCTATGCATCACCATGATCTTGCGTGTGCGTAGGAAATTTTTTGAAATTACTACGTTCCCCAACAGTGGCATCCGAGCCTGGTTTTTTATGGTTTGATGTTTTGCACGAGTAGAACACAAGTGAGTTGTGGACGATACAAGTCATACTGCCTACCAGCATGTCCTACTTTGATTCGGCGGTATTGTTGGATGAAGCGGCCCGGACCGACATTACGCGTACGCTTACGCGAGACTGGTTCTACCGCCGTGCTTTGCACACAGGTGGCTGGCGGGTGTCAGTTTCTCCAACTTTAGTTGAACCGAGTATGGCTACGCCCGGTCCTTAAGAAGGTTAAAACGGAGTCTATTTGACAAACTATCATTGTGGTTTTGATGCGTAGGTGAGATTGGTTCTTGCTTAAGCCCGTAGCAGCCACGTAAAACTTGCAACAAACAAAGTAGAGGACGTCTAACTTGTTTTTGCAGGGCATGTTGTGATGTGATATGGTCAAGACATGATGCTAAATTTTATTGTATGAGATGATCATGTTTTGTAACCGAGTTATCGGCAACCGGCAGGAGCCGTATGGTTGTCGCTTTATTGTATGCAATGCAATCGCCCTGTAATGCTTTACTTTATCACTAAGCGGTAGCGATAGTCGTAGAAGCATAAGATTGGTGAGACGACAACGATGCTACGATGGAGATCAAGGTGTCGCGCCGGTGGTGATCATGACGGTGCTTCGGAGATGGAGATCACAAGCACAAGATGATGATGGCCATATCATATCACTTATATTGATTGCATGTGATGTTTATCTTTTTATGCATCTTATCATGCTTTGATTGACGGTAGCATTATAAGATGATCTCTCACTAAATTATCAAGAAGTGTTCTCCCCGAGTATGCACGGTTGCCAAAGTTCATCGTGCCCAGACACCATGTGATGATCGGGTGTGATAAGCTCTACGTCCATCTACAACGGGTGCAAGCCAGTTTTTGCACACGCAGAATACTCGGGTTATACTTGACGAGCCTAGCATATGCAGATATGGCCTCGGAACACGGAGACCGAAAGGTCGAGCGTGAATCATATAGTAGATATGATCAACATAATGATGTTCACCATTGAAAACTAATCCATTTCACGTGATGATCGGTTATGGTTTAGTTTGATTTGGATCATGTGATCACTTAGAAGATTAGAGGGATGTCTATCTAAGTGGGAGTTCTTAAGTAATATGATTAATTGAACTTAAATTTATCATGAACTTTGTCCCTGATAGTATCTTGCTTGTTTATGTTGATTGTAGATAGATGGCTCGTGCTATTGTTCCGTTGAATTTTAATGCGTTCCTTGAGAAAGCAAAGTTGAAAGATGATGGTAGAAATTACACGGACTGGGTCCGTAACTTGATGATTATCCTCATTGCTGCACAGAAGAGTTACGTCCTGGAAGCACCGCTGGGTGCCAGGCCTGCTGCTGGAGCAACGCCAGATGTTGTGAACGTCTGGCAGAGCAAAGCTGATGACTACTCAATAGTTCAGTGTGCCATGCTTTACAGCTTAGAACCGGGACTTCAACGACATTTTGAACATCATGGAGCATATGAGATGTTCCAAGAGTTGAAGTTAATATTCCAACAGAATGCCCGGATTGAGAGATATGAAGTCTCCAATAAGTTCTATAGCTGCAAGATGGAGGAGAATAGTTCTGTCAGTGAGCATATACTCAAAATGTCTGGGTATTATAATCACTTGATTCAACTGGGGGTTAATCTTCCGGATGATTGCGTCATTGACAGAATTCTCCAATCACTTCCACCAAGCTACAAAGGCTTCGTGATGAACTATAATATGCAAGGGATGGATAAGACGATTCCCAAGCTCTTCGCAATGCTAAAGGCTGCGGAGGTAGAAATCAAGAAGGATCATCAAGTGTTGATGGTTAACAAAACCACTAGTTTCAAGAAAAAGGGCAAAGGGAAGAAGAAGGGGAACTTCAAGAAAAACAGCAAACAAGTTGCTGCTCAAGAGAAGAAACCCAAGTCTGGACCTAAGCCTGAAACTGAGTGCTTCTACTGCAAGCAGACTGGTCACTGGAAGCGGAACTGCCCCAAGTATTTGGCGGACAAGAAGGATGGCAAGGTGAACAAAGGTATATGTGATATACATGTTATTGATGTGTACCTTACTAGAGCTCGCAGTAGTACCTGGGTATTTGATACTGGTTCTGTTGCTAATATTTGCAACTCAAAACAGGGACTACGAATCAAGAGAACACTGGCAAAGGACGAGGTGACGATGCGCGTGGGAAACGGTTCCAAAGTCGATGTGATCGCAGTCGGCACGCTACCTCTACATCTACCTTCGGGATTAGTATTAGACCTAAATAATTGTTATTTGGTGCCAGCGTTGAGCATGAACATTATATCTGGATCTTGTTTGATGCGAGACGGTTATTCATTTAAATCAGAGAATAATGGTTGTTCTATTTATATGAGTAATATCTTTTATGGTCATGCACCCTTAAAGATTGGTCTATTTTTGATGAATCTCGATAGTAGTGATACACATATTCATAATGTTGAAGCCAAAAGATGCAGAGTTGATAATGATAGTGCAACTTATTTGTGGCACTGCCGTTTAGGTCATATTGGTATAAAGCGCATGAAGAAACTCCATATTGATGGACTTTTGGAACCACTTGATTATGAATCACTTGGTACTTGCGAACCATGCCTCATGGGCAAGATGACTAAAACACCGTTCTCCGGTACTATGGAGAGAGCAACAGATTTGTTGGAAATCATACATACAGATGTATGTGGTCCAATGAATGTTGAGGCTCGTGGCGGATATCATTATTTTCTCACCTTCAGAGATGATTTAAGTAGATATGGGTATATCTACTTAATGAAACACAAGTCTGAAACATTTGAAAAGTTCAAAGAATTTCAGAGTGAAGTTGAAAATCATCGTAACAGGAAAATAAAATTTCTACGATCTGATCGTGGAGGAGAATATTTGAGTTACGAGTTTGGTCTACATTTGAAACAATGCGGAATAGTTTCGCAACTCACGCCACCCGGAACACCACAACGCAATGGTGTGTCCGAACATCGTAATCGCACTTTACTAGATATGGTGCGATCTATGATGTCTCTTACAGATTTACCGCTATCGTTTTGGGGTTATGCTCTAGAGACGGCCGCATTCACACTAAATAGGACGCCATCGAAATCCGTTGAGACGACGCCTTATGAGCTATGGTTTAGCAATAAACCAAAGTTGTCGTTTCTTAAAGTTTGGGGCTGCGATGCTTATGTGAAAAAGCTTCAACCTGATAAGCTCGAACCCAAATCGGAGAAATGTGTCTTCATAGGATACCCAAAGGAAACTGTTGGGTACACCTTCTATCACAGATCCGAAGGCAAGACATTTGTTGCTAAAAATGGATCCTTTCTAGAGAAGGAGTTTCTCTCGAAAGAAGTGAGTGGGAGGAAAGTAGAACTTGATGAGGTAACTGTACCTGCTCCCTTATTGGAAAGTAGTACATCACAGAAATCTGTTTCTGTAGCACCTACACCAATTAGTGAGGAAGTTAATGATGATGATCATGCAACTTCAGATCAAGTTACTACAGAACCTCGTAGATCAACTAGAGTAAGATCCGCGCCAGAGTGGTACGGCAATCCTGTTCTGGAAATCATGCTACTAGATCATGGTGAACCTACGAACTATGAAGAAGCGATGGTGAGCCCAGATTCCGCAAAATGGCTTGAAGCCATGAAATCTGAGATGGGATCCATGTATGAGAACAAAGTATGGACTTTGGTTGACTTGCCCGATGGTCGGCAAGCAATAGAGAATAATTGGATCTTCAAGAAGAAGACTGACGCTGATGGTAATGTTACTGTCTACAAAGCTCGACTTGTCGCAAAAGGTTTTCGACAAGTTCAAGGGATTGACTACGATGAGACCTTCTCACCCGTAGCGATGCTTAAGTCTATCCGAATCATGTTAGCAATTGCCGCATTTTATGATTATGAAATTTGGCAAATGGATGTAAAGACTGCATTCCTGAATGGATTTCTGGAAGAAGAGTTGTATATGATGCAACCGAAAGGTTTTATCGATCCAAAGGGAGCTAACAAAGTGTGCAAGCTCCAGCGATCCATTTATGGACTGGTGCAAGCCTCTCGGAGTTGGAATAAACGCTATGATAGTGTGATCAAAGCATTTGGGTTTGTACAGACTTTTGGAGAAGCCTGTATTTACAAGAAAGTGAGTGGGAGCTCTGTAGCATTTCTGATATTATATGTAGATGACATATTACTAATTGGAAATGATATAGAATTTCTGGATAGCATAAAGGGATACTTGAATAAAAGTTTTTCAATGAAAGACCTCGGTGAAGCTGCTTACATATTGGGCATCAAGATCTATAGAGATAGATCAAGACGCTTAATTGGACTTTCACAAAGCACATACCTTGACAAAGTTTTGAAAAAGTTCAAAATGGATCAAGCAAAGAAAGGGTTCTTGCCTGTATTACAAGGTGTGAAGTTGAGTAAGACTCAATGCCCGACCACTGCAGAAGATAGAGAGAAGATGAAAGATGTTCCCTATGCTTCAGCCATAGGCTCTATCATGTATGCAATGCTGTGTACCAGACCCGATGTGTGCCTTGCTATAAGTTTGGCAGGGAGGTACCAAAGTAATCCAGGAGTGGATCACTGGACAGCGGTCAAGAATATCCTGAAGTACCTAAAAAGGACTAAGGAGATGTTTCTCGTGTATGGAGGTGACAAAGAGCTCGTCGTAAACGGTTACGTTGATGCAAGCTTTGAAACTGATCTGGACGATTCTAAATCGCAAACCGGATACGTATTTACATTAAACGGTGGAGCTGTAAGTTGGTGCAGTTCTAAACAAAGCGTTGTGGCGGGATCTACATGTGAAGCGGAATACATAGCTGCTTCGGAAGCAGCGAATGAAGGAGTCTGGATGAAGGAGTTCATATCCGATCTAGGTGTCATACCTAGTACATCGGGTCCAATGAAAATCTTTTGTGACAATACTAGTGCAATTGCCTTGGCAAAGGAATCCAGATTTCACAAGCACATCAAGAGACGCTTCAATTCCATCCTGGATTTGGTCCAGGTGGGAGACATAGAGATTTGCAAGATACATACGGATCTGAATGTAGCAGACCCGTTGACTAAGCCTCTTCCACGAGCAAAACATGATCAGCACCAAGACTCCATGGGTGTTAGAATCATTACTGTGTAATCTAGATTATTGACTCTAGTGCAAGTGGGAGACTGAAGGAAATATGCCCTAGAGGCAATAATAAAGTTATTATTTATTTCCTTATATATCATGATAAATGTTTATTATTCATGCTAGAATTGTATTAACCGGAAACATAATACATGTGTGGATACATAGACAAACAGAGTGTCACTAGTATGCCTCTACTTGACTAGCTTGTTAATCAAAGATGGTTAAGTTTCCTAACCATAGACAAAGAAGTTGTCATTTGATTAACAAGGTCACCTCATTAGTTGAATGATCTGATTGACATGACCCATTCCATTAGCTTAGCACCCGATCGTTTAGTATGTTGCTATTGCTTTCTTCATGACTTATACATGTTCCTTTGACTATGAGATTATGCAACTCCCGTTTGCCGTAGGAACACTTTGTGTGCTACCAAACGTCACAACGTAACTGGGTGATTATAAAGGAGCTCTACAGGTGTCTCCGAAAGTATTTGTTGGGTTGGCGTATTTCGAGATTAGAATTTGTCACTCCGAATGTCGGAGAGGTATCTCAGGGCCTTCTCGGTAATGCACATCACATAAGCCTTGCAAGCATTGCAACCAATAAGATAGTTGCTAGATGATGTATTACGGAATGAGTAAAGAGACTTGCCGGTAACGAGATTGAACTAGGTATTGGATACCGACGATCGAATCTCGGGCAAGTAACATACCGATGACAAAGGGAACAACGTATGTTGTTATGCGGTCTGACCGATAAAGATCTTCGTAGAATGTGTAGGAGCCAATATGGGCATCCAGGTCCCGCTATTGGTTATTGACCAGAGATTTGCCTCAGTCATGTCTACACTGTTTTCGAACCGTAGGGTCCGCACGCTTAAGGTTACGATGACAGTTATTATGAGTTTATGCATTTTGATGTACCGAAGTTAATTCGGAGTCCCGGATGAGATCACGGACATGACGAGGAGTCTCGGAATGGTTGAGACGTAAAGATTGATATATTGGACGACTATATTCGAACATCGGAATGGTTCCGAGTGGTTTCGGATAAAACCGGAGTGCCGGAGGGGTTACCGGAACCCCCCGGGGAAGTTATGGGCCTTATTGGGCCCGAGGGGAGAGAGAGGGCTGCGGCTAGGAGGTGGCGCCCCCACCCCCCATGGGGAGTCCGAATTGGACAAGGAGGGGGGGGGGGCGCGGCCCCCCTTTCCGTCTCCCTCTCCCTCTCCCTCTCTTTCCTTCCCCCCCTCTCTTCCTAGTTCGACTAGGAAAGGGGAGTCCTACTCCCACTAGGAGGAGGACTCCCCCCTCCCTTTGGCGCGCCCCATAGGGCCGGCCGGCCTCCCCCTTGCTCCTTTATATACGGGGGCAGGGGGGCACCCTAGAACACACAAGTTGATCTTCGTGATCGTTCCTCAGCCGTGTGCGGTGCCCCCCTCCACCATATTCCACCTCGGTCATATTGTCGCAGTGCTTAGGCGAAGCCCTGCGTCGGTAGTTCATCAAGATCGTCACCACGCTGTCGTGCTGACGAAACTCTTCCCCGAGAGCTTTGCTGGATCGGAGCCCGGAGAACGTCATCGAGCTGTACGTGTGTCAAGAACTCGGAGGCGCCAGAGTAACGGCGCTTGGATCGGTCGGATCGGGAGGAGGACGTACGACTACTTCCTCTATGTTGTGTCAACGCTTCCGCTTCGGTCTACGTGGGTATGTAGACAACACTCTCCCCTCTCGTTGCTATGCATCACCATGATCTTGCGTGTGCGTAGGAATTTTTTTGAAATTACTACGTTCCCCAATAGGGGGGCGCGCCCAGGGGGGAGGGGCGCGCCCCCCACCCTCGTGAGCAGGGTGTGGGCCCCCTGGCCTTCATCTTTGGTGACGATTTTTCTTTATTTATTTTAAGATATTTCATGGAGTTTCAGGACTTTTGGAGTTGCGCAGAATAGGTCTTCAATATTTGCTCCTTTTCCAGCCAGAATTCCAGCTGCCGGCATTCCCCCTCTTCATGGTAAACCTTGTAAAATAAGAGAGAATAGCCATAAGTATTGTGACATAATGTGAAATAACAGCCCATAATGCAATAAATATTAACATAAAAGCATGATGCAAAATGGACGTATCAACTCCCCCAAGCTTAGACCTCGCTTGTCCTCAAGCGAAAAGCCGATAACAATAAATATGTCCTCATGTTTAGAGGTAGAGGCGTCGATAAAAATAAAATACGGACATGAAGGCATCATGATTACTCTCATAACAGCAACATATATAGATTTATCATATGATTACTTATGTTCAAGTGATGATATTTTCACAATGCAAAAGTATGAATCAGAAACCTTATTGGGCACTAACAAATCATAACCTCAGTCACTGGAGCAATTGTAATTTATCATAACATCGGGAAGAGTCTATGTCAGAGCTTAAAAGCAAGTCCACATATTCAACTATCATTTAGTCCTTCATAATTGCTAACACTCACGCAATACTTGTGGCTACGGAGTTTTAACCGGACACAGAGAAAGATAGGGACTTATAGTTTTGCCCCACAACCTTTTACCTCAAGGGTAATGTCAACAATAACAATTCATGCTCCCCTACATCCAATTAGATATATATATATATATATATATATATATATATATATATATATATATATATATATATATATATATATCATGTTCTTTCCAACATGCTGGGCTTGCCAAAGGATAAAATGAAAAAGGAAAGGTGAAGATCACCGTGACTCCTGCATAAGATAGAAGATAATAATAAAAGATAGGCCCTTCGCAGAGGGAAGCAGAGGTTGCCATGCGCTTTTATGGTTTGATGCACAAAATTTTAATGCAAAAGAGCGTCACTTTATATTGCCCCTTGTATGTGAACCTTTATTATGCAGTCCGTCGCTTTTATTGCGTCCACAACAAGTTCGTACAAAGCTTATTTCTCTGCACTAATAAGTCATGCATATTTAGAGAGCAATTTTTATTGCTTGCACCGATGACAACTTACTTGAAGGATCTTACTCAATCCATAGGTAGATATGGTGGACTCTCATGGCTAAACTGGTTTAGGGGTATTTAGAAGCACAAGTAGTATCTCTACTTGGTGCTGAGAATTTGGCTAGCATGAGGGGGAAAGGCAAGCTCAACATGTTAGGAGATCCATGACAATATACATTATCTTAGATACAAGAAAACATAACTCATTATGTTGTCTTCCTTGTCCAACATCAACTCTTTAGCATGTCATATTTGAATGAGTGTTCCCAATCATAAAAGATGTCAATGATAATATATCTATATGTGAAACCTCTCTCTCCTTATTACTTCCTATTAATTGCAACGATGACCAAAGCTATATTTGCCAACTCCCAACAACTTTTTAATCATCATACTCTTTCTATGTGAAGTCATTACTCTCAATAAGACCAATATGAACTCTTTGTTTCTTTTCTTTTATTCACTCAAGATCATGGCAAAGTGATCAAGCCCTTGACTCAACACTAGTCTTTATTATATAAATATAGCTCACGGACTCGATTGCATAGAGGGATCATAAAGCAAAACTTCAAAACTAGATCATGCCATGACTTTATTCTACTAAATCAAGATACTACTAATAGGATCGAACTAAGAAAAACGGTAAAGATAGGAGTTGTGATGATGATATGATACCGGGGCACCTCCCCCAAGCTTGGCAGTTGCCAAGGGGAGTGCCCATACCCATGTGATTATGTCTCCTTCTTTGTTGTTGGCGGTGGAGGTGTTGTTGATGATGCAAGCTTGTCATCCACCTTCCATGGCATAGGCTCACCCTCATAGAAGGATGATCGAGTCTCCGGAATCCTCAAGTCTGCAACGGAAACAGCTCGAAACGAGAACAGAAGATATTTGCGTGATACGGGAGTCAAAACCTTCGGGAGAATATATAATGAATTTTTACCGACCGAAATACGTATCGTGCAAGAAAATGGAGTCCGGAGGGCACACGAGGTGCTCACGAGGTAGGGGGCGCGCCCTCCACCCTCGTGGAGGCCTCGTGTCCTCCCTGGACTGCTACCTATTTTTCTATTTTTCTAAATATTTCAAAACGGAGAAATATTGCCTTAAAAATTGTTTTGGAGTCGGTTTACTTACCGTACCACATACCTATTCCTTTTCGGATTCTGGAACATTCTGGAAAGTGTCCCTTATGTATTCCTCCGGGGTTACGGTTTCAATAACATTGGTTTCAACATTTATAGGATTACCTGAGATATAGTGCTTGATTCTTTGACCGTTTACCACCTTCGGATTTGTGCCTTCGAAATTGTTGATTTTCATGGCACCGGAACGATAGACCTCCTCGATAACGTAGGGACCTTCCCATTTAGAGAGAAGTTTTCCTGCAAAAAAATCTTAAACAAGAGTTGTATAGCAACACATAATCACCTACATTAAACTCACGCTTTTGTATCCTTTTGTCATGCCATCTTTTAACTTTTCTTTAAACAACTTGGCATTTTCATAGGCTTGGGTTCTCCATTCATCAAGTGAGCTAATATCAAATAACCTCTTCTCACCGGCAAGTTTGAAATCATAGTTGAGCTCTTTAATAGCCCAATATGCCTTATGTTCTAGTTCGAGAAGTAAGTGACATGCTTTTCCATAAACCATTTTATACGGAGACATACCCATAGGATTCTTATATGCAGTTCTATAGGCCCATAATGCATCATCAAGTTTCTTGGACCAATTCTTTCTAGACCTATTAACAGTCTTTTGCAAAATTAATTTGAGCTCTCTATTGCTCAATTCTACTTGACCACTAGATTGCGGGTGGTATGGAGATGCAATTCTATGATTAACATCATATTTAGCAAGCATTTTACGGAAGACACCATGAATAAAGTGTGAACCACCATCAGTCATTAAATATCTAGGGACTCCAAACCTTGGAAAAATAACTTCCTTAAGCATTTTAATAGAAGTGTTATGATCAGCACTACTAGTTGGAATAGCTTCTACCCACTTAGTAACGTAATCAACAGCAACTAACATATGTGTATATCCATTAGAAGCAGAAAAAGGTCCCATATAATCAAAGCCCCAAACATCAAATGGTTCAATAACAAGTGAATAATTCATAGGCATTTCTTGACGTCTACTAATATTACCAATTCTTTGACATTCATCACAAGACAAAACAAACTTACGGGCATCCTTGAAGAGAGTAGGCCAATAAAAACCAGATTGCAATACCTTATGTGCAGTTCTATCTCCAGCGTGGTGTCCTCCATAAGCTTCTGAGTGACACTTGTGTAGGATCTGTTCCTGTTCACGCTCAGGTACACAACGTCTAATAACACCATCTACTCCTTCTTTATAAAGATGTGTGTTATCCCAAAAGTAATGTCTCAAATCATAAAAGAACATTTTCTTTTGTTGGTATGTGAAGCTAGGTGGTATAAATTTCGCAACAATATAATTAGCATAATCAGAATACCATGGAATGCTACGAGAAGTGCTTATGACATTTAATTGTTCATCAGGAAAGCTATCATCAATAGGTAGTGGGTCATCAAGAACATTCTCTAACCTAGATAAGTTGTCTGCAACTGGGTTCTTAGCTCCTTTTCTATCAACAACATGCAAATCAAATTCTTGCAGCAAGAGAACCCATCTAATAAGTCTAGGTTTAGCATCTTTCTTTTCCATAAGATATTTAATAGCAGCATGATAAGTGTGAATAGTTACTTTAGAATCAACTATATAGGGTCTGAATTTATCACAAGCAAACACAACTGCTAAAAGTTCCTTTTCGGTAGTAGCATAATTTCTTTGAGCATTGTCTAGAGTCTTACTAGCATAATGGATAACATTTAATTTCTTATCAACTCTTTGCCCTAGAACAGCACCTACAGCATAATCACTAGCATCACACATAATTTCAAAGGGTAAATTCCAATCAGGTGGCCGAACAATAGGTGCAGAGACTAATGCTTTCTTAAGTATTTCAAATGCTTCTACACAATCATCATCAAAGACAAATGGTACATCTTTTTGTAATAAATTAGTCAGAGGCCAAGAAATTTTAGAGAAGTCCTTAATGAACCTCCTATAAAATCCGGCATGACCAAGGAAACTTCTTATACCTTTGATGTCCTTGGGACATGGCATCTTTTCAATAGCATCAACCTTGGCTTTATCAACTTCAATACCTCTTTCAGAAACTTTGTGCCCCAAGACAATACCTTCATTAACCATAAAGTGGCACTTTTCCCAATTCAAGACAAGATTAGTTTCTTCACATCTTTGCAAAACTCGATCAAGATTGCTCAAGCAATCATCAAAAGAGGAACCATAGACGGAAAACTCATCCATGAAAACCTCACAAATCTTTTCACAAAAGTCAGAGAATATAGCCATCATGCATCTTTGAAAGGTAGCAGGTGCATTACATAAACCAAAAGGCATACGTCTATAAGCGAAAGTACCAAAAGGGCATCTAAAAGTAGTCTTTGATTGATCTTTAGCCGACACAGGTGTTTGAGAGAAACCAGAATAACCATCTAGAAAGCAATAATGTGTATGTTTGCATAATCTTTCTAGCATTTGATCAATAAAAGGTAAGGGGTAATGATCTTTCTTAGTAGCTTTATTTAATTTGCGGAAATCAATTACCATCCTATAACATGTGATAATTCTTTGCGGAATCAATTCATCTTTATCATTAGGGACAACAGTAATACCTCCCTTCTTAGGGACACAATGGACAGAACTTACCCACTGACTATCAGCAACGGGATAAATTATACCTGCCTCCAGAAGCTTGAGTATTTCTTTTCTTACCACTTCTTTCATTTTAGGATTCAAACGTCATTGAGGGTCATGAACTGGTTTAGCATCCGCTTCCAAATTTATTTTATGTTGATGTAACACCCTCAATGCGGCTATATCTCCCACGTGTCGAAGCACGACTTAGAGGCATAACCGCATTGAAAGCAATGTCGCAAGTGAGGTAATCTTCACACCTCCCATGTAATACATAAGGGGAAAAGATACATAGTTGGCTTACAATCGCCACTTCACACAAATACATGAATAAAACAATACATCATACAGTTACAATCAGGGCCCGACTACGGAGCCAAAATAAAAGAAGACACCCCAAAAACGACAAAGGACCAAGATCGACCCCAACTGGGCTCCACTACTGAACGACTAGAACGAAACAACATAAAGGACAAGAACTTCATCGAACTCCTCCTTGAGCTCGGGTGCGTCACTTGCACGGTCTCATCGGCACCTGCAAACTGGTATTGGAAGTATCTGGTGAGTCACGAGGACTCAGCAATCTCACACCCGCGAGATCAAGACTATTTAAGCTTAAAGGTAGGGTAAAAGGTATGAGGTGGAGCTGCAGCAAGCGACTAGCATATATGGTGGCTAACATACGCAAATGAGAGCGAGAAGAGAAGGCAAAAGCACGGTCGAACAACTATGATCCATAAGTGATCCTGAACTACTTACGTCAGACATAACTCCAACAACCGTGTTCACTTCCCGGACCCCGCCGAGAAGAGACCATCACGGTTACACACGCGGTTGGTGTATTATTAATTAAGATCAACTTCAGGTTTTCTACAACCGGACATTAACAAATTCCCATCTGCCCATAACCGCGGGCACGGCTTTCGAAAGTTCAAACCCTGCAGGGGTGTCCCAACTTAGCCCATTATAAGCTCTCGCGATCAACGAAGGATATTCCTTCTCCCCGGGAAGACCCGATCAGTCTCGGAATCCCGGCTACAAGACATTTCGACAGCAATAAAACAAGTCCAGCAAAGCCGCCCGATGCGCCGACATCTTGATAGGAGCTGCACATATCTCGTTCTCAGGGCAACACCGGATGAGCAGTCCGTACAACTAAAACCAGCCCTCAAGTTTCCTTGAGGTGGCGCTGCAAAGGGCTCTAGTTCGGACCAACACTTAGACAAGCATTGGCCCGGGGGGGCTGAATAAAGATGACCCTCGGGCTGGCCGACCCAAGGGAAAAGGATAGGTGGTAGGCAAATGGTAAAACCAATGTTGGGCCTTGCTGGAAAAGCCTTATTCAAAGCGAACTGTCAAGGGGGTCCCATAAATCACCCGACCGCGTTAGGGACGCAAAATCCGGGAACATAACACCGATATGACGGAAACTAGGGCGGCAAGAGTGGAACAAAACACCAGGCATAAGGCCGAGCCTTCCACCCTTTACCAAGTATATAGATGCGTTAATTAAATAAGATATATTGTGATATCCCAACAAGTAAACATGTTCCAAGCAAGGAACAACATCTCCATGTTCCAACAAGGAACAAACTTCATCTTCACCTGCAACTAACAACGCTATAAGAGGGGCTGAGCAAAGCGGTAACATAGCCAAACAACGGTTTGCTAGGGCAAGGTGGGTTAGAGGCTTGGTTTGACAATATGGGAGGCATGATAAGCAAGTGGTAGGTATCGCAGCATAGGCATAGCAAAAGAGCGAGCAACTAGCAAGCAAAGATAGAAGTGATTTCGAGGGTATGGTCATCTTGCCTGAGATCCCGCAAGGAAGAAGAACGAGTCCATGAAGAAGACAAACGGACGAAGACGATCGAATCCTCACAACTCCGGAACGAAACCGAAGCTAACGCGAGAAGCAACCCGGAAAGAAACAAACAACATAGTAAACAACCAACACATAACATGGCATGATATGCGAGATGGTATGCAATGCATATGCATGCTCCGGAAGGAAAAGGATGAACAAGGCATAATCTTGGCAAACCAAGTATGCCACTGGATAGGTGAGGTGATTTCGGTTGAAATCGATATAAAGAACACCGGAATCGGATGCACGGTTTGCAAATGGCAAGCAATACAAGAATGACACGAATCTGCCATTAACAGCATGATGCTACTTAGCAATCAACAAATAATTAAGCTACTGCACCCAAACATGGCAACAAAGCATATGACAATAATCTACACAAGATGCACGACAAAAGATGAACACTGAGCTACGGCTAATTCACATCATAACAGGTCCAAACAATCATGGCAAAAGTGCAAACGATAACAAGTTCTCAGACTTAGTGAAAATAACAACATAGCAGAAACTAACATCAGGATGACATGTTCAGAGCAACGAAACAACATGCTACAGGTTCAGAACATAGCAAGCAAAGGCATGGCATGAATCTACTCAAAGCACTTGACAAAAGTCCCTTACTGACCATAAGCCAAAAAGGATCAGAGAATATGATTACACCCATGTCAATTAAGCAAGTTTCGTCACAGGTTTCAGACTTAGCAGAAAACTGGACATGTCAAAAACAGATAACGAGTAGGCATGTTTACGAGCTCGATGCACTCACTACAGAGCATTACATGATAAACTAAGCATACATACATCAATAAGACATGGCATAGTAACTAGACATGGCAAGAATAACATCATATCATGCAAGGATCAACTACACCAAGCTTGGCAAAATCGAATAACATGTAAACATGCCAAGAATAACATCATATCATGCAAGGATCAACTACACCAAGCTTGGCAAAATCGAATAACATGTAAACAATCTGCCAGCAACATTTTGAAGCAAAAGTAGAGCTCGATTGACTCAAGCTATGGCACTCCATAATTGCAAACAAAGGCATGGATGGGTAGAGCAAATACTCAAGTCCAAAACTCCCTTAGTGATCATGCTCAAATTATGCATAGATCTCTCAGAAACAACATGAATACATGGCATGAAAATAACAGCAGTCAGGGACTTAGTGGAATCACTAGGTCTCTGAAATCAGCAACATCAAGTGACCTAGTTTGCATGCTTGTGCTAGTCACCACAAGGATCACAAAAATACATGGCATAAATCTCTGGAAAGGTAACATGGCATATTACAAAACACATGTAGGACTCAACCTCATAGGATGCACACATCAATCATGGCAAAAATGACAAAAGTGCATGTTCAGATAAGATCCAGCAACTAACATCAACTAGCCCTCTTCTAACAGCATTTCGGGCATCAAGATGACCTCAAATGAAAATTATGCAATGGAATGAAATGACTTACACTTCGAGACGAACAAACTGACATATTATACGCGCAAAACGGAGCTACATGCAGAGAGTTATGGCATGATGAAGGGAGCAACAAAATGTATGGATCTAGGGACTTGGTGAAAAAAAATTACCCCGCGGAAAAAGCCAACGGGACGGGGAGGACCCGGGACGGAGGGGATCCGGGACAGCCGGGGCGTTTGGTTGGGGGTGCTGGTGGATCTGGTCCAGGCGTGGTGGATCCGGCCAGCTCGCACTCCGGCGAGCTCCGGCGACGACGGAGAGGCGGGGACGACGGAGCAGGCCGCCGGCAGCGCGGGGCGCGGTGGAGCCGGCGCAGCTCGGCGGCAGCTCGGCGGCGCGGGGCGATGGGCGACGAGGGATGGTGCGCGGGCGGCGGCCAGATGCGGAGGCAGCGGCGGCAGGAGGCGCGCGCGGCGCGGCGGCGGCGGCGCGCTGCGGCGATGCGGTGATGGCGGCGGGCGCCGGGCGGCGAGGCGGCGGGGCAGGCGGGAGCCCAGGCAGACGACGGCGGGGCGCGCGGCATCCGCGTGGGCGAGCGGCGGCGGCGGGCGAGGGACCGGGCCGGCGGGCCCGACGCGGGCCCCGCGGGCCGGCGCGAGCGGGAGGAGGCGCGCGGTGAGGTGGCGCTCAGTGGTTGGCTGCGGGAGCGGGGAAGGCGACATGGCAAGCTCTCATTGGTCGAAACGACGTGGCGGGCGGACATGTCCGGCTCGGGATGGACATGTCCGGCGGCGCGAGGAAGAGGGAGGCTAGGGTTGCACCGCGAATTTCGGGAGGGGAGGTGTTTATATAGGTAGAGGGGGCTAGGAAGATCCAAATGGAGTGCGGTTTTCGGTCACGCGATCGTGATCGAACGACCGAGAGGATGGAAGGGACTTAGGTGGGTTTTGGGCCACTTTGAAAGGGGTGTTGGGCTGCACCAAAAGAGGCCTTTGCGGATACCCGGTTAACCGTTGGAGTACCAAACGACCTCCGATTGACCCGAAACTTGACAGGCGGTCTACTGGTGTTATACCAAGGCCACATGTCAAGCCTCGGTCCATTCTGAGAAAGTTTAATACCCGCTCACGGAAAAAGGTAAAAAGGGGACGCCGGGGAACATAGGAGCGCCGAATTGCAAAACGGACAATGGGGAAAATGCTCGGATGCATAAGACGAACGCATATGCGAATGCGATGCACATGATGACATGATATGAAAAGCAGGTGATGACATGGCAAGGAGCGACACGCAAGCACATGACATGGCAACGACGGCGAATAACTGACAGACACCTATCGCATCAGATCCGGGGCGTTACAGTTGACAAAGAGTGGGACTATTGCCCTTAAGATCATCGAGAGTATATCCAATAGCTGCACGGTGCTTCCTCAGAGTTTTCAGTAATCTTTCTTCTTCATGCTCTGAAAGGTTAGCACTAATAATAACAGGATATATTTTCTTTTCATCAAGATAAGCATATTTAAGATTATCAGGCAACGGTTTAAGCTCAAACACGGGATCACCCTTGGGTGGAGGAGGATCCCCTAGGATTTCAACAGGCAAATTGTGTTTCAAAATAGGTTCCTGTTTAAAGATTATTTCATCTATTTCCCTTCTTTCATTCATGAACATCTCATTTTCATGGTCTAGCAAATAGTGTTCCAAAGGATCACTAGGAGGTACGGCAATAGAAGCAAGACCAATAATTTCATCCTTACTAGGCAATTCTTCCTCACGATGTTGTTTACTAAATTTAGAGAAGTTAAACTCATGAACCATATCATCCAAGCCAATAGTAACAACATTCTTTTCGCAATCTATCTTAGCATTAACAGTGTTCAAGAAGGGTCTACCAAATATAATGGGACAAAAGCTATCTTGTGGAGAACAAAGAATAAGAAAATCAGTAGGATATTTAGTTTTTCCACACAAGACTTCAACATCTCTAACAATTCCCACTGGTGAAATAGTATCTCTATTGGCAAGCTTAATTGTAACATAAATATCTTCTATCTCAGCGGGTGCAATTTCATTCTTAATTTCTTCATACAAAGTATGTGGTATAACACTAGCACTCAGACCCATATCACATAAGCCATGATAACAATGATCTCCTATTTTAACAGAAATAACAGGCACGCCTACCACATGTCTATGTTTATCTCTATCACAGGGTTTAGCAATTCTAGCTGTTTCACCAGAGAATGCAATGACATGCCCATCAATATTATTAGACAAGAGATCTTTAACAATAGCAATATTAGGTTCTACTTTGACTTGCTTAGGAGGTGTATAAGTTCTAGTATTGCTTTTACGAACAACAGTTGAAGCTTTAGCATGATCCTTTACTCTAGCAGGGAAAGGTGGTTTCTCAACATAAGAGGTGGGAACAATAGGATCATTATAAGTGATGGTCTTTTCTTCAACTTTAATAGGTGCAGCTACTTTTACTTCTATGGGAGGATGATATTTAAACCACTTCTCCTTGGGGAGATCAACATAAGTAGCAAAAGATTCACAGAAAGAAGCTACTATATCAAAGTCAAGTCCATATTTAGTGTAAACTTACGGAAAATATCGGTATCCATAAAAGATTTAACACAACCAAACTTAGGTGTCATACCTGACTCCTTACCTTCGTCGAGGTCCCAATCTTCAGAGTTGCGTTTAATTCTATCCAATAAATTCCATCTGAATTCAATAGTCTTTATCATAAAAGAGCCAGCACAAGAAGTATCGAGCATGGTTTGATTATTATGAGAAAGCCGAGCATAAAAATTCTGAAGAACTGTTTCTCTTGAGAGGTCATGATTGGGGCATGAATATAACATTGATTTAAGCCTCCCCCAAGCTTGAGCAATGCTTTCTCCTTCGCGAGGCCAAAAATTATATATATAATTGCGATCACGATGAACAAGATGCATAGGGTAATACTTTTGATGAAATACCAATTTCATTCTTTTATAGTTCCATGATCTCGTATCATCACATAGCCTATACCATGTCGATGCGTCTCCCTCCAAAGATAAAGGGAAAGCCTTCTTCTTAACAACATCATCGGGTATACCTGCAAGCTTAAATAATCCACAAATATCATCCAAATAGCGTAGATGCTCGTCGGGATGCTTTGTCCCATCTCCTGTAAAAGCATTAGCCAGCAGCTTTTCCATAATACCCGAAGGAAATGCAAAAGGAGTTTCATTTTCAATAGGTTCATTAGGTTGAGGAGAAACTCTTCGCTCTACTGGACGGGGTGAAGATACCCCGAACAAGCCCCTCGGAGATTCAGTTTCCATAGTAACAAGTGACAGAAAATTTCAGCACACTATATAAACTTTTCCTTACCAAATTCTACCTACCAAAGGCGCTACACTCCCCGGCAACGGCGCCAGAAAAGAGTCTTGATGACCCACAAGTATAGGGGATCTATCATAGTCCTTTCGATAAGTAAGAGTGTCGAACCCAGCGAGGAGCAGAAGGAAATGATAAGCAGTTTTCAGCAAGGTATTCTCTGCAAGTACTGAAATAAGTGGTAACAGATAGTTTTGTGATAAGATAAATTGTAACGAGCAACAAGTAACAAAAGTAAATAAGGTGCAGCAAGGTGGCCCAATCCTTTTTGTAGCAAAGGACAAGCCGAAGCAAACTCTTATAATAGGAAAAACGCTCCCGAGGACACATGGGAATATCGTCAAGCTAGTTTTCATCACGCTCATATGATTCGCGTTCGGTACTTTGATAATTTGATATGTGGGTGGACCGGTGCTTGGGTGCTGTTCTTACTTGAACAAGCATCCCACTTATGATTAACCTCTATTTCAAGCATCCGCAACTACAACAAAAGTATTAAGGTAAACCTAACCATAGCATGAAACATATGGATCCAAATCAGCCCCTTACGAAGCAACGCATAAACTAGGGTTTAAGCTTCTGTCACTCTAGCAACCCATCATCTACTTATTACTTCCCAATGCCTTCCTCTAGGCCCAAATAATGGTGAAGTGTTATGTAGTCGACGTTCACATAACACCACTAGAGGTTAGACAACATACATCTCATCAAAATATCGAACGAATACCAAATTCACATGACTACTAATAGCAAGACTTCTCCCTTGTCCTCAGGAACAAATGTAACTACTCACAAAGCATATTCATGTTCAAAATCAGAGGGGTAATAATATGCATAAAGGATCTGAATATATGATCTTCCACCAAATAAACCAACTAGCATCAACTACAAGGAGTAATCAACACTACTAGCAACCTACTAGCACCAATCCCGGACTTAGAGACAAGAAATGGATACAAGAGATGAACTAGGGTTTGGAGATGAGATGGTGCTGGTGAAGATGTTAATGGAGATTGCCCTCTCCCGATGAGAGGAGCGTTGGTGATGATGATGGCGATGATTTCCCCCTCCCGGAGGGAAGTGTCCCCGGCAAAACAGCTCTGCCGGAGCCCTAGATTGGTTCCGCCAAGGTTCTGCCTCATGGCGGCGGAGTCTCGTCCCGAAAGGTTGCTTATGATTTTTTTCTCATCAAAAGACTTCATATAGGAGAAGATGGGCGTCGGAGAGCCACCAGGGGGCCCACGAGGTAGGGGGGCGCGCCCAGGGGGGAGGGGCGCGCCCCCCACCCTCGTGAGCAGGGTGTGGGCCCCCTGGCCTTCATCTTTGGCGACGATTTTTCTTTATTTATTTTAAGATATTCCGTGGAGTTTCAGGACTTTTGGAGTTGCGCAGAATAGGTCTTCAATATTTTCTCCTTTTCCAGCCAGAATTCCAGCTACAGGCATTCCCCCTCTTCATGGTAAACCTTGTAAAATAAGAGAGAATGGCCATAAGTATTGTGACATAACGTGAAATAACAGCCCATAATGCAATAAATATTAACATAAAAGCATGATGCAAAATGGACGTATCAGTTCCCCTCTCCCACTTCCCTCGTCCTCTCCCCCCTGCCTTATCCGAAGCCGAGCGCCGCCATGGCTCCAACCAGTGAAGCACGCGGCCACCAATGTCTCTGGCGTGCGGGAGCACATCGAGGAGGTCCTTCGCGAGCGGCTTCGTCTGTCCCGGGGACCAGCTCCAGCCCGGACGCCCTCGAACCGACACGGTCTTCATCTTCTTCATCGGGCCGCCACACCTCGCCGTCGTTGCCATTGCTCTGGTTCGTCCCCGGCCACCCCCGACCTCCCGAGCTCATCGTCGAGCACCTCAGTGAGCCACTCTTCTGAAACCCCCACTACCTATTGTTGATTCGTTGCCGAAACAACCGTCACTGAGCTCGTCTGAGACCCCGCGTACACGTACGTGCGTACGTGCTGTGGAGTGCTGTGCTGCTCCTGTGCCGCTGCTTAGCCGCTGCTTCTGCTGATGCTCTGCTGCTGCTCTGCTCGTAGTTGCTGCCGCTGCCTACTGCTGCTTCTAGTACTGCCACTCGCGCCGCCCGCCTGCGCCGTTGCCGCCCGCATTCGCCTAGCACCGCTCCATGCTCCGTGCTCTCCACCGGCCGCCGCTGGGCGCCGCCGGTGCCGTGCCCTTCTGTGCCCCGTCCGCTGGTACTACCGGCTTGGCCGTGGCCATGGTTGCTGCCATGCGTGCGCACGGGCAAGCCCGCCTCTGGTGGCTGGCCCCCTGCCTAATTAGTAGTAGTAGTTAGATTAGGATTAAAAGTTAATGTTAAGTTAGTATTATAATAGTAGATGACATATAGGACCCACTGTTAGATTAAAATAAATAGTTCAAAGTAAAATACCTGAGGAGTCCATGACAATTGGACCCCGCTGGCACTGTTCATCAGTGGACCAGTCAACGTTGACTGGGTCAACTAGCCCTTCATGGCCCCACCTGTCATCCACTGTGGCTAGCCCACAGTGGGTATAAAAAATATTGCACCGTTTATTTTCAAATTATTAATAATTCCAGAACTCCAGAAATTGATTAAAACTTTGAAAATTTATATAAAATAATCTGTAACTCGGATGAAAATACTTTATACATGAAAGTTGCTCAGAACGACGAGACGAATCCGGATACTCAGCCCGTTCGTCCGCCACACATCGCTGGCATAGCGAACACTCAACTTTCCCCCTCCGGTTCACCGGTCCGAAAACGCGAAACACCGGGGATACTTTCCCGGATGTTTTCCCCCTTCGCCGGTATCACCTCCTACTGCGTTAGGTCACCCCTAGCACCGCGTATCACCATGTTATGCTTTGTCTTGCTTTGATTGGTCTGTTATTTATTATGTTCCCCCTCCGTTACTTCTTTCTGGTAGACTCCGAGACTATTGCCGATGTTCGTGTGTTCGACTACATTGAAGATGACCCTTTCTTCTTGCCAGGGCAACCAGGCAAGCCCGCCCCCTTGATCACCAGATATCGCCTATTCTTCTCTATACCGCTTGCACTAGAGTAGTGTAGCATGTTACTGCTTTCAGTTAATCCTATACTGCTGCATAGCCTGTCGTTGCTACTGCTGTTGTTACCTTTACCTGCTATCCTACTGCTTAGTATAGGATGCTAGTGTTCCATCAGTGGTCCTACACTCTTGTCCGTCTGCCATGCTATACTACTGGGCCGTGATCACTTCGGGAGGTGATCACGGGCATATACTATATACTTTACACTGTTACATTACCTGTGATACTGTTCGGAGATGGGGGCTGAAGGGGCAGGTGGTTCCACCCAGGTAGTGGTGGGCGTGGGTTCCCGACGGCCCCCGACTGTTACTTTGTGGCAGAGCGACAGGGAAGTCTGAGACCACCTAGGAGAGAGGTGGGCCTGGCCCTGGTCGGCGTTCGCGGATACTTAACATGCTTAACGAGTTCTTGGTATTTGATCTGAGTCTGGCCATTTGGTCTATATGCACTAACCAACTACATGGGAAAGTTATGGGCACTCGACGTCGTGGTATCAGCCGAAGCCTTCGTGACGTCAGCGACTGAGCGGCGCGCGCCGCATTGGACCGTAAGCTCGCGCTTGTATTAAGGGGGCTAGGTCTGCTTCCGGCCGCGTACGCAACGCGCACGTGTGCTAAGGGCGATGGGCCCAGACCCCTGTGTGCTTAGGTTTAGACCGGCGTGCTGACCTCTCTGTTGTGCCTAGGTAGGGTTGCGACGTGTTGATCTTCCGCGGCCGGGCATGACCCCGAAAAGTGTGTCCGGCCAAATGGGATCAAGCGTGTTGGGTTATGTGGTGCACCCCTGCAGGGAAGTTAATCTATTCAAATAGCCATGTCCCTCGGTAAAAGGACGAACCGGAGTTGTACCTTGACCTTATGACAACTAGAACCGGATACTTAATAAAACACACCCTTCCAAGTGCCAGATACAACCCGGTGATCGCTCTCTAACAGGGCATCGAGGAGGGGATCGCCGGGTAGGATTATGCTATGCGATGCTACTTGGAGGACTTCAGTCTACTCTCTTCTACATGCTGCAAGACGGAGGCTGCCAGAAGCGTAGTCTTCGACAGGATTAGCTATCCCCCTCTTATTCTGGCATTCTGCAGTTCAGTCCACTGATATGGCCCTTTACACATATACCCATGCATATGTAGTGTAGCTACTTGCTTGCGAGTACTTTGGATGAGTACTCATGGTTGCCTTGTTCCCCCTTTCCCATTTCTCTACTTGATTGTTGCGACCAGACGATGGAGTCCAGGAGCCAGACGCCACCTTCGACGACGACTCCTACTACTCGGGAGGTGCCTACTACTACGTGCAGCCCGCTGACGAAGACCAGGAGTAGTTTAGGAGGATCCCAGGCAGGCGGCCTACGCCTCTTTCGATCTGTATCCCCAGTTTGTGCTAGCCTTCTTAAGGCAAACTTGTTTAACTTATGTCTGTACTCAGATATTGTTGCTTCCGCTGACTCGTCTATGATCAAGCACTTGTATTCGAGCCCTCGAGGCCCCTGGCTTGTATTATGATGCTTGTATGACTTATTTATGTTTTAGAGTTGTGTTGTGATATCTTCCCGTGAGTCCCTGATCTTGATCGTACACGTTTGCGTGCATGATTAGTGTACGATTGAATCGGGGGCGTCACAGGTGGCTACAGAGGCTTGCGGTGGCGGAACTCCCGATCTAATCCCCGTTTTGGAAGGTTTAGGGTACGTGAGTATATATGGGTGTAGGAAGTACGTCGGTGGAGCTTCGGGGGCCCCACGAGGCAGGGGGCGCGCCCCCCACCCTCGTGATCACCTCCCTTATCTCCAGACGTGGGGTCCAAGTCCATCAGGTAGCTTTCCTTCCAAAAATAACTTCGCCAGTTGATTTCGTTCCGTTTCGACTCCGTCTGATATTCCTTTTCTTCAAAACACTGAAATAGGCAAAAAACAGCAATCTGGGTTGGGCCTCCGGTTAATAGGTTAGTCCCAAAAATAATATAAAAGTGGATAATAAAGCCCAATATTGTCTAAAACAGTAGATAATATAGCATGGAGCAATCAAAAATTATAGATACGTTGGAGACGTATCAAGCATCCTCAAGCTTAATTCCTGCTCGTCCTCGAGTAGGTAAATGATAAAAAAGAATTTTTGATGCAGGGTGCTACTTGGCATAATTTCAATGTAATTCTTCTTACTTGTGATATGAATATTCAGATCCATAATATTCAAGATAAAAGTTTAATATTAACATGAAAACAATAATACTTCAAGCATACTAACAAAGTAATCATGTCTTCTCAAAATAACATGGCCAAAGAAAGTTATCCCTACAAAATCATATAGTCTGGCTATGCTCTATCTTCACCACACAAAATATTTAAATCATGCACAACCCCGATGAAAAGCCAAGCAATTGTTTCATACTTTTGACATTCTCAAAACTTTTTCAATCTTCACGCAATACATGAGCGTGAGCCATGGACATATCACTATAGGTGGAATAGAATGGTGGTTGTGGGGAAGACAAAAAGGAGAAGATAGTCTCACATCAGCTAGGCGTATTAACAGGCTATGGAGATGCCCATCAATAGATATCAATGTGAGTGAGTAGGGATTGCCATGCAACGGATGCACTAGAGCTATAAGTGTATGAAAGCTCAACAAAAGAAACTAAGTGGGTGTACATCCAACTCGCTTGCTCACGAAGACCTAGGGCATTTTGAGGAAGCCCATCATTGGAATATACAAGCCAAGTTCTATAATGAAAAAAATTCTCACTAGTATATGAAAGTGACAAAATGAGAGACTTTCTATCATGAAGATCATGGTGCTACTTTGAAGAACAAGTGTGGTAAAAGGATAGTAGCATTGCCCCTTCTCTCTTTTTATCTTATTTTTTTATTTGGGCCTTTCTCTTTATTTTATGGCCACTTTTTTATTATTTTTTTATTTATTTTTTGTCCGGAGCCTCATCCCGACTTGTGGGGGAATCATAGTCTCCATCATCCTTTCCTCATTGGTACAATGCTCTAATTATGATGATCATCACACTTTTATTTTCTTACAACTCAAAAATTACAACTCGATACTTAGAACAAAATATGACTCTATATGAATGCGTCCGGCGGTGTATCGAGATATGCAGTGAATCAAGAGTGACATGTATGAAAGAATTATGAATGGTGGCTTTGTCACAAATACGATGTCAACTACATGATCATGCTAGCAATATGACAATGATGGAGTGTGTCATAATAAACGGAACGGTGGAAAGTTGCATGGCAATATATCTCGGAATGGCTATGGAAATGCCATGATAGGTAGGTATGGTGACTTTTTTGAGGAAGGTATATGGTGGGTGTATGATACTGGCAAAAAGGTGTGCGGTATTAGAGAGGCTAGCAATGGTAGAAGGATGGGAAAAAGTGCGTATAATCCATGGACTCGACATTAGTCATAAAGAACTCATATACTTATTGCAAAAATCTAGAAGTTATCAAAGCAAAGTATTACGCGCATGCTCCTAGGGGGGTAGATTGGTAGGAAAAGACCATCGCTCGTCCCCGACCGCCACTCGTAAGGAAGACAATCAATAAATAAATCATGCTCCGACTTCATCACATAACGGTTCACCATACGTGCATGCTACGGGAATCACAAACTTTAACACAAGTATTCCTCAAATTCACAACTAAACAACTAGCATGACTCTAATATCACCATCTTCATATCTCAAACAATTATCAAACATCAAACTTTTCTTAGTATTCAACGCACTCAAAAGAAAGTTTACAAATCTTGAATACCAAGCATATTATTATTAAGCAACTACCATGCTATTTAAGACTCTCAAAATAATCTAAGAGAAGCATGAGAGTTTATCTATTTCTTCAAAATAAAACTACCACCATGCTCTAAAAGATATAAGTGAAGCCCTAGAGCAAACAACAAACTACCCCGAAAGATATAAGTGAAGATCAATGAGTAGTTGTATAATTATGTAACTATGTGAAGACTCTCCCATTTTATGAATTTCAGATCTTGGTATTTTATTCAAACAGTAAGCAAAGCTAAAGAAAATAAAATGACTCTCCAAGCAAAACACATATCATGTGGTGAATAAAAATATAGCTCCAAGTAAAGTTACCGATGAACGAAGACGAAAGAGGGGATGCCTTCCGGGGCATCCCCAAGCTTAGACGCTTGGTTATCCTTGAATATTACCTTGGGGTGCCTTGGGCATCCCCAATCTTAGGATCTTGCCACTCCTTATTCCATAGTCCATCGAATCTTTACCTAAAACTTGAAAACTTCACAACACAAAACTTAACAGAAAACTCGTGAGCTCCGTTAGGGAAAGAAAACAAAACACCACTTTAAGGTAATGTAATGAACTCATTATTTATTTATATTGGTGTAATATATACTGTATTACAACTTCTCTATGGTTCATACCCTCCGATACTACTCATAGATTCATCAAAATAAGCAAACAACACAATGAAAACAGAATCTGTCAAAAACAGAACAGTCTATAGTAATCTGTAACTAATGCAAACTTCTGGAACTCCAAAAATTCTAAAATAAATCGGTGGACCTGAGGAATTTGTCTAGTAATCATCTGCAAAAATAATCAACTAAATAGCACTCTCCAGTAAAAAGTTCTAGCTAATCTCGTGAGCGCTAAAGTTTATGTTTTTTACAGCATGATCATAAAGACTTCACCCAAGTCTTCCCAAAGGTTCTACTTGGCACAAACACTAATTAAAACATAAAACCACATCTTAACATAAGCTAGATGGGTTATTTATTCCTAAACAGAACCAAAAAGCAAGAAACTAAAATAAAGTTGGGTTGCCTCCCAACAAGCGCTATCGTTTAATGCCCCTAGCCAGGCATGATGATTTCAATGATGCTCACATAAGAGATAAGAATTGAAACATAAAGAAAGCATCATGAAGAATATGACTAGCACGTTTAAGTCTAACCCAATTCCTATGCATAGGGATGTTGTGAGAAAACAACTTATGGGAACAATAATCAACTTGCGTAGGAAGGTAAAACAAGCATAACTTCAAAACTTTAAGCACATAGAGAGGAAACTTGATATTATTGCAATTCCTACAAGCATATGTTCCTCCCTCATAATAATTTTCAGTAGCATCATGAATGAATTCAACAATATAACCAGCACCTAAAGCATTCTTTTCATGATCTACAAGCATAGAAATTTTATTACTCTCCACATAAGCAAAATTCTTCTCATACGGAAAAGTGGGAGTATCATAAGAGACTTGAATATTATAAATTGTTTCCCCATTAAAAGAGTAATGTTCAGAGAAAGGTTACTCATAATCATGACAAGTTTTATAAACATAATCATCACTTCTCTTTATAGCATAAGTTTTATCACAATAATCATCATAAGTAGCAACTTTGTTCTCATCATAATCGATTGAAACCTCTTCCGAAATAGTGGATACATCACTAAATAAAGTCATGATCTCGCCAAATCCACTTTCATAAATATTATAAGATTAAACATACTCCAAAATAGTGGGATCATTACTTCCTAAATTTGACACTCTTCCAAACCCACTTTCATGAATATAATCGTCATAGGTAGAAGGCATGCTATCATCGTAACAACTTTGCATATCAAAACTTGAGAGGCTAAAAATATCACATTCATTAAACATAGCATCCCCAAGCTTGGGACAGACATTGATTGCAGAAAATATATTCTCAAATATGTCATCCTCATTAAACATAGCTTCCCCAAGCTTGGGCCTTTTCATATCATAAGCATAATCACTCTCATCATTAATAGTATGGATAGCACCAATAGTATAGCAAACATTATTATCATATTCTTCCAAGCAAGTGCCAAAAAGATTTTCAAGATCATAAGAAGTATTATTATCTTCCCGATCATAATCATCACAACAAGAAATAGGCATAACGAGATCATCATCAAGTGCATCATCTTCCACAATTATTTTTGATTCATTTTCATGAGGCACAACAATAATAGGAGCAACATTATTTGGGAGAGATACCTTTTTACCTCTCTTCCTTTTTATTTTCTTCTTCTTTACCACATCATGTGTGGGTTCAATCCTCTTTTTGGAGCTCCTTATTAATGATATTGGTTGAATAGAAGGCTCCTCCTCGTTACCTGATTCATCATAAGAAATAATAGGAGGATATTGGGAAGTATCTTCCCTTTCGTTAGTATTCTCTTCATCCTCTATTTGTTTTCTTTTCTTTATGTAATTGTCAATATAAGGATTTTCAATACAATTCACCGCACAATACATATAAATTTCTTCTAGATCAAAATGAAGAACTCTATCAAGGGCAAATTCTGGAATAACCTTAGTTATACGTTTCATTTCTTCATAACCCAAGAGCAAACTAAGTTCATTATGATGTGCAAAGGAAATCAAGTCATCACAATATTTGGACACGATACGATCATGAAACAATTTGCATTGGGTACTAAAATGATCATGTTCAATGCAAAGTTCACAAGTATGGCTAAGAAAAAATAAATTTTCAGCACATGCATCTAGCCTTTCTTGCAACCATTTAGTTTCTAAGTACTTATGCCTCTTGCAATATCTATCTTCCCTATTTGGTGTGTACTTGCAAACCCAATTTACTCCACAAAAATCAATATGTTTATATGAGACATTTTCATCATAACTAGTGCAATCATCATTAGTACTATGGATATTCAAGGAGTTCATACTAACAACATTGCAATCATGCTCATCATTCAAAGATTTAGTGCCAGACATTTTAGTGCATTCTTCTTCTAACACTTTGGCACAATTTTCTTTTCCATCATACTCACGAAAGATGTTAAAAAGATGAAGCGTGTGAGGTAAACTCAATTCCATTTTTTTATAGTTTTCTTTTATAAACTAAATTAGTGCTAAAACAAGAAACAAAAAGATTCGATTGCAAGACCTAAAGATATACCTTCAAGCACTCACCTCCCCGGCAACGGCGCCAGAAAAGAGCTTGATGTCTACTACACAACCTTCTTCTTGTAGACGTTGTTGGGCCTTCAAGTGCAGAGGTTTGTAGGACAGTAGCAAATTTCCCTCAAGTGGATGACCTAAGGTTTATCAATCCGTGCGAGGCGTAGGATGAAGATGGTCTCTCTCAAGCAACCCTGCAACCAAATAGCAAAGAGTCTCTTGTGTCCCCAACACACCCAATACAATGGTAAATTGTATAGGTGCACTAGTTCGGCGAAGAGATGGTGATACAAGTGCAATATGGATGGTAGATATGGGTTTTTGTAAACAGAAAATATAAAAAAAGCAAGGTAACAAGTGGTAAAAGTGAGCGTAAATGGTATTTCAATGATAGGAAACAAGGCCTAGGGTTCATACTTTCACTAGTGCAAGTGTTGGAGTTGTGTCGAATATAGTGTGCAAGGTAGGTTACAGTTGGACTTGCAGTTGTATTGTGTTTAGATAGGATATGGAGTCGTGTCCTAGTAGGACACTTGTATCCTAGGCCTCTCATATATAGCGGGGCTAGACACACGATGTAACCTATGCCAACATAATAGCACAGGGGCGCAAGGGGGAGACGGCGACGTGTGCCGGCGCCCGGGTGGCCGGTGTGCGGCATTGTGACGGTGTCACGGGGAGGAGCGCCCGTAGTCAGGCCCCGGGGATGTAGCCATATCGGTGAACCTCGTTAACAAATCTCGGTGTCGTGCTCGTGTGATTGCTTGGTCCTCGAATGATCGACGGTATGCCTCGGATTTATTCTAACAAGTGGTATCATGAGCTAGGTTGATCGAAAGTCAGTTGTGCTGATCTGGAGGAAGGCGACGAAGCCAGGGCGCCTGGTAACTCGGCCGCGGTGGAAGAGTTTTCAACGGGCATATGGTGGAAATCATTGCGTGAAAAGCAATCGAAGGAGGGCGAGGTAGCAGCCAGATGGAGGCAGCAGGCAGCCACGGACGTGCGGCGTGGCAGAGGCTGGGATTGATCGGCATGCTTGGTGATAGATCGGATCAGCAGCAAGGCGGCGGCGCAGACGGGATTACCGAACGAGTCGGCACGCGTGGCTCGGCTAGCGCACCAGACAACGCCGCAGGACAGGCAGGGCGTGCGGCCCAGCTGAGGGGCTGCGGAGGCCCAGACTGCTGTGCTTGGAGGGCTGGAGGCTGAGGTCATGGGCTGGATCGGCTAACGCTGGTAGAAGCTCGGACGTGTGGGACAAGGCACGTGAACGTGTGTGCTGATGTGTACTGCGGAGGTCTCAGGTGTGTTGCAACGAAACGTGATTTGTTTGAAAAAAAAGACACAAGGACTTAGTCAGTTCGTGATGGTACCATGGAAAAAGAAAAGGAAAGGAAAGCCAAGCTACAGATGTGTGATGAATCGGGTTTCATGTATGTTGACACGGGAAAGCTACATGGACTTTGCCTTGGTTTCCTTTGTTGGTACACATATGTGTACGGATGGTGATGGTCACGGTGACGGCTTGAGGAGTCTGGAACGTGTCGTGCAGTCGTATAAATCGGCTGGGTCGGACTGGACAGTTTGACGGGATCGACATGAGTCGGTTGATACAGAAGGCGGTGGTGGGATCGGCGACGACGACATAGGAGCGTGATGCTGATGGTGACCGACTTCTGGGGCGTGGAAACACGTGGCGCAGGCCTGAGGGTTTGTGTGGCTTCGACAATACTATGGCGCGAGGTTGATTCAAGGTGATGTGCACACGGAGCTTGAAATCGACGGGGCGCGAGGGTGGACTGGTCATCTACCATGGAGTCATGTTGAAGGTGGAGCTGGATTGAGGGGCTACGGTTCAAGGATCCAGGGAATCGAAGCCTATTCAGCAAGGAGGAAAAAAGTGAGTGACATGCAGTTCGGACTGGAGCCCAGTGGTCTGATGGAAGCGTGGAACTCGTCATCGGTCGGTGATGATCGGTGGTACTCTACAGTGGGGGTTGAGTGGTGTGGGCCATGACCCTTGAGACTCAACCGGGACAGCGGAAGCTCGACGCGGTAATAGCGGCGAGGCGTGCGGTATGCACAGGACATGGAGACGGGCCAGGGCTTTGGTGGTCATACATGTGGTGAGACAACTGCGAATTTTACTCGGGATGACTAAAAGCAATGGTGAAATTCTTTCAAGTTTCAGACAAGCGGTCAAGAAAGAAGCGGTGATGTTGAGTTCAGGTAACTCTTATGTGTGACACCCAATATGTGAGTTGTTCACTTTCACGCAGGTCGGTGATCAGTGTGTGATGATGTTGACGGATACTCTGGGAGCTGGGAGCACAAACTAGAGTAACAAGGAACTTAATTTTGCTCGAGTGTTGACTGTGGTCAAGAAAAGAAGGGACTACAAGTTGCAGGTGGGGTCGCATGGAGTCTTTGGAGTAGCAGCGGTACTCATGGGATAAGCTCAAGTCCAATGTACATGGAAGTTTGATGCGTTGACGAACTCAAGGTGGTGGAGAATATTCGCCAAGGTGGAGTTTGTTGGAGTTGTGTCGAATATAGTGTACAAGGTAGGTTACAGTTGGACTTGCAGTTGTATTGTGTTTAGATAGGATATGGAGTCGTGTCCTAGTAGGATACTTGTATCTGAGGCCTCTCATATATAGCGGGGCTAGACACACGATGTAACCTATGCCAACATAATAGCACAGGCGCGCAAGGGGGAGCCGGCGGCGTGTGCCGGCGCCCGGGTGGCCGGTGTGCGGTATTGTGACGGTGTCACGGGGAGGAGCGCCCGTAGTCAGGCCCCGGGGATGTAGCCATATCGGTGAACCTCGTTAACAAATCTCGGTGTCGTGCTCGTGTGATTGCTTGGTCCTCGAATGATCGACGGTATGCCTCGGATTTATTCTAACAGCAAGTTCTCTCAACAATAATAACATAATTTGATCATATACCTATCCCTCAACATGCAACAAAGAGTCACTCCAAAGTCACTAATAGCGGAGAACAAACGAAGAGATTACGGTAGGGTACGAAACCACCTCAAAGTTATTCTTTCCAATCAATCTGTTGGGCTATTCCTATAAGTGTCACAAACAGCCCTAGAGTTCGTATTAGAATAACACCTTAAGATACAAATCAACCAAAACCCTAATGTCACCTAGATACTCCAATGTCACCTCAAGTATCCGTGGGCATGATTATACGATATGCATCACACAATCTCAGATTCATCTATTCAATCCAACACAAAGTACTTCAAAGAGTGCCCAAAAGTTTCTACCGGAGAATCACGACGAAAACGTGTGCCAACCCCTATGCATAGGTTCATGGGCGGAACCCGCAAGTTGATCACCAAAACATACATCAAGTGAGTCACGTGATATCCCATTGTCACCACAGATACGCACGGCAAGACATACATCAAGTGTTCTCAAATCTTTAAACACTCAATCCGATAAGATTACTTCAAAAGGAAAACTCAATCCATTACAAGAGAGAAGAGGGGGAGAAGCAACATAAGATCCAACTATAATAGCAAAGCTCGCGATACATCAAGATCGTGCCAAATCAAGAACACGAGAGAGAGAGAGAGAGAGAGAGAGAGAGAGAGAGAGATCAAACACATAGCTACTCGTACATACCCTCAGCTCTGAGGGTGAACTACTCCCTCCTCGTCATGGAGAGCGTCGGGATGATGAAGATGGCCACCGATGAGGGTTCCCCCCTCCGGCAGGGTGCCGGAACAGGGTCCCGATTGACTTTTGGTGGCTACAGAGGCTTGCGGAGGCGGAACTCCCGATCTAATCCCCGTTTTGGCAGTTTTAGGGTACGTGAGTATATATGGGTGCAGGAAGTACGTCGGTGGAGCTTCGGAGGCCCCACGAGGCAGGGGGCGCGCCCTAGGGGGGTGGGCGCGCCCCCCACCCTCGTGAGCACCTCCCTTATCTCCTGACGTGGGGTCCAAGTCCATCAGGTAGCTTTCCTTCCAAAAATAACTTCTCCAGTTGATTTCGTTCCGTTTCGACTCCGCCTGATATTCCTTTTCTTCAAAACACTGAAATAGGCAAAAACATCAAATATGGGTTGGGCCTCCGGTTGATAGGTTAGTCCCAAAAATAATATAAAAGTGGATAATAAAGCCCAATATTGTCTAAAACAGTAGATAATATAACATGAAGCAATCAAAAATTATAGATACGTTGGAGACGTATCAGACTACATCAACCGCATTACTAAACGCTTTCGCTTTCGGTCTACGAGTGCACGTGGACACACTCTCCCCGCTCGTTGCTATGCTTCTCCTAGATAGATCTTGCGTGATCGTAGGAAAATTTTGAAATACTACGTTCCCCAACAACGTCTTGTTCCAAGAACCATGCGCGCTCGTTATTACCATCGTGCACGCTTCTTTTAATTAGAATGTGTGGCCGTCTAGCGCACACATGTTGATCTGTCTAATTGTTTCTGTTTGTTGTGGCTAATCGCAAACAGTTCATCCGTGTGAAGTGTACGCGATCAACCGCATACACTTTGATCTGGATGACTGTTTCTGTTCTGTTGCCTAATCGCAAACAGTTAACCCTTCTGAAGCATATGCCCTCAATCGCACACACTTTTATGTAGTGACCTGTTTCTGTTGTTCCGCTTCATCACAAACAATTAATCTGAGTGAACTGTATGTCGTATATCGCACACGCCTTCATCTGACTGCCCGTTTCCGTTCTTCTTCCTCGTCGCAAATAGTTCATTGAACTGAACTATATGCCCTGCATCGCACACGCAACCAAAATCTGAACCGTGTTTGATGCATCCATCATCGCAAACGTTTTGCACCTTTTTTGACGGGTTTTTTATACCACCGTTTGCGATTATTCCATCGCACACAGTTTCGCCGAAAGGTCTCTGATTGTAGTGTCGCGTTAGCAGCATACTGCAGTAGTGGTCGTCATGTGAAACTTTTGAAAATTAACGAGCTAAACGAGTTAGCTCATGAAACTCGTTTGCTTGCTCGTTAAACTCGTTAATCTTAACGAGCAAAAAATTCTGTTCGGCTTGGTTCATTAACTAACAAGCATGAACCGAGCTATCGAGCGCAAGTATACTCATTATACTCGCGAGCTTCAAGATTTCGTTCTGTTTTATTTTTCTATGCACCTCCCTTAAGCAGCTTGCATACAAGCCCTAAACGACCGTGGCAAAGCTTTCCCTAGCACCTACTACGGCTACATACCTGATGTAGTCCAGTGAGGTGCTTCTATGAAAATCCTTGACCGCCCAAATGACAACAAGAACTGAAGAGAAGAAGAAACATTAACCATGATCCAGCTAGAGGGAAAACGAAGAACGATGGGCTGACCGGATTTGATCTGCGCGAAGAAGTCATTGGACAAGCCCTGCTTCCGAGCCCGTGACGACAGGACGCTGAGCTTGTACAAGGCGTAGCCGAGCGCGACGTCCATGAACGTTGAAGGATCCATCTTCCACAGCTGGTAGAACGCGATGCACGAGATAAAGCACACCTGAATGAATCAACCAAGAATGCACTCAACAGATTTAAAATCTTCATGCGTCGATCCTACTTGTACTCGTGTATGGAATTACTACTACTAGTAGTATATAGGAGTATACTGTAGGACATGCCGATGTGGTAGTCCTCCGTGTCAGAGACGGTCTTCAGGGACCGGAGCTGGTGAAAGTTGTCCGGGAGGGACGGAACATGCCGGCCGTCTGTGGCTGTCGGGGAGTCTACATTCACGTCAGCCGCCGGGGAGTCTACGTTCATGTTAGGCCAATTTCACCGTGCAACCCCATCTTGTTCCGGTGTGTCTGTTTGGGATAGAATGGACGAATAGCGCAACCCACGCGTGACCCAAACAGACAAATGTTTGGATTTCGCCCGTTTTCGACCCATCCCGGCCTAAACTTGCGCCGAGTTTGGGACGAAATGGACATCACGCAGACGGGCTCGCTGCACGCCCTTGTCCCCCCATGGCCCGCCTGTCGGGGACACTAGCAGTCCCTTCGCTTCCAATGCTTCCACCCCCTCTCCCCGCCCCGCCTCGCCGCCTCCTCACCGTGCAGCCCCCGGCCATCCATACCAAACCACGTCTCGACATGGCCGCTACCACGCCCGCGCTTTCGCCGTAGTTTTGGCCGTCGATCGGAGGAGGTCTGGCCATCGCCATCGCAGCCGGCGGCAGAGGGGATACGACCGCCGACGACGTACCACGGCGGCCGCGGCAGCTTCCGACGAGTGCTCCAGAGCGGCCAGTAGCCGGCCGCCAACCACCCCTGCTGCATCAAAATGATCATCGCGGCCTCTTTGCCACCACGGCCGCAAGGTGTTCGACACTTTGCCCACAAAGGTATGGATAGTGGAGATGAGTTTTCTTCCACCACTTCATTTGTTCATCGGAAGATTCGTCGTCGGATGATGAAGATCTTGTGATGGCTGCACTGGTCGTTCACGACCACATTCAACGACAGCTTCCTCGGTACAGGGGGTCACTCCCTTGCCGTGCTCCCAACCTGAACCGCAACACGGAGAGAGGCCACGCCCTGCTCTATGCCGATTACTTCGCGAACACCCCGCTCTTCAAGCTGGATAAATTCCGTCGCCGTTTTCGAATGGCAAGGTATGTGTTCAATCATATCCGAGAGGGAGTGGTTGCTCATGACCCATACTTCGAGTGCAAGACGGATGCCCTTGGCAAGCTTGGATTCTCCTCTTGCCAGAAATGCACCGCGGCCATCCGCATACTTGCATATGGAATTCCAGGCGATCTGGTGGATGTGTATGTGCGTATGAGTGAGACAACATGTGTGATGTCAATGTACAAGTTCTGTCAGGCTGTGATCGAGGTGTTTGGCCCAGAGTACTTGAGGGATCCGGTTGCCGCTGATACAGAGAGATTGTTGGCGACCAACGCAACTAGAGGCTTTTCAGGCATGCTTGGCAGCATAGATTGTATGCACTGGGAGTGGAAGAACTGTCCATTTGCTTGGCAGGGGCCAGTACAAGGGGCATGTCAAAGCGTGCACTGTCATATTAGAAGTGGTGGCTTCGCAGGATCTTTGGATATGGCATTCTTTCTTCGGCATGGTAGGTTCTCACAATGATATCAACGTGCTGCAGCGTTCACCAGTCTTCGCAAAGCTTGCAAAAGTCCACTCCCCACCTGTCAACTTTGAGATGAACGACCACCAGTACAACAATGGATACTATCTAGCTGATGGTATATATCCTTAGTGGTCAACTTTTGTGAAGACAATCTCGAACCCCCAAGGTGAGAAGAGAAAGAGATTTGCTCAAATGCAAGAGAGTGCTAGAAAGGATGTGGAACGTGCTTTTGGTGTGCTTCAATCTCGGTGGGGTATCGTTCGAAACCATGCACTGTCATGGGATGAAAGAAAACTTTGGGAGATGATGACTGCTTGTGTGATCATGCACAACATGATCGTCGAGGACGAGCGTGATGAGAGTATCTTCGACCAAGGATTTGATTATCAAGGTGAAAATGTTGAGCCCCTGCACCAAGAACCGGCCACATTTGAACAGTTTGTCCAATTCCATCGTGAGCTACGTGATTGCCACACTCATTTGGATCTTCAAAATGACTTGGTTGAGCACGTGTGGGATCACATTGGCAACCAGTAGATGTATTGGTTCATTTTATGTTAATTGAAGACAATTTCGATTTGGTTGTAAAACTATTTTATTAGAGACAATTTCGATTGGGTTGTATAACTATTTTTATTTTCAGACAATTAATATTTAAACGTGCAAAGTAGTTTTGAGAAAATATGGGAATTTTTTGCCCTAGCGGACAGAATGGGGCAAACGGATGCGGTCGCGCTGGGCTCACGGCCACCGCATCCCAGGACAGACCCGGGCACGACCTCATCGCCCTACCCAAAGGGACAAAATCTGGTCAAACCGGACGTCCGTTTGGGGTCGCGCGGTGGAGTTGGCCTTAAGCGATGGGGCGCCCACTTTGCGGGTAGTGAAAAAATCGGATGGCTACAAAAGCAGAGCTGCACGTGCACAAGGAACCAGGGGTTAGGTAATACTCCCTCTGTTCCATGATATAAGAAGTCTTTTGCAAGCTAAGAGCATCTACAACCGGATCTCTCAAAGCCGCCTCATGCGTTCGGGCGGGCTGTCCGGTCACTGCCCGGTCACATTTTTTAGACACAGACGGATGTCTCAAACGGGCCTCATACGTCCGAATTGACCGGCACCCCCATATCCAGCCTAAATATGGGGCGGATATGGGTGGCCCGGGCGCGTCCGCCTGACAAGCCTGACCCATCATCGACCCCACGGATGTCCCACAAAAAACCCCATCGGCCTCGTCGGTTCGAAACTCTACCTCACTCACTCACCTCTCTTGCACTGTCCTCTCCTCTCCCCTCACCGATTCCGATCGAATCCGGCGCAACGTCGAGCTCCGGCAGCTGCTCCTACGACGAGGTGGATCAGGAGTATGAGCTTGGCCTCCGCATCGCCTTGGAGCAGTCCAAGGTGGAGACCGGGGGCAGCTCCGGATCTGCAGCCTTGTCGCAGCCGCAGCTTTCCTATCAGCGCATCTCGGACGCCAACCCTGGCCCCTCCCGACCCATGGGCAGCTCCGACAGGCGGCCAGCGCAATTGGCGCCTCCCCTCGCTCCGCCGGCTGCTGCTTCCCCACGCCGTCCTCTCGCCCCGCCAGCTGCTCCTCCCCCTCGTGGGCAGCGGTGGGTGCTTGTGCCAGCCCCGCCGGCCCGGACATGCACGCCGGAGTCGGAGGTGCACGCCGCCCGCCGCGAGAGGCAGCGGGCAAGGGAGAGGGAGGCTATGGAGAGCTCTGTCCTCCGCCGGCATGGGTTACCGGTGGAGCCTGACGAGGACCAGCGGCTCCTCGCTTGGGTCTACCGCCGGTCGGTTACGACGGCAGAGACGGACGCTCGGCGGCTCCGCCGGAAGAACGCCAAGGCCCTTCGGCTTGCCATCGAGCAGTCCGAGCGGGAGGCATTGGAAAAGGCGAAGGAGGCGGCTTGGCTGGCCAAGCTCAGGCGTCAGCAGGACCGGGTCGTCCAGCGCCCCAAGGGCATCGTCATCGTCGACTCCTCCTCCGACGACGACCACGGCTCCTCCTTCGACGAATCGGACGATCCTCCACCAACCACCGACAGGTACAGCTACACCGGCGACCAGAAGGGGAAAGGGCCAGCCCGGAAGTGGTGAAGTTGATTTTAATTTTAAGTTTTAGATTAGTATAAAGTTGCCCTTCGTTTATGTAAACTTCGGTGGATTTTTTGGTGAACTATTGTGCTATTTCTATGTCAGGACCTGATCTACGTAGTACCATTGACGTTGCATGATATAGTATGGATATAGTGTTCGAATATGTGAGTCACTTGTATGAACAACGCGATTTGAGAAGTATCCGATCACTCTATCCGCAGACGTATCCACGGGCGTTTGAAGACCCGGATTTATCAAGTCCGCCTATAGATGCTCTAACAAAGTTACTTTCATTTTCGTGCCAAACATAGCTGATTAAGCTGCTGGGAACGCAGGGCACGTACATACTCCCTCTGTTCCAAAATACTTGACATTCATTTGTCCAAAAATGAATGTACCTATATACTAAAATATGTCTAGATACATCTATATTTTAACAAAGGAAAGGCATGTATTGTGAAATGGAGGGAGTATTATACTTGGAGCAAGGGGATTAATAGTCGGGCGTGGTGCTCACCAGCGGTGCCGGTGCCGGCGCGCGGGCGGCGGGGACGCGCAGGAACGCAGGCCGCGGTGTCGCGACGCGCACGACGGCGCCCGGGACGGTGCGGGAGCGCGAAGACAGCCCGAACCCAGAAGACGAGAAGGCCGTCGCTAGCGCCATTGTGCAGCGGAGGATCGATGGTTACTCTACTCGTGCGCGTGGAATCGTGGCGTGACGACTGACGAGATATACTTTTTCAAGGGTACGCAAATTGCGTATCAATAGCTTTATAGAAGGAGTAAAAATTAGTACATAACCTCTACCATCCGCTGCGAACAACGAGTGTAGCAGCACATCACATCCGACTATCTCAGGACAGCCACACACGACAACACAACTAGAACACGGAAAAACCTGCCCAAAACCGAAACACCTCGCCCCGTCTTGATCGACACCGAACACTTCCGAAGAACAGCAACTCCAACTTCCTTTGGATTCATCCGCTACGACCATACATAGCGTCGGAGGAGAGCAGTCAGGGCCACGACGAGCACCGGAGTAGCGACAACAGAAAACTCAGTCTCCTCGCACGATGCTCCCAACAGAGAAATGACGTCGCAGACGCCGCCATCATGCCGCTCCAGAGGAGCAAGGCTTTCGCCCGGAGACAACTGCCAACACCAAGCACGAGGGAGATGGCGACACACTCAACATCGCCTCCAGGGAGGGGAATGACACCCGTGGGTGCCATCAACGCCGGCCGGCCAAAATCGGACAGGATTTTCATCCGTAATGTTGCACATCTCCACTCCGACGAGGTACCGACAGCACCGTTCCTGAAGCCTCGCACCGCCGTCACCGCAGCGAATCCGCCGAAACCGCGCAGTCGTGGTCCAACACCACCCGCACTGCCGAGAGAGCGCGAACCAGACCTCCACCAACATCATGAGAAGCAACCACCTCCTCCAAGCGGAGCAAAAGCCAGATCCGCTCCATCGACCTTCATCGACACCGTGAGACTGTCGCCAGATTGGATCTGGCCCGCCCCTCCAACCTCACTCCGGCGCCATCTCCACTGGAGCATCGCCACGATCCCTTTCACACGGAGGCGGCCGGACGCCCGCTGCGCGCCAGGACACCTTCCTGGCAGGGCCATCTCGGCGCCGCCGCCCCCATGGCCGATCCAACGCCGCCGCCAGTTGCTGGCGCTCCACCTGCCGCCACCTACCAGTGGTGCTCCTCGCCAGGATCCGGGAACGCCCTCGCCATGCCCTCCGTTGTGCCTCCAACCACACTGCGAGTCCCCGCGCCGTCCGCGAGAAGAAAGCCGTGGTCTTTCCACTGCCGCGCGGCGGAACCAACCCCACAGGCCCAGATCGAAACGGATCTGGACCTGACCGCACCTCCATCCACTGCTCCGGCGCCAGCGCTTCCGGGGGCATCACCTCACGCCCACCGCATGGAGACGGCCGACCACCCGCTGCCCGCCAGGATCTCCTTCCTAGCAGGGCCTCCTCAGCGCCGCCACCTCCATGGCAGAGGCTCCCGCCGCCGCCGCTTACCAGCGCCAGCGCACCGCCTTCTTCCTCCTCCTCCGCACAACAGCCTCCTGACCCGGATCCTTCGCACCACCGCGCTCTCCGCCGTGCTCCGGCGACCAGCAACAAGATCACGCCAGTGGCCACCCCACCTCCAAGGTTGGCCCCGGGGAAGACCCGCTCCGCGCGAAGGGGCCTGTCGTGGGGGCGTCGCCAGCACCCTCCGCCGTTGGCGGCCGGGCGCGGCCGCCACCGCCGGCGGCGGCAGTTTGGCCGTGGGAGGAGATCCGGCGGCTTCTGGTTTAGGGATTTGGGGGCCTCCGGAGCCGCATGCGCGTGCGACCCGGGAGGCGGTGGTTTCTCGGCCTTGGGTTTTAGAGGCTGACTGACGAGATATACAGGTACCTGTATACTCTCCGTTTTTTAAAAAGTGTACTTCTAACTTTGTTGGAAAGTTAAACCTTTATATTTGACCGTATTTATATAATAATGCATCAATATTTATGCCATTAAATTAGTAGCATTAGCGAATCAACCTGTGTTTGAGTTGGTTAGGTGGACAGTGGTATCCTCAACCCATCAGGGTTCAAATCCTGGTGCTCGCATTATTCCTGGATTTATTTCAGGATTTCCGGCAATGCGCTTTCAGTGGGAGGAGACGTTCCCGTCGACGACGAGGCGCCTACGGTGACTTTGTAAATCTCAAGATGATATGCCGGCTCAGTCTTTTGGAGGTGCTCATAGGGTAGGGTGTGCATGTGTGCGTTCATAGGGGTGAGTGTATGCGCGTGTATATGAGCGCTTGTGTCTGTACTGATGCTCAAAAATTTAGTAGCATTAAATTCATGATAAAACGTATTTTCATCATATAACTATTTAGTTTCATAAACATTGATATAATTTTGCACAAACTCAGTCGAACTTTAAAATATTTTGACCTTCAACAAAGTTGGAAATACACATTTTAAAGGACGGAGGAAGCACACGTGATGGCGCAGCCGCGACTAGGTTAGATCCGAGGAATAAAACACTCCCTACATGAATCCCAAGTCTGAGACGACGCACATCCTCCTTGCCGCCTCCGCCGCGGTGCGAGTCCGGAGGAGGTTTTCGTCGACTAAGGCGAAGCAGGTGCAGGACCGGCGTCGCGACATCATCGGCTCGGCATCTCGCCGCGGAAGCCGCGCGTGCCCGCCAGGTCATGGCCACACACAGACAAATTTCTGCAACAACAGCGTAGTTGAACAATGGAGAGGACAACGACTCTAGTGCTGCAGCAGCAACATCATTATTGCAAAAAAAAATATTGTGAACGTCATCCATGTTGCAAAAGCCCTTTCTGCGACATCATCTATGTGGCAAAGCTGAAAAATAAATTCTACAACACAACTTCTGTTGCAATTATTTTCCTGCAACATGAGCTCTCTTGCAAAAGTTCTGCAACACTGTCTTTATTGCAATAGTGAAGACCAGATTGTGTCGTTGGATATCATCAGATCTAACGGCTGCGAAGGCAGCAGGCCGACGCATAGTGCTAACCATGGCAAAATACGAAGCGATTGGCGAGTGCTCCTATTCCACGCAAAGGGTGTGGATAGTTGATGAAAGAGATAATTGCATCTATAGTCCTCGTAGTTGCTGGCAACGTCCAACTTGGTCCTGGAATTTGCGTATTGCTTCAATACGATCCTGGTACATGAAAATACGTGATCAGTACGGTCCCTAAGGTTGAAACAACAATTCTGGCTATACACATTGCATACGTATCTCGTATTTGCGTAGGTGACACGGGCCAGATGTTTGTATCAGGCCCATATGTTAGTGGGCCGAGAAAAAAAGCAGAAAAAGGCGCGGGGCAAGGATTCGAACACACGAACTCTGGCACAATTTTTTTGCAGGGGATTTAAAGAGCTTTATTGAATAAAAGCGTTCGCTGGACAGTCAGCCAAGAGGCTGCTGGTCAGGAAGCTTGGAGTGGTATCTAGCCAGCTCTCGGTCACGTTAAGCGTACATGCACGCTTAGCACAAAGCCACCAGAACAAGCGCTCGATCTTGTATACAAGGGGATGCACACTTTACTATATGTATGTTCTGGCCTTTTAAAAAGTTTCGTGAATTTATAAAATGTTCATGAGTTTTTTTTACACGTTCATTGATTCAAATAATGTTCAAGATTCAAAATTAAAGGTTCGTGTCTACAAAGCAATGTCCACGAATTTATAAAAATATTCAAAACAATGTATGGGAATGTAAAAAAACAATCTTCTAAAAATGTTCACTGATTCAACAAAATATTCATGAATTCAAAAGAAGTTCGTCACAAACAAAAAATGTTTTTTAATATCAAAATTTGTTCCCAAATTTCAAGAAATTTTCGCCTATGCATAGAAACTTGTTGACGAGTTCTAAAACAATGTACGCAATTTCAGTAAATGTTTGTGAATTCAAATAATATTCACGAATTTGTAGAAAAATCATGATCTGAAAAATATTCGCATTTTCGAAAGTTCTGTACGTATTGGGTGCAGGGGGTACGTATGGTATTTTTTAGTAAACAAATGGATTTTTACTGCCTGAAAAATTCCAAAATTGTATGTATATGCATGTCTTGTAGCGAAATATCACTGTGCAATATTTCATCAATAAATGTGCTAGTATGTGAGAGATACAAATAACAAAAAATACATGAAAAAATACTTTTTGAAGAAAAATTCATCGAAAATGCTAAAATTATTTTAAATTCTGGGTCATTTTTTGAAAAGGGTGTTTTCTTGTAATGCTGAACAAATTTTAAAATTCATAATAAGAATGTATAACCAGGAACAATTTGAAAATAAGAAAAAAAAATTGCAAGTGAAAACATTTTTGAAAACTTCTAATAATTTTTTATACCGTGACCAAATTTTGAAACTTCAAACTATTTTCGAAAAATGTGATTAATTAAAAATTTCTGAACTAGTTTTGAAAGCGCTAACAAATGTTGAATACATTAAATATTATCTTACAAATTAAAATAAATATAAAGGAAGAAAAGAAAAAAGAAACAGAAAAAAAGAAAAAGAAGAGAAAGTAAGGTTCGAAACCATGTTCATTTTAGTAGTAGGAACTACTACTGTTTTTCGCAAAGAAAACTACTGCCAGCTTAATTCGCTAACACGCGCGTGCTTGAATAAAAGTCTGGTCCTGATATAGCGGAATAAAAGATGGTTTTTAGTGTGGTGGCTTGCGCGCACAGATTTTGGCTGGCGGTCGCGGGTTCGAAACTCGGCGCCGACAGGCTTTTATTTTTCTTTTTCTTGTTTCTCGCTGCCACTGACATATGGGTCCTCGGCTGACGTGGCCCTGTGCTGGTGTGTCGTACAAGAGAATACACTATACGTATGCAATGTGACTGTTGTTTCAACCTTAAGGACTGTATTGATCACGTATTTTTATGTACCGGGACCGTATTGAAGCAACACGCAAGTTCCAGAACCAAGTTGGACGTTGCCAGCGACTACGAGGACTATATATGCAATTATCTCGTTGATGAAACGTGTGCAGCACTTGACCATGGACTGGAGAACACCCTTTTTTCTTTCTTTTGCCCGGCCGCTAGACCTGGCCATGGGCAGCCGGGCCCGGTCGGCCCGACCCGGCCCAGCCCGAAAAAGCCCGACCCGGCCCGGCCCGACCTTGTCCACGGGTCGGGCTCGGGCCTAGATTTCAAGCCCGGTGGCCGGGCCCGGGCCCGTCATTTTTGCAGTTTAGCGAAGGGGCCCGACCCGAGGCCCGAGGCCCGTCGGGCTTTTAGCGTGATGGGCCGGGCTCGGGCCCGATTTTTAGGCCCGATGGCCGGGCCGGGCTCGGGCCTGGGTTTTTTTGCACCAGGCTTTGGTAGGCCCGGCCCGAAGCCCGGCCCGGCCCGAGGTTTGGCCCGATTTTTAGGCCCGACGGCCGGGCCGGGCTCGGGCCTGGGTTTTTTTGCACCGGGCTTTGGTAGGCCCGGCCCGAGGTTTGGCCAGGTCTACCGGCCGCCGTTACATGTCGCGTGCTGGGCACTACCTTTGGATTTCGGCTTTCTATTGGTCTGTATGTATTTTCAGAATTTATTTTTTTTCGGCTTTTGAGGTTTTGCCAGGTTTTCCTTGGGCTATGGAGTTTTTTGTGAAGCATAGTTGTGCTTCTTGAAGAAAAAAAAATGTGTTTTCACGAGATGCACATTTGTGTTTCCCTGAAAGCACAGATTTGCTTCTGCGAGAAGAATAGTTTGTGCTTTCACGACAAGCAAAACTTGTGATTCTCGAATGTTGAAAAGCACGGATTTGCTTCAGCAAGAAGCATATTTTCCCCCTGTTTTTTTGTGAAAAAATTTTGTCGAAACCTATTAACATGTGATTTAGTTTTGAAGATCTTGACACAAGCAATTCAATGATGAAAACTGTTTGGTATTTGAAAGCATGGTTCAAGAGATAAAACGTATGAATTAACGAATCTACAGAAAAAGGAAAAAAAATCACAAGTTATGACAGGTGGCACACATCAGGACCTGAGAAAGGTGAGAAGTGACATTGCCAAGGGTTAACCTTTAACTAGTGATTTCATGGTTTTATTCATCACTTACGTACAACAATAATTGGGTGTGTATGTGTGTCATCGTCCTTGCGCACCGAGGCCTCTACGGCCTGACCTAATTAGTCTTTTTAAATTCTGAAACAGAATTGTCCATATATACTAAGCAAAATTTTGCATGTGTAAAAAATGTTTCCAATTTTTCAAGCTTTGCCTTAAATTTCAAAAATGTTTATGAATTTTAAAAATCAATCAATCTTAAAAGTAATCACAAATTTTAATAATATGTTCGTGAACTTAGAAATGTTTGGGAATTTTATATTTGTAAATAATTTTAAAAATTATGAATATAAAAATGATCAAAAAATTGACCTCCCCCCCCCCAATTTTTCTAACCAGTTCTAAACTGAAAAGAAGATCAAGAAGTTGGAAAATGTTCACAAATTTTAAAAAATATTCATGAATTTGGAAAGTGTTTGTGAATTGAAAACAAATCATGAATTCTTAAACAATCATCAATTAAGAAATTCTGTATCGCTATTTTTTAAAAATACCACCTCATATTGAAAATATTTACCATGTATTTTAGAATGGTTGTTAGGCATTTAGAAAACATTCATAATGTATCTGAAACAAGTTCCTCGAGTATTTGAAAAAACAATGTGCATTTAAAAAATATTCATCGTGTATTCCAAATGTTTTGTATTATGTTTGACAACCCCTCATGTATTTGAAGAAATTGCATTGTGCATTTAAATTGTCTGTATATTTTTATCTATTTAAAAGGTTATAAGATGCAATAACTTAAAAAGTAAGGGTTAATTATCCTTTTGCCCTCAGTGGTGTCCATGTACTCAGTTTTGCCCTCAGATGCGAATTGTGCTTAGTTTTGCCCCTAGTCCGTGCGCACCGACTCGTTCCGTGAACTCTGCCGTCTCCGTCAGGTCAACCTTTTGACTCGGCCCTTACAGGTGGGACCAGGCGGCAGACACGGTCAATTCTATTCAGACTGTTGGACACGTGGCTTGTGGGACCCAGCAGAGAGCCGTTGAACAGAGAGGCGTTGCGGGTGTGCTATATAAGCGGGCGACAGCGGCGGTGACCACGGCGACAGAGAACACGACGGTGACCATGGAGAGAGAGGGAGAGAGAGAGAGAGAGAGAGAGAGAGAGAGAGAGAGAGAGAGAGAGAGAGAGAGAGCACGGCGGTGGGAAGTTAGCTATGGAGGGCACGGCGGCGTTGAGATCCCCTTCGGCTCCGAGCCCATGTCTTCCTCAAGCTCCCGCGCCACCTCGCGGATGCAGAGCTGGGCGCGTGTGGACATGCCTGTCTTCGTCTGTCCGTGGTGCCGGGTGGGCGTTGATCGGAGGGTTTCTCACACACCGAGGAACCAGACTCGTCTATTCTACGTGTGCAGCGAGAATGGGATAAGAATCGGGGCAATTGCACCATTTTCGTGGTCGGGATCTTTGAGCAATGGGTTGATCTGTTTGGTGTTCATGCAGGTGACATGCTTCTTTCTTTGGGTCGATGCTCTGGCCAAGACTCTGATGAATGAACTGCAAGAAGAGCATGAAGAATGGTTGCGCATGCTGCCACGAACGGCAGTGGCCGCGGCACGAGCTCCGGAAGAAGAGATGGAGGGCGAAGCACGCACTGACAGAGAGCTAGCTGTTGAGCTTAGGATGTTGAAAAAGAAGGTTAGGAAGCTTGAAGATCAAGCACAAATACTAATACCCATTTGCAATTACTTTTGGGCATTTGTAGGTATGGTAATCGTACTGGTTGTAATGTTGAAAATGTATGGAAAGGCATGAATTATGGAGGAATTTATAAGCTTGAAATTGTATGAGAAATTCACCTAGTTTAAATGTTGGTCAAATTTGCTTAAATGTTGGGAAAAAAAGAGAAGAAGTGACCAACATTTAAATATTTTGAAAAAAGGGAGAAGAAATGAGGAATTCAGAAACTTTTGATCAATGAAATGCAGCTCTCTGCTCTGCCTTTCTGTCAAAAAAAAAAGGTTCCTCTGTGGGCCAAATTCAGAGTGTAGAGCCAAGTGCAGGCTAGACTAATGGGCCAACTGCATCCAATTAGGCCCATTCGGGGGTTCTCTTGCCTGTTTTTCTGTTTTCTGTTTTGATTTAATTTAGGCAGTAAATCATAATGCTGAAACTTTTTGTGGAACCTAATTGAATTATTCCAGAGCCAAACAATTAAGTTTAGAAACTTTTTTGGAGCTGTTAAATATTTAATAGCAATTTAATCACTCCAATTCAAATACACCGTGATTTAAATCAAAGACCAAAATGTCATGGAAAATGTGCCTCAGCTTTGGTAGAGGTTTAAACCTGGTGCCAAAATAAATGAACATTTTTAAGGGCATTACGTTCAGAAAAAAAATAATTTGTCTAAAACAATGAAGGGTGGAAAATGCAAAAAAATTGGTGCGGTTGGGGACTCAAACCCAGGGCCGCGTGGGTTTGTGGCGTTTAGGGCTACGCTCGTAACCGCTAGGATAGATGGAAAGACTTTGACATGGGTAGGGAAGGAATGTATACATAGTGAGACCGTGAATGTTTGCACACGCGTGAGAATGGTTTTCCTTTGTCTTGCACTAAAATTTTGGTGGTTTGGGAACATATGTTTGCACTGCCACATGATTTTGGTTAGAGTGGCACTTGGTTTAGGGTTAGAGTGGCACTTGGTTTAGGATTTAAAGGGAATAAATTTGCATGTTAGTTCATGACTTGGATTTTTTTTAATGAGAGAGAGGGCTTCTCACCCCCTCCGATTTTCATTAATGAAAACCACAAGTTCTCGAACTTCATGACTTGGTTTAGGGAAGAAATGATATGTTTGGGCACGAACATTTTTTAACACACATAATAACTTAGATAAGATGCAACACAACATACCCTTACATTAGGCAATAATAACTTGGACCCATAAGTTCACGGACACGACACGACAAGTCACGCGCGACATAGAAAAGCAATAAATAAAAACGATAAAACTAAAACATGACGAGCTTGACTCCGGACTTGAACATCTTCATCTTGACCTCTTTCTTCCACCTTGGCCGCGCGCCCCTTCAACACCGTCTTCAACTTCACACCTCCTCCTCCTCCTCGTAGGGAAGGGAGTGCATCTGGCCTGGAGTGGGGAAGATGCTCTCGTAGTTGGTGTAGATGTTGTACACCGTGAAGAAGATGGCCTCGCAGCCGCACCAAAAGACTTGGCCGAGGAGCTCGTGCGTGTCAAATGGGTTGGTGAAGGTGACCGTGAGCAGTAGAAGGATGCCGCCGCGGTCACGAACCTTGTTGAGGGTGAACATCCTAGGCGAGCCCCGTGGGAGGTGGGCATAGCCGGCTCTGAGGAAGGCGCGGGTGAGTTCGATGGAACCCCTCCACCATGAAATCGCCCACACACGGAGCTCCCTCTCCACGAGCACACCTGGCGGGTAGCGCAGCTCCAGCACGACAGACGGATGACTGAAGGTCGGCCCGTTGAACTACATCTTCACTTGGTCGCGTGGAGAGGGCTCGGTCGCTTGGGTGTTTGAAGTTGGAGAGATTGGATGGGATCTGGCTTGTGGGTGGGAGAGGAAGAGAGGCACCCCATTTATAGGCCTGTGGGTGAGAGAGGAAGAGAGAAGGGATGAGAATGGTGTGTGTGTGAATCTGGACGCGTGTGTGTATCCGTTACGTTTTGGACCCTTAAATTTTTGCACGAAAACGATGCATGGGGCGCGTGTGTGCATCTGAATCACTGCAGAGCGAAGCTCTTTGACCGGGCCCGTGCATCGGACTCGCTGCGATAATCTGAACCACTGCCGTAATGGCCTAACTCTGAATCCGTACGTGCATGGCCACCTAGCTCGCCTCGCTCGCATGCATGCACGTCCGCCTCCTGCGCATGCAAACCCACGTCGTCGCCCTTCCCATGCATGCAGGCCTGGAAAGGCTGAGACAAGGTATTAACTGCGGTCTCAGGCCCAGACAACGAGACGGCCCAACGGTCCATCCAGCGCGCCCGGTACTGGTTGAGAAAAAACTATCTCCCAGCTAATCAGATTGCATCTCGCGGATCGCCCCCTCCTCCCCGCGGATTCCTTCTAGAAGGATTAGATCGACGGCCCTTGATTGCCGCTAGGGTTAGATGGACGGTCCTTATTCAGCGCTAGGGTTAGCGGGGTTTGGGAGGGGTTTGGAGCAGTCAAAGATATGTTTGACCAGACTTCAAATGAGCATAATAAATTAAATAAAAATCAGAAAAATGAAAAACCTACGCACATAGTCTTCTTATGTCATATACTAACAATTTAAGTTGATAAACAAGGTTTACATACATTTAAACAAAAAGTTCATGTGTCTTATGTGATATCTCGAGTATCTCAACTTTCTTGTATGAAGTGAAGAGAAGTGTTTTGGGGAAATGAACATGAAAATTTCAAAAAACTCACCACAACTTTGTTTTGGAGTGACTAAGAAGGATCCAAGCTTAGTTTTTCATTTTGATGTTTTAGACTTGTTTAAATCTTTATCAAAGTTAAGTTTGACCATAATTCAAATGAGCAAAACAAATTTAAAAAATTCAAAAAATGAAAAAACCAGCGCACATAGTCTGTATATATAGAATATATGTGTAGGAAAGTTATTTCGCTGATTTAGACAAGGTCGAAAAAAATCTTGCTTAGAAATGAGGCCGTTTACCCTACCTTTGGACCCCTATTTTTAGCACATTTTTCATGAAAATTTCAAAAACCTCACCACAACTTCACTTTGGATTGACTAAGAAGGATCCAGGCTTAGTTTTTCATTTTGATGTTTTAGACATGTTTAAATATTGGTCAAAGTTAGGTTTGACCAGAATTCAAATGAGCAAAACAAAATTCAAATAAATCGAAAAAAGGAAAAACCAGCGCACATAGTTTGTGTGTATAGAATATAGATATATGTGTAGGAAAGTTATTTGGCTCGTTTAGACAAGGTCAAAAAAATCTTGCTTAGAAATGAGGCCGTTTACCCTACCTTTGGAGCTCTTTTTTAGCACATTTTTCATGAATGTGAGTTTACCAAAGTTTCGAAAGAATTCCAACATCCATATAGCATGTCAAATTTGAAGTTCTATCATAGATCCAACATCATTCAAACATAGTTCTAACATAGGTCCAACAGAAATACAACATTATTCATAATGTTTCATAATTATTCATAAATAGCGTTGAGGCTTCTGTCTGTTCCTTGAGCTTCTTGCCATCACTTTGCTCCTCGTGCACCTTGTGCTCATTGCTTCTTCTCTTCTCCTCTTGGTTGTCGGTACCTTGCGCGTCTTCTTCAAACCTACCATAGAGCTGTGCAAAACATAAAGGGTAATGGGATCATGTCAAGTGATAAATGTACAATAGTATTTGACCCTTGCACGATTTACATACCTAGCAGAACTCACAACAACAGAAGGTTGGTCACCATTTGGAGCCTCACTTGGATCACCATTTGGAGCCTCACTTGGATCACCATGATCACCGTTTGAAGCCTCACTTGGATCACCATTTGGAGCCTCACTTGAATCATTATTTGGAGGATATTTTGGATCATCGTAAAAATCATGTGGCTGTTCACCATCATCATTTGGAACCTCGTCAAAATCCTCATCTGATGCAACCGGCTGTTGACCATCATTTTCATCATCTGTTGAGGCAACCGCCTGCTGACCAACATTTTCATCGAAACCTTCATCAAAACTCTTTCGGAACGCTGGATCTAATGTGTTATCACAATACTTACTGAAATGACCAGACCCACCACACCTTGTGCACTTACGCTTCCTCGCTCCAAGTCTAGCTCCTTCGCTGCGAGGTCTGATTCGACTCTTCCTTGGTCTACCTGCTGCTCTCTTCAGAACTGGAGCGCAAAGCTTGAATCCAGGGTCCACCATGTCACATTGTTGTTTTCCCTCCATAGCAGGCAAGGCATAAGCATATGCGGCTCTGAACCTTGTAATAGAGTAGTAATCATGCACATACTGCCGTATGTTCCCTGCTGGACCTGCGAGAGAAGTGATGAAAAACAAGGCATGAATGCATGGCAACCCAGTTATCTGCCATTGCCTACAACTGCAAGTTCTAGCTTCTAAATCCACTGGATATCTCAATTCCCTCTTCTCTTTATCCAAATATGATATCTCTGCTGTGGTACCCGAGCAAAGAGTCATGTTCATTTCCAAGCCTGCTGTTTTCTGCTTCAATTCATTCATCACGGCAGGGATGATAATGTGGCCCATGAATTTTGCCTCGACTATTCATGCACGATAATGAAATTTCTGCATGTATTCTATCCTTATCCTGTCAAGAAAATCCACCACATAATGACCCTTTAGTTTCCGGATCGTTGAGTTGAAAGACTCTGCTACATTATTGTGCACATAGTCAACTTTGCTCAGTTCACTGAATTAGCTTCTGGCCCATAACTTGGAGTGGTGTGTTTCCAAGTATTCTTTCACTTTGGATTCATGTATAACTGCCTCAAGTGGTAGTTGTGCTTCTTCACACTGCAAGTCAAAGATGCTGTCCATAAATTGTCGGTATACACCTCTCCTTTGAATTTGTTCATGAAATTTGCAGCAAGGTGACGCATGTATTCCCTATGCTCTACTCCAGGGAACACATTGTCCACAGCCACTTCTAAACCTTGGCAGGCATCTGTATGAATGACCAACCCATTGGGATGTGCAATAGCCCGGCGCAGATTATGCAAAAACCAAGTCCAGCTCTCCTCAGACTCTGTCTCCAGCACACCGTAGGCAACTGGAAATACAAAACTGTGTGCATCAACTGCACAAGCTGCTACTAACTGTCCTTTAAACCTCCCTGTGAGAAAAGTGGCATCAATAGCCAAATAAGACCTGCAGCCTGCCAAAAAACCCCGGCGACAAGCCTCAAAATAGACAAAAACCCTCCTAAAGCATTCATTGGTCTTTGTCACTCCCCTGAATGTGTACTCCATGGTGTGGTGGTCAATATCTACAATACTACCTGGGCTGGTCCTCTCCACTTCACCCTTGAATGAATACAACAATTGAAAACTTTCCTGCCAGTTACCATAAATAGAATCCATAGCATGTTGTTTACCATTGAACAACATCATGTATGGTAAATCTATCTTGAACTTATCTTTGATGTTCTTCTGCAATTCCTTTGGACCCACTTGCTGGTTTTCTTTCACAAACTTCTTTACTTCTTCTGCCACCCATCTTGACTTGGCTCTACTGAATGTATCATTCCTAAGGGTTGATTCCTGGCATGTGTGCTTAAAAGGGTTCACTTTGACCTGAACATTAGTGCTATTTCGCATTTTAGATGCGAGCAGCCTCCATGGACAACCCTTAGTCGGACAGTGCACTCTGTAACGTACTTGATCGCTCTTGTCAACTTTAAAAGTACGTTCTACCTTGATGCAGTATGTCACAAGTGCATTTCTACACTCAGTCATGGATGCAAAAACGGCACCTTCTTCCATATGAGGGCTGAAAGGGTCCCATTCAACATCTGCAAGGTCTTCGTCATCACCCACCACGTCATCATCCACACGGACTGCATTGTGAGCCTCATCTTGGTTTTCAGCCCGAGGTGTCCGTCGTAAATTCTGAATAACATCAGAATATAGCTTCTCTTCATCAACCCCAGAATTGTAGTCATCAGGCTCCACTTCAAGGGGACCCTACTGCCATTGCCCACACTTGTCGAGCCACCACGTAGCCGTGCACCAACTGAACTGTTCTGGCTAGAGATGCCATTACGACGACTTGGTTCTCCCCAAGATGTTGCACCCGTCATCAAGGATGGAAAAGGCGGTAGGCGTAAGCGAGGCGGTTGGCCTTCGCCTAGTGCCTAGGCGGTGCCTAAGCGCCCTAGGCGTGGCCTAGGCAGTAATATACTTTTTACTTGCAGTGTATTTGTGATTATTATATGGGTGTTGATATTAGTTTAGGGCATATAAATAAGTTAATTATCGTCTACTGCCATTGGAATATAACCCATTTGGCATATCAGTGCAGTATGTGGCATGATTTTTGCTTGGGTAGGCAATTCTTTGCTTGCGCTTCTGAGACCTCCATTTATGCCCTAGGCGAAGCGTTTGGCCATTGCCTAGCGCCTCCTAGGCACTGCCTTTTCCAACAGAGCCCGTCATCCTAGGTCCAAATGCCTGCTCAAGCACATCAATTTGCAGCCTGACATGAAAAATATCTTTCTCTTTATGCCTAGCAAACATGGTAGCCAGCTCTTCATCATTACTAACTGTCACCCATTTCTTTTCCCCATCATAGTATTTGTATACCACTTCATCAAGCAAACCCCAAGGACATTGGCTACAAATTACCTCCCCAAATTGTCTGAAACTCCAATTACTAGTAATTGGCAACCGATAATCGAAACCTCCTTGGTATTTCTTCTTATCCTTTGCATCGAACATGTACCGGTCCCTTCTAATGTGCACCAAGAAAGCAAACCGTAACTCCATCCTAACCGACGAAAAACAGAGACGCAATCAGCACACTAATTGAGCAAACCTACTAGAATCGACTGTTCAAATGCACAATCTAAACAGGAGGCGTGACTTACCCCTCGCGAACCCAGTCGTGGACGTGGCGGATCTCCGGCCTCGCCAAATACTGCGGGGTCGCCGCTGCTCGCCATTTCGCCCTGGGGTTCTTCCTCCTAGTTCAAACAGCTCCAGCAGCCCCCCACCTTTGAGCGCTCCGGCCGGGCGTACGGAAGGAGGCCGCGCCGCGGGTCGAGCAGGTGGTGGGCGCCCCACCCGTGGCGTTGCAGGTAGCGGTGGAGCGTCGGCGCAGGACGGTAGCGGCGGAGCAGGCCGTGCAGCTGGTGGCGGGCCAGGTGCCGGCTGCGGCGCAGGTGGCGGCGGCGACGCAGGACGGCCCGTGGACGGATGGGCAGAGTGGGCGTCGATTTGGCCGGCTAGAATCCTACGAATGATTTGGGGATTTTGTTGCACGGGCCCACATGTCAGCTTCAGACCCACGTCCACGCGGTCCCACGTGTAAACTCCGGACCCACAACCACTAACGCCGGCGGACGGAATGGACTCAAATCTGGCCGTTTGGCCTCGTCATAATAGTTGTGCATGGACTATGGGCAAAACTGAGCACAATTCGCATCTGACGGCAAAACTGAGCACATGGACACCACTGAGGCAAAATGATAATTAACCCCAAAAGTAAAAAGAGAGTAGAAAACTGGAATTGGAAAAACCAAAAACTTATAAGGAAAATAATTGGATATAAAAACAGAAATAAAATAAAATGGAAAACAAAAGAAAAAATATAAAGGGAACGTAAAATCAACTGAAAATGGCAAGATAAAAATTGTCCTAGATGTGTGCACTATCTGAAATATTCATTTGATATGCAAAGTGAAGACACGAGGATCAACACTTCTAGATTTTATAGACCAACAACAGAATGCGCAAATGACAAAAAATGTGATAATCTAGTATGCATTTGCAATAACATGTGGTGAAGCAACATATAAGGGCAAGATAAAAATCATAGCTCCAAAACATGAAAGGTAAAGACATGAATTTAAAATAGTCATCAACGGGTTAGCATGTCTCCCACCATGCTAAGATAAGGTCTCCAAATAACTAAGTTCAAAAAGCAAATCCGACCCATGTAAAACCCCGAGAGAGAATCTAATAGAACTCTCATCCTCTTTGACATCAACATGTTCTCTTCATCTGAGGTTACCCATGAGAAACACAATCATAATGTCGAATCACTTATGCTTGCAAAAGATGCGACTACTCTAGGCCGACGTGACGCCATCTTTGGCTCACAAGTACTCCACAGATTATTTGTATTCCTATGACAGGTGAGTTTTAATAATGCAGCTTTTGCCCTAAAAAGGGAAAACAATGATGCAACCTTATTATCAAGTACTTATATTCAAGTGAATAAGGAGGGGTTGTTATCCGCAAAAAAAGGGGGTGGTTACATTAAAAAAATCCATGAGAAACGGCCTCTAAACCTGTCTCTGTGCAATGGTCGATACTAGTCGAGGATCTGCACCGCAGCAGGAAGTCCTTGAGCTATTTCGGTTGGCCTTTTTACGATAGATGTAATTCTCCGCGACGACAATCTTTTCTTTCTTTCTTTCTGCTTTTCTCATGTACTCCCTCTAATCCAGAATAAGTGTTGCAGTTTTGAACTGCCTTATTTTGGATCGGAGGGAGTATTCCTAATGAAATGGGCAGAAAGCCTGCCTATCCCGTCAAAAGAAAAACCCTGTACCGTGGCTGTTGGCATGCAGGTTTGGCCGCGCAGCCAGCAGACGACTTCCAGTTAAGTCCCAACCGCACGGACGTGGCTGAACAGAAATGTTTGGACTCTCTTACAGTTGTGTTTGTTAGGGGTGTTACAGTTGTTAGTTGTTGTTGTGAGCCGACAATAAACCTGGATCGCGGAGCACACTCTTGCTGCTGCAGTGTCAAAATAAGCGGGACAAACAGATCCACAGGGATAAAGCCAGCTCGGAATATGCCTACAGATATACTGTCACACTGTCACTCCACCATGAACCAAACCCAACCGAACACCCAGGAAAAGGGCAGGCAGCCCGTACCATCTGCTATGATATGCATGGGTTCCATGTCATTCCGAATTTCTGGTAGTACAACTAACTCGATCCACACGACACGCACCATAGCTACTGACAAGCCAGAAACCGACTAGCTGACAAGAAACCCCCTCCCGACTTGTCTGAGTGAAAAGAAAGCTAGTAGTACCTTCCCAGGTTCAGAGATGTGCTGCGCTGCGCCGCACTACCAATGTGGCAGTCTACTGTAACATCAGTTCATGGTGCATATTACATACACATGCACTAAGAATAAGATAATAATAATCATCATGTAAAAGGGGCAGGAGATCGGACTGATAGAAACGCCTTCGTCTTTCTCTCGCGGAAATGAAACGCACTTGCTTCGATCGATCAGACTTGCACGCAGCCGTTCCCGTTCGCCTTGCCGTTGACGCAGCCGCTGCTGTGCTCCTTCGTCCCTCTGTCGGCGGTGATGTGCACCATGTCGAGGTTGTAGAGTATCGGGATCATGACCAGGGAGGAGAGGAAGGCGAGCAGCGGGCCGAAGATCCAGAGCAGGAGGGGCACCCCGGCGTAGAACAGCCTGTTGCCCACGAAGTTGAGCGTGAAGCTCCTCTCGAGGATCTCGCCCACGTAGTCGCCCACGGCGCCGGCCGGCAGCTGCACGCCGACCAGGCGGGCGCCGTCGTCGTCCTTACCGGCGTCGGGGAGGGGGAGGCAGGAGGTGTTGATGAGGAAGCTGGCTTGGTTGAGGAAGCAGATGGTGAGGGTGTGGCAGAGGAAGGCGAAGAGGAAGACGAGCAGCAGCGCCACGTACTTGAGCGCCATCATGTACTCCCCGTGCGCGCCGAACACGGCGTCGCTCAGCGGCTTCTTGACGGAGTAGGTGCTGCTGAGCACGGCGGCGATGCCCGTGCAGAAGAGCACCGAGGTGGTGGCCATGAGCGTGGACCCCATGATGACGTTCCGGAGCGACTGCACCACCAGCACCCCCTTCTTGTCGTCGTTGTCCCGCATCATGCCGGCCGCCCAGATCCTGCGCGCGGCCGAGTAGACCCCGAAGGCCGTGGAGAGCGGGCGGCGCCGCACGGCCCGCCACAGCCAGGCGTGGTACAGCGCCGGGAGGAGGAGGCCCAGCGGGATCAGGATCAGGTCCAGGTAGCTCTCCCTCCACGCCATCACCATGATCGACGACGATCGAGCAAGAACCAAGAAAGCGTGAGCGTGTGGCACTAGCACGCTTGCTTGTCCATCGATGGCTAAGCTAAGCTAGCTGCTGAATTTGGGGGAGGCGTTGGTTGCTTTGTGGCGATGAACCGTGTGGAGGTGGCTCTCTGTCTACCTGTCCGTGGATGGGTGTGTTATATAGGGAAGGAAGTTTTTTTTTTGGAAATGAAACATCCTTTTATCCATATCTATATCTATCTCTATCTATATCTACAGCTATATCTATACATATACCTCTATATCTATATCTATATCTATCTATACCTCTATATCTATATCTATACCTCTATATCTATATCTATATCTATCTATACCTCTATATCTATATCTATACCTCTATATCTATATCGATATCTATATCTATACCTACTAATAAAGGGGCTATCGCTTCTTACCACCATAATTTCGTCCGTTTTTCGTCCGTCCACCTTGTATTTATTATATATTTGTTCTATTCGAGGTGGTACTATTCCTGTACGTAAAAAACATTACGATCCTTCCGGTACATCAAAGACTTGGGCCTTCTGGCTGGCCCAGCTTGCAACACATGGAGGAAAAAAAATACTTGGGCCTTCTCGCTGTACGTTAGCCCATCTTCATCTATATCTATATCTATATCTATATCTATATCTATATCTATACCTCTATATCTATATCTATATCTCTATCTCTATATCTATACCTCTATATCTATATCTATATCTATATCTATACCTACTAATAAAGGGGCTATCGCTTCTTACCACCATAATTTCGTCCGTTTTTCGTCCGTCCACCTTGTGTTTATTATATATTTGTTCTATTCGAGGTAGTACTATTCCTGTACGTAAAAAACATTACGATCCTTCCGGTACATCAAAGACTTAGGCCTTCTGGCTGTATGTTGGCCCAGCTTGCAACGCAGGGAGGAAAAAAAATACTTGGGCCTTCTGGCTGTACGTTGGCCCATCTTCAGTGCAACGCAGGGAGGAAAAAAAATACATGCTTCGATAAGATTTGAACTCGTGACCTTCCACCCAATACCTCCAGCGTCAGCCAACCGAACTAGGTCAGCCTATGTTATTTTTCTACGCTTGGTTTTGTTATCAAATAGTACCACCTCGCCCTTTTACAAGGACAACCATCAATTTATATACATGTTCAAGTTACCTATCATCAATCATCCTAATAAGCCAGCTCGGAAATTGGTAATCAGAGGATGGTGAGGGTGCCCAGAAAAGAAAATATTGAAGGAAGGAGAGAAGTAAGGAAGGATTCTTTTGTTTTTCTGGAAATTTCGGGCAGGAAGTAGGCAATAAGGGACCATTTCATGTACACCATCTTTGTCAATATCTGCAATTACCTGTATAAAGAATGTGAAAAACAACTCAAGGTCATTTACAGAACGAACAACAAAATATAAGCAAAAGGATACAAAAGGTTCACTTACTGGGGTGGACAAGATGTGAGCATAGATGCTCACGTAATCTTCCGCTTTCTCATGTTCTTGTTCTGTCCAGTCCTCATCTCCCCACATGGATTCATCAACATAGTCATCATAATCATAATTGTACTCATCAGGCTGTTCTTCTGCATCCCGAAACAAATCAAATGATGTAACAGCGTCATCCTCTAGAGGCTCGCTATTTTCAACAATGGCTGCTCCTGAACGAGCTGCTCATGCTCAGGCGGCAGCTCGTTAAGTTCAAAGTCGTGGTTGTTCATCATGGAGACCTGGACCCCTGTAGGTGTCGTTTTCCCCGCTGCCAGGCTCCCACCAGGGAGAGATCCAATTTCTATTTTTCTAGAGCAAGCTGGAAGCGTAGACCCATACCTTGTACTCTCATTCTTTCGTTTTAGCTAGCCATAATGGTATGTGCTTTGAAAGGTAGTTCTTTTTACTAGAAAGTACTTATAGAGGGCACTGAGGCGCAGCCTCGAGCTAGGCGAGATTCTCTATTGTTGCTTCTTATTAGCCAGATCCCGCACCAGGTTTTCCAGGCGGAACAGTTCCGGGATCTTATGAATCTGCGACCAGACGTGAATCTGGTTCAGAACCACAGATCGCGGGTTAGCCATCCCGTCGTAAGGCTTCTTTACACGCCATGGTTGCGGAACAGCCACGGCCCTTCTTCCCTGAGCTTCTGCCAGTCGCCAACGCAGAAAACTGGAACAACAAACAGGTTGTCCTCCACCGCTCGGAACGTCACACCTTGTGCCATGTTCCAAGCGAACTGCATCGTTGAGAAAAAGGATTGACTACTGAAGGGATGCAGCGTGGCCACTTTCGCAAGGGCCATCCACCGACCCTTCTACTACCGGTTCTGAGTATTGACTACTACTATACTAGCTACTCACCTATCAGTCTAATGAGCATACTTGGAGGAAGGAGAACTTCCCGCCTATAATGTTGGGTTGGCAACCTACCCATTCGTTGAGGTACTTCCTTCATACGGCCCAAAGAAAGGCGGCTAAGCCATCTTAGTTCGTGAACAATGACCCAGGTGCATAAACATGTGCATGAAAAGGAAATCAAGTTTGGGAAATGGTACCTGGCTAGTATTTATGCCAAAATCTAGTGACATTATTGACTATTACTATAGTCAAGAAGTAAAGAGTAAAGGCTTTGGCCATTGGCAACGCTTACCTAACTTCTCACTTAAATGTTTACTCGCGTTACTGGTATTCAATAAAAGAAGGAAACCATGGTACCTCCCTCCCTCCCTCCCTTACTTGGTAATCTAAGAACCCTTCAGGGGGGAGCAAGAGATCCTCCATACCAACATTTTGTTCGCCACCCCTGCTTCCTCCTCCACTTGAGCTTGTGCAGCAAATCTACTTTATGCTTAGGCCAGTGCAAGTAAAGAGAAGTAAATATTGGAAACATGGGTATCTAGTTTATTTTATTCAACGACTGAGTAATTGAAATTCCTTGCTTCTTCAAGCAGGAGATCCCGAGTACCGAGTGTCGTCAGACTCCCATTCTATTACCTTCGTGCCAAGAGCACGTTAAGCTGCCTGGGCTGTTCCGCTACCGGCGTGTAAAGAAGCTCCGCCTAACGGCTAAACCAATGAATTTCTCTCCTTAAAGGAATCTACTTCCCTGATTGTCAACTACTCGCTTCTTCACCGGTATCACACCCGCGCCAGACTGAACAGCAGAGTTAGAACCCAACCAAATATGATTCTTGTATTATATTACCGAAATTCGGATCCATTTGGCTCCAAATGAGCAAGCGCGGGAGTTCTAATAGGACTTTGCGACTAGAAAAATCCTTTGGGCTGCTGAGAACAGAGAGAAGTAGTTGCAGAGAGGTTTGATAGGGTTAGGCAGATGCCCCATTATTCGTAAACAAGAGAAATCCAGATTAGTTTGATGGAGCTGTGGCTTAGCACAAGCATGGTGTCAATGTGGTTCCTCTCGACTAAACATGTAAACAATTGGATCCAGTAGGGTTCAATAGAGGTATGGTATCGGCAACCTTTTAGGGAGCGAGATTCTTTGGAATAAGATAGCTGCCCAGAGCTTGCGACGTACCTACCCCCTGGGCATAGATAGAATTAGGTAAGATAAAAATCGATTGGAAAGTCCTAAATTAGACCAATTCAATTCCGTCTGCTAGAATAAGAAAAAAGTGCTTCTGAATTTCTCTCATCCTTTATAATGAGAATTTCTCTTTGTTCAGTAATAACTTAGTCTTGCAATAAAACACTCTTGCTTGGAAGGTATGGTAAAGGTAAACTGTTTCTATTTTTTGATATAAAAAAGAGAGTGCTAAAGGAGTCATTCAGAAGTGAGTGAAGGGGCAAAGCTCATTTCTTTCATTCAGGAATGGACACTGGACCGGAAGGAAATGTGGGAATATCGGGATTGGCAGATTTTTTATATTGAAATAAAAAAACTCAACAGGACTAGTGAATTCAAATTGGAGTCACTTGCGGATTTCTTCAAATTGTTGTAGTGTAGTATTGTGGTTTTTCAGTAAAGACCCCGACCTATAAATATTCATAGCCCGGCTCATAAGGGCGGACAATATTCACCCAGAGCCCCGTTGCGACCGCAATGCTGTTCTTGAAGGACCTTACCTTAGAGCAAAAAAAAGGGAATAGAAGTTAGGAAGACTACTGACGTAGGGCGGCGGGTGAGCTCAACCTCGAACCAAACAAGCAATGGATTGAGCAACTAGCGCGAAATTCGTTGCGCGTTAGCGCATCCGTTTTCTTGCTCCATCATTATTAGTTTCTATTCTCTCCCTGCACGAACCTCGGTCCAATCAATTTGTTTGGAATTGGGGTTAGGACCGGTTAGAACTCCCATTTCCTGATTGGAGGTTTGAGCTGCTATGGCAAGATTTTTTTCCGAATAGTGGGTATGGGGAACCCACCGTACCAACACGATTGGCTGGTGTTGCTGATGCCAGACCCGTTATAACCCGATTGGAAGGGCAGGCCAGTCTGAGGCTCTGGGGATGCGAGGCCATTGAAAGTGAGTATCCCATATTCTATGACGGAGATAGAGCATTAATTGCAGTTTTCACCCCACCTTAACGACCGAGCGAGGGATGAAATCTTTCGACGACTAGGGAGGCGTCACCCGTGGCCGATTCCAGTGGATCACTATAGAATCTTCTAGAAGCAGGTTCTCCGGGCGCTATGGTAGGACGTGGATCGATCATGACGAGAACGGACTTCTCCGTCATGTAATGGTTTAGAAGAGTCACGGTCCTGTTCCTCGCCGGGCGTTTTCCCTTCTCGACTAGACGAAGGAGATATTCATTCCATTCAGGCAGGTGAGGAAGGGCGGCGTCGGCTTGACCCTGTCTTCTCTCTTGGTCGGGTTGGAGGCTAAGTTTCCATTCAGTGGTGAGGTGTTCATAGAAAGCAAGGCCTCGCCCAATGAGTGGCGGATTTGGTTTGGATGGGGTCTCGCTTGGACGCTGGGGAGATCCATAGATCTAGATAGAGTCTTTCTCGCTCAGTAAAGAAGAGTACGTGCGCTACGGCTTACGCAGTGGATCTTCGGGCAACCAACCCGGCACATCCAATTCCGACCAACAACTTGGAGGTATGGCTGAGTGGCTTAAGGCACTGGTTTGCTAAATCGACATACAAGAGGATTGTATCATGGGTTCGAATCCCCTTTCCTCCGGCACGGAAGTAGAACGGGCGGGCGAAATTATGTGAGAGAAAGAACCTCAGATTGATGGAGTCCGCCATCGGACAGAATAGCTGCTTAGTGACTAGGAGCGGAGCGCCCCTTTCTTGTTCTTGGTGGCATCTATAGCGAAGAAGACCTTCTCGAACAAGGGTCGTCCAGTCCCTGGCCAGCTCTCGGTTCTTGAGCAAGCTCCTCCACTGCAGGTAGGATGCTCATCGATGAAGAAAAGAGACTTTAGGCAAGTGGTTCTCGTAGCTCAGCTGGTTAGAGCAAAACAAGCAACGAATTGAGCAACTAGCGCGAAAGCCGTTGCGCGTTAGCGCATCCGTTTTCTTGCTGGACTGCAAATCCTTTTTTCTTGTTTCAGTGGGAAGAGCAAGGGGCATTGCCCTTGAAATCCTTCAGTGGTTCGAATCCACATCTGAGCGTCTTTTTTCCGGTATGCCGCTCCGCGAGCAAGGAGCGCCGCGCGGAGAGAAAGAGAACGAAGTGGGCTTTGGTGATGTCGGAATTTGCACCTATTTGTATCTATTTAGTGATCAATTTGCTAGTTTCTTTGATTCCACTCGGTGTTCCTTTCCCATTTGCTTCCAATAGTTCGACCTATCCAGAACAATTGTCGGCCTACGAATGTGGTTCCGATCCCTCCGGTGATGCCAGAAGTCGTTCCGATATACGATTTTATCCGGTTCCTATTTTATTTATTATCCCTGATCCGGAAGTCACCTTTTCTTTTCCTTGGGCAGTACCTCCTAACAAGATTGATCTATTTGGATCTTGGTCCATGATGGCCTTTTTATTGATTTTGACGATTGGATATCTCTATGAATGGAAAAGGGGTGCTTCGGATCGGGAGTAACCACTTCTGAAAGGGCAAAGGGGGGAAGGACATAGGAAAGAGGGATGCCTACAAAAAATCAATTGATTCGTCATGGTAGAGAAGAAAAACGGCGCACGAACCGTACTCGAGCTTCGGATCAATGTCCCCAGAAGCAAGGAGTATGCCTGCGTGTTTTGACGAGAACACCGAAAAAACCTAATTCAGCTCTACGTAAGATAGCAAAAGTACGGTTGAGCAATCGACATGATATATTTGCTCACATTCCAGGCGAAGGTCATAATTCGCAGGAACATTCTATAGTCTTAGTCAGAGGAGGTAGAGTGAAAGATTCGGCAGGTGTGAAATCCCATCGTATTCGAGGAGTCAAGGATTTGCTGGGAATTTCGGATCGTAGAAAGGGAAGATCTAAATATGGTGCAAAAAGACCTAAATCAAAATGAATGGAAGATGCCTCTGGAACTTTTTGGTTCTTTTTTGGGGGCGATATGGAAGCTGCTAGCTCCCTTTCCCTTATTACGTTACCATTTCTCTCTGCTATTCTTTGCTTAGAAGGGCTTGACTTACTTAACTTACCGCTTTCCCGAAACTAGCTAAAAAAGGGTCAGGTATACCCGCCTGATGAGATAGGGTTTTTTCTAAAGCGGGAGCTGCTGTCGGTATGGGAAATTTCTTAAGTTCTTTGATTGATTCCGTCCCCGAGTGCTACCAAAGTTCCTCTATTTCCTCAGCCAGATATTTCCCTTGCCAGACTTTCCCGATAGTGGAATCGATAGATGTTACCACGGAGCGGTACCTAGCAACCTTCATTCCTGCTTTTCCGTCTTGCCTTTGCTACTTGAGAGAATGCCTTTGACCGAGCAGCTCTTCCACTCATTTTATTAGCAATCAAACCTCTTCCCTTCAACTCGTACCGAAGGCTATGTCCCAGTAAGAATTTCCTCTGTTTCCTTGTTTCCCACCTCTGACCTTCCGCTATGACATGACCAGTCCACTAATAAGTCAGGTGTCTCTGAAAAGTAAGACCGTCCTCTTCCCTTCGTCAATAGAAGAACTCCAACCATGCTTTCTTGAAATAGCAGTTATTGTCTTCCTGGTCAGCTTTCGACGAGTGACTCTTGGTTGCGGGGCCAGGGGGACCTACCATCTACTTAAACGCTAGGCAAAGAGGGAGGAGCCAGGAAGCGGGCGTTTAGTGAGGAAGAGACAAAAAAGCATTTCGTCGATAAAGATGAGTGCTTTCGATCGGCTTGTAGCACTAAAGGTGCGAGGTTCTTTGATCGAATCAGCTCTTTGCATTTACTTTCATCCCATCCCACTCTCTGTCTTCTTTCATTTTAAGAAAAAAATAAGGAATTTTTAAATCCTTCTTCTCCTTCTATACAATCCAATCATGCAGTCTAGCTCTACTTTACAACGATATATCTAGCTTTTAGTTTTGTTGAATTGTGCTTATCTCGGGAAATGAGGATAACTTAACGGAGCCCAAACTCATTTGAAATAGGTTTTCTAGCCTTTGTCTTAAATAAAATATCCAGCTAACTTGTGAGATAGAGTTGTCTTCCTGGCTGGAACAGGTTGGTACCTTATGACTTCATCTGGAAATGGCTTGCATGGATCAAAAAAAAACTCAAACCAACTATTCAACAATTAGTGGGACCTAGAATGAAACTACCATTGTCTTCCCATACTCATCTACATCAACCACCGACTATAGAGGGAGCTAGCCTGGAAAGAAAAGGAAATGAATGGAGGGTATAAGCATTTCACTGGTAAAATCCCTTCATTAAAGACACACTAAAAATAGTTTGTTTCAAAGAAAAGGAAATTCCATTGAAGAAGATCTTACTTTTTTGGCATTAACTGAAAGCCCAGACACTCTGTTAAAATGAGTCATGATACTAGTAAGCTCTTGGATAGAATTCAGATCACCACCGCTGAAAAAAAAGATCATCTGCAAAGCACAAATGGTTGAGTCTGAGCCTCAACCAGACTTTGTGAAAAAACTAGATTGCAGCTGCTTTTTATGCTTCAAAGCCCTATATTAGAGTTACGACCGTCCACTAATAGAATAGAGACAGCAAAAGAAAGGGACAAGATATTGGAATCTAAAGCCAGGGAGCTTCTGAATAGCCGGGGAATTAGCCCTACAGATTGCGTGCTTCCTGCCCGAAAGAAGGCAGCTAGAGTCCTTAGGGAGCTCCCACAGGGCTTCACTTCTACTGAAATTTCCAGAAAACAACCATGGAGGCTACAAATTATCGGCTTGCCCCTGTCTCTGAAAAGTGAAGGTCAGCTCCACATGGGTATTCCATCCAAATGATGGGAGAAGAGGACGACACTTGTTCGTATTGAAAATCGGAGATGAAGGGAAAGAGGTTTCATTGGAACATGTTCTACAAGAACTCCTGTGTAGAACACGCCCGTAACTATTCTATGGGCTGGCTTCAGGCCAACCCTACTGCTGAAGTAGAAAGCATCATATTCCGGTTTTTCCAACACTTGATCAGGAACCGGGTGCAGAAATTCCTTGAAGAGAAGGGGATGCCTACAACCAATGCCTAAATAAAGGCATATGTCGAAAAGTGCAACTACTAATAGATTCAGTAAAGGAAGGCCCGGAACGGGCTGAGCTACTGCCCGAAATATAAGAGGACGACTAGAGTAGAGGAGCCTAATTCCAATCCAAACAATTGACAAGGGAGTCCAATTATTTTTCCGTTCTTGATTGTTTCAATTGCACTTTATTCATTGGAGGGTTGCTTGGAAAGTGCGATAGTTACGGCGCTTGGAGTATATGGATTGAATTCTTCCTTCTTCTATAGGTCTTTCTGGGCGGCGAGGAGGAAAAAAGGTGTAGAGAGGGAGAAGGTACATAAAAAAGGATTTCTAAGGTATAAAAGAGGCATCCACTAGTCATTGAGAACAGCTAATCCCGGAATTAGCAGGCCGGTATGCAAAGAGAATTTGGTATTGAATCCGCGAGGCCAGGTGAAGAAAAGTCCAATATGGGTGGATTACCTTTTTCTGAAGGATGAGTCTCTGAGACTGACTGAACTGAATGTATAGCGTCAAGATAAGAAGCACGGTAGTCGAAGACGTACCTCATGGGGTGGGGTACGAGTAGACCAGACCAATGATGAAAAGCATAGATACGAGCATGGCCTCCCTGTCTCAAAAGCAGGCCGCCAAGGGTGCTCGCATGAAGCATTTCTCACTCATAGATAAGTAGTTATCACAAATTTAGAAACATGCTCTGATTTCTCTTACCGAATTTCATTTAGATTTTCCAGTATTCGGAGTTGCTTGGGAAAAGGTCTAGTCAGGGTCGGTTCTGTTCGGAGTTTCGGGTTGATCGGGAAAAACACCCTAATTAAGACTTTTGTATAGTTTGTGTCAACCTGAGTTTGGTTAAGTGCCCACCCGCCTAGATAGATACATAAGTGTAAGTTTGAATGAAGTCAAGTGTAAACCGTGTCAACAATGAGAAATTGAAGTGTAAATCTGGATGGTTTAAAGTGGAAACCTTAACATGCAAAAGTGTCTACCTCATTAGAAAAGCAAGTATCTACCGGCGATATATTCATTCGAGTATCAACCGGCGTCAACCAGTTGTCAAAATCCAAATATTTCGTACGTAGGGGCTTGAAGAAGTTGCTAAACCGGTTGTTGTCGGCGTACTGGGAACCAGGGTACCCAGACTTGCCTGTCTGCGGCCCACGTCGCGTTCCTAGTACGGCCCGGTAAGGCCCAGCTGATCGACCAGCTGCTCAAGACCCTCGCGAGGGGGGCCAGCCCTAGTGAGGAGAACAACCAAGACCTCCTCAGGGAGCGGCCTCACCTAGACTGCTCCAGAGGGGCGACCAAGACCTCTCCCGAGAGTGGCCTTAGCTAGGCTGCTTCGGGAGGGCAGAGATCTCAAGGCAAGGGCTGCCTCAGGAGGAGGCAGTGACGCAAGCCATGACGAACCGTGCCAGCGGGCGCAGTTTCCATATCGATGCAAAGGAGACCGCACAGGCGCAGGTTGCCGAGGGGCGAGACAAAGGTTTCCCCTTTGGTGCAACAAGACCGAAGACCGCAAGGACGGCAGGAAGGACATCATCGCCGAGCCCACCACCGCGTCACCGCCTGCCCTCTTTGCAGGCGAAGACCACCTTTTGTCAGGATAGGAGCGTCCCTGTGTTCCCGCTCAAATGGTCGTTGTGGGATTCCCTTCCCGCCTAAACATTTCGGGGGAAGAGGACCCTGGTCGTCTATATAAGTAGCTAGGGTTCCTAGCATAGCGAGGGGACGAACCCATTAGGAGACTAACCCATTGAGACCTAGCATAGCAAGGGAGCAAGAACATCTGCCTCCTCACCCCGCTTGAGCTCGCCTCCTGAGCTCAGGAAACCACTGTATTTGTTCATACTCCAGCCCCCGCGAGGCCAATCCACTAAAGCAGGAAGTAGGGTTTTACACCACAAGGTGGCCTGAACCTGGGTAAACTCTTGTGTGTTCTACTTGTTTGCTTGCTCGCTCGCGTCCCATTCCCACCACCAGGAGAAGAGCGAGGCGCTAGGTAGACGGGTAGTGGGAGAGATCTTCGTCGCGCCCCTGTGTTCGAATCTTAAGGGTTTTGTGGAGCCCGAAATCCGACATTTGGCGCGCCAGGTATGGGGCGTGTCGAGATCTCGCCTCTCCGACGACCTCGCCTCCCCTCTTCCGCCCTACGTCGCCATGGCGACACCCGCCTGCTGCATCCGCACAGAGGCTGGAGCCGTCCCTGTTGCCCGAGCGGTGGCGGTGGACCGCGTCGCTCAAAGGCGCTTCGTCCTCCACGCCGACGACCCCATCGCCGGCCCGTCCACTGGGAAGCGGCCTGCTACACCACTCCCGCTTCCCCTGGCCTCGCCGGCGGCACTTCTAGCGGCCCAGGAGATGCACCGACACTGGTCGCCTGTGGCAGGGCTTGACGCTTGGGTGGCTCGCCTTGGCGAGCTGCTGGACGCTGCCGGCGGGACGCTACCGTGCCGCGGGGTCGCCTGCATCATCGGAGGATCCCAGGCGCCGTCGTCGGCCCGTCACGCTAAATCACACCTTCGACGGCTGGGGGCTGCCGCTCGACCGCAGGAGGCCCCGCGGGGGCTAGACGCGCAGGGGCACGCCATCGTTTTCGGCCCCAGCGACCGCACCAGAGCTACAACCGGCACATGCATCCTCCCCACGGTATGTACCCCCACCATCTATGGGGTGGACATCACAAGGACCCTCGTCGACGGCGGCGTCGGGCTCAGCATCCTCTCTGCGGAGGCCTTTGGCCGTCTGTCGGTGGCCTACGGGCGGCTCCTCCCCACCACACCCTTCTCGGGGGTCGCGGGCTCGGCCGTCCCACTCGGGCAGGTCCGCCTCCCCATCACCTTCGGGACGCACACCAATTACCGGACCGAGCTCATCGACTTCGACGTCACGCCTATCCACTTGCCCTACAACGCCATCCTCGGCTTCCCGGCCCTGGCCAAGTTCATGGCAGCGACTCACCCGGGCTACAACATCGTCATGATGCCCGAGAGCAGTGGTACCATCACCATCAAAGGAGACACCAAGGCCGCCCTTCAAGTCCTCGAGCACGCTTATCGAGCCGCTGCCGCAGCTCGCCCAAATGCAGAGGGGGCTCCGGAGGTCGCCGGAGCCGCTCCAGCCAAAAAGAAACAACTCTTCTCTCAGGATCGCGCCGAGACCAAGCGGGTACCCGTCAATGAGGGAGACGCGAGCTCCACTTTCACCATCGGTGCGGGCCTGCTTCCAAAGCAAGAGGAGGCGTTGGTGGCGTTCCTCAGGGCGAACAAGGACGTGTTCGCATGGAAGGTGTTGGGGATATTACTACTGGGCGTAAACCGTCCTACCTGGGCCGGGTTAACTTCATCAGTAGTTCAAAGGTGTTAAAGCCCAAAGAGGCAGATAAGGGCCTAAGGCCTGTAGTCGGTTTAGGACATGTAGCCGTAAACCGGCTTTATGTGTAAACTTCTATTGTAAGTTAGGAATAAGGAGAGACCAACCCGGATACGAGTATGAACCGGTGATTGGGACTCTGTGAACCGACGGGCGTCACCCGTGTATATAAGGGGACGACCCGGCGGCGGTTCAAGGACAGACAATGACAACTCGAGACTTAGGCGAAGCTTGTTTGCTCCCTAGTCATCGAAACCCCATCAATTCCATCACAACTAGACGTAGGCTTTTACCTTCATCGAAGGGGCCAAACTAGTATAAAAACTCTCCGTGTCCCTGTGTCCGCTTTAACCCCTTCAAGCTAACCCGTAGCGATGGCTCCACGACTAAGTCCTTTCACTAGGACATCTGCCGTGACAAAACCACGACAGTTGGCGCCCACTGTGGGGCTATCGCACGATGGTTTCAAGTTCTTGGAGGGCCGCTTTGAAGGACTCGAGGGCTACGCTGTGGGCCGGATGACTAAGAGTCGTCGCGGCAAGCTCTACATCGACGATGCAGGCTGGGGGCCTGAGGCCGGCTCAATTGAGTACGGGTACCGGGTCCCCTTTGGTGGCATACACGTCTTCATCGACAAGATCGGTGAACCGGGCCCTGAGCCGGACATCTGCACCGACCTCGTCGAGACGGCTCAGCGTGCGCGATCTGCCCAGGTTAAACCGGTCGTGAAGCGTGCCTTCGTGGGAGTCATCCATGGAGGAAGTTATGAGGACGGATCAGAATCTGGTGGCGAGACCGTCGTTTACTCCGGCGACGAGTCATCAACCGGAGAAACCGAATCTCTGTATCAACTGCAAGATGGCCGGATTGGGGGCTGTTCCGATGGCGACAGTATTCCGGACCCCTCCGATCTGCCCCACCGGGTTGGAATATTCATGGCCGGTACACAGGCCGCGCTTCACTCTTCGACCGCTGCGGCAATGATCTCCGGTTCAGTAGCGGCGACGGCTGCCGAGGCAGGAGGCTCCGTGAGCCCGCCGGCTCAAGTTTTATCGGATCTATTCGATACGTTGGCTGCGCTCATGGCAGAGGCTAACCCGGCGGATCAGGACGCTCACAACGCGGAGATTGCAAAAGTGAGGGAGAAAATCACTTAGGCTAAAGCGGACCTAGCAACTGAAGATGCCAGGATGACTGCAGAGCGGGCTGCTTTAGATGCACAGGCCTACAGGCTCATGTTGGACCAGAACGCGTCGCAGGAAGTCATGAGGAGGAAGTACCGATCTCGTCTGCCTTCGGTCTTTGAAGCCAGAGACCTCTTCAACACCCCCGGAGCAGGAGCCAGTAATCCGCCAGTGGTAAACCGGGCGGAGGCACCTGGGACGGGCGCGCCGGTCCAGCTCCGTTTAATAGATCTACCCCGTCATAATGCTGGTGTACCTCAGGCTATGCCAACACCTCCGGGTCACTACTCCAACCCGATGGACAACCTTGTTGCAGCAGCTGCACGGCTGGAGGCCATTCCAATTGAAGTTGATTCGCCGCAGGCGGTAGAGATGCGCCGGGTCAAGGAGCTCCTTAGGACAGCTTTGGTCCAACAGGAAGCATATTCGTATAGCTGCGATCGGATCCATTCAACCCCTCGTCCGAGCCGGAGCTACAGCAGGCATATGGATGAACCGGCCGTGTCAAGTAGTGCACGGCGAGGAGCGCCCCGTGGCCATAACCTGGCAGGTGGTGTCGAGAACGCTCAGGAGGTGGTGGAGCGGGCCCGAGCGCGCAGGGAGGCCGAGTTAGCGGCACAGTATCAAGATCGCCAGCTTACGCTGGTTCGTCCGACCACCATGGTCGAGCCTGGAAGTACTTCTAGTGCTTTGGGAGTGCCCTGCCTTGTTCCCGCTTTACGCAATGTGCGCCTGCCCAAGGATTTTAAAGGCCCACGCAAGGTGCCGAATTATACGGCGGATCAACCTCCAGAGACATGGGTGGAGAGCTATGAGATGGCCATGAAGATGCTTCATGTGGATGATGCGGCGTGTGCAAAGTATTTCACCATGATGCTTGAAGGAACGGCCCGTACGTGGTTAAAAAGCTTACCGGCCAATTCTATCAGTTCATGGGCCCAGTTACGAGCCCGGTTTATCAGTAATTTCAAAGACACATGTAAGCAGCCCATGTCGATAGTGGATCTAGCTGCCTGTGTACAGGAGGAAGGAGAATCAACGGCGCATTGGGTGCGCCGGGTCTCGCAAGTTCTGCATTCATCAGACCGCATCAATGCTGACACCGCAGTTATAACCCTGGAAGGCAATTGCCGGTTTGGGCCACTAAAGCTGAAATTAGGGCGGATGAAGCGCCATTGCACTGACATAGGGACTCTCATGGGCGCTTTGGTAAAGTATGCTGATTCTGATAGTACCAAGGATCCCGAGTCTGATGATGAAAAGACAGGGAAGGGAAAGAAGAACAGAAACTCCAAAGGTCAGCAACATCACCCGATAGGTAACGGTGGCGGAGGCAAGCACAAAGCGGATGGCAACATGGACTTCGTGGCTAATACCAACGCGCAGGACAAGGGCCAGCGGCGTAAGGGTAAACCGCAGAATCGCAGTGGAGCGCCTAACCCTAACCCGGACCGCCTAAACTATCTGTTGAACCAGCCCTGCCCGAAGCATGGGACGAAGGAGGTGCCAGCAAACCACCTTTGGAAGGATTGTTACATTATGCAGGAGTTCAAAAATTCTAATGCTTTCCAGTATGATCACGTCTCTGGCGGTGGCTCAGGATCCGGGCCGGGTTAAGGTGGAGGTAATTCCGGTTCAGGATTCAACCGTAATCCGGGCGGACATGGTAATCAGAATAATCAGAATAGCCAGGGTGGTTACAACCAGCAGCGGCAACAGTCAGGTTACCAGAGCAACCCAAAGCAGTTGAATAGTGGGCAGTACCATGTCTTCACCACTAGCTTGGACAAGCGAGACCGGAAGGTTCAGAAGCGGGCAGTCAACTCTGTTGAACCGGCTGTGCCCCGTTACTTACGCTGGTCTGAGCAGCCAATCATATGGAGCGGAGAGGATCACCCACCCCGGGTTGATAAGTTGGGTCAGCTAGCGTTGGTGGTGGCACCTCAGGTGGGAGGTTATAAGTTCACCAAGGTAATCATGGACGGAGGGAGCAGCATTAATATCTTGTACTATGAGACCTTCCATCGTATGGGATTGACAGATAAAAATCTCAAACTGTCCAATACGGTGTTCCATGGTGTGGTACCTGGCAAATCAGCATATCCTGTTATTAAGATAGCTCTGGAAGTGGCCTTCGGAGATGATCATGATTCCAGGACGGAGACGTTAACGTTTGAAGTGGTAAAGATCCAAAGTCCGTATCACGCCCTGTTTGGGCGATCGGCCTACGCCAAGTTCATGGCACGGCCTTGTTATGTGTACTTGCAGCTCAAGATGCCGGGTCACAAGGGGACAATTACGGTTCATGGAAGCCGTCGAGTCGCTTTGGAGTGCGAGGAAGGAGATGTGGCCTACGCAGAGTCGGTTTGGGCCACCGAGGAGCTGAAATTTTATAAGGACAATGTTGATCCGGCAGATATGACTCCCTTGAAGAAGCCAACTACGGAGCATGATCCGGCCTTGAAGTTCAAATCGGCAGCTGAGACTAGGCTTGTTGACTTCATACCTGGCGATTCGTCCAAGCAATTCAGCATCAGTGCCAATTTGGATCCGAAATAGGAAAGCGCGCTCATCGAGTTCATCCGTGAGAATCGGGACATTTTTGCATGGAAGCCCTCTGACATGCCAGGTGTACCGAGGCAACTCGCCGAGCACACTCTTAATGTGGATCCCAAATACAAACCGGTGAAACAGTTCCTCCGCCGGTTCAACGAAGAAAGACGCAAAGCTATTGGAGAAGAGGTAGCCAGGCTTTTGGCAGCTGGATTTATTGTTGAAGTTTTTTACCCTGAGTGGCTTGCTAATCCGGTGCTGGTCCATAAGAAAAATGGCACCTGGCGTATGTGTGTGGATTACACAGACCTTAATAAAGCTTGTCCAGCAGATCCTTTTGCCCTCCCCCGTATTGATCAAATAATTGATGCTACGGCGGGTTGCGAGCGTTTGAGTTTTCTGGATGCATATTCTGGTTATCATCAGATCAAAATGGCAGATAAGGACCAGGAGAAGACGGCGTTCATCACTCCCTTTGGAGCCTTCTGCTATGTGTCTATGCCCTTTGGTCTCAAGAGTGCCCAGGCAACCTATCAACGGTGTGTACAAAATTGCCTTCATAAACAGATTGGCCGTAATGTACATGCTTATGTGGATGATATTGTGGTTAATTCAAGGAAGAAGGAGACTCTGGTTGAGGAATTGAAGGAAACCTTTGATAACCTGAGGACGTACAAGATGATGCTCAATCCGGCCAAATGTGTTTTTGGTGTACCGGCAGGCAAGTTATTGGGTTTTCTGGTGTCCAACAGGGGAATTGAGGCTAACCTGGAAAAGATCACATCCATCACCTCCCTGGCTAAACCTAAGTGTATCAATGACGTTCAACGTTTGGCTGGTTGGATTGTCGCGTTGAGCCGGTTTATCAGCCGCCTTGGTGAGAAGGCAATTCCTTTGTATAAGATGTTGAAGAAGACGGATCAGTTCGTCTGGAGTTCTGCTGCTGATCAGGCATTTGAGGACTTAAAGCGGCAATTGGCCAACCCTCCTGTGCTTGCCGCTCCCGTTGACAAGGAGCCGCTACTGCTATATGTTGCTGCTAATGCTCGCGCAGTCAGCATAGCTATTGTGGTGGAGCGGAAGGAGGCAGGTAAAGAGCATCCGGTTCAGCGTCCGGTTTACTATATCAGTGAGGTACTTATTGAATCCAAGCAAAGGTATCCGCATTGGCAGAAGCTGGTATATGGAGTTTTCATGGCAAGCTGGAAGCTGAAGCAGTATTTCCAAGGGCACCCCATCACAGTGGTCAGTTCTGCTCCCTTAGGCGATATCATCCAGAATCGGGAGGCGACGGGCCGGATTTCCAAGTGGGCTATAGAGCTTGGGCCGCACGGGTTGAAGTACATGCCCCGAACGGCGGTGAAGTCTCAAGCACTTGTTGACTTCATCAATGATTGGACGGAGCTGCAAGCACCTGAAGAGAAGCCGGATCACACATATTGGACCATCCATTTTGACGGATCCAGGCAATTGGAGGGCTCGGGGGCTGGAGTCGTATTAACTTCCCCACGAGGTGACAAGTTCTGCTACGTTCTCCGCTTAATGTTCCCTTGTACTAACAATGCAGCTGAGTATGAAGCTTTGCTCCATGGTCTCCGGATGGCTAAAGAGATGAATTTAAGCCGGGTTAAGTGCTTCGGTGACTCGGACCTAGTTGCTCAACAAGTGTCCGGTACTTGGGATTCCAAGGACCCACTCATGGCTGCATATCGTCATGAGGTGGATATTGTTGCAGATCACTTCAAGGGCTATCAGGTGGACCACGTGGATCGTCGGAAGAATGAAGCGGCGGACTCTTTAGGCCGGTTGGTCTCTCAAGGTAAACCGGTCCCGTCTAATGTTTTTCTTGATGTGCTACATAACCCGTCGGTCAAGCTCTCTGGTGAAGCGGATTTGGCGATTCCTGATCCCGAGGCCCAGCTGGTGGCAGCTCTACACGTCATTCCGGATTGGACGCTTCCTTATCTTGCGTACATGAACCGGGGCGAGCTACCAGAGGACGAAACCTCGGCCCGGCAGATAATCCGGCGATCCAAGTCTATGAACATTGTTAATGGTGAATTGCATCATTGCAGTGTGTCAGGGGCATTTCAACGCTGCGTGTCTCCTGAAGAAGGTTGTGAAATTTTGCGTGAGATCCACGAAGGAGATTGTGGTCATCACACCGGTTCAAAGTCTTTGGTGGCTAAAGCGTTCTGCCATGGTTTTTATTGGTTAACTGCTCATGCTGGTGCGGAGGATCTGGTCAGACGATGTGACGGTTGCCAAAAGTTTTCAAGACGCGCTCATGTGCCGGCTCAAGAATTGAGGATGATTCCGATTACTTGGCCATTTGCAACTTGGGGGCTGGATTTGGTTGGGCCTTTCAAAAGGTCCAAGTATAAGAAGACACACCTATTGGTGGCGGTTGACAAGTTTACAAAGTGGGTGGAGACAGAACCTGTTAGCAAATGTGATGCAGCCACGGCGGTTCAGTTCATCAAGAAGGTGATTTTTCGGTTTGGCTTTCCACATAGTATCATCACAGATAATGGTACCAATTTGTCCAAGGGGGCTATGAAGGAATTCTGTGAACGTGAGCACATCCGGCTTGATATTTCATCAGTAGCCCACCCACAGTCAAATGGTCAAGCAGAAAGAGCTAATCAGGAGATCTTGAGAGGCATCAAACCGCGGCTTATGGTTCCTTTGCAGAGGACACCGGGTTGTTGGGTAGAAGAGCTACCATCTGTGTTATGGAGTATCAATACTACGCCCAACAGATCCACAGGATACACACCGTTCTTCATGGTCTATGGAGCAGAGGCGGTTCTTCCCAGTGATATCCGTCATGACTCACCCCGTGTAGCGGCTTATGTTGAAGCGGATAACGAGACGGCACGAAAAGACGCTTTGCGCCTGTTGGATGAGAAGCGTGACACAGCAGCTGCCCGCTCGGCGATTTACCAACAGGATCTTCGTCGTTATCACAGTCGCCGAGTCAGAACCAAAACCTTTCAAGAAGGAGATTTGGTGCTTCGGCTCATCCAAGATCAGACTGATATGCATAAGTTATCCTCGCCTTGGGAGGGACCTTTCGTGGTCAGCAAGAATCTGCACAACAGGTCATACTATCTGATCGATATTCAAGAGCGTAAAGACTCACGTACATCAGAGGAGTAGACCAACAGGCTGTGGAACATAGCTCATCTTCGGCCTTACTATACCTGAGCCATCGGCTCTACTTACGTACATATTATGACAGTGTATATATTATGATTAATATAATAAACCGGAGCCTCAGCTAAAGAGGGGTATCTGTTCTTTTACATCATGCGTGGTTACATGGAGCTGTTCTATCTTAAAGCGGCCTCCGGTTTACCCCTTGAAAGTTTTATAAACATCACTTGGGGGCTTGCTCATGTCCGAACCAATGCAACACCTTCTGATAGGCGCAAGCCACCAGATCACTTGGGGACATGGTCAAGTCTGAACCAGTCACGCCTCTTGATCGGCCTAAGGCCATAGAATCACTTGGGGGCTTGGTCGAACCCAAACCATTGCCATGCCTTTTGATCGGCATAAGGCCACGGTTTCGTTTGGGGACCTGGCTGACTTGAACCATAGCTACACCTATTGGGAGCTTGGTCGTGTCCGACCATGGTAACACCATTTGATCGGCTCAGTAAAGCCTCTTTTTGTAAAGGTTTTTATTATTGCCTTTTCTTTTTACATCTTTCTTACTGTTGCTTTGCGTTTTTTAAACCGGCAACATTTTAAACCGGTTCAAATTGTCAATTGACGGAACACGGTTCATTTTAATCCGGAGATTATTTGCCCGGTTTGACTTTTTCTGTTAACATCACGTTATGGAGTAACAGGGTGTTTTTATCACCCGGCACGGTTTACATGGTAAACCGGCGTTTTTTACACAGAAGCTATTTTCTCCATTGACTGTGTAGGTTTATAAACCTCCGTTTCAAGTTTGGCTAAAGCCAACTTCATGCCCATCGATGGCAGGTATTTTGTATCACAAAATTTGGTCATGTACCTCAAATTGCATTGCATATATATAAAGGTTATAAAACTGGCTGGCGGTACAACCGCCGCGGTAGTTTAAGATTTTATGATTACAGGAGATATAGATTGACGGTTTCGATCTTTCAAACAAAAGTATCAGCACTAATGCACGAAGGCATCTCAGAAGCAAGAGTATTGACTATCCTATTACAAGGCAACATGGTGCCCAAATAAGATCATTGTTTTCTTGGCAGAATATAGCAAAGCAGTCATTTAAACCGGCCTCCGGTTCATGCTTGGTCACCGCCCTGATCTGATGGTTGTGGGTCTTCCTGCGCCGCTTCAGCTTCTTCTTCCCTACCCAGTGGCTGGAAATCAACAGTGGTCCAGTCGATTCCCATTAGGGCTTGAAAGACAGCTTCCTCATGGATCAGGGACGACGGTTCAATATCAGGAGCGTAAGTATGCTTACGGATTGAAGGGATGAGGTTCTCCGCTTCAGGAATCGGTGCAGCCACTCGTTTATTCTGGTTGTTATATTGGGCTTGATAATGCGACAAGTCTGCCTCCTCCGCCAGTTGGCAGGCTAGAGGGCGCACTGCCCGGTTTATCGCTCTCAGGTCATCCTCAGTGAACTCCGAACCATCTTCCTTCAAACTGGGATAGCCGTGAGCTGCCTCAAGAGGATCGAAATCAGGTACCCAAGCTTTGGCCCGGATTAAGGCATTAATGGCACTGGTTCGAGCAACAGATTTCTTCAGCTCTACAATACGGGCGGGGAGCATTGACAACCTCTTAAGTGTATCTTGAATTAAAGAGGGCGCCAGATTGTTATGTGATGCAGTAGAGATGATCCGCTGCGCTCCAGTATACAGGTGTTCGAATAAGGTATATGCGGCCTTCAATTTCATCCGAACATCTGACCCCAAGTGACTGATGCGTGTACCTACAACATTACAAAGAGTTCACAAACCGGACCTATCATAGGAAGATCAAATTATTACAGAAGTCAAAGGAAGCTTACCAAAGATGGCGGCGGTCATGGCATGCACTTGCCGCTTTACGCTGGTTAGCTCATCTACCACCGGTTTAAGGGCAGCTTCAGCAGTCTCAATCTTCTTGGTCAAAGTGGTCTTCTCAGTGGCCCAATCCGCCCGCTCTTTGTTGAAGCCCTCCTTCAGCTGATCCATGACGCTTAAAGCGCTGGTCAACTCCTCTTTTGCGTTGGAGGTTTCAGCTTGTTGGGACTTCAAATTTTCTTGAAGATTGGCGAGTTGGCTTTCTTTGGTTTTCAGCTCAGCCTGCATACAGTCAGTCATATGATTTAACAAACGGTACAAGAATTAAAGTACCAACCACATAACAAGTTATGCACTTGGTACTCGGGGGCTAATGCATATTTGATTTTCATCTGTCAATTGATTGCAAAAGTCCCAAGCTCAATACAAGTATTCAACTTGGCACTTGGGGGCTAATGGCTACTTGCTCAAATAAGTTCTGGTGCTGCCATGTTGAATTACTTAAAGTCCCGGTTTAACTATATTAAGTTGAACCGGCCCTTGGGCGCTACATCAGTGAATTCCGAAGCATTCAGTTTTATAATAGTAAGTCCTGGTTTACAAGAGGATTGCCAAACCGGCCCTTGGGGGCTAGGAGAGTTAACAAAATTGAAGTATCCAAGTAGGAAAAAGCACATGGAAGTTACCTCAAGTTTCTCTTTCATCATATTCACCAGACCGGCTTCATAGTCACGGCTAGTATACATCCGGTTCAAGTAGCCGGAATGAAGGTCTTGGGCATTCAGAGCAGCGTAAGTCGCCAGATCAACATTCCACTTGCCTTTGCTCATAGTAGCGAATTCTTCTTTGGCAGTATGCTTTGATAAGGCGACCGGATTGCTTGGTTCAGTACGGCCAATGCCAGTAATCACAACATCATCATCCTTGGTGTCACTGGTTTGGCCAGGGGCAGTAGGTTTGTCAGCAGGTCGAATTGGACTGGTGGATTTCTCAATCCGGATGGGGCTTCCGGGCTGGTCAGCAGGGCCTGAGGTATCAACAAGCCTTTCTTCAGCAATGACATCATCACCTTGCAGTGGGGGGTCGTTGGGAATATCTTCACGAACAATCGCTTCAGGATCCGGTGTTTTGTTCGGTTCAGGAATGGCATCTTCCTCGGCCGCTTTATCCAGGCGGGTCTTCTTGCTTGGCCTAGGCTTGTCCCTACAAGGAGTAATTACAATCAAATACAGCACATGTTCTAATATGATGTATCAGAAATATTATGATAAATATAGCTTACCCAAGCACCGTCTTGAGTGGTGGCAGCTGAGTAGCTGATGACTCGCCAGAGGATGAGTGGGAAGTAACCTGATAATCGGAGTCAGACGGATTAAGAGGTTGACGATAACAGCCCGCTTTAGGACAAGCACTGACAAGCAAATTAGAGACCTCTGAACGGCGTTTCCGAACCGGACTGTTCAGTAAACCGGCGGAGGTAACTACCTAGCCGTTGTGCCGGGTTGTGCGGCGAGCTTCATGCTGTTGGGTCTTCATAAGAAATTTGGGATCCAAGTAAGCAAGAGGATGAGAAAATTTAACTTTCCGGTTTGCTTGACGGGTTTTTAGTGAAGGCAAAAGTTTTGAATCAGAAGAGAGAATAATTACCTCTGCAACATCAGCATTACTAGCTTCGGCATCATCCTGACAAATATTATCATCAATAAGGCGTGTGAAAAGTAAACCGAGTGAATCAAGTTATACCTCAAAGTCCGGATTACCCACATCGTCATCAGCGGGCGGATCAGAGGATGCAGTGGTTCTCCTCTTATGAGCAGGCCTCTTAATGACTTTGGTTTTTGGCCGAGTTGGTCTTTCCAGTTTGTCTGTTTTCTCCTGCGGAAGCTTCTTGCTCCAAATCGGATCATTGACCTGTTTCAACAGATATTCGTGTCACATAAAAAGCAGATATAACAATGTCAGGGTCAATGACAGGTGAAATTAAAAACTTACAGCTGGCGGTTTGTTGGTGGCGCAGAAAGGAAGCAGGCCGGTTCAGGCACAGATGTATTCCGGTTCGTTCAAAATTTTCTTCACAGCTTCTGTGACTTCTTCGTCGGTGAGCTGGATGTTCATGTGTCGTAGTGGGTCGTCAACGCTGCCCGTGTATTCACACATCAAACCGGAGCGTTGACTAAGGGGCAGTATGCTCCATGATATCCAGCAGCGAGCGAGATCAACTCCTGTTAAACCGTTGGCCATAAAGGCTCTGAGCTTGGACAGTTGAGGAACGTATTTACTCCTTTCCTTGGCGGTTAACCTTTGTGGAAAGGGGTGTGTATTGCTAAGCCGCTCCGGACGAAAGCCAGGCAACGGATTTTCATCAGCAGGGGAGGTGTCTTTGCAATAAAACCATGATTGATTCCATTCTTGGGGATGGCTGTGCAGTTTAGCGTGAGGATAAGTGACCTCTTTCCTCTTCTGAATCGACATACCGCCCAATTCCATATTGGAACCATCAGTTAATTCTGTGCGGCGGTTTAGATGAAAACAATCTATGAATAACTCGACTGTGGGTTCCTCTTGAAAGAACACCTCACAGAGTACTTGGAAATGGCATATGTTAGTGACAGAATTGGGGCCAGTATCCTGCGGACGGAGTTGGAAATTGGCCAAGACATCCCGGTAGAATTTTGAACCGGGCGGATTAAAACCTCGAGCTAAGTGGTCTGCGAAAACGACAACCTCTCCCTCTTGAGGTGTGGGAGGACATTCTTTGCCAGGGACCCTCCAATGGATGGTGTTTTTGCTGCTTAAAGCGCCAGTCAGGACTAAGTTGTTCAGTTGTGTTTCGGTGACACGAGAAGGAGCCCAGTTGCACTCATATACTTGTTTGGCCATGGTGAAGTCTACAAAATAAGTTATTCCGGTTCAAGATTGCGTTGGGTAAAAGGTATACACCGGTATGAACAATGTTAAACCGGAGGTAATTATATCTAAACCGGAGTTCTATGAAGCGGTGTCATATGGTTAAAGAGTTCTGGCGGTTCAACCAGGGGACTAATGGTATATACCGGTTTATTAACTTCTTCTATGCTAAGTTAAACCGCCTGATCTAAACATCGAAAGCAATTGAGGTTGCGGGTGGCTAAGTATGCAGAAACAGGTTTCACAAGGTATTATTACAGCAATGGATCTGAGGCAAGTTCAGAAAAAAACAGGAAAATATTCAAAAGCTTAAGGTAGAACAGTATTGATATGGTGGACAGGAAAATATGTGAGATCTATAGACTTGAGCATGAAGCTACAGGAGGATGCTAAAGCTACTGCTAATCAGAGCAGGGTTTCACCAATCTATCCAGGAGTCTGGGTATGAGTATGAACAGTTGATGGAGCACCGCAAGAACAAGAAACCCTAGAACAGATCTAGGTCGAGGAAAGCGAAGGACCTACCAGAGCTGAGGGAAGCGCGGAAGATCGCCGTAGTTTTCTGATGCGTTCAGGTTGATGCAGCAGGCCCAAGACGGTGCAGAGGTCGACGGCGGCGGCGGAGCTCAGAGGCTGGCGACGCGAGGAAGACGAAGAGAAAGGGGACGAAGGGGAGAAAAGAAATGACCTTTCGGTCCTATTTATAAGGCGAGAGACATGGGTCAGGCGCGTGCATCAAGGAACCATAAATCTTGGAAGCGGAGCTGTCGCCTCGGTTATTGCGGATCTATTAAACAAAGAAGGTATCATGAATGTTATCTCTATGATGATGTCATGCCGGTTTACAGCAACCAGAGACGGTGACATCACAGTGGTTCAACAACTACAGAAGACGTTGAAGACGAAGATTTTTTGCTAAGGATTGACATAAACTCGTTCAAATCAATCTGGGGCCTAATGTTGGGGATATTACTACTGGGCGTAAACCGGCCTACCTGGGCCGGGTTAACTTCATCAGTAGTTCAAAGGTGTTAAAGCCCAAAGAGGCAGATAAGGGCCTAAGGCCTGTAGTCGGTTTAGGACCTGTAGCCGTAAACTGGCTTTATGTGTAAACTTGTATTGTAAGTTAGGAATAAGGAGAGACCAACCCGGATACGAGTATGAACCGGTGATTGGGACTCTGTGAACCGACGGGCGTCACCCGTGTATATAAGGGGACGACCCGGCGGCGGTTCAAGGACAGACAACGACAACTCGAGACTTAGGCGAAGCTTGTTTGCTCCCTAGTCATCGAAACCCCATCAATTCCATCACAACTAGACATAGGCTTTTACCTTCATCGAAGGGGCCGAACTAGTATAAAAACTCTCCGTGTCCCTGTGTCCGCTTTAACCCCTTCAAGCTAACCCGTAGCGATGGCTCCACGACTAAGTCCTTTCACTAGGACATCTGCCGTGACAAAACCACGACAGAAGGCGACCGACCTGGTCTAGGTGCCTAGGCATGTCATCGAACATCACCTCATGGTGTGCCCGAACGCATGACCTATCAAGCAAAAGGCGCGGCGGCAGGCTCCGGAAAAGCAGGCCTTCATCGTCCAAGAGGTCCGGAAGTTGGAAGAAGCAGGCGTTATCCGGGAGGTGCGCGACCCAGAATGGTTGGCCAACCCCGTCATCGTCCCGAAGAAAGGAGGCAAAGAGCGCCCGTGCGTCGACTTCACGAGCCTCAACAAGTTCTGCCCTCAGGACCCGCTCCCTCTCCCTCGCATCGACTAGATTGTGGACTCAACGGCCGAGTGCGACCTGCTTTGCTTCCTCGACGCCTTCTCGGGCTAACACCAGATCAAAATGGCAGTACAAGACGTAGAGAAGACGTTGTTTCTGATCCCATGCGGGACCTATTGCTACATCTGCATGCCCTTCGGGCCGAGGAACACAGGCGCCACCTTCCAACGGCTGATGCACATCAACCTCGACCCTCAGCTCGGGAGGAACGCCGAGGTCTACGTCGAAGACATCATGGTCAAGTCCAAGGAGGCCAAGACCCTTATCGGGGACTTGGAGGAAACATTCGCCAACCTGCGCAAGATGGAGAAGCGGTTCCTAGGACTGGAGCTGCAGCACGTGCCGAGGGGCATGAATAAGGATGCAGACGACATCGCCAAGCGGGCCTCCCGACGAGAGCAGCAAGAGCCAGGTGTCTTCGAGGAGCGCTTGCTTAGGCCATCCGCAGCACCACCTACTCCGGAGCCGGCATCCACGCATGAGGGGCTGACAGCGGCTCCCGAGGTCGGCGCACCACCCTGTGGGCCGCCCTCCGGAGCCCGCCTGCTGCTCGCCGCCGAACCCGAGGAAGATTGCTGGACTGAGGAGCTCAAGGCATACCTACTGCACGGCACCTTGCTGGAGAAGGAGGAAGACGCGGAATGCGTGGCTCGGCAGGCCTCGGCCTACTGCATCCAAGACGGTGAGCTCTACAGGAGGCGCCCTAACGGCGTCTCGCTAAAATGCATCTCGAGGAGGCAGGGACAAGAGCTGCTGGCCGACATCCACGAAGGGGATTGCGGCCATCATTCGTCGTCCCACACCCTCGTGGGCAAGGTTGTTCGCAGCGGCTTCTACTGGCCCACAGCATTGGACGACGCCACGGAGCTCGTGCGAGCCTGCGAGGCATGCCAGTTCCATGCCAAGCAAATCCATCAGCCAGCGCAAGGTCTTCAGATCATCCCACTCTCCTGGCCCTTCGCGGTCTAGGGGCTGGACATCCTGGGACCGTTCCCCCGAGCGGAAGGGGGCTACCGTTTCCTCTATGTCGCCGGTGTCAAGTTCACCAAGTGGGCCGAGGTGGAGCTGGTCCGCACGATTCCCGCAGGATCGGCAGTCAAGTTCATCAAGGGCCTCGTGACCCGCTTCGGCGTCCCCAACCACATCATCACGGATAACGGTTCACAGTTCACGAGCAATCTCTTCATATCATATTGTGCTAACCTTGGAACGCAGATCTGCTACGCCTCAGTGGCCCACCCCAGGAGCAATGGGCAGGCCGAACACGCCAACACAGAGGTCCTGCGCGGCCTCAAGACGCACAACTTCAAGAAAAAGCTCGAGGCATGCGGCAGGGGCTGGATCGACGAGCTCCAGTCCGTGCTATGGTCAATCCACACCACCGCAACCAAACCTACGGGAGAAACCCCATTCTTTCTCGTTTATGGTGCGGAGGTGGTCCTCCCTCACGAGGTCAAGCGTCGCTCCCCACGGGTCTTGGCTTTCGATGAGGAACGCAAGGACGCCGCCTGGCGGATGGACCTCGTGCTCGGCGAGGAGGGCCGTCGCCGACCTGTGCTCAGGGCAGCGCGATATTAGCAGGCGCTGTGGCGGTATCATTGCCACAGCGTCCGCTCGAGAACATTGGAAGTTGGTGACTTGGTCTTGGGGCGGGTCCTCTCCAGGGAAGGGCTACACAAGCTCTCGCCTATGTGGGAGGGCCCGTTCAGAATCGCCCGTGTCTCTAGGCCTGGCGCTGTGCGCCTGGAGACGCAGGATGGGATACTCATCCAGAATTCCTGGAACATTCAGCACCTCAGGAGGTTCTATCCATAATCAAGGCTCCGTGCCCGTGAAGCCAATCAAGGCTCTGTGCCCGTGAAGGTCTCCGCTCGTGACACTCTCACGTAATAATGAGTTGGGGCTATACACGCCACGGAGTCTCCTGTGCGTTGCCTACGGGCCCTCAGATCGGGCTCCCACCCACGTCCCAGTGGCAGTCCTTAGCTCCACGCTGGGAAGAAGACGTAGCTAGGGGTCGGACGCGACCTTTTTCCTTTTTTCGCCTTGCTGTTTGGCTGTCAGCCTTTTCAACTTCCTTGGCTGTCAGCCCTTCCTCTACCCCGTGCTATGAAGTTTTTCGAGTTTATTGCGATTTGCTCTGGTTTCTCTCATCTTTCTCGCACTGCTCTCGAGTTCAGTTCTTCGGGCCGGGCTGCGCCGCTTGTCCTCCCTCGCGCGCCTCGCGCGTGGGGGATGGGATACGGCCGGTCTCAGCTCTCGGCTACCGTGAACTCACGACCTCACCTTGCCAAGCCAGCTCAGGCTCTGGCATCAGGCTTTTCAGCCCTCATGACTTACTTCGCCAAGCCTGCTCAGGCCTTGGCATATCATTACTTGCTCCGCGCTCTCAGGTGAGCTCAAGGGCGCGAGCCCTCCTCAACTCACCAAGGCTAATCTACGCTCGGGGGCTCCGAGCCCGGCGGTCCTCATGATTCGCCTGGGGGCTCGTGACATCAGGAGGCCACCCGCCTCAGGACTTCGTCTCACGACAAGCACAGCACACAAGCTAAGTAATTTTGTCCAGAACGAAAATAACAGCAGACTTCCATTTCATGCATACATGCCATTGTTCATTACACGCCCGCCCGAGGCAGCTTAAACCAAATGCAGGAAGGAAATGAAGAAAAGCAAAACCAAGGGCCAGGCGGATTCGGAGCCCGTGGATCGGCGTAGTCAGCACCTCAACCAAGTTGGAGCCCTACTCTTCACGCTTCACCGAAGAGCGGCGGCGCGAGGGCCCCTCCTCCTCGGCGAGCCGGGTGCGGCGGAGTGGCCGCCCAGGATAGCCGCTGCTGCTGGAGGAGCTGCTGCCATAGAGGCGGGACCTGCGGAGCCTGCTGAGGCCGAGCTCGTCTTCAGAGGAAGATCTGCTCCTCAGGATGCTGCCGCCACTCTCCTCATCATCGTCCACCTCTGGCAACACCCAAGGCGCCTTCCTTCCTCCGAGAAGGCCTTGACAAGCAACGACGACACCCCGTCGTACTTGAAGTGGAGGGTGCACTTTCCCCGCATCTGGCGCGCACGGGCAAAGGTTTGCCAGCCACGACCAAGGAACATGTCACCTGAAGCAAGGACCTCGACCTCCACCCAGAAGGCTCCGTTGCAGCACCAGTCGGCCTGCATCCAAACGCCGTCGGGCCCTTCTTCCGGCAGTTCGGCGTGGAACCAGCGGGGAAGCTGGAGCCACTTGTTGCCGGGCTTCTCCACCCACATCACGAATTCGGAGGCCACGTCGGAGGAGTGGAGTTGCCGGCGCGGGGGACGGATAGGCGCCGGTCGCCCCCCTGCGCCACCTCGACCACCGCGGCCACGGCCGCCCCACACCGAGAGGAGAAGCTCCACGCCTCTCACCGGCGACCCCGTCGGAGCCCGAGAGGCCGCGCCCGTATCCCCGAGGAGCCGTCACGGCCGTGGCGGCATGCTTGCGGGGACCCCCGCGGCCCCTCTTCGGCGGTGGCGAGACCAGCTCCTTCACACCCTTGCCCCTCTCTACGACTGAGGACTTCCTCAGCGGCGCCATGGAAATCTTGGGGGCGAAGGAGAACCAAGGGAGAAGAGAGGATGGTGGCGCTGGCTTGAAGATGGCCTGGGGGCTCCCCCCCTCGGGCCTCATTTATAGGGTGAGGAAGGCCAACCATCGATTGGCCATGGCCATGATGGTCACGCCGCCCGCGCCAGGGAGTCGTCTAGTCACACGGTTACCAAGGCTGCATGGCGAGTGGAGTCGCCACATCCCATCCACCGTCACGCGCCAGCCTGGCCCGCAGTCTTTGGGACCTGCCGCGCTTCGTCCTCGACTAGGCTTCGCCCAGAAGCCAACTCCGCGCGCGCCTTGGGCCCGGGGGCTACTGCCGGTGGACTGGGAACCAGGGTACCCAGACTTGCCTGTCTGCGGCCCACATCGTGTTCCTAGTACGGCCCGGTAAGGCCCAGCTAATCGACCAGCTGCTCAAGACCCTCGCGAGGGGGGCCAGCCCTAGCGAGGAGAAAGACCAAGACCTCCTCAGGGAGCGGCCTCACCTAGACTGCTCCAGAGGGGCGACCAAGACCTCTCCCAAGAGTGGCCTCAGCTAGGCTGCTTCGGGAGGGTGGAGATCTCAAGGCAAGGGCTGCCTCAGGAGGAGGCAGTGATGCAAGCCATGACGAACCGTGCCAGCGGGCGCTAGCGCGCGCCAGTGGGCGCAGTTTCCATATCGGTGCAAAGGAGACCGCACAGGCGCAGGTTCCCGAGGGGCGAGACAAAGGTTTCCCCTTTGGTGCAACAAGACCGAAGACCGCAAGGACGACAGGAAGGATGTCACCGCCGAGCCCACCACCGCGTCACCGCCTACCCTCTTTGCAGGCGAAGACCACCTTTTGTCAGAATAGGAGCGTCCTTGTGTTCCCGCTCAAATGACCGTTGTGGGATTCCCTTCCCGCCTAAACATTTCGGGGGAAGAGGACCTTGGTCGTCTATATAAGTAGCTAGGGTTCCTAGCATAGCGAGGGAACGAACCCATTGGGAGACTAACCCATTGAGACCTAGAATAGCAAGGGAGCAAGAACATCTGCCTCCTCACCCCGCTTGAGCTCGCCTCCTGAGCTCAGGAAACCACTGTATTTGTTCATACTCTAGCCCCCGCAAGGCCAATCCACTAAAGTAGGAAGTAGGGTTTTACACCACAAGGTGGCCTGAACCTGGGTAAACTCTTGTGTGTTCTACTTGTTTGCTTGCTTGCTCGCATCCCATTCCCACCACCAAGAGAAGAGCGAGGCGCTTGGTAGATGGGTAGTGGGAGAGATCTTCGTCGCGCCCCTGTGTTCGAATCTTAAGGGTTTTGTGGAGCCCGAAATCCGATAGTTGTAAAGTGGCTTTGATAAAAACCATCATTGCTTTATTTTTTTACTTTTCATCTAGTAACATGCATTAATGGATATGGTGGGTAAGATTTGAAAACGTTTGACATCAACCGGGCTCTACTTTCCTTTTACTTTACTTCACTTGCCAGGTCATTGTTATCGATATTGAGGTGAGGACTCTCTCTTTATTCTCGTTTTATTTCTCACTAAATGATCTAACAAATGCATGATTTGATTACTAAATATTGAGTCATTGAACCAATATTCGAGTAAATTCACCTTTTTCTATGAAAGCAAGGATTGGGCTGGGTTGCTTATTCGTCATCACGGAGCAACCCGGTACCTTTTCTTAGGCGAGCGACTGAGACGAGAGCTTTGAATTATGCCATTTTGGTCAAATCCCAGGGCTCTTTCTGATTTGATTAAATACTTCTATGTTGTATGATAATATAAAGTCAAGATCTCACTCACCTTTTCTGCTTTGTATTCTCGGCTGTTGCCTTTTTCCACATCAATTGCTATAGGAGTTCCATCCTCAACCCATGTATGCTCATAGAACTGGATCACGGAACTCTCAGCCCTTCGCCCCAAGGCTACGAAAACGTTTCTACTCCCTTTCCCTTCCCAACGTCATATCTTTCTTCGACAAGTAGGAAAGATCACTCTCTATCTAAATGATAGAACCACTGGCACGGTACCTTTCACATTGGTAAGTCAAATCCTGGTGAAGACATCACGAGCAATGACACGACTACATCATCTCCACTTCGTAGCCCATCGGTCTTCATTCATTGAAGCAAGGGCATTGACTGACTTTCAGCGATCACTATAAGAAAGACATAAAAAAGTTCTCCTAAACTTGTTCCTTTCCGTTACTACTACTTGGAATTGGAAGTCTAGGAGCAGGACTAACCTTTTTCTTTCGTTTAAATAAAGTCAAGATGTAGCTTTCTCTATCTCAATAAATTATTCCACCTCCATTCATTGGAGAACAAAGCGTTATCTGATTAGATCCTTTCTTCAAACTCAACCGAATCAAGTTTCCAAAATAGATGTGGAAGAGGCAAAGGGAAGAGCGGGGTTGTCGAATTGTTTCTCAGAGCCGGACGAAACATCTATCTCTATTTACAACACCCTTACCCCCAAGAAAACTTTGTCGAAAAAGGTTATCATCGTAATAGGGATTGCACCTCAACATGGCAGCCCTTAGTTCTGCCAATTGTGTGTGACTTGTACTCTTCTAGGCTTCCTCTTTGCCTCAAGTCATTAAACTCATCAACTACACCAACCACATTTCTTACCTCAAACCTCTCTACAATCTCTTGAATTCACTCTTGCCAAGATACTTGTCCCCTATTCACTAAGAAACTATTGTACCAGCTTTCAGCTTTCCCCCAAAGGTGCATAGCTGAAAGTTCTACCTTGTACCAGTCCGTAACTTGGTACACCGAAAAGTAATGTTCACACTTTTGTATCCAAGACCTGGCCCCTTCAAATATTGGAAAATAAACTCTAGGAGGTTGATGTATCTGCTTCCCATATTGATATTGATTTTGCGGCCTTTGTTCTTGGAGGTATTGGTATGGGTCATGCTGTTGAGTTGGAAGCGGTTGGTTAAGGTAAGTATATATTGGCACTTCTGGTTTCATGGAATTTCCAGCATAGGGCAAAAGTATTGTTTGGGAAAATTGGATATTTGGTACTGAATTGGGTCTTGGTTGTGGTGGAGGAGGTGCAGGATTAGGTCTAATATTATCATGTTGTGGCAACAGCTGGTAGGGACATTTGTTGTGGTGTTCTAGGAAAATGAACCATATTGTCCCTAGTTGTGTTAATCGAGCTATGCTCTTCTTCAACGCTCCGCGCCTTCAAAAAAGTAGTTTTGTTGCTTGCGCTTTAATTTAGGAGTTTCAACTTAACTAGCATATGTGCATTTGGGTTGTTGGCATATGTCGGCTACATACTGGATGCTTTTCCATCATTGCTCGACTTGCACAGAAACAATGGGTCCCTTCTGGTTTATTTTTCTCCCTCCAAGTTTGTTCTTCACTGTAATGTGTGTCAACTCAACAAGAGTGAGCACACCCTTCCTGCTGGTCTTCCTGAACCTTTGTCTGTTCCATTACAACCTGGGTCTTCTATTTCAATGGATTTTCTTGAGGCACTCCCCAAGTTTTATGGTTATAGCTCAATACTTGTGGTCGTGGACCGTTTCACTGGCTCATTTCATTCCTCTATCTCACCCTTTTAGCTGTATACCCTATCTTGTATCCAGTAGTAAGTCTACTCTTCTTACACCCTCTCCTCTACCTTTTGTGGCCCATCTATTACCTTTTCGACCATCTTTGAGTCATAGCGAGACGACTCTATCTCTTTTCACAAGTACAACCGTAAGTACAGTTGCGGGCGTCAACGATCAGCAGTACTGAGCTACGGAAAGTCTATCGAATTATAGCTACGGAAAGTCTATTGAAAGGACCTAATCAAAGGCTACTACAGCTATAACTGGCCCGCCTATGGAATCTATTGGCTCGGCTGAACCGACATGAAATTAAAGAGAGGAAGGCGGAAGCTATTGGCAAATAGAGGGGGGATGTTCTTCGTGTCTTTTAGCCCTCACTAGATGACAACTTGCTTACTTTTCACTTCTTCTTAAGCTTGGCAGACTAGTTCCTGACTGACTTGATAGTGCGATGAGCTTACTTGCTCTAGTTCTATCCTCAGGATTTACTTAACTGAGTACCTAGCACCGGGGATCGATGTAATTTACTTTCAAAAAGATGTTGTTGATGCTAATGCGCATATAAATAGATGTTCCCCACTGCTTGCTCCTCTTACCCGAATGGGGTTATATGCCTTAGTGAAACTCAGGGTAAAGTGGCAGAGGTATGACCTCGGGAAGAAAGAAAGATCGAGCGGGGAAAACGGGGTTCGAACCCGCGACTTCTGGCGTGACAGACTAGCACTCTAACCAACTGAGCTATTTCCCCCTTTCGTAACTACTGTCGATTCAACAGTCACCTACCGGTTACCTTTGTAACTATACCAAAGTAGCCGTACAACAGAATGCCCTTCGCCTTTAGTACTTTTCTTATATATATTATGTTATATACTAAATGTGTCAAAGCAATAGAACTTATTGAAAAAAAACAAGCCCATCTTTCTCAAAAAAGAAGAGAGGGTGCGCTCCCACAGAGAGAACCCCATTCTTTCAAGAAAGTTCTAATTAATTATGTAGAAAAAGAAATAAGGAAAATAGGAATAAGAGAGTAGGGTCAACAAGATTCTAAACGAATACCACAAGTGACGGAACCGACGATGATGAAGAGATAAGGGGCGAAGGATATTTTTTCTATTATTCCAATTCTTATTTATTGATTATCTAATTTATTTAGATTCATATTCATTTTCATTTGCAAATACAAACTCTCTTTCATTTTCTTTTTACTTTTGCACTAAGGATAAGGGAACTGAGAAAAAAGAGCTGGCTTGGCTGGTACATCAAGCATATGACATATGGCTTGTTCGGTGTGGTACACATATCTGTCAATGTCAATCAAGTAAGAAAATGCATTCCCACTATCTGAGGAAAAGTTGAAGAATTGCAATTTATCGAGCTTGTAAGGCCAGTTGAAGTCCTCGAGAAAGGGTATAAATAGGGCTATAAGTAGGCCGTTTGCTATTGCAATAAGGGCTGCTCGCCTTTCCTTTTGATGGCTTGGCTTCCTATCGCTCCTATGTAGTGGTCGGCCTTAAAAGGAGTCTTCCTACCATACCATCATGCATGCCTATGTTATAGTGCCTTAAGCTTCGCCAGAAGCAAGCAAGATGATGAAGCGAAGCTTCGTAGACAAGGCTCGTGTCGTGCTTGACTTACGAGCAAGTGTAGTAAGGCCTCACCCTACTTCAATAAGGGCTTATGCACTCCACTTGTAAACGAGCGTTAGAGCTTTTTGAGCGAGCGAGTGAAGCCTTCCTGGAGCTTCCCCCTTCCCTCACCCGAGAATTGCATTTCCGCTTCAGCTTCCCCGGTTTAGTTGGTTTGGAGGACTAATTGATTGGATACCCAATCCGCATAATCTTTCAAAGTCACTGCTTCTACGATGATAGGCGTAAAGGCATGATTAGTTCCACGAATCTCACTGCACTGACCATAGTAAACTCCTTCTCATTGTACCGAGATGGAGGTAAGATTTGAACGACCAGGTACATCATCACATTTGGCACTTGAGGAAGGTACAACCCAACTATGAGGTACATCAGCGGGTGTTACAATCATACGAAGATGAGTTTTGGCTGGTACAACCACTCTATTGTCAACTTCTAATAAACGTGATTGACCCAATTCTGGATCATCTTCTGGAATCGTATAACTGTCAAAAGTGAGTGATTGTTCATCGGAACTGTTATAGTCCGAATACTCATAAGGTTGGGTCGACGTCCGCCTCCCCCAAAACTTGACTTGCAAATTTCCCCGCAAAAAGCTCTCCACGCCTACTCTTATTTATAAAGAGCACTATTCTTCTTTAGTAGGTAGTTCTCCCCCCTCTATGAGACCGTAAGACCCCGGTGGAATCGAAGGCCCACTTACTAATAGGCAAGAGGGGACCCTTTCTCGCCCAGCCCTACCTACATCAGTGAAGTTGGAACCGAGGAATACAATGTTCAACACACATGAGACAAAATAAAGGTATGGAACGGCCAGTTCACCACGGAAAGGGATGCTAGTCGGCTTTGGTGAAGTTGTAGGCCCCAATAGATCAAATCTCAAGAGTGATTCCTCACCTATCCTGTCAGGGGCCAAGTCGAAGGCTCGAGTATAGATTCCCTATTTTCATGTGAACGGCCAGCCGTAGATCTAAAAGGATCCATAAAAAAGACCGGAAAGTATGTTTGTCCACGAAAAAAAACTCGTTCATGAGACCTCAAATTCCCACATTCCAACCTGCATTATGCCAGCAGGTCCCACCCCCAATTTCTGGAGTCAACCTTATCTAAAAAAGGACGGAGTCTATCTAGATCATAGGATCACTATATTCAGAGGTCAATTCTCTTTGTTTGACCTCCCACCGTTCACGACATTTCTGGAGTCAACTGTCTACACTACCTCTTTAATGATCCGGATTCCATGACGTATAATTCATATTTCCATATATATTCCTAATTTCATATTCATCACCATTTCAAATCGGGCAAGGAGAAGTCGTTGTGTTGGTTCTAGGATGGAACGATCTTTTGATCCAAAGATGCTGGTGCTAAAACCTCTTGTGTCTCTTTTAACAGGACCATGAAGGCAAGAGCATTGAGGAAGCAAGGATTCTCACATAACTAATTAATACGGGAAAAAAAATAAGATTTCACTGAAAAAAGGTGCCTAACCCCGAGATTTTTTGATACTTTTCTTGAAATTGACTGGATTTTGACGAAAATGCACTCAACCTAACAAATCCTAATCAATTCAAGTGGTTAGTTTAAGGGGGTACATGGGGCTGACGCCAAAGGAGATAGGAATGAAGTAGGGCGGGCAGCTACCCAGAAATTAGAATGCCCTATCGACAGGGAATGCTGGTACCACCTATGGCGCTTGATAGTATTCAATCCAGACGGACTCGAGAGTACCTTGACCCATAACATAGGGCTTGATGTGGCTTTTGGGCTTCCCAAAAGGTAATAGAATAGTAGTTCAGGCACCATCATCAATATGTTGCTGCTATTGAATCCGGTTTTGAATCAAGCAGCAAGAGTCCGACCTCAGGGTCCACCATAGAAAGGCATTCCTCAGTCCCAGAATAGCATGCATACGGGAGCCATATTCCAATCATGTGAGAAGATTTCTTCGATAAGCAAGCAGTTGTTCGCGTAGGCCCGAATACAGAGGAAAGGGAGGGGAAGGTATAGAAATCTATCAAAAGAGCACCTTAACGGCGATGCCTGGAAGGAGTCCCTCTTATTTCAGTATATAGGACATCTTGTCCGCGGGACCTAACTAACTACCCGACCGATGGAAAATAAGGGCAAGTCAATACCAGATCGCACAAAACAAAGTAAAATGGGACGAATTCAATCGCCAAGACCTGCCACTGGCTGATTCCACAACCACAGAAAGAAGGGTTTACAAATAAAAAATGCTGCTCATTAGGGTCTCTTTTCATATCCGCCTATGTGAAAACTCACGTACTCTTCTCTGAAACAGCCTACCTACCTTCTGCTTTTTCAGCTAAGTAAATAAGCGGACCTCCTTTCCGGAGATCAAGTTTCTACTGGACTAACCACGGGTCTTGATCACAAAGTTCTAAGGTCAATTCTCTAATGAGAACAGACTCTGTCCACAAGGGCCATCAAGCCAACTATATGGAAGGACCCAGTCCCACATTCCCGCTCGTGTTCCGTTTTCCTTGTGGTTCTCGTAGTCGAATCAGCTTAAAGAAGGTCAGGTTTGGAACTCGTGAGGGATGTTTCGTTGCATGTGGATCTTCCGCGCCTACTTTGTCCTAAATTTGGTCACCCATGCACTTTTCTAGTTAGGGCTCGACTGGGTCCTTTGATAATATAGGTAAATCAGGATTCTTTTTAAGCAATATCATGACTAGAATCTTGAGAGGATAACTATGTCCTTGAAGCTACAAAGTCCAACGAATGTTGAATCGACGCATGACGAAAACAAGGAAAAAGAAAAGGTGACTTCCGTTGACCAAGGAAATCGAAATGTATGTGCCGGTAGAACAAAGATACCATTAGGTGATAAATTGATGCTGCCTGCACGCACATATTCAGGAGATGACAATTTTAGCTTCAATATGAGATGCCAATGATGCATTAAAAAAGGAATGAGTGCTGCCCGAGTCGACCAAGAAAAGAGGGTAACATCAAAATTATGGACTACTGAGCAAGCTAACTGAATGGAACGGAGTGCAGGAGATTTCTGATTAGCTTCAATGGAGAGGACCCTTAGATCCGAAGCAGAGTCGTCATGGTCCAGTAACATAGAATAGCCTGCAGCAGTACTCCGCGATAATTCCACCATTTCCTGAACAACATGGAGTTGAACAGTAGCTTTACACTAACAATCCTTCGCCCAGCGCTCACCACAACCAATCCAGAGAACCTTCGCGCGTCGATAAGCCTTCAGTCTATCATAAGAAGAATACTTGAAACTTACACTTAGACACATGAGTAACCAATCAAATCATACATCTTATGGCATGCTCACCAATATTGACGTAAAGTGAGGTGATCAGGGTTGATGCTGTGATGCGAAGGGAAGGGGCCACTCAATTCAATTCAATGTCGTAATCCGACCTGGCTTCTCCTGTCCGCACTTGGGACAGATTGATACTCGTTTTTTGCTGGGTTTGAACTTGCTTAAAAAGAAAGGACTCAGCTTTCGCAAAAGTGATCGACGGAGAAGCTCAAAAGTCTCAATCCACCACTAGCTATCATTCTAGTTTGCACTTTTCGAGCTCATCCTTACCTTTGCTCTTTAGCTACTTGTTCCCACTAACCCATTTCATTTTCTTAGCTGGATCCTTCAGAAAGTATCTCTTATCGCTTGTCCAGAGCCTGGATGTCAACCTTAGCCAGAGCATGTATCTCATCAGTCTCCATCTGAGCCTCAATCGTGAACTGAAGATGACGCGCGGTCAGCGAGGAATGAATTCGAAAACCCGTACTTGGAGAATTATTTCACTTGGGATAACGTAAATGTCGAAACAGCTTCTTCTTCAAGTTCGCTATCGTGAGGGATCTCTATGATAATATGCTCACTGCATATGAGTTAGTTCATTCCATGAGGTCGAGGAAAGGTTGAAACCATTTTAGAGCTAGGCGGGGTCTCTCAGGTGCAGACTAACCCATTTCGACGTGAAGCATCGCATCGGCTTGTGATCCTAAATCTAGTGATTGTTATTGACTTGTCAAGGGCAGGTTGGTGTCTTAATGTGGAGGAATTCCGTACCTAAGATAAGAAGTTTCATTTCATGCCTACCGTAGTCCCTATTTCATTGGGCATAGTCCCCCTTACCTACTCCCGAGAGTAGAAAATCAACATTTATGTCGTTCTTAATAAGAAAGAGATGCTCGGGTTGCAAAGTTGCCTACCATTAGGTACTGTTTGAGCCCGTAACTTCCATTAGGAGAGGCATCCTCGCTCAGTTTCAACTGGTGGTTACTTCAGTTTATTTTCTCTGCCGGATTGCGTTTCAAATTCAGACTTGTCTTTGTTAAACAACGCTTTCGGGTTGCCTAGACCAGAAAATTAAAGAAATAGAGACGCGCATTGCCTAATTGGTAGTTTATTTCCCACCATAGCTTTACTCAAGTGGAAATCCTTTGAATCGAACAAAAAGTTCGTAACCGCTAGGCTATATCGTCCCCTTCAACCAGAATCATCTAGATTACAGATTTCATAACTGCATTTTGCAAGAAGAGAGTGCCTCCCATTCTCTGTAGTAACGATAATAATAACACTCCACGTCGCCTTCAGGCTTGGATCCATGCCTTGCATCTTCTTCTTTCTCAGAAAAGAACTCAGATCGTTCAGAATCTTTGCCAGGAGAGTCCTCGGCTTTCGAGCCCTACTCGTGGGAGTTGCTTTATCCATCATTGCTATTGGTATCTTGGCGTTAAACAATTCGTTTATGTAAACACTTTTTTATAGAAGAATCCTTCTTAGGTTGATTTGTGTGCCACTCGTCATCAGACAATGAAACGTCCGGTCTAGCCCTTAGCTGAGGATCTTCACTCCTGTCCTGCCATCCATATCCGTGCCCACCCGAACCATGGGAAAGGAAGTTTGTCAGAAATTACTTGTACTTGAGGGCAATGATAAAGTGAAGAAAAATATAGAGACAATGAAATGAAGCTATGGCTCGAACTATTGGAGAAGCCACCATAGAATATATCCATGAGCTTCTCAAGCACTTCTTCTTCCAATTACTTTGTGACAATTTCAAGGAAAAGTAAATGATTTCAATCAAGAAAAGAATCATATGCTCGATCCGTCGTAACAAGAGGGATAAGAAAGTCTCAACTCCAACCGTGGGAGCATTTACTATTTGGAAGTGTGCGAACGTAGCTGGTGGATCGGGGAAACAGGAAATCCTTGTGGTAATGCCATGGGAATAGGAGTTGTTAGAGCGAGGTATTGCAATGAAACAGATTGTTCAATAGATTTCTTCATTCATAAGGGTAAATGGCATTTTCATGGTCAAAATTCCAGAGAGGAGTTCCGAGCTTCAAGAATGCCGGATTGCACCATTCATAAGATAAACCCTTGGGTGCCCGATGAGGCACAAAACAGATAACCAAATTGTGCCATGGGCAAGGAAATAACCATTGGAAGCCATGAAAGGAATGAATAAGCTCCCTCCGGGTTCTCCCTTCGGAGTTTCACGCCAGTGGAACTCATAAAAGTAGCGCAGCTAATGAATCAATGAATCAGTGGGCAAATCGTTGTGTCCATACATTTGATGTGCCTTTTGAAAGTCGCATTTGTTTTCAACAATCGGAAATGGGAATATTCCATTCCATGACATAGTTCTCAATGTTAGTAAACGGAGTGCATTATCAACTCAATAATAAATCTCCCCTACATCGTAACCGGATTACATTCATTCAAGTTGGCAATCCCGTGATCTTTGCTTCCGGTGTGCGATCCGAATTGACATATAATGACCGTAGTTAGAAGGCAATGTCCAAGTTCAGTGCATCTCGAACTAGTGGGTCACTATATCTAAACTATCTAATACAACTATTGAATGCGCTTTGAATTGCACTTCTGCTCGTAACCACTACGAACCGGAAAGGAAGGAAGCAACTTTAGAGGAGGGATGTTGTCAAACAAAAGATTTTTTATATGCTAAAGATACCGGTTCAATATGTCATTTCCGAAATCGAGGACCACACCGCTGGGAGGACAACTCAAGCACCAAAGACAAAGGTATCGCTCGTAAAAGTGATTTTCATCGTAGTACTCGCTCTAGTGTTAGGTTCAATGCATCGTGTAAATACCTCTAGCCCTAGGGAAGGGGGCGTGCCGTTCCCAATGGTGGAATTGCTTCTTGTCTGCTTTGCCGAGGAGAGCACTCGCTACCCGATCCCCCTAAGCTAATGTAGTTCCCAGGTTGCCTACTAGATACCGTTTACGGCTATATCCGTGTAGGAAGCCGAGGAAAGAGATAATTGATAGTTGCCAAAACCACGTAAAAGAAATGAGATTGAACATATTTCAATTCAACAAATTCTGATTGTTTCATTATCAAATGCAAGGGATGTGGGACCAGGTTCTATTATTGGAGTTAAGCGGTGTAGGAGCCGTGTCGTTCCTGTGTATTAGCTCATTGTTAGCAGCCCCGAAGGGCGTAAAGGGGGTAAAAGATTTCTCGGAAGCAGCTCTTCGCCTGTGGGAACTTGCTCTTTTCTTGTGTTTTAAAATGCAACCTATGCTGAAACAGCCGAATAAAAACCAAAAAGTAAAGAGGTGGATCAGTTGATCCTTTTCTCGATTGAATGCGCTTTCTATCTATCTATACCGGTACCAGGAAAAGCAGAATAAGCAGTTGAGCACCAAGAAATTCATGTTTCAAGTAAGTACGAAGGGGCAAGAGAGACTATCATAATATTACTCTGGGAGACGGATCCTGTTATGTCAGTACGAATGTGATACGAAAAATCCTCTTCCATTCTTTCCGGCTAGGCAACATGACTGATGGGAATGTTCGCTACTGCTTCGGCGTCCATCTCATACATATGTTCTCTGACCACCTCCATATTCCACGGCCTGGTTGCAGCATGGATAAGATCCGACACAAACATAGGTGGATCATTGGACCGCGGGCACAGCGGCGTCATAACATCTTGTTTCTCAAGAGTACGTAGCAATCGGTCCTTCTTGGAGTTCAACAAAATGAATAGTATCTAAATTGGAACTAAGGTGACCAATCATCCACCGGTGGGTAGAAATATGAATGTTGACTAGGTTCCCCTGTGCTCATTTGATTCTGTGTCGGCAGCATATCAAGCTCCTAGCCCCGCCTTAACAACCCTGATAGTGTTATATCCCCCGATCGATAGCTTAACACATTTCAATATTTGGCTTGCTTTCTTCATTTTCCTTGCGTAGGTAGAAACCTTTCTAGGTGTGTCAGCACACCAAATTATATGACTATATTCAATATGCCCTAATGTCCATAGTACCGTACTCACACGATCCTACCCTTCCTTAAAGAATAGTAGGATTACATTCATCGTTCCAGCTGTAAACACAGTTTCTAGTTTGACTGAATGAGAGTCATGCAATAGGCATTAGTAGGGAGCGCGAAAGCAAAAGCTAAGTGATCGGACTGACACAGAGTGCATTTCTCCCGGGTAAGCTTATGTTCCTGATATCTGATACCTATGTTTGCTCCTTATTTTATTACTAATTGATCCAATTTATACGAAAAATACGTAGGTTGAAGAAGTTATCAAGAAAAATGATTGGGATCTTTCAATATGCTATTCTTGATATCATGTTTTTTATTCTTGATCCTATCAAGTATGGATTCTAGATTGTTAGTTGGAGCATCCTGACCAGTCTAGTTTATTGTGATATGATCCCGAGGGACTCTTCAAATACATGTAGGGAGTCACACAGGTCTCCAACATATCAAATTGTATCTGGATTTGAGTCAGAGCATTTCTTCTGATTCCTAGCTCAGAAATATTTGCTTTATTTACTAAAGATTGTAGCACACAAGTGCACACGCACTAATCTGATTAAGAAAATGGATAGTTGCTGCCATCGATATTAAAGAGTCTGTCTAGTGCCAAAAAGGTCCTTCCAAGGCGTGAGCTATCAAATTCATGTGATACACACTTTGCTCTCTGCGGATCACACTCAGCTTACTACAACTGAGGGTAGGATTGGTTGCACAACGCATGCTATCCATTTGTTATTGGTGATAGGAAGATGGCTCAATCATTGAACTAGCATTGAACAACCTACTTCAGAAAAAACTTAGAGTTAACCATCTAGTGCGAAAGTGCTAGTTTCCCCCTCCCAGAGGTGAGAAGGGAGATATGAGTGTGGCGGTATCTTTTGATAGAAGCCCACATGCCCACTCTTCTATCCCACCTATCCACATGGGGTATCAGTGGCCTCGTGATCTCCATGAACAGAGATCACTACGCAAAAACAACTATATGAAAAACTTGCTTGCTTCTTCGAATCTCGAAATAACAGAACATATAGAAAGTGTTTCTGTGATGAGACCATTCTCTTCGGGGAACCTATAGAAAGATTATCAGACGGCTTTCATTCCCTTCAGGGGGGGTGTTTCTTCAGAGCAATCCATATCAGAAGATTCACTCCCTGATTCATCAGTTTCTGAATCATCAGTTAAGTCATAATCCATGTCGAGATCCGATTCATCAGTTCCTGAATCATCAGTTAAGTCATAATCCGTGTCGAGATCCGATTCATCAGTTTCCGAATCATCACTCTCTCCAGAATCATGATCTGGAAAAGGGGGCTGCCCCTGCCAGAACTCCTCAGCTCCTGGGGGGAGAACGTTTAAATCAAAAGGAAGAACAAGGGAGAGTAAATGATGGAGACTAAACAAAGCGATTTAAGGTGGCATTGTCCACGGAGAAACCACCCCAAAGCCAAGTCACTATGGTATCTCCTACTACTGGTATGGCGCTAGCTAAGCTTGTAATTACTGTTGCTCCCCAAAAGCTCATCTGACCCCAAGGTGGTACGTATCCTATAAAAGTTGTCACAATCATTAATAGGAATATGACAACTCCGAGTATTCCATTCATTTTCATCATAATACTATGCTTCCTTGCCCGTGTGGAACATGTGTGAGCATTATGTTTTCCAACAAGTGATCCGACTGGAAGAAGTGTTATATGAGGACTTCGAGATCAAATAGAAAATATGTCTCTCCATTCCTCATGAGCCACTTATTTCTCCGAAATCAGAGATCAGAGTGATTTTCCTCCTTTTTCCCAAATAGTCGATGGTCTTACACCATTGGGATACTTCGGATAAACTGGAGTACATATATGAGAGACTGGTGCTAAAACCTTTTCTCGAGATATCTTCCAGATTCTTAGGGTCCTTGCTCTGGATCTCCCCCCCCCCCCCGGCGCGAAAGCAGTTGGTTCCGTAGTTTGAGAATTCTACTAATTCCAAGTATTCCATTATTATTATTAAATAAGTGAATATAAAAAGTAAAGAGGAGAAGACATAACCAGAAAAATTGTGAGAAATAAGTTAACTTATCAAGTTGAGGCATTTCGATTTGGATTTCAAATAAGAAAGAAAAGACTCTGACTTTTGCTATTTTCTATCTATACAAAAAGAGATTTACTTTCCAAAATGGAATCTTTGCCATTTCTGATGTGAATGAGGGAGGTTGTCTGCCCGGGTAGGGGTGACCGGAACCCTCCCAAGTCATCGCTCAAGAAAGCACCACAGTCACACGAGAAAGAGTTTGGATTATGACGAAGACGAGCAAGCCTTTGTTGGGGAGTGATCAGGGAAGAGTCGAGTACAAGAGGAAGGTGGAGGGAAGAAAGCGCCAGAAGCGTCAGGTGCGAAGATATACCATCAAAGAACTCCACCACATAGCAAAAAAGAGAAAGGCAAGGCTCGCAAAGAACAAAGGCTCAACCATCAGATCCAACACAAAGCCCTCAAGATATTTAGAGGCTTGGACTGATCTCTCTAGTAAAAGAAAGGAAGCACAATGGGTGTTGCTCTATTTCTTATAAGTGAGGTATTCTTCTTCATTTCAGTATTATGGGCATTCTTCCATTCTAGTGTGGCACCAACAGTCAAACTAGGAGCTCAACAGCCACCTGTTACTACGAACTTGTTTTCATCTGGCAGATAAGCTTTTAAGAAGAGATCACTTTGATAATGAGCTTTCGGGTTCCTGTATTGATACCACCCTTCGGGGGAACAGGAGAATAACATGCACGGGAGAAGGATTTAGGGAAAGGCACTACTAGAATCAGCTACTTTGCTATCTGCCAGTTCTTTGCCGTCTGCTAGCAGACGGCAAAGAAGGTCTTTGCCATCAGCTACATAAAAGCAGACGGCAAAACAGGCCTTTGCCATCTGCCAGCTCTTTGCCGTCAGCTGGCTGACGGCAAATAGAGAGGTGGCCCCCACTAACGAGCCGATTAGAAAAAACTTAACGCCCCCCTCTTTGTCGTCTGAAGACGACAAAGAGAGAAAAAGGCGGACGACAAAGACACGGCGGACGGCAAAGGCTAGCCTAACTAACGGCCCCCACCCCCGCCCGTAACTCTCTCTTCTCTCCCTCTCTCCTACCGACGCCCCACCACCAGATCCACCCACCGCCGCCCGGCGCCGCCCCCGCCCCTGCCCCTGCTTGCCCCGTTGCCCCACCGCCCCTCCGCCCCCACCCCACCCGCCGACGCCCCGTCACCCTGCCACCCGCCGCCCCGCCGCCCGGCGCCGCCCCCGCCACCGTCCCCGCTTGCCCTGTCGTCCCACCACCCCGCCGCCCCCCACCCGCCGACACCCCGTCGCTCCGCCACCCCGGCGCGCCACCACGTCGCCGGCCCACCCGCCCCCGCCACTGCCCCGACCGTGCCACTGCCCCGGCACGCCGCCACGTCGCCGGCCCACCCGCCCCACTGCCCCGACCGTCCCATTGCTCCGGTGAGGGACAAAATCTTTTTTTTCTGTTTTTTGATTTTTTTGTTGTTGTTTAATTGTTAGTGCTAGATATGTGTTAGTGTTAGTGTTAGAAAAGAATTAGAAGAAGTAGAACTAGAAGAAGTAGAAGAAGTAGAAGAAGTAAAGAAAAGAGGTAGAAAAAAGATGAAAAAAGAAGAAGAAGAAAAGAAGTAGAAGAAGAAGAAAACAAGAAAAGAAAAGAAGTAGAAAAAGATGAAAAAGAAGAAGAAGAAAGAAGTAGAAGAAGTAGAAGAAGAAAAGAAGAAACGAAAAGAAGTAGAAAAAAGATGAAAGAAGAAGAAGAAGAAGAAAGGAAAGAAGAAGAAGAAGAAGAAGAAGAAGAAGAAGAAGAAGAAGAAGAAGAAGAAGAAGAAGAAGAAGAAGAAGAAGAAGAAGAAGAAGAAGAAGAAGAAGAAGAAGAAGAAGAAGAAGAAGAAGAAGAAGAAGAAGAAGAAGAAGAAGAAGAAGAAGAAGAAGAAAGAAGAAGAAGAAGAAGAAGAAGAAGAAGAAGAAGAAGAAGAAGAAGAAGAAGAAGAAGAAGAAGAAGAAGAAAGGAAAGAAGAAGAAGAAGAGGAAAGAAGAAGAAGAAGAAGAAGAAGAAGAAGAAGAAGAAGAAGAAGAAGAAGAAGAAGAAGAAGAAGAAGAAGAAGAAGAAGAAGAAGAAGAAGAAGAAGAAGAAGAAGAAGAAGAAGAAGAAGAAGAAGAAGAAGAAGAAGAAGAAGAAGAAGAAGAAGAAAAGAAGAAGAAGAAGAAGAAGAAGAAGAAGAAGAAGAAGAAGAAGAAGAAGAAGAAGAAGAAGAAGAAAGAAGAAGAAGAAGAAGAAGAAGAAGAAGAAGAAGAAGAAGAAGAAGAAGAAGAAGAAGAAGAAGAAGAAGAAGAAGAAGAAGAAGAAGAAGAAGAAGAAGAAGAAGAAGAAGAAGAAGAAGAAGAAGAAGAAGAAGAAGAAGAAGAAGAAGAAGAAGAAGAAGAAGAAGAAGAAGAAGAAGAAGAAGAAGAAGAAGAAGAAGAAGAAGAAGAAGAAGAAGAAGAAGAAGAAGAAGAAGAAGAAGAAGAAGAAGAAGAAGAAGAAGAAGAAGAAGAAGAAGAAGAAGAAGAAGAAGAAGAAGAAGAAGAAGAAGAAGAAGAAGAAGAAGAAGAAGAAGAAGAAGAAGAAGAAGAAGAAGAAGAAGAAGAAGAAGAAGAAGAAGAAGAAGAAGAAGAAGAAGAAGAAGAAGAAGAAGAAGAAGAAGAAGAAGAAGAAGAAGAAGAAGAGAAAGAAAGAAGAAGAAGAAGAAGAAGAAGAAGAAGAAGAGAAAGAAAGAAGAAGAAGAAGAAGAAGAAGAGAAAGAAAGAAGAAGAAGAAGAAGAAGAAGAGAAAGAAAGAAGAAGAAGAAGAAGAAGAGAAAGAAAGAAGAAGAAGAAGAAGAAGAGAAAGAAGAAGAAGAAGAAGAAGAAGAAGAAGAAGAGAAAGAAAGAAGAAGAAGAAGAAGAAGAAGAAGAGAAAGAAAGAAGAAGAAGAAGAAGAAGAAGAGAGAAGAAAGAAGAAGAAGGATAGAAGGGAACACCCCGACCCCCTGACCCGACACCACACCCCGACCCCCTGACCCCCCTGACCCCGACACCCCGACCCTGACACCACACCCCGACACACACCGACCCCTGACCCCGACACCCCGACCCCGACACCACACCCCGACCCCCTGACCCCTAACCCCGACCCCGACACGACACCCCGACCCCGAAACAGCACCCCAACCCCGACACGGCACCCCGACACCGACACAACAACTCAACCCCCGACACCTCCCGAAAAGGTGTTCTTTGGCCTTCCAGAGGCTGACGAGGTCATATATTTGTGAATTATTAGTTAGGTCATATATTTTTCAATTTTGTTATGAAAAACATCATATACAATTGTGTTGATCGGGTAGATTTAAATGTGCAGTTGTTTCATCGCTGCGAGGTTTGGTGTTCGACGACCTCGCCGTGCATTTGACGAGCTCTGTCCCTTCGTTCGTGGGTGAGCACAAATGACACGTCCTCCTCCCCCATTAATTATTTGCTTTGTTCCGGTGTTCGTGCCGATGAAACTTGATAGCTAGCTATATATGTGTCTTGAATCATCAGTATGCGTAACCAATATGTGTCTCCCGTTCGAAAGCGTCATAGTTATAAATATGCATGCATTTGCATATTTATAACCTTGATTCTTTTGAATTGTCCAACGCTATCCATGGACAGCCCGAGTATGTGTAGATTGGGATCGTTTTCCCATATGCTTTGCTCCGGATCCGACGCATAAATTTCGTCAGTGCCTCCCCTGTTGTTCTCCGGGTACACATCCTCTCTGTTTATTGCACAGACGTGTATCAGGAGAACAACGGGGAGGTGCTGCCGAAATTTTTCGTCAGATCCGGAGCATAGCATGGGAAAATGAACCCAATCTACACATACTCAGGTGTGATTAGGACCTATCATTACCTATTAGAGTGCAGGTTGCATGGACGTAATAAAATTGACAAGGTAGATCAACTGATGAATATATACATGGTGAATTATATATATATATATATATATATATATATATATATTATGTATATATATATTTGTTGTGTGTCCAGTAGCTCTGAAAGTCAAGATGAGTGATCGTGCGTCGATGTATACCGGTCACACTGGTCAGAACAAATGGAGCGCTGAATGGTTCACAAAAACCAAGGGGTTTGTGCAAGCCGTATTTGCAAATGGCCAAAGGAAAACCTGGTGCCCCTGTTTTCGGTGCGGCAATTGGGAAAAGAGGACATAAGCTGAAATGGGCAAACACCTGCAGAAGAGTGGTTTTACGCCCGATTATACGGTGTGGACATTTCATGGTGAGTCTGCCCAACGTGACCAAGCTGAGGTGGATCATTGTCACACCGACGAGCATGGTACCAGGATGGAAAACATATTGCAAGACTATGATGATGCTCGGGATTCGGACGAGGAGATGGAGGAATCTGCAAAGGGCTTCAATGAAATGTTGGAGTCTTCAAAACATCCGCTCCACGAGCACACTGAGCTTTGTCAGTTGGATGCCATCTCACAAGTAATGGCTCTGAAGGCTCAGTTCAACTTGGGCAAAGAATGCTACGACGCAATTATGATAGTATTTGGACGCTTTCTACCCAAAGGCCATGTAATGCCTGCAAACCTATACTAGTCGGACAAAATCCTCTGTGCACTGAAGATGCCCTATGAGAAGATACATGCCTGTGAGAAAGGATGTGCCTTATTTAGGCTTGACTATGCAGACTTGAACTATTGTCCCATTTGCAAGTCTTCCAGGTATGTTGTGGTAGACAATGGTATGGGTGAGAAGACACAGACCAAAATCCCCGTTAGTGTTCTTCGGTATATGCCAATCCTACCAAGACTTCAACGTCTTTTCATGGTCGAAGAGACGACCAGACAGATGACATGGCACAAAATAGGCAAAAGAGCCGAACTAGATGCAGATGGGAATCTGGTGATGGTACACACATAGGATGTTGTTGCGTGGAAAAAGTTTGATGAATTACATGCTGACAAAGCGGCAGATCTGAGGCATCCTCGAGTCGGCATCAGCACGAATGGGTTCGATGTGTTTGGTATGACGGCAACCCAATACAGTTGTTGGCCCGTATTTTTATTTCCACTCAATCTCCCCCCCCCCCCGGACAGATTATGCAAAGAAATAACATTTTCCTAACGTTGATAATTCCAGGGCCCAACTATCCCGGGGAAAATATGAATGTGTACATACAGTCGCTTAAGGACGAATTGCAAGAAGCCTGGGATAATGGGTTCAAGACATACGATGCCTATAGCAAACGGACCTTCATAATGCGTGTCTGGTACATGTACTCGATGCATGACTTGCCGGCGTATGCGCTATTCGTTGGCTGGTGTGTGCATGGAAGGTTCCCGTGCCCCACATGCACGGGAGCTCTTGAGTTTCGTTGGCTTCAGGCCGGTCACAAGTTTTCTTGCTTCGACATGCATAGACAGTTCCTGGATCCTCGCCATAAGTTCAGGAAAGACAAGAAGAACTTCCTTAGAGGTAGAGTTGTCAAAACCTCTGCACCACCTGCGTTGATAGTCCAACAGACCCTAGATCAGTTAAATGCTCTCGAGCCAGATCCAGAGCGTCCATGGTACTTCAAGGGGTATAATTCTAAGCACGCCTGGACTCACAAAACATGCTTATGGGATCTGCCTTACTTCAAAGACCTCCTTTGCCCACACAACATCGACGTGATGCACACTGAGAAGAATATCGCCGAGGCACTTTTTGGTACATTGTTCGGCATAGATGGGAAGTCAAAGGATAATACTAAGGCTAGAGTCGATCTGGAGGCGCTATGTGATAGGCCGTTAAAAAACATGAAAGAACTGAAAGGAAAGCAGAACTGGACGAAGCCAAAGGCATGGTTCAATCTTGGAAGGCCAGCTATGAGGGAAATTATCTTGTGGGTGAAAATGCAGTTGATGTTCCCCGATGGGTATGCAGCGAATCTAAAGAGGGGAGCGAGTCTTGATAAATTGAAGATATTTGGTCTCAAGAGTCATGATTGGCACATATGGATTGAGCGGGTAATGCCGGTGATGTTGCGTGGCTTCATCCCTGAGGATGAATGGCTAGTACTACCAGAACTCAGCTATTTCTTCTGTGTTCTTTGTGCAAAAGAACTATCGCCTGGCATGCTAGAAGAAATGGAAGAGTTGGCGCCGAAGTTGATCTGCAAGTTAGAGAAGATCTTTCCACCGGGCTTCTTTAATCCAATGCAGCATTTGATTTTGCATCTCCCGACCAAGGCAAGATTGGGGGGGGGCGTGCAAAATCATTGGTGCTACCCAACTGAGAGGATGCAGAAGACGCTTCGAGAAAAATGTAAAAATAAACGTAGAATTGAAGCATCGATGGCTGAGGCATTCATCACTAAGGAGGCGGCAAACTTCGTGGCAGCACACTACGAAGCCAAAAATTGTATTTGCATAATCCGAAGCCTCGGTACAATGTTGACGACCCTAAAAAGGGTGGATCCAACCTCAGCCTATTCAAAGGGAATCCCCCATCAGCCAGTGTTTCAAATCTAGTATCTTTGGATAACGAAGAATGGCGGACCATTTCGTTGTATATCTTCAACAACCTGATAGAAGTGCGGCCGTACATCGAGTAAGTTCTCGGTACAGTGTTTTGCAACTTCTATTTCCTTTGAACTGCTCTTATCCGTGGATATTTCATACAGTCGATACGTCGCCATATTCTCGTATGGAGCGGTGATCCAAAAGGATTCCGTCAAAGAGTATGAGCTTCTCGCAAATAAAGGAGGCGGCTATCCCGGTTTCATCTCTTGGTTCAAACAAACGGTAATTTCTATTAGACAATTTCATTTCATTCGCTAATTTGTGCATAATGTAACAATCCTTTCATAATAAACTTGTAGGCTAATTCAGAGTCTATGGACGCCGAATTGAGACAAGTCGCTAATTGTTTTGACTATAAGGTCTGTTCATTTGACAAATACAACATCAATGGGTATCGCTTTCGTACCTATGGCAAAGAGCTATCTATGGCCGACCAAAAGTCTACAAATTGTTGTGTATCTGCTATCGGCGAAGGAGGTACCGAGTATTATGGGAGAGTTGAAGCAATTTATGAACTTCTATTCTATGGTGAAAACCCACTGAATGTCGTAGTCTTCAAATGTTATTGGTTTCAGCCGAAGGAGACTAGAAGGACTCATGAACATATAGGGCTAGTTGAAATCAACCAAAGCACCCATTTAGATGTTTCTGATGTCTATATTACGGCTCAACAGGCGACCCAAGTATTCTATCTACTGTGGGCCTGCCAAACTAATCCAAATCTGAAAGGTTGGGATGTCGTTTATGAAGTGTCGCCACGTGCTAGACTATCTCCCCCAAAGGAAGAGGATTATGAACCTCACATTAACCCAAACACATATGAAGGAGAATTCTTCCAAGAGACACGTCTTTCCAAAAAGCGTTTAAAGAATCGCTATACTTCACCCCCCCCCCCAACATTGAAGTAGAAAGCGATAGTGAATCCGACATCACCCCAGAGGAGGAACAAGAAGAGCCGGAACAATAAGAGGTTACTGCTGCGGATGACCTGTCAATGCTTGACCGATTACGTCAAGGTGGCGTTCCACATGTTGATGCCACTGAACCCTATGATCCCATCATTGATTATTGTGATGATGATGATTATGCATTTATTGATGATACTGATCGAGATTACTAGTAGTGTCAGGTATTCAATTTTTTTATGTTGTACTTGATGATGATACACTTAAGTGATATACATATTATTATTCATGTCAGTATTTTTTTATATTGTACTAATTTCGTTTACTCTTTGTCATGGCAGGTGTTGAAAGATTGTGGGCGCTAGTCGGGAGCGCGTCGAGTCCCCTTCTTCGTTGGCGCGTGGTGTGAGGTCTTCCATTCCACATGCACCTCTCCGCCGAGCGTTGCTGGACAGTATGGCGACACCGTCGGGCCCTTCTTCATCGACCGCGGTGCCCAGCAGAGGACGAGGTAAGAAGAAGAGAGGAGCTGGAGCACGTGGTCACGGTAGAGGAGGTAGGGTGACTGCTACGACGCCTTCCTCGCCGCCACCCCCAGCTGTTTCACCCGAGCACGTGACTGCTAGGGTGGACTCATCCGAGGAGGAGGCTACACGGACTCCGGTCCATGAGCCTCCGGTCCACGGGTCTTCGGCCCACGAGCCTCGGGTCGACGGGCCTTCGGCCCACGAGACCCCGGAGGAGCACATGTCTGGATGGGGTACCTGGCAGGATCAGCCTGAGGAGCCGAGTGGCCATGCTGATGTTGGCGGGGAGCCGACTGATATTGAGGTGGAGGGGGGCACCGTACACGGCTCCCGTCCGTGCCGGCGACCCGCGAGCAGAGGTGCTTGATTTTCCCTGATGGGGAGAGGTAAGTGCATTTAATATTTTTGTACCTTCTGCATTCACGTTTCTTCAAATAACTAATGTGTTGGCCTTGTCATGCTGCAGGGGTTGGGACCACCATCATAGTGTCCGTCGGCCCAACTCCGTCCTTGGAGTTCTTTGTCGGCAAAACTTCCCGGGGTTTGTCACGTTGCCTGGTGAGGGTCGGCTTCCAGAGATTGGATTGAGTTGGGAGCACTACTTGGCTGCCTCGGCCCCGCCGGGTGAGATTATCGACGATGTCTTGTGCAAGACGAGGGCAGACATGGTGATCAGAAAGTTCTGGGTAATTTCTCCTTTACACAATTAAAAATCGTCAACTAGCTAGTTATTAATTGTACTAATCAATATTGTCTCATTTGATTGCAAACATTCTACAGGTGTGAGGAGGGATACGAGCAGGAAGCGGCAAATGTTATCGATAACGTCTGCATGTGCCTACTACAGAACTTACGGCACGAGGCTCGGGTGCAGGCAGTTCGAGACTACTACACCTCGCGTGGTATCAAGAAGACCAAGCCAACGTGCCGTGAGAAGTTCTTGAGTAAGGAGGAGTACATGAAGGTAATTCTTAAGGCCTTGTACTTACTTCCTTCATTTAGTAATTCATAGCCGTAGCGCTCAAGTTTCTATTTGCTAACTTAGGCCCCTCCGAGATGGTGTGCGGATCGGATGGATTGTTGGGAGGTGTTGGTCAATGAGTGGTGCTCAAAAGAATGGCTAGCCCTCCACAATGAGGCCAAGGACAAACGTGCCCAAATGGAAGGTGTGCCACACCATCAAGGCAGCTCCAACTTATATCAGTTCGGGCGGAACTGGGTATGTGGTTTGCTTCATGATTCATGCAATTCATTCATCATGCTAGCTTTAGCCCTTTAATTACTAATTTACTTTGTTTCTCTCTTTCAGGCATGCTACAATAAGGCGGATAAGGTGCCAGAGGTGTACGACCTGTATGCCATGGCCCACACTGGCCCTTACAGGAAAGTCAAGGCATTCTCTGCGTCTGACCTCGATGATCCAAAGAACTTCACCAACATCTCCTCCCACGACAAGCTCGTGCAATATAGAGATCAGGGGAAGGCGAGGAAAGGGGAGGACTTTAACCCGAGATCGGGTCCCATTGATACAGAGCTGCTGATGATATCTGGTGGCGGGAGGTCCCATGGCTCCATAGCCATAGGAGATGGACTTATCCATTGTCCTAGCACTCTCTCGGAGATCAAGGCGCGCCAGTCCAGCTCCGCTCCTGAGATAAGGCCTCGTGAATGGCCAGTCCAACTCGCCTTCAAGGTTAGTTATACGTACTCAACTATCTTTCTCCATTACATTGTGTGCGCTTCCATCGATGATTACAAATGGTCATGTGAGTGGTGTTGCAGGCTGCTATACAGAGTGAGAGAGATAGAACGGAGAAACTTCTGGCGGAGGCGGCGAAGAGGCAGCGGGAGTTGGAGGAGAGGACGACAAAGATGTTGGAGGAGGAGAGGGCACATAATGACATGCAGGCAAGGGCCATGTACGAGCTCCTTGTGGTAAGTTTCTTCTGCAGATTAGCCAAAACATTCATGCAATGTTTGTCTCATTACTAACTAGTATGACTGTGTTGTCAAAACCAAATGTGCAGTCTGTGTGCGAGAAGTCCGGTCAGACCGCTCCGCCGATGCCAGTGATTGTTCCTGGGACCACGGTGAGTTTAATTTGAATGTACATTAATTACTTGCTAGTCTTAACATTTGAGTGTCATCATGCTAATGAGATATTGGAAATGATCTTTGGTGCAGCATAACTCCAGACAAGCATCGCACGATCCTTCTCCAGCTACCGGCACGAACCAGCCCGCTCCTACACCTCCATCATCACGGTAAGTTTCTCTAGTGTTTTGCTTAACAAATGCATAAAGACCTAGACTTAGCTTTATTTCCTCCAATATGCTTACCGTAATGACCTACAGTTAGCTTCTTTTCCTCCAAGATGACTTAATAAGCTTACTGACCTCCAAAACCATCCATTTTACCTAAGTTAGCTCTAAAACGATCTGTACTTAGCTTACTTATGTCAAAAATTGCATAATTAGCTTAGTTAGCTCATAAACGATCCGTTTTACCTAAGTTAGCTCTAAAATGACCCATTTTACCTTAGTTAGCTTATAAATGATCCAGTTTATCCAAGTTAACTCTAAAATGACCCATTTTACCTAGATTAGCTCCTAAATGATCTATTTTACCTACGTTAGCTTTAAAATGACCCATTTCACCTAGGTTAGCTCCAAAATGACCCATCTTACCTAGGTTAGCTCCAAAATGACCCATCACACCTAGGTTAGCTCTAAAATGATGCTTTTTACTAAGTTAGCTCATAAACGATCCATTTCAACTAAGTTAGCTCATAAACGATCCATCACCTAAGTTAGCTCAAAAACGATCCATTTCACCTAAATTAGCTCTTAAATAATCCATTTCACCTAAGTTAGCTCATAAACGACCCATTTCAACTAAGTTAGCTCATAAATGATCCATTTCACCTTAGTTAGCTCATAAACGACCCATTTCAACTAAGTTAGCTCATAAATGATCCATTTCACCTTAGTTAGCTCATAAACGACCCATTTCAACTTAGTTAGCTCATATATGATCCATTTCACCTAAGTTAGCTCATAAATGACATATACTTCTTGTTCTAGTCTTCTTCTTGTTCTAGTCTTCTTCTTCTAGTCACCTATTTCTAACTTTCTTGTTTGCCATTTTGCGGATTTCATTCACTTCATGGAAGCTAGCTTGCTATGATGGAGTGCTTGTTTTTTCTTTCATTCTCTTCAAGTATTCTTCTAGCTTGCTATGATGGAACTTGCTATCTTGATGAAACTTCGCCTTGTAATATGTATGGATGGAACAATGTGTATGTGCAACTTGATGGAGCTTGCTTATGTATGAATGGATGGAACTATATATGTATGTACGGTGAAACTTATGTGCTGGATATGTGATATGTTTGCTGTTAAATAGCCCTATGAAATATATCTATATATGTCATATATATTTGCTGTGAAAATTGTTGGATTAAAAAAACAAAAAAAAGAACCAATATGCAGGCTCTTTACCGTCAGCCACCGACGGCAATGGGCTCTTTTCCGTCTGCGGCGGACGGCAAAGAAGCCACGTGGCAGCCAACTGTGCTTCCTGGGAGCTGACCCATTTGATCAGTTTGGCTATAGTGGCTGACGGCAAAGAGTAAACAACTTTGCCTACAGCCGCAGACAGCAAAGGCCTGTCGTGTAGTGACGTCTAGCTAACATCATTCGGCAGACGGCAAAGGCAGGACAAATTTTGCCGTCAGCGGCGAACGGCAAAGGCCTGCCGTTAGCCACCTAACGGACTAACAACGGAATTATTGTCGTCTGCTTTCTTTGCCGTCTGCTGCTGATGGCAAAGGCCCCTTTTGCCGTCATCCGCCAAAAGCAGACGGCAAAGTAGCTCTTTGCCGGACCTTACTTTGCCGGAGCCTTTTGTCGTCCGCGGCAGACGGCGAAGAACTTTGTCGTCCGCCGTTCATGCCTTTGCCGTCTGCCGTGGCAAATGGCAAAGTAGCTGATTCCTGTAGTGAGGTACCCACCTTTTAACAGGAGAAAGGCAGCTTATGTGAAAACTTCCCTTGTGGTTTAAAGTTCAAATAGATCAGGTGCCTATGTTGTTGATACACCGAAAGATACTAACTCTATGCTCCAATGCGGGATGAGGGCCAACGATTGTGATGAGTGGGGACCTTAGAGCTGAAAACCTACATACAGTGACCCTTATGGGCAGCGCCCTGGGCTGGCTATGTACGAGACATCAAACCGCCTCCCGGGTCCAAAGTTTCCATTTCCAGGCCTGATAGTCCTCAACTGAAAAAAGTAGGGCAGTGAACTAGTAAGAATTGTGCCTGCCATTCAATTCGTGACATGGATGATCCGCCGACGGAATCGATTAGGTGAAACGGCTCTGCAAAGTTTGTTTGTTCATAAAGGTTGCATGCAGCCATGCAATTCGTACTGCATGGCGATATTACTCTACCACTCTATAAATGGTATATAGATATCTTCACTTCATCACAAAGAAATTGAGTACTAGCACGCATTGCTATCGATGCTGCAACCGCAAACAGGCTTTCTGCAATTGCTACCGAAACGGAGCAACTGAAAAATGAGATTGAAGGGCACCATAGAGTACTAAACAACCAGTTGAGAAGTGTTAGAACAATGGATCCTGCAAAGAAAGAAGCCCGCATTCGCGCTACCAGAGAGCGCATAGAGGGTTTAAAGGAGATGCAGGAAGCACTGCGGGTGGAGCAGCAAGTGCTCTTTATTCGTCTAGCATCTCGCTAGAATAGAAGAGTCAGTAGACTCCTTTTAGTTTTCTAAGGTTGGTTTAAATTCAACAACTGTCTGGAGACATTTGTTTTCATGTCAGGTGTTCTTTGTCTTTGTTTGGTTTGATTTCTTGTGTTTGCATGTATGGGCTAGCCGTCAGTGTTCAATGCTTATGTTAATATAATAACGCCAAAATGTGTTGCAAATTCATGTTCAAGTTGAAATAAGGCCGAAGGGCTAAGTGTACTACTGGAGATTATATATTCCAGCTCTGAAGTTTCCTTTTGAGCCCCCGTTCTACTATGGTTTGGATTCTAGTTGAAGCGTGCGACCATCTATTCAGATGAGGAGACCGAGTAAGAAACCACTAAGCGGAGAGCAAACAGATCAATCTCTTCTATGAGTTTCTCAACCAAGATCCACTATTCAACCAAGACCCGCTAACTAATACTTTTATGCGAGCTTAGTTATTGGAAGTTGCAGCCGAGGAACTCTTATCCCTAGCCACAGTTGTTGCAGCACAAGGCTTTGTCGCGATTGGGTCATATGTTAGTACTCTCACATTCCCCGTGGTCTCCCTAGTATGCTGAGCTGAACTGAAGTGAAGTGAAGCTGCAGGCGATGATGGACTGATCCCATGCTGTTCAGGCGCCTGACAACACTGGCTCCGACGGTGATGAGTCTGACGGTGGCTCAGATGTTTCTCTTCCTGATCCTTCAAGGTCCCCCGTTCCTGACATCATCCAAAGGCCGTTGGCGCTCTCCCATCTGACAGTGTGGTCTCTGCGTGTTGCCTATGGCAACACTACCCGAGTGGTCTATTGCATAGTGGATCCACGGGTACCCCGTCGCTGCTTCGTTTTTATCAACATTCGGTAAGCAGAATGGACAGAGAACTGTCCCGATTTCTCGTACTTTCTAGTTGACAGGGACATGCCTTCATGGGAGAGTAGAAATAAGAGAAGAATGAAGGCCAGAATAAGGAGTTATAGAGAACCCTATCGTGGGAGTTAATGAGTTAAGCCAAGGTAGGTAAGTAAGTATTGGAGTGATGGGAAAGATTATCTGTTTAGCTAGGCAAAGAACGTTCTCAAGGATAGAGGGGACCGTTGCTTGAATTCGTATTGGCGTGGAGGAGCCCGAGGAGAGAATCGTTCCCCCTTTCCTTTTGGGAGTACCCCTTACTGATCGGGAGTGGTCAAGAGAGGATCACCTTACGAAGAAGAAGCACGAGGCTCGCCCACAAAGCGATAAACAAAAGGAGGATGGACATGCACAACGGATTTCAATTAGAAGAGAAGGTGGGGCCGCCCCTTCCGCTCTGAACTACCACTTTGCCTTTTGGTCCCTGGTGTGATGGACACCGTGTTGCCTTGTGGGATCCGTCATATTCTTATCTTTGGGATAGGAGCAGCCAAATCGCTACCCGCTAAATCCAAATGTGCTTAGCCGCTATTTAAGCCGTCAAAAGGGGAATCCAGGCTCTATATATCCATATCTCGTATTTATTTTCTCGTAGTTCATAGGAATAGCTCGTCTTGTATTGATGGATAAAGATGCGAATCCTTTGCCGAGGAATAAGAGTGCTCTTGGCATCCACCTACTTTCAAATCTCTATACTTTACTACAACTAGATTTGACTAAAGAGAGGTGTGAGCCTCAATGCCAAGGAAGCAGGGCAAAGATGAACCGGTTAGCGTATAGGAACTACAACATATCAAAGTTGGGTGGATACTCCTATTTAATTGGTTTAACCAGAAACAGAGGATAGGATTCAAAAAGTCAACCGGAAACCGAGCCCTAACCTTTAATTGAGTTCAATACCCCTACTACTAGTACTGGCGTGTGTTCGTATGTATACATTCGTATTGTCTTAGTGGTGCACTTCGTATGCCGCCACATCCGATCCTTTGCTTTGCTTCCTTCTTACTTTTATGATTTTATTGACTACTCTTGTGCAGCTGGGATATAGTGAGTTGAGAAAGGAGATAGTGAAACTTAACTAGTCTTTGTCATGGAAGGGAGCAACTTCTCTTGAGTACGTACAATACTGAGGATTTACGAATAGGCTAACGTTACCAGTACATAGTGGATCTATGATAGTGATGTATGGACCACACCAACCTCTCTTTCTAGCCGTAATCGATAAGAAAGGAAGAAATATCATGGCATGTGAAAGCAATAAATCTATAATAAAATAGGTAAAGAAAGGCAAATACTCCGGGGTAATTGGCTTATACCACAATGTTACTCTGACAGGATCCTTGACAAAATAGTCTTGGCTTGTAACCCAGTATTTATTGGACAATATAACTGGCTGCTGAATACGCGTGGCTATCCTGCTAATACTGGCAACCAAAGAAATGAGGTTCTTCATACCAGCATAATCATTCTCCCAGTATTGGAAACATACTTTTGTAATAACATGAATGTCTTTAATCTCTATGTACCTTCCTATTTTCTTTGTTAGCTCATTAGCTGCTGCAAATATTTCTTAGCTATTAGATCCTCTTTCTTCATGGTAGAACTCCAAGACGGATGATAGCTCTTGCTTGTCTTTATGAAAAAGTGCAGAAGCATGTATCAATGAAGAGTAGGCCGGTACCAGCAGAAGATAGTAAATAGTGTTTTTGTTAGCCACTGCACTCACACTGTTCGTTCGGAAAGAAAGTCCTCCTAAAGATTGTTCTCCCCAACCCAAGTTCAAGACGACCTACCTAAGAGTACAAAAGATGGACAACCAAAAAGTGAGTAACGAGTAAGACAGCGGTGGGTGACTAGCCCTACCCTCCGTCTTCCTTAGAAAGATAGGTTGGTACCTCTGCCTGTGAAAAGAAGAGAGAGACCACTTTAAGAAAGGCTGTCCACAAAAGAAGTTGCTCAAGCAAAGACTATTCATAAGTTCGTTACCAAAAGCAGAGTGAAAGGGGATAGTAGCTAAGGGATAATAAAGAACTTTCAAAGGAAAGCGATACAAAGGCGTATAATGTGTTCCGATAGCTGGTAACCAATACGCGGCCCCTATTGATTCTTACAGAAATCCTGTGAAAAGAAGTGTTCTCTTTCTACAGCGAAAAGAACAGTCTTGCAGGAAGATCAAAATACTCACTATATGTGTGTTTATGTACCAACTCTTATATAGTCTAGTTTTCTCGCCCTATCTAGAGAAGGAATCAATTCCCCTTTTTGAATGTACAAAAATTGGTAGAGCTCAGCATGTCTGGAAGCACGGGAGAACGCTCTTCTGCTTATATTATTACTAATATTCGATACTGGGTTATTCATAGCATTACTATACCTTCCTTATTCATTGCGGGTTGGTTATTCGTCAGCCCGGCTTTCACTTGGAAAAATAGGAGATTTAGTTCCACACTTTGATTGGTAGCAGAAGGGAGGGCGCATTGCCGGCCTTCATTTTTCTTGGATATTCAATACTAAATGAAATGAAAATGCATATGAGAGAACTTTAAACTACTTTACTTATTTGCAACAGCAAGCTGAATAATAGAATAAATAAGGAAGGAAGGAAAGAAAGAATAGGGTTGTCGCTGATACACTGTTTGGATTAGATGTCGCAATATCAGTTGTAGTATTTCCGCTCTTTCTATAAGCTAAGAGATATGTCGCATAATCGGTTGTTCATGATCTTATAATTCATGGACCAAAGTCGCAAATCGCTTGTTCTCATTCAAGCATGAGTTCGTTAAAAGTCGGCAAGGGGAATCAGAGAAAGGGCTGTTTAGTCAACAATCATGACCATGGGAACATTTGTTCTCTTTCTAGGTACCCCCGGATCTACTAGTCATCGCCTTTGAGCTGGGAAAAGTATTTACCCTGAGTCGGCTATTCCTGATTCAGAAAGGAAAGGTATGTGGGTAGACATTGAGTTAGAGATTGAATGAAGGGGCACACTAGAGAAAAGCAAGGACAAGTAGCTAGTTGACTAACGCTTTCGAGCACGTACGCTGGCGCTCTTTGATAGAGCATTATCTACAACCGTGAAGCGAACTATGAAAAAGAAATCTAGCAATCTCTTCCAGCAATGAATTGTAGCAGGGCTTGGTCTCGAAAGGTATAGATACCACCAGAAGCTTGGAAAGAAGAAGGAATGTCGACCTACCGCTCCATGGGCTTTGAACCTTGCTTTTCTGTAAAATTCTTAGACGCTATAGCTGTGTAAAAACAATACTCGATTTCTCACTAGAAAAAACAACAGTCGTTATTGCTCTATGCATATTAGTCACTGATTATAGCTTTGAATAGGACAAACTACTTTAGTAACTCTTGACTATTGCTTGAAACAAGCGTTGAAGCAATGGAAAGAAGCGAACGGTTAAGCTAACGCAGCAAGAAAAGGGATGCAGCAAGTGTCCAAAAATCGGATGTGCTTGGTGAAAATTATAAACAAGGCTGAGGAAGGATTTCGTACTGCCACAATGCTCTTGATAGAAGGAAGCATGAATACCGAAGGCCTACCTAGTTGAAATAGGAACAACTATGGAAGTCCTCGGCCAAACGAATATTTCACGGAAAGCCGACAAGAGATTTTCTTAATAACTGGGCGCTTTGATTCTTTGGAACAACTCAATGAATTTAGTAGATCTTTTTAGGAGGCCTTCCATGACCATAGATCGAACCTATCCCATTTTGACAGTACGATGGTTAGCTGTTCACGGATTAGTTGTACTAGAATGACAACAAATATGAGAATCTGTACACGATATAGAACAATGACACGACACGCAATCTTATTGAAATTCCTAATGCATGATTGACAAATATGGTGAGCAATTAAATGGGGCAATTAAGAAATATTCCTCCCCAAGACACGCTTGAATGCTTGCTGCATAACATAATAGGATTCCTAATGCGTGCTTGTGAATTATGAGGGGCAATTAAGAGAGATTCCTAAGACACGTTACGTATGCTAAAAATAATAAAGGTGTGTGGGATAATTAAGAAAACGATTCATGCATACTTGCATTGCACAGAACATGATTCAGATTAATTAAGTGGCGGGCAGATTTTTTGTGCTAGCGGATTACAATTATTACTTAAATGCATGGCTTCTATTTGATGTTACTAAAACATACTCTCAATTTCTTTCTCTACACCATCTTATGCATGCAATGATCATCGACAGCTATGTGCTCTCCTCTATCCCATTTGAGCAGGCAACTTACACGACGAAACATCACATTCCAATGAAAGGCTGCATTAATGAATGCGAAGAAGCTCGCTGCCTGGGGTATACATGATCACCCACCAGAGCGCGGGAAGGAGGACAATGGGGCGTAGGAGATGTTGATAACAGACTGGGACAAGGAGACGAGGACGGACGAAAATAAGCCGGAGGAATTTTATTTTCAGAGACAGGTAACAACGTCTCCCATTGCAACGCATGGGCACTTCTGCTAGTTTATTAGTAATAATGGTTACATCATTTATAAGAAAATTTACAATATCACTCATAGGTTCCTCAAACCAATCCCTTGTCTCAGAAAATTTAGCTACTCTAGCAATTTCATGAGCTACTTTATTTGCCTCCCTGTTACAATGTTCGAATCTAACTAACAAAAAATCACAAGCCATAAAATAACAATCATCAAACACAGCCGCCGCCGCTCCCGCTGTATGTCCTCCATTCTTTATTGTGTCAATTACTTCCAAATTGTCGGAGTTAACAACAAGTCAGTTGCTTCCCACCTTTTGTGCAAGTAATATGCCAAAACATAGTGCCATGGCTTCCGCTGTTAAAACATCTACGCACCAATCCATCTTCCAATTCCCTCCAACAATAAATCTTCCTTTATCATCTCTAAGTACAGCTCCCGCTATGCCTCTAAGCATGTCTTGATCGAACGAAGCATCGACATTTAATTTCACAAAACCTAGAGGGGGTTTCGTCCATCCCTCTGTTCTCTTCGTTGCCCTGGAGGATTGGGCAATAACATAGTTTGTCGTTATAGCACGTGCTCCCATCGAAATTTGGTATGCATCTTGGGTCTTCCCCTGATGGACTAGCGAATGTCTTTCCCACCATAAATACCAGGTTGTTATAGCGACCAGTTAGTGAGCATTCTGTATGCCCACTGTAGATAGCTCGTGTTCTGGTATAAGAAGTAAAAATTCGAGTACTGCCTCTCCCGCACGATCGACCACACAAGCTTTTTTAATGGCTTCGTGCAATCCCAGCTTCTCCCACACCTCTTTTGCCCTTTGACACATAAATAACAAGTGTTTAGTATCTTCAGGCCCGTTCAAACATGATGGGCAGGTGGACGAAACTTTCATATGTCTATTAGCAAGTGTAACACGACACGGGAGGGTTCCATGTAAGGTACGCCAAATAAAAATCTTCACTTTTGCTGGACAAGATAATTTCCAAATAGTATTGACATTTATTCCTCCCATGCCATTAGATTGTTGCAATTTCCTCCCATGTTGCTTTTTCCATTCCTCCAGATAAGCAGAACGAACCGTGAACAGTCCATTCTTTGTAAAACTCCAAGCTATGAAATCTGACATGTTATACGTGGGGAGGGGGATCGCAAGCACCCTCTGGACATCAATTGGCCACAGCGTTTGTCTTACCAAATCTTCATCCCAACAATTGTTGATTGGATCTGTAAGATCAGCAACTTTTGTTAGAAGCTACCCTATTCTAGGAGTGATAATTTTCCTATTGGCCCCATTCGGGATCCATGCATCTCTCCAAATATCTATATTTTGTCCATTTCCAACTCTCCTAATATAACCATTTTTTAGAGAATCCACTCCCGCCATAATACTTTGCCAAGTGAACGAACATCCTTTTTTAAGTCTCGCATTCATTAAATCTCCATCCGGAAAATATTTAGCTCTCAAAATGGTGGCACATAGAGAATCGGGATTTTCAAGCAGGCGCCACGCTTGTTTGGCTAACAAGGCCAAATTAAAACAATGTATGTCTGAAAAACCCATTCCTCCTTGGTCTTTTGGTACACACATCTTCCACCATGCCATCCAATGCATTCTCTTCTGATTGTCTTCGTCACCCCACCAAAAATGCGACATCGCGTCAATGATTCCTTTGCAATTGTAGGAACTTTAAAGACGGACATTGCATAAGTTGGGATAGCTTGTACAACCTATTTGAGAAGGATTTCCTTTCCTCCTGCTAATAGCAGCTTTTCCTTCCAACCACTGATTTTCATAACGATTCGATCTATTAAGAACTGAAAAGAATCACTTTTGTCCATACCCACATTTGAAGGCAGACCCAAATATTTGTCACTGAGAGCTTCAGTCATAATGTTCAGAATAGTACATATATGCGCCTTATCTTCCACTTTAGTGTTGGGACTAAAAAATATACTAGATTTTTCAACAATCACCATCTGCCTCGATGCAGCACAATAAGCATCCAAAACTGATTTCAGCGCCTCTACGTTCATCGAATTAGCTTGCATCAGGATTAAAGAATCGTCCGCGAAGAGGAGATTTGAAACAGATGGGGCATCTCTGCTAAACTTAACTCCGGAAATACTTCCAGTCTCCTCTGCATTAGCTAAGAGTGCAGTCAGGCCTTCCGTACATAACAAAAATAAATACGGGGAGAGAGGGTCTCCCTGTCTCAATCCTCTAGATGGTTTGAAGCTCTCTGTTTCTTCCGTATTAAAACGAACTCGGTAATCCACCGAGGACACACATTCCACAATTAAATTCACCCAATACTGCTGAAAACCTAGTCTCAACATGATTTCCTTTAAAAAGGGCCACTCCACTCGGTCATATGCTTTGTGCATGTCCAGTTTGATTGCACACAAGCTCTCTTTACCGGTCCTTTTATTTTTTATTTTATGGAAACATTCATAAGCCACTAAGATGTTATTTGTAATCATTCTTCCACGCACAAAAGCACTTTGGGTTGGGCTAATGATATCTCGGAGGATTGTCTTTAGACGGGCAGCAATCATCTTTGAAATGACCTTATACACCACATTGCATAAACTGATTGGTCTAAATTGAGTTACCTTTTCCGGGGAGTTAACTTTTGGGACCATTACTATTGTAGTATCATTCCAACCATCAGGTATAGTACATGTATTCACCGCTTAAAGAACCTCTTCAGTCAAATCATCCCCTAACATAGCCCAAAATCTCTTATAAAAAAATGGCATGAAGGCCATCTGGCCCCGGCGCCTTTAAATCACCAATGTCAAAGAGGGCTTTCCGAACCTCTTCTGCCGTGTAAGGGGCAAGGAGAGCCCTATTCATCTCATTCGTCACTTTCCTTTTTACAAGGGAGAGAACCTCCTGGTTCGGTTGATTAACTTCTGAAGTAAACATGTTAGAAAAATACCCCAGAATATGATTCTTCATCTCCGTGTCTTTTACCCAAAACCCATTATCGTCAAGCAATTTTTTCATCTGATTTCTCTTCTTTCTAGCTATTGCGGCGTTATGGAAAAAAGAAGTATTGCGATCACCATGCAATAACCAGTTAGCTCGACCCCGTTGTAGCCAGTATATCTCCTCTTGTTCCAATAAATTTTCAATCAGTACAATAGTCTCCTTTTGACGTGCAAGAGAGTTAACATTCATAGGCCCCTCCGTAGTTTTTCTAAATCTTTTTTTAATTTATTAATTCTTTTTTTCGGACCCTTGAGGATATCACGATCCCAAGTATGCAAATCTGCGTGTACCGCTCGTGTATGATCAGCGAGAGACGGCCCTATGCCCAACATCTTCGCTTTTTCCCAAGCTGTACGTACAACTTCCGTAACCGTCTCTTCTTTCAGCCATCAAGCTTCAAATTGTCTCCTTCGAGTTTTTGAGCTGTCAAAAATATTATCGTCAAAATACTCCGTGTCTAAAATAATAGGGCGATGGTCTGAGTGTACATGCTCTTCGTTTATAATCGCCGCTCGAGGGAATTTATTCGCCCAATCCACATTACAGACCGCTCGGTCCAGTCTTTCCCTGATTTCGCCCCTCCTCCATGTAAATAAGTCACCCATACATCCCATATCTGCTAGTCCACAATCTCCCAAACAATTACAAAAATCTCGCATCATCGCATTTGGTCTCGCATTCCCACCCTCTTTCTCTGATGAGAACAAAATTTCATCAAAATCTCCTAAAACTACCCAGGGGTGATCGCCCTTATTATACAAGTTTCGAATATCATCCCATGACAAAGCATGGTCACTCCAATTTGGATGGCCATAAAAACCGGTGAAACGCCACTGTACAGTATTCCCATTCATAAAAAGAACATCAATAAAATTATTCGACACATAGTTCAAATCAACTTTATTCACTTTCTGATAAAACAAGACTAGGCCACCTGCTCGGCCATCACTCTCCACTACAAATATAGAATCAAAACTCAAAACACGACGAAGCTCATCGGCTTTACATTTATTCAGATGAGACTCTGAAAGGAAAATTAACTCTGCTTTGGTGCGCTCCTGTAGGAACAAGAGCTCGCGAACTGCCGTGGGAGAGAGCATACCACGACAGTTCCACACTAGTAGAAAAAGGGTCAAACGTGAAGCACATTAGTGCCGGTTTGTATTTGAGCCGGCACTAATGTATACATTAGTACCGGTTCGTGGCTAACCTTTAGCACCGGTTCGTGCCACGAACCGGTACTAATGAAAGTGGTGGCAGGATGTTGTCAGTCTGGGCCCCCTCCAGCACCTTTAGTACCGGTTCTTGGCACGAACCGGTACTAAAGGTCGTCCTACATAAACCCTTCTTCCACCCGAGCTCGCTCTGTTCTTCCCCTTTCCCCTCTGCTCTCTTTCTTCCCCTCTTCCTCTCGAGCTCACCACACATTTTGCCCAAAATTTGTCAAGATTTGAAGGCCCCCATCCATTGAAATGATCACAAAGGTTAGCAACTTTGTCCTTTCATCTCTCATTGCTAGATTAGCTCTTGCAATGCTTTATATAGTGATTAATTTGTGAGTTTAGTAATTTGGGTGGAAATATATATATATATATATATATATATATATATATATATATATGTGCTAGTATTTGATTTATATGCAATTTGAGGTCAAAAATAACACTTAGTTTGCATATGTAGGTGTGGTTTACTTAGTGCCTTCTAAATCTCCGTCATAACCACCGTCGATCGCCCGCACCGTCCCGTCGCCGGCACCACCTTGTGGTGAGCCTCTTGTTCATGAAATTTTATATAAAAATTGATGTTTGTGTGATTTGAATATATAGTTACTCGTATAATTATCTTACCCGTATGTTGTTTGTTATACATATAGTGCCATGGTTTTGATATCCGTCCCCGTCGGCCCTCGTCCTTGTTATGATTCGGATGTGGTATATATAGTCTCTTTTAAAACTAGTTGCATTTCGTGTTTATGACAAATTATGCCCATCAAGTTGACATAGATATTTTTTCTAGGAGGTATGTGAACCGGAAATTCCAACCGACCCTATTGTCGAGAGGTTAAATTTAGTTGAAAGAGAAAACGAGTACTTGAAAGAAAAATTGAAAAGAATTGAGGGGGAGAAGATGGAATTGGAGTTGCATGTTGTCGATGCCGTCGATGATCACAAGATCAAGATGGAGAAAATACGCTTGAAGATTAGAAAGATTCGAAAATATGCCATCGATAGTGAGGCTTGGTATCATTATGTTGTCGGATCAATTGTTACCTTAGTTGCGATCTTGATCGCATTTGTTGTTGCATTTAAATGCTTTAGCTAGAGAGTTATTTGTTTGTTGCATTTAAGTGTTGTATGAACTTTATGTATGAACTTGTATTAAGTTAGTGTTTTTGGTGCTGTGTATTGAAGATGAGACGACAATGGATGTACGATGACCGATGCTCTCCCGAGTTCACTAATGGCGTGCAAACTTTTCTGCTTGCGGCTGAGGCAAACAAGCGGGCGGATGGTTTTATGCCTTGTCCATGTGCTGTCTGTAAGAATGGTCAAAATTACTCTAAGTCAAGAACCATTCACGTCCACCTGTTTAAGTCCGGTTTCGTGCCCCACTATAATGTTTGGACCAAGCACGGAGAAAGAGGGGTTATGATGGAAGACAATGAAGAAGAAGAGGACGATGATAGCTATCCTGGCCATGGGTTCCCTGAATACGATGATACAACAATGGGGGAAGAAGCTGAGCCGGTAATGCGGGAAGAAGCTGAGCCGGCAATGCGGGAAGAAGCTGAAGAAGAGGCATCAGATGAGCCCGTTGATGATCTTGGTCGGGCCATTGCCGATGCAAAGAGAAACTGCGCAAATGATTTGGAGAAGAAGAAGTTGCAGCGCATGTTAGAGGATCACAAAAAATTGTTGTACCCGAATTGTGTAGGTGACTAGAAAAAGCTGGGCACCACACTGGAATTGCTGCAATGGAAGGCAGAGAACGGTGTATCTGACAAGGGATTTGGAAAGTTGCTGGTAATGATAAAGGATATGCTTCCAAAGGACAACGAATTGCCCGAGAGTACGTACGAAGCAAAGAAGGTTGTCTGCCCTCTAGGGTTAGAGGTGCAGAAGATACATGCATGCCCTAATGATTGCATCCTCTACCGCGGTGAGTACGAGGATTTGTACGCTTGCCCGGTATGCGGTGCATTGCGCTATAAGATCAGCCGCGATGACCCTGGTGATGTCGAGGGCGAGCGCCCCAGGAAGAAGATTCCTGCTAAGGTGATGTGGTATGCTCCTATAATACCACGGTTGAAACGTTTGTTCCAAAACAAAGAGCATCCCAAGGCGATGCGATGGCACAGAGAAGACCGTAAGAAATACGGAAAGTTGAGAGTACCCGCTGATGGGTCGCAGTGGAGAAAAATCGAAAGAAAGTACGGGAAGGAGTTTGCAGATGACACAAGGAGCGTATGGTTTGGTCTAAGCGCAGATGGCATTAATCCTTTTTGGGGAGCAGAGCAGCAACCATAGCACCTAGCCTGTGACTCTATGTTTGTATAACCTTCCTCCTTGGTTGTGCATGAAGCGGAAGTTCATTATGATGCCAGTGCTCATCCAAGGCCCTAAGCAACCCGGCAACGACATTGATTTGTACCTAAGGCCATTAGTTGAAGAACTCTTACAACTGTGGAATGGAACAGGTGTACGTGCGTGGGATGAGCACATGGGGGAAGAATTTGACCTAAAGGCGTTGCTGTTCGTGACCATCAATGATTGGCCTGCTCTCAGTAACCTTTCAGGACAGACAAACAAGGGATACCGCGCATGCACGCACTGTTTGGACGATACCGACAGTATATATTTGGCTAATTGTAAGAAGAATGTATACCTGGGACATCGTCGATTTCTTCCGAGCAGGCAACCTGTAAGAAAGAAAGGTAAGCATTTCAAAGGTGAGGCGGATCACCGGACGAAGCCTCGCCACCGTACTGGTGCTGATGTACATGATATGGTCAAGGATTTGAAGGTGGTCTTTGGAAAGGGTCCTGGTGGACAACCTATTCCGAATGACGCTGACGGACGTGCACCCATGTGGAAGAAGAAATCTATATCTTGGGACCTGCCCTATTGGAAAGACCTAGAGGTCCGCTCCGCAATCGACGTGATGCACGTGACGAAGAATCTTTGTGTGACCCTGCTTGGCTTCTTGGGCGTGTATGGGAAGAAAAAAGATACACCTGAGGCACGGGAGGACCAGCAACGTATGCACGGAAAAGACGGCATACAGCAGGGTCATGCAAGCTATGCTCTTACCAAAGAAGAGAAGGAAATCTTCTTTGAATGCCTACTCAGTATTAAGGTACCGTCTGGCTTCTCGTCGAATATAAAGGGAATAATAAACATGGCAGAGAAAAAGTTCCAGAACCTAAAGTCTCATGACTGCCACGTGATTATGACGCAACTGCTTCCGGTTGCATTGAGGGGGCTTCTACCGGAAAACGTTCGATTAGCCATTGTGAAGCTATGTGCATTTCTCAATGCAATCTCTTAGAAGGTAATCGATCCAGAAATCATACCAAGGTTAGAGAATGATTTGGTGCAATGTCTTGTCAGTTTCAAGTTGGTGTTCCCACCATCCTTCTTCAACATCATGACGCACGTCCTAGTTCACCTATGTGAAGAGATTAACGTTTTGGGTCCTGTATTTCTACACAATATGTTCCCCTTTGAGAGGTTCATGGGAGTCTTAAAGAAATATGTTCATAACCGTGCTAGGCCAGAAGGAAGCATCTCCAAGGGCCGTCAAAATGAGGAGGTCATTGAGTTTTGTATTGACTTTATTCCTGACCTTAAGCCGATTGGTGTTCCTGAATCGCGGCATGAGGGCAGACTGGATGGAAAAGGCACGCTAGGAGGGGAACAAATAATATGTATGGACGAACATTCTCTCACTGAAGCACACTACACAGTTCTACAGAATTCCGCCTTGGTGGCTCCGTATATGGATGAACACAAGAATTTGCTACGCTCCAAACACCCGGAGCGGTCTGATGACTGGATTACACGTGAACAAACCAGGAGTTTCGCCAGCTGGTTGCAGACACGTACCATGCATGACACCTCTATTGAAGATGACATGTACTTGCTGTCCCAGTTACCATCTTCGAATATAATGACTTTCAAAGGGTACGAGATAAATGGTAATACATTTTACACGATCGCCCAAGATAAGAAGAGCACCAACCAAAACAGTGGTGTCCGCTTTGATGCAGAAACCAAGGCGGGAAAGGAAACATATTATGGTTATATACAGGACATATGAGAACTTGACTATCGACGTGGTTTGAAGGTCCTTTTGTTTCGGTGCAAATGGGTCAATATGACACAAGGCGGGGTAACAGAAGACCCGCAGTACGGAATGACAACAGTGGATCTCAACAATCTTGCGTATGCAGACGAACTATTTGTCCTAGCCAATGATGTGGCACAGGTTTTCTATGTGAAGGACATGTCTACCAAGCCAAGAAAAAGAAAAGATAAGGAAGCGAATGCATCGTACAATGAGCCAAAGCGGCACATAGTTCTTTCTGGGAAGAGAAACATCGTGGGAGTGGATGACAAGACAGACAAGTCAGAAGATTATGAAAAGTTTGATGAAATTGCTCCATTCACAGTGAATATTGACCCGAGCATCCCGTTAAATGATGAAGTTTTTCCATGGTTACGGCGCAAAGGGACACACCCAGAAGAAAAAGTTTCACACCCAAAGATCTGGGATGTGATCGGCTTCACTATCATCACTTTCTTCGTAGTTAATTATGTGTTTTGGCATTTGAAACGCGAAGAAATTTTATGTGCAAACAAATTCTTTCATGCCTTTACTGATTTTTAAAGTTAAGTTATTCACAAACAAGTGATTCACACTAATTTCAAATTATTCAAAATTTAAACTATTCAAATTTGAAAACTACGGGCACTAACAGAAAGTTTGTATTTTTTGTACCTAAAGCAAAAATATTCAAAAAGAAACTCTAAATACACAAAAAAACAACTCAAAAATAAATAAAGCAAAAAAATAAAAAAAAGATAAATAAAGCAAAAAAATAAAAAAGCCCGCCTACTAGGCCAGAGCGGCCTGCATACGACTAGAAACCCAACCTGTTGTTGGGCCAGGATGCAGGCCCGCAAAGGCCCAGTAGGCTCACAGGGCAGCACAGCACAGGTAGGCCTAGAAGGCCTACATTTGAGAGGAGCTCGAAGGAGCAGCCGTGGCTGGGTTTATAAACCAGTGCGGTTGCCCTTCGCTAGGCGAGGTGGGACTAAACTTTGCGCCCCTCGCCTGGCAGCGCACCCCCCTTTAGTACCGGTTCGTGGCACCAACCGGTACTAAAGGGGGGGGGCCTTTAGTACCGGTTGGTTCTACGAACCGGTACTAAAGGGGGTGCGGTTCCCGCCGCTTGGCCTGGCCAAAACAGGCCTTTAGTACCGGTTGGTGGCTCCAACCGGTACTAAAGGACCCTCCTATATAAGCAACACTTACGAAAATTTCATTCTCCCTCTGTTTCTTCCTCTGTTTCCCCATTGAAGCACCGCCCGCGCGCCCTGATCGATCGACGCCGTCGCTGTCGCCGTCCCCGTCCCTGTCGCCGCCCCCGTCCCCGTCGCCGCCCCCGTCCCCGTCGCCGCCCCGGGCCCGTCCCCGTCGCGCCGTCCCCGCGTCGCCACCCCCGCGTCACGCCCCGGCCCATCGCCCCGCTGTGAGCTCTCCCCCTCTAACCCCTCTCCCTCGCCCCCGGCGGCCACCATGGGCGCCGCCCCTCCCCGATCCCATCCACACACTACATGCACACACACACACACACACACACACACACACACACACACACTACACACACACACACTACACGCGCACACACACACAATTTTTCTGTTTTTAGCTTTTAGTTTTTTCTATTTTTCTGTTTTTCATACAAAGTTTTAGATGAATTAATTAATTAGATTAGATTAATGTCAAATAGTATATAGAAATGTTAGTTATAATATATATAACGTCAAATGTTATAGAAATGTTAGTTATATAGAAATGTTAGAAATTTTGGAAATGTTAGTTTTAGCTAGCTAGATGATTTAGATTAATTTCAAATTGTTAGACGATGATCGATGTTTTTTTAGTTTCTTATATTTTTAGTTATCAAATTTAGAATTTGCGTATATGAAATAACAATCCATCATTTAAAAAATGTTACTTTACTTTTGCGGCATATAGTATTTGTTGTCGACGATGCCCGACCCGCATCCTCGCCGTCGACACGTGCGCGACGACGTCTGGCTGGCCCATGTCCGGGACTGGGCTCCGCCGGGCTGGCACTGGGAGGTGCTGCCTGGAGGGGCGCGCCGCTTGATGAGGAACCCGGCCCCGGGTCCCGTCGTCGACCCTGATCTTTGTTTGGTGGCATTCACGTGGGCCAGTTTCGGTGCGGAGGGAGCCGGCCCCGCCGGAGGTGGTACGTCGCCGTGTCAGGGAGCAGGACGAGCACGTCCATCGCTACATGGTTGCGTTAGAGGGCGGTAGGTTCTCCAATACCTGGCAGTTTCTTCAGGGATCTCACTTCAGCTATGATCCTGTGAGGGTTCCTTCTCTTTTGGTGTCCACCGCCCGCGCCGCAGGAACCGCGAGTGTCCTAGATTCTTCTGTAGTATTCGATCTTTAATTAGCTACCTAGCCAGTGATGTACTATTCAATATTATCTATTATTCGAGACGATGTATTCGAGATTATATCTATTATTCTAGACGATGTATTCGAGATTATATCTATTATTCGAGACGATGTAATTTGAATACTAAATTATTTTATATTTCTTTTGGATTAGTTAAATAAAAGCTATGGCGGACAATACCGACAGAGAGGGAGAACAGACCATGTTCGATATGATACGCGGGCCAGATGATGCTCAGAATAAAGAAGATTATGACGGCTCTGAATTTCTAAACAACACCGGAGAGGGTGATATGATATTTGATCGCGACGACCGAATTGATGAAGTCATGAACTACGATTATGACGATGACGAATAACATGTTGATCTTGAAACAACAAAGACCAGCGAGGTATATATATTTATATAAGCAGGCATCTGGTGATCATCACATGTTTTAAATGACTTGAAGATATATTAACGAATCGATATTTCTTCTTCAGCGTCACGGAAGGCGAATGGAAACAAAACCTGAAATGGTTTCGACCCAAGGTAAAGTAATTAAGTAGTACTAGCTATCTAGCTAGCTGCCATCTCTTTAATTATCATGCTTGATTAATTATTATCTGGTCAAATTCCATTCTCGTAAAGGCCATTAAGCAAGCGCAGGGGACTGATCTGTGTGCATTCTGCGTTTGCGAGAACATTCGCATGATGACGTCCGAAACGAGCAGATGTCGAAGACATGAATGGGTACGTTTGTGAGAACACTATTCAAAAATTTTACACCATTATCGATATCTAGTCACACAACTAATATACATGCATATTGATCTCCTTCTTAACAGTTCACAGAGGTGCGGGACAACCTCCTAGATACGGAGCGCGTACAAGCACTTCAAGAGGAAATAGCGGGATTTTTGCTCGACCAGGTCATAAATCCGAAGGGAGAATACTATTACCCACTACCGCCCCCATGAACCACTTCCAATTGTCATCGTGCTCCGAAGGCACCAATTAGGCTAATGCCACTGGCTTCGAAAGTAACATGTAGGAGAAATTGTATATAGCTATACATGTGTGTATGTGTGAATTAATATGGTGGTTTGTGAGACATTATTTGATGATATATATATATATATATATATATATATATATATATATATATATATATATATATATATATATATATATGATCAGTTCTACTACAATGTGTAGTATCGTAAAATACCAGCAAACGAAAAAGAATTAAAATGAAAAACACAAAATTAAATGAAAAAGAAATCATAAAACCAAAAAAAAACCAAACCTTGTAGTACCGGTTGGTGTTACCAACCGGTACTAAAGGGCTCCCGCCCCCCGGAGCTGGCTCGTGCCACGTGGTTGCCCTTTAGCACCGGTTCATGCTGAACCGGTACTAAAAGGGGGGAGCCTTTAGTGCCCACACTTTAGTGCCGGTTATGGAACCGGCACTAAAGGGCCTTACGAACCGGTGCTATTGCCCGGTTCTGCACTAGTGCCAACCGATTATTTTCATTTGGCCCGGCGTACCTCCTCTTCGGAGGCCGCCGATGCACCATCATCTCCAACTGATTCCCTTCCCTGCTGCCCGACAACGTCTTCTTTCTCATCAACCTCTTTAGCTACGTGTGTTATCACCCCATTCCCATCTCTCACTGTTTCCATTCTACCCGTACACACTCTCTTAGAAGATGCATTTATATCCACGTACAGCATACGCTCATAACTATCCATGGCTTTCTCAAAAGAGAAATCCTGCTCACTACCATCTGCTGGGGCTTCAAATAGGTTTCTTTTTTTACCTATGATGTTTTTGCGTGCTTCCTCTGAACACCCAGTTCCTCCTCCCCTCTTTCCCTTCCTTCCCTTTCTTTTTATTTTGCCCTGCATGGAATTCTTTGAAGCATTGAAAGTGAAAACTGGGTTATCAGTGGCGTTTTGAGTAGCTAGTCTTGCAGCAACGGCTCCCGAGAGAGCCTCCAGCACGCCGGGTTTAAAGAGCAAATGTTGAGGATTACCCAGCTGCATGACACCCTGACCCTCCTGGCCAGTAACTCTCGGCTGGAACCCAGCCAAAGCAGCAGCAGACTCGTTTGATGGGTTCTCAAACCCCACCAGCACCCCATCCTGGCCCTCCTAGCCAGGCACAACAGCAGTGGAGTGAGCAGTCCTCGCCACCTGCCCTTGTCCCTCCTGGCCTTGGCTAGCGGCGAGAACAGGGGCTGGAGCTGCCCCCCGGTCCTCCTGACTAGGCACACTGCCCCCCAGGGAGCTCGGAAATGCAGTAGGGGGTCGGCCCACCTGGCCGAGCTGCTGCACTCCCTTGTTGAAAGCCCCCCTTACCGCTAAACCTTGGCCCTCCTGGCCAAGGCTAGCGTGGACGGGCGGCCCTCCAGTCAGGACCACCTGGCCCGAAGCCGCTCCGAGCGAAGCCGGCAAGGAGAGCATATGACCCCGGCCCTCCTTGCCGAGCGAAAGCCCTCCCTAGACTCGACCTCCAGTCATCAGGATAGTCGTCGTCGTGGACGACGCAGCCCCTTTTTGTTGCATAGTGAGATCATTTACAGCTTTGGTTACTTTGACCACCAATCCTTCGGTGGCCCTGGACATGCTATTATTACTATAACCAGTGAACATAGCTCTTCTACTAGATGTTTGACCTTTCCAGTAAGCTTCTACACCGAGATTTTTTGCAAATTTAGTTATTCTACTCTCCTTAGGGATACTACAAAACCTCTCTGACATATGTCCTACCAGCCACTGGCGGACCTCCCCGGTGGGCAGGGTATGGCAGCCGCCATACCTTATTTCTGGGCAAAAAAAATTAGGGAAACGTTTGGGGCCGGGGCACCGGCGGAACGATTCGGCCGGTCTCCCTCTTCCTCGCGCAGCGCACGTACAGGAGGGCACCAGCGCCGGCAGGCATCACGCGTCGGCCAGGCGACCAGCGGGCTCCTTCGACCGCCGCCGCCAGAGAAGAGCGCCTTGTCGTCCGCGTGCGGCCGCCCCTCGCCGGATGTCGTTCGCGTGCGGCCGTGCCTCGCCGGATCTCGTTCGCCTGCGGCCGACCCTCACCGTATCGCGTCCGCCTGCGGCCGCCCCTCGCCGGACTACTACCCCTCTGCCTCTTCCCAGAATCCGCCCCTCTACCTTTCCCTGGAATCCGCCCCGGCCGCCCCTCGCCAGACCTTGCAGCGCTCGAGCCTCCCCAGCCATGGCAGACTACACCCCACGGTGTTTTTTTGTTAGAACCGGTTGTAGCAAATTCAATCGCCGGTGGTAGCAAAAATCTACTACTGTTGCAGCAAAACGCTACATCTAGTAAATAAAAAAGCTTCAAACCAGACTCGGAACACATGAAGAGCTGCAACCGTTTTAACAAAAGCTTCATCCCGCAGATGAAAAAGTTTCAACCCAGAGATTGAAAATCTTCAACCAGACACTACAAAAGTTGCAACCGTTTAAAAAAAAGCTTCATCCCGCAGATGAAAAAGCTTCTACAAGAGATCGAAAAAGCTTCAACCAAAATGTTGGAACCTGCGACGATGTCATTTTTGCTGGAACCAGCGGCATTGTTTGCTACAACCAGCGACTCACTTTGTTGCGACCCTTCACGGCGAGCTACAACCGGCGACGACGACGGCGACGCGTTTTTGCTACAACCACAACTTTTCTTTCGCCGATAGCCGTTTGAAGCTTTTTCGATATATGGTTGAAGCTTTCTCTATCAACATTTGCAATTTTTTCTCTGGTTGCAGTGTCTGGTTGGAGCTTTTTTGTCCAACGGTTGAAGCTGTTTCCATACACGGTTGAAGCTTTTCTCGATCCATGCTCGAAGCTTTTTTGTAAACGTTTGAAACTTCTTTCGTTTTGAGCAGCGCTTTGATTAAAGCTCTCTCCTATCATATGGTTGAAACTTTTTTCATCTAAGGTTGAAGCATTTTTGCATCAGCAGTTGCTAATCCCCCCTGATTCACAGTGCTGGTTGAAGCTTTTCTATCTAGGGGTTGAAGCTTTTCCATCCAGGGCTTGAAACTTTTTTTCCAGCGTTTGCAACACAAGGCATGTGCGACGGTTCAAGCCTTGCCTCGGTTCAGTCGTGAGCTCGTCATCCAGGGCGCGCGATCGGTGATCGTCGCCACCGGAGCTCCGACCGTCGTAGCGGAGTTGTGGCCGTCGCCGGGGGGAGCTGCAACCGGGGGGCACACGCTGCTGCATGCGTCCAGCCGGCGTGAAACGTAGGCGAGGGCGGCAATCAGCGACGGGGGCGGTGCCCGGCGGCGAGGGCGGTGAGGGCGGTGACCGGCGGTGAGGGCGGTGACTGGCGTCGAGGGCGGCGAAGCTCGGTGGTGCTTCAAGGCCGGGGGCCTCGCCCATCCACGGCGGCTAGATGCGTAGGAGGAGGAAGAAGAAGAAATTGGGGGCGATTTGTTTTTTTTTTTTGTCTAGATCCAACGACAGCGTGGCTCTCGTCCAACGGCCTGGGCTGGACCGGCCGAACCTCTCGGCCGGCGCACCGGCGCCTATGAGCGGCCAAAAAATTATATACATATGCATCTATTGATCGATACTTGAATGAATTGCTTGACTCGTTTGACCGCACCCAGGGCTGGCCAGCCTGGCCTGATGGGCCGACGCGACGCATCCAGTTGTTGGGCACTTGGGCTAGTAACAACCGGTCGAGATCGATCCAGCACCCACGCACATGAGACACGACGCCCAGCCGCGACGCAACCCTAAGCAGCTAGCGCGGCGGCGGCGGCGGCTGGCCAGGTCGTGAGGACGAGGAGGGCCGCGGGCGACCGACGACGGGGCAGCCGACGGCCGGACGGCAGCGGCTGGCTGGGGGATTAGAGGGCGGCGGCAGCAAGCTCCAGCGGCAGCAGAAAGCGGCGGCTCCAGCGGGCGATGATAGTTGAGGATTTTCCTGGTAATCTCTCAGGGTCCGAAACTCTGAACCACTCCTCTGCTCTGAACTATTTGCAGCTACTACCACTTTGTTTATACAATTATATTTTTCATTCATGCTAGTGTACGCATAAGTTTTTTGTTTTTAGATGATTATACGTACAAGCTAATAAGATGCCCAACCGGCGCAGTTCTGTGACTTCTGTCCATAAGATGGAAAAGAAGGGGAAAGAACCAGCAAATGCAAAGGAAAGAGGAGGAAGAGGTATTTTATCATGTCCGCTTGGTAAAATTAAGGAAGATGTGTTACATTGAGTGATAGATCTTCAAAAGATTGCTCTTGTTAAAATTAAGAAAGATATTCAGAAGGAGGGTAGGGCACTGCCATTGCCTGGGTCTTCTAGATGCCATTATAAGCATTATCGGTATGTTTTAGGTTGTTTTCCTATTGAAACATGTCTACATTTTCATTGTATTTGGTTATTCATTTGTAGTGTGCATTGTTAGTGTGTATTGACTCCTTTGATTCGCATCAAAAAAAATTCTAGTGAGAATTCGCCCCACCTTAAAAAAAATCGTGGTCCGCCTCTGCTACCAGCCCTCAACATTCACAATACGATGGCAATTTTTCATAGCGAACATCAAACCGAAGTTCTTCTTTATTACCTAAAGGGGTGAATTCTACCCTACTCTTGATTGGCTCATGTAGTGGGATTTTCACACGCACACGCAAGTACTTCTCAACAATCAAATGATCCTGGTGTGAAACGGTGATCACTTCACCGAGTTGGCCCCCTAGAGACCGACCCATATAGGGAAGGGAGTTGAAGCTGAGGTGGGGGAGAGAGAGATAGTGGTGTCTTACACAACGGCCACGAGGATCCTTTTTGCTGGTGGTCAATCAGCTGAAAGCAGCAAGTGGTGGACTAAAGACAGACATACACACGACCGGCCGGACTGATCGATCCATCGACCTCCTTCGTGAGTCACCCACCGCCCAGACTATAACAAAAATAATGCCATTGATTGATCGCAAGAAGCGTACGTCTGCTGGTTCGAATCTTTTTTTTTTCGTCTGCTGGTTGGAATCAATGGCTATTAATTCCACGTACATGAATGAAGGAAGAAAATGGAAGGGGGCATGTAACGTAGGGACTTGTACGTACAGAGCAACGACGACAGGTCGGCTCTACACTTCGTTCTCAACAAGAAGTGTGCTGTGCATGCAGGAGAGAGAGAGAGAGAGAGAGAGAGAGAGAGAGAGAGAGAGAGAGAGAGAGAGAGAGAGAGAGAGAGAGAGAGATGAGCTGGGACGACATCAGTTGCACACGTACGTCCCGCTCAGAAAAAGAAGTTGCACGCGTACGTCACGCAGCCGGTAGCCTACAAGCTTGGATGTGTGTCAGTAGTGAGACCGGGGCCATGATTTCGTGTCCGGTAGCTTAAGCTTTTTTAGAGAAAAGGCCGAGGCCCGACTTTATAAATAAAGCCATCATGTAGAGTTTAATAAGGACCCAAACAACCAGCACAGACATACCACGGTATCAAGCCGGTTGGCGTCCGGTCGGGTGCCTGAGCGTGCAGGCCGTTGCGTTGCCGGCGCCCGCCTGCACACCGTGGTAACCAACCAAGGCTTGATTAGCTTCCGGGCACACGGCTCCGGCGAACGGCACAGCAGCGTAACCGACTCGCCGCACGTTTTTTGGTGATGGCCACGCACGCACACCGGGTCGGGTTGTTACCCGCATCTATCATGCATGCGGAAAAGGCAAATTGCCTAATAAGCTTAGGACTAGAAATACTGCGTCCTTTTACCGACAGGATGATGAAATGCCAGGTCGTTATCTTATCAGTTAGGACATTGTTACCCCGTCCCGTTGTGTCTCACTTTAGCCACGGGTACAAACCCTGCTGCTCCATCGATCGTATCTTCTACGTACTATTTTGATTCAGTGCATAATCTTTCTTTGCTTTTCTTTTGGAACGAAGGGCTTTCACCCAGCTTGAAAGTAATGATGATGAAGACATGCATATAGAACAACTTACAACCAGTAACTCGATGTTAGGGATATCAGCTTACGAGGTAAAACACTTAGAAAAAGGAAGAAAAATGACACTCAAAAACAGAAACGACAAGGACTAGAGCTACAAGCTAAGCCATAGAAGGTTGTGCAGCTTGAGCTTCTTGCCACCTTGTCCACTGATAAGCAAAGGGCATCACCACATTAAGACGATTGGACCATCACCAAGAATCCCATTGAAGCAACTTCACAAGCACACCGCCATCAGGCACGAGACCTTTGCACACATGGCAACCAAGCTAGCAAAATTCATTGAAAACTCAACTCATTTGAAGACAAACCGGGCAAAAACAGAGAAAAACAGTTTGAATGTTTGAAAGAAACATCTCAAAGATAAAAAAGTTCATATTAAATGAATATTCGACTTTCTAACAATTCGAGTTTCCAATTTGTGCTCATTAGAACGGATTCAATAAAAAAAACCATATTAAATGAATAATTGAAAGAAACATCTCAAAGATAATAATACAATAAGTAAATGAAAAAAATATAGAATACTTAAAAAGGAAATGTTCCTACAAAATTGTTCCAAAATATGGGAATTTGTAAATGAGAACTAATAAATTTGGGTAATTTTACATGATTTTCATAATTTTACCAAGTTTTGTAATTTCCAGAGTATTTCTTAATTATTGGGCATTTTGTATAGTTCTTATAACTTTGGCATATTGAAATGTTCATTTCTGATTTTTGTAGAGTATTTTTTGGTTTTAATTGGACTGTCAAACAAGTACACAATTGCTACCACGTCAACATTCAAAGTGGCTTTAGTGGAGGAATGGGCTAAATCTAGAAGCTTTTGACACTAAAGCGACCGAACTTGGACCTTGACAATAATTGAGAACCAAATATATACTTTCTTCAAATATAATTATGTTTGGCAAAATGGCAGTGAAATAGGATAGAACTAATAATTCATCCAAGAACAAAAACAATTTGGACTACAGCTACAAGCTAAGCTAAGATGATTCAAAAACGACAAGGTAAGCTAAGGTTGTCTACAACTTGAGCTTCTTGCCACCTTGTCCACTGATAATCGGACCATCACCAATATTCCCTAGGACCACACTGCCTTTAAGTATGAAACCAACACGAGCCATGGTTCTGTACACATGGCAACCCAGTTAGCCAAAATTCTAGAAAACTTCAAAATTTTGTTTATTAAAAAATCAACTATTGAAGACAAATCAAGAAAAATGATTAGAACGTTCAAAATATTTTAAAAATTATATGTATGCTTTTTTGAAAACTTGGTTTTAATAAAAAAAAAATTAAATGAATATTTGAAAGAAACATCATAATGATAATAATACAATAAGTACAATGAAATAGAACATATATAGACTTCTTAGAAAATGGAGTGTTCCAGAAAAGTTCTTCAAAAGTATGAAAATTTTGAGATATAATATTGTTCACTAAATTCCATGGTTTTTCATAATTTTACCGAATCCCATAGTTTCTAGAGTATTTATTATTATTATTATGCATGTTTAGAGTTCTTAAGCCATCTCCAACACCGACTCCCAAACAGCCCGCAACCATCCAGGTCCTTATCTTATCAGTTACTAGGACATTGTTACCCGTCCCATGGTGTCTCGCTTTAGCCACGGGTACAAACCCATCTGGTGCGTCGATCATATCTTCTTAGGGAGTAGTATTTTGATTCAATGCATAATCTTTTTCCTTTCCTTTTGGAACGAAGGCTTTCGGCCAGCTTGAAAGTAATGATGATAAAGACATGTAGACCAACATACAACCAGTAACTTGATGTTAGTGATATAAGCTTACGAAATAAAACACTTCCAAAAAGGGCAGAAAAATGACACCCAAAAACATAAACGACAAGGACTAGAACTACAAGTTAAGCCATGATGATATAGAGAGGGTTGTTGCCACCTTGTCCACTAATAAGCAAAGGGCCGTCACCAAGATTCTCATACGACCAACTTCACAAGTGCTGCACCATCAGCACGAGACCTACGTACACACACCGTGTTTTTGTACACATGGCAACGCAGGTAGCAAAAAATAATACTAACAAAAGTCACAAAACTTGTAGTTTTTCCTTTGTTGAAAACTCAACTAATTTGTAGTTATTCCTAGAGATGCTCTTAGCTGGTGCCGTAAGGCGGACTGTAGGCCTCAGCTAGTTTCATGCTGGTAGGCTAACCGTACGCAGAGCCATCGACGTCGCGGACGTAGGCAAGCAAAGCTAGGTTGGCGACGCCACGCACATTGCCGTCGATCAGCTGCCTCACTGGTCACTAGCTAAGAGAGTTTTTATGGTACCCTGGTACTCCATAGAGTAAGCTCTGAGTACCCAGAAAATCTGGCCGCTCATCTATAGGGTTACTTTAGTCTTTTCACCGTGCTAATTAATTGGTGTTTGATCGTAATATAATTTCTCAGGAGTGAAATGCGCCACTAGTCCATGAACTCAACTTGATTGCACGCTTTAGTCCAAGAACTCGAGAAGTGATCAGATTTGGTCCGCAAACTTGTTGATTTGATCAAATAAGTCCAAAACCGGTCCGACCAGGAAAAAACCTGCCGTCGATCAGCTGCCTCACTGGTCACTAGCTAAGAGAGTTTTTATGGTACCCTGGTACTCCATAGAGTAAGCTCTGAGTACCCAGAAAATCTGGCCGCTCATCTATAGGGTTACTTTAGTCTTTTCACCGTGCTAATTAATTGGTGTTTGATCGTAATATAATTTCTCAGGAGTGAAATGCGCCACTAGTCCATGAACTCAACTTGATTGCACGCTTTAGTCCAAGAACTCGAGAAGTGATCAGATTTGGTCCGCAAACTTGTTGATTTGATCAAATAAGTCCAAAACCGGTCCGACCAGGAAAAAACCTGCCACGTGGATGCCATGTCATTGATCCTTTGAGTGCTCGTGAATTCACTATTTTTATAGGGTTTTATTTGCAAATTGGTCGGGTTTTATTTCTCATAGACCATGCTAATTAAGGGCGTTAGGAGTGAAAAAGTATTAAAAATTGTGTTGCCCAAGACTTGAACCTTGGCCATTCCAAACAAGCAACACGTCACCAACCACTGGAATAACACAAAGTTTGCAGACTAACACGGTGCCCAGTATATATATTTACTCTGAATCAGGAGAAAAAATAAATATTAAAACGTGTGTCCTGTAGTATTTGAACACAGGCAGTCTGGGTTAGAAGTTGGCTTCCAGACCAATACACCATGACGTGATTTATGTTCAAATACGTCGGCTACTATATATATCTTCACGTAATCATTGTTAAATATGTATATAAAATCAGTGGGTTTCAGAGAATATCAAAGTAATATGTATAAATCTTGACGACAATACAAAACCTTACATTCAATATACACTCACACTACAGAAAATATATAGAACATGACTTCAATGACAATATCATTCGTAGTTTTTAAAAAATCCAAATGATCACATAGTTCTAAAACCATCCAACACATCATTCTGTAACCCGTTTGAAAAAGTATTACAAGCAAGTAGCAGTCAAGCGAAACAGAAGGAAAGGGATCGCATGATTGAAAAAGGACCTGGAGGGATCTTCTGTTTTTTTCTCTCTCCTGATTCTACGTACATATGCAGTAGGCTGAAATTTATTGCGCGTGTGCGTTGTAGGTGCGGTGGTCACTGAGGCATTCCAAATTCCGGTCGACCCAAGTTCAAGTACTGGTTGACGCGAGGTTTTTTTTTAATATTTTTTCAGTCCATACGCCCTTAGAATGGTTTGTAAAAAAAATCGGTCAATTTGCAGATACACCCCGGTAAAAATAATGAACTCATGAGTGGTCAACGGAACGATGACATGGCATCCACGTGGCCGGTTTTTTTACTCTCGGCCCGGTTTTGGCCTTATTTGATCAAATCAACGAGTTTGCGGACCAAATTCGATCACTTCTTGAGTTGTTGGCCTAAAGTGTGCAATCAGTTTGAGTTTGTGGACTAATGACGCATTTCACTCATTTCTCAGATTAGATCGACCCCGTTGACGCGCACGCCGCCGTCCGCCATCGTCTTCTTCCTACCAAACAAGGATACATGTTTTACTCCGCGAATCTCACCCAAGTTCGGCCATGGTCTACATCGCTGGAGACACTAGCAGCGCATGTGCAAGGGAATATGTGAATTACAGGTTGGTCTGTTCTAGAAATCTATGGCGACACGATCTATCAAATTGACCTTAGGGATAGTCGACTCCTATCCCGTTTATTCATACATTCATTAATTCTTTCGACCTTTGATGCTTGCTACCTTTGCATTCAGATCTTGCGGGAGGAGATTCTGTTCGGTACGATACTACCTTGCATCCGAATCCAGGTCAAAAAGTATTCTGCATCTCCACATGTTCTTGCTTCATGGCCTCTCGCCTCAGGCTACAGTTCTCCACCCAAGTTGGCCCTTTCCAACGTCGCACTGGCGCATCGCAGCTATGGCCGGTCCGGCGAGCAGCGGGCGATTCATCCGAGCCGAAATACACGACGAGATATAGTATTCTTTCAGAAAGTTATTCTGTGACACTTTTGCCCCTCAACTTATGGTCCTCCCGGGTAATTAGTGGTGGTACTCCTGGGTACACGTATTGGAGTACCATCCAATCTTAACCACTGGATTAGGACAAATGAAGGGTCCATGTTAATTTCAGGGTACCGTAGAAGAGCTCCTAGCTAAAGCCCAGACCGATCCGTCGACCGAGATATGAACTGGCGTCAGTTCGGCGCATGTCCCGGTTTGTGCATGTCTGCGTTGGTTGGCGAATTGTTGGTTGAATGAACTGGCGTCACTAGCTTGCAGTTTTCAGGGGGTGCCAAAGTTTTGTGGCATGTTACGTGTGATTGCACTAGCTCTTGTAGATGCTCAATAACTCAAATATGCATGGCTTTTCCTTTCTAGCCACGTGGCATAAAAATGTTAATGTATGTAGTACTGGTACCACATCTACAGAGGTCAATGAGGGCAACGTTATCTTGATAAGTTGGAGAAGAAAACATCATGCATAGTACTACGAGTAGCTATCAAATGGATCCCATTTTTGGTACTCCAAAGCGTAATGGAGGAACTAGTAGGAATCCAATAAGTTCATAAAATTCATGTCTCAATCCTCCGGAGGGATCCAATAAGCTAGCTTGTCGGTTTCTTGACAAAAGGAACACTGAAAACAAAATGGTACTCCAGTATCCTTTTCACAAGTATAATTCCCACACTACTTATATATGCGTGTCTTGCTGCAAAGTGTAATGGAGGTTGGAGAGGAAATGAGTACCAAGCCAAAATGCTGGAGGGAAAGCAAGGGAATGATCCCTTAAAACGTATCCATGCGTTGGGATGCACTGACACCCGATCGGTCGGGGCAAGCTGGTTCTTGGGTAAGTTGCATGCAGATGAACCAGGTCGGGAAGTCGTCCTCGTGCAGGATGTGCATGGACGTACGCGTGCCACCTCGCCTCACCCTCCGGTGTGCAGTCCAGTAGCTAGGTAACTGCTCTGATTTGCTCATCCGGAGGCCTAGTGCTCCTGCTTTTGTTAGACAAAAAGGAAAGACGAATGGAGCGATAAGGGGGGCTTTCTTTATTCAGCAGCTGCAAACACCACCACTTTGATGCCGGTAAAAAGAAGAATTCACACGAATTGCTTTTCTTGTGTGTCGTTCAAGACTGATCCTTCCATTCCTGCCAATGACAGTACTGTAAATGGGGGGCTACTTAACTAGATGCAGAGGACGTGATGTGAAAAAACGATACTAGAAAAAATGAGTAGAGTGCCGGTAGAAAAAGAGGCTTCCGTCCAGCCCCATTAGTCGCGGAACTGTAGGAACCGCGACTAATGAAGTCTTTAGTCCCGGTTCGGCAGACGAACCGCGACCAAAGGCCTGCGCCCAGGGCGCTCGGTGGCCAGCTGGTGCACGTGAGGGGCTTTAGTCGCGGTTGGCCAGGCAAACCGCGACTAAAGGTGCCCAAAGGCCTTTAGTCGCGGTTGGCCAGGCCAACCGCGACTAAAGCTCCTCCCCTATATATACCAGTTCAGCGCACTCACTTAGCCATTTGGTGCCACTTCTCTTCACAAGGTTCACAAGGGGGTGTAGGTTTGCTTTTGGTTCCTCTTATGCACACAAGGTGTTTGATGAAATGCCCCAAGAGCCACACTTGAGGTTCCTCATTCATTTTTTTTCCTCCTCGATCGCGGTTAGCAACTTGAACCTTTCATGCATGTGTGTCCTTGATAAAATATGCATGTGTGTTGTTCATTGTTTAATTTCTATTGTTTATAGCTAGTTAGTTTAACAAATGCATGATGGTTAATTATATATTTTATATTATAATAATGCAGATGAATCGGCAATGGATATACGGTAACCGACTCTCCCGCGAGTTCACTACGGGTTTGAAAGATTTCCTCGTAGTGGCTAATGCGAACAAGCAGAAGGGTTTTGTTATCTGTCCATGTGTTGACTGTAAGAATCAGAAGGGTTACTCTTCCTCAAGAGAAGTTCACCTGCACCTGCTTCGGCACGGTTTCATGCCAAGCTATAATTGTTGGACCAAGCATGGAGAAAGAGGGGTTATAATGAAAGAAGATGAAGAAGGGGATGATTTCATCGATGAAAGCTATCTTGCTGATTTCGGTGATACTTTCATGGAGGATGCTGAAGGTGAAGGGGAAGGTGAAGGGGAAGGTGAAGGTGAAGAAGAGGCACGTGATGAGACCGTTGATGATCTTGGTCGGACCATTGCTGATGCACGGAGACGCTGCGAAACTGAAAAGGAGAGGGAGAATTTGGATCGCATGTTAGAGGATCACGGAAAGTCGTTGTACCCCGGATGCGATGATGGTCTGAAAAAGCTGGGCTGCACACTGGATTTGCTGAAATGGAAGGCACAGGCAGGTGTAGCTGACTCGGCATTTGAGAACTTGCTGAAAATGTTGAAGAATATGTTTCCAAAGAATAACGAGTTGCCCGCCAGTACGTACGAAGCAAAGAAGGTTGTCTGCCCTCTAGGTTTAGAGGTTCTGAAGATACATGCATGCATCAACGACTGCATCCTCTACCGCGGTGAATACGAGAATTTGAATGAATGCCCGGTATGCACTGCATTGCGTTATAAGATCAGAGGCGATGACCCTGGTGACGATGTTGAGGGCGAGAAACCCAGGAAGAGGGTTCCCGCCAAGGTGATGTGGTATGCTCCTATAATACCACGGTTGAAACGTCTGTTCAGGAACAAAGAGCATGCCAAGTTGTTGCGATGGCACAAAGAGGACCGTAAGTCGGACGGGGAGTTGAGACACACCGCAGATGGAACGCAATGGAGAAAGATCGACAGAGAGTTCAAAGATTTTGCAGCTGACGCAAGGAACATAAGATTTGGTCTAAGTACAGATGGCATGAATCCTTTTGGCGAGCAGAGCTCCAGCCATAGCACCTGACCCGTGACTCTATGCATCTACAACCTTCCTCCTTGGTTGTGCATGAAGCGGAAGTTCATTATGATGACAGTGCTCATCCAAGGTCCTAAGCAACCCGGCAACGACATCGATGTGTACCTAAGGCCATTAGTTGATGAACTTTTACAGCTGTGGGGCAGACCTGGTGTCCGTGTGTGGGATGAGCACAAACAAGAGGAATTTGACCTACGAGCGTTGCTTTTCGTAACCATCAACGATTGGCCTGCTCTTAGTAACCTTTCGGGACTGTCAAATAAAGGATACAATGCATGCACGCACTGCTTACATGAGACTGAAAGTGTACATTTGCCAAATTGTAAGAAGAACGTGTACCTTGGGCATCGTCGATTTCTTCCGAAAATTCATCCAGTAAGAAAGAAAGGCAAGCATTACAACGGCAAGGCAGATCACCGGCCGAAGCCTGCAGAACGCACTGGTGCTGAGGTATTTGATATGGTCAAGGATTTGAAAGTCATCTTTGGAAAGGGTCCTGGCGGACAATCAGTTCCGAAGGGAGCTGACGGGCACGCAGCCATGTGGAAGAAGAAATCTATATTCTGGGAGCTAGAATATTGGAAAGTCCTAGAAGTCCGCTCTGCAATCGACGTGATGCACGTTACGAAGAATATTTGCGTGAACCTCCTAAGCTTCTTGGGCGTGTATGGGAAGACAAATGATACAAAGGAAGCACGGCAGGACCAGCAACGTTTGAAAGACCCTGATGACCGGCATCCGGAATGGTTTCAAGGTCGTGCCAGCTACGCTCTGACCAAAGAAGAGAAGGTCATCTTTTTTGAATGCCTGAGCAGTATGAAGGTCCCGTCTGGATTCTCGTCCAATATAAAGGGAATAATAAACATGGCGGAGAAAAAGTTCCAAAACCTGAAGTCTCACGACTGCCACGTGATTATGACGCAATTGCTTCCGATTGCTTTGAGGGGGCTCCTGCCGGAAAATGTTCGAGTAGCCATTGTGAAGCTATGTGCATTCCTCAATGCAATCTCTCAGAAGGTAATCAATCCAGAAGATCTACCACGGTTACAGAACGATGTGGTCCAATGTCTTGTCAGTTTCGAGTTGGTGTTCCCGCCATCCTTCTTCAATATTATGACGCACCTCCTGGTTCACCTAGTCGAAGAGATTTTCATTCTCGGTCCTGTATTTCTACACAATATGTTCCCCTTCGAGAGGTTCATGGGAGTATTAAAGAAATATGTTCGTAACCGTGCTAGGCCAGAAGGAAGCATCGCCAAGGGCTATGGAAATGAGGAGGTAATTGAGTTTTGTGTTGACTTTGTTCCTGACCTTAAGCCGATTGGCCTTCCTCGATCGCGGCACGAGGGGAGACTAAGTGGAAAAGGCACGATCGGAAGGAAATCAACGATATGTATGGACGGCCATTCTCTGACTGAAGCACACCACACTGTACTGACCAATTCCAGCTTGGTGGCTCCGTACTTTGAGAAACACAAGAATATTTTACGCTCGGACAACCCGGGGAAGCCTGAATCCTGGATTAGGAAGGCCCACATGGAGACTTTCGGCAGTTGGTTGACAAAACATTTAATGAATGACAATGATGTTGTAGATCAGCTGTACATGTTGGCCAAGACACCATCTTCGACTATAACGACTTTCCAAGGGTACGAGATAAATGGGAATACATTTTACACGATCGCCCAAGATAAAAAGAGCACCAACCAAAACAGTGGTGTCCGCTTTGATGCAGCAACCGAGAATGGGCAAAAGGTCACATATTATGGTTACATAGAGGAGATATGGGAACTTGACTATGGACCCTCCTTTAAGGTCCCTTTGTTCCGGTGCAAATGGTTCAAGCTAACAGGAGGTGGGGTAAAGGTGGACCAGCAATACGGAATGACAATGGTGGATTTCAACAATCTTGGTTACCTTGACGAACCATTCGTCCTAGCGAAAGATGTCGCTCAGGTTTTCTATGTGAAGGACATGAGTAGCAAACCGAGGAAACGGAAAGATAAGAAAACGATCAGTACATCATGCGATGATCCAAAGCGTCACATTGTTCTTTCAGGGAAAAGAAACATCGTGGGAGTGGAGGACAAGACAGACATGTCAGAAGATTATAATATGTTTGCTGAAATTCCGCCCTTCAAAGTGAACACCGACCCAAGCATTAAGTTAAATGATGAGGATGCTCCATGGATACGGCACAATCGTAAGCAAGCAGGGACACAAGGGAAGAATTGATGTGTAATAATTTATTGTACCAAACTTTGTATTTGGTCGATGAACTGAATGATGTATCAAACCTTTTGTCAAACCTTCAAGGGATTAGTTTTATTTTTCTGATTTTTTTGATATATAATTGTATTTTTAAGATTTTAAAATGAATTAGTTTTATTTTTCTGATTTTAAAAGGAAAAAGGAAGAAGAAGAAAGAAGGAAAAAGGAAAAAAACAGAAGTAAAAAGGAAAAACAGAAGAAAAAAACAAACAGAAGAAAAAAGGAAAAACAGAAGAAAAAATAAACAGAAGAAAAACATAAGAAAAAAACAAACAGAAGAAAAACAGAAGAAAAAAGGAAAAAGGAAGAAAGGAAGAAAAAAAGAAGAAAAACAAGAAAAAGGAAGAAAAAAACAGAAGAAAAAAATAGAAGAAAAAAGGAAGAAAAAAACAGAAGAAAAACAAGAATTTAAAATAAATTAGTTTTATTTTCTGATTTTTTTGATATATAATTGTATTTTTAAGATTTTAATAACATGAATAAATAAGTAATTAGAAACTTTAATAACAAAAATAATTATCATAAAGTAAAATAAATAAGTAATTAGAAACAAAATAAAATAAAATAAATAAGCTTTTTGTTGTAAGTAGAAACAAAACAAAATAAATAAAGCAAAAATGAAAACAAAAAACAGGCAAAAAATAAAAAATATGCCACCTACTGGGCCACCACGGCCTGAATATGACTAGAAACCCATTATTGGGCCAGGATTCAGGCCCGCAGGAAGGCCCAGTAGGCCCACAGGCTAATAGTAACAGAATAGGCCCGTAAGCCTGCATTTGAGAGGAGCTCGAAGTGGTGAGCGCAGCCGCGCTTATAAACCACTGTCGAAGCCTCTCGGCTAGCGAGGTGGGACTAAACATCCCACCGCACCGCGCCAGTGCCAGCACATACCTTTAGTCGCGGTTGGTGTGGCGGACCGCGACTAAAGTTAGCTTTAGTCGCGGTCCGCCTTCCCAACCGCGACTAAAGGCTCTTCCTGCGCGGGAACGAAAGCGGCGCCAAAACCCTTTAGTCGCGGTTGGTGTGGCGGACCGCGACTAAAGGTATCCTTTAGTCGCGGTTGGTGTGGCGGGCCGCGACTAAAGGGTAGCTTTAGTCGCGGTCCGCCTCCCCAACCGCGACTAAAGGTGCGTCTATAAATACTGCATTTGGCAGTTTTGCCACTTCCCATTCTCCTCTCTCTCGACGCCGAAGCGCTGCCCCGACGCCGATCGACGGCGACGCCGACGCCGAAGCCCTGCCCCGACGCCGAAGCCCTGCGCGCCGTCGCCCCCGTCCCCAGTGAGCGCCGCCTCCGCCCGTGCCTGCCCTTGCCCGCCGCCCGTGCCCTGCGCCCTTGCCCGCCGCCCGACGCCCTGCCACCCGCCGCCCGACGCCCTGCCGCCCGCCGCCCGCCGCCCGCCGCCCGCTGGCCCTGCCTGCCGTCCTCCGCGCGCCGCCCGCCGCCCGCTGGCCCTGCCGTCCTCCGCCAGCAGAAGAAGATCAGAAGAAGAAAAAGGAAGAAGAAGAAGAAAGAAAAAGGGAAAAGGAAGAAGAAGAAAAAGGAAAAAAGGAAAAAGGAAAAAGGAAAAAGGAAGAAGAAAAAGGAAAAAGGAAGAAGAAAAAGGAAAAAGGAAAACAGATGAAAAACAAAAAAAGGAAGAAAAAAGGCCACCGGAATTTTTTCTTTTTTTTCTTTTTTTTGTTCTTTTTAATTTTAACTAGTTAATTAGTTTAACAAAAACGGTAAAATAACTTAAAACTTGATAATTAACAGAAAAACCGTAAAATTTGATAATTAACCAAAAAAACGTATATAAAACTTGATAATTAACAACAAAAAAAGTAAAACTCCGCGGTGTTTTTTTTTGGGATCGAGAGGGGGCGGCGAGGGTTATACATGTGTGTTGTCCTCGCCTCCCTCTCCGTGACGCCGTCGTCTGCCGCCCCGTCTCGCGCTCTACCGCGACACCCTCTCCCACCCCTTCCTCGCCCCCTCCTTTTGCCACCGCCCTTTCGCCACCGCCACCGCCACCGCCCCCCTTCTTCACTTAATTAATTTGTTTTTACTACATGTTTTCAGGACTGACATAATGGCGGACAATAGAGCTGACCCGATTATGGACAACTATGATCCGGACGGTGAAGCACATATGTTCGGCATCATAAACGGCGATATTCAATATGTGCCGACCGGACAAGAAGAAGATGATGTCTCTTCTTATCTGAACCTTGACGGTGAAGATGAAGGGCGCCGTCAGCAAGATGATGCCGAACAAACGTCGATAAACGACGATCTTCAAATGGAAGTAGCAACCACCTCCGGCGCCGAGGTATATATATACATTGAGCCTCTGGTGATACAAACTAACTGATTTGAATAAATATGTGTGTACTAACGGGCGCGACTCTCTTTCTTATTTTAGCCCTCGGCCGGATCGTCGAAACAATCGAGTACGTCGTCAAAGCGTGGCGCAACCAAGACGATGAAACAAGGGGAAACATGCACCATCGAGGTTGTCGACAGTGCAACCGGCAGGCCGCTGGAGCCCCACAAGAACGCCATCAAGTTTGTCAGCCAATGCGGAGCCGTTGTTAGAGACAACGTCTCGATCACCGTCCAGGAGTGGAATGAGCCAAAGAAGGCACGAATTGCTGGTTTCACTTTTGTCGATAAGAGAACAAAAAAAGATTGCTTCAAGAAGCTTATGGAACATTTCGTTCTACCTCCGGAATACAACAAATTCGATGAGGAGGGTAACAAGATTGAGGAAAACAAGGAGAGGAGGAGGCTAGTCAAACAGTTCGCTCTTCATAAGATGGCCGACGCATTCCGGAAATTCAAGCAAAATCTAAACCATGACTTTGTCAAGCAGAACAAGACTCCGGATTTCAAAGGACAATATGAGAAACTGAAACATGATTGGCCAGAATTTGTGAAGCAAAAGAAATCGGAGCAGTTCATTCAAATATCGAAAAAAAATAAGGAAAATGCGGCTAAGAAGGAGTACAATCATATTATGGGGCCAGGAGGGTATCGCCTTTGGCAGCCTAGGTTGGAGAAGATGGAGAACGAGCTGAGGGCGCGAGGAATCCGTCCAGGTACGGAGGGATGGGACCCAAGGGCCAAAAGCTGGTGGTACGGGCATGGGGGAACGCTGAACCCGGAGACAGGGGAGTGTGTTTACCAGGGCAAAATAATGAAACCCACCCAAGCCCTTATTGACGCAATGAGGGATGCTCAAGAGGGGAAGATCAAGTTCAACAGAGAGAACGACGCACTGACAAAAGCCCTCGGGAATCCTGAACACGGAGAACGTGTACGAGGCATGGGGCACATTCCGTGGAAAATAGGGTTCCCCCAGAACGATGACCCGTACGGTTACAGAAGCCGTAAGAGAAAGATGGATCGGGAAGCAGATGTTGTGGCGCGGTTGGCATCGGAAATGGATGTGATGAAGAAAACCGTGAGTGTACTAGTAGCCGAAAGAGATGCAGCTTGGGCGCAGCATGAAGATCATCCAGCGGATCTCGATAGCCAGCAGCGGAGAAGCAGCGTGGCTTCCACGGAGGCCCAACCAGCTAGTGCAGATGCACCGACGATCGAAATTACTGCACCGGAGCCTCTGGTGGTCGAAATTACTGCACCGGAGCCTCCTCGCTACCCCGTGGACGATATAAAGGAGAGGAAAGAATGTCATCTGTACTATCCTATCGGGAACATGTCCATGAAGGTAGCCATCGGCAGTGCTTTACCATGTTTACCTGGAGCACTCTACCATAACAACCCCATTCAAGATGGCTATGCTCGTGTCACGGTGGAGGACATAGTCCAAGGGTTTGAGGACCTGGAGATTGACATTGCTACACCTGAAGGGGAGAAAAGACTTCGAGATGTCAAGCGCCATTTCATTCTATGGCAAAAGAAGTTTATCAAGTTTCCAGGCGAGGCGCCAAGGACAACAAGTCCACCCCCCTACGGTGGTGGTGGTGGCGGTGGCGGCGGCGGTGGTGGTGGTGGTGGTGGCGGTTCACCTACACCTCCGTCACATCAGCCGACGCCTCCCAGTCCACAACGTCCGGCGGGTGATCAGACGCCGCCCCCCAGTCCTCGTCCGGCGGGTGATCAGACGCCGCCCCCCAATCCACCTCCGGCAAAGAAGCAGAAACAGTCCTGGATTATTAACCCGGACCCTTATGTACCTAAGACCACAAAGGTACCGGAGCCATCACTGAAGCCTCTCCCCACAAGGCCTTGGGAACGTAGTGCCGAGGAAACTGCCGCGGCCGCGGCTGCTGATCTTGAGAAATGGAAGGCGGACTGCAAGAAGAAAAGAGAGCCCGAGCCCAAGCCAGTATTTTTTGATGAGCAAAAGAAGTGGGCTAAGTCATTTTTGAGCACACCGTCCCAAGCCGCGAAGAATCTGCCTGAGGACTATGCACGTGAACTTCGTAGGCAGGCACTCATGTTGAAGGAGAAGAAAGGGCGGGCGGATGACCCCGATCCGGAACAAAGTAAACGAGTTGCCCAGCTCCGGGAACAAAGTAAACAATTGATTGCCCCGCTTATAGTGAAAGCCGCCGGTCCGGATGACCCCGATATCATAGCAGCTGCGGCAGCACTTGGATTGACTGCAACGAGTGCCAGAGAACAAGCGGCCAACTTAGGTATTACTCTTCGTGAACTGTTAGGCCTTGATGAGGCGCCAGTGAAGGAGGTAGTAATTACATATGTGAAGAATGGGCCTCTCGTCGAGCCTGCGTAGGAACAGGATCTACCTCCACAAATGAAAGGTCTGCTGAAATGGTACAAGGGTTACATAAAAAATAAAAACGCCAACGAATATATTTATGCGGAAGTTAGATATGAGCATCACTTCAAACATTACTATGTACAAATTCATCTGAGTGAATTGTTCCAGCTTTTCAATCTGCGCGAGCTCGACAAATCTATCATCAGTTGCTACGTTCTGTAAGTGATTTATTTCTACCCCATCTCGTTCATATTGCCTGCACTATATATATGTCCTAACTATATTGTTGTGTCCGCTATTATACATGTAGAATGAAGATTAAGGAATGCAGAGTAAGGAACATCCATGATGTTGGGTTCATTGACCCACACATCGTTAATGGATATGTGTTGCGGCATCACCCCGACGACATGGAGGCAGACCTGTGGCAGTTTCTTACAAAGCAGGAACTCAAAAGTGATATTCTATTTCCTTACCATTTTGGGTGAGTGTTTCTGTCTTGAGCACATTCTCTTTTGTTTACTCCATGCATGGTATGTGGCCGGCTAATCGATGAGTTATGCATGACGTACTGTGCATGTATCGTGTCCGCAGGTTCCACTGGATTCTGCTAGTAATTAAAGTTGACACCTCAGAATGTCTCGTCCACGACTCTCTGAATATGGATCCAAAGCTTTGGGGCGACCTGAGAAAAATGCTGCAGAAGTAATTATTTTCATTCATTTGCGCTCTATATCGATCGGCCTATTTCGTTCATTTCCTAATATCAAGTAACTAATAACTCTCTTGTTCATTTAATTTTCTTTGCCTCGTAGGGTTTGGAGACGGTTCGTAGATACAAAGGTCGGTGAATTCAAAAAAGAGCTAGAATTCAAAAAGTCAAAGGCTAAGAATGCTGGGGATATTCAGCCAACGGGGACCAATCTATGTGGATACTATGTCTGTGAGATGATCCGGAGATACACCTCTGAGCGGGTTCCGAGTGATACCAATGCTCAGAGGAATAACCTCCGGATGATGCTTAGTCCAGAAACTCGCTTCCGACCACTTCAAGAGGAACTAGCTGGATGGTTCAGGAGGGAAGTCCTCCATCCTAAAGGAGAACACCATTACGAGGACGTAGAACTTTATATGCCTTAAATTATGTATGGAAACTTGTTCAAAATTGTATATGGTCATCCGATGATATTTAATATATACTGTATATTCCTCTTGAATTCTTTTTGGTTCTAATTTCAAATTTGTTTGAAATTGTACATTCATATGCATGTATGTAGTAGCGTAGAATATGTGAAACTCCTTCAAAATTAAAATAAAGCATAAAAGAAATAAAACAATACAAATTAAACAGAAAACAGGTTTAGGGGGGGGCAGGTTTAGGGGGGGGGGGCTAAAACCCTAAACCTGCGGCGGTCTTTAGTCGTGGTTGGCCAGAAGAACCGCGACTAAAAGTCCTCCGCCCCGGCGGCCACCTGGCGCCCACGTGGACGGGCCTTTAGTCGCGGTTCTTAAGCAACCGCGACTAAAGGGTGAAGCCTTTAGTCCCGCCTGTTTGGTCGCGATTGCGCAACCGCGACTAATGGCAGTTGCGAACCGCGACCAAAGGCCATTTTTCCACCAGTGATTTGTGATTTTCAAGATTATTGGTGCCAACATGCAGCATGATCTAGTACATTTTTTCTGACTTCAACTGTAGAGGCATTGGAGTCCTCGGGGTGGCAGGCTTGTGCTCATTGCTGCTGATGTTGCCCTGAACTGTCGGTTAAAGTGACACGTGATTTCTGTTCATTGATCAAAAGTGAGGTTCATAATTCATACAGGAGCGAAGCTTATAGTTGCCAAGTACTCCCTCCGTCCGGAAATACTCGTCGGAGAAATGGATAAAAATGGATGCATCTAAAACTAAAATACGTCTAGATACATTCATTTGTCCGACAAGTATTTCCGGACGGAGGGAGTATACGCGAAGGTAATGTTTTCTGAAATATATAAATAAATCGTCATCGACTTTAGTAAGTTTGTTTACAGTCAAGTAAAGAAAGGTCTAGCACGACTCCATGACAAGTGCTTTACGAGCCTACGAGCCTATATTATGGAGGCGGGGCTACAATGTGTAGGAGGAAGTAGAAGAGTGATTTACAATGGTTAAGAAAGTGTGGAGGAGGAAGAAGTAGAAGAGTGATTTAATGACGAAGAAAAGTCCAATGTTGCTTGAGATGCTCTTGGATGACACGGCGTAGAACATAGAAATAAGTTTTATTTGTGTCCCCCTTATTTACCCACTTGACGTCGCCCTGACGACACCAATACTCCTCTTTGGCATGTAGAATGTACATAACTTGATTCTCTAGCGCATATCTATGCGCCCACTCAGCCTCAGAGAAAACATGTTGATTAGCTTGCGAGTCGAGAGCAGAAAACCCGCGATCAAATGTGCTCTCTTTTGCTTGTTATCACGCCCCTGATTGGCCCCCAACCATGACGGAACGCCCTAAGGGCGGCGGCAACCGCCGTCCAGAGCTCCATAGGGCCGCACTACTGCCCTACCAAGGACACTGCGCTCTCCCAACGAGCAGTAACCAGTAGGAGGAAACCACGGACTTCGAACCAAGTCATTTCAAAGTTGAAATGAGTTTGTTTTTTCATCTCCCGGTCCAAAGAAATTCAAAACTGCTCTACGTACGATTCGTTTTTATCGGACACTGGTACGACCAGAGAGCAGATGCTATGGCCCACAAACTGATAATCTATGATTTGGCTCTAATCGTACCGAGTGCTGGACGGAAATCCATCGTACGTATAGCAAGGTTCAAAACAAAAACCATGTGCAACACACTTCGAATTGGAGAAAGTTCGTTGTTCGCCCAAATGAAACACCGGTACTCTCTAAAGAGCAAAGTTGCATGTGTATGTTGTAACTCTGGTACTTTTGATACAAAATTACTATTAAATACAAATATGCACTTGATAAAACTAGAAAAAATTTAAAAATGGTGGGAACAAAGAGAAATAATAAAACATGAATTGAAACTATAAGCAAAAATGACCTCCATGCCAAAGTCTATTACCCATAATAAATACTCCCTCCGTTCACAAGTATAGCTGTATAGGTTGTGTTGGATATTTTGAAGGAAATATGCCCTAGAGGCAATAATAAAGTTATTATTTATTTCCTTATATCATGATAAATGTTTATTATTCATGCTAGAATTGTATTAACCGGAAACATAATACATGTGTGAATACATAGACAAACAGACTGTCACTAGTATGCCTCTACTTGACTAGCTCGTATCAAAGATGGTTATGTTTCCTGACCATAGACAAAGAGTTGTTATTTGATTAACGGGATCACATCATTAGTTGAATGATCTTATTGACATGACCCAATTCATTAGCTTAGCACCCGATCGTTTAGTATGTTGCTATTGCTTTCATTACTTATACATGTTCCTATGACTATGAGATTATGCAACTCCCGTTTACCGGAGGAACACTTTTTGTGCTACCAAACGTCACAACGTAACTGGGTGATTATAAAGGAGCTCTACAGGTGTCTCCAAAGGTGCATGTTGGGTTGGCGTATTTCGAGATTAGGATTTGTCACTCCGATTGTCGGAGAGGTATCTTTGGGCCCTCTCGGTAATGCACATCACATAAGCCTTGCAAGCATTGCAACTAATGTGTTAGTTGTGAGATGATGTATTACGGAATGAGTAAAGAGACTTGCCGGTAACGAGATTGAACTAGGTATTGGATACCGACGATCGAATCTCGGGCAAGTAACAAACCGATGACAAAGGGAACGACGTATGTTGTTATGCGGTCTGACCGATAAAGATCTTCGTAGAATATGTAGGAGCCAATATGGGCATCCAGGTCCCGCTATTGGTTATTGACCGGAGACGTGTCTCGGTCATGTCTACATTGTTCTCGAACCGTAGGGTCCGCACGCTTAAAGTTACGATGACAGTTTCTTTATGAGTTTATGTATTTTGATGTACCGAAGGTTGTTTGGAGTCCCGGATGTGATCACGGACATGACGAGGAGTCTCGAAATGGTCGAGACATAAAGATCGATATATTGGAAGCCTATATTTGGGCATCGGAATCGTTCCGGGTGAAATCGGCATTTTACCGGAGTACCGAGGGGTTACCGTAACCCCCCGGGGGGTTATTGGGCCTACATGGGCCTTGAGGGAGAAGAGAGAAGGAGGCAGGAGGTGGCCGTGTGCCCCTCCCCTTCCTAGTCCGAATAGGACAAGGGAAGGGGGGGCGGCGCCCCCCCTTTCCTTCCCCTCTTCCTCCTCTTTCCCCCCTTCTCCTTCTCCAACTAGGAAAGAAGGGAGTCCTACTCCCGGTGGGAGTAGGACTTCCCCCTGGCGCGCCCCTCCTTGGCCGGCCGTCCCCTCCCCTTGGCTCCTTTATATACGGGGGCAGGGGGGCACCCTAGAGGACACAAGTTGATCTTCGTGATCGTTCCTTAGCCGTGTGCGGTGCCCCCCTCCACGATATTACACCTCGATCTTATTGTAGCAGTGCTTAGGCGAAGCCCTGCGACAGTTGAACATCAAGATCGTCACCACACCGTCGTGCTGACGGAACTCCTCCCCGAAGCTTTGCTGGATCGGAGCCCGGGGTGCGTCATCGAGCTGTACGTGTGTCAAGAACTCGGAGGTGCCGGAGTAACGGTGCTTGGATCGGTTGGACCGGGAAGACGTACGACTACTTCCCCTACGTTGCGTCAACGCTTCCGCTTCGGTCTACGAGGGTACGTAGACAACACTCTCCCCTCTCGTTGCTATGCATCACCATGATCTTGCGTGTGCGGAGGAATTTTTTTGAAATTACTACGTTCCCCAACAGTGGCATCTGAGCCTAGGTTTTATGGTTTGATGTTATATGCACGAGTAGAACACAAGTGAGTTGTGGGCGATACAAGTCATACTGCTTACCAGCATGTCATACTTTGTATCGGCGGTATTGTTGGATGAAGCGGCCCGGACCGACATTACGCGTACGCTTACGCGAGACTGGTTCTACCGCCGTGCTTTGCACACAGGTGGCTGGCGGGTGTCAGTTTCTCCAACTTTAGTTTAACCGAGTGTGGCTACGCCCGGTCTTTGCGAAGGTTAAACAGCACCAACTTGACAAACTATCGTTGTGGTTTTGATGCGTATGTGAGATTGGTTCTTGCTTAAGCCCGTAGCAGCCACGTAAAACTTGCAACAACAAAGTAGAGGACGTCTAACTTGTTTTTGCAGGGCTTGTTATGATGTGATATGGTCAAGACATGATGCTAAATTTTATTGTATGAGATGATCATGTTTTGTAACTGAGTTATCGGCAACTGGCAGGAGCCATATGGTTGTCGCTTTATTGTATGCAATGCAATCGCCCTGTAATGCTTTACTTTATCACTAAGCGGTAGCGATAGTCGTAGAAGCATAAGATTGGCGAGACGACAACGATGCTACTATGGATATCAATGTGTCGCGTCGGTGACGATGGCAATCATGAAGGTGCTTCGGAGATGGAGATCGCAAGCACAAGATGATGATGGCCATATCATATCACTTATATTGATTGCATGTGATGTTTATCTTTTATGCATCTTATCTTGCTTTGATTGACGGTAGCATTTTAAGATGATCTCTCACTAATTATCAAGAAGTGTTCTCCCTGAGTATGCACCGTTGCCAAAGTTCGTCGTGCCCAGACACCACGTGATGATCGGGTGTGATAAGCTCTACGTCCATCTACAATGGGTGCAAGCCAGTTTTGCACACGCAGAATACTCGGGTTAAACTTAACGAGCCTAGCATATGCAGATATGGCCTCGGAACACGGAGACCGAAAGGTCGAGCGTGAATCATATAGTAGATATGATCAACATAGTGATGTTCACCATTGAAAACTACTCCATTTCATGTGATGATCGGTTATGATTTAGTTGATTTGGATCACGTGATCACTTAGAAGATTAGAGGGATGTTTTTCTAAGTGGGAGTTCTTAAGTAATATGATTAATTGAACTTTAAATTTATCATGAACTTAGTCCTGGTAGTATTAGCATATCTATGTTGTAGATCAATAGCTCGCGATGTTGCTCCCTGTTTAATTTTGATATGTTCCTAGAGAAAACTATGTTGAAAGATGTTAGTAGCAATGATGCGGATTGGATCCGTGATCTGAGGTTTATCCTCATTGCTGCACAGAAGAATTATGTCCTTAATGCACCACTAGGTGACAGACCTATTGCAGGAGCAGATACAAACGTTATGAACGTTTGGCTAGCTCAATATGATGACTACTTGATAGTTTAGTGCACCATGCTTAACGGTTTAGAATCGGGACTTCAAAGACGTTTCGAACGTCATGGACCATATGAGATGTTCCAGGAGTTGAAGTTAATATTTCAAGCAAATACCCGAGTTGAGAGATATGAAGTCTCCAACAAGTTCTATAGCTAAAAGATGGAGGAGAATCTCTCAACTAGTGAGCATGTGCTCAGATTGTCTGGGTACTACAATCGCTTGAATCAAGTGGGAGTTAATCTTCCAGATAAAATAGTGATTGACAGAATTCTCTAGTCACCATCACCAAGTTAGTAGAACCTCGTGATGAACTATAATATGCAAGGGATAACGGAAACAATTCCCAAGCTCTTCGTGATGCTGAAATCGACGAAGGTAGAAATCAAGAAAAACATCAAGTGTTGATGGTTAACGAGACCACTAGTTTCAAGAAAAGGGCAAAGGGAAGAAGAGGAACTTCAAGAAGAACGGCAAGTGAGTTGCTGCTCAAGTGAAGAAGCTCAAGTCTGGTCCTAAGCCTGAGACTAAGTGCTTCTACTGCAAAGGGACTAGTCACTGGAAGCGGAACTACCCAAGTATTTGGCGGATAAGAAAGGATGGCAAAGTAAACAAAGGTATATTTGATATACATGTTATTGATGTGTACTTTACTAGTGTTCATAGCAACCCCTCAGTATTTGGTACTAGTTCAGTTGCTAAGATTAGTAACTTGAATCGGGAGTTGCAGAATAAACAGAGACTAGTTAAGGGTGAAGTGACGATGTGTGTTGGAAATGGTTCCAAGATTGATATGATCATCATCGCACACTCCCTATACTTTCGGGATTAGTGTTGAACCTAAATAAGTGTTATTTGGTGTTTGCGTAGAGCATGAATATGATTTGATCATGTTTATTGTAATACGGTTATTCATTTAAGTAAGAGAATAAATTGTTGTTCTGTTTACATGAATAAAACCTTATATGGTTACACACCCAATGAAAATGGTTCATTGGATCTCGATCGTAGTGACACATATTCATAATATTGAAACCAAAAGGTGCAAAGTTAATAATGATAGTGCAACTCATTTGTGGCACTGCCGTTTAGGTCATATTGGTGTAAAGCGCATGAAGAAACTCCATGCTGATGGGATTTTGGAATCACTTGATTATGAATCACTTGATGCTTGCGAACCATGCCTTATGGGCAAGATTACTAAAACTCCGTTCTCCAGAACAATGGAGCGAGCAACTGACTTATTGGAAATAATACATACTGATGTATGCGGTCCGATGAGTGTTAAGGCTCGCGGCGGGAATCGTTATTTTCTAAGTTCATAGATGATTTGAGCATATATGGGTATATGTACTTGATGAAACATAAGTCTGAAACATTTGAAAAGTTCGAAGAATTTCAGAGTGAAGTGGAAAATCATCGTGACAAGAAAATAAAGTTTCTACGATCTGATCGCGGAGACGAATATTTGAGTTACGAGTTTGGTCTTCAATTAAAACAATGTGAAATAGTTTCACTACTCACGCCACCAGGAACACCACAGTGTAATGATGTGTCCGAACATGTAACCGTACTTTATTAGATATGGTGCAATCTATGATGTTTCTTACCGATTTACCACTATCATTTTGGGGTTATGCATTAAAGACAGCTGCATTCACGTTAAAAAAAGGGCACCATCTAAGTCCGTTGAGATGACACAATCTGAACTGTGGTTTGGCAAGAAACCAAAGTTGTTGTTTCTTAAAGTTTGGGGTTGCGATGCTTACGTGAAAAAGTTTTATCCTGATAAGCTCAAACCCAAATCGGAGAAGTGCATCTTCATAGGATACCCAAAATGTTGGGTACACCTTCTATCACAGATCCAAAGGCAAGACATTCGTTGCCAAGAATGGATCTTTTCTAGAGAAGGGAGTTTCTCTCGAAAGAAGTGAGTGGGAGGAAAGTAGAAAACTTGATAAGGTAATTGTACCATCTCCCTTGTTGGAAAGTAGTTCATCACAGAAATCTGTTCTTGTGACTACAACACCAATTAGTGAGGAAGATAATGATGATGATCATGTAACTTCGGATCAAGTTACTACCGAACCTCATAGGTCAACCAGAGTGAGATCCGCACCAGAGTGGTACGATAATCCTATTCTGGAGGTCATGTTACTTGACCATGGCGAACCTACGAACTATGAGGAAGCGATGATGAGCCCAGATTCCGCGAAATGGTTTGAGGCCATGAAATCTGAGATGAGATCCATGTATGAGAACAAAGTATGGACTTTGATTGACTTGTCCAATGATCGGCGAGCCATTGAGATTAAATGGATTTTCAAGAGGAAGACGGACGCTGATAATAGTGTTACTATCTACAAAGCTACAATTGTCGCAAAAGGTTTTTGACAAGTTCAAGGTGTTGACTACGATGAGAGTTTCTCACTCGTATCTATGCTTAAGTCTGTCCGAATCATGTTAGCAATTGCCGCATTTTATGAAATCTGGCAAATGGATAAACAAAACTGCATTCCTTAATGGATTTATTAAAGAAGAGTTGTATATGATGCAACCAGAAGGTTTTGTCAATCCTAAAGGTGCTAACAAAATATGAAAGTTCCAGCGATCCATCTATGGACTGGTGCAAGCATCTCGGAGTTGGAATATACGCTTTGATAAGTTGATCAAAGCATATAGTTTTATACAGACTTGCGGTGAAGCCTGTATTTACAAGAAAGTGAGTGGGAGCACTACAGCATTTCTGATAAGTATATGTGAATGACATATTGTTGATCGGAAATAATGTAGAATTATTCTGCAAAGCATAAAGGAGTGTTTGAAAGGAGTTTTTCAAAGAAAAACCTCGATGAAGCTGCTTACATATTGAGCATCAAGATCTATAGAGATAGATCAAGACGCTTGATAAGTTTTTTCAATGAGTACATACCTTGACAAGATTTTGAAGTAGTTCAAAATGGAACAGTCAAAGAAAGAGTTCTTGCCTGTGTTACAAGGTGTGAAATTGAGTAAGACTCAAAAACTCGACCACGGCAGAAGATAGAAAGAGAATGAAAGTCATTCCCTATGCCTTGGCCATAGGTTCTATAAAGTATGCCATGCTGTGTACCAGATCTATTGTATACCCTACACTGATTTTGGCAAGGGAGTACAATAGTGATCTAGGAGTAGATCATTGGACAGCGGTCAAAATTATCCTTAAGGATATGTTTCTCGATTATGGAGGTGACAAAAGGTTCGTCGTAAAGGGTTACGTCGATGCAAGTTTTGACACTGATCTAGATGACTCTAAGTCTCAATCTGGATACATATTGAAAGTGGGAGCAATTAGCTAGAGTAGCTCCGTGCAGAGTATTGTTGACATAGAAATTTGCAAAATACATACGGATCTAAATGTGGCAGACCCGTTGACTAAGCCTCTTCCACAAGCAAAACATGATCAGCACCAAGACTCCATGGGTGTTAGAATCATTACTGTGTAATCTAGATTATTGACTCTAGTGCAAGTGGGAGACTGAAGAAAATATGCCCTAGAGGCAATAATAAAGTTATTATTTATTTCCTTATATCATGATAAATGTTTATTATTCATGCTAGAATTGTATTAATCGGAAACATAATACATGTGTGAATACATAGACAAACAGAGTGTCACTAGTATGCCTCTACTTGACTAGCTCGTCAATCAAAGATGGTTATGTTTCCTGACCATAGACAAAGAGTCGTTATTTGATTAACGGGATCACATCATTAGTTGAATGATCTGATTGACATAACCCAATTCATTAGCTTAGCACCCGATCGTTTAGTATGTTGATATTGCTTTCTTCATGACTTATACATGTTCCTATGACTATGAGATTATGCAACTCCCGTTTACCGGAGGAACACTTTGTGTGCTACCAAACGTCACAACGTAACTGGGTGATTATAAAGGAGCTCTACAAGTGTCTCCAAAGGTACATGTTGGGTTGGCGTATTTCGAGATTAGGATTTGTCACTCCGATTGTCGGAGAGGTATCTCTGGGCCCTCTCGGTAATGCACATCACATAAGCCTTGCAAGCATTGCAACTAATGTGTTAGTTGTGAGATGATGTATTACGGAACGAGTAAAGAGACTTGCCGGTAACGAGATTGAACTAGGTATTGGATATCGACGATCGAATCTCGGGCAAGTAACATACCGATGACAAAGGGAACAACGTATGTTGTTATGCGGTCCGACCGATAAAGATCCTCGTAGAATATGTAGGAGCCAATATGGGCATCCAGGTCTCGCTATTGGTTATTGACCGGAGACGTGTCTTGGTCATGTCTACATTATTCTCGAACCGTAGGGTCCGTACGCTTAAAGTTACGATGACAGTTTCTTTATGAGTTTATGTATTTTGATGTACCGAAAGTTGTTCGGAGTCCCGGATGTGATCACGTATATGACGAGGAGTCTCGAAATGGTCGAGACATAAAGATCGATATATTGGAAGTCTATATATGGACGTCGGAATCGTTCCGGGTGAAATCGGCATTTTACCGGAGTACCGAGGGGTTACCGTAACCCCCCGGGGGGTTATTGGGCCTACATGGGCCTTGATGGAGAAGTGAGAAGGAGGCAGGAGGTGGCCGCGCGCCCCTCCCCTTCCTAGTCCGAATAGGACAAGGGAAGGAGGGCGACGCCCCCCCCCCCTTTCCTTCCCCTCTTCCTCCCCTTTCCCCCCTTCTCCTTCTCCAACTAGGAAAGAAGGGAGTCCTATTCCCGGTGGGAGTAGGACTCCCCCCTGGCGCGCCCCTCCTTGGCCGGCCGGCCCCTCCCCTTGGCTCCTTTATATACGAGGGCAGGGGGGCACCCTAGAGGACACAAGTTGATCTTCGTGATCGTTCCTTAGCCGTGTGCGGTGCCCCCCTCCACGATATTACACCTCGATCATATTGTAGCGGTGCTTAGGCGAAGCCCTGCGACAGTTGAACATCAAGATCGTCACCACGCCGTCGTGCTGACGGAACTCCTCCCCGAAGCTTTGCTGGATCGGAGCCCGGGGTGCGTCATCGAGCTGTACGTGTGTCAAGAACTCGGAGGTGCCGGAGTAACGGTGCTTGGATCGGTTGGACCGGGAAGACGTACGACTACTTCCTCTACGTTGCGTCAACGCTTCCGCTTCGGTCTACGAGGGTACGTAGACAACACTCTCCCCTCTCGTTGCTATGCATCATCATGATCTTGCGTGTGCGTAGGAAATTTTTTGAAATTACTACGTTCCCCAACATATTTCAATACGGACTAAAATGAGTGAACAAACACACTAAAACGAGAAAAATGTTCAATGGAGCTCGGCCTCCATGGATGCCAAATTGGAAATGATCAAATTCTAATTTGCATGTTTCAAAATTTTGAAAAGAAAAAATACACATAGACTTAGAGAAATATTGCACAAGTGTGTATATTTGTAGGACGAAATATGTTAAAATGAGTCCTACAAAAAAATCCGAGGCTTTTTAGTAGATGCATTATTCACCCTAAAAGGCGGTGAATTTGTTTTCCTTTTGTTGCACAAATCTCATTTTAAGGTATATCATCTTGAAATTTAACACACATATGTTTACTTGTATATTTTTTCCCAGATTTTTTTGAAACTGAGAAATTCGCATTTTGAATTTTTCAAAAAATTCGACCTCCATGAAGGATGAACTCCAAAATGCCCCACTCACTAAAACGCGTTTATATACATCAGACTCAGAAAAAGACTAGTATATCTTATATTTATGGACGGAAGAAGTACTATTAACTATGTGGCCAAACCACCCACTAACATGCACATAAAGAGACGAATCAGAAGAAAGAAATTTTATTGAAGCCAAAAAAATCATTTGACTTCAAAATGTCAACTATGTAGATATATGTGTATACTCTGTTTCAAACAATATATTGCAGCGCAGGAAGCATGTCGTGAGAGAGAGAGAGAGAGAGAGAGAGAGGGGGGGGGGGATTCTGGGTGCACACTTTTATCGGTCTTTCTTACTCTCCTCGGTATGGATTATATACGGACTGAAATAGGTGAACAAACATACTACAATATCTCTATATAATCTGATTTAGAAAAATATCAGAGTATCTTATACATACTTGTGAACGGAGGGGCTACATCACAAAAGACGTGTGTACATCGGGGATTTGTTGTGTACACATTGCACCATCCATAGTTAATACTTTATTGGTTAATTTCTAAAAGATTCTGAAATATAAATATGACATATAACATTGGTATCTGAAGATGCCAATCAAAATTCATAACACGTGCCGAGAGAAAAAACATAGACAGATTCGGCAATGGATAGTACCTAATGTACATGTAAGCTTAGCTTTAATTTTGGCCAACCACCGCTATTGATAATAAATTTAAGGCTTACCTTTTTAGGATTTTATTATTCAAATTTAGACTTGAGTTGTTTGAAATCATAGGCTCATGCTTCCTATATGCGCTAATTTTCTCTATTTATTTTAGATGTACTATGAAAGTATCGCAGGTGGGATCGGGGGCCTTCGCTGCTGACTGGGTGGGGGAAACCCGGTCTCAGGTCGCTGTGTTTGGTGTTAGAATAAATTCGAGGCATGCCGTCAATTATCCGAGGACCAAGCAATCACACGAGGCATGACACCGAGATTTGTTAACGAGGTTCACCGATATGGCTACATTCTCGGGGCTTGACTACGGGCGCTCCTTCCCGTGACACCGTCACAATACCGCACCCTGGCCATCCGGGCGCCGGCACACGCCGCCGGCTCTCCCTTGCGCGCCTGTGCTATTATGTTGGCATAGGTTACATCGTGTGTCTACCCCCGCTATATATGAGAGACCTAGGATACAAGTGTCCTATTTGGACACGACTCCATATCCTGTCGATATATCGTACGACTCCAAGTCCAACTGTAACCTAACTTGCACAATAATATTCGACACAATTCTAACAAACTCCACCTTGGCGAATATTCTTCACCACCTTGAATTCATCCATGCATCGAACCTTCTTGTACATTGGACTTGAGATACGCCATGAGCACCGCTGCTACTCCCAGACTCCATGTGACTCCACCTGCAACTTGTAGTCCCTCCTTTTCTTGACCACAATCAACACTCGAGCAAAATTAAGTTCCTTGTTACTCTAGTCTGCGTGCTCCCAACTTCCGGAGAATTCACTCAACGCCATCACACACCGACCACTGTCTGCGTGAAGGTGAACAACTCACGTATTGGAAGCCACATATAAGAGTTACCTGAACTCAACATCACCGCTCTTTCTTGACCGTCTATCTGAAACTTGAAGGAATTTCACTGTCGCCTTGTGTCACCCTGAGTCAAATTCGCAGTTGTCTCACCCTTTTTTCCGGCTAGTCTCTAGCATGTCCCACAGCTATAGCACTCCGCCTCCTTCTGTACTTGTCATCCGCACTTTGCCATGTGCATCGAACACCATAGAATATACGGCTATGTACTCTCTCAGCTTTTGACAATTTCAGACTCTCCGCCACTTTCTCAGATTCACCATGGTCAACTCTTGTCAATCAACCGGCACCGATAGACCCAGTCACCAGCCCGAATCTAGTACTCATCAACACTGCTTCAGCACCCCCTGCACAATTTGTCTGACCACATGTCTGACTACCAATGCATTGGCCTGTCGCTGTGTCCCGTGCTTACCGCACGCCTCGCCGCTATCACCGCGTCGAGCCTCTGCTGTCCTGGTCGAGTCTCTCTGGTAGCTAGCCCACACTGCCTCAACCCCCACTGCAGAGAACCACCGATCATCACCGACCGATGCCGAGTATCACGTCTTCATCAGACCACTGGTACCCAGTCCGATCCACGTGTCTCTCGCTATCCCGCTGAAATAGGCTTCGACTCTCCGAATTCTTACGTCGTAGCCCCTCCATCAGCACAGAGTGAAGTCATCCATCAGACTCCAACTCCACCTCCAACATGACTCCATGGTGGTTGTACGTGCCACCCTCCTGCGCCCTGTCGACTTCAAGCTCTTCTGTGCGCACCATCTTGAATCAACCCTGCGCCATAGTCTGTCGAAGCCGCACAAGCCCTCAGACCTACACCATGTGTTTCCACGCCTCAGAAGCCAGCCACCATCAGCATCACGCTCCTATGTCGTCGTCGCTGAAATCACCGCCATCTTCTGCTTTGACCGACATCCACATCGATCCGCCAGACAGTCCAGGCGCCCGCCTTATATGTCTGACCCCAGCCGAACTCATCCGACTGCAACCATGCTCTACCCTGCGTCGTGTCCACCGGCACATCCGTGCATTGCTTGACGCCCTGTGTATGCATGATCCCTGTCATGACGTGCTCCAGACTCCTAAGAGCCTTATACACACGTCGCCTTCGTTGAAACTTGTCCCAACCACACGGCATATCCACGATTAATCCTGAGCTAGATAACCGTTCACAGCCAACATTGAGATTTGGCACGGCGCACCTCCGCTCCAGAAAGACTCGTCTCTTTTCCAATGCCCTAGTGCACCACATGCATCTATGTTCCTCCCGAGACTTGTTCCGAATATCTTTTTTCAAAACAAATCTCACGTCGAGGCCCTGTGCCTCTGGCTCGTACGCACGCACTGCCCTGCCTCGACCTGATCCCGCCTGGCTTTGCCCCTCCAGCAATCTGTACCTGGGCCACGCCCACCAGAGCCGCCGCTTGGGCCTGGGCCACACACCCCACGCTGCACCAGTGCACGCACCTAGCAAGCCTCTTGCCATACGTGTCGTTAGGGCTGTTGCTCACACGCGTTACGTATGCCGCCGCCGAGCCGATCGATCTCTCCGAGACAGAGTTCTTGTATTTCTCGTGTACTCGCGTCGCACGATACCTGATGTACGCCTCATGCCGACACAGTCGATCCCTCAGAGCTCGATCCGATCTCGTCGACTGCTTCCGATAGCTTTTCACCCGACGATCTCCGTATTGCATAGGCCCTCCTGAAATCGTGCGAACCCGCACGTTCACCATGACCATCCGCCGGTCTTCGTCGCTTCCTGTAGATCAATAACCGAAACCTCAAATCGAACCTTGCTCTAATACCACTTGTTAGAATAAATCCGAGGCATACCGTCAATCATCCGAGGACCAAGCAATCACACGAGGCATGACACCGAGATTTGTTAACGAGGTTCACCGATATGGCTACATCTCCGGGGCTTGACTACGGGCGCTCCTTCCCGTGACACCGTCACAATACCGCACCCTGGCCACTCGGGCGACGGCACACGCCGCCGGCTCCCCCTTGCGCGCCTGTGCTATTATGTTGGCATAGGTTACATCGTGTGTCTACCCCCGCTATATATGAGAGACCTAAGATACAAGTGTCCTATTTAAACACGACTCCATATCCTGTCCACACATCGTACGACTCCAAATCCAACTATAACCTAACTTGTACAATAATATTCCACACAATTCGAACATTTGGGTCACCCTAGCTCTCGCTAGGGCTCAGTTTAGGCCTTTGGTCGGCGGTGCCAAAGGCGTGGAATAAGATATTCCCGTCATGTTAGGCTAGATCTTGTGTCCGGTTTTTGTCTACGTTTGTCAAGGTGGTCTCTGATCTTGTACGGCGGCGTCGTTCGACATCTAAAGATCGAGGTAGATCCGACGGATTAAAACGCCTTCGTCTTAATCTAAGTCCCTAACTGACTGGACTGCACTACACTTCACACTTCTTCGGTGGTTCATCGACCGATCAGACTTGCATGCAGCCGTTCCCGTTCGCCTTGCCGTTGACGCAGCCGCTGCTGTGCTCCTTCGCTCCTTTGTCGGCGGCGACGTTCACCATGTCGAGGTTGTAGAGTATGGGGATCATGACCACGGCGGAGAGGAAGGCGAGCAGCGGGCCGAAGATCCAGAGCAGGAGGGGCACCCCGGCGTAGAACAGCCTGTTGCCCACGAAGTTGAGCGTGAAGCTCCTCTCGAGGATCTCGCCCACGTAGTCGCCCACGGCGCCGGCCGGCAGCTGCACGCCGACCAGGCGGGCGCCGTCCTCGTCCTTATCGGCGAGGGGGAGGCAGGAGGTGTTGATGAGGAAGCTGGCTTGGTTGAGGAAGCAGATGGTGAGGGTGTGGCAGAGGAAGGCGAAGAGGAAGACGAGCAGCAGCGCCACGTACTTGAGCGCCATCATGTACTCCCCGTGCGCGCCGAACACGGCGTCGCTCAGCGGCTTCTTCACGGAGTAGGTGCTGCTGAGCACGGCGGCGATGCCCGTGCAGAAGAGCACGGAGGTGGTGGCCATGAGCGTGGACCCCATGATGACGTTCCGGAGCGACTGCACCACCAGCACCCCCTTCTTGTCGTCGTTGTCCCGCATCATGCCGGCCGCCCAGAGCCTGCGCGCGGCCGAGTAGACGCCGAAGGCCGTGGAGAGCGGGCGGCGCCGCACCGCGCGCCACAGCCAGGCGTGGTACAGCGCCGGCAGCAGCAGGCCCAGCGGGATCAGGATGAGGTCCAGGTAGCTCTCCCTCCACGCCACCATGGTGGATCGATCGGCCGACGACGATGATCGAGCAAGAAACCAAGAAAGCGTAAGCGTGTGGCACTAGCGCGCTTGCTTGTCGATCGATGGCTAAGCTAAGCTAGCTCCTGAATTTGGGGGAGGCGTTGCTCGCTTTCTGGCGATGAACCGTGTGGAGCTGGCTCTCTGTCTACCTGTCCGTGTAGTGGTGCGTTATATAGGGAAGGGAGTTGAGGCTGAGGTGGGGGAGAGGGAGATAGTGGTGTCTTACACAACGGCCACGAGGATCCTTTTTGCTGGTGGTCAATCAGCTGAAAGCAGCAAGCTGTGGACTAAAGGCAGACACACACACGACCGGCCGGACTGCTCGATCCATCGACCTCCTTCGTGAGTCACTGCCCAGACTAACAAAAAGAATGCCATCGATCGATCGCAAGTTGCGTACGTACGTCGCCCTTCGTTCGTCTGCTGCTTCGATCAATGGTTATTAGGCCAACTCTAACGCACGATCCTAAATGGACGTGCGTTTATTCGGATTTTGTTCGTATGGAATGACAGAGCGGACACACGTATTCGGTTTTGCCGTCCGGTCGGTGCATCCAACGCGCGACCGTATCGCAACGTGTCTGCATCCAATTACAAAAATAGCGACCGCATATTTTAAAAAATACTTAAAACGTAATTATACATTAAGATGTACTTAAAACTGTCGAAACAAGTCCCGGGGTGCATAGTTGAACTTAACTTAAACTTAAAAAACGAAAAAAAAACTGTTGCCATCGTCTTCACGCCTTGTTGTTCGTTGTCGTCCATGGTGTGGTCGATGTACGGTGGCGGCGTCCAGATGTGGGCTGGAGGCGCCTGCGGGCGCCGCGTGGCTGGCCGCGCCTGCACCACCTCTTCCTGTGGCGGTGACAGCTCCAGTGAGCGTGGACGCGTGGGCGCCCATGGCACGGCGCCCACCCAGCCGGCCATCTCCTCTGTTGTGGACGACTACGTCCAACTTTGTCCCACCATGCGCGGGCTCCACTCGCCAAGGTGGGGCTCCTCCACCACCTCTTCCTTCACCTCCTCCTTGGCGACCATTTTCGGGATGGCGACGTCTTCCAATAACGCCGGCAAATTCGACCTCGGCGTAGGGCCAAAAGCGTCGCGGGGCCGCCGCCGGCGAGATGCTGAATGCGTGCCGCGCGAGCGGTGGGGAGCGGGTGGAGCGGCGACAACCGGAGGAGGACCCGTCCTCGTGGTCCTGCCTCCCCTTGTGGCCGGAGTTCCACCAGAGCATGGTGGGCGGTGAGGAGATGGACGAGAGGGGGGGGGAGGAGGAGCAGCGAGGATGAACTAGGGTTTGGTGTCGGGGCTCGAGGAGGCATGCGGGGCGTCAAACAAATTTTTTTGCGGATAGGGTCGCCCGTTGCGCCGTCGCTTATGTCTGTTTGGGTTAAAACGGACACGACCGAACAGAATGGGTCTAGCGTTGGAGTTGACCTTAATTCCACGTACATGAATGAAGGAAGAAAATGGAAGGGGCATGTAACGTAGGGACTTGCACGTACAGAGGAAAGATGACAGATCGGCTCTACACTTCGTTCTCAACAAGAAGTGTGCTGTGCATGCAGAGAGAGAGAGAGATGAGCTGGGACGAGTCGGAGTTCCGTAGGCGCCTCATCGTCGACGGGAACGTCTCCTCTCACTGAAAGCGCCGGAAATCCTGAAATAAATTCAGGAATAATGCGAGCACCAGAATTTGAACCCTGGTGGGTTGGGGATATCACTGTCCACCTAACCAACTCAACCACAGGTTGATTCGCGGGAACTATTGGTTCCTAATATATATGTATCCTATATGTAAAAAAAAATTAGTAATTCAACAAAAAGTTAAAAAATTCTAAAAATATTTTTGATAAAAACTTGACCTTCCATTGTACTAGTGAGAAAAGTGACATAAACATAAAATTCCTCTTTGACTTCTTTTTAAAAAAGACAAATTTCCGGTCATAATAGCGTGAATAATGACCTATAATAGCAAATAAATTTTATCATTTTCGCTGTGAAGTCAACATAGTTTTCTTTTTTTGTGAAAATTGTGTATACTAGTGCGCAAGTAAGTCAACTTTATTCTAAAAATAGTTTTTTAACTATTTTAATTTTTTGTTTAACTATTAAAAATAAATCTCCATATAAGATACATATGTATCCAGGAACCATTGGGTATTTCCCAGCCGGTAGCTTACAAGCTTGGCCATGATTTCGTGGCCGGTAGCTTAAGCTTGGTTGTTTCGGTTGGCGTCCGGTCGGGTGTCTGAAGTGCAGTCCGTTGCGTTGCCGGCGCCGGCTGCACACCGTGTCGCTAAGCTGCCAGTGGTAACGAACCAAGGCTTGATTAGCTTCCGGGCACACGGCTCCGGCGAGCGGCAGAGCAGCGCAACCGACTCGCCGCAACTGGGTGGCCCACGCACGCACACCGGCTTGTTGCCCACAGCTGGCATGCATGCGAAATTGGCAAATTGCCTAATAAGCTTAGGCCTAAAAATACCGCGTCCAAATTACACGATGCAGAAATGCCAGGTCGTCATCTTATCAGCTAGGACATTGTTACCCCATTTCGTCTTGCTTTAGCCGCGGGTACCAATCCTTGTGGTGCGTCGATCGTATCTTCAACTATTTTGATTCAGTGCATAATCTTTTTCTCTTTTCTTTTGAAATCGAAGGCTTTCACCTAGCTTTAAAGTAATGCTCATGATGATAAAGACATATAGGCCAACATACAACCAGTAACTCGATGTTAGGGATATCAGCTTACAAGGTAAAACACTTAGAAAAAGGAAGAAAAATGACACCCAAAAACAGAAACGACAAGGACTAGAGCTACAAACTAAGCCATAGAACGTTGTGCAGCTTGACCTTCTTGCCACCTTGTCCACTGATAAGCAAAGGACATCACCACATCAAGACGACCGGACCATCACCAAGAATCCCATAGGATGGGTGACCTCCTGGGAAGTCCTCGTGTTACATTCCCTCTCTAATTTGGTCGTGTGAGGAGATAGTTCCGCACAGAGTCATCAACCCGTGCTCGTCCCAGGTCCGTCGCTTCGCTCGCATTGCTCTCGGACGGCGTCAGAGGAACCCTAGCCTCCAACCCGCGGCCGCCTCCTACACCCTCCCCTCCCTTCGCCGCCGCTAGAAGGCACTGATGGGCAAAGTCTGGTGCGCGTCGGCGACGGTGGGACCCTTCTCCTCCTCCCGGCGTATGGATGCAACACGAGATGCGGCGGCGCGGCAAAGGCATGGCGCTGATGCGGGGTGGGCGCGGTGGCCAGACGGCGGCGTGGGCGGGCGGCTAGGCCGTGGAGGCTAGCTGCGCGTGGGGTTGGCTCCAAGGCGGCGGCAAGGGCACAGGTCCAGCGCGGGTTTGGTCCTGCGGGCCCGGTCTCGGCCTCCCGTCGTCGGCCGGCGGGTCTTAGTGGGGACTTCTCCTTGTTGTGATCGGACAGCAGTGGCCTGGATCATGCATATCCCGGCAAGGATGGCAGCGGTCCATGCACGAGAGATGGATGTTCTTCGAATAGATCTGCGTGAAAACCTGCTATCGGCTATTGCCAAGGCCGGCGGTGGCGGCACTGTCTGCGTCGTTCCTTCCTTTAAGGCATCGCCGTGGAGAAGTTTGAGGCCACTCTCTGTTACCTTCGGTGGAAACCCTAGATCAGTAGATCAGGTGACGGTGGCTCTTGATGTCTACTACGCAACCTTCTCCATTTAATGTTGTTGGGCCTGCAAGTGCACAGGTTTGTAGGACAGTAGCAAATTTCCCTCAAGTGGATGACCTAAGGTTTATCAATCCGTAGGAGGCGTAGGATGAAGATGGTCTCTCTCAAGCAACCCTGCAACCAAATAACAAAGAGTCTCTTGTGTCCCCAACACACCTGTCGGTGTCAAAACCGGCAGATCTCGAGTAGGGGGTCCCGAACTGTGCGTCTAGGAGGATGGTAACAGGAGACAAGGTACACGATGTTTTTACCCAAGTTCGGGCCCTCTCGATGGAGGTAAAACCCTACTCCTGCTTGATTAATATTGATGATATGGGTAGTACAAGAGTAGATCTACCACGAGATTAAGGAGGCTAAACCCTAGAAGCTAGCCTATGGTATGATTGTTCTGCCCTACGGACTAAAAACCCTCCGGTTTATATAGACACCGGAGAGGGTTAGGGTTACACAGAGTCGGTTACAATGGTAGGAGATCTACTTATCCGCATCGCCAAGATTGCCTTCCACGCCAAGGAAAGTCCCTTCCGGACACGGGACGAAGTCTTCAATCTTGTATCTTCATAGTCCAGGAGTCCGGCTGAAGGTATTGTCCGGCTATCCGAACACCCCCTAATCCAGGACTCCCTCAGTAGCCCCCGAACCAGGCTTCAATGACGACGAGTCCGGCGCGCAAATTGTCTTCGACATTGCAAGGCGGGTTCTCCTCCAAATTTTGTGTACCTGTTGAATAATGTCCGGTTTCTTGTGAATGTAGCGCTCCTTGGCTTCTACGCCCAATAATGGCCGCCTTCCACGTGTCAAACAAATATGAAAAGTCTGGGTGTTTTTACATTCACACCCCTAGCCGCGTAAATGAGCCGCCTATTTTAAGGGATGAGGATTTAGATCCAAACCATACCTTCTCCCCTCCGCAAGTATTCATCAGAGCGCATCCGACAAAGGTCTATTCCACCATGGCCAGCCGTCGCAACTCCTCCTCTCGCCCTTCCAGTCCTAAGCCTGGAGATTGGGAGAGATGCTCCATCCCACACAGCGAGCTGGTGACGCTCCAGACCAAGGGATTTCTCCCTCCGGCCTATATGGTCCCGGTTCGAGCCGGACTTGCCACCTATAACGGCGGAGAGCAAGCGGAGAGCGCCCCCAATCCCTCCAAAGGAGAGCGGGTATGCCTTGTCCCTTATTTAATAAGAGGGCTCGGATTTCCAATTCATCCGTTTCTCCGGGGGCTCCTGGAGTTCTATGGTCTCCAGCTGCACAACCTCACGCCTGCCTCCATATTGCATATCGCAGGCTTCGTAGCCCTTTGTGAGCTGTTTTTGGGTGTTGAGGCTCATTTCGCGCTGTGGAAGAGGCTATTCTGCCTGGTGCCCCGTTCTCAGGAGGGGTCAATATATCAAGTGGGCGGAGCCGAAGTGTGGCGCATCGCCGGGACCGGATATTTATCCAGAACCCCAAAGAAGGTGTCCGAGAATTGGCCTTCGGAATGGTTTTATATAGAGGACGTCCCGTTGCCGGATCCTGTTCGGATCGGCCTCCCTGAGTTCGACAATGCTCCCCTGAAGAAGCGCCTAAACTAGCGTCCACGGAGCCCTCAGAAGGAAAGTGACAAGGACGTCCTTTACCTGATGGGCCGGATAAGATTATTAGCTCATTCCGGACTAACCATGATCGGAGTCATGGCCGCATGCATTATGCGGGGGGTGCAGACGCTTCAATATAGAGGCCACCCTATGTGGGACTTCAACAGGGAGGACAACGCCACCCGTCACGGCCGTAAGGGGCCGGACTCGGCTGCCGCTCTAATAAAGATCTTGTCTGCTTTGTACAAGGGAGAAAAGGAGGAATTTCTCCGCGTCAACCCTCAGGGTGGATTTACAATGTATAATCCTCCAAGCTGGGTAAGTGGACACTTTTAGTTGTCCCTCCGTTTTGTATCCCCATTGTCAAATATATAGTCTAACGACTTAAACGCAGGAGCTGCGCCAGGCTGTTAAAGAAATAAACAGCCCCCTCCACAACCCGAGGATCCGAGACGGTCCCTCTGAAGGAAATATGCCCTAGAGGCAATAATAAAGTTATATTTATTTCCTTATATATCATGATAAATGTTTATTATTCATGCTAGAATTGTATTAACCGGAAACATAATACATGTGTGGATACATAGACAAACAGAGTGTCACTAGTATGCCTCTACTTGACTAGCCTGTTAATCAAAGATGGTTAAGTTTCCTAACCATAGACAAAGGAGTTGTCATTTGATTAACAAGGTCACATCATTAGTTGAATGATCTGATTGACATGACCCATTCCATTAGCTTAGCACCCGATCGTTTAGTATGTTGCTATCGCTTTCTTCATGACTTATACATGTTCCTATGACTATGAGATTATGCAACTCCCGTTTACCGTAGGAACACTTTGTGTGCTACCAAACGTCACAACGTAACTGGGTGATTATAAAGGTGCTCTACAGGTGTCTCCGAAAGTATTTGTTGGGTTGGCGTATTTCGAGATTAGGATTTGTCACTCCGAATGTCGGAGAGGTATCTCAGGGCCTTCTCGGTAATGCACATCACATAAGCCTTGCAAGCATTGCAACTAATGAGTTAGTTGTGAGATGATGTATTACGAAACGAGTAAAGAGACTTGCCGGTAACGAGATTGAACTAGGTATTGGATACCGATGATCGAATCTCGGGCAAGTAACATACCGATGACAAAAGGAACAACGTATGTTGTTATGCGGTCTGACCGATAAAGATCTTCGTAGAATATGTAGGAATCAATATGGGCATCCAGGTCCCGCTATTGGTTATTGACCGGAGACGTGTCTCGGTCATGTCTACATTGTTCTCGAACCGTAGGGTCCGCACGCTTAAGGTTTCGATGACAGTTATATTATGAGTTTATGCTTTTTGATGTACCGAAGTTAGTTCGGAGTCCCGGATGAGATCACGGACATGACGAGGAGTCTCGAAATGGTCGAGACATAAAGATTGATATATTGGACGGCCATATTCGGACATCGGAATGGTTCCGAGTGGTTTCGGAGAAAACCGGAGTGCCGGAGGGGTTACCGGAACCCCCCGGGAGAAGTATTGGGCCATATGGGCCTTAGTGGAGAGAGAGAGGGGCGGCCAGGGTGGGCCGCGCGCCCCCTCCCCCTCTGGTCCGCATTGGACTAGGAGAGGGGGGCGGCGCCCCCCTTTCCCTCTCCCTCTCCCCCTTCCTTTTCCCCTCCTAGTAGGAGTAGGAAAGAGGGGAGTCCTACTCCTACTAGGAGGAGGACTCCTCCTCCTGGCGCGCGCCCCAAGGGCCGGCCGGCCTCCCCCCTTGCTCCTTTATATACGGGGGCAGGGGGCACCCTAGAACACACAATTGATCAACGTGATCGTTCCTTAGCCGTGTGCGGTGCCCCCCTCCACCATATTCCACCTCGGTCATATTGTCGCGGTGCTTAGGCGAAGCTCTGCGTCGGTAGTACATCAAGATCGTCACCACACCGTCGTGCTGACGGAACTCCTCCCCGAAGCTTTACTGGGTCGGAGCCCGGGGATCGTCATCGAGCTGAATGTGTGTTAAGAACTCGGAGGCGCCGGAGTAACGGCGCTTGGATCGGTCGGATCGGGAAGACGTACGACTACTTCCTCTATGTTGCGTCAATGCTTCCGCTTCGGTCTACGAGGGTATGTTGACAACACTCTCCCCTCTCGTTGCTATGCATCACCATGATCTTGCGTGTGCGTAGGATTTTTTTTTGAAATTACTACGTTCCCCAACAGTGGCATCCGAGCCTAGGTTTTTATGGTTTGATGTTTTGCACGAGTAGAACACAAGTGAGTTGTGGACGATACAAGCCATACTGCCTATCAGCATGTCATACTTTGGTTCGGCGGTATTGTTGGATGAAGCGGCCTGGACCGACATTACGCGTACGCTTACGCGAGACTGGTTCTACCACCGTGCTTTGCACACAGGTGGCTGGCGGGTGTCAGTTTCTCCAACTTTAGTTGAACCGAGTATGGCTACGCCCGGTTCTTGAGAAGGTTAAAACGGAGTCTGTTTGACAAACTATCGTTGTGGTTTTGATGCGTAGGTGAGATTGGTTCTTGCTTAAGCCTGTAGCAGCCACGTAAAACTTGCAACAAACAAAGTAGAGGACGTCTAACTTGTTTTTGCAGGGCATGTTGTGATGTGATATGGTCAAGACATGATGCTAAATTTTATTCTATGAGATGATCATGTTTTGTAACCGAGTTATCGGCAACCGGCAGGAGCCGTATGGTTGTCGCTTTACTGTATGCAATGCAATCGCCCTGTAATGCTTTACTTTATCACTAAGCGGTAGCGATAGTTGTAGAAGCATAAGATTGGCGAGACGACAACGATGCTACGATGGAGATCAAGGTGTCGTGCCGGTGACGATGGTGATCATGACGGTGCTTCAGAGATGGAGATCACAAGCACAAGATGATGATGGCCATATCATATCACTTATATTGATTGCATGTGATGTTTATCTTTTTTATGCATCTTATCTTGCTTTGATTGACGGTAGCATTATAAGTTGATCTCTCACTAAATTATCAAGAAGTGTTCTCCCTGAGTATGCACCGTTGCCAAAGTTTGTCGTGCCCAGACACCACGTGATGATCGGGTGTGATAAGCTCTACGTCCATCTACAACGGGTGCAAGCCAGTTTTGCACACGTAGAATACTCGGGTTATACTTGACGAGCCTAGCATATGCAGATATGGCCTCGGAACACGGAGACCGAAAGGTCGAGCGTGAATCATATAGTAGATATGATCAACATAATGATGTTCACCATTGAAAACTAATCCATTTCACGTGATGATCGGTTATGGTTTAGTTTGATTTGGATCACGTGATCACTTAGAAGATTAGAGGGATGTCTATCTAAGTGGGAGTTCTTAAGTAATATGATTAATTGAACTTAAATTTATCATGAACTTAGTCCCTGATAGTATCTTGCTTGTTTATGTTGATTGTAGATAGATGGCTCGTGATGTTGTTCCGTTGAATTTTAATGCGTTCCTTGAGAAAGCAAAGTTGAAAGATGATGGTAGCAATTACACGGACTGGGTCCGTAACTTGAGGATTATCCTCATTGCTGCACAGAAGAGTTACGTCCTGGAAGCACCGCTAGGTGCCAGGCCTGCTACTGGAGCAACGCCAGATGTTGTGAACGCCTGGCAGAGCAAAGCTGATGACTACTCGATAGTTCAATGTGCCATGCTTTACGGCTTAGAACCGGGACTTCAACGACGTTTTGAACATCATGGAGCATATGAGATGTTCCAAGAGTTGAAGTTAATATTCCAATAGAATGCCCGGATTGAGAGATATGAAGTCTCCAATAAGTTCTATAGCTGCAAGATGGAGGAGAATAGTTCTGTCAGTGAGCATATACTCAAAATGTCTGGGTATTATAATCACTTGATTCAACTTGGGGTTAATCTTCCGGATGATTGCGTCATTGACATAATTCTCCAATCACTTCCACCAAGCTACAAAGGCTTCGTGATGAACTATAATATGCAAGGGATGGATAAGACGATTCCCGAGCTCTTCGCAATGCTAAAGGCTGCGGAGGTAGAAATCAAAAAGGAGCATCAAGTGTTGATGGTTAACAAAACCACTAGTTTTAAGAAAAAGGGCAAAGGGAAGAAGAAGGGGAACTTCAAGAAGAACAGCAAACAAGTTGCTGCTCAAGAGAAGAAACCCAAGTCTGGACCTAAGCCTGAAACTGAGTGCTTCTACTGCAAGCAGACTGGTCACTGGAAGCGGAACTGCCCCAAGTATTTGGCGGACAAGAAGGATGGCAAGGTGAACAAAGGTATATGTGATATACATGTTATTGATGTGTACCTTACTAGAGCTCGCAGTAGTACCTGGGTATTTGATACTGGTTCTGTTGCTAATATTTGCAACTCAAAACAGGGACTACGGATTAAGCGAACACTGGCAAAGGACGAGGTGACGATGCGCGTGGGAAACGGTTCCAAAGTCGATGTGATCGCAGTCGGCACGCTACCTCTACATCTACCTTTGGGATTAGTATTAGACCTGAATAATTGTTATTTGGTGCCAGCGTTGAGCATGAACATTATATCTGGATCTTGTTTGATGCGAGACGGTTATTCATTTAAATCAGAGAATAATGGTTGTTCTATTTATATGAGTAATATCTTTTATGGTCATGCACCCTTGAAGAGTGGTCTATTTTTGATGAATCTCGATAGTAGTGATACACATATTCATAATGTTGAAGCCAAAAGATGCAGAGTTGATAATGATAGTGCAACTTATTTGTGGCACTGCCGTTTAGGTCATATCGGTATAAAGCGCATGAAGAAACTCCATACTGATGGACTTTTGGAACCACTTGATTATGAATCACTTGGTACTTGCGAACTGTGCCTCATGGGCAAGATGACTAAAACACCGTTCTCCGGTACTATGGAGAGAGCAACAGATTTGTTGGAAATCATACATACAGATGTATGTGGTCCGATGAATGTTGGGGCTCGTGGCGGATATCGTTATTTTCTCACCTTCATAGATGATTTAAGCAGATATGGATATATCTACTTAATGAAACACAAGTCTGAAACATTTGAAAAGTTCAAAGAATTTCAGAGTGAAGTTGAAAATCATCGTAACAAGAAAATAAAGTTTCTACGATCTGATCGTGGAGGAGAATATTTGAGTTACGAGTTTGGTCTACATTTGAAACAATGCGGAATAGTTTCGCAACTCACGCCACCCGGAACACCACAACGCAATGGTGTGTCAGAACGTCGTAATCGCACTTTACTTGATATGGTGCGATCTATGATGTCTCTTACAGATTTACCGCTATCGTTTTGGGGTTATGCTCTAGAGACGGACGCATTCACATTAAATAGGACGCTATCGAAATCCGTTGAGACGACGCCTTATGAACTATGGTTTAGCAAGAAACCAAAGTTGTCGTTTCTTAAAGTTTGGGGCTGCGATGCTTATGTGAAAAAGCTTCAACCTGATAAGCTCGTACCCAAATCGGAGAAATGTGTCTTCATAGGATACCCAAAAGAAACTGTTGGGTACACCTTCTATCACAGATCCGAAGGCAAGACATTTGTTGCTAAAAATGGATCCTTTCTAGAGAAGGAGTTTCTCTCGAAAGAAGTGAGTGGGAGGAAAGTAGAACTTGATGAGGTAACTGTACCTGCTCTCTTATTGGAAAGTAGTACATCACAGAAATCTGTTTCTGAAGCACCAACACCAATTAGTGAGGAAGTTAATGATGATGATCATGCAACTTCAGATCAAGTTACTACAGAACCTCGTAGATCAACCAGAGTAAGATCCGCGCCAGAGTGGTACAGCAATCCTGTTCTGGAAATCATGCTATTAGATCATGGTGAACCTACGAACTATGAAGAAGCGATGGTGAGCCCGGATTCCGCAAAATGGCTTGAAGCCATGAAATCTGAGATGGGATCCATGTATGAGAACAAAGTATGGACTTTGGTTGACTTGCCCGATGGTTGGCAAGCAATAGAGAATAAATGGATCTTCAAGAAGAAGACTGATGCTGATGGTAATGTTACTGTCTACAAAGCTCGACTTGTCGCAAAAGGTTTTCGACAAGTTCAAGGGATTGACTACGATGATACCTTCTCACCCGTAGCGATGCTTAAGTCTGTCCGAATCATGTTAGCAATTGCCGCATTTTATGATTATGAAATTTGGCAAATGGATGTAAAGACTGCATTCCTGAATGGATTTCTGGAAGAAGAGTTGTATATGATGCAACCGGAAGGTTTTATCGATCCAAAGGGAGCTAGCAAAGTGTGCAAGCTCCAACGATCCATTTATGGACTAGTGCAAGCCTCTCGGAGTTGGAATAAACGCTTTGACAGTGTGATCAAAGCATTTGGGTTTGTACAGACTTTTGGAGAAGCCTGTATTTACAAGAAAGTGAGTGGGAGCTCTGTAGCATTTCTGATATTATATGTAGATGACATATTACTGATTGGAAATGATATAGAATTTCTGGATAGCATAAAAGGATATTTGAATAAAAGTTTTTCAATGAAAGACCTCGGTGAAGCTGCTTACATATTGGGCATTAAGATCTATAGAGATAGATCAAGACGCTTAATTGGACTTTCATAAAGCACATACCTTGACAAAGTTTTGAAAAAGTTCAAAATGGATCAAGCAAAGAAAGGGTTCTTGCCTGTATTACAAGGTGTGAAGTTGAGTAAGACTCAATGCCCGACCACTACAGAAGATAGAGAGAAGATGAAAGATGTTCCCTATGCTTCAGCCATAGGCTCTATCATGTATGCAATGCTGTGTACCAGACCCGATGTGTGCCTTGCTATAAGTTTGGCAGGGAGGTACCAAAGTAATCCAGGAGTGGATCACTGGACAGCGGTCAAGAATATCCTGAAGTACCTGAAAAGGACTAAGGAGATGTTTCTCATGTATGGAGGTGACAAAGAGCTCGTCGTAAACGGTTACGTTGATGCAAGCTTTGACACTGATCCGGACGATTCTAAATCGCAAACCGGATACGTATTTACATTAAACGGTGGAGCTGTAAGTTGGTGCAGTTCTAAACAAAGCGTCGTAGCGGGATCTACATGTGAAGCGGAGTACATAGCTGCTTCGGAAGCAGCGAATGAAGGAGTCTGGATGAAGGAGTTCATATCCGATCTAGGTGTCATACCTAGTGCATCGGGTCCAATGAAAATCTTTTGTGACAATACTGGTGCAATTGCCTTAGCAAAGGAATCCAGATTTCACAAGAGAACCAAGCACATCAAGAGATGCTTCAATTCCATCCGGGATTTAGTCCAGGTGGGAGACATAGAGATTTGCAATATACATACGGATCTGAATGTAGCAGACCCATTGACTAAGCCTCTTCCACGAGCAAAACATGATCAGCACCAAGACTCCATGGGTGTTAGAATCATTACTGTGTAATCTAGATTATATACTCTAGTGCAAGTGGGAGACTGAAGGAAATATGCCCTAGAGGCAATAATAAAGTTATTATTTATTTCCTTATATATCATGATAAATGTTTATTATTCATGCTAGAATTGTATTAACCGGAAACATAATACATGTGTGGATACATAGACAAACAGAGTGTCACTAGTATGCCTCTACTTGACTAGCCTGTTAATCAAAGATGGTTAAGTTTCCTAACCATAGACAAAGGAGTTGTCATTTGATTAACAAGGTCACATCATTAGTTGAATGACCTGATTGACATGACCCATTCCATTAGCTTAGCACCCGATCGTTTAGTATGTTGCTATCGCTTTCTTCATGACTTATACATGTTCCTATGACTATGAGATTATGCAACTCCCGTTTACCGTAGGAACATTTTGTGTGCTACCAAACGTCACAACGTAACTGGGTGATTATAAAGGTGCTCTACAGGTGTCTCCGAAAGTATTTGTTGGGTTGGCGTATTTCGAGATTAGGATTTGTCACTCCGAATGTCGGAGAGGTATCTCAGAGCCTTCTCGGTAATGCACATCACATAAGCCTTGCAAGCATTGCAACTAATGAGTTAGTTGTGAGATGATGTATTACGGAACAAGTAAAGAGACTTGCCGGTAACGAGATTGAACTAGGTATTGGATACCGACGATCGAATCTCGGGCAAGTAACATACCGATGACAAAAGGAACAACGTATGTTGTTATGCGGTCTGACCGATAAAGATCTTCGTAGAATATGTAGGAACCAATATGGGCATCCAGGTCCCGCTATTGGTTATTGACCGGAGACGTGTCTCGGTCATGTCTACATTGTTCTCGAACCGTAGGGTCCGCACGCTTAAGGTTTCGATGACAGTTATATTATGAGTTTATGCTTTTTGATCTACCGAAGTTAGTTCGGAGTCCCGGATGAGATAACGGACATGACGAGGAGTCTCGAAATGGTCGAGACATAAAGATTGATATATTGGACGACCATATTTGGACATCGGAATGGTTCCGAGTGGTTCCGGAGAAAACCGGAGTGCCGGAGGGGTTACGGGAACCCCCCGGGAGAAGTATTGGGCCATATGGGCCTTAGTGGAGAGAGAGGGGGGCGGCCAGGGTGGGCCGCGCGCTCCCTCCCCCTCTGGTCCGCATTGGACTAGGAGAGGGGGGGCGGCGCCCCCCTTTCCCTCTCCCTCTCCCCCTTCCTTTCCCCCTCCTAGTAGGAGTAGGAAAGAGGGGAGTCCTACTCCTACTAGGAGGAGGACTCCTCCTCCTGGCGCGCGCCCCAAGGGCCGGCCGGCCTCCCCCCTTGCTCCTTTATATACGGGGGCAGGGGGCACCCTAGAACACACAATTGATCAACGTGATCGTTCCTTAGCCGTGTGCGGTGCCCCCCTCCACCATATTCCACCTCGGTCATATTGTCGCGGTGCTTAGGCGAAGCTCTGCGTCGGTAGTACATCAAGATCGTCACCACACTGTCGTGCTAACGGAACTCCTCCCCGAAGCTTTGCTGGATCGGAGCCCGGGGATCGTCATCGAGCTGAACGTGTGTTAAGAACTCGGAGGCGCCGGAGTAACGGCGCTTGGATCGGTCGGATCGGGAAGACGTACGACTACTTCCTCTACGTTGCGTCAACGCTTCCGCTTCGGTCTACGAGGGTACATAGACAACACTCTCCCCTCTCGTTGCTATGCATCACCATGATCTTGCGTGTGCGTAGGAATCTTTTTTGAAATTACTACGTTCCTCAACACCCTCGACCCGGCTTCCCAAGAGGATCCGGACTTATCTGTGGAGCTAATTGATGGGGTGTTTCATCAAATCAGCAAGGACAACACCTTGGTGGCCATTACGGCCGATTACCCAGGGCTACTCCCAGCCTCCCAGGTGACTGAGACCGAAATCCCAGCACTTCGAAAAGGGGCCCGTCCTCGCGTGTTTTCGATTACCGTATAACAGCCGCGTTTTGCAGAGGAGGTCCTTGAGGCGGGAGGCCGGGCCTGCGGCGACTAGCCAACGAGGGGCCGCAAGGCCCCAGGGGCTGAAAAGAAGTGCGGTCCAGACTGAGACGCCGGCGCAAAGGTATAACGCGCCATCTCATCCCCTGGTGTTATTCCTTCAAGGCATATTAACACTCGTGCTCTCTTTAGGACAAAGAGACCTCGCCAGACTATACCCGGTGAGGTTGCCAATCACGCCTCCACCAGCCAGGCTCCAAATCCTGGTCCGGAGGCGGAGGCGAACACGAAGCGTGCACCGGACGCTCCTCCAGCAGAGGATGCGGACAGGCTATCTGCCACCAATTCCGAGGTGGAGAGTGCCATGAACCACAGGCGTCGCCGGACAGTTCTTCGTGACGCTTGTTTCTCCCCAGAGGCGTTGGATGCCTTCAATTCGGGAGACGCGTACCTCCGTGCCGCTCAAAATGGTCTAGCCAGAGCCACGGAGCAGTATGTGAAAGACATACGGGTAAGAAAATTTGATGGTTATATATATCAGTAGCCCCCGAGACTTGAAACAGTTAGAATAACTGATTTAAAGATCATGTAATATGCAGGTTCTTTCAGAGAAGAATACCCAACTGTCCCAGGAGCTAGAAGAGTGCAAAGCCCAACTTGAGGCCGCACTAGTCGCGACAGGGGAGCCCAAGGAGACCCCCTCTGGTAATATATGCTTCAAAAAGATATGTATTGTGTGAAATGCGGCGTGTGTGCAAATCTGACAAATGAAATTGTAGATGGCGCCGATTAGATCCGGAAAAGCAACAACTCCTACGCCAGCTAAAGGCTGGTGAGAGCGTGCTGACAAAGGTGAGGCGGGAGAAGAATGATCTCCAGGATGCCAACACCAAGCTGAGCGTTGAGCTGAAAGATGTTCGTGCCCAGCTGTCGGACTCCGCTAAGGAGAATCAATAGTTTCGACGTGGCATATTTAGTAAATGCTTAAGCGAACCTTTGAAAAAAAGAAAAAAGAGTTCGGCGAGGAAGTCGACTAACAGAGTGATGTCTGTAGGTGTGCTAACAGGTCGTCCTGCAGAGGAGATGCCCGCTTCCATGGGTGACCTTCTTCCCGAGCTCTCACAACTGCACGAGCGAGTTCGGCAGGTGATGCAAGGCGTTGCCCAGGCCTTGTGGCCATCCATCTCCATGCCCGAAGGCCTTGGAGAGCTTGCAGAGAAGCTGAAGGGAGCGTGGCGGCGCTTCCGATTGTGGAAGATATCGGCCTGCCGTCAAGGCGCTAGGGAGGCCTGGGCCATGGTGAAGACGCGGTACACGAAGGCTGACCCAAACCACATGGCCGAGGTCGGACCTGTTGGGCCCGACGGGAAGGATATCCCTGTAAGCTTAGCGTACGGCCAAGTAGAATTGGCCGCAAAGTATTCCCAGCAGGACTGTAAACTAGACAGGATGTTAGATCGTTTGTCATGGCCGACCTTTTCGCTTCAGCCTCAGGACCTGACGGTCTGGAGTGTGTCCGAATTCCCATGCGGTTATATAAGAACCCGGGTATGCATGGAGACTAGGCGTAGGGGTCATTAGTGATTGAGCAGGCAAGTGCCCAACTAGTTATGTTATATTACATGGTTAGTAAGAAACATCTTCCAGGGAGAATAGTTCCGTTAGGGGTTCCTTTCCCTGGGAGGCATGCCCTAAAGTGCATGTCCATGCTGCGAAAAGAGACGCAGGAAAAATCATCTGGGGGCGCATAAATAAATAAGTGAAAAGGTCATCTTTAGTTCACCGACCGAATATTCCCTTAAGAACGCTAGCTTTCGACTTCACCCAGTCTGAGGTACATATCCGGCTGACCCGGCAATAACAATCGCAGAGGTGCACCCTTTACCACCTAGCCGAACAATCGGGAACGTAGGGGTAAGCACGGGAGCCAGGCAACCCAGCTTGGCCAAAACTTAAGTCATATCGATGCATATAATGGTGAATAAAGGTACAAGCGGAAGTGTGACACATGTGTTGGGCATGAAGCCCGTTTAAATAAGCTTCTGTTTAAAGAAGCCCCCAGGTTTAATGAGCGCAGACAGCGCATCACTTATTGGGCCTTTAAAGGCTAGAAAGAAAGGGGAGAAGGAGAGGAATGTAAGACAGAAAATATAAAGAGTGGACAGAGGAAGGAGACGAACACAGAGTCCGGCGCTAGGCATAGAATCTTCGGAGATGGGCTGCGTTCCATGAGTTAGGCTCGAGTCGGTTATCCGATGCATCTCGCAGACGGTACGCTCCACCAGTCAGGACTTGGTAAATTATGAAGGGACCTTCCCACTTGGGCTTGAGTTTGTCCTTTTTCTTGTCCGGCAGGCGTAGAACTAATTCGCCAACGTTGTAATTTTTGGCCCGTACTTCTCTGCTTTGATATCTTCGAGCCTGCTGTTGATAGAATGCGGAACTGGCTTTTGCCGCGTCACGCTCCTCCTCCAAGGCGTCCAAACTATCCTACCGATCGAGCTCGGCTTCTCTTCCTTCGTACATGTGTACTCGAGGTGAGTCATGAATTATGTCGCAGGGCAAAACTGCTTCTGCGCCATACACCATGAAGAATGGTGTGTATCCGGTGGTGCGATTGGGCGTGGTCCGCAGCCCCCAGAGTACGGAGTCAAGCTCCTCTACCCAGTGCGTATTAGATTCCTTAAGGGACCACACTAATCTGGGTTTGATGCCAGTCATGATAAGACCATTTGCACGTTCGACCTGACCGTTAGTTTGTGGGTGATAGACGGAAGCATAATCGAGCTTGATGCCCATGTTTTTGCACCAGAGTTTTACCTCATCGGTCGTAAAGTTCATGTCGTTATCAGTGATGATGCTATGGGGGACGCCATAACGGTGTACGACCCCAGATATAAAGTCTATCACCGGTCCGAATTCGGGCGTCTTAACAGGCTTGGCTTCTATCCATTTGGTGAACTTATCCACCATGACCAGTAAGTATTTTTTCTTGTGGGTTCCGCCTTTAAGGGGTCCAACCATGTCAAGCCCCCAAACCGCGAAGGGCCAAGTGATGGGGATAGTTTGGAGGGCGGTGGGTGGCATATGGCTTTGGTTTGCAAAAAGCTGGCAACCGACGCATCGTTGGACTAAGTCCTGAGCGTCTGCCCGGGCCGTCGGCCAATAAAAGCTTGTACGGAAAGCCTTGCTTATGAGGGACCGAGTTGCAGCGTGATGACCACCGAGTCCGGTGTGAATTTCAGCCAGCAGGTTCCGCCCTTCCTCTTCGGAGATGCACCTTTGAAGGACACCGGTAGTGCTTTTCTTATAAAGCTCTCTCTCATGGACTTTATAGGCTTTAAATCGCCGCACTATGCAGCGTGCCTCATTTTGGTCCTCTGGGAGTTCCTGACTAGTAAGGTAGGCTAGGAATGGTTCTATCCACGGGGCGATGACGGCCATTATTGCGTGGGCTATAGGTGTAATTTCATTGGCAGAGCCTCCAATTATGTCAGATTGTTCGGTGTCGGGTAGTGCGGTTGGGTCCGGGCTGTTATCGTTCGGTTCCCCTTCCCATACTACGGATAGCTTGAATAGCCTTTCCAAGAAGATGTTGGGGGGGACTACATCGCGTTTTGCGCCGATGCGTGCTAGGACATCTGCCGCCTGATTATTTTCCCGGGCTATATGGTGAAATTCAAGCCCTTCGAACCGAGCTGACATTTTTAAGACGGCGTTGCGGTAAGCTGCCATTTGTGGATCCTTGGCATCAAAGTCTCCGTTTATTTGGGATATCGCGAGGTTCGAATCCCCGCGCACCTCTAGGCGTTGAATACCCATGGATACTGCCATCCGGAGACCATGTAAAAGGGCCTCATATTCGGCTGCATTGTTGGAGTCTGTGTACATAATCTGGAGTACATATTGAACTGTGTCTCCTGTGGGCGACGTCAAAACGACGCCAGCCCCTAGACCGGCAAACATCTTGGAGCCGTCGAAATGCATGATCCAATTTGAATATGTGCCGTACTCTTTAGGGAGTTCGGCCTCCGTCCATTCTACGACGAAGTCGGCCAAAACTTGTGATTTGATAGCTCGACGTGGCTTATAAGTTATGTCGAACGGGAGGAGCTCAATGGCCATTTTGCAATCCGGCCCGTTGCGTCACGGTTGTTTATAATATCGTTAAGTGGTACTTCCGAGGCTACTGTTATTGAACACTCTTGAAAGTAGTGTCGCAGCTTTCGGGATGCCATGAATACCGCGTACGCAATCTTTTGATAATGCGGGTACCGTGATTTGCACGGAGTGAGGACAGCGGACACATAATGGACCGGCTTTTGAAGGGGCAATTTGTGTCCGTCCGTTTCTCGTTCGACGACGAGCACTGCGCTTACAACCTGATGTGTTGCTGCAATGTACAATAGCATTGGTTCGCCAATGTTTGGCGCGGCCAGGACTGGATTTGTTGCCAATATGGCTTTTATTTCGTAGAGTTCGGCCGTGGCGGCATCCGTCCACTCGAAGTGTTCGGTGCGCCGAAGGAGGCGGTAGAGGGGTAGTGCCTTTTCTCCCAAGCGGGAGATAAAGCGGCTTAGAGCCGCCATGCATCCGGTTAATTTTTGTATTTGTTTGAGGTCCTTTGGGATATTCAATTGTGACAGAGCTCGGATCTTGCCTGGATTTGCTTCAATTCCTCTACCGGATACAATGAAGCCCAAGAGATTTCCGGCTGGAACGCCGAAAATGCATTTTTCCGGTTTGAGCTTGATGTCGTATGTTCGGAGGTTATCAAATGTGAGCCTCAAGTCGTCTACTAGAGATTCGACATGTTTGTTTTGACGACCACATCATCTACATATGCCTCCACTATTTTGCCGATCTGGTTTGCCAGACATGTCTGAATCATGCGCTGATACGTTGCGCCGGCGTTTTTGAGCCCGAAGGGCATTGTGTTGAAGCAGAATGGGCCGTATGGTGTGATGAATGCCGTTGCGGCTTGGTCTGACTCTGCCATCTTGATTTGATGGTAGCCGGAATATGCGTCGAGGAAACACAACGAATCGTGTCCTGCGGTAGCGTCGATAATTTGATCGATGCGGGGGAGGGGGAAGGGATCCTTTGGGCAAGCCTTGTTAAGGTCTTTAAAATCAACACACAGGCGCCAGGATTTGTCCTTCTTTGGTACCATCACCAGGTTTGCTAGCCAGTCCGGATGTTTTATATCTCTGATGAATCCGGCCTCCAATAGCTTGGCTAGCTCCTCTCCCATGGCCTGTCTCTTAGGTTTGGGAAAACGCCGAAGAGCTTGTTTGACAGGTTTGATTCCTTTTAGGATATTTAAGCTGTGCTAGGCCAGCCTGCGTGGGATTCCTAGCATGTCTGAAGGGTGCCAGGCGAAGATGTCCCAGTTTTCACGTAGTACCTCTCGCAGTGCGACATCTACATCAGGGTTTGATTGTGCCCCGATAGAAGCTGTTTTATTGGGGTCCGTTGGATGGACCTGGAATTTGACTATTTCGCCCGCTGGTTTAAAGGAGGTGGACTTGGATCTTTTGCCGAGTATCACATCGTCCCTATTCACCGTGGAGCGCAGCGCACTCATTTCCTCAGCCGCTAGGGCTTCGGATAGTGCCTCAAGGGCCAGTGCGGCTGTCTTGTTTTCGGCGCGGAGTGCTATATCCGGATCACTAGCGAGAGTGATAATTCTGTTCGGCCCGGGCATCTTGAGCTTCATGTACCCGTAATGGGGTATTGCTTGGAAGGTTGTAAACGCTTCCCGCCCTAGCAGGGCGTGGTATCCGCTACTGAATGGGGCCACATGGAACGTGACCTCTTCGGACCTGTAATTATCCGGCGTACCGAACACCACATCTAGTGTGATTTTTCCTGTACAGCGCGCTTCCCGACTGGGGATTATTCCTCTAAAGGTTGTACTGCTTCGCTCAATGCGGTTCCAGTCTATTTCCATTTTTTGAAGGGTTTCCTCATAAATGAGGTTCAATCCGCTGCCTCCATCCATGAGTACCTTGGTGAGGCGAAAGCCGTCCACTATTGGACTGAGGACCAATGCGGCTGGTGCTCGGGCTGTTTGGAATTTAGGTTCATCACTGGCATTAAAAGTAATAGCCGTGTCACTCCATGGGTTTATTGTTGCTACTTGGTAGACTTCGGCAAGGCTGCGGAGTGTTCTTTTTCGCATATTATTTGATGTGAAAGTCTCGAAGACTGTTAATACCGTATTGGTGGCCCTGGGGTGGCTTTCTGTGGCCTCCGGAATTAGGAGATCTTCGCCAATTTTGGCCACCTGCCGGAGTATCCAACATGCTCTAAGGCTGTGAGTTGGTGTGGCGCCCTCTGTACTGTGAATTTTACAGGGTCCATTAAGCCATCCTTCCAGTATGGTTCCATGCCCTGTAGAGGGTTTTTGCTTTTTGGTGTTTGACCCGGGTGTCTGGCGATGATGCACCCTTTTATTTCGGACTGGGTTTGTATTTAGGGCTGGATCGTCCCAAAATTTTATTTCGGTTTTCCAGGCGCTTTCCATCACACAGTACTTTCGTACTATGGACGCCAAGTCAGCGAAGCGTGTAATATCACGGCGACTTATGGCGTTGAGGATTCCCTTGTCCGTGCAATTATTGCAGAAGATTGAGATTGTGTCTTCCTCGCGGCAGTCCTTTATCCTGTTCCTAACCAGGAGGAATCTGGCCCAGTAATGATGTACTGTTTCTTTGGGCTTTTGCCTGATTTGGGATAGATCGCTTATGTTCGGGTGGGTGGGTGGAATTAAATCCGAAACATCACCCAATCTGAGACTAAGAGGCCAAGGAGTTTCCGAACTCGAAAGTTTGGATTCTTGGATGTTGTCCAATGAATCCAGCCCGTCGCCTGACTCTAAGTTCAGGTCTTGAGTGATATCCTCCCCTCTGCGGGTATCCGGCTTGGAGGGATCGGGAATCCGGACGTAGCTAGTCCTTAAGATAGATGAAGGGTCGCCGCACTATCCCTCTACCACGGCAACCTGATGGGTGACTTGGGGAGAGTTAATCTCTCTCAGATCGGGTTTAGGCCCAATCTGGTCATGATCCGTAGCGACTCCCAGGGAGGCATTGCGATCCAAGAGCTCGTTTATGGAAGAGAGCTCCATTGGATCTAACTGCTCGGCGAGTTCCGAGCTGACATGAAGATTTCTTTTGATGGCCCGAGAGGTCATCGTCGGCGCAACAGCCGAACAGGCGGTCATTAGAAAGCCACCTAGCCTGAGAGTTTGGCCGACAGCCAAAGCTCCCTTAGCAACGGTGTCGTCTTTAAAGACGGGATGAGGCATCCTTCCTGATGGCGACGACACAGAGGAACTCTCAATGAAAGCAACAATGTCGGTGTCAAAACCGGCGGATCTCGGGTAGGGGGTCCCGAACTGTGCGTCTAGGCGGATGGTAACAGGAGACAAGGGACACGATGTTTTTGCCTAGGTTCGGGCCCTCTCGATGGAGGTAAAACCCTAATCCTGCTTGATTAATATTGATGATATGGGTAGTACAAGAGTAGATCTACCATGAGATCAAGGAGGCTAAACCCTAGAAGCTAGCCTATGGTATGATTGTTCTACCCTACGGACTAAAAACCCTCCGGTTTATATAGACACCGGAGAGGGTTAGGGTTACACAGAGTCGGTTACAATGGTAGGAGATCTACATATCCGCATCGCCAAGCTTGCCTTCCACGCCAAGGAAAGTCCCTTCCGGACACGGGACGAAGTCTTCAATCTTGTATCTTCATAGTCCAGGAGTCCGGCTGAAGGTATTGTCCGGCTATCCAGACACCCCCTAATCCAGGACTCCCTCAACACCCAATACAATGGTAAATTGTATAGGTGCACTAGTTCGGCGAAGAGATGGTGATACAAGTGCAATATGGATGGTAGATATAGGTTTTTGTAAACTGAAAATATAAAAACAGCAAGGTAACAAGCGGTAAAAGTGAGCGTAAACGGTATTGCAATGATAGGAAACAAGGCCTAGGGTTCATACTTTCACTAGTGCAAGTCCTCTCAACAATAATAACATAGTTGGATCATATAACTATCCCTCAACATGCAACAAAGAGTCACTCCAAAGACACTAATAGCGGAGAACAAACGAAGAGATTATGGTAGGGTACGAAACCACCTCAAAGTTATTCTTTCCAATCAATCTGTTGGGCTATTCCTATAAGTGTCACAAACAGCCCTAGAGTTCGTACTAGAATAACACCTTAAGACACAAATCAACCAAAACCCTAATGCCACCTAGATACTCCATTGTCACCTCAAGTATCCGTGGGTATGATTATACGATATGCATCACACAATTTCAGATTCATCTATTCAATCCAACACAAAGTACTTCAAAGAGTGCCCAAAGTTTCTACCGGAGAATCATGACGAAAACGTGTGCCAACCCCTATGCATAGGTTCATGGGCGGAACCTGCAAGTTGATCACCAAAATATACATCAAGTGGCACGTGATATCCCATTGTCACCACAGATAAGCACGGCAAGACATATATCAAGTGTTCTCAAATCTCTAAAGACTCAAGCCGATAAGATAACTTCAAAGGGAAAACTCAATTCATTACAAGAGAGAAGAGGGGGAGAAGAAACATAAGATCCAACTATAATAGCAAAGCTCGCGATACATCAAGATCGTGCCAAATCAAGAACACGAGAGAGAGAGAGAGAGAGAGAGAGAGAGAGATCAAACACATAGCTACTGGTACATACCGTCAGCCCCGAGGGTGAACTACTCCCTCCTCGCCATGTAGAGCGTCGGGATGATGAAGATGGCCACCGGTGAGGGTTCCCCCCTCCGGCAGGGTGCCGGAACATGGTCCCGAGAGGGTTTTGGTGGCTACAGAGGCTTGCGGCAGCGGAACTCCCGATTTAATCTCTGTTCTGGAAGTTTTACGATACGTAGGTATATATGGGTGCAGGGGGTACGTCGTTGGAGCTACGGGGGCCCCACAAGGTAGGGGGCGCGCCCCCACCCTCGTGAGCAGCTCCCGTATCTCTGACATAGAGTCCAAGTCTATCCGGTGGCTTTCCTTCCAAAAATAACTTCTCCAGTTGATTTCGTTCCGTTTTGACTCCGTCTGATACCTTTTCTTCAAAACACTGAAATAAGCATAAAACAGCAAATCTGGGCTGGGCCTCCGGTTAATAGGTTAGTCCCAAAAATAATATAGAAGTGGATAATAAAGCCCAATATTGCCTAAAACAGTAGATAATATAGCATGGAGCAATCAAAAATTATAGATACGTTGGAGACGGATCAAGCATCCCCAAGCTTAATTCCTGCTCGTCCTCGAGTAGGTAAATGATAAAAAAGATAATTTTTGATGTGGAATGCTAGTTGGCATAATTTTATTGTAATTCTTCTCCATTGTGATATGAATATTCAGATCCGAAAGATTCAAGACAATGGTTCATATTGACATAAAAATAATAATACTTCAAGCATACTAATAAAGCAATTATGTCTTCTCAAAATAACATGGCCAAAGAAAGTTATCCCTACAAAATCATATAGTCTGACTATGCTCCATCTTCACCACACAAAGTATTTAAACCATGCACAACCCCGATGACAAGCCAAGCAATTGTTTCATACTTTGACATTTTCAAAACTTTTTCAATCTTCACGCAATACATGAGCGTGAGCCATGGATATAGCACTATATGTGGAATAGAATGGTGGTTGTGGAGAAGACAAAAAGAGGAAGATAGTCTCACATCAACTAGGCGTATCAACAGGCTATGGAGATGCTCATTAATAGATATCAATGTGAGTGAGTAGGGATTGCCATGCAACGGATGCACTAGAGCTATAAGTATATGAAAGCTCAACAAAAGAAACTAAGTGGGTGTGCATCCAACTCGCTTGCTCACGAAGACCTAGGGCATTTTGAGGAAGCCCATCATTGGAATACACAAGCCAAGTTCTATAATGAAAAATTCCCACTAGTATATGAAAGTGACAACATAGGAGACTCTCTATCATGAAGATCTTGCTGCTACTTTGAAGCACAAGTGTGGTAAAAGGATAGTAGCATTGTCCCTTCTCTCTTTTTCTCTCATTTTTTATTTTTTGTTTTGTTTGGGCCTTTTCTCTTTTTTTATAGCCTCTTTTTTTCTCTTTTTTTTAATTTTTCGTCCGGAGTCTCATCCCGACTTGTGGGGGAATCATAGTCTCCATCATTCTTTCCTCACTTGGGACAATGCTCTAAAAATGATGATCATCATACTTTTATTTTTTCTTACAACTCAACAATTACAACTCGATACTTAGAATAAGATATGACTCTATATGAATGCCTCTGGCGGTGTACCGGGATATGCAATGAATCAAGAGTGACATGTATGAAAGAATTATGAATGGTGGCTTTGCCACAAATACGATGTCAACTACATGATCATGCTAGCAATATGACAATGATGGAGCGTGTCATAATAAACGGAATGGTGGAAAGTTGCATGGCAATATATCTCGGAATGGCTATGGAAATGCCATGATAGGTAGGTATGGTGGCTGTTTTCAGGAAGATATATGGTGGGTGTCTTATACCGGTGAAAAGTGTGCGGTATTAGAGAGGCTAGCAATGGTGGAAGGATGGGTAAAAGTGCGTATAATCCATGGACTCAACATTAGTCATAAAGAACTCATATACTTATTGCAAAAATCTACAAGTTATCAAAGCAAAGTATTACACGCATGCTCCTAGGGGGATAGATTGGTAGGAAAAGACCATCGCTCGTCCCCGACCGCCACTCATAAGGAGGACAGTCAATAAACACCTCATGCTCCGACTTCGTTACATAACGGTTCACCATACGTGCATGCTACGGGAATCACAAACTTCAACGCAAGTATTCTTTAAATTCACAACTACTCAACTAGCATGACTCTAATATTATCACCTCCATATCTAAAAACAATTATCATGCTTCAATCTTTTCTTAGTATTCAACACACTCATAAGAATTTTCTTTTATTAGTCTTGTATGCCTGGCATATTAGAATTAAGCACATTACCATGCTATTTAAGACTCTCAAAATAATCTAAGTGAAGCATGAGAGTTCATCTATTTCTTTAAAATAAAACTACCATTGTGCTCTAAAAGATATAAGTGAAGCACTATAGCAAACAACAAACTACTCCGAAAGATATAAGTGAAGATCGATGAGTAGTCGAATAATTATGCAGCTACGTGAAGACTCTCCCATTTAATAATTTCAGATCTTGATACTTTATTCAAACAGCAAGAAAAGCTAAAGAAAATAAAATGACATGACGCTCCAAGCAAAACACATATCATGTGATGAATAAAAATATAGCTCCAAGTAAAGTTACCGATGAACGAAGACGAAAGAGGGGATGCCTTCCGGGGCATCCCCAAGCTTAGATGCTTGGTTATCCTTGAATATTACCTTGGGGTTCCTTGGGCATCCCCAAGCTTAGGCTCTTGCCACTTCTTATTCCATAGTCCATCGAATCTTTACCCAAAACTTGAAAACTTCGCAACACAAAACTTAACAGAAAACTCGTGAGCTCCGTTAGTGAAAGAAAACAAAACACCACTTCATGGTACTGTAATAAACTCATTCTTTTTTTATATTGGTGTTAAATATACTGTATTCAAACTTCTCTATGGTTTATAAACTATTTTACTAGCCATAGAGTCATCAAAATAAGCAAACAACAGACGAAAAACAGAACCTGTCAAAAACAGAACAGTCTGTAGTAATCTGTAACTAACGCAAACTTCTGGAATTCCAAAAATTCTAAAATAAATTGGTGGACCTGAGGAATTTCTCTAGTAATCATCTGCAAAAAGAATCAACTAAATATCACTCTCCAGTAAAAAGTTAGCTAATCTCGTGAGCGCTAAAGTTTCTGTTTTTTACAGCATGATCATAAAGACTTCACCCAAGTCTTCCCAAAGGTTCTACTTGGCACAAACACTAATTAAAACATAAAACCACATCTAAAAAGAAGCTAGATGGTTTATTTATTCCTAAACATAACCAAAAAGCAAGAAACTAAAATAAAATTGGGTTGCCTCCCAACAAGCGCTATCGTTTAATGCCCCTAGCTAGGCATGATGATTTCAATGATGCTCACATAAAAGATAGGAATTGAAACATAAAGAGAGCATCATGAAGAATATGACTAGCACATTTAAGTCTAACCCACTTCCCATGCATAGGGATTTTGTGATCAAACAACTTATGGGAACAATAATCAACTTGCATAGGAAGGCAAAACAAGCATAACTTCAAGATTTTAAGCACATAGAGAGGAAACTTGATATTATTGCAATATGTAGAAGCATTTGATCCTCTCTCATAATAATTTTCAGTAGCATCATGAATGAATTCAACAATATAACCAGCACCTAAAACATTCTTTTCATGATCTACTTGCATAGAATTTTTACTACTCTCCACATAAGCAAAACTCTTCTCATGAATAATAGTGGGAGCAAACTCAACAAAATAGCTATCATATGGTTGAGAATTAAGATCAAGATGACAACTTTCATGGTTATCATTATTCTTTTGGTAATCACAATAATCATCATAGATAGGAGGCATGCTTTCATCATATTAAATTTTCTCATCAAAGCTTGGGGGACAAAAAATATCATCTTCATCAAACATAGCTTCCCCAAGCTTGTGGCTTTTCATATCATTAGCATCATGGATATTCAAGGAATTCATACTAACAACATTGCAACCATGCTCATCATTCAAAGATTTAGTGCAAAACATTCTATAGATTTCTTCCTCTAACACTTTGGCACAATTTTCTTTTCCATCATACTCACGAAAGATATTAAAGAAGTGAAGCGTATGAGACAAACTCAATTCCATTTTTTAGTTTTCTTTTATAAACTAGACTAGTGCTAAAACAAGAAACAAAAAGATTCGATTGCAAGATCTAAAGATATACATTCACTTACCTAGCCTCCCCGGCAACGGCGCCAGAAAAGAGCTTGATGTCTACTATGCAATCTTCTCCTTGTAGACATTGTTGGGCCTGCAAGTGCACATGTTTATAGGACAGTAGCAAATTTCCCTCAAGTGGATGACCTAAGATTTATCAATCCATAGGAGGCGTAGGATGAAGATGGTCTCTCTCAAGCAACCCTGCAACCAAATAACAAAGAATCTCTTGTGTCCCCAACACACCCAATACAATGATAAATTGTATAGGTGCACTAGTTCGGCGAAGAGATGGTGATACAAGTGCAATATGGATGGTAGATATAGGTTTTTGTAAACTGAAAATATAAAAACAGCAAGGTAACAAGCGGTAAAAGTGAGCGTAAACGGTATTGCAATGATAGGAAACAAGGCCTAGGGTTCATACTTTCACTAGTGCAAATCCTCTCAACAATAATAACATAGTTGGATCATATAACTATCCCTCAACATGCAACAAAGAGTCACTCCAAAGACACTAATAGCGGAGAACAAACGAAGAGATTATGGTAGGGTACGAAACCACCTCAAAGTTATTCTTTCCAATCAATCCGTTGGGCTATTCCTATAAGTGTCACAAACAGCCCTAGAGTTCGTACTAGAATAACACCTTAAGACACAAATCAACCAAAACCCTAATGTCACCTAGATACTCCATTGTCACCTCAAGTATCCGGGGGTATGATTATACGATATGCATCACACAATCTCAGATTCATCTATTCAATCCAACACAAAGTACTTCAAAGAGTGCCCAAAGTTTCTACCGGAGAATCACGACGAAAATGTGTGCCAACCCCTATGCATAGGTTCATGGGCGGAACCTGCAGGTTGATCACCAAAACATACATCAAGTGGCACGTGATATCCCATTGTCACCACAAATAAGCACGGCAAGACATACATCAAGTGTTCTCAAATCTCTAAAGACTCAATCCGATAAGATAACTTCAAAGGGAAAACTCAATCCATTACAAGAGAGAAGAGGGGGAGAAGAAACATAAGATCCAACTATAATAGCAAAGCTCGCGATACATCAAGATCGTGCCAAATCAAGAACACGAGAGAGAGAGAGAGAGAGAGAGAGAGAGAGAGAGAGATCAAACACATAGCTACTGGTACATACCCTCAGCCCCGAGGGTGAACTACTCCCTCCTTGTCCTGTAGAGCGTCGGGATGATGAGGATGGCCACCGATGAGGGTTCCTCCCTCCGGCAGGGTGACGGAACAGGGTCCCGAGAGGTTTTTGGTGGCTACAGAGGCTTGCGGCGGCGGAACTCCCGATCTAATCTCTGTTCTGAAAGTTTTACGATACGTAGGTATATATGGGTGCAGGGGGTACGTCGGTGGAGCTACGGGGGCCCCACAAGGCAGGGGGCGCGCCCCCACCCTCGTGAGCAGCTCCCGTATCTTCTGACGTAGAGTTCAAGTCTATCCGGTGGCTTTCCTTCCAAAAATAACTTCTCCAGTTGATTTCATTCCGTTTTGACTCCGTCTGATATTCCTTTTCCTCGAAACACTGAAATAGGCATAAAACAGCTAATCTGGGCTGGGCCTCCGGTTAATAGGTTAGTCCCAAAAATAATATAGAAATGGATAATAAAGCCCAATATTGCCTAAAACAGTAGATAATATAGCATGGAGCAATCAAAAATTATAGATACGTTGGAGACGTATCAGCTCTCTGGTGTCGCCCCCCCCCCCTTGGGGGCGTCATTCTTGGAGGTGCACAAAGGCTCAAGGGACCGGAGGACGGCTTCTTTGGTGGAGCGGTGCTTCATCTTACACATTGAGGACAACGGATATTGGTGGTGTGACGTTGTGGAGACTCGGCGTCCGATGCGCGGAGATGGACTCACGTAGGAGCATACTGTCTGACGTCATGGTGGCGTCGATGACAGAGAAGCCTTGCAAGGTCAGTGTGTTAGTTTGCTGTGAAGATGGATTGGTGGAAGATGGCGGCGACGATACATGAGAGTGTGTCGGGCCGGTTTGTGCCCCAAACCCAGCATGTGGCGTCGTTGGGGCCTCTGCTTTTAGATGTTAGGCATTTGTGTGATGTCTGTTTGGTATTAGGCTCGCACTATCGGCACCCATTCATCATGCGTATAGGAGTAGCGACAGATGTTGCTAAGATGGTGGCTTCAGACTACCTGATGTACTACTTTATAAGATCTTTGTGAATTATCAATAAAAAGGGTGCATGCATCGCCGAGATACAGAGGCCGGGGGTAATCCTCCTTTCTGAAAAAAAAAAGAATCCCATAGGAGCAACTTCACAACCACACTGCCATCAGGCGCGATATCTTTGCACACATGGCAACCAAGCTAGCAAAATTCATTTGAAGAAAAATCAGGCAAAAACAAAGAAAAACAATTTGAATGTTCAAAAAGTATATTGTGCTCTTTAGAAACTCGATTTCAATAAAAATCTTATTAAATTAATATTTGGAAGAAACATCTCAAAGATAATAATACTATTAGTAAATGAAAAAATATAGAATTCTTAAAAAGGAAATGTTCCTACAAATTTGTTCCAAAATATGGGAATTTGTAAATGAGAACTAGATAAACTTTGGTAATTTTACATGATTTCCAGAGTATTTGTTAATTATTGTGCATTTTGTAGAGTCCTTATAAATTTGGTATATTGAAATGTTCATTTCTGATTTTTTGTAGAGTTCTTTTTGTATTGATTGGACTGCCAAACAAGTACATAGTTGCTACCATGTCAACATCAAAAGTGGTTTTAGTGGAGGAATGGGCTAAATCTAGACTGTTTTGACACTAAAGCGACCGAACTTGGACCTTGACAATAATTGAGAACCAAATATATACTTTTTCCAAATATAATTATGTTTGGCAAAATGGCAGTGAAATAGGATAGAACAAATAATTCATCCAAGAACAAAAACGATTTGGACTACAGCTACAAGCTAAGCTAACATGATCCAAAAACGACAAGGTCTAGAGCTACAAGGTAAGCTAAGGTTGTCTATAGCTTGAGCTTCTTACCACCTTGTCCACTGATAATCGGACCATTACCAATATTCTCATATAGGACCAACTTCACCAGCACATGGCCATTACGCATGAAACCAACACAAGCGTGGTTCTGTACACATGGCCACCCAGTTAGCCAAAATTCTAGAAAAGTTCAGAATTTATTGATTAAAAAATAAAGTAATTTTAAGACAAATCAAGCAAAATGATTAAAATGTTCAAAATGTTTAAAAAATATATGTATGCTTTTTTGAAAACTTGGTTTTAATAAAAAATGTATTAAATGAATATTTGAAAGAAACATCATAATGATAATAATACATTATTTACAAGAAAAAATAGAACATATATGGACTTCTTAGAAAATGGAGTGTTCCAGAAATGTTCTTCAAAAATATTAGAATTTAGAAATAAAACTATTTTTTTACTAAATTCCATGGTTTTCCATAATTTTGCCAAATTTCATAGTTTCTAGAGTATTTTCTATTGTTATGCATGTTTAGAGTTCTTAGGGCATTTCCAACACCGACCCCTAAATAGCCCGCAACCGTCCAGGTCCTTATCTTATTAGTTACTAGGACATTGTTACCCCGTCCCGTTGTGTCTCGCTTTAACCACGGGTACAAACCCTTGTGGTGCGTCGATCATATCTTCTTAGGGAGTACTATTTTGATTCAATGCATAATCTTTTTTTTTCTTTCGTTTTGGAACGAAGGCTTTCACCCAGCTTGAAAGTAATGAGGATAAAACCATATAGACCAATGTACAACCAGTAACTCAATGTCATCCATAAGTACAAAATCCCTACCATGTCATCCATAAAAAGTATTTTAGTGGATGAACGAGCCAATTCTAGACGATTTTGTCACTTAAGCGACACAGTTTAGCTGCACATCAGTCAGCTGATGCGAATTCGGCGTCAATCGATTTCTAAATGAATGAAGAAAGGAGATGTGTCCAGAGGTTGAAGAAGACTGTGGCCATTGATTTTCCATCCAACGGTGCAAAAATCGACTGACCTCAAACCAAAAATTCAGCTGACTGATTTCTAGCCATTCCCACCAAATATGTTTAGCGTTGTTATCAAGAGACAAAACTTAGACTTTACCGATAGTTAAGAACCAAAGATATACTTCCCTTTCCTAAATAGGATTATGTTTGACTTTCAAGTTTTGGAGGAAGCGCTAAGTGAGCTGGCGTTTCTAAGGAAGGCATAAAAAATCTCTTTAGCCAAAGGCAATTTTGTCACTAATTTCTTGCCGCATTTTGCCCTCGATGAACCTGCCGAAATTTCCTTAAAAAAAGAAAGAAAAGAAAACGCACACACACCACGCTAAATTGACGGGCACTAGGCAGCGTACGGAACCTTACAAGCTCAGATTCAATTTAGGACTGACGAGGCATGCACAAACAGCGGATGCGTCGCCATGTATACTCCTGTGAGTAGGATTGTTTCGCAGGCAAAGCAACAAGGGATGGTGGCGCAGTTGGCTAGCGCGTAGGTCTCATAGCTAACAGCGAGTGATCCTGAGGTCGAGAGTTCGAGCCTCTCTCACCACACCTGAAATGACCATCGTTGTGATGAAACGCTCACTGGCAACTTGGGTCGCCATATATGCACCTGAATCATCAGGTGAAACGAGCATCTCTGAACCGTACAGTTAGTTGGTGGCGTAAGGCACTACTGTACGTGTAGGCCAGGTTTCGTCCTGGTAGGCTAACCGTACACAGAGCCGTCGACATCGCGGACGTAGGCAAGCAAAGCAGGGTGGCGACGGCACGCATGTCGCCGTCGATCAGCTGCCTCACTGGTCACTGCTAAAGCCCAGACCGATCCGTCGACCGCGATATGAACTGGCGTCAGTTCGGCGCATGTCCCGGTTTCTGCATGTCTGCGTTGGTTGCGAATTATTGCGGCTCGCTGGCTTGCAGTTTTCGGTTCGCGCCAAAGCTTGTAGATGCTCAATAACTCAAATATGTACGACCCATTTTCTTTTCTAGCCATGTGGCCTAAAAATGTTATTGTATTCCTCCGTCTGAAAATACTTGTCACAGAAATGGATACAAATAGATGTATCTAGAATTAAAATACATCTAGATACATTCATTCCTGAGACAAGTATTTTCGGACGGAGGAAGTATCTAGTACTGGTACCACAGCAACAGAGGTCAATGAGGGCAACGTTATCTTGATAAGTTGGAGAAGAAAACACCAGGCATAGTACTACGAGTAGCTATCGTATGGATCCCATTTTTGGTACTCCAAAGCGTAATGGAGAACTAGTAGGAATCCAATAAGTTCTTAAAATTCATTTCTCAATCTTTCGGAGGGATGCAATAAGCTAGCTTGTCGGTTTCTAGACAAAAGGAACACTGAAAGCGAAATAGTAGTATCCTTTTAACAAGTATAATTCCGCACTACTTATATATGAGTGTCATGCTGCAAAGTGTAATGGAGGTTGGAGAGGAAGTGAGTAGCAAGCCAAAATGCTGGAGGGAAAGCAAGGGAATGATCCCTAGAAACGTATCCATGCATGCGTTGGGATGCACTGACACCCGATCTGTCGGGGCAAGCTGGTTCTTGGGTAAGTTCCATGCAGATGAACCAGGTCGGGAAGTCGTCCTCGTGCAGGATGTGCATGGACGTACGCGTGCCACCTCACCTCACCCTCCGGTGTGCAGTCCAGTAGCTAGGCAACTACTCTGATTTGCTGATCCGGAGGCCTATAGTGCTCCTGCTTTTTTTAGAAAAAAGGAAAAACAAATGGAGCGATAAGGGGGCCTTTCTTTATTTAGCAGGTGCAAACACCACCACTTTGGATCGATCGGATGAATGCCACCAGTAAAAATGAATTCACACGAATTGCTTTTTTCTTGTGTCTCGCTCATGACTGATCCTTCCATTCCTGCGAATGACACTACTGTAAATGGGGCTACTTAATTACCACTTGCACAACATTATGCTAACTAAATGGTTGTATAAACTATTTAGCGAGAAAGGTGTTTGACATTCTAAAAAAAAGGTGTTTGACAAGAGTTGCTGCATAAAAAATACCTAAACTCCAAATCTTCAAAACGTTATCTTAAGTGGATGTTAAGCCTGCCGATTCATTATTTTGGAGGGGCTTAATGAAGGTCAGGTCATCCTTTTTTTAGAGAGATTCATCTAAGGTTGGTGACAGCGAATCAACGAGTTTTCCAAAAGATGCCTGGTTGGGTGACACTTCATTTGCTCTATAATACCCGACCTTGTATAATATTGTGTTCAAAAAAGAGGATTTTGTGGCTTCTATTCTTGAGGCTACCCCTTTGAACATCCAATTTCTCAGAGCATTAGTGGGTCGCATCAGGTATGCCACTGAGGTACTTTCGGTAAACCGGTGGCAGGCATGCCCCTCCCTCGTTTGTGCAGGGCCTAGGCATGCCACAAGGATATCACAAAGAATTTCCCATGCCGCTGATACGTCTCCAGCGTATCTATAATTTTTTATTGTTCCATGCTATTATATTATCTGTTTTGGATGTTTTGTATGCATTAATATGCTATTTTATATTATTTTTGGGACTAACCTATTAACCTCGAGCCCTGTGCCAGTTTCTATTTTTTTCTTGTTTTTGAGTTTTGCAAAAAAGGAATACCAAACGGAGTCCAAACGGAATAAAATCTTCGCGGTGATTTTTCTTGGACCAGAAGACACCCCAGAGACTTGGAAATCAAGTCGGAAGAGCCACGAGGCGGCCACAAGTGGCGAGAGCGCGCCCAGGGGGTAGGGCGCGCCCAGGGGTAGGGCGCGTCCCCTGCCTTGTGGGCCCCTCGTGACTCCCCTGACCTAATTCTTTAGCCTATATATTCACATATATTCCCAAACCATCAGAAGTATTCACGAAAACACTTTTTCACAACCGCAAACTTCTGTTCCCATGAGATCCCATCTAGGGGTCTTTTCCGGCATACTGCCGGAGGGGGATTCGATCATGGAGGGCTTCTACATCAACTCTATTGCCCTTCCGATGAAGCGTGAGTAGTTTACCACAGACCTACGGGTCCATAGCTAGTATCTAGATGGCTTCTTCTCTCTCTTTGATTCTCAATACCATGTTCTCCTCGATGTTTTTGGAGATCTATCCGGTGTAATCTTCTTTTGCGGTGTGTTTGTCGAGATCCGATGAATTGTGGATTTATGATCAGCTTATCTATGAATATTATTTGAATCTTCTCTGAATTCTTTTATGCATGATTTGGTACTTTGCAATTCTCTTCGAACTATCGGTTTGGTTTGGCCAACTAGATTGGTTTTTCTTGCATTGGGAGAAGTGCTTAGCTTTGGGTTCAATATCGCGGTGTCCTTTCCCAGTGACAGTAGGGGCAACAAGGCACATATTGTATTGTTGCCATCGAGGATAAAAATATGGGGTTTACACCATATTGCTTGAGTTTATTCCTTTACATATTGTCATCTTACTTAATGTGCTACTCTGTTCTTCATGAACTTACTACTCTAGATGCACGCAGGAGTCGGTCGATGTGTGGAGTAATAGTAGTAAATGCAGAATCGTTTTGGTCTACTTGACACGGACGTGATGCCTATATTTCATAATCATTGCCTTAGATATCATCATAATTTTGAGCTTTTCTATCAATTACTCGAAGTCAATTGCAAGAAACCACCACATTTGCGGCTAGGTTTGCAGGAAACCACCAACTTGTTAATCCGTTGCAGAAAACAACGAAATATCTGTTAAGTCGTTGCAAAAAGCACTGATCAGATGATTTGGCCCGTTTAATCACTTTCTTACAAGTGGGGCCAGATTGTAAGGAATTGACTTAGTAAAAAATAACACATACAAATGTCGGCCCCGGCTAGGGCCAAAAGCGCCGCCGGTGAGATGTTGAATGCGTGTCGTGCGAGCGGTGGGGAGCGGGTGGAGCGGCGACGACCGGAGGAGGACCCGTCCTCGTGGTGGTGCCTCCCCTTGCGGCCGGAGTTCTATCAGACCATGGCGGCCGGTGAGGAGATGGACGAGGGGAGCAGGAGCGGCGAGGATGAACTAGGGTTTGGTGTCGGGGCTTGAGGAGGTACGCGGGGACCGGAGTGGAAGCGTGGACTGGTCGGTCCACGGCTTTCACATTTAAAAGGACGGCGACCGTTGTTCATGGGTGGCTGGCAGGTGGGTCCGTGCAATCGTGTGCATAAATGTGGGAGGTAGGAGGTTGGTGGGCGGCCGACGGGCGGGTCCAAGGCAGACAAGAAGTGGGCGCGTGGACGTCCGTTCGGTGTCCATGTGGACGCAAACTAGACACAAGTTTGCACTAGAAGTGAGTCGAGCCGGACGCCAAACGAACGTTTATTGCGGATGGTGTCGTGCGTTGCGTCGTTGCTTCTGTCTGTTTGAGTTAAAACGGACACGACCGAATATAATGGGTCTAGCGTTGGAGTTGACCTTAATTCCACGTACATGAATGGAGGAAGAAAATGGAAGGGGCATGTAACGTAGGGGCTTGCACGTACAGAGCAACGAAGACAGCTGGTCGGCTCTACACTTCGTTCTCAGCAAGAAGTGTGCTGTGCATGCAGAGAGAGAGAGAGAGAGAGAGAGAGAGAGAGAGAGAGAGAGAGATTGCACACGTACGTGACGCGGCCGGTAGCTTACAAGCTTGGATCTGTTAGTAGTGAGACCGGCGCCATGATTTCGTGGCCGTTAAGCTTGTTGGTTGTTTCGGTTGGCGTCCGGTCGGGTGTCTGAAGTGCAGTCCGTTGCGTTGCCGGCGCCGGCTGCACACCGTGTCGCTAAGCTGCCAGTGGTAACGAACCAAGGCTTGATTAGCTTCCGGGCACACGGCTCCGGCGAGCGGCAGAGCAGCGCAACCGACTCGCCGCAACTGGGTGGCCCACGCACGCACACCGGCTTGTTGCCCACAGCTAGCATGCATGCGAAATTGGCAAATTGCTTGTGTCTTGGACTATTTGGATCGCACGAAAAATGCTCGGGTGTTCCGACACAAGTGTGCGCCGCCGGCCATTCTCCTTAACATCATCCTAGAGGAGGCCAAGCTTTGGGTTACCGCGGGTGCTAAAAAGTTAGGGCTAATTATTTTGCGTGAGTAATTGTCATGCCGTGTATGTGGGTCACCTGTAACACTCTAAACTCTCTTTTTATTTAATGGATGAGGCAAATCTTATGCCTCCATTTCAAAAAAAGAATTTGGCAAATTGCCTAATAAGCTTAGGCCTAAAAATACCGCGTCCAAATTACACGATGTATAAATGCCAGGTCGTTATCTTATCAGCTAGGACATTGTTACCCCATTTCGTCTCGCTTTAGCCACGGGTACCAACCCTTGTGGTGTGTCGATCGTATCTTCAACTATTTTGATTTAGTGCATAATCTTTTTCTCTTTTCTTCTGGAATCGAAGGCTTTCACCCAGCTTTAAAGTAATGCCCATGATGATAAAGACATATATGGCAACTTACAACCAGCAACTCGACGTTAGGGATATCAGCTTACGAGGTAAAACACTTGGAAAAAGGGAGAAAAATGACACCCAAAAACAGAAACGACAAGGACTAGAGCTACAAGCTAAGCCATAGAAGGTTGTGCAGCCTGAGCTTCTTGCCACCTTGTCCACTGATAAGCAAAGGGCATCATCACCAAGAATCACATAGGAGCAACTTCACAAGCACACCGCCATCACACACGAGATCTTTGCACACATGGCAACCAAGCTAGCAAAGTTCATTGAAAACTAAACTCATTTGAAGACAAATCGGGCAAAAACAGAGAAAAACAATTAGATGTTCAAAAAGTATATTGTGCTCATTAGAAACTCGAATTCAATAAAAATCATATTAAATGAATATTTGAAAGAAACATCTCAAATATAATAATACAATAATTAAATGAAAAAAATATAGAATACTTAAAAAGGAAATATTCCTACAAAATTGTTCCAAAATATGTGAATTTGTAAATGAGAACTAGATAATAAACATTGGTAATTTTACATGATTTTCATAATTTTACCAACTTTTGTAATTTCCAGAGTATTTCTTAATTATTGTGCATTTTGTGGAGTTCTTATAAATTTGCTATATTGAAATGTTCATTTCTAATTTTTGTAGAGTATTTTTTTGGTGTTGATTGGACTGCCAAACAAGTACACAATTGCTACCACGTCAACATTCAAAGTGGTTTTAGTGGAGGAATGGGCTAAATCTAGACGCTTTTGACACTAAAGCGGCCAACTTGGACCTTGACAATACTTGAGAACCAAATATATACTATTTTCAAATAGTATTATGTTTGGCAAAATGACAGTGAAATAGGATAGAACTAATAATTCATCCAAGAACAAAACGATTTGGACTACAGCTACTAGCTAAGCTAAGATGATCCAAAAACAACAAGCTAAGCTAAGGTTGTCTACAGCTTGAACTTCTTGCTACCTTGTCCACTGATAATGCATGAAACCAACGCGAGCCGTGGTTCTGTACACATGACAACCCAGTTAGCCAAAATTCTAGAAAACTTTAGAAAAAATCTACTAATTTGAAGAGAAATCAAGAAAAATGATTAAAACGTTCAAAATGTTTAAAAATTATATGTATGCTTTTTTGAAAACTTGGTTTTAATAAAAATGTATTAAATGAATATTTGAAAGAAACATCATAATGTTAATAATACAATAAGTACAATGAAAAAATAGACATATATAGAATTCTTAGAACATGGAGTGTTCCGGAAAAGTTCTTCAAAAATATGAGGATTTTGAATTTTTTTTTACTAAATTCCATGATTTCCATAAGTATACCGAATTCCATAGCTTCTAGAGTACTTTATTATTATTATGCATGTTTAGAGTTCTTAGGGCATCTCAAACACCGACCCCCAAACAGCCCGCAACCGTCCATGTCCTTATCTTATCAGTTACTAGGACATTGTTACATCGTGACACGGTGTCTTGCTTTAGCCACGGGTACAAACCCATGTGGTGCGTCGATCGTATCTTCTTAGGGAGTACTATTTTGATTCAATGCATAATCTTTTTTCTTTCCTTTTGGAACGAAGGCTTTCACCCAGCTTGAAAGTAATGATGATAACGACATATAGACCAACGTACAACCAGTAACTCGATGTTAGTGATATAAGCTTACGAAGTAAAACACTTCCAAAAAGGGAAGAAAAATGACACCCAAAAACATGAACGACAAGGACTAGAATTACAAGTTAAGCAAGTACTCCCTCCGTCCGGAAATACTTGTCATCAAAATGGATAAAAGGGGGTGTATCTAGACGTATTTTAGTTCTAGATACATGTCTTTTTATCCATTCTGATGACAAGTATTTTTGGACGGAGGGAGTATGATCTAGAGAGGGTTGTTGCCACCTTGTCCACTGATAAGCAAAGGGCCATCACCAAGATTCCCATAGCACGGGGTGTACACACACTGTGTTTTTGTACACATGGCAACACAGTTAGCAAAAAATAATACTAACAAAAGTCACAAAACTTGAAGTTTTTCCTTTGTTGAAAACTCAACTAATTTGAAGACAAATCAGGCAAAAAAACAAAATAAAATGCTTGGAATGTTTGAAAAGTATATGTGTCCTCTTTTAGAAACTCATTTTTAGTAAAAAAAAATCATATTAAATGAAGATTTGAAAGAAACATCATAACGACAATAAGATGATAAGTAAATGAAAAAAGAAATTATGCATAATTCATAAAAGGGAATGTTTATGAAAAGTTGTTCAAAAATATTGGAATTTTTAAATGAGAAATAGGAAAAACTTTAGTAATTCTACTAAATGCCATGGTGTCCATAATTTTACCTAGCTTTGTGTGGTTTCCTGGGTATTTTTTTAATTATTATGCATTTTTAAGAGTTCCTATAACTTTGGTATATTGGAATGTTCATTTCTGATTATTATTTTTACCTCTCCCCCGCCCTTCCTCATTGTTTCTCTTTTGTGTTGCTTGGACTGCCAAACAGGTACAAATAGCTACCATGTCAACATTAAAAGTGGTTTAAGTGGAGGAATTCTAGACGGTTTTGACACTAAAGCGACCAAACTTGGACCTTGACAATAACTGAGAACCAAATATATATTTTTTCCAAATAGAATTATGTTTGATAGAATGACAGTGAAATAGGATAGAACTAATAATACATCAAAGAACAAAAATGATAAGGACTAGAGCTATAAGCTAAGCTAAGATGGTCCAAAAACGACAAGGTAGAGCTACAAGGTAAGCTAAGGTTGTCTATTGCTTGAGCTTCTTGCCACCTTATCTACCGACGATCGGACCATCACCAAGATTCCAATAGAACCAACTTCACCAACACACTGCCATCAGGTAGGAGACCAACACGAGTCGTGGTACTATACACATGGCAACCAAGTTAGACAAAATTATAGAAAACTTGAAAATTTCCCTTCATTGGAAAATCAACTAAGTTGAAGATAAATCGCGTGAAATAGATTAAAATGTTTGGAATGTTAAAAAAGTATGTGTACAGTATTTAGGAAACTTGGTTTCAATAAAAAAGGTATTAAATTAAGATTTGAAAGAAACGTCATAATGATTAATACAATAAGTTCAAGAAAAAATAAAACATATATAGACTTCTTAGAAAATGTAGTGTTCCAGAGAAGTTGTTCAAAAATATGAGAATGTTGAAATACTTCTTTTACAAAGCTCCTGGGTTTTCCATAATTTTCCCAAATTATGTAGTTTCTAGAGTATTTCCTATTATTATGCATGTTTGGAGTTCTTATGATGTTTTGTATATTGAAAATTCTATTTTTCTATTTTTTGCATCTATCTCCCTCCCTTCTCATGGGTTTCTTTCTATTGATTGGATTTCCAAACAAGTGCAAAATCACTACCATGTCATATAAAAGGTATTTTTGTGGACGAACGAGCCAATTCTAGAAGGTTTTGTCACTTAAGCGACAACCAAATATGTTGATTGTTGTTATCAAGAGACATAACTTGGACTTTGCCAATAGTTAAGAACCAGAGATATACTTCCCTTTTCTAAATAGAATTATGTTTGATGGAATGGAATATCCTTTTTCGATTGGGTATGGCTTCAACCATTCCTGGGCCCGCCAACAAGTCAGCCGTAGACATATTTTACTTAACGTTTGTATAATCAACATTCCAAGTTTTCATTGCAAACCCCGAGATATTATTACTACGAAAGATAACCAAAGATCAAAAGGTCTGGTTCAATATTATATTGCTTCATCGGACCAGGGGAAATTGCCAAAGCATTTGATGATTGACACATTTGAATATAAAGGACTTGTAAATAAAATCCTAGATAGGAAGTGGGTCGGTCTCAAAATAAATGAGTTGTTAGTTGTAGAATATTACTCTCGTCAGACTTGAACTTAACGGAAAAAAAGGAAAGGTTCATAGAATTTCTTCCCCTTCCCTTTTCCCCAAACTAAATCGCCCTAAAACCATTAAAGTCTTATTTTCCCATCAACTAGCTAAAATTGACCAACTCTAGGATTAGGATCCGTTTTTCCTTTTTCCTCTATGTGTATTTAACATACCACTATAATTTGCTATATAGAATTTAAGCAAAACAAGATAGAATTAGTGCTCATAGGAAGGTCAGGAAACCTTGAAGATGAGCTCTGGCCGAGCAGAATGGAGATGAGAAAACACTCTAGATGTCCAGCATATGCTTATTAAATCAAGAGTTTACAGTAACTATGCTTGTTTTAGCAGTAAAGTCACATTAGAATTTCAAAAGAAAAAAGATAAGTCACATTAGGCTTGGTGTCCAAGCTTTAATTTCCTGTCCATCCTCTAAGGAAGGCATAAAAAGTCTCTTTAGCCAAAGGCGATAGCGATTTTGTCAATCATTTCTTGCCCCATTTTGCCCTCGATGAACCTGCCGAAATTTCCTTAAATAAAGAAAGAAAAGAAAACACAAACACAAACACACACACACACACACACACACACACACACACACAACACACACACACACCACGCTAAATTGACGGGCATTAGGTAGCATATGGAACCCTGCAAGCTCAGATTCCATTTAGGATTGGCCATGCGCGTGGTCGAACTTGGTCGCAACCACGTCTCTCTACGGTCTGCGTCGCCATGTAATCCTGGGAATTAAGGCCCTGTTTGTTTCATAAGTCCCAGGACTTTTTTAAATCCCAACTTATAAATCATAAGTTCCTACCTGTTTGTTTACAGGGACTTATAAGTCCCGAGTCCCTACCTGTTTGTTTACAGGGACTTATAAGTTGATAAAACACTTGTCCCATGGGCTCGACCTCCACCGCGTCCGGTGACCTGCGACACGGTTCTCCCACGCCCTATCACGCCTCCCTCAACGGCAGCTGCGCCCGGGGCGACGAACGGACGCAGGTGAGAGCCGGCTCGGCCTCCGAAGTTCAGAGACCGTGCTCGGCCTCCTCCGCCCTGAGACACGGGCCTCCCACGACCAGGTCCAGTAGGAGGAACACCATGGCCGGCGGACTGGTCGAAGAGGAGTTGCTGGTACGAGCCCAACTCCGGGAAGTCGTCGACGTTGTGGTTGAGATCCAATGATCCCATTCCCCTCCCAAGATTTCCCCCAGCGGATAAGCCCCGCGATGCCTGATGATGCGCGTGGAACTGAGACAAGAAGGGGATCCGGTCCTCCTCATCGTCGGCCATGGCGGCGGCGCTTCTGGGTACTGGGGGCGGCGGCGATTTTGGGTGCTGGGGGCGGCGGCGGAAGGAGCGAGGGGGGGGGGGGGCAGGAGCGATGCGGGGGTAGGAGCGATGCGGGGCGGGACAGGAGCGAAGCGGTGCGGGGCCTGGGATCGATGGATAAGTCCCAATAAGCTCCTCCATGAGAGTCTTTTTTGATAAGTCCCAAATCATCACTTTAAGTCCCTATAAGTCCCTCCTGTTTGGTTTAGATGGGACTTATAGGGACTTATTTAAGTCCCAAAAGCAATAAGTCCCTTGAAACAAACGGGGTCTAAGCATGCATCCATGATTGTACGGGCCTGTTGCTACCAAATAGGATTGTTTCGATTGTATCACAACAAAGGGTTGGTGGCGCAGTTGGCTAGCGCGTAGGTCTCATAGCTAACAACGAGAGTGATCCTGAGGTCGAGAGTTCGAGCCTCTCTCACCCCACCAAAATATGGCCATCGTAGTGATGAAACGCTCAATGGCAACTTGGGTCGCCACGTGTACACCTGAATCATCAGGTGAAACTGAGCATGTCTGAACCTGGTCTTGTTCTTTTTTCCCTATCTTGTTTCGACTGGTGGTTGGTTTACTGAGCTACTGCACTATCTCACGATGCAATCCTACCTAAGTTCTGTAGTGCTACAGTGTTTGTTTTTGAAACAGCATGTTCTCTGACGGAAGAGGATTCTCACACTTGTATGTGGTAAGTTATCTGAACTTCAACCAAAGAAAAGTTATCTGAACTTACCAATTGAGTTGCAGACCTACGTACAGTTAGGTGGTGCCGTAAGGCGGACTGTAGGCTAACCGTACGCAGAGTCATCGACGTCGCAGACGCAAGCAAGCAGGCTAGGGTGGCGACCGCACGCACGTCGCCGTCGATCAGCTAAAGCCCAGACCGATCCGTGTACCGCGATATGAACTGGCGTCAGTTCAGCGCATGTCCCGTTTTGTGCATGTCTGCGTTGGTTGGCGAATTACTGGTTTGAACTGGCGTCACTAGCTTGCAGTTTTCGGGGGGCTATGTTACGTGTGTTTGCACTAGCTCTTGTAGATGCTCAATAACTCAAATATGTACTACCCCAACAGAGGTCAATGAGGGCAACGTTATCTTGATTAGTTGGGAGAAGAAAACAGCATGCATAGTACTACGAGTAGCTATCATATGGATCCCATTTTTGGTACTCCAAAGCGTAATGGAGGAACTAGTAGGAATCCAATAAGTTCCATAAAAAATATTTCTCAATCTTCCGGAGGGATCCAATAAGCTAGCTTGTCGGTTTCTTGACAAAGGGAACACTCAAAGCAAAATGGCAGTATCCTTTTCACAAGTATAATTCCCACACTACTTATTTATGAGTGTCTTGCTGCAAAGTGTAATGGAGGTTGAGTACCAAGCCAAAATGCTGGAGGAAAGCACGGGAATGATCCCTTAAAACGTATCCATGCGTTGGGATGCACTGACACCCGATCGGCCGGGGCAAGCTAAGCTCTGGGTGAGTCCATGCAGACGAACCGGGCCGGGAAGTCGTCCTCGTGCAGGATGTGCATGGACGTACGCGTGCCACCTCACCTCACCCTCCGGTGTGCAGGCCAGTAGCTAGGCAACTGCTCTGATTTTGTTAGAAAAAAAAAGAAAAAAAAAACGAATGGAGTGATAAGGGGGCCTTTCTTTGTTCAGCAGGTGCAAACACCACAACTTTGGATCGATCGGATGAATGCCACCAGTAAAAAAGAATTCACACGAATTGCCTTTTTCTTGTGTCTCGCTCATGACTGATCCTTCCATTCCTGCGAATGACACTACTGTAAATGGGGCTACTTAATTACTTCCTCCGTCCGGATTTATTAGGCCTAAAAACAACTTCTCTTAGACCAAGACACATAGTAATTTGCTCACATTAATTCTTCTATTCCACTCTTAATGCACTCTCTCACATGCATGCAGCCAATGAAAAAGTACGCATGAAGTGTATTAATTTTTCAATCATGGCACCAACAACAATGACTTTCAATGCAACCAATGAAATGGTTGCATGCATGCATCTTTCCAAAACGGGGCCTTATAAAAAGGGACATGCTTGTGATGCTGAGAGGCCTAATAAACCCGGACGGAGGGAGTATCACTTGCACAACATTGTGCTAATTAAATGGTTGTATAAACTATTACCGAGAAAGGTGTTGGACCAGAGTTGCTGCATAACAAATACCTAAATTCCTAAACGTTATCTTAAGTGAATGTTAAGCCTACAGATTCATTATTTTGGAGGGGCTTAATGAAGGTCAACTCATCCTTTTTTTAAAGAGATTCATCAGTGTTTTATTTCTACGTAAGTGTTTGGGCGATGAGCCGGGCAGCTGGGTGGTGGAGTGTAGGCGACCATCAGTGCTAACGAAGAAAAGGTGAGCAAGGGGTTTGGGCGATGAACGAAGAGAAGTGGGGAGTAATTGTCACCTCGTCTCGTCCATCATGAAAAAAAAATCGATTTGAGCTTCCCACTCACCGAAGCCCAGCAGTGCTTTGAAGATCTGTGCGGGCCAGAATTTTGACGCAACCGAGGCAAACAAGCAATCTAAATTTGCATCCACAGGCATGAGTCATGAGTGAGCTGCATGCATGCGACATACCCAACACACCTGTTGACGTCCGGTCGGGTGCCGGACGTGCAGGCCGTTGCGTTGCCGACGCCGGCTGCACACCGTGTCGCTACCTGCCAGTGGTAAGTGGTAACGAACCAAGGCTTGATTAATTAGCTTCCGGGCACACGGCTCCGGTGAGCGGCAGAGCAGCGTAACCGACTCGCCGCAACTGGGTGGCCCTCGCGTTTCGCCTCCCCGGCCACGCACGCATACCGGGTTGTTGCACACAGCTCTCATGCATGCGAAATTGGCAAACTGCCTAGAAATACTGCGTCCTTTTAATGACAGGACGTAGAAATGCCAGGTCGTTATCTTATCAGATAGGAGATTGTTACCCCTTGCGTCTCGATCGCCTTTTTTCTAGCCACAGATGCAAGGTAGTGTGTCGTATCTTCAAGTATTTTGATTCGGTGAATAATCTTTTTTCTTTCTTTTGGAACCAAGGCTTTCGATCACCTGGCTTTAATATAATGATGATAAAGACACATAGACCAACTTACAACCAGTTACTTGATGTTAGGTATATCGGCTTACGAAATAAAACACTTGGAAAAAGGGAGAAAAATGACACCCTAAAGCAAAAAAAACGACATGGACTAGAGCTACAAGCTAAACCAGGATGATCTAGAGAAGGTTGTCCGCAGCTCTTGAGGTTGTTGCCACCTTGTCCACTGATAAGCAAAGGGCCATCACCAAGATTATCATAGGACCAACTTCACATGTACACCGCCATCAGGCACGAGACCTACACACGCCGTGTTTTTGTACACATGGCAACCCAGCTAGCAAAAAAAAAAAACTACTCCCTGATGCATATTAGTTGTCGCACCTTTGGTACAACTTTATACACTAGTAGAAAAGGGGGCAATGGTCCAGGGTGGGTTAGCCCATTAGTCCCGGTTCAATCTAGAATCTGGACCAATGGGGGCATTGGACCCGGTTCGTGAGCCCAGGGGGCCGGCCGGGCCACGTGGGCCATTGGTCCCGGTTCGTCTGGACCTTTTGGTCCCGGTTGGTGGGACGAACCGGGACCAATTGGCCTCGCTCCTGGCCCACCACCATTGGTCCCGGTTGGTGGCATGAACCGGGACCAAAGGTGCCCATTTAGTCCCGGTTCATGCCACGAACCGGGACCAATGGTGCAGCCTATATATACCCCTCGCGCCGGAGCAGAGCACTCAGTGCTCTGTTTTTTTGTGCCGGCGAGAGGAGGGGCTTTAGGTGCTCTAGCTCACCTCCTATGCACATGAGGTGTTCGATGAAATGCCCGAGCCACACTAGTTAAGCTTTCTCCTCTCGAAGCTCGACCTCAAAGCTCCATTTTCCTCGAGATTTGTCTAGATTTAGCGGTCCGTCACGCCCCACCCCTGTCTTCACCGCCGTCGATCACCCGCGCCGATCTCATCACCGACACCACCGTGGTGAGCCTCTTGCTCTTATCTTCTTTGTGAAAGGAAAAATATTCTTACTTGTATGTTTAGATAGATACTTGTATCATTTTCTTACTTTTATTATTGCATCTTATATACTGCGATGGTTTTGGTATCCGCCCCCGTCGGCCCTCTTCCTGTCTATGATTCGGATGTGGTATATATATTAATCTTTATAACTATTGGTTCATTTATTGTTTATAATAATTATGCGGACCAACGTGACATAGATTTTATTTATCTAGGATGTATGTGAACCGGAAATTCCAACCGACCCTATTGTCGAGAGGTTAAATTTAGTTGAAGAAGAAAACAATTTCTTGAAGGAAAAAATAAAAAAAATTGAGGAGGAGAAGATGATATTGGAGTTGCATGTTGCGGATGTCGTCGATGATCACAAGATCAAGATGGATGCAATGCGCTTGAAGATTAGAAAGATTAGAAAATATGCCATTCATACCGAGGCTTGGTATCATTATGCCGTTGGATCAATTGTTACCTTGGTTGCGATTATGATCGCCTTTGTTTTAATTAATGTATGGTTTAATTAATTAGATGCTCTGGAGAGCTATATGTTGTTAGATGAGAACTATGTATGTACTTTGCTTTTAATGCATGTGATGATGAACTTCTATTAATTTGGACACTTAATTATATATAATGCACGCAGATGAACTGGCAATGGATGTACGGTGACAGACACACCTCCGAGTACATTAAGGGCGTGCATGAGTTTCTCGATGCGGCTCAGGCAAATAAGCAGAATGGTTTTATGTGTTGTCCATGCCCTGATTGTGGGAATACGAAGTCTTACTCTGACCGGAAAATTCTTCACACCCACCTGTTCTACAAGGGTTTCATGGCACACTATAATGTTTGGACGAGGCACGGAGAAATAGGGGTTATGATGGAAGACGACGAAGAAGAAGAGTACGATGACAACTACGTGCCCCCTGAATACCGTGATGCTGCAACGGGGGGAGCTGGTGAAGATCAAGAGGAACCAGACGATGTGCCCAATGATGCTGCAACGAGTGAAGGTGCTGAAGATCAAGAGGAACCAGACGATGTGCATGATGATGGTGATCTCCGCCGTGTCATTGTCGATGCAAGGACGCAATGCGAAAGTCAAAAGGAGAAGCTGAAGTTCGATCGCATGTTAGAGGATCACAAAAAAGGGTTGTACCCCAATTGCGAAGATGGCAACACAAAGCTCGGTACCGTACTGGAATTGCTGCAGTGGAAGGCAGAGAATGCTGTGCCTGACAAAGGATTTGAGAAGCTACTGAAAATATTGAAGAAGAAGCTTCCAAAGAATAACGAATTGCCCGACAGTACATACGCAGCAAAGAAGGTCGTATGCCCTCTAGGATTGGAGGTGGAGAAGATACATGCATGCCCTAATGACTGCATCCTATACCGCGGTGCATACAAGGATCTGAACGCATGCCCGGTATGCGGTGCATTGCGGTATAAGATCAGACGAGATGACCCTGGTGATGTTCACGGCGATCCCCGCAGGAAGAGGGTTCCTGCGAAGGTGATGTGGTATGCTCCTATAATACCACGGTTGAAACGTCTGTTCAGAAACGGAGAGCATGCCAAGTCGATGCGATGGCACAGTGAGGACCGTAAGAAAGACGGGAAGTTGAGAGCACCCGCTGACGGGTCGCAGTGGAGAAAAATTATAAGAAAGTACTGGGATGAGTTTGCAAAGGACCCAAGGAACGTATGGTTTGCTTTAAGCGCGGATGGTATTAATCCTTTCGGGGAGCAGAGCAGCAATCACAGCACCTGGCCGGTCACTCTATGTATGTATAACCTTCCTCCTTGGATGTGCATGAAGCGGAAGTTCATTCTGATGCCAATTCTCATCCAAGGCCCTAAGCAACCCGGCAACGACATTGATGTGTACCTAAGGCCATTAGTTGAAGAACTTTTACAGCTGTGGAATGGAAATGGTGTACGTACGTGGGATGAGCACGGACAGGAGGAATTTAACCTAAAGGCGTTGCTGTTCGTGACCATCAACGATTGGCCCGCTCTCAGTAACCTTTCAGGACAGACAAACAAAGGATACCACGCATGCACACACTGTTTACATGACACTGAAAGTATATACCTGGACAAATGCAGGAAGAATGTGTACCTGGGCCATCGTCGATTTCTTCCGACCAACCATCAATGTCGAAAGAAAGGCAAGCATTTCAAAGGCGAGGCGGATCATCGGAAGAAGCCCGCCATGCGTACCGGTGGTCACGTACTTGCTATGGTCAATGATTTACACGTAATCTTTGGAAAGGGTGCCGGCGCACTAGCTGTTCCGAATAACGCTGAGGGACACGCACCCATGTGGAAGAAGAAATCTATATTTTGGGACCTACCCTACTGGAAAGACCTAGAGGTCTGCTCTTCAATCGACGTGATGCACGTGATGAAGAACCTTTGCGTAAACCTGCTAGGCTTCTTGGGCATTTCAGGAAAGACAAAAGATACACCCGAGGCACGGGAGGACCTCCAACGTTTGCACCAAAAAGACGGCATGCCTCCGAAGCAGTATGAAGGTCCTGCCAGCTACGCTCTTACGAAAGATGAGAAAAAAATCTTCTTTGAATGCCTGCTCAGTATGGAGGTCCCGACTGGCTTCTCGTCGAATATAAAGGAATAATAAATATTCCAGAGAAAAAGTTCCAGAACCTAAAGTCTCATGACTGCCACGTGATTATGACGCAACTGCTTCCGGTTGCATTGAGGGGGCTTCTACCGGAAAACGTCCGATTAGCCATTGTGAAGCTATGTGCATTTCTCAATGCAATCTCTCAGAAGGTGATCGATCCAGAAATGGTACCAAGGCTAAGGAGTGATGTGGCGCAATGTCTTGTCAGTTTCGAGCTGGTGTTCCCACCTTCCTTCTTCAATATCATGACGCATGTCCTAGTTCATCTAGTCGACGAGATTGTCGTTCTGGGGCCCGTATTTCTACACAATATGTTCCTCTTTGAGAGGTTCATGGGAGTCCTAAAGAAATATGTTCGTAACCGCGCTAGGCCAGAAGGAAGCATCTCCATGGGCCATCAAACAGAGGATGTCATCGGGTTTTGTGTTGACTTCATTCCTGGCCTTAAGAAGATAGGTCTCCCTAAATCGCGGTATGAGGGGAGACTGACTGGAAAAGGCACGCTAGGAGCGGACTCAATAATATGCAGGGACGGGCATTCTTGGTCTCAAGCACACTACACAGTTCTACAGAACTCTACCTTGGTGACCCCGTATGTCGATGAACACAAGAACAATCTGCGCTTCAAACACCCGGAGCAGTGCGACGACTGGATTACATGTGAACACATCAGGACTTTCAGCAGTTGGTTGGAAGCACGTCTCAGAGATGACAACACTGTTTGTGATGAGTTGTACTTGTTGTCCAGGGGACCATCTTTGACTGTATTGATTTACAAAGGATATGAGATAAATGGGAATACATTTTACACGATTGACCAAGATCAGAAGAGCACCAACCAAAACAGCGGTGTCCGCTTTGATGCAACAACCGAGAAGGGAAAGGACACATATTATGGTTACATAGTGGACATATGGGAACTTGACTACGGACAAGATTTTAAGGTCCCTTTGTTTAAGTACAAATGGGTCAATCTGTCAGGAGGCGGGGTACATGTAGACCCACAGTACGGAATGACAACAGTGGATCTGAAAAATCTTGGGTACACTGATGAACCGTTCGTCCTAGCCAATGATGTGGCACAGGTTATCTATGTGAAGGACATGTCTACCAGACCGAGAAAAAGAAAAGATAAGGAAACGGATACATCATACGATGAGCCAAAGCGCCACATAGTTCTTTCAGAAAAAAGGGATATCCTGGGAGTGGATGGCAAGACAGACATGTCTGAAGATTATGAAAGGTTTCATGAAATTCCTCCCTTCAATGTCAAGGCTGACCCAAGCATCCTGATAAACGGTGAAGATTATCCATGGTTACGGCGCAATAAGCAAATGACACAAGCGAAGAAAAAGTGAAGAATTTCTCCCGCAACTATTATGATGATACCATGCCAAATTTGTAACAGACGAGTATGTTATGCCAAGTATTTTAGAATTCATTTGAAAACAGACGAGTAGGTGCATCTATGTTAATTTTTTTATTAAAGTTAATCACAAACTTGTGATTCACACAAATTTCAAAGAATTCAAATTTGAAAACTAATGGCACTAACAGAAAGTTCATAATTTTGCTGACCTAAAAGCAAAAATAATTAAAAAATATAGCAAAAACAAAATAAAGCAACAAAGAAAACAAAAAAACTAAAAAAGTGTTTTCAAATTTGAAAACTAATGGCACTAACAGAAAGTTTATAATTTTTCTAAAACTATAAAGCAAGAAAGTTTAAAAGTTTATAATTTTTCTAAAACTAAAAAAGTTTAAAAGCTAAAAAAGTTTATATTAAATAGCAGGAATTTTTTATAGTAAAGTTATTCATAAACTAGTGATTCACACAAATTTTAAAAAATTCAAAGTTAAACTATTCAAATTTTAAAACTAATGGTACTAACAGAAAGTTTATAATTTTTGTGACCTAAAATAAAAAAGAAATCACTACAAAACTATAAGTATTTAGTTCTAAGTAGAAACAAAAATAAACAAAAAAAAAGCCACCTACTGGGCACCACGGCCTGAATACGGCTAGAAACCCTACCATGGGCCAGGATTCAGGCCCGAGGGAGGCCCAGTAGGCCCACAGGCACAGATTGCAGTGTTAGGCCCGAAAGCCTGCTTTAGAGAGAAGCTCGAGAGGTGGGACTAAACATTTGGGTTCGGGGCAGCACACGCCATTCGTCTCGGTTGGTGGTACGAACCGGGACCAAAGGTGGCATTGGTCCCGGTTCGTAGAACCAACCGGGACCAATGCCCCTTCTTTAGTCCCGGTTGGTGCCACCAACCGGGACCAAAGGCCGCCGCTTCCCGCCCTTTGGGCTACTGAAAAAAGGCCTTTGGTCCCGATTCGTGGCTCCAACCGGGACTAAAGGGGGGCATTAGTCCCGGTTTGTGCCACGAACCGGGACCAATGCTCTTGCTATATATACAGGACTTGTGAAAATTTGACGAACACATCGCCAGTTGCCCCGACGCCGCCCAGACGCCGTCCGCGCGCCCCCGTCGTCGCCCCTGCCCCGTTGCCGCCAGGCGCTGCCCCGACGCCGCCGCCGCCCGCCCCCGCCAACGCTGTCGCCGTTGTTGTCGACCGCGCCCGTCGTCGTCGTAGCTGTCGCCCCCGAGCGCGCCCGGTCGCGCCCCTGCCCCACGAACCGCCCCCCACTGTCGCCGTCGTCGCCGGCCACGCCCCTGCCCCGGCCCGCCGTGGTCGTCGCCGACGCCCTCGCCGCCGCCGCCGTCGCCCTCGCCGGCCGCCCCCGTTGTGAGCCGCCGCCGTCGAGGCTCTGTGTTCATATATATGTTTTTTCATATATGTATTAATTTTTTTGTTTATAGCTATATGATGAATGGATGTGACTATATATGTATGTATGAATATAATGTTCATAGCATTTTTTTGTTTATATATGTTTTTCATATATGTATTAATTTTTTATTTAGGTTGTTAGTAGATATCGATTTTAGGTTAGTGCATTTTATCACTGATTTTAGGTTAGTTGATCGATTTAGTGCATTTTATGTTTGTTGCATTTTAGGTTAGTGCATTTTATGTTAGTGGAGAGGAAAAAGTAAAATAAGGAAAAGGAAAATAAGTAGAGAAAGAAGGAGAAGAAGAAGGAGGGATAGAGGAGCTTCTTCTCCTCTGTTCTTTCTTCTTCCTCCTCTTTTTTTTATCGGGAACGAGGGTCGTCGAACATGACAGGAAGAAGAGGATAAAAAAAGAAGAGGAAGAAGAAGAAAAAAAGAGGAGAAGAAAGAATAGAGGAGTTCTTCTCCTCTCTTTTTTTCTTCTCCTCTTTTTTTTCTTCTTCCTCTTTTTTTATCATGAACGAGGGTCGCCGAGCGGTAGAGAGGAAACCCTAATTAAATAGCAAGTATCGTCGGTGTGAGATACATGTGGCCGTTGGTGTCGGACACTACATCCACGTCCCACAAGTGACGCGGGCTTCGACGCCCATGTCACTTGTGGGACGTGGATGTAGTGTCCGACACCGACGGCCACTTGTATCTCACACCCATGATACTTGCTATTTAGGGTTTCCTCTACCGTTCGGCGACCCTCGACGACCCTCGTTTCCGATAAAAAAAAGAAGAGGAAGAAGAAGAAAAAAAGAGGAGAAGAAAGAATAGAGGAGTTCTTCTCCTCTATTCTTTCTTCTCCTCTTTTTTTCTTCTCCTCTTTTTTTTCTTCTCCTTTTTTTTCTTCTTCTTCCTCTTTTTTTATCGTGAACGAGGGTCGCCGAGCGGTAGAGGAAACCCTAATTAAATAGCAAGTATCGTGGGTGTGAGATACAAGTGGCCGTCGGTGTCGGACACTACATCCACGTCCCACAAGTGACGCGGGCTTCGACGCCCACGTCACTTGTGGGACGTGGATGTAGTGTCCGACACCGACGGCCACTTGTATCTCACACCCACGATACTTGCTATTTAGGGTTTCCTCTACCGTTCGGCGACCCTCGACGACCCTCGTTTCCGATAGAAAAAGAAGAGGAAGAAGAAGAAAAAAAGAGGAGAAGAAAGAATAAAGGAGTTCTTCTCCTCTATTCTTTCTTCTCCTCTTTTTTTTCTTCTCCTCTTTTTTTTCTTCTTCTTCCTCTTTTTTTATCGTGAACGAGGGTCGCCGAGCGGTAGAGGAAACCCTAATAAAATAGCAAGTATCGTCGGTGTGAGATACATGTGGCCGTCGGTGTCAGACACTACATCCACGTCCCACGTGACGCGGGCTTCGACGCCCACGTCACTTGTGGGACGTGGATGTAGTGTCAGACACCGACGGCCACTTGTATCTCACACCCACGATACTTGCTATTTAGGGTTTCCTCTACCGTTCGACGACCCTCGACGACCCTCGTTTCCGATATATATGATTCCTTACTATGATTAGCTAGCTAGCTAGTTCTACATTTGCCACTAATATATCCATTTGTCATGTTTGAATAATAATTGCCATGTTGTAAATATTTGTAGAAACTATGGACACTATCGCCCGAGACGAAGCAAGAGAAGCGATGTTGAGGGACATAATCGCAGAAGGAAGTGATGTCGTCTCGTTGTATCTCAACGACACCGATGGTAGTCTGGAAGGAGAGGGTGAAGAAGCTGGCTCTGGTGACCTAATGCCGGTGCAAGAAGAAGAAGAACGTGAGGACGGCTCCGATGACCGAAACGAGTCCGGTGACCGAACCGAGTCCGGCCAGGTATATATATTAGTTAATCCTGTGCTGACTAGCTAATTGATGCATTCATTGTTTTGGTATGTACACATATTAATTAAGTCTTTGTTCTTTTTTCTAGCCCTCCGGATCGAGCACAACTGAGGTAAAGAGACGAGGCCCAAAGAGAAAGTTGAGGTCGGATGAAAGGTTTGAGATCATAGCAATCGCGCCCGACGGCCAACCTACTGAACCCATCCGAACAAAGAAGGCATTTGTTGCTCAGTGCGGGGTTCTGGTTAGGGACAAGATCCCGATCAGCATCCAGCAATGGTATAAGCCTAAGAACGAAGACCCTGAGGTGTCTTATGTCAATGATCTGCAGAAAAATGAACTTTGGACTGAGCTGAAGTCAAATTTCACCCTACCGCCAGAGGATGTTCCGGAGAAGCCAGTTAAAGAGCAATTAATCAAGTCTTTTGCTCTTAAGAGGATGGCAGACCTATTCAGGAGGTGGAAGAAAGACCTGAATAGGTTTGTCGAGAAAAAAGAGACACCAGAATTCAAGGGCATATATGAGAAGATCAGAGATGATTGGCCTGCATTTGTGGCCCACAAGACATCGGAAAAGAGTAAGAAGATGTCGGAGACAAACAAGAAAAATGCTGCGAAGAAGAAGCATCACCATCACACGGGGTCAGGTGGCTACCTGGTAGCCCGGCCTAAGTGGGCCAAGGCTGAGAATGATCTGGTTGAAAAAGGGATCGAAGCAGAGACAATGAGCTGGCCAGACCGTTGCCGGACTTGGTTCTTCGGGGCTGGCGGAACCTTGGACCCTGTAACAGGGAAGTGCATTTGGACGGACGAGCAACGTGACATTCCCTTGAAGAACCTTCGGTACTATATCAAAGCAGCGCGGGAAGGGACGTTCCTTCCAGACAGAGAGAACGACGAGCTCACAAAGGCCCTCGGGAATCCTGAGCACCCTGGACGGACACGAGGCACGCCAGGCTCCATTCCGTGGAAGGTTGGGTTTCCGGACGCAGGCGGTTACAAAAGCCAGGAGAGGAGGAAGCAAGTGCAATAGTCCGAACTGCAGGCGCTTAAAGCAAGGGTACTCGGGATAGAGGAACGAGAAGCAAATCGCAGCAACCGACCTGCCGAAGCTTCCCCTGAAGCTACCCCGCCATCTCAGCGGAGAAGCAGCGTGGCTTCCACCGAGCTGCTTTAGCCGGAGCTTGTCTCGACGGCTCCTGCCAGCTATCCCGTGGACGCTATCACGGAGGCTCAAATTTGCCAGCTTATGACGCAATGGATGAATTTGAAGGTCAAGGCGGCTGTTGGCTCTGTTTTTTCCTAATGAACCCGGCGCAACTTTTCACTACCGGCCGATTCCAGAAGGATATGCTAAGGTGATGGTGGATGAAATAACGGAGGGATTTGAGGACCTCTCGCTTGACCACCCTACCGGAGAAGGGGAGACTCGGCTGGGTTCTGCTCTGAAGACTCCATGCCTATGGCGGAAGGAGCTCGTCAACCTTCCGAACTGGACGCCTCCGCCTCCTCCTCCTCCTCCTCCGGCGAGTCAGGGCACTCCGCCTCCTCCACCGCCTCCTCCTCCGGCGAGTGACGACCAGGGCCCTCGGCCGGCTCCTTCTTCGGCGCGTGGCGGCACTCCGCCTCCTCCGCCTGCGCCGGCGCGCCCGAGCAGCCAGCCTCCTCCTTCTCCGCCTCGTCAGCAAGGGCGGAAGAGACCCGCCGCCGCACCGGCAGCTGCTCCGGCGCGTCGTAGTCCTTCTCCTCCGCCTCGTAAGCAAGTCAAGAAGACTGTCGCTCCGTCTGCTCTGCCGGCGTCTAGCAGTACAGCCAGAGGCGGGAGCAAATACAGATTCGGTCCTTCTCTCAAGACTCCAGAGAAGTTACCATACGAGAGGACCTCGGAGGAGAACGCGAGGATCGCGCAAACCGAGGTGGATGACTGGTTTGAAGGGTTGAAAGCAAAGAGAAATCCACCTCCGAAGGAGAAGCTAGATCGGGTGAAAGTGAAGCGCACTCTGGCTGCCCTGGCAAAACCACCCAAGTCTCCGCCGAAAGGCAACTATGAGCGCATTATTGCAAAGACATGGGCCGAAGCGTCGCGGTCGGGAAGTACAGTCAGTGATAAAAGGCTGAAAGAACGACGAGGAGCTGGGAAACAAATTGCCCAGCTCGGCGAACAAGCAAAGCAATCGTGCCCCCCGCTCAAGGTGCCTAGCGTCGATCCGAGGATGGCGCCCGGTTATAACAATCCTGACGATTACCTGCCCGACGATGTAGATTATGGTTTCCTAGGACGTGCAGATACAAAGATACGAGTACGGGAAGCCTCTCGTCGAAGATGAAAGATCTCTAACAACGATGATGCGAAGATTGCATGATTGGTACATGAAAACCTGCAGAGAGTCAGGAGGAAGGAGTACTTTGTATGTGAGAGTTAAACCGGAGCATGACCTCATTGGAATTGGACTGTTGCATGTTCCATTTGAGGATTTCTATCAGTTCTTCAATCAATTGGCCCTCGATAAAACAACGGTCACCTGCTACTGTCTGTAAGTACTACTACTACTACTTCTGTCATTAAGTCTCTCTATATAGCTCAGCTCTTTCATTGCATGTATTTATAATTATCCTCACTATATTATGCAGATTGAAGATCGCCGAATTGAAGAAAAGACAAATCGGTGATATTGAGTTCATTAACACAAATCTCATAGATGCAGTTCAGGTTAAAGATCATGCGGCAGAAACCGAGGCCAACTTGCTACAATCATTCGAAATAAATGAACACAAAGATATAATACTCTTTCCTTACAACTTCAAGTGAGTGTTGTCTTGTGCATATTCGGTTTCCCTTGTATATTAGTCCAGGTATAGTACTGTAATTGATGAGTTATGCATGCGTGCGCAGTTTCCACTATATTCTCCTGGAGATTAGGCTTGAGAAGGGAGTAGTAACTGTCTTGGACTCGAGACGAAAAGATCCCGAGGAGTATGCGGACATGATTAAAATCCTAAAGAAGTAAGTTAAATCGATCATTATCCACCATATCAGCAAATTTGTTCATTTCGTGATATCAAGTAATTGTTTTCTTTTGTCTGGCAGTGTTTGGAGAAAATTCAGCACAAATTCCCCGGGACTCCCGAAGGAGCTGGAATTTAGATACCCGAAAGTAAGTACTATAGTACCATGTTTCCCGCGTCTCCTAGCTATTGATTCAAGCGCTAGTTTCATCAATACCATTTGGCATTCTTGCTTATCTGTTTAATTGACCTCTATTTCTTGTAAAGTGGTTGTGGCAGGAACAAGGGAATGATTTCTGTGGATACTACGTCTGCGAGTCCATCCGCCACACGACCTGTGAGCGGGGCGGGTACTCTGAGAAACAATATGAAGTGCGTAAGAAATAATATTCACAATTTTTGTTTATTACCATCATTTGTGTTGAGTTTCATTCATTCATATATATATATATATATATATATATATATATATATATGTGTGTGTGTGTGTGTGTGTGTGTGTGTGTGTGTGTGTGTGTGTGTGTATTGACCCCATTCTTCAAATTAGATGTTTCGAAAGCGGAATGAACTCCTAGGACTAGATCGCATGCGAGCAATTCAAGAGGAATTGGCGGCATTCTTTCTTGACCACGTGATCGCTGAAGACGGAGAATACTATGTGGACCAGGCGTCCGTAATTTAAGAGATTATATTTGTAAAAGATAATTATTGTATATATGTAGCCGGTAGTGTCGAACGATAGATATACGAGAACTTGTTGTTCGACCAATCTCTCGGAGAAGGAGATGTGGTCGATATCACTTCTCTCTGTATGCATATATGTTCATGACGATCTTCTGTTTCCTTCGTTTGCTTACTAGCTAGCATATGCCTAGTCTTACGTATGTTTAGTACGTAACGTCGACCAAGCACGGGCATAAGAGAGGACACTTCTCTCTGTTAATTAGCTATCTAGCTAACACAATATATGAAATACCTAAATTAACCTCCCAAAATCCCCAAACCCCCCTCCCCCCCTTTCAAAAAAAACCAAAAACCCCAGCCACAGAAATGCTGACGCATGGATGCCTATTGGTCCCGGTTGGTGCTACCAACCGGGACCAAAGGCCCTCCTGCCTGGGCTCGGCGCACAGGCCACGTGGAGGCCCATCTGTCCCGGTTCTGGTTTGAACCGGGACTAAAGGGTGAGGGTATTAGGGACTAAAGGCCCTTACTAGTGATACTAAAGTTGTAGCAGAGCTATGAAAATTAATATGGATCGAAGAGAGTACTCAAATAAATAAGTAAGTCACAAAATTTGATGTTCTTTCCTTTATTGAATACTCAACTAATTTGAAGACAAATTAGGATATAGAATAAAACACTTGTAACATTTGAAAAGTATATGTGTGTTCTTTTAGAAACTCATTTTTAGTTAAAAATCATGTTTAATGAAGATTTAAAAAAACATCATAGCGATCAATAAAAAATAACTAAATGAAAAAAAAAACAAAAATATGTAGAATTCTTAAAATGTAAATGTTCCTGAAAAGTTGTTCAAAATATTGGAATTTGTAAATGAGAAATAGGGGAAAATAGTAATTTTACTAAATCCCAAAATTTTACTGAGTTTTGTGTGGTTTCCAGGGTAGTTCTTAACTATTATGCATTTTGTAGAGATTTTATTCCTTTGGTATATTGAAATGTTCATTCTGATTATCATTTTCACCTCTCCCCCTCTTGTCGCATTGTTTCTCTTTGTGTTGCTTGGACTGCCAAACAAGAATAAAATAGCTACCACGTCAACATTAAGAGCGGTTTTAGTGGAGGAATGGGCTAAATCTAGACTTTTGACACTAAAGCGACCAAACTTGGACCTTGACAATAATTGACAAGCAAATATATACTTTATCCGAATAGAATTATGTATGATTGAATGGCAGTGAAATAGGATAGAACTAATAATACATCCAAGAGCAAAAATGATAAGGACTAGAGCTACAAGCTAAGCTAAGATGATCCAGAAATGACAAGGTCTGGAGCTACAAGGTAAGCTAAGGTTGTCTATAGCTTGAACTTCTTGCCACCTTGTCCATTGACGATCGGACCATCATCAAGATTCGCACCTTGTCCACCTTCACCAGCACACTGCCATCACGCATGAGACCAACACAAGTTGTGGTTCTGTACGCATGGCAACCCAGTTAGCCAAAATTCTAGAAAACTTGAAAATTTATTCATTGAAAAATCAACTAATTTGAAGAAAAATCACGCAAAATAGGTCTAAATGTTTAAAAAAAATTATATGTATGCTTTTTTGGGAAAATTGATTTTAATAAAAAAGGTATTAAATTTAATATTTGAAAGAAACATCATGATGATAATAATACGATAAGTACAAGGATAAATAAAACATATATAGACTTCTTAGAAAATGGAGTGTTCCAGAAAAGTTGTTCGAAAATACGAGAATTTTGAAATAAAAATATTTTTTTACTAAATTCCATGGTTTTCCATAATTTTACCGAATTCCATAGTTTCTAGAGTATTTCCTATTATTATGCATGTTTAGAGTTCTTGCAATGTTTCGTATATTGAATTTTTTTTCTTTTTCTAATTTTTCCATCCATGTCCCTCCCTTCTTGTGGTTTTATTTGTATTTATTGCATTGCCAAACGAGTACAAAATCGCTATCATGTCATCAATAAAAGGGATTTTAGTGGACGAACGAGTCAACTCTAGACATTCTTCACTTAAGCGAGAACCAAATATGTTCAGTGTTGTTATTAAGAGACCAAACTTAGGGGGTGTTTGATTCCAGGGACTTTTTTATGTTGGGACTAGAAAAAGTCCCTAGCAAACCAGGGTGGGACTTTTTTAGAACTTTTTGCTAAAAGTCCTTAGAAGCAACTCCTTGAGAGTCTTTTTCAAAATGTCCTATGGACTAGAAAAAGTCCTAGTACTAGAGAACCAAACATCACCTTAGACTTTGGCAATAGTTAAGAACCATGTATATAGTTCCTTTTCTAAATAGAATTATAATTAATGGAATGGCAGCAAAACCCGATCGAATTAATGCTCATAGGAAGGTCAAGAAAGCTTAAAGATAAGCTCCGGCCGAGCAAAAAGGAGATGAGAAAACACTCAAGATGTGAAGCATGTGCTTATTAAACCAAGAAAAAAAAAAGTTAAGTCACATTAGGCTTTCAAAAGAAAAGAAAAAAAATTAAGTCACGTTAGGCTTGGTGTCCTAGTTTAAGGGCCAGTTCTTTTGGGGTGCAGCTTATGCATAAGCTGCGATAGGAATAAGCTCCAGAGAAGCTGCCTTGGAAATAAGTCCATGTAAATAAGCCATCCAGTTCTTTTTAGGTTCTGCCTTTCTAGCTTATTTTCACATCGCTCAACAATAGTCTGTAATACCCATATGAACATAAAAAGGCAGAGGAGGTCTCGCCTTGCTCCGACGAGCAGCTGCTCAGGCTCTGTCCAGCGCCTGGGGGGAACGACGGGTCTGCAGGAGATGACCGCCGGAGTGGAGCGACGACCGGAGCAACGGGCAAGGCTGGAGGCGCTTCTGTCGACGGGCAAGAAGGGGAAAGGCTGGGGCGGCCTCCGCCGCCGGACGGAGGAGAGGTGGTGGGTGATGAGCCGGAGGTAGGTGAGGTGGCGCAGGAGGGAGGTGAGGTTGCGCCGGAGGGAGGGGCAGGGAGCGGCGGCGGCTGCAAGAAACCCTAGCGGCTGCTTGGTGCTCCTTCTGTTCTCGTGCGGGATGGGAACGAGCACTCGAGCGAATCGTTTCGCTGGTTCGGAGGGCTGGTGTGGTGGCATTTCTTATGTAATATGAGCGAACTTCAATGGCAGTGAGATATGTCGCTTCGATCGTAAGTGGGCTTCTGCGGGAAGCACCCCTCCACCCAGCTTTTTTCCATTGTGAAGAAAGTGAAGATGGAAATAAGCTAAGCCAACATTCTCAAACGAGTTCTTTTGGGCTTCTGGCTTAATTTGACAAAAAGCTGCTAGAAGCTGTAAAAGAACTGGCCCTAAAAGTTGCCCGGGAAGTCAGCCAGGGCGTTCCCGAGGAAGGCATAGAAAATCTCTTTAGCCAAAGGCGATTTTGCCACACATTCCTTGCGGTATTTGCCCTCAATGAACCTGCCGGAAATTTCCTTATGTACGTAAAAAGGAAAGAGAACACGTACACACAACGCAAGATTGACGGGCATTAGACAGCGTACGGGACGGAACCGTGCAAGCTCGGATTCCATTTAGGTACGACTGAGTCGACTGACCACGACGCCATGTACGTACTCCTGGGAATTAAGCATGCATCCAGGATTTGTATGGGCCTGTGGCCAACAATTAGGATAGTTTCGTTTGTAACAAAACAAAGGGGTGGTGGCGCAGTTGGCTACGCGTAGGTCTCATAGCTATCAGCGAGTGATCCTGAGGTCGAGAGTTCGAGCCTCTCTCACCCCACCTAAAAATGACCAGGTGAATCGAGCGTCTCTGAACTTGGTCCTACTTTTTTTTCCCTCTCTATATCTTGTTTTCACATGTACTGAGCTACTGCACTGTCTCACTGTATGCAACCCTACCTCGCGAGTTGTTTGGACAAGAGGAATATATACTCCAAACTGTATGTTTTTTATAGCTGTATGTTCTCTGACGACAGAGGGTTCTCAGTTCTCACACTCGTATGCGGTTAGTTATCCGCACTTCAACCAAGAACAAGTTATCTGAACTTACCAACTGAGTTGCAGACCTACGTACAGTTAGCTGGTGCCATAAGGCGTACTGTAGGCCTTGGCTAGGTTTCATCCTGGCAGGCTAACCGTACGCAGAGCTGTCGACGTCGCGGACCTAAGCAAGCAAGCTAGGGTGGTGACCGCACGTACGTCGCCGTCGATCAGCTGCCTCACTGGTCACTTGCTAAAAGCCCAGACCGATCCGTCGACCGCGATATCGCTCCGAATGAACCGGTTTGTGCATGTCTGCGTTGGTTGGCGAATTATTGTGGCTCGCTGGCTTGCAGTTTGGTTGGCGCCAAAACTTCGTGCCATGCTACGTGTGATGGCACTAGCTCTTGTGGATGCTCAATAACTCAAACATGCATGACCCATTTTCCTTTCTAGCCATGTGGCCTAAAAATGTTACTCTTGTATATATGGTGCTAGTACTGCACCAAACAGGTCACTGAGAGCAATGTTTTTTTTTAGTTGGAGAATGAAAATGCACAATACTATGAGTTGTCATTTGCTCCTTAGTTTGGCATCATAGTTTTCTCAAAAAAAACATACTAGCTAGTAATTTAAAACCTACATATAGTATTGTGCATTTAAAACCTACTCCAGATACAAGTAAACCTCGCTACCCCTAATTTAAAACGAAATATAGTTTTCTCAACTGGAGTAGATGTTTCAATGTTTGAAGAAAGAAAATTCTCGTTTAGGAAAGGAAGGTCAAGAGTCAAGACCTCTTATTCAAATGATGTAAAAAAACGATATTGGAGATAGTAGGGTTTTTTCCCTTTTTAGAAACGCAGGCAATTTTTTTGCCTCATCCATTAATTAAGGAGAAGACAGTAGTTTCATATACAACTGATGTATTGATGATACCAGACACATCAAAGTATTCAAAAAAAAAATATTTAGTGATCCCATAAAACTCCAGAAAAACTGAACCGCCAATGTACCATGGGTGGTCAAATTAGACAGGAGTAGCCAGCAAATGGATCTCAGTTTTGGTACTCCAAAAGTGTAATGGAGGAACTAGTAGGATCCCAATAAGTTATTAATAAACATTTCTCAATCTTTCGGAGGGATCCAATAAGCTAGCTTGTCGGTTTCTGGACAAAAGGGACACTGAAAGCACACCTGGGAATTAAGCATGCATCCATTACAGCGAGAGATCTTTCCACACCATTACATATGTGCGTGTCTTGCTGTCATGTACTCCTGGGAATTAAGCATGCATCCATGGTTTGTATGGGCCTATAGTAAACAGGTAGGGTTGTTCCGATTGTAATTCAACAAGGGGTTGGTGGCGCAGTTGGCTAACAGCGAGTGATCCTGAGGTCGAGGGTTCGAGCCTCTCTCAACCCACCAAGAAATGGCCATCGTTGTGATGAAACGCTCAGTGGCAACTTGGGTCGCTACATGTACACCTGAATCATCAGGTGAAACCGAGCATGTCTGAACCTGGTCTAGCCTTTTTTCTCTCTCTCTCTCTCTCTATATATATATATATACATATCCGCCACATGTACACCTGAATCATCAGGTGAAACCGAGCATGTCTGAACCTGGTCTAGCTTTCTCTCTCTCTCTCTCTCTCTCTCTCTCTCTCTCTATATATATATATATATATATATATATATATATATATATATATATATATATATATATCTTGTTTTGACAGGTGGTTGGTTTTTTTTGCGGGGTGAAAAGAAATCTCCATTAAGCTCACGGTGGCTTTTCAGCCGCAACCAGGTTTACAATAAAGTTCATACCGGCAGCAAGTCATACTGCTGTACGCAGGGTGCTACGGCCATAGACGGCCAGCTCATGACTAACAATATTCTGAGAGCGGTTACAATGAATAAAAGAGATCTCCCTAGTAGCGGGGCTAGCCATGCTGCGACTCTCCTCTACTAGTGCACGATGAACCGATCTATCCCGCTGACGTCCTGTAAGCATGGCCACTGCCTCCGTGCTATCCATCTCGACCACGATCGGTAGGTTCGTCCGATACTAGGCCAACTCTAGGCCTTCTCTGCACGCCGCTAGTTCCGCCTCGAGGGCATTATTGCATGTGCGGAGCTCCCTGCATGCGCTATAGATGATGTCACCTCTACCATCTCGAAGGATCATGCCACCACCCGCCGCGCTCGTGGCTGCGATATAACTCCCATCCGTGTTCAACTTTGCCCAGCCAGGCATAGGGGGGGCTAGCTCGCAATCACCTTGGTCTCCGTGCGCACCTGGGCGCATTGTGGTGATGTAATAACCACCATCTTTCCCTTCTCTAGATCACCCGTAGGATGTTGCGGTAAGCACAAAAGTGAGTTGATGTACCCACGCAAAAAACGCCTGGAAGCTTCGGCAGGGGGTGGCGGCTTAGCATGAGTGATCTCGTTGCGGACATGCCATATTCGCCACATGGACATGAGCACCACCAGTCTTGCCGTGTCGTCCAAGGGGTCCAACAGTGAGAAGACCCACTCTCGGCCTGTATTGTGGACGGAATCCACCTTGGGGATGTTCCAGTCCAAAGCCATGATGCGCCAGAGCTCCCTTGCCAAGGGGCACCTGCAAAGCGCATGGAATCCGTCCTCACGTTCCATAGCACAGAGGGGGCATATGTCAGTAAGCTCGAGATGCCGTGAGAATTTATTGGCCCAAGTAGTAAGTGAGTTGGTGACGATTCTCCAGGCGAAGACGCGTACCTTCGGGGGAGCAGGGCACCCCCATATGATCTTCCAGATGGCGCGACGACCATCCGGTGCCCTGCTCGTGGCGGACGCCAATGGACGCTCGCGCTCGTCCATGGCTAGGCGGTAGGCGGACCGAACGGTGAAGATACCGTTCCTCTCTGGTGCCCATGAAATGATGTTGTCCGGGGCGCGAGGCGAAGTACGGATGCTGGTGATGACATCGATACCCGCCGGGAGGAAGTAGCGATGAAGAAGGTCCGTGCGCCAGGACCCGTCGCCGACCAAGAGATCCGCCACCCTCCTGAGGCGGCACGTGCCCTGCGGGGACACGGGTTGACGCGACGGCTCCCTGGGTAGCCACCGGTCGCGCCATATGCGGATGTTTCGCCCGTCCCCGATGCGCCATATGATGCCCTTCTTCAAGAGCTCAAGGCCATGCTGAATCGCCTGCCAAGTCGGGGATGCATTCCCCGAGAAGACCGTGTCTTCGAGGCACCCCTCTGGGTAGTACCGCGCCTTTAGAACCTGCGCACACAAGCTGTTGGGATTAGTTAACAGGCGCCAGGCTTGTCTCGCTAGGAGAGCCTGGTTGAAGAAGCGAAAATCTCTGAATCCCAAGCCCCCCTTGCTTTTCTGAGCTTGTATCTTCGGCCATGCCAACCAATGTGTTTTCCGTTTGCTTTCCGATGCACCCCACCAAAAGTTTCGTACCATCCTATTCAGATCATCACAGACAGACAAAGGTAACTTGAAAACGCTCATGATATAAGTAGGGATGGCCTGCGCAACTGCCTTAATCATAGTCTCCTTGCCCGCGAGAGAGAGGGTGTCCCCCCATGCAATAATCCGTTTCAACAACCGAGACTGCAAGTTCTGAAATTTACCACGTGACATACGACCTTCAGGCGTCGGCAGGCCTAGATACTTCTCTTCGAAGGTAACAGTGCCTATATGGGGTGTATTTCTCATCACATCCTGCTGATCCGTGGGGCAAGAGGAGCCAAACAGTGCGCTGCACTTGGCCGGATTAATATATTGCCCTGTTGCATTAGCATAAACACTTAGCACTTCATGGATCTTGTTTGCTTGATCCTCCTGCGCTTTGAAAAATAGAAGTGTATCGTCTGCGGACAGAAGATGAGATACGCCCGGTGCTCTGCGACATATTTTCAGCGGGGTATAATCACCTTTTTCCTCTCCATCTTTTAACAGAGCGGATAAACCATCAGCCACAAAAAGAAACAAGAACGGGGATAAAGGATCACCTTGCCGCAGCCCACGCGACGGTGCAAATGATTCCAAGAGGGTTCCAATGAATTTAACCGTGTATCTCACCGAGGTGACGCAAGCCATAATCCAGTCCACCCATCGGCGAGCGAAGCCCATCTTTTTCATCATTCGCTCCAAGAAGATCCAATCCACCCTGTCATAAGCTTTTGATAAATCTAGCTTATACGCACAGAAGCTCTTACTAGGATCCTTCTCCTGCTGAATAAAATGAAAGCACTCAAAGGCAATTAGAGCATTGTGTGTAATCATCCTACCAGGAACAAAGGCACTCTGCTCAGGGGAGATAATATCATCCAGTATAGGTCTCAGCCAGTTCACTAGGCACTTCGCCACCACCTTATAAATGACGTTGCATAGGCTTATTGGACGGAACTCAGTGAGCCTCTCCGGGTTGTCCACCTTCGGAATGAGAACGATGGAAGTGTCGTTCACCCCCTTTGGCATACTCCCGGACCGGAAAAACTCCTTCACCCCTGCAATAACCTGCTCCTTCATAACAGCCCAGTTTCTCTGAAAGAAGCGAGCGGGAAATCCATCCGGACCTGGCGCCTTGAGCGGCCCAATCTGGAATAGAGCATCAGCAATTTCCTTGTCCAAAAAATCTGCGCACAGGCCATCATTCATACTGTCAGTAACACGAGTCTGTATCAAATCAATAATAGGGTCCGCACAAAGAGAAGTGTCAGCAGTAAAAAGTTTAGAGAAATAGGCCGTGGCTATAGCCGCCATGGATCCGTGGTCCTTATGCGTGACCCCTGACTCATCAATGAGGGATTTAATACGGTTTTTTCGAGCACGCCACACCGCTTTCCGATGAAAAAACTGGGTGTTGCGATCCCCTTCCCGTAGCCATGCAATACGGGATCTCTGCATCCACAACATCTCCTCCCTATAGAGTAGTTCATTCATCCGGTCTGTCGCCTCTCTGATTTCTTTCCTGTCTGCATTCATAGACATGAGCTCCTCTAGGCGAGAGCGAGACTTGTTAATTTCCTTAATAACGTTACCAAACTTTTTCCGGCTCCAGTCTTGTAATTTTTTCATCATATTACCTAAGCCTGAAGCAACATCACCAAGATGTAACATAGACCTGAGTTCAGTCCAGGTGTTCATGATTACCTCGGGCAAGGAAGGATCACGTTCCCACATGACCTCGTACTGTCTGCATCTCCTACTTGCTGCCTGGCACGGCTCCTCCAGCGCACAGCGGAGCAGTATGGGGAGGTGGTCAGAGCTGGGCGCCACCAAGTGCTCCACCCTGGCGTGAGCAAAGGTGTCCCTCCAAGTGTTATTGGCGACAACACGGTCGAGGCGAACCTTGACGTTCGCCCGTCCCCCACGCCGATTACCAAAGGTGTATGGGAGCCCTGCAAAACCGAGGTCGCCCAGTCCACAAACCTCAAGAACATCACGAAAATCAAGCATCTGACCTGCCGAGCGCGGTGTGTCGGAGAAGTGCTCAAAACTCCACATCGCCTCGTTGAAATCACCCACCACGACCCATGGCATGCTGGCCTGCTGGTGGAGATTACGGAGGAGGGACCACATGCGGTGACGGTCCTCCGTTCGAGGCTCGCCGTAGACACAGGTAAGCCGCCACGGTGGCTCACCATCCGCATCAGTTACATACGCATCAATATAGCGTTCATTTATTTCTTTTACATCAAGACTCACAGACTCATGCCAATACAAAGCAAGACCTCCACTACGACCGGCACAATTGAAAGCATCAAAACCTCTCAACCCTAACCGAGCACGGTACCTCTGCATTTTATTTTTTGATTGCCTAGTTTCACAAAGAAAAACGATACTAGGGGACTGAGCCTGAACCAGACTCACAAGATCACGAACTGTCCGAGTGTTCCCCGCCCCTCGGCAGTTCCAGCTTAGGATATTCATTGCTCCTGACGGGGCTCCATCGGCCCGTCAGTTCGTCGGCGGCCCCTGGGCCTACTGCCTCCATTGTGTGAGCTCCGTCCATCATGTCATGTTCCGTCATCCCACCACCACGCGTAGTCTGCTGCCCGTCCAGAGGCTCAAGAGTCCGGCGCTTCTTTGGTGTACCTGAACGCGCAAGCGCGGCCGGGTTGTTTGTGTTAGCAGAATCCACCATAGCCTTATCAGTCTCCTCTCCACCTACGGCAGCAACTTGATCACTAGCAGCAGTACGCTTGCCCAAGGCGGACGCGCCAACAGACTCGTCCGCTTCATCCATGCTCACTTCATGTGACATATTGCGCAGCGCCGGAATCATATCCGAGCTCCTCGGCTGGGATGCGTTTGAGTACTGGGCGCCCTTGGCTCCATTCTCCTGGACCTGAGCCTGGACGTGGTCTTCTGCATGTGCATGGCGCACGTCCCTAGCTTCCTTACTTCCACCAGACATGGCTTGCATTTGTTCAGCCAACATATCGTCAACGGCAGGGTCCTCTCCTTCCCGAAAAGCCTCCGGGTCTTCCTCATCCCTGCTTTCACGCTCGCGAGCCGCCGGCGCCGACCTCGCCGTGCCCGCCGCTCCTGCCGTCTTCAGCTGATTCCATATCGCCGACGTCTGTAGCCGCGGGTTACTCCGCATAGCAGCCTCGGTTCCCCCGGAGGTAGGCTTCGGGCGAGCAGCGTCCACAAAGGGAGCCCCGGATGCGCCCCCACCTACCTCCGAGCTCACCACGGCCACCAGCGGCTTCTTGCCCGGCACGTGCGACGGCGACGACATACCAGCAGGCAGCGGTGGAGGGGCGATCTCTGGATTTCGATCAGGCGGCTTGTGTGGGTTTTCTGGTGATCTCTCTGAAACCCTAGATGGGTTTGAATGGACGGGAGGTTGGGATTCCTTTCGGCGAGGGTTAGGGCATCCCGGCCCCAACTCGGAGGCGGCTGGATCGCTACACACCATGGGGTCATGCGATCGAACTGCGGACATAGCCGCTGCTGTTCCGACGTCCAGACTGAGGTTGGACGCGGAGGAGAGGCCACACACGGCGGGCGCGGCGGCCGGCGGTGGTGGCGGCGAGGCCATCGCTTCAGGTGGTTGGTTTACTGAGCTACTGCATTGTCTCACGATGCAATCCTACCTGAGTTCTGTATTTGTTTTTGAAACTGCAAGTTCGCTGACAGGCAGAGGGTTCTCACACTTTGTATGTTATCTGAACTTCAACCAAAAAAATAGTTGTCTGAACTTAGCAATTGAGTTGCAGACGCGTCGTCCAGTTAGTTGGTGCCGTAAGTCGTACTGTAGGCCTCGGCTAGGTTTCATCCTGGTAGGCTAACCGTCAGAGCCGTTGACGTCGCGGACGTAGGCCTGCAAGCTAGGTGGCGAAGGCACGTACGTCGCCGTCGATCAGCTGCCTCACTGGTCACTAGCTAAAGCCCAGACCGACCCGTCGACCGCGATATCGCTCCGAATGAACTGCCGTCAGTTCAGGGTCTGTCCCGGTTTGTGCATGTCTGCGTTGGTTGGCGAATTATTGGGGCTATCTAGCTTGCAGTTCCCTGGGGGCGCCAAAGTTTTGTGCCATGCTACGTGTGATTGCACTAGCTCTTGTAGATGCTCAATAACTCAAATATGCATGGCCCATTTTCCTTTCTAGATCGTTTTGAAAAAAAAATCCCTTCTACACATGTGGCCTAAAAATGTCAGTATTGTATGTAGTACTTTTACTACACCAACAGAGGTCAATGAGAGCAACGTTATCTTGATTAGTTGGAGAAGAAAACAGCATGCATCGTACTACGAGCAGCTATCAAATGGATCCCATTTTTGGTACTCCAAAGCGTAATGAGGAACTAGTAGGAACCCAGTAAGCTATTTAAAAACATATCTGAATCTTCCGGAGGGATCCAATAAGCTGTAGCTTTGTCGGTTTTCTGGACAAAAGGAACGTCGAAAGCAAAACGGCTACAGGTATAATTCCACACTAGTATTATATGCGGGTCTTGCTGCAAAGCGTAATGGAGTGAGTGAGTAGGGTCAGCAGGCCACAAGCCAGAATGCGGGAGGAAAGCAAGGGAATGAACGTATCCATGCGTTGGGATGCACTGACACCCGATCGGTCGGGGCAAGCTAAGCTCTGGGTGAGTCCATGCAGACGAACCGGGCCGGGAACTCGTCCTCGTGCAGGATGTGCATGGACGTACGCGTGCCACCTCACCTCACCCTCCGGTGTGCAGTCCAGTAGCTAGGCAACTACTCTGATTTGCTGATCCGGAGGCCGAGTGCTCCTGCTTTTGTTAGAAAAACGGATGGAACGATAAGGCGGGCCTTTCTTTATTCAGCCGGTGCAAACGCCACTACTTTGGATCGATCGGATGAATGCCACCAGTAAAAATAGAATCACAGGAACTGCTTTTCTTGTGTCTCGCTCAAGACTGATCCTTCCAGTGACAGTATAAATGGCGGAAATCCGGGTTGCATACGATGAACAGTAAGTTCAAAATAGCAAATAAACTAGAAAAGAATTGTAAAGTTTTGGCATGCAAGATGCTCGGGTGAGCAGTGTGCGTGCAAAATTTTATGGTGTTTGAACATTTGCGGAGCTCATGGGGGGGAAAAATCTGGTTTACACAATGCACTTTTTAAAAGTTTCTTTGAGAAACCAATTTTTTTGCCATGAGCTCCTCACATGTCCAAACACTATGAAATGCCAAAAAAATAAGATTATGTTTTAAATTATATTGCTACATCTCAAGTTTATTGTTCATCAGCGGGTTCAGCTGAACCTGTGCTCCGAATCGCCCTGTCCGTAGGGCTGGACCAAAAGCTCGTAGCTCACGAGCTTAATGAGCGCTCGATAGTTCAGCTCGTTAAGCTCATGGCTCATTTCTTAATGAATAGGGTCAGTCATCAAGTTCAGCTCGTTAAGCTTAACGAGCTTAACGAACAAGCTAACGAGTTTCACGTAGCTCGTTAAGCTCGTTATTAACAACACGACACATATTTTCACCTTACATGATAAAATTTTCGTGATACCTCAGCCCATCTATTCAATCTAATCTACATAGAAGACAACAAACTAGTGCATTTCTTTTGTAGTCACCATCTTCCTTCTTAAAAATCACATCTACACACTCATCATGTAGACCGACCACATCAAATCTGTTAACGAGCGCTCAGGAGTTTAATGAGCACTCTATAGTTCGGCTTATTAAGCTCATGGCTCGCTTCTTAATAAACAGAGTCAATCATCAATTTCAGCTCGTTAAGCTTAACAAGCTAATGAGTTTCACAAGTAGCTCGCTAAGATCGTTATGAACAACGCAACACATATTTTTATCTTACGTGATAAAAATTTTGTAGTACCTCAGCCCATCTATTCAATCTAATCTACATATGAGGCAACAAACTAGTGCATTTTCTTTTGTAGTCACCATCTTACTTCTTAAAAACCAATCTACACACTCATCATGTAGACCAGCCACATCAAAACTGTTAACGAGCACTCGCAAGCGCTCACGAGCTTCACGAGCTTCCTCCGTTCCTAAATATAAGTCTTTTTAGACATTTCAAATGGACTACAACATACGGATGTATGTAGACATATTTTAGAGTGTAGATTCACTCATTTTGCTCAGTTTGTAGTCACTTGTTGGAATCTCTAAAAAGACTTATATTTGGGAACTGAGGGAGTAGCATACAACTAATATCTTAGTTTTTTAAGTATGAATTAATACTCTACCTGATATCAATGTGCATTGCACGTACGGATTTAGTAGTGAAGTTAAGAGGAAAAATATGTAAAATATTACTAAATAATGACCTCTAACTCGCATTTAGATATTTTTGGTTAAAATTAATTTCATACAAAATTAGAGGATTACATTCCTTCATAATTTCTCCTATAGAACATATTTGGCTTGTAGAGATGGAAACTAAAGAAAAATTTCCTATGGTCTACTTCATACGATTGCAAAAGATAATTTCCTTTTTTGTGAGTTGAAAGATAATTTCCATTGATCCAATGTCATAAAAAAAAACCTTACTTCCATGACAAAAATATGCATTGCACCTAATTAATCCTTTAAGAAGGTTTTGTGTTTATCATGTGGAGCAACCAAACAACTTATTCATGTTTAGATCAAGGTATAAGTTGTTTGGTTGCCATGGTACTCAGACTCTCCCGCTCCTCTCCCTTCTTTTTGGAAGCCTATAGGTTTTCGCTTTGCACTCCATCCTATTCCTATGTGTTTCCCTATTCCTTTTGTTTTACACCCCTTATTTCCAAATATAGAGCCCTATATTTCCATAGGATTCTACATAACATAACACTATTATCCTTTAAGACTAATTATGGAGTGGAGCCAAAAAAATTAGATATCTAATATATTCGTATAACAGAAATTTATTATTTTCAAATAAAAGATTTATATTTTTTTAACACAAGGTCAACATTTTTTCTGTACACAATTTAACATTTCCAAATGCTTGATTAACAGTTTTCAAGTACAGAATTAACATTATTTTTCAAAATCTTTTGATTAAAAATTAAGTACATAATCAACTTTTTCACACACATTGTATATTTTGTATAGATTTTGCATATACATGAGAAACATTTTATATATACACATTTAAAAAAAATCAAACGCTTGGTTAACATTTTCTATAAATGTTTTATGTAAAGTGTTTTTTGTAATATATTTATTTAGAATATTTGGAAGTATAAATAAAAGTAAAAATTAAAGAAAGCAGGATATCAAAAAAAAACGAAAAAAAAAACAGGCTGTCGCCTCCCCTGCTCTGGCTGGTGCTCCGCTTGACGCGAGGCTTCCTTAGGCCTCGCTATCTAAGCAAGACATATTTTGCTCAAAAACAAATCTAAGCAAGACACACATAGGGGCGACCGGAAAGCTTCACGCGAGAGCTTACTGATTCCTATTTAGGAATCGCCTATGGGCGGGAAATAACGGGCCGGTCCAACACTGTAGCGTAGTTTTTTCGCTTGTTGTATTTGATTTGTTTTTCACTGTTTTGTAGCCCGTTTTTTCTTTGGTTTTTCCGGTTTTCGATTTTATTTTATTTTTCCTTTTTCATCCATCGGTTTTCTTTGGTTATTTTTTATACATTTTTTCCATCAAATGTCTACTTTTTTCATGCATAATGTAAAATTTGGTATATACATCAGGGCCACTTGTTTTGTACATGTTTAACATTTTCAAAGTACATAATTAATAAAAAAACATATGTTTCTAATGTCTTATTTTTTTCAATACACGTTTTACTTTTTTTAAAGACATCGGGACCATTTTTTCTAAGTGTTTCACATTTTTCAAATATAGGATTAAAATTTCGTTTCTACAAAAATATGTTAAATGTCAAGACAATTTCAAAAGATATCTACGTTTTTTCTTAGAAGTTTGTATATTTTTCTATACATCAATAACATTTCTCATACATGTTTCACATTTTAGAAATACATTATTAATATTTTTCACATATATCTTTTGATATCTAATTAATTCATACATATTGTAAATTTTCGTATACATGTGTTATATATTTTAATATACATTATTAACATTTCTTAGAAACATATATTTTATGTCTACATTTATTATACACATTTTGTATTTTTAAATGCACCTGAAATATTTGTTTATAAATTTTTAAAATTTGTATAATACATGATTAACATTTTTTTTGTTGCGTTCAAACCTGAGAGCTTTTATTCAACGAACGAGCTCCTGGTATCATCAGCCAAAAGGCTGGTGAGCAGGAAAGAGGGTCTCGAGTCAGTCCAACTCTCGGTGACCACCAATGTACACGCATGTTTCGCACAAAGGTGGGCCGGTACGTTGGCTGCTCGCATTACATGTTGAATAACAAAAGAAGAAAAAGTAGCAGCTAGCTCTCCAATTTCTACAAGTAAAGGTGCCACCACAGAGAGGCTGTTGTGACGAGTGTTCCAGAGATTAACAATCTCCAGGCAATCAGTCTCCATTATCACATGTGAGAAGCCCCTTAGATTTGCAAAGATAACTCCTTCTCGAAGCGCGAGCGTCTCACCGATGAATGGATCTGTAACCCCAATATGAGGTTTACTCCAAGCACCCAACAAGGTTGTGTTAGAACGTGCTACACCGCCCACACCCACCTTGTCGGAATCCATACTCAATGCTGCATCCGTATTGATCTTGACCACCCCTGAGTCCGGCAGCCTCCAACCATGACCTGGTAGCACTGCAGCATGAGAATGCGGGATATCCAGCAATGCCAAGTCCTCCCGAATCCGCCTCACCGAAGTAAAAGGCTCCAGCTGGTCATCATCATGAGTCACTCGATTTCTCGAGTGCCAGATTGCCCACATAACAGAGATCATTTGGGCCCTTTCAGTGTCCGTGAATTGATCATCACATATGATATCACATGATTAACATTTTTACAAATATAGGTTTTGATGACTAACTTTTGATACACACGGTACATTTTTCGTGTACATTATTTATACATGTTTAACATATTCCCAAATACGTGATTAAAAAATTTTAAGTGAGATGAAAACGTTAAAAACTAATGGTAAATAAATAATATTGAAAAACAAAAAATAGAAATGATAAATTAAAAAAGAAAAAAGAAAAAATTGGCGTGGCGTTAACGCTACTGGATCAGGCCACGAATCGGGTGCCTTCAGCCGAGGCAAGCTATTGTGTCGTTGTAGGCGGGACTGAGCAGACATCGATTCAATAGGGGCACCAAGTCCTATTTGCCATATTATATTATAAAAAAAGTCCTATTTGCCAGTGTACAGCGCCACGGCCTATATTTCGCCCGTATCGATTCCTATTAGGAATTGCCTCGGGCCAACCTAATTTTTGCAGTCGCTCTCTCCCGCTTGTGTATCACTGTATGTCTGCCCGATCTGCTCCGGTTTTCTTCTGTTTTTTCCCTTTTTTGTTTTCTTTTGCTTTCTGTTTGTATTTTCAATGGTTTTCTTTGGGTTTTTTTTCTTGTTATACTTTGTTTTCTTTTACTGGTTTTCTTCGATTTTCCTTTCTTTGTTATACTTTTGGTTTTTTTTCTTGTTTCCTTCGTATTCTTTTCTTCTTGTTTCATTATCTGTTTTAATTGGTTTTATTTTGATAACAGATATCAACATTTTCTCATTACACAGTGTAGCTTTTTAGTGCGCACGTGAACATTCTTTTGATACGCTACAAATTGGCTTTTGACTCCATAAAGGTATTGTTCTGCCTCTGCTTCTATTGCGCAAGAAATGAAAGATTTACGTAGTATATTTTCATATAATTTTTATGGAACAAAAAATTTCTAAAATTGCATGAACTTTTTCATTCGTAAATATATTTTATAACTTTTCATGGATGTGTTTTTTGAATCGCCCTAAATTTCAAATGTCACGTAATTTCCCAAAACATATTTGTACGAGTTTTATGAAAATTTCAGAAACACATTTCCGAAACTCGTGCATTTTTTAAAATGTAACATACATTTTTTTGATTGCATGAAACATTTATTTTAATTACTCAAACATTTTTTCTACATTGTATATACTTTTCCAAAATAGCACTTACATTTTTTTAACGTTTTTGATGGCATGATCCATCTCTGACGAGGCCATCGATCCTATGGTTGGGGATGAATTTAGAAACCAGTCTGTTCAAGTAAGGATGCCTTGGCGGTGGCGGCATCCTCGTGGTGGACCTGTGTCTTCGGGCTCCGTCGTTGCGACGGCGTTTGCTCCAGCGTCGGCGCGGAGTTTGGGAGGTAGTCCAGGAGCGCATGCAGATTGTGATCTGTATCGACGACATCTGGAAGACGGAACGTGTGCTGGGTTCGTGGTTCGTGGATGACAGGTATAGTTTCCTCTTTCGGCGTTTTAGTCGTGGTGGGGTGCCAGATCTGGAGTTCGATGGTGTGTCCGAGGTGTTGCCCCGGTCTGATTCGTTCAACGACAATGGCTTCACTTTTGGTGAGCCATCTTGGAGGTCCGCAAAGCTGCATATCAGTGATGGAGCCGCATCGAACTCGGGCGAGGAGGTGATCCGTCATTCTTTTCTTCGGTGGCTGCTATGGTGGTGCCGGAGGCAAGTGACAGGCGTTGGTGTCAAGCTCAGAGATGTTCCGCTATATTTTCAGTTTTGTCATATCGGTCCTTACGTGATTTGTATTTTGATATTTATAATATGAATGAGACACATATTACCATGCAAAAAAAAGATGGCATGCATATTGCATAAAAATTTAATCATGTTTACGAAAAAATATGTATACATCGTAAAAAATATATTCTTCTAATTCAAAAAATGATTCATACATTAAAAAATGTAACATACTCCCTTCGTCACATAATATAGGAAAGTTTCTCAAGCTAACATAGCTTGCAAAACATTCTTATATTATGGGATGGAGGGAGTACATTTTGAAAAATGTTCACAAGTTTCAAATTTATCAGGGAGATTTTGCGAAAAAATGTTTATCCAATGTAGTAATAAGTTTGAATAGTTCATGAAATATGTTTTTAACCGGTGGATTCAGCGGATTTTTTTCGCCGGTTCTTTCTTCCCTTTTGCAGGTTTTCGCCTTTTTCACTTTTTATAAATTATTATTTTTACTTTTTATTTTTTAGTTTTTGGTTTCTTTTTCTTTTCCCTTTTTGTTCGTTTTTCATTTTTCTTCTTTCCCATTTTAAATCATTTTTGAAAAAATCCGTGAAGTTTTTCGAATTGCACAAAGTTTTCATCAAATTCACAAAAGAAAAATTCAAATTCATGAATATTTTTAAATTTTTATTTCTTTTTTCAAATCTGCAAATGTTTTCTAAATCCACAAAAATTAAAATTCTTGACTATTTTCTAAATCCGCTAACTTTTTTCAAATTTGTGAACTTTTTTCCAAATATAGAAAACTTTTAAAACTTCAGGAACATTTCTTAAAATTCGTAACTTTTTTCAAATTTAACATATTTTAAATCCGCAAACATTTTCAAAAATTCAAGAACTTTTTAATATCCACAAAAATTTCAAATCCGTGATTTTTTAAAATTCTCGAGATTTTTTATATTCACAAACTATTTTCTAAATCCGTCGAAAACATGTTCTCCTATGTTGGGAAAAAGGTTCAAGATTCAACTGTATTTTAACTCGATTATCCTATATGCAGTTCTGAATAAGAAACACGCACTGTTAACTAATGGTCTTGTCACTCAACTCATGGAATGTGGTAATAAAGATCAGTCAATTGTCATTTTAAACACTATATGGTAAAAAAAAACAGACCGTTTGGGCGACGGGTTAGGCCCCGTTTGGTAACAAAGTTTTTCTAAGTATCTAAAGAATACTACAGTTTTTTAAAATACCACAGTTTTAATTTCTAAGAGCTGTTTGGCTATCAGAAAAAACAGTGGTATTAAAACTGCAGTATATTCAAAACCACAATATTTTCTCTGTCTATAAAAAAGAACCCTCGACCTCTTTTTCTAAAACTGAGCACGCGAAAGAAACGCTGCATCGCTTGTCTTCTTCCTGCCTTTAAGCCGCAGACAGCATGTCGTCTATAGAGATCGTCTCCATCGGAGACAAATGAAGAGACGGCAAAGGAGAGATCAACGCGAGTATGCTGATCTTCGTTCCCCTGCCTCCGCATGGCCGCATCGTTCCCATTCCTGCTGCCCAGTGCCAGCCGAGAGGAACAAAAGGCCTTATCTTGTTGCCCTTTCGTGAAGTTGGCCGACACGCTGTCCTTGGTTAGCACAAGGGATCCAAATATCCAATCCAATACAACAGGGAAAGCTTGCAGCAGGTTATGGACATGACAAATGCCATCTTCAATCTAGTTGAGGACAAGCCTGAGTCCACGCGGAGCCGCTGGCAGCTCCGTGTCGTGTTCAGCTGCCTCCTTCTAGTTTTGTGCATGGCAGTTCAGTGCATGTGGCTGGTTGTTATGCATGGTCGTTCAGTCATGCGGCTAGCTAGCTAGCACCGGCCGCATTGCAACTGCTCAATACACCTAGCTAGCTAATTTACGTTGTTGCATGTAATCGCTTGCCAAACAGGTCACTGTATTCTGAAGACTTCAAAATACATTGGTATGTCAAAACTGCAGTATCATGTACCTATATGCTAAAATAATGTGGTTTTTCGTTACTTTGGTTTTTACAATACTTCGCTACCAAACATAGCCTTAGCTGATGTCCCCGGAGGGGCACTAATCGATGGGTTTAGCAGAGTGAAATTTGTCACGCATAGCTCACTTGAGGTTATTGAGGACATTGGGCTCCTACCGCCATTTTTCATTAAAGAACTCACGACCATTGGCATTTCAATGTGGTTCGAGGATGGATCGGCTGCAGATTGGTTGCTACCAGGTTGTTTGGACACGGTAAGAACTCTGTCAAAGCTATGTTCACCCTTTTTTTTTCGAGAAAAAACTATGCTCACCCTTAGATCATGTCTAGCTCTTCCCTTGAATTTCATTTCCTCTTTAAAAGATTGGTTGAGGGTTAATACCCCATCTAGCCTTTCCCTCACATCATGAACTTCTCAAAAATAAAATGAATAGTTACCCTCAAACAATCCCTTACTACCATAATTTGGCAGGAAATAAGCTCTCTCTCTCTCTCTCTCTCTCCAACGCTCAACCATTGCCTACCCCCACACCTACGACACCCCGACCCCCTCTATTGTCCCTGGCGACCCCTCACGGCTTCGTCAAACTCCCTCGCTTTCTCCTCGTATGTTGGTCGACCGCACGACCGTAATCCACCAATGTGGACTTTTCCTTCGTCCTCGCTTTCCATCCCCACCCCTCTTGCTTGAGGTGGGGAAGCACAAAGGTGCCTGAGGCAATTGTTGTTGCTGCTACCGCTCCACCTGATAGAAACATTAAACAACCCCCAAAGTTTTGTATGTGCTTTGATTGATTTGAGTAGCTCTATACAACAGATTAGTAGAAGCTTCGTCGTCTCACCATGTGCGTCGCCGATTGTAGATGCAACTCGAAGAATTGTAGCACCACCTCGTCCTCTGTTGGCTTGAACCCCTTCTCAGCGTCGTGGTGGTGCCAGTACGATTCGTTTGACTCTCCAATGCCTTCTCTACTCGATATGAGAAAGTAAAGAGGGAAAGAAGAAATAAGAAGTGGAAGAGACACTTTCACATGGGTCCAACTCTATTGAAAGTTAGCTTTGGAGGATAGGGTAGGTACACACAAATTTTTTAACTCGTCACAATTTGATGAACTAATTTTTACGGAGGTACCCTTTTTACAAATGGTTTAGTTTAAGGTAAGAGATAGAGAAGTTCGACTACACCAGGTGCCACACTACACGCGTAGGACAAGTTTCATAGACACGCTCTCATCAACGACATAAGAGATACCACATATGCATTAAGCTAAATGACAAGGTTAGGCTATATTTTCAAAGTGCTAAAGGAGTTCGCCAAGGTGACCCTTTTTCTCCTTTCTTGTTTAATATAGTGATGAATGTTTAACGAAAATGATTTAGCTCGGAGTAATGGATTATTGATAGGGTTGGTTCCAGACCTTATTGGGAAAGGGGGTAATATTGCGGTATGTTGATGATATAGTTATATGTATCTACGCGATGCTTATAAGATGATCAACCTAAAAATTATTGTTTTACTTGTTTGAATTGATGTCGGGCTTGAAAATAAATTAACTTATGCTTTAGGACTATATAATTATTTTTGTGTGTACTGTGAGTTTTTTGGCTGTAAGGTGGGGAATCTGCCCATGAAATAACTAGGTGTTCCTTTGAGTTTCTCTGCCTTAAAATTCATGGATTGGGATTTCGTGGTTGCTAGAATGTGGAGGAAATTAGATGCATGGATTGTGAGCACAACCTCTTCTCGTGGTTGTTTAATTCTTATGAACTCTAGCTTATCTGGTATACCCTCATATATCATCTCCATGTTTTTGCTCTCTTGGTAAATTGGATAAACTCGGAAGAAAATTCTTTTGGGAAGGGGTAGCTTAAATAAGAGATACCACATGGTTAGATGGGATAAAATTTGCAGGTCTGAGCATAAATGTGGATTCGGTGTTATTGATCGTAGAAAGCAGGATATTAGTTTGTTGGTGAAATGGTGGTGGAAACTCGAATCTTGTGATGGGTTTTGGCAAAGTATTGTGAGGTAAGTAGTTTAGGAACAAGATTGTAGCCTCTATTAAACCTAGTTTTTTTTTCATTCTCCATGTTGAAAATTGATAAGTTCACTTTGCATCATTATTTCTTATTATAATTTATCCTATTCTAATGATATATTTCACACTATTATGCAATTCTAATTGTAGGATCGGAAGTATGTCAAGAGGGGGGGTGATTAGACTACTTGACCAAATAAAAACTTAACCTTTTCCCAATTTTAGTTCTTGGCAGATTTTAGCAATTTTAGGACAAGTCAAGCAATCATCACACAATTCAAGCAAGCATGCAAAGAGTATATAGGCAGCGGAAAGTAAAGCATGCAACTTGCAAGAATGTAAGGGAAGGGGTTTGGAGAATTCAAACGCAATTGGAGACACGGATGTTTTTCCCGTGGTTCGGATAGGTGGTGCTATCCTACATCCACGTTGATGGAGACTTCAACCCACGAAGGGTAACGGTTGCGCGAGTCCACGGAGGGCTCCACCCACGAAGGGTCCATGAAGAAGCAACCTTGTCTATACCACCATGGCCATCGCCCACGAAGGACTTGCCTCACTAGCGGTAGATCTTCACGAAGTAGGCGATCTCCTTGCCCTTACAAACTCCTTGGTTCAACTCCACAATCTTGTCGGAGGCTCCCAAGTGACACATAGCCAATCTAGGAGACACCACTCTCCAAGAAGTAACAAATGGTGTGTTGATGATGAACTCCTTGCTCTTATGCTTCAAATGATAGTCTCCCCAACACTCAACTCTCTCTCACAGGATTTGGATTTGGTGGAAAGAAGATTTGAGTGGAAAGCAACTTGGGGAAGGCTAGAGATCAAGATCCATATGGTAGGAATGGAATATCTTGGTCTCAACACAAGGGTAGGTGGTTCTCTCTCAGAACATATGAGTTGGAAGTGTAGATGTGTTCTGATGGCTCTCTTCACGAATGAAGAGGAGGTGGAGGGGTATATATAGCCTCCACACAAAATCCAACCGTTACACACAATTTACCAATCTCGGTGGGACCGAATCAACAAACTCGGTCGGACCGAAATAGTAAACCTAGTGACCGTTAGAGATTTTCGGTGGGACTGACATGCAACTCGGTAGGACCGATATGGTTAGAGTTAGGGCATAACGTAATCTCGGTGAGACCGATTACACAAACTCGGTGAGACCGATTTGGTAATTAGCTAACCAGAGAGTTGGTCAGGTAAACTCGGTGGGACCGATTTGCTCTTTCGATGAGACCGAAAAGTTACAAAGGGGAAACAGAGAGTTTACATTGCAATCTCGATGGGACCGATCCGCTCTTTCGGTGAGACCGAAAAGTTATGAAAAGGAAACAGAGAGATTGCAATCCCATCTCGGTGAGACCGAGATCCCTATCGGTAGAACCGAATTGCTAGGGTTTGGCAGTGGCTAATGACATGTGAAACTCGGTGGCGCCGGATGGAAAGAATCGGTAGGACCGAGTTTGACTTGGAGTTTAGGTCATTTGTGGATATGGGAAAGTAGCTGAGGATTTTGGAGCATATCATTAAGCACATGAAGCAAAAGGCTCATTAAGCAACACCTCATCCCTCCTTGATAGTATTAGCTTTTCCTATGGACTCAATGTGATCTTGGATCACTAAAATGTAAAATGAAGAGTCTCGAGCTTTTGAGCTTGAGCCAATCCTTTGTCCTTAGCATTTTGAGGGTTCCACTTTCACCATCCATGCCATGCCAATCATTGAGCTTTCCTGAAATAATTACCTTGGAATAGCATTAGCTCAATGAGCTATATGTTGTTATGAATTACCAAAACCACCTAGGGATAGTTGCACTTTCAATCTCCCCCTTTTTGGTAATTGATGACAACATATAGATCAAAGCTTCGACAAATGATAATAAGAATGAATTATATCGTCGCTTTGAGAAGTATGTGATAAGTAAGAGCTCCCCCTAAATTTGTGCATATTTAAAATTTGCTTTGGACTGCAAATGCACAAAGAGTTAGAATTATGGGTTAGTCTTCCATGTCACATACATCTTGGTGGAGCGCTCAAAATGATAATAATGAAATACATGCACTCATCACCAAGGAAAAGTGAATGACCACATAAGATAGATAAGATATATCAAGCATGCATAAGTGTAGCTTATGATCAAACACATGATCATCAATGTCTCACAGGTATATCAAAGTATCTCGACCAAAAGCAAACAATGTTTGAAAAACCACCAAATAAAGCAAGAGAGAAAAAACAACTCTCTCTCTCTCTCTCTCGAAGCCTATGATCTATACATTTTTCTCCCCCTTTGGCAACAAGTTACCAAAAAGTTCCTAGAAAATGCATAGTGCTAGATCGACACTCAGGCTTGATCTTCTGGTGGTGGTGGAGTCCGGATCACTCCAAGGACGAAGGCTTCCGTAGACGTGGTTGGAGTTGGAGCTGAAGTAGATGCTGGAGCTGGTTGGGCTGGTGCTGTGGCTGGAGCTGAGGCGGTGGCTCTTGTGTCAGGAACTGGCACTGCAGACGACCTCAGACCTCATGGCACTCTGGCAAATGCATCAGTGGTAGTCTTCCCTTTCCTCTCCTGCATGTCATCTTGAAGTTGCTCCACTGCTGTTTGAATCTCTGTCACCTTGACATCCAAGTCATAGAACTTTTGTTCTACAATTCTCTCTAAGCTCTCCTGGTTCTGAGTGAGGGTGGCCAGACCTTTCTCAATCCTCAGGGTGGATGCAATCAGGTAACTGAGCTGCTCTTGCTTGTTTTTCAAGAAGTACTCAGATGCCTCCTTTTGAGTTAGCATCTTGGCAGCTTTCTCCTTCCTTGCCTTCTCCTTCTTAGCTTGTGCTTGGACTGACGATGGTTCATTTTCATTCATCACAACTTGGTTGTCCTTGAAATCTGGATGAATAGGCAAATGTTCCTTGTCCAACAAGTATGTGTCTGTGCCCATTCTTGAGTTAATCAACATCTGGATCTGAGGGGCATAACCACAACTCCTCTTCTGATCTGCTGTAGTCCTCTTGATAGTCTCTACTATGAGGCTCATGACCTTAAATTTCTGAGGCACATCAAGTATATGTAGCAGGTTAATGGCATGACCTCTGATCATCCTGTGATCTCCAGAATTGGGAAAAAGTGTGTGCCTAAGGATCCAGTTGATCGTAGGCAGTCCTGACAACAGGTGTTTCACAGACCCAAACTGGTGAGTATCAAGATCTTCTGCTGGAATCTCCTTGTACATATTTGCCATAGTGTTATGATCCATCTTTTTCTTGGCATAGACATCCAAGTCATCTTCATTTTCTTCTGGGGCATTGATCAACCTTGCCCATTCCTCAACAGTTGAGTGGTACCTTGTACCTTCAGACATCCATGTGATCTTTCCATCTGGATAGAAGTGTGCTGTGGAGTAGAATTGCATAATCAGCTCCTCATTCCACTTTGTGAGCTTCTGCCCAACAAAGTCTGCTACTCCACAAGCTCTGAAGCTATCTTCCACTCCAGGGTAGTGCTCTTCATTGTCCTTGATGTATGCCTAGTCGACCCATCTCATATCACACACAACTGGCTTCTTGTCTAACAAGACTGTCTCATAGAATTCCTGCTGTTCCTTAGTGTGGAACCTGTAGTCAACAGCAGTTCTTCTCCTTGAAGCATATGGATCCTCTGCTCTCCATTTTCTTAGCCCAGAGTCTCTTCTGATCTTCATATCCTCAGCCACGGGATGAGCATCATTGTGGTCTGGGATCTTGGGCTTCAACTTTCTCAGCACTTGGCCTTTCCTCTTCTTCTGCAACAGCTTCAGGCACTGGGGCCTTGTTCTTCTCAGGAGCTGGGATGCTCCTTGTATTTCTCTTTGGTTTTGGCTTTGGAGCTGGCTTGGCCTTGGATGCAGCCTTGGGGGCTTCCTTGGGCTTGGATGCAGTTGCCCTTGATCTTATGGCATCACCCATCAGCTTGGGTGCCTTAGGTGCTGGTGCAGCAACCTCTTCTTCTTCCTCTTCTTCATCAGAAGAATGCTGTTCAAATTCAGCCATGGGACCAACTTTCTTGCACCATCTGCCTCTTTTCCTTTCCTTCTTTGTTTCAGATGCAACTGGCTCTTTGGGTGCAGGCTTCTCAGGAATCTTTGTTGAGGCTCTGGCCTTTGCCATGGGTTGCCTGCCTGCTGGCCTTTTGACCTTTAAGCCTGGCTTGGTGCTCTGTCTTGAGCCATGCTCTTTCCTGAGTTCAACTTTCTTGGAAGTTGCTTCCTCCTCTGCCACATAATCCTCATCCTCTGATTCTGAGGTTCTCTTTTTCCTTTGTCTTGTGGAAGCTTTTGGCAGGTTGCTGGGGGTGCTCCTGCTGCCTTCATCTGAAGAGCTAGAGGGACTAGTGCCCTCACTCATCTGCACTGGCTGTTCTGACAAGTTCTGGCTGTCACTCTGGTCTGACATGATGAACAAGCTGACTGCTGGCCCTGTGAATAGTTTATAGATGAGGTAGAGTGGATGAGCATCACAAAATGCAGAGATTTTTGCAACAGAATGATTCAAAAACTTAGTTTTAGTTTCCCACAGAAAGCATTTCGGATCTACCAATTTTTAAACTCGGTGATACTGAAGCAGTTTTTGGAACCTAAACTAGTGAACTCGGTCAGACCGAGTCACAGTTCGGTGGCACCGAGACTGCTAGGGTTTCACAAAGTTCCAAAATCGATCACACCGATTAGCAATACTTGGTCAGACCGAGTCTTACTTGTGCAATGGCATAAGCCAAATCGGTGGGACCGAGTTTTTCAACTCGGTGGGTCCGAGATGATTTCGGCGGAAACCTAACCCTAAAATTTTCGGACCAAACCTATTCTACGAGTTCATTGACTGGATAGGAGTTTATCAAATGTGGCTAGAATCAATATGATCACAATGTGCTAGGAATCGGATTGGGGAATAGCACAAAGATCGAGTCCATGCCCTAGTTCGGCGGAGACTCGCTACGGCGGCAACGGCGGGGTTGATTCCCATTGACCGCGACGGAGACCAGCGACTGGAGGCGGTTGGCGGAGAGAAGACGATCCGGAGACCACGTTGGCAGAGCGAGCTATCGCGCGGGCGAAGGGGTTCGGAGAAATTTCCAAATTTTTGCCCGTGTCTATATATAGCCCGACCCTGTCGGTGTGACCGAGTGGAACAACTCTGTGGCACCGAGATGCAAAATTGTGTACAGTTATTGCAACTCGGTGTGACCAAATGGTTCAAATCGGTTGCACCGAGATCAAAAACATAGATCAACTTAATGATCTCGGTAAGACCGAAAGTGGGGTATCGGTCAGACCGAGAATCACAAAGAGGTTTTGGAAGTTTAAGTCTATGACGAATCGGGGACTCCGAGTGCTCCTCACACAGAGTGGTTCGAATCTGACTTGATCAATTTTGATGTAGCATGAATAGAGTTTGAGACGAGAAAAGCATATATAGCTAGAGAAGGTTCTTAGGCATTCTTGTCCATCCACTTGGCAAAAGAAAAATAAAGCCAAACAATCAAAACAACAAGTGGATGTCCTCGAATGAGTAAAATATGCAACCAACATGCTCACACTATAAAATGGCAATTGAAATATGTAACAAAGCATGCACAACCAATTCTAGCATCTATCAAGCAATTGGCGATGACTAGGTCATCTATATATGAGTATATTGACATAGGAGTCAAATGAAAACATTTGATCATAGGTCATACTCATCGTTTAAGCTCAAGTGGGTTACCACTTTTACATAAAGGATTGTTTTGTTCACATCATTAGAGTTGCTTTAACTCAAGTCTTAGAGTAAAGCTCCCCTAAGAGGGATGAACTAACCTTGCGTTTTGTCGATGATGACTTCATGTAGATGTTTAAGATGTGGATGCTCAATGTAGATCACTTGGAGCTATCCTTTTGAGTGAATTGCACTTTCAATACCTACATGGGTTAGTCCCACAAGGAACAAACAAGGATATCCATAGACATAGAGTGATGCATACACAAGATGATGTCTATGAAAGCTTTTAGGTTACCTTGTCCCTTGACTTACCAACAAGAGGGTTTGTGACTCCTTGAACTAGTGCAAGATATGGAAGTTGATTGCACTTGTTCTTGCCAAAATGATAAGAGTGAAGTATGTTGGCGGAGTCACCCTCAAGAACTCTCTAGTTCTTCTTCTTTTGGATCCATACCATCTTGATGGGAATCCTTGGAGTTGTAGTCGTACTTGATGAAGTGGAACTTGAAGTAGTCTTGGGAATCCACTTGACTAAGTGTGACGCCTGGATAATTAAGCTACAGTAACCCTCTACTAATGTTGCCACGTCCCCACGATTACTGTTGCTAATCTCGCAAAGATTCAAATCCCGTTCGAATTCAAATTTAAAATAAAGTTAAACAATAAAACTTTTTCAAACATTAAAACTAAAATGTTCTTACTATTTAAAATAATCCATTGATACTTTTCATGAAGAAACCCCACTTGAGAGAATCTCTAAAATGCCCCTATCTAATTATAGAATGCACCAACAACATTTAAAGTGGTCCTTTTAAATGCTAACATAATTATAAACTTTTCATGTTGGCCTCAAACTTTTCGAGCAACCTTAGAATATTCCAAAGAATTTGTGTACCAAGTTTTATATTTAGTAAAAATCGTTTGGACACTCTTTTAATTAGAAAACAGTGGCTAAAAATAAATAAAAACAGAAAATTATAAAATGAGAAGTAAGTGGAAGTTTACCTGTTGGACTGGGCCTTAAGTCAACAATGCAGGCCCAGCCCAGCTCCTCCTTATCCCCTTCCTCTGTTCATTGAACAGAGGCGTGGCGGCCATCCATGGCGCCGTGGACGCGCCTGGCCACGTGCCGGCCATCCGTCCCGTGTGGATGCCTACTTAGCCATCCCCATCGCCCCACAGACGAACCCTAGCATCTCACTCCCACCTCTCATTCTTCCTCTCGCTCGGGAACTCAACCGAGAAGCGCCGACGCTGCCTTCACCGCGCACGTCGTCGATTCCGCGACCATCGTCCTCCCCGGCGCCTGAAGCCCTGTCCACGGACTCCACCGGCCTCCTCTTCCTCCTCTACGACCACTACTTCGAGCTGGAATGCGCCAAGTCGAGCAGATCAACCTCTTCTTCCTCTTCGGCCGCCGGACCACCCCGTCAAATCCGGCGTCGTCTGCTGCTCCCGGACACCACCGAGCCTCCCCCGAGCCCTCTTTGCACCTCTACAACCGCGATGTGAGCTCCCATCGATTCCCCCTCTGATTCTCCCACAAATTAGGCCATATCATACACGCTAGATGCCGCGCCCGTGCTCGCTTAGTGTTCCCGCTCACCAAGCGCCGTCCGTGCCCGCGGGCCTTCCTGCCGCGTGCCCCACGCCCCGGACAGCATGCGTGCGGCGGCTCCCTTGCTCGTGGCTCCCCTGCCGCTCGACCGCTCCCGTCTGCAGCGCCGCCGCGCTTGGAGCTCCTCTCCCTGGCCCCTGCCCGCCGCACCCGCGTCTACTTGCCGCCGCCCGTGCTCCGCTAGCCACTGCCGCCTCGCCTCTGCTCACGCAGCCGCTGCGCCCGCCCCCGCTCTTGCCCGCTGCTGGCAATTTCGCCTGCCTCCGACGCGTGCTGCAATCGCCGCGGTAGCCGGTGCTTCCCGACGCGCCGCTCGCCGCAGGAACCCCGCCTTCGCGCCTCCCCAAGGCCCCGGCCTGCTACTCATGGCTGCAGCCGCCGAGCGCCGGTGCGCATGCAGGCGTGCGTGCCTGACGAGGCCACTTGGCCTTCTGTAATGGAGGTCGGCCCCTTGTGGATTAAGGGGCTAATCCCCTTTAGTGCTAACTCCCCTAGTCAATGACAGTGGGCCCAAGACCATTAGGATTATATAAAGAAAAGGGTTTTAGTTTAAAATATACACCGAGTCACTTATAGGTGGGGCCAACGCCACTGTTCAGAGTCTGACCAGTCAAACGTTGACTGCTGACTCAGCAGTCAACGGCCCACATGTTAGCTTCTGTGGCTAGAGAGACACTGGGTACACGCAGTTTTTCTGTTCTTTTTCGATTTAATAATAAATCAGAAAATCCTTTAAACTTTGAAAATTAATAGAAAAATAACCGTAACTCGGATGAAAATTTTTTATATATGAAAGTTTCTTAGAACGACGAGACGAACCCGGATACGCAGCCTGTTCGTCCGCCGCGCATTCCTAACCTATCAAACCTGCAACATTCCCCCTCCGGTTCATCTGTCCAAAAACGCGAAACACCGGGGATACTTTCCCGGATGTTTTCCCCCTTCACCGGTATCACCTCGTACCGCGTTAGAACACATCTAGCTCTGCCCGTTGTCCTGTTATGCACTTGCTTGCTATGTATTTACTGTTTCTTCCCCCTCTTCTCTCCGGTAGACCCCGTGACGATGCTGATGCCCCTGTGGTCGACTACGTCACCGACGAACCCTCCTTCTTGTCTGAGCAACCAGGCAAGCCCCTCCTTGATCACCAGATATCGCCTATTCTCATCTCTACTGCTTGCATTGGAGTAGTGTAGCATGTTACTACTTTCCGTTAATCCTATACTGCTGCATAGCCTGTCCTTGCTACTACTGTTGTTACCTTTACCTGCTATCCTACTGTTTAGTATAGGATGCTAGTGTTCCATCAGTGGCCCTACACTCTTGTCCGTCTGCCATGCTATACTACTGGGCCGTGATCACTTCGGGAGGTGATCACGGGCATACGATATACTTTACACTGTTACATTACCTGTGATATTATTCGGAGATGGGGGCTGAAGGGGCAGGTGGTTCCACCCAGGTAGTGGTGGGCCTGGGTTCCCGACGGCCCCCAAATGTTACTTTGTGGCGGAGCGACAGGGCAGGTTCAGACCACCTAGGAGAGAGGTGGGCCTGGCCCTGGACGGCGTTCGCGGAAACTTAACACGCTTAACGAGATCTGGGTATTTGATCTGAGTCTGGCCATTTGGTCTATACGCACTAACCACCTATGTGGGAGTAGTTATGGGTATCCCGACGTCGTGGTATCAGCCGAAGCACTTCGTGACGTCAGCGACTGAGCGGCGCGCGCCGGGTTGGACCGCGTAACGTGACTTCCTTTGTAATGGAGGTTGCTAGGTCTGCTCTCCGGCCGCGTATGCAACGTGCAGGTGTGCAATGGGCGATGGGCCCAGACCCCTGCGCGCATAGGATTTAGACCGGCGTGCTGACCTCTCTGTTGAGCCTAGGTGGGGCTGTGACGTGTTGATCTTCCGAGGCCGGGCATGACCCAGGAAAGTGTGTCCGGCCAAATGGGATCAAGCGTGTTGGGCTATGTGGTGCACCCCTGCAGGGAAGTTTATCTATTCGAATAGCCGTGTCCCTCGGTAAAAGGACGACCCGGAGTTGTACCTTGACCTTATGACAACTAGAATCGGATACTTAATAAAACACACCCTTCCAAGTGCCAGATACAACCTGGTGATTGCTCTCCAGCAGGGCATCGAGGAGGGGATTGCCGGGTAGGATTATGCTATGCGATGCTACTTGGAGGACTTCAGTCTACTCTCTTCTATATGCTGAAAGACGAAGGCTGCCAGAAGCATAGTCTTCGCCACGATTAGCTATCCCCCTCTTATTCTGGCATTCTGCAGTTCAGTCCACAGATATGTCCTTTTACACATATACCCATGCATATGTAGTGTAGCTCTTTGCTTGCGAGTACTTTGGATGAGTACTCACGGTTGCTTTTCTCCCTCTTTTCCCCCTTTTCCCTTCTACCTGGTTGTCGCAACCAGATGTTGGAGCCCAGGATCCAGACGCCACCGTCGACGACGACTCCTACTACACTGGAGGTGCCTACTGCTACGTGCAGGCTGCTGACGACGACCAAGAGTAGTTAGGAGGATCCCAGGCAGGAGGCATGCACCTCTTTCGATCTGTATCCCAGTTTGTGCTAGCCTTCTGAAGGCAAACTTGTTTAACTTATGTCTGTACTCAGATATTGTTGCTTCCGCTGACTCGTCTATGATCGAGCACTTGTATTCGAGCCCTCGAGGCCCCTGGCTTGTATTATGATGCTTGTATGACTTATTTTATTTGTAGAGTTGCGTTGTGATATCTTCCCGTGAGTCCCTGATCTTGATCGTACACATTTGTGTGCATGATTAGTGTACGATTGAATCGGGGGCGTCACAAGTTGGTATCAGAGCCGACTGCCTGTAGGAATCCCCCTTCCACACTCTTTGGCCGAAGTCGAGTCTAGACATTGAAAACGGTTTTACTAACATGGCTGTGCAGCCCATGGGCCCACGTCGCCATTTGGGTGGTATTAGGATCTTTTACTCCTCGATCTTTACTCCGGGATTCTGAACTCTCTTCTATTCGGGTTAAACGATTTTTACTAAAATCTAACTTTAGGTTCTCGAAAATACTTTCTCCCGGAGATCCCCTTTAGTCCAGATGATCGCCGGCTGCACCAGAAGATTTCGAAGATACTCTCCAATATTCTCTCGAGACCTTGCGCCCGTTGCTTTTGCAATTCCCTTCCACCGAAATATCCCTATGGATAAATACTTACACCTGTCGTGCTTACTTTTATTCCCAGTCGATCTTGTTATTACAAGATACCCCGAGAATATTTTGTGCCTACTGCCTTGCAGTTCTTTACCACCTGAATACCCCTAAGAATAATTTCTCGCACCTTCCGAGTATCCGCTCATCCCCAGTTGTTCAGGTGTTTCACAAAAGTCTTTGAAATACTATTCAATCCTCCGAAAATCCTTAGCAGCTTTATTGCCCTGCAAATACTTGTCTACTTGCATTATGGATGCTTCCCATATATATGGCAATATTCACTAGTATCTTTTGACACCGTCATTTTGATCCTATTGATTCAACATGTGTGTGAATGCACACAATCATCTATCAACCCTTCTAAATTATCTTTCTGGCTCAGACATCATTTTTGAACATGAGCTGGTTCTTGACCAAACTATTTGTCGTCAATTGTGCCTCTGGTCTATCCAACTTATCCATCCTTGATCAGAGCGTCTGCTTCTGATCCCTTGTGTTGGAAATCATAATTCCTTTGTTATCTAAGCATTGAATTATTCGGATGTTCTATAATATGATGCCCGTGCATTCTTCTTCCTCTGGTTGAGTACCGATGCTCACCTCAGATCCCTTATGGACCATCGGTTCCTTTGTTGGATTTTATCCGATAGTGTCCTTCATATTGAATAACCTTGAGAGCCTTTCCATGCCTTTGGTAAATCGTATCATCTGCTTTTGAAGCATGCTCTACTTTCGAGCTTGTATTATTTACTCCGAAGTTTGTGGTATATGTTCCTAAGATGCCCTGATGGGTTGAATCTATGCCTTCCTTAATATGTGTGAACTTGGAAGTTTTCACGGGTCATACTCATCTGGTATTTCACCAGGTAAAACTTTCAACACTAATGCCATTATTGAAACGAGAAGTGAATGTAAGGTTATGCTTCGGAGAAGTGGGAGTCGACCTTGAACTTTGTGTTCATGCCCATGGACCCAAGGTGGAACTTATCATGGAAGCTTCTTGTAGTAATAATAATCCCCTTGTGATAACTTCTTCTCTTATCTATGCTTGGTCCCTTGCAACCGTGGTTCTGACCATGATTGTTTTTCTTTGGTCCCATTTCTCGGAAAAGTTAAATCGCTTGTCTTATCCAGATCAATGTGCCTGCCCAACCTCGATTCTGCTCAACCTTCGAGTATTCCCCTATGGTATCTCGAGAATATCATGGAACTGCATAACTTCTTATGGGTTCTTCATCAACTGTTATTTCTCACTGGTCCCAAATTTCTTGGGTTCTGGATTGTCGTCAACCGAGAACACCGAATAGTGAATCGGGTCCGCACTCTGATTCAGTAACTCTAAGTGATTTTCGTTGCTTACGAGTTTATTAACCCTTCAAGTCATCCCCAGGCCTGATCGGCTATATCATTTTCATACTAAATTTTAACTGTGCTACCTGGCCCTTCTCCCCGTAGCAAAATTTTCAATGATGAGGTAAGCTTATGTCCATCTTCCTCGTCATATCATTTCTCCTTGAACAACAAACTTGATTTCGAGTTTGTGTCGTACCCTTGGTTCCAATAACCTTTCGCTTCATCATTCCTGTGACTTGATGTCATCACCGGTCGATTACATCTTCATGAAATCTCTCAACAAATGTGTCATGATCATCATTAGCATTCTAAGATCTTCTAGGATATCAATTGAATTCAGGATGAGAAATACCATCCTTGCCCTCGATGAATTTTATTATCATCGACCACTTTATTGCCTTCCCTCCAACACAAACTTGTTCGTGTTCTGTGTTATACCTTGAGTTCCTTGCTATCCAGCATTTGTTCTTCTTTAACTTGGAGTATTACTGTCTTCTATATCAAGAAGGTGGTGAGGATTGCTCCACCTCTTAAAAATTCTTGGTATAGTGATACTTCTCACCATCATCATTCTTCCTTGGTTCCCGTGTTGATTCTAGCCGGGATACCAACAGGTGAACGATGTTGCTTGGATTCTGTACTTCTAGCAACCATATCGCTTTGTTGTTAATGGTCGACATTTCATTCTTAGACCATTGGTTATCGAATCACCATTCTAACATCGGTCATGCTACCTAAGCCCATATTTCGGTACACCTTTGAACCAATGTTTAGATTGTGTATGTTTCCCTCAAGCATACATCATTATGTCATTTGATCTGAAAAATGTTATCTCCTTGTTCACATGATTGTGGAAATCCTTTTTTTTGAATTCTCGATGAATGGTCGCCGAGTCTATCAGCCACCCCCCTCATCCTCTCCTTGGTTTAATGATGATGAACCCTTGTATCGGAACTCACTTCCATAGTCATTTCCCGAGAATCTTACATTGTCATCTCGTCAGTTGGTGTTGCACCTTTCTTCTCAAGCATCCTGAGCCTGAGGTATCCTGACGCCAATCAGATCTGAATCTCGGTCAGATATGATGGTTGGAACATATTTCCAAGAGTTATAACATTGGTCTTTATATGACCCGGTAAGGTGATGTCATGCCTAGCACACCTGGCCGGAGGACCTATTGTTATAGTTTTCCTTCTTGGCAAGGTTAGTCATTCTTCCGTGAGGAAATTGTAAGACTTATTCTATAAGTTGTTCCTGGTGGATCCTTTTTGTTTCCAAAGTCTGATCTTCACCTGTTGACCATGTCAATACTATCTCGAAGCATGTCTATGGTACTCCGATTTTCAACAGGAACATTTGAAGCCCAATACTAAATGTTTCCTGCTCAATTATCCAAACACCACTGTATGGGTAATGTCATGAAATTTCTCTCCCCTTATCTAAATGGTTTTCTACTTCCTATCCTTTCATGGATATCATGCTCTGTTTGTCCTTGGGAAGGATATATCCCTGAAACATGTGTTTAAACACATTTTCCTTTCCATTGTTCTATTTAATCTGATGATCACCTTTTCCTTTCCATGGCTTTGTTTAACCTTACTGGTGATCTATATGACCTAAGCAGTATTATTCTCCCACTTAGGTAAGCACCTCATTGAACCGCTCTGTCAGTAAGACCCTGTTAATATGGTTGATAATGTTCCGGTAACCACCGATGGACGAGAACTTTACCTATTGGTCCGCCTCGTTCAACGAGCAGGAAGATGGTTCTCTTCGTCCCTCGCCCTTGGTACCGATGTTGCCGACATAATTGATAGGCTATCCTTTGACATACCTTGTTATCTTGACTGTGCAAAATATCACCGCCCTTTCTACCTTTAACCCACATGGTGGGCCCATAACCCACAGTTCCACAGGATCAAAACCTAACTCTCATGTACACCCCCTGTTTCCAAGGTTGATCCTCGCGCGTGGACTCGTTTGTAATTCACGAGCCACTTTCAGGTCTGATATCGGACACAATACTTATTCCCGTTGCTTTGACCCTTTCACACCCTATAACAGGCATCGAGCGATTGCCTGCCCGCTCGAAACTTCCCAGGTTACCTCTTTATTTTGCTCTCGATATTTTCTTAAGTTTCGATTCGAGAGTTACTATCCGCCACCCTCCTTGATGTTCTCTACCAGATACGTGACCTTATAGAGGTCAGTTCTTCTAGAGATACCCCTTATCATTTTTCGTAAGTACGATGGAGTTCCCCAAGAAAGGATGCCGACTTCATCATGATGACCTGAAGCAGAGAAATTAAGACATCAAGTAATGGATCGACCTCTCCAAGAAGAGCAACCAAGACCGAGAAGAGTCATTAGAATTTCGTAACCAAATCTTTTTCGCCTCACTCTACCTCTTAAATCTCGGGACGAGATTTCTTGTAGTGGAGGAGAATTGTGACACCCGGATAATTAAGCTACAGTAACCCTCTACTAATGTTGCCACGTCCCCACGATTACTGTTGCTAATCTCGCAAAGATTCAAATCCTGTTCGAATTCAAATTTAAAATAAAGTTAAACAATAAAACTTTTTCAAACATTAAAACTAAAATGTTCTTACTATTTAAAATAATCCATTGATAATTTTCATGAAGAAACCCCACTTGAGAGAATCTCTAAAATGCCCCTATCTAATTATAGAATGCACCAACAACATTTAAAGTGGTCCTTTTAAATGCTAACATAATTATAAACTTTTCATGTTGGCCTCAAACTTTTCGAGCAACCTTAGAATATTCCAAAGAATTTGTGTACCAAGTTTTATATTTAGTAAAAATCGTTTGGACACTCTTTTAATTAGAAAACAGTGGCTAAAAATAAATAAAAACAGAAAATTATAAAATGAGAAGTAAGTGGAAGTTTACCTGTTGGACTGGGCCTTAAGTCAACAGTGCAGGCCCAGCCCAGCTCCTCCTTATCCCCTTCCTCTGTTCATTGAACAGAGGTGTGGCGGCCATCCATGGCACCGTGGCCGCGCCTGGCCACGTGCCGGCCATCCGTCCCCTGTGGATGCCTACTTAGCCATCCCCATCGCCCCACAGACGAACCCTAGCATCTCACTCCCACCTCTCATTCTTCATCTTGCTCGGGAACTCAACCGAGAAGCGTCGACGCTGCCGTCACCGCGCACGTCGTCGATTCCGCGACCATCGTCCTCCCCGGCGCCTGAAGCCCTGTCCACGGACTCCACCGGCCTCCTCTTCCTCCTCTACGACCACTACTTCGAGCTGGAATGCGCCAAGTCGAGCGGATCAACCTCTTCTTCCTCTTCGGCTGCCGGACCTCCCCGTCAAATCCGGCGTCGTCTGCTGCTCCCGGACACCACCGAGCCTCCCCCGAGCCCGCTTTGCACCTCTACAGCCGCGACGTGAGCTCCCATCAATTCCCCCTCTGATTCTCCCACAAATTAGGCCATATCATACACGCTAGATGCCGCGCCCGCGCTCGCTTAACGTTCCCGCTCACCAAGCGCCGTCCGTGCCCGCGGGCCTTCCTGCCGCGCGCCCCACGCCCCGGACAGCATGCGTGCGGCGGCTCCCTTGCTCGTGGCTCCCCTGCCGCTCGAGCGCTCCCGTCTGCAGCGCCGCCGCGCTTGGAGCTCCGCTCCCTGGCCCCTGCCCGCCGCACCCGCGTCTACTTGCCGCCGCCCGTGCTCCGCTAGCCACTGCCGCCTCGCCTCTGCTCACGCAGCCGCTGCGCCCGCCCCCGCTCTTGCCCGCTGCTTGCGATTTCGCCTGCCTCCGACACGTGCTGCAACCGTCGCGACAACCGGTGCTTCCCCACGCGTCGCTCGCCGCAGGAGCCCCGCCTCCGCCCGCCTTCGCGCCTCCCCAAGGCCCCGACCTGCTACTCATGGCTGCAGCCGCCGAGCGCCGGTGCGCACGCAGGCGTGCGTGCCTGACGATGCCACTTGGACTTCTGTAATGGAGGTCGGCCCCTTGTGGATTAAGGGGCTAATCCCCTTTAGTGCTAACCCCCCCTAGTCAATGACAGTGGGCCCAAGGCCATTAGGATTATATAAAGAAAAGGGTTTTAGTTTAAAATATACACCGAGTCACTTATAGGTGGGGCCAACGCCACTGTTCAGAGTCTGACCAGTCAAACGTTGACTGCTGACTCAGCAGCCAACGGCCCACATGTTAGCTTCTGTGGCTAGAGAGCCACTGGGTACACGCAGTTTTTCTGTTCTTTTTCGATTTAATAATAAATCAGAAAATCCTTTAAACTTTGAAAATTAATAGAAAAATAACCGTAACTCGGATGAAAATGTTTTATATATGAAAGTTGCTCAGAACGACGAGACGAACCCAGGATATGCAGCCTGTTCGTCCGCCGCGCATCCCTAACCTATCAAACCTGCAACATTCCCCCTCCGGTTCATCTGTCCAAAACGGGAAACACCGGGGATACTTTCCCGGATGTTTTCCCCCTTCACCGGTATCACCTCGTACCGCGTTAGAACACGTCTAGCTCTGCCCGTTGTCCTGTTATGCACTTGCTTGCTATGTATTTACTGTTTCTTCCCCCTCTTCTCTCCGGTAGACCCCGTGACGATGCTGATGCCCCTGTGGTCGACTACGTCACCGACGACCCCTCCTTCTTGTCTGAGCAACCAGGCAAGCCCCTCCTTGATCACCAGATATCGCCTATTCTCATCTCTACTGCTTGCATTAGAGTAGTGTAGCATGTTACTGCTTTCCGTTAATCCTATACTGCTGCATAGCCTGTCCTTGCTACTACTGTTGTTACCTTTACCTGCTATCCTACTGTTTAGTATAGGATGCTAGTGTTCCATCAGTGGCCCTACACTCTTGTCCGTCTGCCATGCTATACTACTGGGCCGTGATCACTTCGGGAGGTGATCACGGGCATACTATATACTTTACACTGTTACATTACCTGTGATACTGTTCGGAGATGGGGGTTGAAGGGGCAGGTGGTTCCACCCAGGTAGTGGTGGGCCTGGGTTCTCGACGGCCCCCGAATGTTACTTTGTGGCGGAGCGACAGGGCAGGTTCAGACCACCTAGGAGAGAGGTGGGCCTGGCCCTGGTCGGCGTTCGCGGAAACTTAACACGCTTAACGAGATCTGGGTATTTGATCTGAGTCTGGCCATTTGGTCTATACGCACTAACCACCTACGCGGGAGTAGTTATGGGTATCCCGACGTCGTGGTATCAGCCGAAGCACTTCGTGACGTCAGCGACTGAGCGGCGCGCGCCGGGTTGGACCGCGTAACGTGAGTTCCTTTGTAATGGAGGTTGCTAGGTCTGCTCTCCGGCCGCGTACGCAACGTGCAGGTGTACAATGGGCGATGGGCCCAGACCCCTGCGCGCATAGGATTTAGACCGGCGTGCTGACCTCTCTGTTGAGCCTAGGTGGGGCTGCGACGTGTTGATCTTCCGAGGCCGGGCATGACCCAGGAAAGTGTGTCCGGCCAAATGGGATCAAGCGTGTTGGGCTATGTGGTGCACCCCTGCAGGGAAGTTTATCTATTCGAATAGCCGTGTCCCTCGGTAAAAGGACGACCCGAAGTTGTACCTTGACCTTATGACAACTAGAACCGGATACTTAATAAAACACACCCTTCCAAGTGCCAGATACAACCCGGTGATTGCTCTCCAACAGGGCATCGAGGAGGGGATTGCCGGGTAGGATTATGCTATGCGATGCTACTTGGAGGACTTCAGTCTACTCTCTTCTATATGCTGAAAGACAGAGGCTGCCAGAAGCGTAGTCTTCGCCAGGATTAGCTATCCCCCTCTTATTCTGGCATTCTGCAGTTCAGTCCACAGATATGGCCTTTTAAACATATACCCATGCATATGTACTGTAGCTCCTTGCTTGCGAGTACTTTGGATGAGTACTCGCGGTTGCTTTTCTCCCTCTTTTCCCCCTTTTCCCTTCTACCTGGTTGTCGCAACCAGATGTTGGAGCCCAGGATCCAGACGCCACCGTCGACGATGACTCCTACTACACTGGAGGTGCCTACTGCTACATGCAGGCTGCTGACGACGACCAAGAGTAGTTAGGAGGATCACAGGCAGGAGGTCTGCGCCTCTTTCGATCTGTATCCCAGTTTGTGCTAGCCTTCTGAAGGCAAACTTGTTTAACTTATGTCTGTACTCAGATATTGTTGCTTCCGCTGACTCGTCTATGATCGAGCACTTGTATTCGAGCCCTCGAGGCCCCTGGCTTGTATTATGATGCTTGTATGACTTATTTTATTTGTAGAGTTGTGTTGTGATATCTTCCCGTGAGTCCCTGATCTTGATCGTACACATTTGCGTGCATGATTAGTGTACGATTGAATCGGGGGCGTCACACTAAGGTCTTAGGAGCTTCTTCAAATGCATCAATTTCCTTTTGAAGCTTGTCCTTGCCTTTTTGCTTGTAGTCTTGTGGTGGAAGATCATCTTGAGTTTGTGTCCCCTTGAAAGAAGTAGGATCATACTTCTCTTGTTGAGGAACAAACTTTGTCTTGGGGTATTGATCTTCTTCCCACTCAACTCCATTGGCGTTGAAACTTCGTTCAAAACCAACACCTTGATTCTTCCGGTGCCTTCCTTGCTTGCGTACAATTTCCTCGAATTGCTTACTTCCGGCAAGGCTTTTGTACACTCCTTTCTCTATGATTCCCTTCAATAAGCTATTTTCTTGCTCAAGTGTAACTTGGCTAAGAGAATCATTAGTGGAATCAAGAGAACTACTAGAAGCAACAATATTGGATTTAACATGATCATTGTTACTACTAGAGGAAGAATCTTTCTTGTTCTTGTTATTAGACTTGACTTGAGGCATGTAAGTGGATAAGAGTAAACGCTTGGCAATGCAAGAAGAACTTTTCTTGCGGAGATCATCATTGATTGCCTTTAAAAACTCATGCTCTTGCTCAAGATTGAGCTTTTCAAAGTGTAACTTCTCATGAGCTCTTAAAAGTTCTCGACGATCTTCGAAGATAGTTTCATGAGCTAACTTAAGAGTGTTTAGTTCTTTAGTTAGAGCCTAAATTTTCTCCTTATCATTGTCATTCGTTTTATCTTGATTAGCATGATTAATTGACGTTTCATCATAGTATTCATCACTAGAGTTGTCAACAAGTAAATCATCATCACCTAACAAGTCATCTTCATCACTATTGAAATCAACATACTCAGGGTGAGTTACCTTAGGACCTTTGGCCATGAAGCATCTTCCAATTCCTTCATTTGGCGAGTCAAATATGTCGTAGGAGTTGCTTGACACAAGTGCTATACCGGCAACACCTTCATCTTGAGTATATTCGGAATCGGAGTGATAACTTCTCTCGGAGTGGTTGTCGGAGTCGGAGCCGGATACCCATTCACCAACATGAGCTTGATGTCTTCGCTTTGTGTAGCTCCTTGATGATTTTTCCTTTCTTTCCGAATCCTTGCTCCTCCGTGAGTATCTTCGTTCATAACGATCATCTCTACTCCTTCTCTCTCTTGATGGTGATTCTTCTCTTTTGCCTCTTCTTTTTGGAGAATCTTCTCTTCTTTTGTAGGGAGCCGTACACTCATTGGAATAGTGTCCGGGTCTTCCACAATTGTAGCAGTTTCGCTCTCGACTAGAAGATCTTTTGTCATTGTAGGACCTTGACTTGGAGCTTCTATCTTTGCTTCTACTCTTGTAGAACTTGTTGAAGTTCTTCACCATTAGGCTCAATTCTTCGTTGAAGTTTTGTTTCTTACTTGATGATGTGGGGACTTCACATGAGGCTTTGTAGGCACCACTTGATTTGTTGTGAAGTTCCTCTTTATCCTTGAGCGACATCTCATGAGCAACAATTCTTCCAATGACCTCCATTGGCTTGAGATCTTTGTAATTGGGCATCATTTGGATCAATGTGCACACGGTATCATATTTTCCATCCAAGGCTCTTAGGATCTTCTTGATGATGAATTTGTCGGTCATCTCTTCACTCCCTAAGCCGGCAATCTCGTTTGTGATGAGAGCAAGCCTAGAGTACATTTCAGCGACACCTTCACCATCCTTCATTTTGAACTTGTCAAGTTGACTTTGAAGCACATCCAATTTGGATTCCTTGACGGAGTCGGTACCTTCGTGCATGTCAATCAAAGTATCCCAAATTTCCTTTGCATTCTCAAGACGGCTGATTTTGTTGAATTCTTCGGGGCACAATCCGTTGAAGAGAATATCACAAGCTTGAGCGTTGTATTGTAGCATCTTCAACTCATCCGCGGTAGCTTCACGGTTTGGTTCTTTCCCATCGAAGAAGTCACCTTGCAAACCAACACACACAATAGCCCAAACGGCGGGGTTATGTCCAAGAATATGCATTTTCATTTTATGCTTCCAACTAGCAAAATTAGTACCATCAAAGTAAGGACCTCTACGGTGATAATTTCCCTCACTAGACGCCATACTCTCCTAGGTTGTGAAACCAAGGCTATGACCACCAAAAGCTATGGAAATCAAAGCAAATGGAGACCAAAGCTCTGATACCAATTGTAGGATCGAAAGTATGTCTAGAGGGGGGTGATTAGACTACTTGACCAAATAAAAACTTAACCTTTTCCCAATTTTAGTTCTTGGCAGATTTTAGCAACTTTAGGACAAGTCAAGCAATCATCACACAATTCAAGCAAGCATGCAAAGAGTATATAGGCAGCGGAAAGTAAAGCATGCAACTTGCAAGAATGTAAAGGAACGGGTTTGGAGAATTCAAATGAAATTGGAGACACGGATGTTTTTCCCGTGGTTCGGATAGGTGGTGCTATCCTACATCCACATTGATGGAGACTTCAACCCACGAAGGGTAACGGTTGCGCGAGTCCACGGAGGGCTCCACCCACGAAGGGTCCACGAAGAAGCAACCTTGTCTATCCCACCATGGCCATCGCCCACGAAGGACTTGCCTCACTAGCGGTAGATCTTCACGAAGTAGGCGATCTCCTTGCCCTTACAAACTCCTTGGTTCAACTCCACAATCTTGTCGGAGGCTCTCAAGTGACACCTAGCCAATCTAGGAGACACGACTCTCCAAGAAGTAACAAATGGTGTGTTGATGATGAACTCCTTGCTCTTGTGCTTCAAATGATAGTCTCCCCAACACTCAACTCTCTCTCACAGGATTTGGATTTGGTGGAAAGAAGATTTGAGTGGAAAGCAACTTGGGGAAGGCTAGAGATCAAGATTCATATGGTAGGAATGGAATATCTTGGTCTCAACACAAGGGTAGGTGGTTCTCTCTCAGAACATATGAGTTGGAAGTGTAGATGTGTTCTGATGGCTCTCTCCATGAATGAAGAGGAGGTGGAGGGGTATATATAGCCTCCACACAAAATCCAACCGTTACACACAATTTACCAATCTCGGTGGGACCGAATCAACAAACTCGGTCGGACCGAAATAGTAAACCTAGTGACCGTTAGAGATTTTCGGTGGGACTGACATGCAACTCGGTAGGACCGATATGGTTAGGGTTAGGGCATAACGTAATCTCGGTGAGACCGATTACACAAACTCGGTGAGACCGATTTGGTAATTAGCTAACCAGAGAGTTGGTCAGGTACACTCGATGGGACCGATTTGCTCTTTCGGTGAGACCGAAAAGTTACAAAGGGGAAAAAGAGAGTTTACATTGCAATCTCGGTGGGACCGATCCGCTCTTTCGGTGAGACCGAAAAGTTACGAAAAGGAAACAGAGAGATTGCAATCCTATCTCGGTGAGACCGAGATCCCTATCGGTAGAACCGAATTGCTAGAGTTTGGCAGTGGCTAATGACATGTGAAACTCGGTGGCGCTGGATGGAAAGAATCGGTAGGACCGAGTTTGACTTGGAGTTTAGGTCATTTGTGGATATGGGAAAGTAGTTGAGGATTTTGGAGCATATCATTAAGCACATGAAGCAAAAGGCTCATTAAGCAACACCTCATCCCTCCTTGATAGTATTGGCTTTTCCTATGGACTCAATGTGATCTTGGATCACTAAAATGTAAAATGAAGAGTCTCGAGCTTTTGAGCTTGAGCCAATCCTTTGTCCTTAGCATTTTGAGGGTTCCTCTTTCACCATCCATGCCATGCCAATCATTGAGCTTTCCTTAAATAATTATCTTGGAATAGCATTAGCTCAATGAGCTATATGTTGTTATGAATTACCAAAACCACCTAGGGATAGTTGCACTTTCACTAATGCTTTTTCTCTCTTAAAATGCAAGTTATATTAAGAGTGGGGGATTACCGACAGTTGAAATTTTGGACCTAGCAATAGAAGAGAAAGCAATTCTCCGGACCACCAGGCAGCCACACGGCCAGGTGGCATGGCCTAACCCCCTAGCCACACCCCCTGCATGTGTGGGCCCCTTGTGGGTCGCCTCCGGATGCTCTTTGGCCATAAATTCCCATTTACACTAGAAGAAATCATAGAAAATTCTTTAGACTTTCAGTCGCTCTCGGTGAGGCAGAACTTAAGTGAAGCACTTTTGCTCTCCAGCAAAGTGATTCTGCCAGGGGAAACTTCCCTTCGCGAGGGGGAAATCAAAACCTTCATCATCACCAACACTTTGTTCATCATGGGGATCATCATCTTCATCAACATCTTCAGGAGCACCATCTCAGCTCCAAACCCTAATTCTTCATTTGTATCAAACCTTAGATTGGTACCTCGGGGTGCTAGTCGTGTTGATTACATCTTGTAGTTAATGCTTGTTGATTTAAATGGTGGAAGATTGTTATGTTTAGATTGTTAAACATATATTTATACCCACTGATCATGATCAATATGACGAGTTTTGAGTAGTTCCATTAGTTCTTAAGGACATCGGAGAAGTCTTGTTACTAGTAATCATGTGAAGTTGGTGTCCGTTCAATGTTTTGATATTATGTTGTGTTGTTTTTCCCTACTTGTGTTGTGTGAACATCGACTACATGACTCTTCACCATCTTATTTGGGCCTAGGAGCATTGTGGAATTTGTTTATAGATGATGGGTTGCAGGAGTGATAGAAACCCATACTCTAGTTTGTGAATTATTCTGTATGGGGCTGTTTTGGATCCAACTGTTTAAGTTATGGTTGGATTTAACTTAATTTATCTTAATTACTTCTCTTATAGTTGCGGATGCTTGCATATGGAGGGTATAGTCATAAGTAGGTATTTGTTCAAGTTAGACAGTACCTAAGCTCTGGTCCACCCACATAACACTTATCAAGACAATGAAAGTAGCTTGATGAATTATGGTGAAAGTAACTTGATGATATTCATGTGTGTCCTCAAGAGCATTTTAGTCATTACAATAAGTATCACCAGCTTGTCCTTAGCACAATCAAGGATTGGGCCACTTGTTGCACTTTATTATCTTGCTACTTGATACCTTGTTATAATTTATCTTGCTATCGAAACTATCTTACAACACTTGCAGTGAAATCTTGCTGAAAATCGCTTGTCAATTCATTGTGCTCCTCGTTGGGTTTGACACTTTTATTTATAGAAAGTATTAAGATTGATGCCCTATACTTGTGGGTTATCAGAACTCTGTCATGAAAGTCAAAAAGTACTAAGTGATTGATAGAAGAGTGCTTTTGAATAAAGAGGATATTGTTCAATTCTGGCAAGATCCTTCGTTTGGGGAGATGCCTTTATGTGACAAATGCCATGTTTTGTTTCAGATTTGTCATGATCAACAATGCACCGTGCATGATTTTTTCTCTAAAATAAATTAATCTAAATTTTAGATAGCGCTTTGATGAGATGTTGTCTACTCAGTGAAATGCTATTATTCTTTATACTAAATCCTTGAATGGCTCTTGTGATCCTGATGAAATCATGTTGAGTCTTACTAAATCTGGAACGCTCACCACCAGATGTATTCTTGGTTAGAGAGGAACCTTATTAGGTCTAATAACGAGTTTATTTGGAAAGTTGGCATCCCCTTGAAATCATCTTTTTCCGGTAGTTGTTCCATGATGTTGTGTTGACTAGGGATAATCTTCAGAGGAGATAATGAAAAGGCAATCCTCTATGCTCGTTTTGTAATGATCGTGAATCTTCTAATTATTTGTTCTTTTTGTGGGGTTGGTAAATCTATTTGGGGTATTATTAGCAAAGCTATTGGGGCTAGTAGTTGTCCCAAAAATCTATGGCAGTGTATATCCTGGTTATATGCTTATCTCCCATCATCGCCTTGACACCGATCGAGGTGAACTTCATCGCGTGTTCTTTCTTGTCTTATTCGATAGGTTTGCTGAAGCAAGAGGATGCAGCTGCTATCAAGGCGGGGATCCAGGCAGCTCCTAAATGAGGCGTCTTCACTAGCACACCAAATGTCGCCGATGCTTGCAGATCCTGTGATGCTCATGAAGAGTTGGTTCCTGAAGAGAGTGTTGGTTCCTGGATGCGGCTTGCTAGACTTTGGTTTCTTCATTGTGGTGATCTGTTGTTTGGACTCTGGTCATTTGCTCTAGGGTGATTTTGCCTTTTGCAAGTGGTTTCCTATACTTCGCTGGTTTTTGTTGTGGTGGTATCAGGTTTTAATCCCGTAATAGGCGCTTCAATGTCGATCATCCATGGAGGGTTTTATAATAGTGTCCCGGACTCGCTCTCTCTTTCCTAGCCACCTGCTTTGGTTCTTTCTTATGGTGCTTCGATGGGATTTTTTGTCGAAAGAGACCCTCTGCCCACTTAAATTGACAAAAGAGACCCCCCGTGGACGAAATTGACAAAAGAGACCCCCTCACAAGTGGCGGCAGGCGCGGCAGGCGACACGTGTCACCTGCCGCCACGCCACGAGGCGGCGGGCCCCGCCGCCACCGCAGGAGGCGGCCGCGCCGGGCACAACGGCATCTGCACAGTGCAGCGTGCCGCGACGGAACGGGCGAGGCCAGGTGGGCCCGGCCGCCACTGGGTGAGGCGGCCGCCTCTGCCGCTGTCCGATGCACGGCCGACAAGGCCTGCTACGCGCGGGCCCAGCGGGTGGGCCACGCCGCCACCGGCTGAGGCGGCCTGTCCTGTGCTGCTGCACGCGCGACAGTGCGCAGACGGCGCTGATTCCGAGGCGCGACAGTGACGGCTGTGACTCCGACGCGCGCGGGAATATGGACGCTTTTGGTTCTTTTGCACGGGAATCCTGCCTTTGCTTCTTTTGCCTCAGCGGATGCGATGGCACTGGGAATCCGAGGCTATGGGAAGCTGTTGTGCCGACACTACAGGGATCATAAATATCCCCGCTTAATTTTCTTGCCATCATTTATCGTCTGAGCTTATAAAAGGAGACACCGAGGCTCTCGTCCAGCCATCCTCGAAATCGGCAGCGCGCAAAGTGTGTAACACATTTTTTCAGTCGGTATGAGTTTGCCTTGCTCGGATCAAAGCATTAGGCCGAGGAAAATGAAGAATGCAAGTTTGCCTCCGGGGGTGGCAGTCCTGCGGTGTTGGTGTGGCGATCTTTGCAAGGTGAAGGAGGTTACGGATTTTTCAGATTGGTTGGGCATGAAGTTTTTCATGTGCGCCAATTATGAGGAAGATCCACCCATAACTATTTCAGAGTACGACAAGCCTCCGGTATGCTTTAACCATCACAAATAGATATTGTAGGTATTTTGATAGATTCTTTAATAACATTCTTGTTTATTGTTGTAGTCTCCTCCGCCTCTGTGCATGTACTATCGTTGGATTGACACGGAGATGCCGGCTTGGGCAGTGACTGAGATTCATGAAAGAAGTCGCCGTGCGTGGAATAGTTTCTATGCGGAAGAGCGACGTGAGAAGGCGGAAGCTGAGGAGAAAGCAGAGCAAGAGAGAGAGAGAGAGAGTTAAAAGAATATTATGCGGAGCAACACCGTTTTCTTCAGGATTTAGGAAAGAAAAACAGGGAAGAGGCTCGTCGCATGGAGGAGCAGGAACGACAGCGAAAGGAGGCTCGTGAGGCGGAGAGGCAGAGAAAGAAAGAAAGGGCTCGTCAGGCCAAGGCAGCAGAAGAAGCTGGCGATGGAAAAGGAAAATATCCACGTTGGACTCAGTAGATTCCTGTGGTAGTATTTTAAATTTCGCAATCATTTGTATCTTTATTTCTGCAGTTTAATGTAGCTTTATTTCAGTAGTTGAATGTAGCTTTATTTAAATTCTACGATGTATCTTATTTTCAGTTGTACCTTGTCGTGTTGTATCTTATTTTCAGTTGTACCTTGTTGTGGTGGAAAAAAAATATAGTTTTAGAATAAAGTATAGTGGCATTTTCTTTCCCTCCAGTAATTATCGAACATCGTGCAACAACTACAAAATGAAATTAAGATAGAACATATTGCCTTACAATAAGAGAGTACAAACTAATAATGCAAGTACATCTGAATTAAACGGTACAACTGGAATACAGCTTAAAACCTACATGAAGTCATCATCGTCATCCTCCGTCGATGCAGAACTCTTGCCCTTCTAGGATGTAGAACTCTTACCCTTGGACGATGAAGAACTCTTGCCCTTCGTGGATGCAGTGCTCTTGCCCTTGGACGATGCAGAACTCTTGCCCTTTGACGATGCAGAACCCGGAAGCGGCGGCATGAAGATATCATCTTCGTCCTCGCTCTCCTCAGTCCATAAAAATGGATGCTTTTCTGCAGTCCTTCTAAAATTTTCACTCTTCGGCTCCACTACCTTCTTCCACCTTGCATCCAACCTAAGAAGTTCTTTACGTACCTCCTCATAGGTCCTTTCAGGCCACCCAGACCTACGTAATTGGTGAGCCAACTCATTCATTATGGTGTCACTACCGGTGAGTTCGTCCCATGAAACTATCCTATTGTCCATCCTGAAATCGGTAGCTAGCCTCAGAAGAGTGTTGCTCATCCCAGGGTGAAAACTACGATCGAAAGGATAATGGGACATCTCGACTACACTACACTCGAATGCTTATGCACCTCCGTCTGAAGGGGGTTTTATAGGTAAAGAGGAGAAAATGGCGGGAAAGAACGACTGCGGTATGGAGGAAAAGGGTTGGCAGGAACATATGGCGGGAAACGGGTGGCAGGAAGATATGGCGGGAAGGGGTTGGCGGGAAACGGGTGGCGGAACATATGGAGGGAAAGCGTTGGCGGGAAAATATTGAGGGGAAAGCGTTGCCTGAAAATATATTTTTTCAATGTCTAAGACGGGCAATGGTTGCACAGTATTCATCAGCCAAAATTTTAAAAAAAATTCATTTCGGCCTAACATAAGCAAAAGAGTGCAGCGGGATAGTATGGCGGGAGATATAGGCGGGAAAAATTGTTCCTGACTGGTGCATTTTTATTTCAGCATACATAGATGTTCAAATCGAAAAGTCTGATACAGACATAAATTGTACACGTGCATAGATGAATCACCCTACTTTACGACGACCACCTGGCCTTTCCTTACGACCGGGAGGCGACAAGCGATTAGGTGGCCGGGTCACACGAAGACCGCGGCCATACTCCAATTCGGCTTCATGTGTCTGCGAGTCCTGCGTAGGTGGTGGAGTCGCGAATCCTTGTTGCGAACCTGAAGCGTAATTGTAGGCGTATGGTTGTGACTCCGCAGGGATAAAAGATGGGCCAATAACGTCCCCTCCGAAGAACTCTGTAACTAATGATGTAACCGGGTCGCCAAGATCATGTGATGCTCCCCGGAAGCCTGTGTTGACGCCATGATCATGTGATGCTCCCCGGAGGCCTGTGTTGACGCCATGATCATGTGATGCTCCCCGGAGGCCTGTGTTGATGCCGCATTGGGTGTTCTCATCGCCCCAATTAACATCAGGTGTGTCCTACACATAGAAACATTTTAAACAAACTGTTAGAGGATAATATATGATATCATTGTAAATGCATTGAAATGTAAACATGACTACCTGAGCATATCCCTCTCCTATACTGTCTGGCCATTATACGTGGTGCTGGTTTAAATCTGGTACACGAGTCTCCTCGGGCATGGGGATCCCTCGCGTGGAGAGATACGGCTGAGATCCCTCACCTTGGGTGTATGCATCATATCCTGTGTACGCATATGGGTTAGGGGAAAGAAACTGCTCGGGCATCGAATCCAAGCCCGTGCCATGGTCCTGAGATGTCTGCCCCTGACGAAGCTGCATCGAAGAAGAGCGATGCAGTGGCAGAGATGAGTCATGTCGTGGCAATGTCGTTCTAGTACTCGGACCCTCCCCCCATTGCTCATGGCTCGTACGCGCCTCGCTCGGTCTGGACGACGGCGCCGCACTCGGTCTGGCTGACCTCGCTACCGGCATGTATGCTCCAGTGACAACGTCGTCGCCTCTACCGCATCTGAGCTTCTTTGCCACGAATTGTTGCAAAAGTTCCCGAAATGTCTTGCGATATGGGCCCTGGGCCAGCATGCTATCCGTAGCCATCTGCCCTACTTCGTTGACATTTTCAAGCTGAACAATATTTGGATGTTATTTAGTTCAAATGATTATGAAATGATGGACCTAAAAAAGTTACAAGTGATTACCATCTGGTCACGATAGTAAGCTGCATGCAGCTCAACATGTCTCCGCGCCTGCTCCTCTTGTGTGAGATGTGTTGGTATAGTAGCTGGCTGACTGGCCAGGCTAGCACGTGTGTTCATGCAGTATCACTGCTTGTACGCTTGATCTGTACTTCCATCGTACGGTCTACAAAATTAAATAATTACATAAACCGTTGTGATGAAAGCAAAGCATCTTCACGCATCGTATGATCATCGTAAAAAATTAATGTACATAAAATATACCTAAGTTGATGCACTATATCTGCTAGCGCTTCATTTTCCCACTTGTGTACCCATTCAATGTTCTCTTCCCTCCAATCGTATAAACTCCAACCCCTGCCCATATTGGTTAGCCTGCAAATTGTGTAACAAAGTGTGAGTTTAGTAAATTAAAAATGACACTAACTATTAAGGGATGTCACATCTTACTTATGTGTTTCCTCGTCGATACGTCTAGGAAAAGGTGGTGGAATTTCTTGATAAAGACCGAACTGTCTCATTACATGCTCTGGGTTGTAAGGCTCAACACACCACAGGAACAATAAGTTGCAGCGAGTCAGCCAGAATGCACTATCGGTCAACATGCCTGGTGTGAAGTGTCGAGCATCAAAGACCATTTTTAGCTGGTCCTGAGTCCACGGGTTCCATGTGACTTCTACCTCATCAAGTATCTCAAACTGCTGGTGGTACATACGGTAACAATTTTTCGCAATACCTGGAGACCAACGTTTCCGTGCCTTTGTCCACCTGGTGGCCATAGTTGCGCAAGCACCCTCGCTAAAGTCGTATGGGTATATGGGTTGTACTATACGAGGTCGTCCTACAGGGAGGTATTCCCAGGACCACAACTGTAGAAACTCATAGGCGACACAAAGTAATGGAGCTTTTTGTGCGAAAGAGTTTTTTTGCATGGCATCACACAAGCCTCTGTATGTATGAGATAGCATGGCAGAACCGAAGCTATATTTTGGCTGCTCGGGTAAAGGTTCATCTACCATATTCTCTGCAATGTAGATGAGACCAGGGACTACAACGTCCCCATGTGAATGTGGAAATAGATTCCCGAGGAGCCACAACAAATACGCAAACAGATGTCTTTTTCTCGTCTCCTCATTGGCGAAGCTAGATATATTAAGAAAGTTATCACGAAGCCAGGCGAGTGGGATGCCCCGAGGGTTACCAGAACGTTGTGATTCTGGCATTTCAATCCCAAGACGGGCTGCTATATCTAATGCCCAAGATGGAGACACTCGTGGAGAGACTACCGGCTCACCTCTAATTGGTAGAGCAGTGATCATAGAAACATCTTTCAGTGTAGGTGCAAGCTCCCCAAAACGAAAGTGAAAGGTGTGGGTTTCAGGTCTCCACCGGTCAACGAGGGATGTCAAAAGGGATGGGTCCGAACGTACTTGGTCGTCGCATGTGAGCCTAGCAAAACCTTCTAGTCCATAAGCGTCAAGGTGAGCAAGGAAATGATTGTGTATTGGCCATGTTTTCTTTATGGTTCGAAGTCTGAAAGGCCGATAATCATGCTTAATATTTGGTTTCAAAAATAGGTGGCAACGGTGGCCGGCGTCATGGGGCCCCTGCAAAAGCACTGGCACTTCACCCATAACCTGCACACAAACATACAAATATAAATTACGAGGAAGACAGAAATACAAATGCAAATCAAAATTAACTTAAAAAATACAAAGAGATACGATTTACATTAATTATCTGAAGTTAACATCAGGAGTACAAAAATACAAAGAGATACGATTTACATTAATTATCTGAAGTTAACATCAGGAGTACAATAATACAAAGAGAATCAATTTAAATTTAATATAAGTACACATAACGAGTAGAAATATAAATAGACATGGCGAGTACATATATATCAACATCATGCGTTGTTATTGGCTCGATACGGGCAGTCTTTGCGTGAATGTCCAGGACACCTGCAAACGCGGCATCGCCTTGGTTCTCCCATCTGGCTATGGTCCATGTCATTGCGATGACGCCTAGACTGACGTCGTCCCTTTGAGATTCTCATCAAGCCGGCGTTCGGAACCCATTTCGGCCCATCTGGCCACAACATTTTGTAGTTCATATCAATGCCCCAAGCCCAGAACTCACCGTTCCAAGTGTTGTACAGATTGTACATGTTGAAGTACGGCGATATGTATAGCTCGACACTGATTTTTTGAACAGCAGCCGCCCGGAGCACATGACTGCAAGGGTAGCCCTCAAGCTTGGGCTTGTTACAAGTGCACTCACAGGAGGTTGAGCCAAGGGTGACAGCTTGCTTTTTTGATCCTCTGTGGTGACCCTTAACGTACTTGGCTCGCACATTGACCTCCCACTTATTTCTAAGTGCGTCCACTTTTCTGCAGCCATGACTTTGGGACTTCTTTGCTTTCTTGTCCAGATGCCTTTGCATCTTCTCGGACCATGTCTTGTTCAATTCAACTTGTGCTTTGGCGACGGTGACCCTATCTGCAAAGTATGACAGGGTCCGGTTCCAAGTTTCTTCAATTAGGGCTGTGATAGGCAGTGCTCGCACCCCTTTAAAAACACCATTGTACACCTCTGCATGTTGCTGGTCATTATTCCATACCGAGCCCCGGTGTCGTGAGCCTGCGCCCACTTCTCCAAATGAGGGCAATTCTCGGTGATCCACTGGCTCAAATTTATGGCCGTCCTACGACCCCTCCGGTCTTCTCTCTGCGGCAAGGCCGCGCGGTCGATCTCACCATTGATACCTGCCCATATCGCATTCATTTTGGCTTCAGTTTTTTGCATGCACATCCTCTTGAATAACTTGAACCAATCCTTTTTTTTGAATTTGGAGTAAAAGTTTGCTGCCAAATGCCTCATGCACCACCTTCCCTCTAGATCGGGCCAGCCCCACTCTTCTTCCGACGCCTTAATTATTTCAAGAGCGCTTAATAATCCATTGTTGCGATCAGAAATGATGCAAACACCTTTACGCTCTTTCACGACACCAATCTTCACGCAGCTCAGGAACCACAACCAGCTATCTTTGATCTCGCTCTCGACCAATGCATATGCAATAGGAAGAAGCTGATTATTTGCATCCGCTGCAATCGCCACCAATAGTGTGCCCTTGTACTTTCCAGTGAGAAAGGTACCATCAACAGATAATACCGGGCGACAGTGCCTGAAGGCTTGTATAGTCTGAGCGAATGCCCAGAATAAGCGGTCCAGGATTAGCTCACCCGGGTTCGTTAGGTTTGGACGTTCTCTCCGCCAAACTTGAGTCCCCCTATTAGCACTTGCTATTTGATGAAGCATTCTAGGGGCATACGAATATGCCTCCTCATAGGTACCATACAAGTTCTTGAATATATTTTCCTTCGCACGCCTAGCCTTGCTGTAGCTAACAGGGAATCCAATTAGATCCTCTGCATCTTTTTGCAGAGCCCTAACACTAATGTTGAGACTTCCCTGCACAATTGTTTCCATAGTCTGTGCCACAAATTTTGCTGTCACATTGCAGTGATCTGAAAGAGTCCCAGTTTGCTCATAGGTATGCTCCACTATTTTTGTGATATGCCATGACTGACATACACCAGGCTTCATTATAGCGAGAACTCTTCCGCGGCAACCTTTCGTGGTGTGGATGCATATGACCTTCAACTCTTTTTTATCAGACTGCTTCACTCTATGCTGGCGGTGGATGCCGATTGCATAGCTACCCATTGCCTGGTAAGCAGACTTCTTATCTGGGAAAACTTGCCCAACCTCCAGGCTTCCCGCTCCTAGGCCAGAAGCAGAGTGAAATTCGTTGGTGATGCTCATATCCTGTAAAAACCCAGGTTGCAGTGCCGCCGCGACTGCCCTCTGAGGAGGAACATCTTCTTCTCCGCTTGACTCCGAAGACGCAGAAGAATGATCATCATCATCTAGAGCCTCCGGCAATCCCTCCACGTGTTCGCTCATGTCAACGGCCGCCGACCAATATCCTGTGTCATACACAGGCTGGCCGCCCGTCGGTTCCGATGGGCCGATGCTAGGGGCTGATGTGATGGCCAACTCGACCTCACCACCCCTGCTACTGCATCCGGCAACATCAGTGATTGAAATGAACTCCACATACACCATCTGCTGACCATACATTGAGTTATTGGGATTGCTTGCAAACCTCATGTACGACCCCCACGGCCGATCACCTGTGACAGGCCGCAAACCCCAACGGGCAACTGTCCCATCATTTCCTCCGTCAACGACGAAGGCCTCCATTGTCATTTTTTTTCCTGCATCACTGGGCCAAACACCGCTCGGATGCACCTTCTAACAGCTGCGTAACCCACGTTGACCATGTCTCTCACCACAACTGTAGTCGACTCGCACAAGGACACATCCACCCCGAATGGACCGTCGCGTAAGACGTTCCCATAGTACACTACTAAATTTTCCATAGTACCTAACCAACATACATGTTTACATTTCAAATAATTAGTAACTGAACATTTAGTAACGATGACAACATTTACATATCATACGACTAAAATAATAATCGTATTTTCGTTACAAATATTCTGTTTGTTTCTAGAATCATTTGCTTAGACTTTCCGGGGTTGTTTGGTTAACCGGTATTTAGAGATCTAATTTTTCTCAAACTCGTCTACTAGCGTCACAAACTAAAACTCTGTTTGCTTTTCTCTAACTACCCCTAAAATATCCTAAACCGGTTCTCGTAACATGCAAAAACCGAGCTTTTGAAAAAACGACTATTAGTAAAAGCTAATTTTCTTACAACAGGTTATGACAAAACTGAGGGTAATTACTCGCTATCCAAACATAATAGTACGATAATAACATTTTAATATCATATGAGTAAAACATTTAATTTCTTCCGGCTTTATTTTTTTTTCATATCATACGATAACAATCATTTATTTACAAATAATAATATTTGCAAGGGCACGCACATTATTCACAACAGTACATCAATATAAAAAATATTAACAAAATTACGGTGTCATTTTATACCTTAGCTCCAATATGGATGTGCTTGCGAATGCAATTAAGAGTCCAAATAGTTCGAATAAATATCCGTCACCAGTACTATATGAACAGAGTCAACCTATTATCATATGAACATCAATATTACACACGGATTTTATTTTCTGCTATCAAAAGTATGAAAATAGCACTTGCGTGTATGTGGTCATCACCTCAAAAGGGACAACGAAGATGGAAACACAATTTCTTCAATCACGTCATCTCCTCCTTGTTTGCTACTAAGATGAATTATTTTACCTAATTACATACATCATCAAGTACATTAGCACATTATCATAACATATAAAATTTAGATTATTGCGACATAACAAAGTAGACCTACAGACTCCTAATTATAGACTTCTTAATAAACATACCACATGAAATAACATACCACATGCAATGAACAATTACAGTACAAGTGTTTCTTAATTACCGTATTAAGATTTCTTGCATGTCAATACTAATGGACGCACCTAACATTGATACAACATCTTCAACCTACACTTCTAAAAAATATATTATAAATGCTACATCTGTCGTCTGAAATTATTTCTAACCTCTAATCACTAACATTGCATAGCTAATGATGAGCTAAAAGACTAACTAATTACCACCTTGCATGCACAAAAAAATCAATTTATTGCAAAGCTCATACCTTGATCTTCAACTTCGTAGTTCACTTCGCTAGGCAAATCGTACTCCTGAAGCTCTAAATGACTCCAAAAAGTGATGAAATAATGCCTAACAAAACAGAGAACACATAGTTATGAACTAAACAAAAAGAGTAAAACATCATGCATGCGAACGAAACCAACAAAAATGGATAGATCTTACCTTCGTCTATCTTTTCTTCCAGTTCAACATATTCAAAATCCAACTCTAAATCGCCCTAAATCACGAGTGAAAGTGCTTAGTGAGTATTTCTTTCTCTCCGTTCTTACCACTTAGAGAGCAGAAGAGGAGGCCAGAGACAGTGTGCTCGCGCACGGAGCAGAAGCATAGTATATAAAAGGAAGAGGATCCCTGTAGTGTCGGCACAACAGGATAAGCTCACCTACCGCAGCCTCGGATTCCCGCAGCGAGTGGGTGTATTTCTGCAGTGCCATCGCGTCCTTTGAATCAAAAGCCAGCGCTGGGTGAATGATTCCCGCAGTGCCGTCACGTCCGCTCAAGCAAAAAGCAGTTGAGTCCCTAGGCAGCAACGCAGCGGAATCAGTGTGGGTGCATACAAACGCAAAAGCCCGCTCACGGGCAGTAGAATCATCGCGAATAAAGAAATAAAAGGCGCAGATTCCCGCCCGCTGCAGCATCGAATTCCCGCGCGTGGGAATTAGCGTTGTCTGCAACAGTGAGGCTGTCGGCGCGCATGCAGCAGCAACAATGTCGCCGCGACATGCAGTGGCGGCCTGGCCCACGCCTCGCTTTCCGTGCATCAGAGTTTGTCAGCCTGCGAGCGGCAGGAGCAGCGCCGGCCGCCTCATCCTGTGGCGGCGGGGCCCATAAGGCCCGCCCCGTTCCGTCCCGGCGATAGACACTGTGCAGATGACGTTATACCCCGAGCGGCCGCCTCCTGCTGTGGCGGCAGGGCCCGCCGCCTCCTGGCGTGGCGGCAGGTGACATGTGTCGCCTGCCGCGCCTGCCGCCACTAGTAAGGGGGTCCTTTTTGGCAATGTTTTCGGCATGTGGTCCTTTTTGGCAATTCTGTTCGCCAAGAGGTCCTTTTGAACAAAAAATCCTTCGATGGATTTAATAAAAAGAGCACATTGTTATCTTTTCGTTGAGCAATTAGTGGAAAGTGGAATGGCTGCTACCATGGCCTGCTCCGCCAACGGGTTGGGTGGCGCTGTTCGTTGATGGGTGTTTCGTGTTAACGACGGTTCGGTGGGCTCGGGCATGATCTTGTGAGATGAAAAGGGAGTCGTTTTATTTGCTGCATACCGGCGTATTTTCCATTGCGACGAGGCCCTTGAAGCGGAATTACATACGATTTTGGAGGGAGTGAGTCTTACTATCCAACAGTCAAATCTCCTAGTTTAGCTTCGATCGGATTGTGCGGTTGCTCTTTCAACACTTGCAAATGGGTCTCTCCACAGATCATACGGGCACCTCCTGAGGCCTAATCGATAATATGGCGTTTTATTCGGGTATAAAAATTCCCCGTGACCAGAATAGGTTGCACACGGCTTAGCAAACTATGGAGATCTGAGGATAGCACTATGTGCTGGCTTAACCAAGAGGACCCCCTTCCAAACTCATAGCTTAGGATTGTAACTCCATGATCTTGAAATATAAATATCAAATCAACTGCGGAAGAGCGCCGTACTCCAGTCTCGTCGTGCGGTCCGGTCGTGGCATCCGGAAGAAACTACAACGATGTGCAATCATGCAGCGCTATCCGTTTCTGTCCCTTTTTTGTGTAAAACGCTGTCCGGTTTGGGTGCTGGAACGGTGGAACCCAGAGCACCGATGAAGTGACGAACAACGAGCGCCCGAGAAATGGAAAATATCTAGGCAAACAGCGCGGGAGCCACCCGCGGAAACAATCCCGTGCGCACACGTAGGCGCCGGAAGGAACAGAGGAGACGTTCTAGATGCGTCGCGAGCGCCAACCCGAACCTTCTCCAAATCTCCATCCCCCCCCTTTCTTAACACTCGCCGCCGCCGCCGCAGAACTCCCACACGGCAGACAACCGCTCCCCTCGCCCTGCTCTGGATTGAGTGATTAGCTTCTCGATTCGATCAGCACCGGGGCCGGCCGATCGACGGTCGCTCGTGATCGATCCATGGACGTGGACGCGGCGCCGGCGCTGAAGAGGAAGGACGCGCCGGAGGTTTGGGTGGACGATGACGTCGGCCCTGGGTTCCCCGTCGCCTCCCGCGCCACCAAGATCCGCCGCCTGGTACGTCTCCCCTAGCTAGCGACCCGACCCGACTCCCTCTCCCCGTGCTCCTCTTCTCGAACTTGCTAACAGGCGGTGGTGCTTGTGGTTGGTCTTGGGTGTGCGCAGAACGCGGATGTGCTGCCTGTCGTGCCCGGCGCGGTCGTGCCCCCGCCGCAGACGCTCCCACAGACGCAGCCGGTGGCGGGCTTCGGGGTGGTGGAGGAGGCGCCGATGTGCGGCGACGTGCCGGTGGACGTGGCGCCGCCGGAGGTGGCGGCCAACGAGGAGCGGGCGATCGTCTTGTACCGGCCCGCGGACGCCGAGCGCAGGCTTCTGCTGGGCCCGCTCCGGCCCGGCGGCCATCTCCGCGTCAGCCCCGACTGGATCCAAGCGCTCAACGGTACGTGCCTCCGCGCTTTCCCCCATTTCCTAGAGTTAAGCCGTTAATTAGTTTGGGGCTCATTCCGTTGGAGCTTCGTCGGTTCAATTCCATTGATGTGTTGCTTTGGATCAACGAATCTAATCTGCAAGACGATCCGATTACGCAGGCACGACGCTGCAAGATGCGAGCAACCACCGCGCGCTGTTCGAGGGGCTCGCCGGAGCCGAGACCTCCAACCTGGCCATGGTCCCCTGGGCGCCGCCCCGCGCGCAGGCGGCGTCCATGGCGGCGGAGATGATGGAGGCCGAGGACGGCGAGGGCGCGTCCATGGAGGTGGAGCAGGACAGGGCCGGGCAGCAGCTCCCGATGCCCCAGTGGCCGCAGCAGCAGCACTACAACTACATGGTGCAGCAGCAGCCGATCCCGGTGGCGTGGTCATTGTGAAGCGCCGCCGGTGTAGTCTTAGGAGGAGAATCCGTAGGTGCCGGTGTCTGTAGTAGTGTTCTTCAACGGTGGTTTTGGTCTGCGCCGCTGCTCTGCTTCCATGGTGCGAGCAGAGGAGGTGCGGAGAGCAGGAGATGGCCTGTTGACGCCGTCCGTTTTAGCGGGAGGGGGGCGACGGTGGTCTCCACAGTGGGTCCGAACACTAGAGACTAGACAGGAGTATGCTGTATCCCGAGTCCCAGTGCTTACAAAAGAAGTCGAGTCCCTGTGCATTTCGCGTTACTCCTTTCCTATCCTACAAAGTGCTCGCGATAGGGAAATTTATCGCTCCAGTTTTGATAAGTATTCCCTCTGTTCCTAAATATAAGAATTTTTAGAGATTTTAATACGAAACTACATACATATTTATATGGGCATATTTTAGAGATTCACTCATTTTGCTCGCTCTGCATGTAGTTCATATTGAATTTTCTAAAAGGCTTATGTTCCTCTTATGCTTAGGAACGGAAGGAGTACTACAGTAGAGGACTAAGTTGGAAAATTTGCGCCTTCATCTTAATCGAGCAAAAAAGCTTATACAACCTCGGCAACTCTAACCGATCCCCTGTCCGACCGCAGGGGGGATACATTGGGTTTTCCTCACTTACGATGTACCTAGCCGATCCTCTAAACCGAATAGAGGAGAATAATCTATCCACCTTCTTTGTCGAAACCCCCTTCAATCTTCCTAAACCGAATAAAGGAGAATAATTTGTTCACCTTCTTTGTCGAAACCCCCCTCTGTCGTGGTTCTAACTCTGACAGTAATGTAGGGGGTAGGTATAGAGAGGTAAGATCTTAGCTATGGAGTAGTTGTAAGCACACAAGGTTTACGAGTTCAGGCCCTTCTCAGAAGAAGTAATAGCCCTATGTCTCGGAGCCCTGAGGCGGTCCACTAGATTATAAGTGTGTGAGTTACAGGGGTGCGAACCATTTACACTGAGGAGGGAGGTGGCTTATATAGAGTTCGCCAGACCCCTCTGGCCCTCAGTTATGCAGGGTTTAAAATACATTAAGGATGGGCGTTACTGGTAACGCCTCTAATAAAGAGCTATGATGATCATAAAAGCTACTCAATGACCCACCATTTGCGTGCGGAGTGACTTTAGGTCTCCTGGTCGTCGAGTGGTTGGATCTTGGTCGAGTGATTGCTTCATGGTCGAGTATCTTCGAGTCCGTCGAGTGAAACATCTCCAAATCGATTGAAAGGTGATGTCTTTTAGGGATGCCCTTGGGTAGGGTAGTTAGGACAGGTCCATGACCCTACCCTAGGTGCATGTCTTCATCATTAGCCCCTAAATGGATCGAGGCTTGAGTGGGGAAGGAGTTGAGAACTTCTCCGACTCATTTTTCGTGCCATGAGCATATCTTGTTCCGGATCAATGAACATGGATGATGTCACCAACTTCTTTTTCAGTTGCCTTGATTCATTCTTAGTTTTCTTTAGTCGAGTGAATTCCTTTACTTGTAGACTCCCGAGTGGTTGCATGGAGGAGATCCTCCGTCTGATGAGTTGTTCCGCTGCCCGCGGATTTCGCGGGATTTGAATTTCGGGAAGCGCGTGGGACGGGGGAGGCCGCTGTAATCGGATGGGATAGACCGGAGTCTCCTCGATCTCCGCGCCACCTTTTTCGCCACGTATCGCGCGCGCGACTGTTGCGGGATTTGACAGGATCGCCTGGGCCTACAGGTCCGTCACTCGGAAGTGACCCCATATAATCTGCCTGCCTAGGGCTTTTGAACAGTGCGCCATCACTTTTCCCCTTCCTCCACGAAATCTTCTGCCACCTCTGCTCTCGTTTCGGTGCTGTCGGCCTGTTCGAGCTTCGTCCGCGACAATGGTGAAGAAGAAGACGGCGGCCCTGGAGCGCGCGAAGAAGGCGACGGCGCAGGCGAAAGCGAGGAAGTCCGGTCGGGGGAGGGGATCTTCTTCGAGGTCCGCTCTGCCCAAGGACTGGATCCAGGGCGACTGGATGCCCTCGGCGATTCGGCAGGATGACCTTGATGATCTGATGGAAGGGGGATTCATTCCCTATGGATCTGCGCGCCTCCCGGGGAACGAGATTGAGCCCATCCTTGCGAGGGTGAGTGTGTCCTCCTCACCACCCACATCGATCGCGGATTTTCTCTGCCTCCTCATTCTTTCTTCCGGAGTTTCTTGAATTTTTTCGGAGCGCAGCTCCATCACTTTACTCCAAATTCCATCGTGTACCTCGCTGCCTTTGTATCTTTGTGCGAGAATTTCTTGGGCTGTCGCCCCTATTGGGGCCTCTTCAAGCACATTTTCACTTGTCGTTCTCAGTCGGTTAAGAAAGCCAAGTCAAGTGACGAAAAGACGCAAGTGATTCAGATGTGCGGGGGTCTTGGGATCCAAATGAGAGGCAAAACTTCTTTTCCAGCTATGACCTTTCCCGAGTCGGTCCGCGGGTGGCAGTCGACCTGGTTCTATTGCAAAGACCAGGCGACTCCAGGACAGTCGACTGGGCTTCCCCTTTTCTCCCTGAACCGAGCAGAAAAACCTTCCTCTCTGAAAGTGATGCCAGAAGAAAAGGCGCAAGTCAAAGTGCTGGTCGGTCGAGTGGTTCAACTTGTTCGCGACGGGGTGACTGGCATGGATTTATTAGAGGTCTTCCTCCGGAGGCGCATCCAGCCGCTCTAGGCTTGTGACCATCTGATGTGGATGTATTCGGGCCTCGACGACACCACTCGGATTCATCCGGGGGAGGTCGACGACGAGATGTTGGAAGGGTGGCTGTCGAGTATCACAGGGAACAAGGACAACCACAGAGGAGCCCGGAGGATTCCTCCACTCGACCAGTCATACGAAGTAGACCAGGTCCGATTCTGCATCTCCGACTGTAATCTTGCTTTCTTCATTTTGTTTTCTTAGAATCAGTCGATTGACTTTTGTCTTGTTTGCTGTCCTCCAGGCCATTACTGATATGTATTCGATGCCCAACGGAGCGCAAGAGCAGGCCGAGGAGGGGGAGGCAAGCGGAGGCGAAAGTGGAGAGGAGTGGCAATCTGACGGCGAAGGGGAGGGGGATGACGAAGACGAATCCAGTGAAGAGGAGGAGGAAGAAGTCGAACCTCCCCGCTCGGAAAGGCGATCCAAGCTCACACACGATCCTGCGCGCGAACGTGGTAAGGCGACTGTGCCTGTTGGGCAGTCGTCAAAACGCCCTCGGACATCTTTCCCAGCGCCGACAGAAAAAGCTCCAAAGCATCCACGAGCGACGCCGTCAAAGCCACCAAAGGCCCTGCCCAAGATGAAGATGACCATTCCCACCATTTCCGGGTAACAATAGAACTTGCTTTCTTTTGTTGAACATGGACGGACTCTTGGTCGACTCATTGAATAAACTGACTGGTTTTTGAAATTTGCAGTGCTGCTACCTCTGAGATCTCTGCCAAGAACGATGACCAGGAAATGGAAGATGCTGTTGCCTCCAACCCTGGTATGATTTCTGATGTTCCTCTCTTAGTCGACTGACGGTCTCTTCCGGTCGATTGGATTTTCATCTTTAACTTTGGATTTTTCTTATAGCTCCTCCTCATGTCATTGATCTCCCTGATGATGATGACGAAGTGCCGCTGAGGGCGAGGAGGAATAGGAAGGCGTCAACTGGCAAGACCTCACAAACCGCATCAGCGCCTGAGGCAGTAGTTCAGGAGGGTGGTAATACCACTCGTACTTCTGTGTCTTTCGCTATGCCTCTAACGAGTGTTCGGCCTTCATCGTCGACTGCTGATCCGCCCTCCCTTTTTGCCACACACCATGTCCCTGAGGATCAAGTGGGTGCTGCTAAGGAGGCTATACGCCAGGCGGGGATCATGATGGAGCAGGTGAAGGTGGTCCGGGAAGCCAGCCAAGCAGCCTATGATACTAGTTCAGCCCTTCAAAGCAATGTCCAGGTCAGTCGATCACCGCTTGTTTTGTTAGGATATGCTATCTGAAGACTCTCTTTTCCGAAGATCTTTGTATCTGTACACCCACTGGGTGTGTCGATTGGATTTTTGGTACTAGTGGGGGCACGCTGAGTGCACCCACTGGGTGTAGTCCCTGAGACTACGGTGGACTGCTGGCAGTCGACTGTAGTCTTTATATTGTGTTGCTTTACTTGAACTTCTTCACTCGGTCTGGTCAGGCCGTGTCGAATGGAATCTTGTAACTAGTGGTGGCACGCTGAGAGCACCCACTTGATATGGTCGACTGCGGGCAGTCGACTTTTTTTTTGGTTGAACCAGTGGGGGCACGCTGAGTGCACCCACTGGGTGTAGTCCCCGAGACTACTGTCGAATATTTTTGATTCGGCTGTAGTCTTAGAAACGTCACGATTTTTCTCTTGGTTGCTCGGAAGCAACCTACCTTTGACATCTGTCAACTGATTCTTCGCAGAAATCTTGCGAGCTTGTGGCTCGCTATACTGAATTGGAAAACAAACAGATCCAGCTCAACCTTGACTTGAAGCTTGCCCAAGAGAACTTGCAGAAGGCGAGAGACGAAGCAAAAGGTATGGCTGGTGAGAATCGGACGACTGCCCTTTCTTTTCCGCCCATTCTTGATGTTGATCTCACTGTCATTTCGCAGATAAAATGGAGGAGGCTCTGAAGAAGAAGGACCATGATCTTGCTGAAGCGCAGAAGGCGGCTTCGGACAAAACGAAGCTTGCGGAAGAAAAACTGGCTTCAGTCGGTAACCTTGAAGAGGAGAACTCCACACTGAAAGCCGCTCTCAACGCGGCCAACCAAGAGGTCAGCCGTCTAAAGAATGATAAGATAGCTCTGGGTGACAAGGCAAGTGAACTGGTAGGGAGGAGGAACGATCTGGAGGCTTATCTTGGAGAGCTCGCCAAGAAGTTGTTCGTCATGCTTGAAGGTAATCACTCCTACCCGACTGACTTGTTGTCATCAACCCAGTGCAGAGCCACTGATTTATCTTTGAATTGTGTTTTCAGAATTCTGCCAGAACTTCGAGGAGGAAACCAGTCAAGTGGAGAAAGATTTGGACCCCATCAATTCTCCGGTGAAGGATGAGGCTGCTATGAACGTGCTCCGACTGGAGTCTCGTGTTGCTGGAGTGGTGGACTACCTTGCTCGACTGAAGGTTGCGGCTTCGCGGATCGACATGGCACTCTGGCCAGGAAAGACGCTTCAAAATGACCTCGAGTCTCTGATGACTCGACTGAATGAAGTTCCAGGTCGAGTGCAGGAATGGAAGAAATCTTCTGCTAGGTGTGGCGCTGACGTTGCTCTGTCCTTGGTTCGTGTTCACTGCAAAGAGGCGCGAGAGGAGAAGCTGGCTGCTATCCAAGTTGCCAACACCAGGAAGCACAACTTCCAGTCTTTCATGGAGACCTTCATCGCTGCTGCCACTCGGATTGCTGACGGGATTGACTTGGATCAGTTTGTCGCACCCTCCAGTCCTCTGCCTGAGGAGTAAAAAACTTCTATGCTTAACCTTAAATTTACCTCGGAATGCCGAGTGGATTTTGTAACAGTTAAACTCTTTCGGGCTGAATGCTCGAGTCCGGGACCTTTAGGATTTATCCAAACTTGGTTTATCGTTGAATATGCTTGCCTTTGCCTTCGAGCAAACTTTGTTTTTCGTGAATTCTCCGTCGAGTGGAACTTGTTCTTCACTCAATGCAACTTTTGTATTTGTGGCGTAGCTCCGAAGGAGAAGGTAACAGTCGACCTGCACCTTGTCGTCCTTGCGGATCAGGATGGAGCGCACGTTGCACTTATGGCGCTGCTCCGAAGGAGAAGGCAGCAGTCGACCTGCACCTCGTCGTCCTTGCGGAATAGGATGGATTTCAAACTTAGGCGAGTACTGGACTGCAGCTAAGCCCCCGAGTGGGAGGTTTGCTCTCCACTCGGTAAGATTTTTAAATACTTAGGCGAGTACTGGACTGCGGCTAAGCCCCCGAGTGGGAGGTTTGCTCTCCGCTCGGTAGGATTTTTACATACTTAGGCGAGTACTGGACTGCAACTAAGCCTCCGAGTGGGAGGTTTGCTCTCCACTCGGTAGGATTTTTAAAACTTAGGCGAGTACTGGACTGCAGCTAAGCCCCCGAGTGGGAGGTTTGCTCTCCACTCGGTAGGATTTTTAAAACTTAGGCGAGTACTGGACTGCAGCTAAGCCCCCGAGTGGGAGGTTTGCTCTTCAGTCGGTAGGATTTTTACATACTTAGGCGAGTACGGGACTGCAACTAAGCCCCTGAGTGGGAGGTTTGCTCTCCACTCGGTACGATTTTTAAAACTTAGGCAAGTACTGGACTGCAGCTAAGCCTCCGAGTGGGGGGTTTGCTCTCCACTCGGTAGGATTTTTAAAACTTAGGCGAGTACTGGACTGCAGCTAAGCCCCCGAGTGGGAGGTTTGCTCTCCACTCGGTAGGATTTTTACATACTTAGGCGAGTACTGGACTGCAGCCAAGCCCCCGAGTTGGAGGTTTGCTCTCCACTCGATAGGATTTTTACATACTTAGGCGAGTACTGGACTGCAGCTAAGCCCCCGAGTGGGAGGTTTGCTCTCCACTTGGTAGGATGTTTACATACTTAGGCGAGTATTGGACTGCAGCTAAACCTCCGAGTGGGAGGTTTGCTCTCCACTCGGTAGGATTTTTAAAACTTAGGCGAGTACTGGACTGCAGCTTAGCCCCCGAGTGGGAGGCTGGCTCTCCACTCGGTAGGATTTTTACATACTTAAGCGAGTACTGGACTGCAGCTAAGCCCCCAAGTGGGAGGCTGGCTCTCCACTCGGTAGGATTTTCAAACACTTAGGCGAAACGGGTTCGCAGCTAAGCCCCCGAGTGGGAGGCTGGCTCTCCACTCGGTAGGATTTTTTTTACAAACTTAGGCGAAACGGATTCGCGACTAAGCCACCCACTGGGGGATTTCTTACGCAAACAGAAGCAACAACAATCACTGGAAAAATTATAACACTCTTGTCTTTGATAAATAAACTACAGAAGTTTCTCTTATTACATCTCATCCGAGTGAGAATTCAAGTGTAAAAGGGGTGGAGCAGCTCCGCATTCCAAGCTCGTGGCTCATCAATCTGGCGATCGACATTGTAAAGGTGGTACGCTCAATTGTGGAGGACTCTGGTGACGATGAAGGGACCTTTCCAAGTAGGAGCGAGCTTGTGTGGTTTCTGTTGATCCACTCGGAGGACCAAGTCTCCTTCCTGCAAGGCTCGACTCTCCACATTTCTGGCATGGAATCGACGCAAGTCTTGCTGGTAGATGGTCGATCGGATCATGGCCATTTCTCTTTCTTCTTCCAGGAGGTCGACTGCGTCCTGCCGGGCTTGTTCTGCTTCATCTTCAGAGTGGAGTTCGACTTGGGGTGCATTGTGAAGCAGGTCACTCGGCAAAACTGCCTTAGCCCCGTAGACCAGAAAGAATGGGGTTCTTCCAGTCGACCGATTCGGGGTAGTCCTCAGTCCCCAAAGAACTGATGGAAGCTCGTCGACCCATGCGCCTGCTGCGTGCTTGAGATCGTGCATCAGTCGGGGTTTGAGTCCTTTGAGAATCAGACCATTTGCCCTTTCTGCTTGTCCATTCGACTGGGGGTGAGCGACTGAAGCATAGTCGACTCGCGTACCTTGAGAGGTGTAAAAAGCTCTGAACTTGTCCGAATCATAGTTTGACCCATTGTCAGTGATGATGCTATGTGGAACTCTATATCTGAATATCAATTCTCTGATGAAACTGATAGCAGTGCAGGCCATACAAAAGTGCTTCATATCTGAGCCATAGACCATGAGGCGACGGACGCCGAGTGAAATGGCCATGCGCAACCCATACAAAAGTGCTTCATATTCTGCTTCGTTATTGGAGGAATCAAAGTGAATCTGGAGAACATATCTGAGCTTATCTCCTCGGGGGGAAACCAATACTACCCCAGCACCGGAACCATTCAGCATCTTAGACCCATCGAAGAACATGGTCCAGTGCTCCGAGTGAACTTGAGTTGGTAGTTGCTGTTCGATCCACTCGGCGACAAAATCTGCTATTGCTTGGGACTTGATAGCCTTCTTTGCCTCAAACTTGATATCTAGGGGAAGGAGTTCAATCGCCCATTTGGCCACTCGACCAGTTGCATCTCTGTTGTGCAGAATCTCTGACAATGGAGCATCGCTGACGACTGTAATGGAATGGTCAGAGAAGTAATGTGCAACCTTCTTCGTGGTCAAATAAATCACATACACAAGCTTCTGGTAATGAGGATATCTTTGGTTTGATGGAGTCAAAACTTCAGAAACATAATATACTGGGCGTTGAACTTTATAGGCTTTTCCTTCTTCTTCCCGCTCGACCGTAAGTATTGTACTGACGACTTGTCCAGTGGCTGCAATGTAAAGCAGCAAAGGCTCTTTGCTGATTGGGGCAGCAAGCACCGGCTGGGTGGAGAGCAGAGCTTTTAGCTCTGCGAACGCTGCATCAGCTTCCGGAGTCCACTCGAACTTGTCTGTCTTCTTCATCAGTCGGTAAAGAGGCAATGCCTTTTCACCGAGACGAGAGATGAATCGACTTAAAGCGGCCAAGCAACCAGTAAGCTTCTGTACGTCGTGCACATCCACAGGACGTTTCATTCGGAGTATAGTACGGACTTTTTCTGGATTGGCGTCGATTCCCCGTTCGGAAACGAGAAAACCGAGTAACTTTCCACCAGGGACTCCGAATATGCACTTTGATGGATTAAGCTTGATGTCATATCTTCTGAGGTTGGCAAAGGTTTCAGCAAGGTCAGTCAGTAGGTCGGAACCCTTCTGTGACTTGACCACAATATCATCCATGTAAGCTTCCACATTCCGACTGATTTGAGTGAGCAAACACTTCTGAATCATCCTTATGAACATGGCTCCGACATTCTTGAGGCCGAATGACATGGTAACATAACAGAAGCACCCGAATGGAGTGATGAAAGCTGTTTTGATCTCGTCGGGTGCATACAAACGGATCTGATGGTACCCGGAATAGGCGTCTAAAAAAGACAGTCGCTCACACCCCGCAATCGAGTCGACTATCTGGTCGATGCGGGGGAGAGGAAAATGATCTTTCGGGCAGGCCCGATTGATATGTTTAAAGTCAATGCACATGCGAAGTGACTTGTCCTTCTTGGGAACCATGACAACGTTGGCGAGTGAGGGAGTCCTGGATTAGGGGGTGTTCGGATTGCCGAACTATACCTTCAGCCGGACTCCGGGACTATGAAGATACGAAGTTGAAGACTTCGTCCCGTGTCTGGAAGGATCTTTTCTTGGCGTAGAAGGCAAGCTAGGTGTGCGGATATTCGAGATCTCCTACCATTGTAACCGACTCCGTGTAACCCTAACCCTATCCGGTGTCTATATAAACCGGAGGGTTGTAGTCCGTAGGACAACCATCATCATACACAATCATACCATAGGCTAGCTTCTAGGGTTTAGCCTCCTTGATCTCGTGGTAGATCTACTCTTGTACTACCCATATCATCAATATTAATCTAGCAGGAGTAGGGTTTTACCTCCATCGAGAGGGCCCGGACCTAGGTAAAATAAAGTGTCCCTTGTCTCCTGTTACCATCCGACCTTGACGCACAGTTCGGGACCCCCTACCCGAGATCCGCCGGTTTTGACACCGACATTGGTGCTTTCATTGAGAGTTCCTCTGTGCCGTCGCAATCAGGAAGGATGCCTCTTCCCGTCTTTAAAGACGGCGCCATTACGAAAGGAGCTTTGGCTGTCGGCCAAACTCTCCGGCTAGGTGGTTTCCTCTCAACCGCCTGTTCGGCTGTTGCGCCGACGGTGACCTCCCGGGTCATCAAAAGCAACCTCCATGTCGGCTCAGAACTCGCCGAGCAATTGGATCCGATGGAGCTCTCTTCGGTTAACGAGCTCCTGGATCGTATCACCGCACTGGGCGTCGCCACAAATTACGACCAGGTTGGGCTTAAACCCGATCTGAGAGAAATTAACTCTCCCCAGGTCACCCACCACGTTGCAGTGGTGGAGACACAATGCGGCGACCCTTCATCTATCTTAAGGACTAGCTACGTCCGAATCCCCGAACCCTCCATGCCGGATATCCGCGGAAGGGAATATACAATCCAAGACCTGAGCATAAAATCAGGCAACGGGCTAGACTCATCGGATAACATCCAAGACTCCGGATCTCAGGATTCGGATGTTCTCCGGCCTCTGAACAGTAAATTGGGTGAGGTCTCAAACTCGACGACACCCGCCCGCCCGATCATAAGCGATCTTTCCCAAATCAGGCAAATGCCCGAAGAAACAGTACATCATTACTGGGCCAGATTCCTCCTGGTTATGAACAGGATAAAGGACTGCTGCGAGGGAGATGCAATCTCAATCTTTTGCAGTAACTGCACGGACGAGGGAATACTTAACACCGTAAGTCGTCGCAATATTACACGCTTTGCCGACTTGGCGTCCATAGTACAAAAATACTGTGCGATGGAAAGTGCTCGGAAAACCGAAATAAAATTTTGGGACAATCCGGCCCTGAATAGCAATCCCGTCCGAACTAAGAGGGTGCACCACAGTAAAGCACCCGGACTAAATACCAAAAAGTCAAAACCCTCCAGAGGGCAGGGAACCGTACTGGAAAAGTGGCTAGATGGACCCTGCAAGATTCATAGTGCAGAGGACGCCACCCCAACTCACAGCCTCAGGGCATGTTGGATAATCCGGCAGGTGGCCAAAATTGGCGAGGACCTCCCAACTCACAGAAGTCTACCACGTGGCGACAATAAACCCATGGAGTAATACTGCTATCACCTTCAACGCGAGTGGCGAACCTAAAATTCGAACAGCCAGAGCACCAGCCGCATTGGTCCTCAGTCCCATAGTGGACGACTGTCGTCTCGCAAAGGTACTCATGGATGGAGGCAGCGGACTGAACCTCATTTACGAGGAAACCCTTCAAAAGATGGAAATAGACTGGAACCGCGTGGAGCGAAGCAGCACAACCTTTAGAGGAATAATTCCCAGTCAGGAAGCGCGCTACACCAGAAAAATCACACTAGATGTGGTATTCGGCACGCCGGATAATTATAGGTCCGAACAAATCACCTTTCAGGTGGCCCCGTTCAAAAGCGGATATCACGCTATATTAGGACGGGAGGCATTCACAGTTTTCCAAGCTATACCCCATTACGGGTACATGAAGCTCAAGATGCCTGGGCCAAACGGAATTATCACTCTCGCTAGTGATCCGGACATAGCACTCCGCGCCGAAAACAAGACAGCCACATCGGCCCTCGAGGCACTATCCGAAACCTTAGCGGCAGAAGAACTGACCGCGCTGCGATCCATGGTCAATAGGGATGATGTGATACTCGACAAGAGATCCAAATCCACATCCTTCAAACCAGCGGACGAAATAGTCAAATTCCAGGTCCACCCAACGGACCCCAGTAAAACAGCCTCCATCGGGGCAAGACTAAACCCTGACGTAGACGCCGCACTGCTAGAGTTCCTACGACAGAACTGGGACATCTTCGCTTGGCACCCCTCAGATATGCCAGGAATCCCACGCAGGCTGGCAGAACACAGCTTAAACATCCAGAAAGGATTCAAACCTGTCAAACAAGCCCTCCGGCGTTTCTCCAAACCAAAGAGACAGGCCATGGGAGAGGAGCTAGCCAAGTTATTGGAGGCCGGATTCATTAGAGACATAAAACATCCGGACTGGCTAGCAAACCTAGTGATGGTACCAAAGAAGGACAAATCCTGGCGCCTGTGTGTCGACTTCAAAGACCTTAATAAGGCTTGCCCAAAGGATCCATTTCCCCTCCCTCGAATAGATCAAATTATCGATGCCACGACAGGGCACGATTCGTTGTGCTTCCTCGACGCATACTCCGGTTACCATCAAATAAAGATGGCAGAGTCAGACCAAGCCGCAACGGCATTCATCACACCATACGGTCCATTCTGCTTCAACACAATGCCCTTTGGGCTAAAAAACGCCGGCGCAACATATCAGCGCATGATTCAAACATGCCTGACAAACCAGATCGGCAAAACAGTTGAGGCGTACGTAGATGATGTGGTCGTCAAATCAAGACATGTCGAATCTCTAGTAGACGACTTGAGGCTTACATTCGACAACCTCCAAAAATACGACATTAAGCTCAATCCGGAGAAATGTGTTTTCCGTGTTCCAGCCGGAAAACTCCTGGGCTTCATTGTATCCGGTAGAGGAATTGAAGCAAATCCAGCTAAAATCCGAGCTTTGTCACAATTGGACATCCCAAAAGACCTCAAACAAATACAGAAACTCACCGGATGCATGGCGGCTTTAAGCCGCTTTATCTCCCGTTTGGGAGAGAAGGCATTGCCCCTTTATCGCCTCCTTAGGCGCACCGAACACTTCGAGTGGACGAACGCTGCAACGGCCGGACTCGAGGAAATAAAGGCCATCCTGGCAACAAATCCCGTCCTGGCCGCGCCAAATACTGGCGAACCCATGCTATTGTACATTGCCGCAACTCATCAAGTTGTTAGCGCAGTACCCGTCGTCGAACGGGCAACGGACGGACACAAACTCCCCCTTCAAAGGCCAGTTTACTACGTGTCCACTGTCCTCACACCATGCAAATCACGGTACCCGCATTACCAAAAGATTGCATACGCAGTGTTCATGGCATCCCGGAAGCTACGACACTACTTTCAAGAGTGTTCTATAACAGTAGCCTCGGAAGTACCACTCAACGATATTATTAACAACCGCGACGCAACGGGACGGATAGCAAAATGGGCCATAGAGCTCCTACCGTTCGACATAACCTACAAACCACGACGAGCCATCAAATCACAAGTCCTAGCTGACTTCGTCGCCGACTGGACAGAGGCCGAACTCCCTAAAGAGTACGGCACATACTCAAACTGGATCATGCATTTCGACGGCTCCAAAATGTTGGCCGGACTGGGGGATGGCGTCGTTTTGACGTCCCCTACAGGAGACACAGTCCAATATGTACTCCAAATTATGTACACGGACTCCAACAATGCAGCCGAATATGAGGCCCTTCTACACGGTCTCCGGATGGCAGTTTCCATGGGCATTCAACGCCTGGAAGTACGTGGGGATTCAAACCTCGCGATATCCCAGATAAATGGCGACTTCGACGCCAAAGACCCAAAAATGGCAGCCTACCACAACGCCGTACTAAAAATGTCAGCTCGGTTCGAGGGACTAGAGTTTCACCATATAGCCCGAGAAAATAATCAGGCAGCGGACGTCCTGGCACGCATCGGAGCAAAACGAGATGCCGTCCCCCCCAACATCTTCCTAGAAAGATTATTCAAACCATCTATAGCATGGGAGGGGGAACCCTCGGATAACAGTCCGGACACAACCGCACAACCAGACGCCGAGCAATCTGACATAATCGGAGGCCCCGCCACCGAAATCACGCCCTCAGCCCACGTAATAATGGCGGTCATCGCCCCGTGGACAGAACCATTCCTAGCCTACCTCATTAGGCAGGAACTCCCTGAGGACCAAAATGAGGCACGCTGCATAGTGCGGCGATCTAAAGCCTATAAAGTCCACGAGGGAGAGCTATATAAGAGAAGTACTACAGGAGTTATTCAAAGGTGTATCTCCGAAGAGGAAGGGCGGAGTCTATTGGCCGAAATTCATGCCGGACTCGGTGGCCACCACGCCGCAGCTTGGTCCCTCGTAAGCAAGGCTTTCCGTACAGGCTTTTATTGGCCGACGGCCCGAGCGGACGCCCATGACCTAGTCAAACGACGCGTCGGTTGCCAGCTTTTTGCCAACCAAAGTCATATGCCACCCAACGCCCTCCGAACTATCCCCATCACTTGGCCTTTTGTGGTCTGGGGACTTGATATGGTGGGACCCCTTAAAGGTGGAACCCACAAGAAAAAATACCTACTGGTCATGGTGGATAAATTCACCAAATGGATAGAAGCCAAGCCTGTCAAGACGGCCGAATCCGGACCTGTGATAGATTTCATATCCGGGGTCGTACACCGTTACGGTGTCCACCACAGCATTATCACCGATAACGGCACAAACTTCACCTTGGAGGAAGTAAAGCTGTGGTGCAAAAACATGGGCATTAAGCTCGATTATGCTTCCGTCTATCACCCACAAACCAACGGTCAGGTCGAACGCGCAAATGGTCTCATCATGAGCGGCATCAAACCCAGACTAGTGCGGTCCCTCAAGGAATCTAATACTCACTGGGTAGAGGAGCTCGACTCCGTGCTCTGGGGGCTGCGAACCACGCCAAATCGTACCACCGGATTCACACCATTCTTTATGGTATACGGCGCAGAGGCAGTCCTGCCCTGCGACATAATTCATGACTCACCTAGAGTGCCCATGTACGAAGAAAGAGAAGCCGAGCTTGATCGGCAGGACAACCGGGACGCCTTAGAGGAGGAACGCGATGTGGCTAAAGCCCTTTCCGCATTTTATCAACAGCAGGCTCGAAGATATCAAAGCAGAGAAGTACGGGCCAAAAATTACAACGTTGGCGAACTAGTTCTACGCCTGCCGGATAAGAAAAAGGACAAACTCAAGCCCAAATGGGAAGGTCCCTTCATAATTGACCAAGTCCTGACTGGTGGAGCGTACCGCCTGCGAGATGCGTCGGATAACCGACTCGAGCCGAACCCATGGAATGCCACACGTCTCCGAAGATTTTATGCCTAGCGCCGAACTCGGGGTTTGTCTTCTTCCTCTGTCCATTTTTATATTTTTCTTATCTCCTCCCACTCTTTCCTCTTATAGCCCTTAAAGGCTCATCATGCGACGCGCTACCCGCGCTCCGTAAACCTGGGGGCTTCTTTAACAGAAGCTTGTTTATATGAGTTTCACGCCCAACGCATGCGTCAGACTTCCACATGCACCTTTTCTTCACCATTATATGCATCGATATGACTTAAGTTTTGGCCAAGCTGGGTTGCCTGGCTCCTGTGCTTACCCCTACGTTCCGGATTGTTCGGCTAGGTGGTAAAGGGAGCACCTCTGCGATTGTTACTGCCGGATAAGCCGGATGTGTACCTAAGACTGGGTGAAGCCGAAAGCTAGCGTTCTTAAGGGAATATTCGGTCGGTGAACTAAAGATGAACCTTTTTTACTTATACATGCCCCCAGATGTTTTCCTGCACTTGCAGTCCGGACGTGCACTTCAGGGCACGCCACCCCAGCGAAAGGAACCCTTAACGGAACTATTCTCTCTGGAAGATGTTTCTTACTAACCATGTAATATAACATAACTAGTTGGGCACTTGTCTGATAAAGCACTAATGACCCCTATGCCTGGTCTCCATGCATACCTCGGTTCTTATATATCCGTTATGGTATTCGGACACACTCCGGACCGTCAGGTCCCGAGGTCGAAGCGAAAAGGTCGGCAACGACAAACGATCTACAATCCAGCTAGAAGGCATTACACATGTCAAATATAAATTACATAGTCATCAAGACTGATTGTATTCCTCTTCTATACCATCTAACAGGCTGTCTAATTTACAGTCCTGCTGGGAATACTTTGCGGCCAATTCTACCTGGCCATATACTAAGCTCACATGGATCTCCTTCCCGTCAGGCCCCATCGGTCCAACTTCGGCCATATGATTGGGGTTAGACTTCGTAAAACGGGTCTTCACCATGGCCCAAGCCTCCCTAGCGCCCTGCCGGCAGGCCGATATCTTCCACAACCGGAAGCGCCGCCGATCTCCCTTCAACTTCTCCGCAAGTTCTCCAAGGCCCTCGGGTATGGAGTGGGCAGGCCACAAGGCTTGGGCAATACCTCACATTGACTGCCGAACTCGTTCGTGCAGTTGCAAGAGTTCGGGAAGAAGATCGCCCGTTGAACTAGGCATCTCCTCTGCAGGACAACCCGTAAGCATACCTACAGACATAACTATGTTAGCCGTCTTCCTCGCCGAACTCCTTTTTCAAGAGTTCGCTTAAGCACTTACTAAAACTGCCGCGTCGAAGTCGCTGATTCTCCTTATTGGAGTCCGACAGCTGGCCACGAACATCTTTTAGTTCAACATCCAGCTTGGTGTTGGCATCCTGGAGATCATTCTTCTCTCGCCTCACCTTTGTTAGCACGCTTTCACCAGACTCTAACCGGTGTAGAAGCTGTTGCCTGTCCGGATCGAGTCCGGCGCCATCTACAATACAATTTGTCAGATTGGCACTTAAATCCGTACAATCCTAATTATTCTAGAGTATTTTTTACCTGCAGGGGTCTCTTTAGACCCTCCTGCTGCCGATCGTGCGGCCTCTAGTTGGGCCCTGCACCTTTCCAGCTCCTGGGACAGTGCGGTATTCTTCTCGGTAAGAAACTGCATGATATATGATCCTCGAATCAGTTATTTCCACTGCTTCAAGTCTCGGGGGCTACTGGCATATCTATATTTACCAAAAATTTCTTACCCGTATGTCTTTTAAATACTGCTCCGTGGCTCTGGCTAAACCATTTTGAGCGGCACGGAGGTACGCGTCTCCTGAATTAAAGGCATTTAAAGCCTCCTGGGAGAAACAAGCGTCGCGAAGAACTGTCCGGCGACGCCTGTGGTTCATAGCACTCTCCACCTCGGAATTGGTGGCAGACAGCCTATCCGCATCCTCTGATAGAGGAGCATCTGGTGCGTGCCTTGTGCTGACCTCCGCCTCCGGGCCGGGCGTTGGAGTCTGGCTGGTGGAGGCCCGATTGGCAACCTCTCCGGGTATAGTCCGGCGAGGTATCTTCGTCCTGAAGATAGCACGAATGTTAATATACCCTGGAGGAGTAGAACACCAGGGAAAAAACGAGGGTACGCCATACCTTTGTTCTGGCACCTCAGGCCGGACTACGTTCCTTTTTGCCCCACGGGGCCCTGCGGCCCCCCGTCGGCTAGCTGCAGCAGGGTCGGCTTCCCCCCTCAGGAATCTCCCCTACAAAGCACGGTTGTTGTCAGAACAACCAGGCCCATGAAAACGGAACCCTTCTTAAGGAAGTAAAAGCTTCGGTATTTGTCACCTGGGAGGCCGGGATCAACCCTGGATAATCAGCTATAATAGCTACCAAGGTATCATCCTTGCTTAGCTGATGAAACACTCCATCAATAAAGTCCACTGCTAAGTCCGGATCCTCTTCGAAGTACGGATCGAGGAGCCGGTCTGGGTCCTCTGGCTGTGGAGGACGACTGTTTATGTTTTTTACCTCCTGACACAGGTCCTGCATTAAAGTCGTTAGACTGCCTATTTAATCATGGGAATGTAAAATGAACAAAGAAGTACGACTGTCCGCTTACCCAGTTCGGAGGATTGTACATGGAAAATCCGCCCTGCGAATCGACGCGGAGGAATTCCTCTTCTTCTCCCTTGTACAGAGAAGAAAAGATCTTCATTAGGGCGGCAGGCGAGTCCGGCCCCTTGCGGCCTAACGGGTGGCGTCATCCTTCCCGTTAAAATCCCACATGGGGTGGCTTCTGTATTGGAGCGGCTGCACCCCTCGCATAATGCATATGGCCATGACTTTAATCATGGTCAGTCCGGAATGAGCCAGTAGCTTAACCCGGCCCATCAAGTAAAGGAAGTCCCTGTAATTCTCTCTCGGAGGGTTTCGAGGGCTCCAGCTTAGGCGTTTCTTCAGGGGAGCGTTGTCGAACTCAGGGAGACCGGCCCGAACAGGGTCCGGCAGGGGGACGTCGTCTATGTAGAACCATTTTGAAGGCCAGTCCTCAGACGCCTTCTTCGGGGTTCTGAACGGGTATCCGGTCCCGGCGATACGCCATACTTCGGCTCCGCCCACTTGATATATAGACCCCTTTTGCGAACGGGGTACCAGGCAGAATATTTTCTTCCACAGCGCAAAATGAGTCTCGACGCCTAAAAATAGCTCGCAAAGAGCTACGAAGCCCGCAATGTGTAACACGGAACCGGGCGTAAGGTGGTGCAGCTGGAGGCCGTAGAACTCCAAAAGCCCGCGGAGAAATGGATGAATTGGGAATCCCAGGCCCCTTACTAGATAAGGGACCAGACACACCCGTTCCCCTTTAGAGGGACTAGGTGAGTTCTCCGCTTGTTTTCCGCCTTGATAAGTGGCGTGTCCGGCTCGGACCGAGACCATGCAGGCTTGAGGGAGGAATCCCTTGGCTTGAAGCGACACCAACTCGTTGTGTGGGATGGTGCATCTCTCCCAATCTCCGGGTTTAGGACTGGAGGGGCGAGGGGAGGAGCTGCGGCGGCTGGCCATGTTGGAATGGACCTTTGCTGGAGACGCTCTGATGATAACTCGCAGAGAGGAGAAGATGTGGTTTGGATCTGGATCCCCATCTCGTTAAATAGGCGGCTTGATTATATGACTAAGGGTGTGGATGTAAAGAACACCCCAAGCTCTTCGCATTCGTTCAGCGCGTGGAAAAAGGCCATTATTGGGCACTGAAGCCGAGGAGTGTTACATTACAAAAAGCGGACATTATTCGTACAGGTACACAAGATTCGGAGGAGGAACCCGCCTTGCAATGCCGAAGACGACTTGCGCGCCAGACTCATCATCATTGAAGCCTGGTTCGGGGGCTACTGAGGGAGTCCTGGATTAGGGGGTGTTCGGATTGCCGAACTATACCTTCAACCGGACTCCAGGACTATGAAGATACAAAGTTGAAGACTTCGTCCCGTGTCTGGAAGGATCTTTTCTTGGCGTAGAAGGCAAGCTAGGTGTGCGGATATTCGAGATCTCCTACCATTGTAACCGACTCCGTGTAACCCTAACCCTATCCGGTGTCTATATAAACCGGAGGGTTGTAGTCCGTAGGACAACCATCATCATACACAATCATACCATAGGCTAGCTTCTAGGGTTTAGCCTCCTTGATCTCGTGGTAGATCTACTCTTGTACTACCCATATCATCAATATTAATCTAGCAGGAGTAGGGTTTTACCTCCATCGAGAGGGCCCGAACCTAGGTAAAATAAAGTGTCCCTTGTCTCCTGTTACCATCCGACCTTGACGCACAGTTCGGGACCCCCTACCCGAGATCCGCCGGTTTTGACACCGACAGCGAGCCACTCGGAGTGGTAAATATCTCGGATGAACTCCGCCGCTAAGAGCCGAGCCACCTCCTCACCAATAGCCTTTCTCTTCTAGACGGCGGACCGTCGGAGATGTTCTTTGACAGGTTTTAATTTTGGGTCGACTCGTAGGCGATGCTCAGCCAGCCCCCTGGGAACACCCGGCATGTCAGAAGGCTTCCATGCGAAGATGTCCCAGTTCTCACGGAGGAACTGGATGAGCGCGTCTTCCTATTTGGAGTCAAGTGTTGTTGAGATATGAGTCGGAGCAGCATTGGGATCGGTCGGGTGAATGTGAACTGGCTTCGTTTCGCCAGACGACTGGAAAGCTGATTCCGTAGCGGGCTTCTTGGCTCGCAACAAATCACTCGGGTCAGCAGTCTTCTGGTACTCCTGCAGCTCTACCACTACCATCTGGGCATCAACGATCTTTGAGCCTTTCTGAAAACATTCTTCTGCCTTCTTCCGATTGCCCGTAACAGTGATCACCCCTTTAGGACCAGGCATCTTCAATTTGAGATACACATAACATGGTCGAGCCATGAAGCGTGCATAAGCTGGTCTGCCCAAAATAGCGTGATAAGCACTCTGGAAGTCCACAACCTTGAACGTCAACTTTTCTTTGCGGTAATTCTTGGAATCACCGAAAACCACATCGAGAGCAATTTGGCCGAGTGACTCAGCCTTCTTCCCAGGAATGACTCCATGGAAACTCATGTTGCTGGTACTGAGTCTGGACATCGGAATGCCCATCCCTTTCAACGTCTCTGCATATAGTATGTTCAAACCACTGCCACCATCCATCAAGACTTTGGTCAGTCGAGTGCCTTCGACAACTGGGTCAACCACCAAAGCTTGCCTCCCAGGGGTGGCAATGTGCGTTGGGTGATCGGACTAGTCGAATGTGATGGCAGTCTGAGACCACTTCAAATAACTGGGTGTCGCCGGAGCAACCATATTCACCTCACGGTTGATAACTTTCAGTCGACTTTTGCTTTCAACATCAGCAAAAATCATCAGGGTAGAATTGACCTGGGGGTATCCATCATCACTGTCTTCCTTGTCCTCAACTTTTTCCGACTCCTTTTCCTTATCTTTGGGCCCTGGAACTGCTGGATCAAGAGCCGGCACTGTCGAGTGGTATGTTTCGGGTAAATGAGTTTACCCTCTTCATCTTTCTTTGTGTGGATGTGACATGGAAAATCCAACACATCATTCCCGTCTTGGTCTTTAACTTTCTTGGGGTTCCAAGGCCCTTTGGGTTTCCCCTTAAACTTTCCTTGAGTTACAGCCAAGGTTTCCCCAGGAGCAGCTGGCTCGGCTTTCCGCTTCTGCTTCCGATTGGAATTTCCTCCTCCGGTTTCTTGGGCGACTGACTTGAGCTTGCCACTCCGGAGTCGATCCTCATCTTCACCATTAGCGTACTTGGTGGCAATCTCCATCATCCGATTTAGAGACACGTCTCCAGTTCGACCGAATTTCAGATTCAGTTCTCTGTTCTTGACGCCTTCCTTGAAGGCACAGACTGCTTGGTGGTCAGGCACATTTTCTACAGTGTTGTGCAATGTGATCCACCTCTGGATGTAATCCCTCAAAGTTTCGTTCGACTTCTGCACACAAGACCGCAGTTCAGTCAGCCCTGCCGGTCGCTTGCATGTTCCTTCAAATGTTGTGACAAACACTCAGGCGAGATCTTCCCAAGTGTAAATGTTGCTAGGTGCTAACTGATTCAGCCATGCTCTGGCCGAGCCCCCCAACATGAGAGGCAGGTGCTTCATGGCCACTTCATCATTGCCACCGCCAATCTGGACAGCCACTCGGTAGTCTTCAAGCCAAGTATCAGGCTTGGACTCACCAGTGAACTTACTGATTCCAGTCGCCAACCTGAAGTTGGGAGGAATCGCTGCAGCCCTGATGGCTCTACTAAAGCACTCTGGCCCTGAAACATGCACTCTGCTGCTGGTAGGTGCATCTCTGTCATGACCTTCTCGGTGAGCCCTGTTTCTGTCGACCAAACCTTGAACGAGAATGGATCTCGCATCAAAGCCTAGTTCTCTGGGGTCGACTGGAATCCTCCACCCAACACTATGAGGGCGCCTGTCATCCTGCTGTCGAGGCACGTACGATCCGCTCCTCGGGGGAGGGGTGGGCACTCGACGTCGATCATCATGATCGAATCGGGGACCATACTGCTCACGGTTCCTGTACTGATCCCGTTGGTCTCCACGTCCCTCACGCCTCAGAGGCGATCTTGGGCTGTGAGCCGACTGGACTGTGTCTGCAGCAATGGATCTACTGTGGATTCTGTTCCGTGACTGAGAAACGGCGGAATTCTGGTCTCCTGCTGCCCGGAGTAACGCTCTGATCTGCAGCAAGCCTCTGCCAGCCTCTGATTGGGAAGGCCGAATCAACTCTGCTATACGGGTTGCAGCTGCTAAATTCTGAATCGGAGTTCGATATACCTGCGGGGGCGGAAAGAGCTGACGGCGACTGGATTCTGGAACCCGTTGTCGTGCACGCTCGTCGAGTGCTCGCTGGAGGTTCTCCAGTCGAGTGCGCTCAGCCAAGTTGGCCAGGCGTGCGTCCTCCAAGGCACGAGCCTCGGGGATTTCTCCAACAATAGGAGTGTGCAATGCATCCATGTTCGGGCGACGAAGTTCTTCTCTCTGCAGCGATGTGAGAGGCTCGGGGAGGTATTCCTCATGGGGATGCGACGGTTCGCCTCCACCTGCACCTCCGTTGGTGCAGGGAAAACCGGGAGGAGTGTGTAGTCCATCGACCATCAGAACCTCCGCCGCCGGATCACTGCTGTCGCACTCGGATGCGGTCTCTGCGGAGCCAGTCGACAGGTCGAACAGGCAGTAGAGGGATTCGTCGGGCTCGATCGCCGCGACTTGATGGGTGGCCGACTGGCGTGCCACCGTGTGCCTCACCCACCGCTGAAGTCTCGACCGACCGGAGCGCTTGCGCCGGCGGGAAACAGGGAGGGAGGACAATGCAGAGGCCGACCGATAATGGGTCGACGGTTGCCGCAAGAGGACGCCGCGGACACACGCGCGAAAGTGTGTTGCCCCGCGGACAGGAAGCGCGTCGACGTCAAGCGGAGCCTCCTGAAGCCAAGCGGAGTCGTCGGCGATGAACGTGAGCGCGCCGAGACGGATCTCGCGGCCCTCCACCAAAACTCCGCCAGAAACCATGATGATTCGGATCGGAAAAAATCGCAACTTCTCCAACAAGTCGCTAAGACACCTGCCCCACGGTGGGCGCCAACTGTCGTGGTTCTAACTCTGACAGTAATGTACGGGCGTAGGTATGGAGAGGCAAGATCTTAGCTATGGAGTAGTTGTAAGCACACGAGGTTTACGAGTTCAGGCCCTTCTCAGAAGAAGTAATAGCCCTACGTCTCGGAGCCCGGAGGCGGTCGACTGGATTATGAGTGTGTGAGTTATAGGGGTGCGAACCCTTTACACTGAGGAGGGGGTGGCTTATATAGAGTTCGCCAGACCCCTCCGGCCCTCAGTTATGCAGGGTTTAAAGTACATTAAGGATGGGCGTTACTGGTAACGCCTCTAATAAAGAGCTATGATGATCATAAAAGCTACTCAATGACCGACCGTTTGCGTGTGGAGTGACTTTAGGTCTCCTGGTCGTCGAGTGGTTGGATCTTGGTCGAGTGATTGCTTCATGGTCGAGTATCTTCGAGTCCGTCGAGTGGAACACCTCCAAGTCGATTGAAAGGTGATTTCTTCTAGGGATGCCCTTGGGTAGGGTAGTTAGGACAGGTCCATGACCCTACCCTAGGTGCATGTCTTCATCACCCTCCAATCTTCCTAAATATCCTCACCGTTCGCGCGCCTGAGGAAAATGCCCCGCCCTCGCGCCGGCTCATTCCCGTAGCAGTTGCCACCAGGTCCCGCCGACATTGATGACCGACTGATAGAGGCGGGGTGTCCCGATCTTTCGATGACATGATAACTAACGATTTGGTGGAGACGACTTTGACGATCCGACTACAAACGTGCACGACGTTGCGCCTTAGCAATCGCTAAACCAACTCCGAGAGGTTATTGACCACGCCGGAGCACAATCAACCTGACCACGAAGGTCTATTCCTGCAAGCAATCGAAGAACAAGCAAGAATATGATAAAAGCAATCTGAATATTGCGAGTATATATAAAGTATTGATAAAGGTGGGGATCCGGAAGCGGTCTTGGTCTGGTCGTTGGACACAAACGAAGTACACGAAGTTGCAATGGCTAACTTTTAACTAAACAAATCCCCCGGAAAAAGCTACTAGATGGATCTACTTATATAGGAGCAAGGGGTGGCGGCCAAGGAGGTGGGAGGACGTCCCAAGGCAGCCTAAAACCAACCCTAGGTCGTACAAGGCCAATGGGCCCAAGTGGAGGTGACGTAACACCTTTGGACTTGTTGTTTGATTCGGATTCTGCTGCAGCGTCAGATTGTTTCGTCCATATCTCAACGCTCCGGACGAATTTAAAGGTGATTCCAATTGGAGTGGAAAGAGGACGAAATCTACTTTCCAACAAAAAAAACACCCAATTCGGAGTCCGTATGAAAAAGTTATTGCCGTTTTGAGTCAGGTATGTCTGTGCAGTCCGAATCTGAATCCAGAACGTGAGAGACTTGGACTCTATCTTCTCTTGGCCCAAAAGTGACGTGAGAGAACTTTTTGAACAGCAAGTAAACATCTCTTTCTCCCTTATCTTCATATGTGTGTTGTACAAATGTCCCATACACCTGCAATTAGACAAAACACAAAAGTGTGTGAAGTATTTTTGTTCTGGATAACAAAAATAGATTATTGAATAGTTTGCACTAGAAATCACCTGATAAATATGCATGTATGCAATATTTTTGGTCGTATGCAAGGTAGTCATGTCCTCATCATCCTCCCCTTCTTGAAAACAAAGCCGTCCTCGGCGTTGCTTAATCTGAAATGTGGCTAACAAAAAAGACAATGTGTACATGTTGTATATGTATATGTCATCCATTTTTTACTTTCCTTAGTTTTTGCACATATGGCACATGTATACATGAGTAACCTTCATAATTCATAAAATCTAAAGCCAAAATATTATCACAAGAAGTAGAAGGCATGAAAATATTGCAACTCAGTTTGCACATATAAGCGAAGCTCTTATTCATTTTAAAAGGTTGACAATGTTCATCATTAAACCATCCCAACATTGGTGAATAAACCTTACTTGCGTCAAATTTACATGCTACAACATGCTTAAATAAGCAAACATGCAATAAGTCATTGGACACAGAATCATCACCAAGATTAGAGGTCATATCAAAATGATTAAACATTGGTTCTTTTGCATCAACAGTTAATTCAATGGGTGCACTCAAAATTGTTGGTATTTCAGTTGTTTGATCACATGGCAAAGTCAAATTGTCAACATAGTCCTCTAAAATAGGTAGTGTGATCAAAGTAGTGGGTAGCTCATCAGATGGTGCATTCAAATTGACAAGGCATTCATCATTCTCATGTAGAGATGGAAGATCAGTACCTTTCTCATTACCTCTTATGATCAACTCAGATGGTGTAGCCACTCTCGGGGGCGATGTGTCACATGGTGGAGGTGATGTAGTCCTCACAACAACGGATGTGTATGTCATAGTATGCCTAGTAGTTGAAGGAACAATCATATCAACTCTTGGAATATGCACCGTGCGCTTGTTCTCCTCGTGAGAAACACGTCGTTTTATTTCCTGTTCAGCTTTGCAAGCAAGGCGGAACAAATGGTCCATAGGATAACACTCTTCACGAATTAATATCTCTTGAATATCACGGTTTAATCCTCCCCAAAATCTATCCATAAAATCATCTTCACTTTCTTCTAAAGAGGAATGCAACACGGTAGTTTGTAAATCATCATAATATTTTGTTACAGTGTCACTACCTTGTTTTAAATGTTGCAACTTCTTAATCATGTCACGAGTATAGTAAGCGGGGACGAAAGTATGTCGCATGGCAAGTTTCAAATCATCCCAAGTAGTAGGTATATAATCAGGGTGTAACCGACAATATTCAGTCAACCAAACCAAAGCATAACCAGTGAAAGAACCAACTGCAACCTTAATCTTTTTATGTTCATCAAAATTATGGGAAGCAAATATATTTTTTATGTTGAACTCCCATTCAATATATAAAGCAGGTCTAAAACGGCCATTAAATGGTGGTATAGATACATTAACCTGATCATGTGCATTTGGATGTTTGTGCACCTCTCGTGACGGTTGTTGTATTTGCAAAGGTGGTGGCACGTCTCCCGCGATCGACAAAGCCCATGAATTGACTCTAGATCCTGGCATGATTAGTAGAAACAAGAAACAAAATCCAAAATAATGTTCCTATAACTACTAGGATGTGGTGGTAAAACGCTCACAATAAAGCAAATATCAATGTCTTACAAGTTCTTACCATGCAGCAGGCGGCGATCGGCAACCAGCGGTGTCAAGTAACTCCAAAAGTTGGGTAAAGAGATTGTCAGGTGAACGTATGTATACACGGTGTAGAAATATGTGGAGCTAGGTTGGCTATATATGGTAGCAAAAGATTAGCAATAATCAATTCAAAGATGCAATGTTGAATAAACGCTCAACGACGGTACTGTGCTGGTCCTAGGCTAGACCGGACTAGAGACGCGAGCCTAGAACACTAATGAGGTCACGACGTAGCAAAACTAGCATTAATAAAGGATATGAAGTAGCTCTGGACATCAAGATATAAGTGAAGATCACAATAGCAGTAAAGATAATGATGTGAAACAACTTCCAAGCAGGATATACAACAACTCTCTCTCCAACTTTCCTCTTGAAAAGTTTGAGCAAATTTTCTGATAACTTTTTTCAAAGAATGCTACTAGCTCAAGCTTTCCAATGCAAAAAGAATCACTCAATTCTGAATTGATATGAGGAGTCAAAGAATTCGAAAACTGGCCTGAAAAACTGGAAGAAGCTGTGTCCGCGAACTTCGGAGGGCAAAAAGACCTATTTAGAAGACGATTTTGAGGTGTCAAATATTGAACTAGCTTCTGCAACTATTTAGATGCGGCTCGTCGCTAGCTTTAATTTGAGTACTCGTGGAGCCAAAACGGACTTCGTATGAGGAAGTTATGCCTGTTTTACTGAACAGTGCACAAAACAGATTTCAATCCGAATTCAACTACGAGATTGAGTCAAGATAGATCCGAATTTTGTTTTTTTTTCTTCTCTTTTTTTCTCCTCACACTTTTTTTTTCTCTTTTTCTTTCTCTTTTTTTTTCTCTCACCTTTTTTTTTCACTCTTTTTTTCTCTGTTTTTTTTCTCCCTCTTTCCAAGACAAACTAGATAAGATGCAGATTGGATCAAACGAAGATGTGAATGACCTCAACTATGATTGTGACAATGAACTATGGGTAGCACGAGGTGAAAATTGATGGATGGTGTGGTGAACAGCGGAAGGGATAACGATGCAGCGGCGACGTGACTAATGTGAACAGAACACGAAACTCTAAACGAACTAGACACTAAGACCAGCAACTCGACACGACGATGCAACCGATAATTCAATAATGCAAACAATGAAAAGAAAATTGCAAAGGCTCAGACTGGCTTGGACAAAAGGATGAATAGATCTAACTTTTTTGTGGCTTTTTCTTGGACAATAGGTAAGAAAATAAATCTAATCTAGGGGAAACTGGAAATTCTCACCGAGCAACCTGAAAACTGATACCACTTGATAGAGGCAAAGGTGTCCCGATGTTTCGATGAGATGGTGGTTATCGTTTCTGTGGGAGTCGACCTTGACGATCCGACTACAAACGTGCACGACGTTGCGCCTTAGCAATCGCTAAACCAACTTCGAGAGGTTATTGACCACGCCGGAGCACAATCAACCTGACCACGAAGGTCTATTCCTGCAAGCAATCGAAGAACAAGCAAGAATATGATAAAAGCAATCTGAATATTGCGAGTATATATGAAGTATTGATAAAGGTGGGGATCCGGAAGCGGTCTTGGTCTGGTCGTTGGACACAAACGAAGTACACGAAGTTGCAATGGCTAAATTTTAACTAAACAAATCCCCCGGAAAAAGCTACTAGATGGATCTACTTATATAGGAGCAAGGGGTGGCGGCCAAGGAGGTGGGAGGACGTCCCAAGGCAGCCTAAAACCAACCCTAGGTCGTACAAGGCCAATGGGCCCAAGTGGAGGTGACGTAACACCTTTGGACTTGTTGTTTGATTCGGATTCTGCTGCAGCGTCAGATTGTTTCGTCCATATCTCAACGCTCCGGACGAATTTAAAGGTGATTCCAATTGGAGTGGAAAGAGGACGAAATCTACTTTCCAACAAAAAAAACACCTAATTCGGAGTCCGTATGAAAAAGTTATTGCCGTTTTGAGTCAGGTATGTCTGTGCAGTCCGAATCTGAATCCAGAACGTGAGAGACTTGGACTCTATCTTCTCTTGGCCCAAAAGTGACGTGAGAGAACTTTTTGAACAGCAAGTAAACATCTCTTTCTCCCTTATCTTCATATGTGTGTTGTACAAATGTCCCATACACCTACAATTAGACAAAACACAAAAGTGTGTGAAGTATTTTTGTTCTGGATAACAAAAATAGATTATTGAATAGTTTGCACTAGAAATCACCTGACAAATATGCATGTATGCAATATTTTGGGTCGTATGCAAGGTAGTCATGTCCTCATCACCGACCCTACCTTCTGAATGGATAACCCGGACCCTTCTGTCACCTCGGCTTGTCGCCATCGGAAACCACCCCCTGCGGCGCCGCCAGCACCGAAGAAAAGTTTAGGGATGAAAAAGGTCCACCGGGTTCAAGCTCCAGCTCCAACCGCGGCCATGGCTGCCGGGGTGGCGATGGCCCGCTGCCCTCCCGCCGAAGCCAAAAGAGCTAGAAAACCAACAGCAGCGGCGGCCCTTGCCGAGGAGGTCGTGGCCTGCGGAAAAGAAGAAGGCCATAACGACGCCTCATCCACAGTTGACGCCTCGTGTAGCGTCTCCGGCGACCCCTATGACCACTGCTCTGGCGCGTTCGATGGCCGCGGCCACCAAGTGCTCGATGAAATGTTGACAAGGTAATGAAAACATCTTTCGCATTTCGGCCAAAGGTGATTGTTGGTGGCCAGGTGATGTAGTTTGTTTGTTTTGTTGTCGTAGTGCGGAGATGAACATGGTCGAATTTGTAGCGTCTTAGAAGTCCTCGGTGACAATGGGGCTAGATGATCTCAACTATGACTCAATTTGGGATCATCCGGAGGCGGTTGAAGAAGAGGAGGTGGCCGATGAGGAGGAGGTTGTGGAGGCGACCGAAGCAACCACCCGGTCGTCAAGGTCATGCATCGCCAACTGCAATCAAATTAAAGATCTTGCTCTTTGTGATGCTTAGATGAACATCTCTATGGATGCAGCCATTGGAACGGATCAAACTAAGACTATGTTTTGGGAGAGAATTACGGACCACTACAATAACTTCATGGAGGCGCAACCAAGCTGTACGCAAGGTTCTCTTGGACATCGTTGGAGCACCTTTCATGACGAATGCAACCGATGTCCCAGGTGCATCAATCAAGTGAATCATGCACCACCGGGTGCATCAATCAAGAGAATTATGCACTACTGAGCGGTGCACAAGTGGTGGGGTACGGCTGCTACATCCAAAAACTATTTAAGCATAGGAACACGAAGTTCGTCCACCAACCCTTCATGTTGCATCATTGCTACAAAGTGCTATGCAAGAACGAGAAGTGGATTCAAAGAGTTTCGTAGACCACTCCAAAGAGATCAAGGTTGAGCATATCTGTTGAGGAGGACGACGAGGTTGATGAAGAGACCAACAATAGACCGAAAGGGAACAAAATTCCAAAAGAAAGAAGGAAGGAGAAATGCGTACAGTGGCACATACAAAGAAGAACTTGTCGTCATGATTGAGGCCAAGAAGGTGTTGGCGGCCGAACGCAAAGAAGAGAAGATGGCGAGGTGGAATGAGCTCAAGGTGTTGAAGGATGAGAAATGGAAGGCTAAAATGGCGGCCTAAGAGAGAAAGTTGAAGGCGGGGGGGGGGATAGGCTTGCACTTGAGAAGGAGAGGATTCGTGATGCCAAGAAGGCCAAAGAATGTGCTATCACGTTCATGAATCCAACCACAATGGATGAAGCCGCAAGAAAGTATTGCGAGCTCACTCGTGGGGAGATCTTGACCCAAGTGGAAGGCTCTCTTCGGAATGGTGGTGGTGGTGATGGTACCAGCCAAGAGGATGGTGGTGGCGGCGGCGGTGATGTCTTCTTCGGCGACCATCTTGTTTGAGTTCGTGCATGCCATTGGTTGGCTTGATCCATAACATACACATGTTATGTTTATGGTGGTTTTGTTGGATATATGAGCAATTTACCGTATGATTTTATTAACAGAAATGCTAGATAAAACATGACTAATATAGTAGATATGGAACAAGTCATGTAGTCTAGTAGAGTGAAGGAAAATAGCATCTGTACAGGTGAACTAAAACAGAACACATGTAGAGCAGAGGGTGGAACAAGAAAAACTAGAGCAAGAAACTGTAGCATGATCTTAAACAGAGAGATACCGAAGACGTACGGAGCGGCGGCAGAAGTACCGGTCTTGGGGTTGGTGTCCTCTCTAGCCATGTCGTCGAAGAGGTTGTCGACGTCGAGGAAGAAGTTGTTGTTGGGGAAGTAGTCACCGGCGTCCAGATCGTCTGTGATGAAGCAGCCAATAGTCACGCTGAGCGCTCCCCAAAAATCTTATCACCCTTCTCTCATATAAGACTCAAAGAGGTGGAGTTTCGGAGGCCTACTGTCCCGACCTGCGGTGCACGCCGCAAGCCGGGATGAGGAAGACAGCAGCAGCACAGAGATTGGAACCGATGGCGAGAGGAAGAAGAATTTCTGGTGCGTCTCTCTGAGAGGAGCGACCTCCCTTTTATTGGCGCAAAAGAAGGAGGCGAGAGGTCAGCGACAGGAGGTGAAGCAAAAGAGGGAGACGAAGCGAACAAACTTCAGCCACCTCCATGAGTGAATACATATCCGCTCGTGGCCTTTATCTCATCAGCATCTAAGATCCAGTTTGAGTCACTATACCCTTCTAGTACCTTTGGGTACCCAGTGTAGTGAATTCCATAATTCGCAGTGCCTTTCAAATAACGCATAACTCTCTCTAGAGCTTTCCAATGATCATCTCCCGGTTTTGAAACAAATCGGCTCAATTTGCTAACAGCAAAAGAGATGTCAGGTCTTGTAGCACTGGCTAAATACATGAGAGCCAATAATCTGAGAATTTTTCAATTGATCTCTAGCAATTCTTTGATTCTTTCGAAGTAGCACGCTAGCATCATATGGTGTTGGACAGGGCTTGCAGTCACTATAGTCAAAGCGACTCAAGATCTTTTCCACATAGTGAGATTGAAGCAATGTAATCCCACCATCAACGTCCCTCAACAACTTTATGTTCAGAATAACATCAGCCACTCCTAAGTTCTTCATCACAAAACAACGAGATAGGAAATCGTTGACCTCCTTAATAACATTCAGATTTGTTTCGAAAATCAGTATGTCATCAACATACAAGCACAAAATAACTCCCTCGCCCCCACCATGGCGATATTACACACATTTATCAGCTTCGTTCACAACAAAGCCTACATCTGTTAAATTTCTTTCAAACTTGCCACTGCTTGGGTGCTTGCTTAAGTCCATACAAAGACTTCAACAACTTGCACACTTTTCCTTCCTGACCATCTGGTTGTTTCATATAAATTTCCTCATCCAACTCTCCATTTAGGAAAGCAGTCTTAACATCCATTTGATGAACGAGAAGACCATGTGAGGCAGCTAGTGAAAGTAGTACTCGAATAGTGGTCAGTCGCACCACATGTGAGTTAGTATCAAAGAAGTCTTCACCTTTTGGGTATAACCCTTAGCCACGAGCCGTGCCTTGTACTTCTCGATAGTACCATCAGGCCTAAGCTTCTTCTTAAATACCCATTTGCATCCTATAGGTTTGCACCCATAAGGACGATCAGTGATCTCCCAAGTTTCATTTGCCAAGATGGAATCCATCTCACTACAGACCGCTTCCTTCCAGTAGTCAGCATCTTCAGATGCATAGGCCTCTGAAATAGAACTGGGAGTGTCATCTATGAGATACACAAGAAAATCATCACCAAAGGACTTTGCAGTCCTCTGTCTCTTGCTCCTAGTAGGAACTTCATTGTTCTCCTCCACAAAATTTTCAAAGTGTTCCATCGAAATGGTAGGTTTAGTATTTGTAACTAATTCCTGATTAGACGAGGTAGCCATATCCTTCATGGGAAAGATATCTTCGAAGAAAGTCGCATCATTTGACTCCATGATTGTACCGACATGCATGTCAGATACCTCAGATTTACAACCAAGAATCTATAACCAATGCTATGAAAAGCATAACCCAGGAAAACACAATCCACAGTTTTTGGTCCAAGTTTGCGCTTCTTTTGAATTGGCAATTGACTTTCGCCAAACAACCCCAGGTTTGTAGATAAGAGAGTTTTTACCATTTCTTCTCCCATTCCTCGAATGAAGTTATCTCTTTGTTCTTTGTGGGAACTTGGTTTAGGACATGACATGCAGTAAATATAGCCTCCCCCACCATGCCTTGGAGAGACCCGATGTGTCTAACATGGCGTTAACCAAATCAGTTAGAGTAAGGTTCTTTCTTTCGGCTACCTCATTTGACTGAGGTGAATAGGGAGGCGTCCTCTTATGGATTATACCATGTTCCGCACAAAAAGAATCAAATTCATTGGAAAAATACTCTCCACCACGGTCGGACCTAAGCCTCTTGATTTTACGATCAAGTTGGTTCTCCACTTCAGCTTTATAGATCTTGAAAAAGTTCAAAGCCTCATCCTTAGATTTCAAAAGATACACATGGCAGTATCTAGTGGAGTCATCAATTAACGTCATGAAATATTTCTTTCCACCTTTTATCAAAACACCATTCATTTCACATAGATATGAATGTATGAGCTCTAGTGGTGCAAGATTTCTTGTTTCCGCAGTCGTGTGAGACTTACGAGGTTGCTTAGCTTGCACACAAACTTGACACATAGATCCCTTGACAGTGGTGAAACTAGGGATTAAGTTCAATTTGGCTAGTCGCGACATGCAACCGAAGTTAACATGATAGAGACGTGAATGCCAAAATTTTGATTCACTATTATTGCAAACATGATTAACAACTTTATTGCAAACATCTAACATGGATAAACGAAACAGACCTCCTGACTCATAGCCTTTGCCAACAAACGTTCCATACTCGGATATTACAAATTTATTCAACTCAAAAATAAGCTTGTAGCCATCTCTACACAGAAGAGATCCACTGACAAGATTTTGATTGACGGAGGGGACATAATGCACGTTCTTCAGCCGCACGATCTTCCCTGAAGTAAACTTCAGATCGATCGTGCCAACACCACGAACAGAAGCAATTGAACCGTTGCACATCAGCACGGTGGAAGTCCCTGCGGTCTGATAAGACGAAAACAAGGAAATATCACCGCATACATGCACATTACCACCCGTGTCAATCAACCAACCAGGAGAATGACATACTGAAAAAATAGTTGGAAATATACCATACCCAGCATCCTTCATGTCAGTGTCTCCAATGACAACATTAGCGGTCTTGCCGCCTTTCCCAAGATGACGCTTGTCATAGCGATTAGGGCAACTAGGGGCCCAATGATCAGGATCTCCACACACATGACAAACACCTTTCTTCTTGTCATTCTTCTTCTTGAAGTTTGTGTGCTGTACTGTTCTTCCCATCAAACTTGCCCTTGTTCTTGAATTTGTGGGACTGGAAGTTTTTCTTCTATACCAGATTGGCACTAGATCCTCCCTCAATACCTCGAGCACGTGTGTCCTTTGCTCTCGCCTTTTCTTCCACATCAAGAGTACCAATGAGATCCGGAACGGAAAACTCCTGCCTCCTATGCTTCAGTAAGGTAGCAAAGTTCCTCCACGAAGGAGGAAGCTTGGTTATGATATCCCCGGCAACAAACTTGTCTGGTAGCATACAATTGAAGTGCTCAAGTTCTCTAGCAAATGACTGTATCTCGTGAGCTTGCTCAACCACGGAGCGCTCTTCAGTCATCCTGTAGCATAGTATTGCTCCACGATATACAGCTCAGTGCCGGCATCCGAGACCCCAAACTTGGCCTCGAGTGCGTTCCACATATCTTTTCCATTATCAATTGACGCATAAGCATCAACTATGTTCTCACCAAGAACACTCAAGAGAGCAGCCTTAAACAGGGTATCCATTTTCTGAAAAGCTTGTTCCTATTGAGCATCATAATCTCCTTCTGGTTTGCCAAGAGTGCCGTCATAGCAGCTCATGGTTTGAAACCATAGAACGGCTCTCACGCGCCACCTCTTATAGTGGATACCCTCAAACATAGGAGGTCTCATGGAAGCAGCAAAACCACTCGGGGTAAATTCCCTATAATAAGGTTTTTGGATTGTTGGGTATATGAGCAATTTACCATATGATTTTATTAACAAAAATGCTAGATAAAACATGACTAATATAGTAGAGATGAAACAAGTCATGTAGTCTAGCAGAGTGAATGAAAATAGCATCTGTACAGGTGAACTAAAACAAAACACATGTAGAGCAGAGGGTAGAACAAGAAAAACTAGAGCAAGAAACTGTAGCATGATCTTAAACAGAGAAGTCACAAAGACGTACGGAGCAGCGGCAAAAGAACCGGTCTTGGGGTTGGTGTCCTCTCCAGCCATGTTGTCGAAGAGGTTGTCGACGTCAGTCGTCGTTGGGGAAGTAGTCGTCGGCGTCCAGATCGTCCGTGATGAAGCAGCCAGTAGTCGCGCTGAGCGCTCCCCAAAAACCTTATCACCCTTCTCCCGTACAGGACTCAAAGAGGTGGAGTTTCGGAGGCCTACTGTCCTGACCTGCGGTGCACGCCGCAAGCCGGGATGAGGAAGACAAAAGCAGCATAGAGATTGGAACCGATGGCGAGAGGAAGAAGTTCTGGTGCGTCTCTCTGAGAGGAGCAACCTCCCTTTTATAGGCGCAAGAGAAGGAGGCGAGAGGCCAGCGACGGGAGGTGAAGCAAAAGAGGGAGACGAAGCGAACAGACTTCAGCCGAAGAGGCGCGTCGTTTGGATTCAGTGTCCACTACAGAAAAACGTTTCAGCTCCCGCGTGACCTTTCGTGTACCCGTCGTGCATGGCAAAAATTTAGACATCGGCTCATTCTCGCAACCCGCGGTGCGGCGCGTCATGACGAGGCGTGGCGTGGCGGGCGGCGGAGGAGGAGCGCGTGAATGTCCCTCTTGTTCTCATGCTCATACATGTGGGGAAACATCCTCCCTTATAAGAAGGTCCAACTCCCACTAAACTAGCAATGTGTGACTAAACTTTAGCAGTACCCCTTGCCTTGCACGAATGAGCTAAGTGGGCCTCTAGGATTTATTAGGAATTTCTGAAATTGCTATTGGACTGGCCCAAAATAGACAAAACTCCAGCAGGTTTTAGATTAAATTTTGTGTTTGAAGTGATGTCTTTTGGATGAACTATGCATGTCTTAATTTGAAGATCGCGAAGATAAAACTATATGTTATAACGGTTATGTTATGCATGTTTTTATTTCAATGTTTTTATGATATACTCCTTGCGTTTCTAAATATAAGTCTTTTTAGAGATTTTAATATGAACTACATACGGAGCAAAATGAGTGAATCTACACTCTAAGACATGTCTATATATATCCATATGTAGTTTATATAAAAATCTCTAAAAAGACTTATATTTAGGAAGGAAAGGGAGTATATTGTGAAGTGTTTGAAGTTCATGCTGCTAGAACGAAAAATGTATATAACTTTTCTTTACTCCACTAAAGTGTAGGAGACCGGCTAGGTGCGACTATCTATAGAGTAATTTTTTCCTCCTCTAGCTTTACTGGGCCGTATTCTCCTTTTTAACCTTTAGGGAATGTGTTAGAGTTGTCCTTACAAGTACTCCTGATTCACGCACCATACAGGTACATAGATGCGGCAACACACAGATTCAGTAGAGTGGAAAGTTCCATTTAAATTTCAATTCATGCACCATAGATTCAATTCGGCAATAGATTCAGACCTGCGGTGGAGCTGGCAAACTTGTTTACTGATCTTCTATTGATGCTTGTCCCCACAGAACAAATTAACTCATCTCTTGATGTACTGACAAAAGACCCGATCTTTGTTAGATCAAACGAATGAAATCGATCTTATCTGAAGTTACAGTCTGACCAGGCTCTAAATTTCGAGGTTGTACCACCGAGGGACTGAGTTGGGCAAGAGCAAAGCCGTGTTGCTCGGACAGGTAGCACCTAGCAACAGGTTAAGTTTCCAGACAAAGATTATTATGCACAACTTCCGTGCAGTGGAGCTTGATTACAGCGAAGTTGCATTGCATATGGCTACGAGTTCCATGCTCCTTCAGGTCATCTGCTCAGCCAAAGGGCGATTCTGGAAGAAACATCACACTAAGAAAAAGAAATAGCATACCCCCTAAATCTTCTGGATGAACTACACAAGTCTAAGCTGGATGAATCACAAGTCCAAGCTGAGCATGATTAAGCTGGGAATGCCGAATTCGAGAAATATATCATGAACATAATGTATGCACACAAAGTAAAGCAATCACAGCCAACCAACAAAGACACAGGCATTTGTTAACGAGGTTCGGCAATGTGCCTACGTCCCCGGGAGCCGAATTTCGGCGGCTCCATCCGTATATTATCTTATCCACAGTTAGGCAGTACATCAGCGGTGTTATTATACCCAAGTATTTTAGCCTGTTTTCTGTACACACTACGCAGCTGTCCATAGGACTATATCCAGTTCAAGAGATTGTTCGCGCTGTTCATCTTATCGGATATGGGCGAAGCTGCTGTTGAACATGCCGGAGTGGGAAGCCTTGGGTGCAGGCTTGGCTACCTCAGGAGTGCCAAACACGTTCCAGAAGCGGAGGGTCTCGTCCGCAGAAGCCGACGCTACCGTGCAACCATCAGGACTCTGCAGTTTCACAGCACAAGAGGACGATCAAACAACGAGCAGGTTAACATGTCGATAGTATCTGCAAAAGGGAAATGGCGGCGAGAAAGTACCTGTGCCATGAAGAGAACGCGGGAGGTATGGCCAGTGAGCTCAGCCATCTTGACCATCGAAGGGTACTTCCACAATGTCAGCTGGTTCTGAGTGAACCCGTGTGAGCTCAGCAGCTCCCTCTCATTCTTGTTCCACAGAAGAGAGCACACCTGTGACCCGGTATCAACTGAGTTCAGGCATGCGCCGGTGTGCGTGTTCCAGAACTTGATGCACCGGTCACTACCGCCACCGCCAGTCGCCAGCAGGTTGCTCTGGAATGGGCACCATGCGAGCGCCTTCACGGCGGCCGTGTGGTCCTCGAGTCTGTGCAGCCACTGGTTGCGGCCTGCAGACGGCATGGAGGATGCCATCGACACGTCCCAAATGTGCAGAAGGTTGTCGTTGCCACCGCTCGCCAGTTGCTGCCCTGAGCCAGACCACTTGAGCCCACACACCTCCTGGCTGTGCCCCTGGTACGTCTGCACGGCATGGTCCCTGATCCTCACGTCGTTGTTGACGATCCTGCCGTCCATGCCGCCGGTCGTCAGGATGTTGTTGTTCCATGCCAGCGAACCGACCCTTGACTCATGCACACCTTTCAGAGTTCTCAACTGCATACAGAGCAGAATGTAATTAAGCATCTCTGATCAAGCTCGTTAGGACATGAACAATATTTTGTAATCAAGCTCCACTGCAAGTGTATACTAACCAGGCGGCTGGAGCTGGTGTCCCAGAGCTGGATGTCAGAAGAGTTGAGCCCAATAGCAAGATGCCGGCCATCAGGAGCCCAGCTGACGCTGGTGATGGGGCCGTTGTCCTCCTCGACTGTCACGAGCTCAGATGTGGATCCACTGGAGGCGTCCCACAGGTACATGGTGTCGCCCAGCGCAATGGACATCACGTTGCTGCTTCCCCAGTCCATTAGGTTGAGGTAGTAGTCGTCGACGAGGTCCGGTGCATCCAGAGTCCTCTCGGCAGACTGCAATTGTCAATCGACATCAGTAACCACTACCAAATGCTACTGCATCTGTAGCTTCAATGCGCATCAGTGGAACCATGAGTATGCGCATACCTGGGGAATGTAGCGCCTCTGCTTGGCCGGCTTGGCCTGGTGAGAAGAAACCGTGTCGGCGGCGAACACGTTCTCGGGCTCCGGCGGCTTGTTCCTGAAGGCGAGGATCCGCGTCCGGTTGTTGAGCAGCTTCTCGGCCAGAAGCCTCCTGTAGGCCTCCTTGGACGGGGATGCCGCTGCGTTCTCCTTGTCCTTCTTGCCCTCTGTGAGCAGGTAGTGCGCCACGTCCATGTCCATCGCTGACCTGTCCGGGATGAACCTGTCTCCCTGCACGCACAGAAGGGGAAAAAGAAACCCGGTCAGGCATTCCGTCGAACAGCTTACGCGCACACGCATCTGCGGGATCTCGGATCTAGGGACTCACGTAGCACTTGGCCGACGGGTTGCGCGTGCTCAGCGACGGCATGTAGGGGCGGGATCCGGCCTCCTGGAGCGGCGGCCGCTGCACGGCGGCGCGGTTCTTGCCGGAGGAGATCGAGCGGGAGCCTGCATCCATTGTTAGAAGAAACAAAACAGGCAAACAAATAACAGTAATCGCAACAAGAAAAGACTGCGGAAGTAAACGCGGATCGACAGATCGATCGGGCAAAAATTAGCAGTCGAAAGGGATGCTGTGATTGAACGAGCGGGTTAGCGAGCAGAGACGGGGATCTTTCGGGAGCGAGAGGGATTCGTCTCCCCCGGATCGGCGAGGGGAGGCGGCGGCGAGCACGGGAGGGGAGGGAGAGAGATACAGTCACAGATTGCTCGATGACTTGTGAGATTTAGGGATTTGATTGGGAGCGGTATTTGTAGGGGTCGACGACAGGGGCGCACGGCGGGCGGCCGCAAGCTCGCAACGGCTAGTTGCCAGGGAAGAGAGGGGAATTACTAAAAAAAAAAAATAATTAAAAATAGCAATGTTTATTTTTTTCCTTGAATAGTCATTCATTCATTAAATAAGAAAGGGAAAGACTCCCCGAAGCTCCACAGCTTTACAAGTTATGACTCAGTCGACGAAGTCTCAGTCGATTACATGGAGATCGGTGTAAAATTTTCTTTTAATTTTTTTCCTTCATTTTTACTATATGTTATGTCACTTGACTGAGATTTAGCAGACCCATTTTACAATATATTTACATGAGGAGCATATCTGGCACCACCTCAAATACCTAAACGAACTACTCCTGATCTGCCCACGCTGTGTTACCCTTTCTTTTTTTTAAATGAGTGTTACTCTCCTCGAAACCGTGCACGTCGCCCTTGAGTAGACATGCCTTCACCCATATTGCTCCCTCCTCCTTGAAGTACCGAAGCAGCAACTAAAACTAGGGTTTCACTTTTTCGGTCGGACCGATGTGAATCCTGGTTTCACCGAAGCGCATATGGTACAACAGAGAGACAAACTCGGTCTCACCGATTAGTTTATTTTGGTTACACCAAAACGTACTAAGTGCAATGGTCGAGGCCAAATCGGTGACTCCAAACGGGTTCAATTCGTCTGCTCCGAGGTGAACTCTGAGAAACCCTAAACCTAAAATTTTGCTCAAACCTAGTTCTAGGAATCAATGTTGGACAGAAGTTTCAATCTGTGGGAAAACTGTGGGTGCAAATCACTAGTGCGAAAATCGGAAGGGCAAAGCACTAGGGTTCGAATCTCACCCTAACTCGGTGGAGATCCGCTACGGCGCAACGGCAGCGAGGAATCCCGTTGACGGCGACGAAATCTGGCGGCGAGGGTGCGCTGGAGACAACAGCGACAATCTGAAGACCAGGGGCGACGACAACAATGGGGTGCAGGAGCGAAACGGTTGAAGGAATTTTCAACGTACGGTCCACACAAACAAATCTGTCTCACCCAGATGCATAACTGCCAGAGACAGAGAGCACCGGTGATACCAGGATTTTCATATCGGTCTTACACTTAGAAGGTTTTGGATGCCAGTCGTACTCAGATCGGTGGCTCCGAGTGCTCCTCACCCGGAGGGTCCGATAAGAATTTGTTCAAGTTTTTGAGATAGCAAGAATGAATTTGAGACAAGTTGAGGTAGATAGCTTCTACTTGTGAGCTACGTTGGGAGTTCCCCGAAGAGGAGAGGATTATGCAGTATAATAAAGATAAATATTTCCTTGAGTTAAGAACCAAGGTTATCAATCCAGTAGGAGAATCACAGAAAGCCTCGTGAACAACACCTGACACACAAAAGCAAATACTTGTACCCAATGGAAACAAGGGGGTTGTCAATCCCCTCGGCGGTTACTTGCAAGGATTAAATCTCGTAGTGGTAGGTAATGAAGTAAATTGCCAAACAAAATAAAAGCAATAAAATAGCAATAAGGTATTTTTTTATGTTTTTATATATGATAAAGTAGACCCGGGGCCATAGTTTTCACTAGAGGCTTCTCTCTCGAGCACATATCATACGGTGGGTGAACAAATTACTGTTGGGTAATTGATAGAAAAGCGCATAGTTATGACGATATTCAAGGGAATCATCATGTATATAGGCATCACGTCCGAGACAAGTAGACCGACTCCTACCTACATCCACTACTATTACTCCACCAATCGACCGCTATCCAGCATGTATCTATGTTATTAAGTATAAAACAGAGTAACGCCTTGAGCAAGATGACATGATGTAGCCAAAGTAAACCCAATCAATATGAATAAACCTCATCGTTTTACCCTTAATGGCAATAATACAATTACGTGTCTTGTCCCTTTCTGTCACTGGGATATAGAGCACCGCAAGATTGAACCCATAACAAAGCATCTCTCACATTGAAGATAAATCAATCTAGTTGGCCAAACCAAACGGATAGATCGGAGAGAAATACAAAGGTATAATAATCATGCATAAAAGAGTTCAGAGAATACTCAATTAATATTCATAAATGTTCAGATCATAAAGCCACAATTCATCGGATCCCAACAAACAGACCACAAAAGAAGATTACATCAAATAGAACTCCAAGAACATCGATGAGAACATTGTATTGAAGATCAAAGAGAGAAAAGAAGTGTCGGTGGGAAACGACACCTATGGGATCACGAGAATCCCTTTCTGCGGTTGCGGGGCGCGGGGGTCGTGAGAAGAGCGGATCGAGCAGGCAGTACACGATTCCTTTACCCAGGTTCGGGTCGCGAAGATGCGTAAAACCCTACTCCTGCTTTGGTGGATTATATGTTTGTGTTCTTGAGCTAGCTATGGGGCGTGAGGAGCTCCAAAAAGCCGAATCCTCTTCCTGATCGCCTGGGGCCTCCTTTTATAGGGAAAGGGGCTGCCACAGTGGCACACAGGAGGTGGAAAGGGTACAGTGATGCGAGGTTATCCCTCGCATTACATGACAAGGTGCATTTAATGCGCCTTGCTTAGGTGCCCTTGCTTTATCGGGGGCGGGGGAGAGCCCTGTATCGTCCGTCGCTGCTCTCTCCCGCGTCGACACGCGCCCTGGCCAGCGGTGCCTACGATGCCATGTAGGCGGGCAGGCAGCCGAGGTGGTGCAGCGGTGGGTCTCCACGAGGATTTGCATGCCGCCACGCAGGTGCCTGCCCAGCTGGTTGGGTCGGCAGCTGCATGCGAACGGTGGTGGAGGCGTGACTGGTGCGAGTCCGATGGTGGCCCCGCGGGTGTCCTTGGCAAGGGCCTTGCCGCGGCCCCGACAAGGGTCTTGCCGGGGTCCCGACAAGGGTCTTGCCGTGGCGCCTGCTGCCATCCCCGGCAAGGCTCTTGCCGGGGGCCTTGTGGTTTTCCTTGGCTGGGATCCCGCCAAGGACCATCATCTTCTAAAGTGTGCATTTGATCTTGAATGTTTTCACAAAGATCTGCATACCACCACGGGGATGCCTCCCAAATCCTCGCCCCATGGGGGCAGTGGACTCAAGGGTGACCCGCTCCATAGGTGTGGGGCGAGCTGCCACGGCAAGGGTCTTGCCGGGTTCGCAAAAACCGCCTCCCGGCAAGGATCTTGCCGGGGGGGGGGCCGCTTCGTCCCCTTTGCTCTTTGTGGTCTTGGTATTGGCAGCGTTCTGCTCCTCTTTGGCTTCGGCCTTACCTTGGTTCTACCTCCCTTGCCGGGCTCGGTGCGGCGGCGCCCGTGGCTCAGACTGCCCGTGCACAATCATAGGGGTACAAAAAGGTGTACCCCTCTTTTTGTACACCGACAGGAGCCCCCGGGCCTGGGCCACACATAAGCGCTACGCGTTGTTGGGCCAGGCCCAAGAACGGTGCGCGGGCAGGCAGGGCGGTTTTTACCGCGGTAAGTTTCTTCGCGCGCTGCGCCTCCCATGCTTCCCGCACGTGGCGCGTCGTGGGGAGGCGTGCGTGATGTGGGCGGCATGCGTGAGGCTGGCCTCTGCACGCAAGCGTCATGTCGTAGTAAAAATGGGGCGGCTCGCGTCTTCCCCATAAACGGAGGGAGGCGTGGAGGCGCGGCCCATTTATTGGACGGGACCGAGGCGTGGTCTTTCAAGGCGCCCACTCCCTTTAATCACGGGGCGGGGAGGAGTCATCTCACCCGTCGCTTCGGTCCTGCAGGTTTGCCACGCGGCGCTCATGCACCTGGAGTGGCAGTTGGTGGAGGCAGAAAGCCGGGCCGTCGCGGGCTGGGGCGGCAGATCGACCCCGGTCTCCTACGCCATTCACGTCTTCATTGGCGGAACGGGGCGGTCGAGCCCCCACCCTGCTCCTTTATAAAGAGCGGGAGGGGGGGTGCCCTGCATTCCTCCATCTCACTTCTTCAGCTTCTGCTCCCCTCCCTCTCATTCACCATGGAGAAAGGGAACCCTGGTCCTTCGACGGTGGCGACGAGGGTCGCCGCTCGACAACGCGTCCCTCCTTCTCCTGCACCTGCGGTGGCAGGGCCAGCCGCGAGGGGAAGGGGGAGAGGGCGAGGCCGTGGGCGAGGCCGAGACGCTCGGGGAAGAGGAGGACGGGGCGGCGCACCGGCTTTGCCTCCGCCAGCAGTTCCCCTCCCCATGGAGGGCCATGTTTGGGACGACCCTTGTGAGTTCTTCGTCAGGCTGCGTCGGCCGCCTCGCCGTCGTCTTCGCCTACCGACTCCATTCGCGAGCGAGATGGAGCTGGACCCACCTGAGACACCGAGGCTGCACATGAGGGGCTGTGGAATCAGCGGTACGCGAGTCCGCGTCGACTTCCCAGCCCCTAATGTGATGTATCTTGGTCGAGGGTGGAAGACGTTCGCCCGTATCCACCGCCTGACGGAGGGGCTCACCCTCCATTTTAAGCTGATGGAGGGCGGTCTCCTCTCCGTCAAGGTCTTCGGGTGCTTCGGGACTCGGGCAAGGTGCTGCGTGGAGAGCTCCTCCGATAGCGAAGACTCCTCCTCGAGCGGGAGTGACGAGGAGGACAGCGACAGCGACGACAAGGGTAGCGGGTGGCAGGATGACGGGTCCGACTAGGTGTCGGGCGCCGCTGGTGACCCCATCATCCGTGTCGCCGGCTCCTCGAACTTCTCGGGGTCGTCTCCTTGGGCGGCTGGCTTTGGGAGGCTGCGGAAGAGGAAGAGGGCGGGCGGCAAGGCCGTCAACTCGGAGTACGTGGGCACGACGCCTTCGACGCGTGTTGACGTCATGCCGCCTCGTCTTCGAGCTCTGCCTCCGGCGCTGCCATCACCATCCAGCCTTTGGACGACCACCGAGATGTTCTCTTGGTGTCTTCTGCCATCTGTAGCTCGTCTAGGCGCCCCTTTTGCCCTTTTCGCCTCCTTGACCTGCCTCCTGAAGAGAGGGACAAGAAAGGGATTATGGGCACCTTATATCTTTTTAGTTTGTAAGCCTTCAGGCCTTAGCTGAATTTAAAGCTTGTAATCCCATCATTCATGTTTTTCATTCTCCATGAACTGTACCTGAGTGGGAAGTTTTTAATGAAAAAGGGATGCTTGCCGGGTCACTTGTCTTGCGGGTGGAACCCACGTCAAGGGGAAAATCCTTGATATCTTTAAGATAGACACTTCCTTGCCCGGCAGCAGGCCCTGCCGTCTTCCCACGTCGCTCGACCTTTCTCACGCTTTCGGCGGAGGCAGGGATGAGGTGGGTTCAGGCTCCTCGTTTCGTCTCTTCGCTGCCGCGACTACGACCAAACCTGGCCCCAGGAACGAGCCCTAGGGCCTAGAGTTAGGGGAGCACGGTAGCTTTAGGAAGAAATGAGGTTTCGCATACCTCAGTCCATAAGAGAATGCATGATAAGGAATGAAGAACTTATCTAAATCTGTAGCCCCCGGCAACTCTGGTTCGCCGTGGGTGAATCTTTGTACTTGCATCCCCCGGCAACACTGGCTTGCCGGGGTCCAGATGCTGGCCCGTCCCTCTTCTCCTTTTTTTATCCTCAAGTGATCCGGCAAGGATATCCGAGCCCTGCGAACCAAAGGAGACAAAAGAATGGCAAAGAGACGCACACTCGACCTCTAAGCTAGGGGTTAGCCGCCGCTAAGCACTATCAACCCTAACCAAGGACGAGACTCGATCTAGCATGCATGCTATAACTTAGGGCGCCAGCGCTTCATTTATGCTCAGGGTCTGCGCCTGGCTTTGTACAAAGGGTTACATGCATCATCGGCAATGCTTGTACAAAAGGTGGCTTGCCGGGAGGCCCGACAAGCCGCGCCTTATGGGTAAAACTTGCGAAGATGCTCGATGTTCCAGGAGTTGCTCACCGGAACGGCATCTTCGGTCTCCAGGCGGACCGCGCCGGGCCTGGTGACTCGTATAACCCGATAAGGGCCTTCCTACTTCAGCGTCAACTTGTTGGAATTCTTGGCCGATTGAACGCGCCGAAGAACAAGGTCGCCTTCCTCAAGGCTCCGGGCATGAACCTTGCGGCTATGGTAGCGGCGCAAGGCTTGCTGGTAGCGTGCTGCTCTCACAGCCGCCCGAAGACGATCTTCCTTAAGGAGCAGTGCATCGTCTTGCCGCAGTTGCTCTTGCTCAAGCTCATCATAAGCGAGCACTCGAGGTGACCCGTATATGAGTTCAGTGGGGATAACTGCTTCTGCCCCGTATACCAGGGCAAAGGGTGTCTGGCCGGTGGCTCGATTTGGTGTCGTCCTGATTGACCAAAGAACCGTCGGCAACTCATCAATCCAGCGCCTTCCGCTCTTGTGCAGTCTGTCAACGGTCTTGGTCCTTAAGCCTCGCAACACTTCAGCATTTGCCCTCTCGGCTTGCCCGTTGCTCCGCGGGTGAGCGACAGAAGCGAAACAGACTTTGCTGCCGAGGTCCTGAGTATATTGCATGAAGGTGCGGCTTGTGAACTGCGTACTGTTGTCGGTGATGATCCGGTTGGGTACACCGTAACGGCACACTAGCCCCTTGAAGAACTTGACGGCTGACTGAGCTGTGACCTTCCTCACAGCCTCCACTTCTGGCCACTTTGTGAACTTGTCGATGGCTACGTACAAGTACTCAAAGCCCCCGACAGCGCGGGGGAAAGGGCCCAGTATGTCGAGCCCCCAGACCGAGAAGGGCCAGGAGAGAGGAATGGTTTGAAGGGCTTGAGCTGGTTGATGAAGCTTTCTTGAATGGAACTGACACGCCTCACACCTGGTGACGAGTGTCGTTGCATCCTGGAGGGCGGTGGGCCAGAAGAAACCCTGCCGGAATGCCTTGCCGGCAAGGGCTCTCGACCCAATGTGGGATCCACATATGCCTCCATGTATCTCTGCCAACAGCTCCAGTCCTTCCTCTCGAGGGATGCACTTCAATTTCACACCGTTCGGTCTCTTCCTGTACAGGACGTCATCGACGAACTGGTACATGGCAGAGCGACGGGATACTTTTTCTGCTTCTTCCTGCTCCTCAGGAAGGTCCCCTGTCTGGAGGAATCGGACGGTATGCTATGCCCACGCTGGAGCCTGAGGCTCGACGGCGAGGACTAAAGGCATTTCCTCCGCTATAGGGGCGGCTGTCTCGACGGCAAGAGCTTGGCGTCCTACCGGAGCTAGCCGTCCCGTGGCGGGTTCAGTGTCCTCGGCAACATCTTTGCCGGCGGCTCCGGGGAGCTCGGCGGGAAAGTACTTGCCCGGTCCTGATTTCCTTCTCTTGTTCTGCTCTGTTGATGGATCAACGAATGGCGGAGTTAGCTGAAGCACAAAGGTACCTGGTTCCACAGGTAGCTTGAGGGCAGCGCGCTTCGACAGGTAATCGGCAATATTGTTCTCCGTTCGGGGAACGTATTCAGCCTGGATACCGTCGAAACGCTCTTCCAGCTTTCTCACTTGTGACACCCAAATTTTTTGACCTTGTTTTATTAATTAAAAATTTGGCCAGGAATTAAAACTTTTATTTTCTGGGCTCCCTTTTTATTTCTGAATCATTTTTCCCCCTTGTTATTATGGAGTTTTTCCCCAAAATGAAAACTTTTCAAATATGTTTTTGGACTTGTTTAAACCTCTCAAGAAAAAATTTTCTTTTATTAGTAGAACTAATTACATAATTAATTTGCTTGGTCCTTATTTTCTTGAAAAATGATTTCCCATGACTATATGGCCATATTTGAACTACAACTTCTTTAAAAATTTACTCAAAAATCCCACCAAAATTTGGAGATGTCATGTGATGTTTTTAAATCACCTTTGTACAAAAATATCTTTTGTTCTTGAAATATTTTGAGCTCTACACCCAATTTTCTTCTCTGGTCCAGTGGGCAGTTTTGCACCACAACCCATTTAAATGCTTCTTTCTAGCCTCCACCAAAATTATGGGATGTTAGTAGCAGCATATGATTTAACTTTATGCAAAAACCTAGTTTTGTTCTTTGGAAAAATTAAGTGTATCGACCTCATTTTCATCCTGGACCAACTTGCTGGTTTGTACAGCAACCATATTCTTGCTTACTCTTTGGCCCTTGAGTTTTCTCATGCTTGTAGTGTACCTTGCCAAATCCTTGAATCTAGGAGCATGCACCCATTGGATCATTTTTGGTTCATGAAGTGATGTCATTTGTCTCCTGTCCAGAATTGTAGTTTTGCAAAACTTGCACTAGCAAGTTTCTCCTCATGGCAAACTAACCTCACCACACTCTTATTCATCCAAGGAGACACTGATCTGGAAGTTTTGGCCACTAAGACCTGCCTAGATGCCTCTGGCATTTTGTCAAACACCCTGAGTGCATGGCCAGATTTGACATGATTTCATGTTTACATTGTGAACTTGAGCCCCTGACCCATCCACCATGTCCCTTGATCCCCTTGCTAAACCTAATCTAGTTCTGTTGCTTGACAACCTCACCCGAGACCCCTGGCATGCATGGGCATTTCGTCGAACACGTACCGTGCGTGCTCTGGGCGTGAGCAGAGCGTGCGTTTTGCACGTGCCGCGCCCAAGCCGACGCGTCGCGCCCCTGGCTTGCCACCACTCTGCCTAGCCGCGCCACTCACTTGACCCCTCGCTATGTCGCGCCAAGCACCCCGACCGCCTCTGCAGCATTGCCAGCAAGCCGTTTGGCGGCACGCCCGCGGCCGCACCGCCGCCCAACCACTCCTGCGCTAGCCAGCGCCGCCCAAGCTGCCAACGCTTGCCACCTGCCTCCTGGAACAGTGCGTGATCATCCACAAGGGTGTCGCCTAGCTCTCGTCGCCGCCACGTTCCCCTGCAGCTATAGAACGTCGGTTCACCGGCGATCTTATCCCCACTACCTAGGAACCGACCTCCATCGCCTATATAAGGAGCCCCGAGCTCATCCCCGCACGAAGGCAGTCCCAAATCATCTCCCTAGGAACCCCATTGGCAGCAAATCAACTCGGGGAGGCCTCCTTCCCCCTCTCCGGCAACTACAGCCGCCGCCACGGTCCCGGCCCTTCCGGCGCAACCAGGGCCTCCCCCTCTCCACTCTCTCCACCAGGAACACCCTCTTTCTCCCGTGAACCTTTCCCCCTCTTCAATTTTGATCGGGAACCACCGCCGCCCCAAAACCACTTCGCCACCGAGGCCTTCCTCCGCCACAGAGCTCGCCGCCGGTGACTCACTCTGTCCCCGTCTCCCCCTCGACCACCGGGAGAACCGCCCTAGTCATGCGGATCCATCTCCACCCTCGGATGCCTGCGGAGAGCCACCGTTCGCCGGCGACGATCGCCGGAGCCCCGCACTGCTCGGGCAGAGGAGGGAGACGACGCGGGCGACTGGTCAAACCTGACCAGTGGGCCAGGCGGGCCCACCGTCAGAGACCCAGCGCTGGTCCACGTGGGTTAACTGGAAGCGTAAAACCTCAAGTACGCCTCCTGTGACCGAAAGCGTATTCTCGTTTGAAATGTTTTCTTTTTCTGTTTTTTAAATCAGTTTTTGACCAGAAGTTTGACTGACTATATCTTTTTAAATATAACTCCAAATGAATTAATTCTTTTTCCTACATCTCTCAAGTATTGTCTAGTTTATTTTAAGATTTATTTGAAAAAATTTCCAAACTACTTTTTGTGCTGTTTTTGAAATATGTGTTATTTGCATATTTGTGGAAATAGGATTTTTGGAGAGTGGAAGAAAGCTTTCAAAAGATTTGGAGTATACCCTGCCTTTCTACATCATGAAGGCGAGCATTCTAAACCCCGGGATAATAATTTTGGTGTGTTAGTTGACACGTTTGTAACACCACCTTAATTCGGAGTGTTATTATTTCATGTGATATGATCATTTGCATGGATGCATTATTGTGATGTCATTGCTGTTGGAAATGAGCATACTAGTGTGATGACAATCATCCTCATATGCCTTACATGCATGCCGTTAAGGAATCTGGGAAAGCCTCTGCCTTGGGTAGGCGTGAGCTTGTCGCCGGTCTCCGTCGGGACGGTTATATCCGGTATGGCATGGTAAGGTATGATGGGTGGTGATTTGGTGGTTGAAGTATTTTTGTTGTGCTAACCATGCAGGGAACCTTTATAAGCCTCCTGAGTCGGCCATAGATCGATTCTTGTTCCGGTAACCCCCATACTTGTTTCGTACTGCCACTAGTCCCTACAGTAGGTGGGGTATGGTTCAGTAAGTTGTTAACCCTTGTCTTGGCACACACCATACAGAGAGGCCATGGTGGAAGATACCGGCTGCATCCGGTAGGCAGGCCACCTCGTCCGGGGGCATGGGTGTATCCGGTTGGGACCGAGAGGGGGATACCCCTTAGAGCGCGCGATAGAAATTTGATCCCATGCTACGCGAGGTTGTAGCCTCCCCACTTAGAGTTTGCTTGACAGGTGTTGTGGGTGATTCCAGACACCGGTGAGTTAAGCTGGTGTGTGCAAGTCAGGTGTGTTTTCAATTAAAAGACCGTAGAGGGAATTAGTCCCGATGGGCTAAAGGAATCCGTTACTCGTGGGTAAAGAGTACACCCTCTGCAGAGTTTTAAACCTATTTGAATAGCCGTGTCCACGGTTAAGGATTACAGTCTGGGATGGGTCAAGTGTCGGTCTTAGCGTCGGTCTTCGAAGGAAAAACCACTAAACTCGAATATTGATTATGACTTGTGATATATGATGTTTATGATTATTATCATTGTGGACTAACCGTTTGCATTGTTTGAAATAAAGAATACCCCTGGGACGGTACCACCTCCTGGATATTCACTAAGAATAAAGCCCTTTATGTGGCGTCGCTCAGATGCCCGACTGTGGCATGCATGTTATTTCATTTACTTTTAAAGCCCTTTATGTGGTGTCGCTAAGACGCCCGATTGCGGCATTTCTTTTAAAGCCCTTTATGTGGTGTCGCTAAGACGCCCGATTGCGGCATTTCTTTTAAAGCCCTTTATGTGGCGTCGCTAAGACGCCCGACTGTGACCTGCTTGTTGTTTATTTCATAAACTTTGATACTACTAGGTTATTGCGTATTCATAAATAACATGCTTGCACGCATCATAGTTTTATTTACCTTTTGTGACTAACGCCATGAGCATAAAATATTTCCAGCACATCATTGCTATATTATACCTATATTCATAATGTTTGCGAGTACATTCAAAGTACTCACTGGCTTGTCCCTGGCTATTGTCTTGGCCAGATTGCTTGCTTGGAGAGGAGCGTTGCGACGACAGCCTCGGATACTTAAGCAACGGTGATAGCAGCCTCGCGAAGATAGGAGTTAGCCTGGTCAGCTGTTCCCGTGGGAAATGGAGCCCCACAGACCGTGGTGATCCACAAACCGCTTCCGCCCTCAACTACTAGAAACCATTTGATGTACTCATAGGCCACAGTGGTCTTGTACTACATATTTTGTACTCTTGCTTGGAATTTCTGTATCAAGTTGACGCCTCATCAGCTAACAGTAATCCTGGGGTTGATGAGCTCGACGGCCATTTTCTGGAAATTAAGGCCCGGAAAACCGGTCGTGACAGACTTGGTATCAGAGCCAGGCTGACCATTGGCTATCCTATCTTAGCCAAGTCAATAAACCTAGGCAGACCAACCCACCAAGCCATAACCGAACCCCAGCCAGGCTTCTCATGCAAGATAGCCACACAGTAACCCGACACCTTTTGGCAGTCGGTGCCCAACCTACCAACCTAGCCGTCAATCACGCGCCAGTGACCGGCCCCCTAAATAGTTCTTTCTCGCAAGCGTGCGAAGGAAGACTCCGTTCCCTTTTCTATAAAAGGGCACGCTAGCCTCAACCCAGCACAACACAGCCTTTGCCCAGACCAAGCTAAATGCCAGGACCCGTTGTCCACAGTGAGACCACAGCAACCAACCTTGGAGGCTTTGTGACCATACTCGCAAACCTCATCCGTCGTGCCTATGCGTTAGAAGACCCCTAGAATATGTTGTGTACCAAGGGTCCATGAGCGGTGAGAGCCGTCAATTCTGGGCCACTGTACACATCTATGGTAGGGGTCTAGCACCCGAGCGCCCCTACAGGTTCACTGGAAGGGCGACTTCCTTTGAGCCACAAGCCATTCAACTAGCTGCTCGAGAAGCTATAGTTCATCTCCCGCACTTGTCACCCAGAGTTAACTGTCGCTCATTTCACTACTACCCCAGACGTGAAGGGTATGGTAAACCACCCCAAGTTGCCAACGGAGATCACGAGACAGATTCTGCATTATTACACCTAGTATGCTATGTGGGTGCACTAGAGGAACTATGCGATCAAATCACCATTGATCTTATCGCAGCTCGTGGAGAGCTGGTTCGTCGAGCCCCAACAAGAGAAGAGGACGAGCCCAACGCTGACAACCCAGTCCTGCTGTTTGGACACCCGATCGAGCCCCTGAGGCCTACCCCAGCCATTGGCCAAAGTGTTGCGATAACCCCAGAAGTGCTTCGTCGCATATTGGGACACACTCCAACGGGGTTGTGGCCAACAATCCCCGAGATGGTCATCATCGCTACCCCGAGCCTGCAGCCCCTCAACCCACTCAAGTTAATTCCAACGGCGAGACCCATGGAGGAGCCTCAACCTCCACAAGGCACGCCCGCATGGATGTAAACGAGGTAGACTAAGTCACCCGAGTAGTATCGAGTCCCAGTGTATTCTCGCTTGTAATCGTGTGACCTTGTAAATAAACGCCGCCTGTCGTTGAGCCCCTGTAGCCTTGCATGGATATGCCAGCATTTCTATCCCAGGCACAGATACCAGAAACCTCCCCGACAACCCCCACAGTAACACGTCACTTTGGTGAGATATGTGTAAATCTGTGGCTTGACTCCGACCCTTGGAGCAGAGCTGGGAGTTTCTTTACCATTCACCATGGTAAAAGTGACCCAGCTCCAGTTCTATAAAGAGGCCACCGCGTGACCTTGCCAAAGCACTCCTCACCTTGTGCACCATCCACACAACCATTTCTTGCCATGCCGAGCCCCAGCATTCATCTGAGAACCCCAGATGCAACCCCAGGTAGTTTCGTCAAGATATTGTGGGATTTTACCTGTAGTACCATGGGCGCTACCCAGCCACCCCAGTACGAGCTATTCAAATCGAGGATCACCCCTTCCACCTCAAGATACTGGGCAGCAGTGCACATCCCTCCCGTGAACTCAGACCAAGACCCAACGAAGGTCTCCTTCGTGGGGAAATCTATGCCAACCCCACTCATGGCCATAGAAGCTGCTGCATGCGAAGCGCTTGCTCGCCTTCGATTCGCGGTACCCTATGCCAGCGAACGAGGGTATTATTACTTTCCGAGCCGTGCAGCACCCGGAGGAGTAACATCTTTTCCCGATGGACGAATTAAGAGAGACCCAGTCTTGGCCAACCTTGTCCAGTACGTCATCGCTCAAGAGCGTTTGACCCAACATGTGATGGGTTATCTCCAGAGCCTCGCGGATTTAAATCCACAGATCGCCATCGGCAGATCACTAAGGCCCGGCCAGGAGAAAGGCATTCATCGACTGGTCAATCCCCTTCCCCCGATAGAAGAGGAATGTGTCCCAGTACCAGAGACGTTTTCTCAGGACCCCGTCCAGTTACCATTTCCATTTTAGACGTCGCTGCTGTGTTCATTATTGCAACATTTAATTGTGTGTTGTAACTTGTGCATGGTAACGTGAGCTTGCATGACGAATAAATTATCTGGCTTCTACTAATATGTATAGTTTTCTTGGGACTTATGCTCCTTTATTTTTAACCGTTTTCCCTCGCGAAAAATCCCGGAGAGTTTTTGTTTTTCAAAGCAACCCTTAGCAAATCTCGGGGACGAGATTTTTCTTAAGGGGGGTAGTGTTGTGACACCCAAATTTTTTGACCTTGTTTTATTAATTAAAAATTTGGCCAGGAATTAAAACTTTTATTTTCTGGGCTCCCTTTTTATTTCTGAATCATTTCCCCCCCTTGTTATTATGGAGTTTTTCCCCAAAATGAAAACTTTTCAAATATGTTTTTGGACTTGTTTAAACCTCTCAAGAAAAACTTTTCTTTTATTAGTAGAACTAATTACATAATTAATTTGCTTGGTCCTTATTTTCTTGAAAAATGATTTCCCATGACTATATGGCCATATTTGAACTACAACCTCTTTAAAAATTTACTCAAAAATCCCACCAAAATTTGGAGATGTCATGTGATGTTTTTAAATCACCTTTGTACAAAAATATCTTTTGTTCTTGAAATATTTTGAGCTCTACACCCAATTTTCTTCTCTGGTCCAGTGGGCAGTTTTGCACCACAACCCATTTAAATGCTTCTTTCTAGCCTCCACCAAAATTATGGGATGTTAGTAGCAGCATATGATTTAACTTTATGCAAAAACCTAGTTTTGTTCTTTGGAAAAATTAAGTGTATCGACCTCATTTTCATCCTGGACCAACTTGCTGGTTTGTACAGCAACCATATTCTTGCTTACTCTTTGGCCCTTGAGTTTTCTCATGCTTGTAGTGTACCTTGCCAAACCCTTGAATCCAGGAGCATGCACCCATTGGATCATTTTTGGTTCATGAAGTGATGTCATTTGTCTCCTGTCCAGAATTGTAGTTTTGCAAAACTTGCACTAGCAAGTTTCTCCTTGTGGCAAACTAACCTCACCACACACTTATTCATCCAAGGAGACACTGATTTGGAAGTTTTGGCCACTCCAAGACCTGCCTAGATGCCTCTGGCATTTTGTCAAACACCCTGAGTGCATGGCTAGATTTGACATGATTTCAAGTTTACATTGTGAACTTGAGCCCCTGACCCATCCACCATGTCCCTTGATCCCCTTGCTAAACATAATCTAGTTCTGTTGCTTGACAACCTCACCCGAGACCCCTGGCATGCATGGGCATTTCGTCGAACACGTACCGTGCGTGCTCTGGGCGTGAGCAGAGCGTGCGTTTTGCATGTGCCGCGCCCAAGCCGACGCGTCACGCCCTGGCTTGCCACCACTCTGCCTAGCCGCGCCACTCACTTGACCCCTCGCTGCGTCGCGCCAAGCACCCCGACCGCCTCTGCAGCGTTGCCAGCAAGCCGTTTGGCGGCACGCCCGCGGCCGCAACCGCCGCCCGACCACTCCTGTGCTAGCCAGCGCCGCCCAAGCCGCCAGCGCTTGCCACCTGCCTCCTGGAATAGTGCGTGATCATCCACAAGGGTGTCGCCTAGCTCTCGTCGCCGCCACGTTCCCCTGCAGCTACAGGACGTCGGTTCGCCGGCGATCTTATCCCCACCGCCTCGGAACCAACCTCCATCGCCTATATAAGGAGCCCCGAGCTCATCCCCGCATGAAGGCAGTCCCAAATCATCTCCCTAGGAACCCCATTGGCAGCGAATCAACTCGGGGAGGCCTCCTTCCCCCTCTCCGGCAACTACAGCCACCGCCACGGTCCCGGACCTTCCGGCGCAACCAGGGCCTCCCCCTCTCCACTCTCTCCACCAGGAACACCCTCTTTCTCCCGTGAACCTTTCCCCCTCTTCAATTTTGATCGGGAACCACCGCCGCCCCAAAACCACTTCGCCACCGAGGCCTTCCTCCGCCACAGAGCTCGCCGCCGGTGACTCACTCCGTCCTCGTCTCCCCCTCGACCATCGGGAGAACCGCCCCAGTCATGCGGATCCATCTCCACCCTCGGATGCCCGCGGAGAGCCACCGTTCACCGGCGACGATCGCCGGAGCCCCGCACCGCTCGGGCAGAGGAGGGAGACGACGCGGGCGACTGGTCAAACCTGACCAGTGGGCCAGGCGGGCCCACCGTCAGAGACCCAGTGCCGGTCCACGTGGGTTATGTGGAGGCGTAAAACCTCAAGTACGCCTCCTCTGACCGAAAGCGTATTCTCGTTTGAAACGTTTTCTTTTTCTGTTTTTTTAAAATCAGTTTTTGACCAGAACTTTGACTGACTATATCTTTTTAAATATAACTCCAAATGAATTAATTCTTTTTCCTACATCTCTCAAGTATTGTCTAGTTTATTTTAAGATTTATTTGAAAAAATTTCCAAACAACTTTTTGTGCTGTTTTTGAAATATGTGTTATTTGCATATTTGTGGAAATAGGATTTTTGGAGAGAGGAAGAAAGCTTTCAAAAGATTTGGAGTATACCCTGCCTTTCTACATCATGAAGGCAAGCATTCTGAACCCCGGGATAATAATTTTGGTGTGTTAGTTGACACGTTTATAACACCACCTTAATTCGGAGTGTTATTATTCCATGTGATATGATCATTTGCATGGATGCATTATTGTGATGTCATTGCTGTTGGAAATGAGCATACTAGTGTGATGACAATCATCCTCATATGCCTTACATGCATGCCGGTAAGGAATCCGGGAAAGCCTCTGCCTTGGGTAGGCGTGAGCTTGTCGCCGGTCTCCGTCGGGACGATTATATCCGGTATGGCATGGTAAGGTATAATGGGTGGTGATTTGTTGGTTGAAGTATTTTTGTTGTGCTAACCATGCAGGGAACCTTTATAAGCCTCCTGAGTCAGCCATAGATCGAGTCTTGTTCCGGTAACCCCCATACTTGTTTCGTACTGCCACTGGTCCCTACAGTAGGTGGGGTATGGTTCAGTAAGTTGTTAACCCTTGTCTTGGCACACACCATACAGAGAGGCCATGGTGGAAGATACCGGCTGCATCCGGTAGGCAGGCCACCTGGTCCGGGGGCATGGGTGTATCCGGGTGGGACCGAGAGGGGGATACCCCTTAGAGCGCGCGATAGAAATTTGATCCCATGCTATGCGAGGTTGTAGCCTCCCCACTTAGAGTTTGCTTGACAGGTGTTGTGGGTGATTCCAGACACCGGCGAGTTAAGCTGGTGTGTGCAAGTCAGGTGTGTTTTCAATTAAAAGACCGTAGACGGAATTAGTCCCGATGGGCTAAAGGAATCCGTTACTCGTGGGTAAAGAGTACACCCTCTGTAGAGTTTTAAACCTATTCGAATAGCCGTGTCCACGGTTAAGGATTACAGTCTGGGATGGGTCAAGTGTCGGTCTTAGCGTCGGTCTTTGGAGGAAAAACCACTAAACTCGAATATTGATTATGACTTGTGATATATGATGTTTATGATTATTATCATTGTGGACTAACCGTTTGCATTGTTTGAAATAAAGAATACCCCTGGGACGGTACCACCTCCTGGATATTCACTAAGAATAAAGGCCTTTATGTGGCGTCGCTCAGACGCCCGACTGTGGCATGCATGTTATTTCATTTACTTTTAAAGCCCTTTATGTGGTGTCGCTAAGACGCCCGATTGCGGCATTTCTTTTAAAGCCCTTTATGTGGTGTCGCTAGGACGCCCGATTGCGGCATTTCTTTTAAAGCCCTTTGTGTGGTGTCGCTAAGACGCCCAATTGCGGCATTTCTTTTAAAGCCCTTTATGTGGCGTCGCTAAGACGCCCGACTGTGACCTGCTTGTTGTTTATTTCATAAACTTTGATACTACTAGGTTATTGCGTATTCATAAATAACATGCTTGCACGCATCATAGTTTTATTTACCTTTTGTGACTAACGCCATGAGCATAAAATATTTCCAGCACATCAATGTTATATTATACCTATATTCATAATGTTTGCGAGTACATTCAAAGTACTCACTGGCTTGTCCCTGGCTATTGTCTTGGCCAGATTGCTTGCTTGGAGAGGAGTGTTGCGACGACAGCCTCGGATACTTAAGCAACGGTGATAGCAGCCTCGCGAAGATAGGAGTTAGCCTGGTCAACTGTTCCCGTGGGAAATGGAGCCCCACAGACCGTGGTGATCCACAAACCGCTTCTGCCGTCAACTACTAGAAACCATTTGATGTACTCATAGGCCACAATGGTCTTGTACTACATATTTTGTACTCTTGCTTGGAATTTCTGTATCATGTTGATGCCTCATCAGCTAACAGTAATCCTGGGGCTGATGAGCTCAACGACCATTTTCTGGAAATTAAGGCCCGGAAAACCGGTCGTGACATCACTTCATCAACGTAGGCCTTCATCAACGGGCTCTGGTAATCCTTATTGACTTGCTTGACGACGAGCTGCGAGTCGCCCCTGACGATGAGCTTTTTGATTCCGAGGTCCGCCGTGATCCTAAGACCGGCAAGCAGCCCTTCGTATTCCGCCGTGTTGTTTGTTGACGCCTCCCTGGGGAAGTGCATATGGATCACGTACTTGAGGTGCTCTTTGGTGGGGGCGGCGAGCAGTACGCCAGCCTCAACACCCTGGAGGGAGAAAGCCCCATCAACTACATAATCCAATCGCAACTTGCCTCCTTGCCGGGAAGAGCAGTCTCTTGGGCTTCTTCGTCAGGTGTGGCGGTCCATTCTGCAATGAACTCCGCCATGACTCGGCTCTGGATTGTCGAAGTACTTTCAAACTTGAGGCCAAAGCTAGACAGCTCCAGTGCCCATTCCACAATCCTCCCCGTCGCATCTGGGTTGTGCAATATCTGCTGCAGAGGGAGGCGAGTGACGACAGTGATCTCGTGTGCCTGGAAGTAGTGATGCAGCTTCCTCGAGGCCATGAGGAGGCTGAAGAGCAGTTTCTGCACACCGGAGTACGTCGACCTAGCCCCCTGCAAGAGGGAGCTAACAAAGTAGACCGGGCGCTGCATCACTTTCTTCCTTGGCGGCACCTCGACCAACTGTGTCGCCTCCGCACTGGTGGCGTCGGGCTCTGTTGCTGCCATTACCTCGTCGTCGACCTCCCTCTGCGCCACTAGCGCGGTGCTGACCACCTAGTTCGTTACCGCTAAGTATAGCAGCAACGGCTCCTGGGGCCTGGGCGCAACTAGTGTTGGTGCGGAGGAGAGGTACTTCTTCAAATCTTGCAATGCCGCTTCGGCTTCTGGTGTCCACTCCACCGGGCCCGCCTTTTTCAGACTTGGATATGAACCTGCCCAGGGCAGCGATGCAACCAGCGAGCCGGCGCACATCCTTGATTCGCTTGGGTGCTTCAATCTGCTCTATAGCTTTGATCTTGTCCGGGTTGGCCTCTATCCCCCGCTGCGACACAAAGAACCCGAGAAGCTTCCCGGACGGGACCCCAAAGACGCACTTCTCAGGGTTCAGCTTGAGGTTGATCTTGTGCAGATTTGCAAATGTCTCCCGCAAATCTGATATGAGGGTGGCCCTGTCCTTGGTTTTGACCACTATGTCATCCATATAAGCCTCCATATTTCTATGGAGCTGGGGCTCAAAACCAATCTGGACCGCCCTCGCAAACGTTGATCCAGCACTCTTCAACCCGAAAGGCATCCGTATGAAGCAATACGTACCACATGGGGTGATGAATGCTATTTTCTCTTCGTCTTCTTTCGTCATGAAGATCTGGTGGTAGCCGGAGTAGGCATCGAGGAATGACAACAGATCACACCCAGCCGTGGAGTCAACAATCTGGTCGATGCGCGGCAACTGGAAGGGGTCTTTAGGACAAGCCTTATTGATATCTGTGTAATCAATACACAGCCTCCACTTCCCATTTGCCTTGCGCACTACGACCGGATTGGCCAACCACGTCGGATGGAGCACTCTTACCAAACCCGCTGCCTCCAATTTCCGGATTTGTTCAGTGATAAACTCTTGTCGTTCCAAACCTTGCTTTCTGACCTTCTGCTTGACGGGCCGCGCGTGAGGACAAACAGCAAGGTGGTGTTCAATCACCTCCCTGGGAACGCTGGGGATGTCGGAAGCTTGCCATGCAAACACATCGACATTCGCCCGCAGGAAGGTGACGAGCACGTCTTCCTATTTGTCGTCAAGGGTGGAGCATGGTGAAAGATCCTCCCGTGCCGTCCTTGTTGACGGAAACCTTCTTGGTTCCCGGCGGCGTGGCCCTGGACCTCTTGCTTCCGCCGGCGGAGCTCTCTGGCACGTCCTCGACGGCAGCGCTACACTCCGAAGAGGTGCGCTTGCCGGAGTGGGTGTCCGAGGTCTCACCGGCCTTCTTCTTTTTTTCTCCCCCTTGGGGTCCCGGCAGCAGGAGCGAGTGCCCCAGCGGCGGCAGCTGCTGCGACTGCTTGCTGGTACACTTGATCAGCGCAAATCAGCGCATCCTTCTTGTCGGAGGGGATGGTGATGATCGTCATGGGCCCTGGCATCTTTAGGGTATTGTAGGCGTAGTGCGACGCCGCCATGAACTTGGCCAGCGCTGGGCGGCCAAGGATCCCATTGTAGGGCAAGGGGATCTTGGCAACATCAAACACAATCCTCTCCGTCCTGAAGTTTAGGTCGCTCCCGAAAGTTACGGGCAACGTGACCTTTCCCTTGGGTTGGCTTCTCCCCGGGCTGACCCCTTGAAACGTGCCCGTTTCTTCGAGGTCTCCATCAGGGATCTGCAGCTTCTCGATCACGGCAGGCGAGATCAAGTTCAGACCGGCCCCGCCATCTACTAACATTTTGTCTCCTTGAGGTTGCGTATTGTTGGTGAAACCAACAACGGCAAGCACCCGACCGCAGTAGTGCGATCAGGGTGGTCCTCAGAGTAAAAAATGATAGGTGTGCTGGACCACTTCAGCGGCCTCTGGGCATCAAACGATGGCTCTGCTGCTGTAATTTCTCGCGCCCACTGTTTAAGCCGGCGTCGAGAGGCATGCAGTGAAGCGCCGCCGTCAACGCACATGGCCTCTGTAGCTTTCTCAAAGTCTTGGTCGCCGGACTCGTCGTCCTCTTCGTGATCGTCATCTTCTGGCTTTCTGTCATGGCCCCGAGCGGGCCTCTCTTGTTGCTTATCCTTGCCGCGACGGCCCGCCTGGCCGTCGCGTTTCTTGCCGGATCCCTCAGCACCGTCTTGGCCCTTCTCCTTGTCCCGCCTCTCGTATTCAGCCCTCTGCTTCTCAGCGAGGAGCTCAACCTGCCGGCAGTCTTGGAGAGCTTGGCCTTTGGTGCGATGGATCTTGCAGTATCGCTTGTCGGAGTTGCTTGGCTTCTTGGCAACCGCCAAGGCCTGGCAGGCGACACATCCGGCAATTTCCTTGCCGGGGTCACCTGCCTTGGTCTTCTTGGTGGAGTTGGTGTCGTCAGACCCCTCGACGGCAAGCACAGCTTTCCCTTTGAGCTACCTGTTGCAGTGCCGGCCTTTCTTCGCCGGGGCGGCGGTGTCCTCTTCAGAGGAGCCGGTTTCCCCGCCGGCATCTTCGCCGGGGTACTTCCTCCCCTCTTCAGCCCGGGCACACTTGTCCACGAGAACATAGAGCTCCGCGACATCCTTCACCTTGTTCATCGCCAGTTCTTCGCGCATCTTGCGGTTCCGAACGTTGTGATGGAACGCGCTGATGATGGCGGCGGGGTGAACATCTGGGATATTGTACTGTACCCGGCCGAACCTCTGTATGTACTTGTGGAGACTCTCGCCTCCCTTCTGGGGAATGACGTGGAGATCACTCGCTTGGCCATGAGCTTGGTGACCGCCAGTGAAGGCACCCACGAACTCATGGCACAAATCCGACCAGGAGGAAATGGAGTCTACCGGCAAGTGCATCAACCACGACATGGCGTTGGGTTTAAGAGCCAACGGGAAGTAATTTGCAAGCACCTTATCGTCATGAGCTCCGGCAGCCTGCATCGCGATGGTGTATATGCTGAGGAACTCAGATGGGTGGGTCTTGCCGCCGTACTTCTCGCCCACGTTAGGTTTGAAAGTGCGGTGAGTGGGCTACTGGAACTGCCACAGCTCACGGGTAAAGCCGGGCAGCCTACCTCGTAAGGCAGGCCCGCAGGGCTCCCCGGTGCCGGGTGGTCCACAGCAGGCCCCGCTCGCCTATCTGACTGGTGGCGCGCTCTGCGCCGGCGCTCGATGGTGGTCCGAGCGTCTTCATGTTCCCGATCCCGAAGGACCTGGCGTTGGTCCTGGTGGGTCCGTGGGTCGGACGACGCTATGGAGATTTCGTCGCCCGCAACATCGCGACGGGCAGGTGTCCGTGGCACCGGGCAAGGAGGAGGCGAGTACACCATGGTCGCGCCGCCGCCAGCCTTCCTGCCACCGGTACGCGGGACTCCATCAGAACGTCGACCCAGGGGCTCCGTCGGGGTCGGCTCATCTTTGTTGGCCACTGCAACAAGGCTTCGGATGGTGGCTCTCCATTCGTCGAGTTTCCCCGTAGTGGGATGAAAGTCGAGGAGCAACTGCGCGCGCGCCAGGGCTTCTGCTGGCGTCAGTGGCAGCAAAAGCTACACGGATCGCGACGCGCTTCGACTTCTTACTATGTCAGAAGGAGCTCTATCACGACCGCGCGGTCGCACGCCGCCTTCACCAGCGCCTTGGCGAGCGGGCAGGTCTTCTACATCCTGGGAGTGGCGCTCGGGGCTTTTCCCGTGGCGACGCCCGGGGTCTTCGGGGCGATCACGCCGCTCGTCGCGCGCTGCTTGAGAGGAACGCGGCGTCGGCGCCGGAGTGGGAGTCCTGGAGGCCCTCGCGCCGCCAGCGGGCGGGGCAACAGCAACCTCGGAAGGTCCCGCGCCACCTGCGGAGGGCCCGACTCCGTCTTTGGATTTGGCGGCGTGCGGCTCGTTACTGGGTGCACGAACATCGCCACCTCCCAATCTCCGGCTGCTGGGATGGTGTTGGTGTTCGCGAACAGCGCCCCGGGTCCTTTCGGCGACCGGTCCGCTGCTCGCCCGCGTCGGGACGGGATGCCCGGCGTCCGACGGGCTAACCGCCACCGTCTTCTTCTTCTTGGGCGCCATGACGATGAAGAAGCGTCGAACTAACTGCTAAAGCCGATTCTCACAACTGCGCAGCCCCTGCCTGGCGCGCCAAAGATGTCGGTGGGAAACGACACCTATGGGATCACGAGAATCCCTTTCTGCGGTTGCGGGGGGGGGGGGGGGGTCGTGAGAAGAGCAGATCGAGCAGGTAGTACACGATTCCTTTACCCAGGTTCGGGCCGCGAAGATGCATAAAACCCTACTCCTGCTTTGGTGGATTAGATGTTTGTGTTCTTGAGCTAGCTATGGGGCGTGAGGAGCTCCAAAAAGCCGAATCCTCTTCCTGGTCGCCTGGGGCCTCCTTTTATAGGGAAAGGGGCTGCCACAGTGGCACACAGGAGGTGGAAAGGGTATAGTGATGCGAGGTTATCCCTCGCATTACATGACAAGGTGCATTTAATGTGCCTTGCTTAGGTGCCCTTGCTTTATCGGGGGCGGGGGAGAGCCCTGTCTCGTCCGTCGCCGCTCTCTCCCGCGTCGACACGCGCCCTGGCCAGCGGTGCCTGCGATGCCATGTAGGCGGGCAGGCAGCTGAGGTGGCGCAGCGGTGGGTCTCCATGAGGATTTGCATGCCGCCACGCAGGTGCCTGCCCAGCTGGTTGGGTCGGCAGCTACATGCAAATGGTGGTGGAGGCGTGACTGGTGCGGGTCCGATGGTGGCCCCGCGGGTGTCCTTGGCAAGGGCCTTGCCGCAGCCCCGGCAAGGGTCTTGCCGGGGTCCCGACAAGGGTCTTGCCGTGGCGCCTGCTGCCATCCCCGACAAGGCTCTTGCCGGGGGCCTTGTGGTTTTCCTTGGCTGGGATCCCGCCAAGGACCATGATCTTCTAAAGTGTGCATCTGATCTTGAATGTCTTCACAAAGATTTGCATACCACCACGGTGATGCCTCCCGAATCCTCGCCCCATGGGGGCAGTGGACTCAAGGGTGACCCGCTCCGTAGGTGTGGGGCGAGCTGCCACGGCAAGGGTCTTGCCGGGTTCGCAAAAACCGCCTCCCGACAAGGATATTGCCGGGGGCCCCGCTTCGTCCCCTTTGCTCTTTGTGGTCTTGGTCTTGGCGTCGTTCTACTCCTCTTTGGCTTCGGCCTTACCTTGGTTCTACCTCCCTTGCCGGGCTCGGTGCGGCGGCGCCCGTGGCTCAGACTGCCCGTGCACAGTCATAGGGGTACAAAAAGGTGTACCCCTCTCTTTGTACACCGACAGGAAGTCATCTAGCTACGTGAGTTTATCTTGTCTACATCATGTCATTGTTCTTATTGCATTACTCAATTTTTCCATGAACTTAATACACTAGATGCATGCTGGATAGTGGTTGATGTGTGAAGTGATAGTAGTAGATACAGGCAGGTGTCGGTCTACTAATCTTGGAGGTGATACCTATATACATGATCATTGCCTTGGATATCATCATAATTATTTGCTTTTCTATCAATTGTCCAACAGTAATTTGTTTACCCACCGTATGCTATTTTCTTGAGAGGAGCCTCTAGTGAAAACTACAGGCCCCGAGTCTATTTCCTATCATATATTAATTCCAAAATACCTTGCTACAATTTTTCTTTCTTTATTTTATTTTGTATTTTTGTTAGATCTATTTATCAAAACCTATACAATTTAATCTATCTCAATACCGTTGAGGGATTGACAACCCCTCTTACGCATTGGGTTGCAAGTTTTGGTTGTTTGTGTAGTGCATGTGTTGTTTACATAATGTTGCTTGGTTCTCCTACTGGATTGATAACCTTGATTCATAACTGAGGAAAATACTTACCTTTGATGTGTTGCATCATCATCTCCTCTTCGGGAAATACCAACGCAGATTACAAGCATCATTCACCCCAGACCTACGTGTCCATAGCTAGTAGATAGATGGCTTCTTCTCTCTCTTTGATCTTCAATACCATGTGCTCCTCAATCTTCTTGGAGTTCTATCCGATGTAATCTTCTTTTGCAGTGTGTTTGTTGAGTTCCGATGAATTGTGTGGGTTTATGATCAGATTATTCATTGAAAGTAATTAAGTCTTTTCTAAACTTTATTGTGCATGATTGTTATAGCTTTGTATTTCTCTCCGATCTACCCATTTGGTTTGTCCAACTAGATCTATTTATCTTCAATGGGAGAGGTGCTTTGTAATGGGTTCAATCTTGTGGTGCTCTATATCACAGTGACATAATGGGGGACAAGACATGTGTTCGCATTGTTTCCATTAAGGGTAAATCGACGGGGTTTATTCATATTGATTGGGTTTACTTTGTCTACATCATGTCATCTTGCTTAAGGCGTTACTCAGTTTTTCATGAACTTAATACCATAGATGCATGCTAGATAGTGGTCGATTGGTGGAGTAATAGTACTAGATGTAGGCAGCAGTCGGTCTACTTGTCTCGGGTGTGATGCCTATATACACGATCATTGTCGTGAATAACATCATAACTATGCGCTTTTCTATCAATTGCCCAACAGTAATTTCTTCACCTACCGTATGTTGTGTGTTCGAGAGAGAAGCCTCTAGTGAAAAAAAATGACCCCCAGATCTACTTTAATCATATTATAAAATCCAAAAATACTTTGTTGTAATTTATTTACTTTTATTTTACTTTGAAATTTATCGATCTACCTATACAAGATTTGATCCTTGCAAGTAACGAGTTCAAGGGGATTGACAACCCTCTTGCCCGCGTTGGGTGCAAGTATTTGCTTTTGTGTGTATATTCGCTAAAGACGGAAATTTGTGTGGTTATTCAATTGGTTCGATAAACCTTGGTTCTGACTGAGGAAAATACATATCTCTACCGTACTGCATCTCCCCTCCTCTCCGGGGAAATCCCAATAGATCTCACAAGTAGCAGGAAGAATTTTTGGCGCTGTTGCCGGGGAGACATCATCAAATTCTCATCAAGTACCTACACACAAACTATCATATGTTTTCTCTACTTTTAATTTACCTTTGCCTCTCTTTTTCATCCCCTCCACTTCTCATAAAAATAAAAAACACACAAATGTTTTGCTTGTTTGTTCGCTTGCTTGTCACCATGTCTCAAGAAAACACTAAGTTTTGTGTTTTTTAAATACTAATAATAATGATTTTATTAGTAATCAAATTGCTCCTCCCGCCACTAGTGCGGATTCATATGATACTAATGCCGCTTTGCTAAATCTTGTTATGAAAGAACAAATTTGTAGAAATCTTAATGAGGATGTTGCATCCCATCTCAATACTTTCAATGAACTATGTGATATGCGAAAGCAAAAAGATGTGGATAATGATATTATAAATTTGAAATTATTTTCTTTCTCACTAAGAGATCATGCTAAATCTTGGTTTTCATCCTTGCCTCGAAATAGTATTGATTCTTGGGATAAGTGTAAGGATGATTTATTTGCCAAGTATTTTTCCTCCCGCTAAAATTATCTCTCTTAGAAATCAAATTATGAACTTTAAGCAACTTGAGCATGAACATGTTGCACAATGTTGGGAGGGAACGAAATTAATAATTATAAATTGTCCCACTCATGGTTTAAGCTAATGGATGATTATAGAAAATTTCTATGCGGGATTGAACTTTGTTTGAGAAATCTTCTAGACTCTACCGCAGGTGGTATTTTATGGAAATTACATTGGGATAAGCTACACAAATCCTTGATAATATAATGGCAAATTACTCCCAATGGCACACCGAACGAGCTCAACTGGCAAGAAGGTAAAATCTGTCGAAGAAACTACTACTTTGAGTGATAAAATGGATGCTCTTATGAAAATGTTTGCTAGTAAAAAATACTCAAGTTGATCATAATTATATACCAATATCTACTTTCACTGAGCAAAGGAATGATGCTATTGATGTGAATTTTGTCTCTAGAAATAATTTCAACAATAATGCATATAGAGGTAATTAATCCCAGACTGTATCCTAGAAATTCCTCTAATAATTATGGTAATTTCTATGGCAATTCATATAATAATAATAGGATACCTACTGATCTTGAGAACCACATTAAATATTTTATTAGTTCTCAAAAGAATTCCAATACTATGGTAGAAGAAAATTTGAATAAAGTTGATGATATGGCTAGAAACATGGATATATTTGCTCATGATGTGGAAAATCATATAATTAAAACCTTGCCACCTAAGCATGATATTAATGAGTCTATCAAGTCTATGCAAATCTCCATTAATGAAAGTAAGGAGAGAACCGCTAGGTTGAGAGCTAAGCGAGAATTCCTAGAAAAAAGCTATTCCACCCTATTTTTTACCGTAATCATGATGAAGATATTAAAATGATTGGTGTCTCGCCTGTTGAATCCTTGTTTAGAAATATAAAACTTGATGAAAAAGGGACTGGATATGAGTCAACTTTAGCTAGAAGGCATCCCAATTGTTCGGAGGGTGATGATCTTAATGATAAACATGGTAAAATTGGGTTTGGAGAGGTCAAGACTTTAAATAGTGATGCGCTCACTACTTTGGATTTCAAGTACTTTAATTATGGTAGTTGTTCTTTAATTGAATATATTTCCTTGTTGCAATCCATGACAAATTCACCAAATGCTTATGAACAAGATAAGGCTTTTACTAAACATATTGTAGAAGCTATGATAAAAGCTCATGAAGAAAAGCTAGAATTGGAGGTCTCTATACCTAGGAAATTGCATGATGAATGGGAACCTACTATTAAAGTGAATATTTAGATTATGAATGCAATGCTTTATGTGATCTAGGTGCCAGCGTTTCCACTATACCAAAATCTTTATGTGATGTGCTAGGTCTTACCGATATGGATGAATGTTCCCTTAATTTGCACTTAGCGGATTCAACTATTAAGAAACCATTGGGTAGAATAAATGATGTGCTTATACTTGCTAATAAAAACTATGCACCTATGGATTTCATTGTGCTTCATATTGAATGCAATCCGTCTTGTCCTATAATACTTGGTAGGCCTTTCCTACGAACCATAGGTGCTATTATTGATATGAAATAAGGAAATATATGGTTCAATTCTCATTAAAGAAAGGGACGGAACACTTCCCTAGAAAGATAATTAAACCACCATACGAATCAATTACGGGGGCCACCTATGGAATTAAAACTAAGGATGACAATACTTGAAACAATGCCTTATGCCTAGCTAGGTGAATAAAACAATAGCGCTTGTTGGGAGGCAACCCAATAGTTATCTTAAATTTTTGCTTATTCTTTTTGTTTTTGTGTCTTGACACAACTATTTCTACTGTTATGATTGTGTTTTTATGTTGTAATTATTGTTTGTGCCAAGTAAAACCTTTGGGATAATTTGGTTGATAGTTGACTTGATTTTGTGAAAAAACAAGAACTTCTGCGCCCAGTACTGGAATTGTTATAATTTACTGGAACATAATAAAATTCTGAATTATTACACATGATTGATATACAAATTGCCCACGTTATCCTATTTTTTTCAGATTTTGTGGAGTTATAGAAGTATAGTGTTTGTTCAGATCATTATAGATGTTTTGTTTTAGACAGATTCTATTTTCTATTGCGCAGTTTGCTTGTTTTAATGATGCTATGGATTACATCAGAGGGTATAAGTCATGGAGAAGTTAGAATACAATAGGTATTATGCAAGAATAAAACATGAATGGGTTCATAACATTACCTAAAGTTTATGATTTGCTTATTATACTAACGGATCTCATGAGGTTTCTGTTGAGTTTTGTGTGCTGAAGTTCTCAAGTTTTGGGTGAGATCACGGTGGATGAAGGAATAAGGAGCGGCAAGACCCTAAGCTTGGGGATTCCCAAGGCACCCCAATGTAATATTCAAGGAAGACCCAAGCGTTTAAGCTTGGGGATGCGTCGGATGGCATCCCCTCTTTCGTCTAAAATTTATAGGTATATCTCACTTGGAGCTATATTTTTATTCATCACATGATATGAGTTTTGCTTGGAGCATCTTGCATTATAGTAGTCTTTGCTTTTTAGTTTGTCACAATCATTGTTTGCTGTACACACCTTTTGAGAGGGACACACATTTATTCATGATTTGTTGGAATACTCTATGTGCCTCACTTATATCTTTTGATCTAGGCAGTTGCTCTAGTCACTTATATTTTTAGAGTAAGATGGTGGTTATATTTTAAAGAAATAGTTGCTCTTTTTGAGAGTCTAATAAATAGTAATGGCAAATTACACTGGTACAAGACTAGTCATAAAGGATAGATATTCAAGAAGGATATAATAAAAACTTTCATGTAGATCACTCAATATGATAAGTTTGATTCTTTGCAATATTTTTGCGATATTAAGATGGTAATATGTGAGGGTACTAGTGGATAATTGTGGTTTAGTAAAAGTATTGATGTTAAGGTTTATGATTGCCGAAGCATGCACATATAGTCTCTAGTTATGCGATGAAGTTGGAGCATGATTTACTATTGATTGTCTACCTTATGGGTGGGGGTTGGGGACGAGCGATGGTATTTTCCTACCAATCTATCCCTCTAGGTGCATGCGACTAGTACTTTGCTTCAAGGGCTAATAGGCTTTCACAATAAGTATGTGAGTTCTTTATGACTAATGTGAGTCCATGGATTATACGCGCTCCCACCTTTTCGCAATTTGCTAGCCTCTTCGGTACCTTGCATTACCCTTTCTCACCTCAAGAGTCGGTGCAAACTTTGCTGGTGCATCCAAACCCGTGATATGATACACTCTATCACACATAAGCCTCCTTATATCTTTCTCAAAACAACCACCATACCTACCTAATATGGTATTTCCACAGCCATTCCGAGATATATTGCCATGCAACTTCCACCATTCCACTTTCATGAAATACATATTCATTGTCATGTTGCTTTGCATGATCATATAGCTGACATAGTATTTGTGGCTCAGCCACCGTTCATCATTATCATACATGTTATGCTGGATCATTGCACATTCTGGTACACTACTGATGACCCACAAGTATAGGGGATAAATCATAGTCCTTTCGATAAGTAAGAGTGTCGAACCCAACGAGGAGCAGAAGGAAATGATGAGTGGTTTTCAACAAGGAAATTTCTGTAAGCACTGAAATTGCCGGTAACAGGTAGTTTGATAGTGAGATAATTTCTAACAAGCAAGTAACGGTAACAGTAAATAAAGTGAAGGTAGCCCAATCCTTTTGTGGCAAAGGACAGGCCAAAATGGTCTCTTATAATGAGCAAAGCATTCTTGAGGGCACACGGGAATTTCATCTAGTCACTTTCATCATGTTGGTTTGATTCGCGTTCGCTACTTTCATAATTTGATATGTGGGTGGACCGGTGCTTGGGTGATGTTCTTACTTGAACAAACCTCCGACTTATGATTAACCCCTTCGCAAGCATCCACAACTACGAGAAAAGTATTAAGATAAAATCTACCATAGCATTAAACATATGGATCCAAATCAGTCCCTTACGAAGTAGCGCATGAACTAGGGTTTAAGCTTCTATCACTCTAGCAACCCATCATCTAATAACTACTCCACAATGCATTCCCTTAGACCCAAAGATGGTGAAGTGTCATGTAGTCGACGTTCACATAACACCACTAAGGGAATCTCAACATTCATATCATCAAAATATCAAACACATATCAAATTCACATGATTACTTGCAACATGACTTATCCCGTGAGCTCAAGAACAAAAGTAACTACTCACAAATGATATTCATGCTCAAGATCAGAGGGGTATTAAATAGCATAATGGATCTAAACATATAATCTTCCACCAAATAAACCATATAGTAATCAACTACAAGATGCAATCAACACTACTGGTCACCCACAAGTACCAATCTGAGGTTCTGGTACAAAGATTGAACACAAGAGATGAACTAGGGTTTGAGATGAGATGGTGTTTTTGAAGATGTTGATGAAAATTGGCCTCCCAAAGATGAGATGGTTGTTGGTGATGATGATGGCTTCTATTTCCCCCTCTGGGAGGGGGGGGGTCCCCCGACGGAATCTCTTCGCCTGAGGGCAAAAGTGCTCCTGCCCAAGTTCCGCCTCGAGACGGCGGTGCTCCATCCCGAAAGTCTGCTGCTTATTTTTTCTAGGTCAAAAGACCTTATGTACCAGAAGATGGGCACCGGAGGTGGGCTGGGCTGCCCACAACCCACCAGGGTGCGCCTTCTACCCACTTAGTAACATAATCAACAACAACCGAAATATGTGTATACCCATTAGAGGAAGGAAAAGGTCCCATATAATCAAAACCCCAAACATCAAATGGTTCAACAACAAGTGAATAATTCATAGGCATTTCTTGATGCTTACCGATATTACCTATTCTTTGGCATTCATCACAAGACAAGACAAACTTATGGGCATCCTTGAAAAGAGTAGGCCAATAAAAACCAGATTGCAATACCTTGTGATCAGTTGTATCTCCCGCATGATGTCCTCCGTAGGCTTTGGAGTGACATTTCCGTAGGATTTGTTCCTGTTCATGCTCATGTACACAACGTTTAATAATACCGTCTACTCCCTCTTTATAAAGATGCGTGTCATCCCAAAAGTAATGTCTTAAATCATAGAAGATTTTTTCCTTTTGTTAGTATGTGAAACTAGGTGGTATAAATTTAGCAACAATGTAATTAGCATAGTCAACATACCAAGGAGTATTATGAGAAACATTTATTATAGCTAGTTGTTCATCAGGAAAGCTGTTGTTCATCAGGAAAGCTATCATCAATAGGTAATGGGTCATCAAGAATTCTTTCTAACCTAGACAAGTTATCAGCTACGGGGTTCTCAGCTCCTTTCCTATCAGTGATATGTAAGTCAAATTCTTGTAGCAAGATAACCCACCTAATGAGTCTAGGTTTAACATCTTTCTTTCCCATAAGATATTTTATAGTAATGGGTCATCAAGAATGCTTTCTAACCTAGACAAGTTATCAGCTATGGGGTTCTCAGCTCCTTTCCTATCAGTGATATGTAAGTCAAATTCTTGTAGCAAGATAACCCACCTAATGAGTCTAGGTTTAACATCTTTCTTTTCCATAAGATATTTTTAAAGTAGCATGATCAGTGTGAACAATTACTTTCACTACAAAAAAAAGACACATCCGTGACATTTTGGGCTGAACGAATTTTTTTTTTGTCATACATATGACACTTCTATGACGATAATTGTGACAAAACCCGGTATCATCATAGATGTGGTGGGATCCTACTTCTATGACAAAAAATCATGAAAGAAAATGGGCTTTTCGTCCTGGGCGGGCCAGAGACGCAGCTGCATGACATTCTTTGGGCCGTCCATGACGGAAAAAACCATGGTAGAAGCGAGGGGGAGGAAAATTTCGGGGAGTTCCCGGTTACGGTGGGAGGTCGGGAGCCGAGCGATGCGCGTTTCTCTCATACACGTACGCGCGTGTGTGCGAGGCGTTGGCTCTAACTGAACCCGAGCGAGGCGTTGGGCTCTAACTGAACCCGAGCGATTGCACTGCAGGCTACGCGTTACTGAACCCGAGCGATCGATCGATGGCTGTTAACTGAACCCGATCGAGCGATTCCTTGGCTACTACTGCTAACTAAAGCCGATCGATGGGATGAACAGTGAGTGTTGCGGGGGTTTTGGATGAACAGTGAGCGGTGGCATTACCTTTGGATGAATAGGACCCCGTGGTGTGGTGGAGGGCTGGATGAACAGTAGACGGTGGAGGGGTGCCCGTGGAGGGGTGGATGAACAGGACCCCGTGGTGTGGAGGGCAGGATGAACAGTAGACGGTGGAGGGGTGCCCGTGGAGGGGTGGTTGAACAGGACCCGTGGTGTGGAGGGCTGGATGAACAGTAGACGGTGGAGGGGTGGTTGAACAGTAGCCGGTGGAGTAGCGCCCGGTGGAGGCTGGATGAACAGGAGGAGCCCGTGGAGGCTGGAGGAGGTCGACGGTGGATGAACAGTAGCTCGTGGAGGCTGGAGGGGGTCGATGGTGGAGATGAACAGTATCCCGTGGAGTCCGAACTGTTTTTAATCCCGAAATTTCGACTCACATTCAAACTGATTTTAAAAATAAATGTGTATCAATATAAAATCCAACAAATTCTCCATGCATAAAAATTAATGTAATTTCAAATCTTGAAATGAAAAAAAGATATTTGAAACTAATTGCCAGTTTGATGTGTTTTAAAAATGTACATCCCATTTCTCATTACTGATGGGCCATTTTCTCGGCCAGCCGAATGAAAGCTCTCCTCGTCTTGAAAAAATTGGAGCCCAACAGGCCTGACAAAGCGACTTACTTGGCAAATCACAAAAAAACTGGGCTGTGGCCATGGACCCAGCTGTCAGCCTCTCCACGTACAATACTCTTCCGATGGAATTCGGTCGTTGACCACATTGACCACGCCGCGCCGAGAGCACCAAGGCGGTGGACGACGATGAGGCCTAGGAAGGGGACGACGTGGAGCCGGGGAAGACGCGGTAGTGGATGCCCACGCAGAGAGGAGTACGAGGGTTTACTGGTTCGGCTGCGCTGTCGTCGCCGCAGAATAACAGGGGGTGTGGATGAGTGGAGTGGAGGGATGGCCTGGCCAGCGTTGGGAGTAGTATGGGGGCGGTGAGGCCCCCGAGACAGCACAGCTGGCCACGGGAGGCAGGAGCAGGCGGCACGATCGGCGCTGCTTTGGGCGGCTGGAGCAAGAAGACCAGAGGTTGAAGAAGCACTACGGCCGTTGGATGGACATCGTACGGTCAGTCGAGCTAGAATCGTGCATATTGACTAAGTTGACAAAGCCCTTCGTCCCCGTCAACTTAGTAGGCCCACTATACTAGGTCCCAGCTAGCAGGGGGTATTCATTTTTTTGTGCGTAATAAGGAGGCACTTCCTTGCGTGCGAAGATATAGCTGGTGGGTCCGCGCTGTCAGCGGCGGTAATGTTTTTTTTCACAAAATACAGAGGCCGTTTCGGTGGGTCCCAGATGTCAGGTGGAGGAAATCATTATTTTGCGCGTAATAAGGAGGCATTTCCTTGCGTGCGGCCGTGGACCCAGCTGTCAGCCTCTCCACGTACAGTCCACTTCAGATGCATGTCGGTCGTTGACCACGCTGACCACGCCACGCCGAGAGCACCAGGGCGGTGGACGACGGCGAGGCCTAGGAAGGGAACGACACGGAGGCAGGGAAGACTCGGTCGTTGTTTTTGTTTCCCATGCGGAGGGGAGTACGACTGTACGAGGGTTTACTGGTTCGTCTGCCGTCGCCGGAGAATAACAGCAGGTGTGGGTGAGTAGAGGGATGGCTAGGCCAGCGATGGGAGTACGGTGGGGCGGTGAGGCCTGTGCGGCAGCAGAGCCGGCCACGGGGAGGAGGGAGCAGGCAGTTCCGTCGGCGCCTGTTTGAGCGGCTGGAGCAGGAAGAGCAGAGATTGAAGAAGCACGACAGCCGTTGGATGGCCATCCAACAGTCACTTCTTGTGCGTCAACCTTTTTTTAGGAAAGCCTCAAATCTGTGGAAAACAGCATATGGCCCATCTGCCATTATTTCTAATAATTTACAACCCATTTGCTAATTGTTAAGGTTTTTTTAGACCATATTCTTTTTGTTAGCATTACAGCCCATATTGTGGCCACGGTTAAAAAATTATACGAAATTTTGCATATTTTGGTGCGGTCCGAACTGTTTTTAATCCCGAAATTTCGACTCATATTCAAACTGATTTTAAAAATAAATGTGTATCAATATAAAATCCAACAAATTCTCCACGCATAAAAATTAATGTAATTTCAATCGAAATGAAAAAAAGATATTTGAAACTAATTGCCGGTTTCATGTGTTTTAAAAATGTACAGCCCATTTCTCATTACTGATGGGCCATTTTCTCGGCCAGCCGAATGAAAGCTCTCCTCGTCTTGAAAGATTTGCAGCCCAACAGGCCTGACAAAGCGACTTACTTGGCAAATCACTAAAAAACTGGGCTGTGGCCGTGGACCCAGCTATCAGCCTCTCCACGTACAATACTCTTTCGATGGAATGTCGTTAGCCACATTGACCACGCCGCGCCGAGAGCACCAAGGCGGTGGACGACGGTGAGGCCTAGGAAGGGGACGACGTGGATCCGGGGAAGACGCGGCAGTGGATGCCCATGCAGAGAGGAGTACGAGGGTTCACTGGTTCGGTTGCAGTGTGAGGCTGCCGTCGCCGCAGAATAATAGGGGGAGTGGGTGAGTGGAGGGATGGCCTGGCCAGCGGTGGGAGTAGTATGGGGATGGTGAGGCCTCCGCGGCAGCACAGCCGGCCACGGGAGGCAGGAGCATGCGACACGACCGGCGCTGCTTTGGGCGGCTGGGGCAAGAAGACCAGAGGTTGAAGAAGCACTACAGCCGTTGGATGGACATCATTGACCACGCCGCGCCGAGAGCACCAGGGCGGTGGACGACGGCGAGGCCTACGAAGGGAACGACACGGAGCCGGGGAAGACACGACAGTGGCTGCCCATGCGGTGGAGAGTACGAGGGTTGACTTGTTCGGCTGCCGTCGCCGGAAAATAACAGGAGGTTGAAGGGAATATGCCCTAGAGGCAATAATAAAGTTATTATTTATTTCCTTACTTTTCATGATAAATGTTTATTATTCATGCTAGAATTGTATTAACCAGAAACATAATACATGTGTGAATACATAGACAAACAGAGTGTCACTAGTATGCCTCTACTTGACTAGCTCATTAATCAAAGATGGTTATGTTTCCTAGCCATGAACAAAGAGTTGTTATTTGATTAACGAGATCACATCATTAGTTGAATGATCTGATTGACATGACCCATTCCATTAGCATAGCACCCGATCGTTTAGTATGTTGCTATTGCTTTTATCCATGACTTATACATGTTCCTTTAACTATGAGATTATGCAACTCCCGTTTGCCGTAGGAACACTTTGTGTGCTACCAAACGTCACAACGTAACTGGGTGATTATAAAGGTGCTCTACAGGTGTCTCCGAAGGTACATATTGGGTTGGCATATTTCAAGATGAGGATTTGTCACTCCGATTGTCGGAGAGGTATCTCAGGGCCTTCTCGGTAATGCACATCACATAAAGCCTTGCAAGCATTGCAACCAATGAGTTAGTTGCAAGATGATGTATTACGGAACGAGTAAAGAGACTTGCCGGTAACGAGATTGAACTAGGTATTGGATACCGACGATCGAATCTCGGGCAGGTAACATACCGATGACAAAGGGAACAACGTATGTTGTTATGCGGTCTGACCGATAAAGATCTTCGTAGAATATGTAGGAGCCAATATGGGCATCCAGGTCCCGCTGTTGGTTATTGACCGGAGACGTGTCTCGGTCATGTCTACATTGTTCTCGAACCGTAGGGTCCGCACGCTTAACGTTACGATGACAGTTATTATGAGTTTATACATTTTGATGTACCGAAGGAGTTCGGAGTCCCGGATGTGATCACGGACATGACGAGGAGTCTCGAAATGGTCGAGACGTAAAGAATGATATATTGGAAGCCTATGTTTGGACATCGGATGCATTCCAGGTGAAATCAGGATTTTACCGGAATACCGGGAGGGTTACCGGAACCCCCCAGGAGCATAATGGGCCAACATGGGCCTTGGAGGAGAGGTGAGAGGGCTGCCCTCATGGGCTGCGCGCCTCCCCCCCTTCCCCTAGTCCTATTAGGACTAGGATAGGTGGGCGCCCCCCCTCTCTCTCTCTCCCCCTTGGAGAATCCTAGTCCAACTAGGATTGGGGGGGGGGGGGGAATCCTACTCCCAGAGGGAGTAGGACTCTCTGGCGCGCCAGGCTTGGCCGGCCAGCCCCTCCCCCTTGGCTCCTTTATATACTGGGGCAGGGGGCACCCCAAAGACACACAAGTTGATCTACGGATCGTTCCTTAGCCGTGTGCGGTGCCCCCTTCCACCAAATTCCACCTCGATCATATCGTTGTAGTGCTTAGGCGAAGCCCTGCGCCGGTAACACATCAATATCGTCACCACGCCGTCGTGCTGACGGAACTCTTCCCCGACTCTTTGCTGGATCGGAGCCCGGGGATCGCCATCGAGCTGAACGTGTGCCAAGAACTCGGAGGTGCCGGAGTAACGGTACTTGGATCGGTTGGATCGCGAGGAGAACGTACGACTACTTCCTCTACGTTGTGTCAACGCTTCCGCTTCGGTCTACGAGGGTACGTAGACAACACTCTCCCCTCTCGTTGCTATGCATCACCATGATCTTGCGTGTGCGTAGGAAATTTTTTGAAATTACTTCGTTCCCCAACAGTGGCATCAGAGCCTAGGTTTTTATGGTTTGATGTTATTTGCACGAGTAGAACACAAGTGAGTTGTGGACGATACAAGTCATACTGCCTACCAGCATGTCATACTTTGGTTCAGCGGTATTGTTGGACGAGACGATCCGGACCAACCTTACGCGTACGCTTACGCGAGACCGGTTCCCTCGACGTGCTTTGCACATAGATGGCTTGCGGAAGACTGTCTCTCCAACTTTAGTTGAACCAAGTGTGGCTACGCCCGGTCCTTGAGAAGGTTAAAACGGAGTCTATTTGACAAACTATCGTTGTGGTTTTGATGCGTAGGTAAGATGAGTTCTTGCTTAAGCCCGTAGCAGCCACGTAAAACTTGCAACAACAAAGTAGAGGACGTCTAACTTGTTTTTGCAGGGCATGTTGTGATGTGATATGGTCAAGACATGATGCTAAATTTTATTGTATGAGATGATCATGTTTTGTAACCGAGTTATCGGCAACTGGCAGGAGCCATATGGTTGTCGCTTTATTGTATGCAATGCAATCGCGATGTAATGCTTTACTTTATTACTAAGCGGTAGTGATAGTCGTGGAAGCATAAGATTGGCGAGACGACAACGATGCTACGATGGAGATCAAGGTGTCGCGCCGGTGACGATGGTGATCATGACGGTGCTTCGAAGATGGAGATCACAAGCACGAGATGATGATGGCCATATCATATCACTTATATTGATTGCATGTGATGTTTATCTTTTTATGCATCTTATCTTGCTTTGATTGACGGTAGCATTATAAGATGATCTCTCACTAAATTATCAAGAAGTGTTCTCCCTGAGTATGCACCGTTGCGAAAGTTCTTCGTGCTGAGACACCACGTGATGATCGGGTGTGATAGGCTCTACGTTCAAATACAACGGGTGCAAAACAGTTGCACACGCGGAATACTCAGGTTATACTTGACGAGCCTAGCATATAACAGATATGGCCTCGGAACACGGAGACCGAAAGGTCGAGCGTGAATCATATAGTAGATATGATCAACATAGTGATGTTCACCATTGAAACTACTCCATCTCACGTGATGATCGGACATGGTTTAGTTGATTTGGATCACGTGATCACTTAGAAGATTAGAGGGATGTCTATCTAAGTGGGAGTTCTTAAGTAATATGATTAATTGTACTTTAATTTATCATGAACTTAGTCCTGGTAGTATTAGCATATCTATGTTGTAGATCAATAGCTCGCGTTGTTACTTCCCTATGTTTATTTTGATATGTTCCTAGAGAAAATTGTGTTGAAAAATGTTAGTAGCAATGATGCGGATTGGATCCGTGATCTGAGGTTTATCCTCATTGCTGCACAGAAGAATTATGTCCTTGATGCACCGCTAGGTGACGGACCTATTGCAGGAGCAGATGCAGACATTATGAACGTTTTGCTAGCTCAATATGATGACTACTTAATAGTTTAAGTGCACCATGCTTAACTGCTTAGAATCGGGACTTCAAAGACGTTTTGAACGTCATGGAGCATATGAGATGTTCTAGGAATTGAAGTTAATATTTCAAGCAAATACCCGAGTTGAGAGATATGAAGTCTCCGACAAGTTCTATAGCTAAAAGATGGAGGAGAATCGCTCAACTAGTGAGCATGTGCTCAGATTGTCTGGGTACTACAATCGCTTGAATCAAGTGGGAGTTAATCTTCTAGATAAGATAGTGATTGACAGAATTCTCTAGTCACCATCACCAAGTTAGTAGAACTTCGTGATGAACTATAATATGCAAGGGACAACGGAAAATATTCCCAAGCTCTTCGCGATGCTAAAATCAGCGAAGGTAGAAATCAAAGAAAAACATCAAGTGTTGATGGTTGACAAGATCACTAGTTTCAAGAAAAGGGCAAAAGGAAAGAAGGGGAACTTCAAGAAGAACGGCAAGCAAGTTGCTGCTCAAGTGAAAAATCCCAAGTATGGTCCTAAGCCTGAGACTAAGTGCTTCTACTGCAAAGGGACTGGTCACTGGAAGCGGAACTACCCCAAGTGATTGGCGGATAAGAAGGATGGCAAAGTGAACATAAGTATATTTGATATACATGTTAATGATGTGTACTTTACTAGTGTTCATAGCAAACCCTCAGTATTTGGTACTAGTTCAAGTTACTAAGATTAGTAACTCGAAACGGGAGTTGCAGAATGAACAAAGACTAGTTAAAGGGCAAGGTGACGATGTGTGTTGGAAGTGGTTCCAAGATTGATATGATCATCATCACACACTCCCTATACTTTCGGGATTAGTGTTGAAACTAAATAAGTGTTATTTGGTGTTTGCGTTGAGCATGAATATGATTTGATCATGTTAATTGCAATACGGTTATTCATTTAAGTAAGAGAATAAATTGTTGTTCTGTTTACATGAATAAAACCTTCTATGGTCATACACACCAATGAAAATAGTTCATTGGATCTCGATCGCAGTGATACACATATTCATAATATTGAAACCAAAAGATGCGAAGTTAATGATGATAGTGCAACCTATTTGTGGCACTGCCGTTTAGGTCATATTGGTGTAAAGCGCATGAAGAAACTCCATGCTGATGGGATTTTGGAATCACTTGATTATGAATCACTTGATGCTTGCGAACCATGCCTCTTGGGCAAGATGACTAAAACGCCGTTCTCCGGAACAATGGAGCAAGCAACAGATTTGTTGGAAATCATACATACTGATGTATGTGGTCCGATAAATATTAAGGCTCGCGACAAGTATCATTATTTTCTGACCTTCACAGATGATTTGAGCAGATATGGGTATATCTACTTGATGAAACATAAGTCTAAAACATTTGAAAAGTTCAAAGAATTTTAGAGTGAAGTGGAAAATCATCGTGACAAAAAAAATAAGGTTTCTACGATCTGATCGCGGAGACAAATATTTGAGTTACGAGTTTGGTTTTCAATTAAAACAATGTGGAATAGTTTCACAAATTCATGCCACCTGGAACACCACAGCATAATGGTGCGTCCGAACGTCATAGCCGTACTTTATTAGATATAGTACAATTTATGATGTATCTTACCGATCTACCACTATCGTTTTTGGGATTATGCATTAGAGACAGCTGCATTCACATTAAATAGGGCACCATCTAAATCCGTTGAGACGACACCGTATGAACTATGGTTTAGCAATAAACCTAAGCTGTCGTTTCTTAAAGTTTGGGGCTGCGATGCTTATGTGAAAAAGCTTCAACCTGATACGCTCGAACCCAAATCAGAGAAATGTGTCTTCATAGGATATCCAAAGGAAACTGTTGGATACACCTTCTATCACAGATCCGAAGGCAAGACTTTTTGTTGCTAAGTTCGGAAACTTTCTAGAGAAAGAGTTTCTTTCGAAAGAAGTGAGTGGGAGGAAAGTAGAAAACTTGATAAGGTAATTGTACCTTCTCCCTTATTGGAAAGTAGTTCATCACAAAAATATGTTCTTGTGATTACTACACCAATTAGTGAGGAAGCTAATGATGATGATCATGTAATTTCAGATCAAGTTACTACGGAATCTCGTAGGTAAACCAGAGTGAGATCCGCACCAGAGTGGTACGGTAATCCTGTTCTGGAAGTCATGTTACTAGACCATGATGAACTTGCGAACTATGAGGAAGCGATGATGAGCCCAGATTCCGCGAAATGGTTTGAGGCCATGAAATCTGAGATATGATCCATGTATGAGAACAAAGTTTGGACTTTGGTTGCCTTGCCCGATGATCGGCAAGCAATTAAGAATAAATGGATCTTCAAGAGGAAGACGGACACTGATAGTAGTGTTACTATCTACAAAGCTAGAATTGTCGAAAAAGGTTTTTCGACAAGTTCAAAGTATTGACTACAATGAGAGTTTCTCACTCGTATCTATGCTTAAGTCTGTCTGAATCATGTTAGCAATTGCCGCATTTTATGAAATCTGGCAAATGGATAAACAAAACTGCATTCCTTAATGGAGAGTTGTATATGATGCAACTAGAAGGTTTTGTCGATCCTGAAGGTGTTAACAAAATATGCAAGCTCCAGCGATCCATCTATGGACTGGTGCAAGCATCTCGGAGTTGGAATATACGCTTTGATAAGTTGATCAAAGCATATAGTTTTATACAGACTTGCGGTGAAGCCTGTATTTACAAGAAAGTGAGTGGGAGCACTACAGCATTTCTGATAAGTATATGTAAATGACATATTATTGATCGGAAATAATGTAGAATTATTCTGTAAAGCATAAAGGAGTATTTGAAAGGAGTTTTTCGAAGAAGGACCTCGGTGAAGCTGCTTACATATTGAGCATCAAGATCTATAGAGATAGATCAAGACGCTTGATAAGTTTTTTCAATAAGTACATACCTTGAAAAGATTTTGAAGTAGTTCAAAATGGAACAGTCAAAGAAAGAGTTCTTGCCTGTATTACAAGGTGTGAAATTGAGTAAGACTCAAAGCCCGACCACGGCAGAAGATAGAAAGAGAATGAAAGTCATTCCCTATGCCTCAGCCATAGGTTCTATAAAGTATGCCATGCTGTGTACCAGATCTATTGCATACCCTACCACTGAGTTTGGCAAGGGAGTACAATAGTGATCTAGGAGTAGATCACTGGACAAGCGATCAAATTTATCCTTAGTGGAATAAGGATATGTTTCTCGATTATGGATGTGACAAAAAGGTTCGTCGTAAAAGGTTACGTCGATGCAAGTTTTGACACTAATCTAGATGACTCTAAGTCTCAATCTAGATACATATTGAAAGTGGGAGCAATTAGCTAAAGTAGCTCCGTGCAGAGCATTGTAGACATAGAAAATTGCAAAATACATAACGGATCTGAATGTAGCAGACCCGTTGACTAAAATTCTCTCACAAGCAAAACATGATCACACCTTAGTACTCTTTGGGTGTTAATTACATAGCGATGTAAACTAGATTACTGAATCTAGTAAACCCTTTGGGTGTCGGTCACATAGCGATGTGAACTATGGGTGTTAATCACATGATGATGTGAACTATTGATGTTAATCACATAGTGATGTGATCTAGATTATTGACTCTAGTGCAAGTGGGAGACTGAAGGAAATATGCCCTAGAGGCAATAATAAAGTTATTATTTATTTCCTTACATGTCATGATAAATGTTTATTATTCATGCTAGAATTGTATTAACCGGAAACATAATACATGTGTGAATACATAGACAAACAGAGTGTCACTAGTATGCCTCTACTTGACTAGCTCATTAATCAAAGATGGTTATGTTTCCTAGCCATGAACAAAGAGTTGTTATTTGATTAACGAGATCACATCATTAGTTGAATGATCTGATTGACATGACCCATTCCATTAGCATAGCACCCGATCGTTTAGTATGTTGCTATTGCTTTTATCCATGACTTATACATGTTCCTTTAACTATGAGATTATGCAACTCCCGTTTGCCGTAGGAACACTTTGTGTGCTACCAAACGTCACAACGTAACTGGGTGATTATAAAGGTGCTCTACAGGTGTCTCCGAAGGTACATATTGGGTTGGCATATTTCAAGATGAGGATTTGTCACTCCGATTGTCGGAGAGGTATCTCAGGGCCTTCTCGGTAATGCACATCACATAAAGCCTTGCAAGCATTGCAACCAATGAGTTAGTTGCGAGATGATGTATTACGGAACGAGTAAAGAGACTTGCCGGTAACGAGATTGAACTAGGTATTGGATACCGACGATCGAATCTCGGGCAGGTAACATACCGATGACAAAGGGAACAACGTATGTTGTTATGCGGTCTGACCGATAAAGATCTTCGTAGAATATGTAGGAGCCAATATGGGCATCCAGGTCCCGCTGTTGGTTATTGACCGGAGACGTGTCTCGGTCATGTCTACATTGTTCTCGAACCGTAGGGTCTGCACGCTTAACGTTACGATGACAGTTATTATGAGTTTATACATTTTGATGTACCGAAGGAGTTCGGAGTCCCGGATGTGATCACGGACATGACGAGGAGTCTCGAAATGGTCGAGACGTAAAGAATGATATATTGGAAGCCTATGTTTGGACATCGGATGCATTCCAGGTGAAATCAGGATTTTACCGGAATACCGGGAGGGTTACCGGAACCCCCCAGGAGCATAATGGGCCAACATGGGCCTTGGAGGAGAGGTGAGAGGGCTGCCCTCATGGGCTGCGCGCCTCCCCCCTTCCCCTAGTCCTATTAGGACTAGGAGAGGTGGGCGCCCCCTCTCTCTCTCTCCCCCTTGGAGAATCCTAGTCCAACTAGGATTGGGGGGGGGGGGAATCCTACTCCCAGAGGGAGTAGGACTCTCTGGCGCGCCAGGCTTGGCCGGCCAGCCCCTCCCCCTTGGATCCTTTATATACGGGGGCAGGGGGCACCCCAAAGACACACAAGTTGATCTACGGATCGTTCCTTAGCCGTGTGCGGTGCCCCCTTCCACCAAATTCCACCTCGATCATATCGTTGTAGTGCTTAGGCGAAGCCCTGCGCCGGTAACACATCAAGATCGTCACCACGTCGTCGTGCTGACGGAACTCTTCCCCGACGCTTTGCTGGATCGGAGCCCGGGGATCGTCATCGAGCTGAACGTGTGCCAAGAACTCGGAGGTGCCGGAGTAACGGTACTTGGATCGGTTGGATCGCGAGGAGAACGTACGACTACTTCCTCTACGTTGTGTCAACGCTTCCGCTTCGGTCTACGAGGGTACGTAGACAACACTCTCCCCTCTCGTTGCTATGCATCACCATGATCTTGCGTGTGCGTAGGAAAATTTTTGAAATTACTTCGTTCCCCAACAGAGGTGTGGGTGAGTAGAGGGATAGACAGGCCAGGGATGCGAGTATGATGGGGCCGTGAGGCCTTCCCGGCAGCACTGCCGGCCACGGGAGGCGGGAGCAGGCGGTTCCGACGGCGCTGGTTTGGGCGGCTGGGGCAGGAGGATCAGAGACTAAAGAAGCATGATTGTCGTTAGATTGACATCTAACGGTCTGACGCTGGTAGAGTCGATTGTTGACTAAGTTTCTTTTTTGAGAAACCTTGTGTATGCATGAACTTAGTAGGCCCACAAGTCAGCCTCCAAATCTGTGGCAGACAACATAAAGCCCATTTGCTATTTCTTATAATTTGTAGCCCATTTGCTAATTCTTAAGTAATTTATTACAACCCATTTTCTGCCTAGGACCACGGTCAAAAAGTCCAACCTTATTTTGCATATTTCGGTGGAGTCCGAACTGTTGTAATCCCGAAATGATAAACATTTTTTAAGAACTTATTGATTTGCCAAAAAATCGTTTTGTTTTTGTAAGCAAATAAGACGTGGGACAAATTTAGTTGGTTTAAGGGAAAACCAGTGGTAAAAAAACAGCGCTGGGTGGCAAAAAACAACAAAAATTAGGATGTAAATATGAAAAGGGAATTTTATGTGTTTTCAATATAATGATACGTGTATATGAACTAGTAAAACTATAGGTAGAGCTTAGAAAACAGATGTAGGACATGCGTTTCAAGAGGAAAATAGAACTGGGTTGTGTGTTTGATTCAGTAAAAAACTGCCTGCGGATGTTGTAAGACAATATATAACTAACGCTGGCGGGTCAGAGTCCAGTAGATACCTGCTGGATCTTTGTGCCCCGTTGTCGTCATGGGCTGGGCCTGTTAAAGACAAAACAACCCTGGGCAATCTACAGCCCAGTTGAAACTTGCTCGACCTGAAAAAACAATATACGTGCTCAATAAACGAGAGAATTCTGCAAGTACAGACTGATAACTAGGATGCAGCACGGATATTGTTTTTTATCGTGATAATAAGTGCATGCACTTGTTTCGAAAAAATTGGAGAACTGGTAATTCGGACGGCGGGTGCTTATGCTACCCATCAAATAAAAATCAGGTGCCTGAAAATTCGTTTCGGAAAAAATGATTCAGCTTTATATCCACGTCGACCCTCGGCATGATGGTTGGAAGCAAATGCAAGTTCATACCAAAAGATCGTTAACAACAATACCTACTCGCGGACGATAAGGTAGTACAACTACCAATACCAAACTAACTTATAATCTTTTTACTCCTGGCCCTAGTGTTTGTCTGGTAGAAAATCTTGCAGAGGACCAGCTCCCGCTCCTTCTCTTGCTCCAGGTCCCCGAGGTGGTACTGGTGCATCACCCAGTTGGTCCTCTGCTGGTCGAAGTTCTTGTTGGTGTGCAGCACCAGAACCTTTTTTGCTGCCCGTCTGCCGGCCGTTGACCATCACTGGCAAGGTATTGCCGGTCTTGTGCCACATCGCGAGCATGCCGCACTCCGACTGTATCTTGCGACACGTCCACGCGCCCCTTTTGAACGCCCTGGAATTGCGCTGGAAGAAATGCTTCCGGCCACTCGGTGTGATACCTACAGTATTGTGGAATATAGGTTTTAGTGTACCTAGTTGGCATTTTCATAACATCTTTGGCATGTTGCACATCATCTCCATCATAATTATCAGTACATCCTACGCAGGTGAGTTAGGATGCACTTGATCCCAGGAAGGTATCTATCCTTCAAACCAGAGGAGTGCTTCAAACTAACAACAGTACATAATATCCAACAAAAGAGGGCCGTGCTACAGAAGCATAATACATGGCTCAGTCTAGATATCAACACGAATCAAGTTGTGCATATTTGCTGTTGGCATGAACCACATCGCCGCATGTCGGGTTTGCAAAAGCCATACATCTCATGGAAGCTTGATGCCTTTCACACACTGAAGATTATCTGGCAACAAGCTGTGTCGACGAATCTCTGGATATGGTGATTCATGAAACCCATGGTATGATGTGTAAACACAGCCCCCCCCCCCTCGCGAATGGAAGTTGCATAGCACAGTAATCATGGCCGGTGATATGATCGATGATTGGTTGGATGATCGGATAATTGAGCTCGAGGAACAAGGAGTGGTTGCCGACGCTGTAAACCCGCCTCCAGTTGAATACGCCTGGCCCAACGGAGCTGGGATCTTTCTCGAACACGAAGCAGCCATAGCCATCAATGTCACGAACGCCCCACACATTGTACTGCATGTGGTTTGATGTAATGGTTTGGTCAATTTGGTATGTGCGAATGAGCATCAAATGACCGCCGTCAGCTGAAAGAGCGATAAACCACCACCCATCGGCTGGTATGATTCCAGGTCCTGGAATCATGAAGGCTAGCGCATTTGCGTCTGCTGCAACAATTCAATTTGGAGACCAAAAGGACAAAAATAAACAATCATGTTCATAGTATGTGTGGAATTAAGATTATTATAACAGTGACACATAGACAGAGAATTGCAATGCCGTGGTCATAATCATACCCCAAGTTAGAAAAAATAAGCCAATGGCTTTCATATTCTAGCAATACGTCATGGTTCAAACATCATGTAACAATGAGAGGAAAACAACTATGACAGCGCCTACTCATATTCTACCATAGCACTTACTACTACTGTTCTCATATCAACTCTAAGCAATAACATGCGTTGTTATAAAAATCTTGTAAACAAGAGTAACATATAGCAATCATGATGTTATGCTCATAATATGTATTCTAACAATCATTAGATGCCAATTGTTCTCATATCAACTCTAACAATAACATGTGTGGTCATAAAAATCTAGGAAATGAGAGGAACATATAGCAATGATGTGGTTATAGACATGCTATGCATTCTAAATTTGTAACAAATGAACAGGCAGTCGTATTCATAAGGTAAAGATGAGATGAGATAGAACAATTACACGACAATAGATTCCACCAGTATAGGTAGCCAATCTGCGCGTCGACCGCGTAAACGATGCCATCGTGCACTATAGCATCAGACAGAAATGTTTCCTCAACAGGATTGATGATGAGCCATAACCATGTATGGCGACCGGATTCCAGATAGACTAATCCCTTATTGAACAAGGCAATGAGCTTGTAATCCATGTAGTCTTCTGATGGTGTGGGCACTTCGCAGATTACAACTTTCTGCAAACAGAGGTCGAGCCAAAAGCTTGACGCATCTCGTGCGTAGTAGGCAGGAGTGTCCGGCGGGCCGCGAGGCTCGATGGCGGTGGTATCCAAAGATGGAAGGGTGGTCTCTCGCTGGGTGTAGATATCCACGAGACGCCATGGACTACCAGATTGGTGGATGAGGAGGACCCAGTTGGCCTTCATGCCTGCCCAGTAGTGGCCGCGCATGAAGGGCAGGTGGATGGGTAGTGGTAGCATGTCGAGGGGCACCACGGCAACCTCCGTAGGATCGTCAAGTTGGTGTCTGGGCCACCTGCAAGGATAGAGCATCAGCAAGCAGGGTGTCTTGAAAAGAGTCGGCCGGTTGGAGACGAGTAGATGGTACAAAGACACCGAGCATGCGGCCAGACGGACGGTGCTGAGTAGGTCCATACGACTACAGATCTGCTCCAAGAGAACATCATTGAGGGAATTCCAATCACGGCTCTGCGTGTCAGTCAATTCTGCCATTAGGGTTTTCGGTGCCTGCGAGCCAGCGGTGAAGTGGATTCGGGCAGGCGAGCGAAGAAGCTTCTCCTTGTGTGGCCGAGCAGTGAGCGGGGGATATGGTATGCGCGAGCTACCAAGGAAGATGGCGCGGGCGGGCGAGCAGTGAGCGGGGGTAAATGGTGTGCGGCCAATGATGGGGAAGAGAGGAGGAAGAAGAAGAGAGGAGGAAGAAGAGTGGAAGACGGGGAAGAAAGTGCATACAATCTCAATTCTACTAGTACTACTACCAGGATATACCGTCCTTCGGAGTGTAAATAGTTACACCGATGACATGTGGGTCTACCACAACAGGGCCCATATGTCAGTTAATGGAGGACAGAGGTGCGTAGGCGTATTTACGGAAGCATGCTCTACTGGCAAACATGATGGCAGTACTGGGTAAGGCTGATTCTTCCCTAAAAAAGGGCTGATTTAGTAACACCAACACGCTGGTTCAGCTTATTAATTACGTGTCCCATCTGCTGCAGCGCGTATTGTCACTTCACTGCGAAGACTAGTTGAATAGTTCTCTCTGACCGAGATGGGGAATAAATGGATTGCAAGGACTTCCTTTCTACAGTATCCCTATGCCTCTACGCTCACTTCACTCATTTTGCTCCGTACCTAGTCACTTGTTGAAATCTGTAGAAAGACAAATACTCCGTATTTGAGAACAGAGGGAGGCTTTTACTTCGTACTACTCCCTCCGTTCCAAAATAGATGACTCAACTTTGTACTATATTTGGGAACAGAGGGAGTATCACTATATGGAGGGAACAGAGGAAGCTTGAAATATGAACATGTCAATGGGAGGGAGTAAGCCCCATGCATGCATGCAACATGCAACACTCACACGTACACATGGACGCACACAACACTCACGCACCCATGCGGCACACAGCACACGACACAACACACACGCTCACGCTCAAGTGCTCAACCTACTCCCTACGTCCGTGAAAGACTGTACATTTAGAGATTTACACATTGACCAGGGCATAATTAACTCCCAAAAGTAGCAGACTTTTGTGTGCATGCGACCATTGAGATAAGAAGATTAAATGAAGGCCGTTGCATGTTGTAATTAAGGATAGACATGTAGCCTATACCTACAACACAAGTTGGTGCATTAGTCAATCAATATCGATCTAGTAGATTAAAGGCTAAATGCATTGGAAGTGTAGATGTACATCATGTAGTACACTCTTTGTTGGAAGACCAAGGGAGGACACGTGCATGCACTCACATACACAGCCAGGGTGGTTCGCGCGCAAGGGTTGGAGTCGTGTCGCGCCTGCGTAAAGTTTTGTTTAACTGATTTCTTTGCTCTGCCAACTGACAGGTGGGACCCAGAAACCAGGTGACAATTTAACCAGTCAACAAAGTGCCAGGTTGACTATGTGGCCGGTCAGTAGGGTGCAATACGGTGCTCTACGATGAGCTAGTGATCGCATAAGGGCATGTACAATGGTTCTATCTTAGGACTGCCACATAGGATAAATGATGAGGTGGAGGAGAGAGAAATGATAATCTCTTAGCACAATCTGTATCACCATGTTTTTAGGAATAGCTAGTTATTGGAGATAAGGCTAAGAGATGACCCATTATAGACATGTTTTTTCATCTCTAAACTACATGCAAGACTTAAGTTAAGACTATCTTATCAACCATTGTACATGCCCTAATCGCCGTAAAACTATATATAGTGGCCGTAAAGAGCGTACTGTTACATACGTTGACCGCCAGTGTATTTTTCTCGTTTCAAATGAAGCCATATTAATCGGAAATGACGCAGTATGGACTACTACTACTAGTACTAGGACTGCTTTGATGTGTCCCGTCAACTCGCCGAACGAGGAGAAGCTTGCTTACTACGCCTCTCCCTCGCCCACGCGCGCGGTGGTTCACAGGACGAGGAGAGGGTTTTGACTACAGCGCCCTCTCCCTCTCCCTCGCCCTCGCCCTCGCGGTGGACGTGCAACAGTTCAATCCGTGTCAAATTGCCAGAAGCATATTGTACTGAGTATCATCATTGTTGGACCTTCCGAAGAGGCGAAGAGCCAAGTGCAAGGTTCACACGAGTATGAACTGTTGAACCTCCCGAAGAGGCAAAGAGCCAAGTGCAACGTTTTATAGGAGTTGTCGTCCTAGTAGGAGTGTACTAGTACAACTACAGTGAACGATGCTACTGTATGATGCCGCCACGTCATGTATATCCAAAGTTGTGCCACCTTTTTCTCAAAGAGCGTGTTGGAGCCCGTGCAACAACCACACAAGTTGCACGTAGACATAACACATTTACTAGTAATAAATTCTAAAGGACAAATGCAAGTATGCCACACAAGTTCATCTCCAACTCATGTGATAAATTTTTGCACAAGTAGTCTACATATATTCACAGCGCTACCGTTCACAATTACTGTACTCCACTTACACGTTATAGATGGGCTACATGTCCTCCTCCAGGTTCCAGTCCTAGGTGTTCTTCATGGATGGCACGATCCATAGCGGTGGGCAACGGAATCATTATCGCAGCTTTCTAGTCCGGTTCCACATGATGGAGACTCATCCAAGCTGAAGCGGCATAAATCAGGGATAGCGTGTCCCAGCATGTCGTTCATTCGGCGGTGCGCACTGAAGACACAACCATGCTTCATGAACGGCAGGCCTTCCGTGTCATGCACGGAAGGTGGCATCCGCTTCACAATGGGGTAGTTGTCCCCGATGAAAAGCGAGTAGTCTCCAAGAGTGTTCCTCGGCACCCACGTAGCATCACGGGGGTCGAACTCGACGCCGTTCATCTGGTACACGCGGCATCCCAGATCTGGACACATGGTGACGTACATAGTCAAGGTCCACGCATAATAATGTTGTGCTCAAATGTAGTGGTCAGTAATAATGTGCAGCAAATAGTACTACTTCGGTATAGAGGAAGTAAAATAACCGGCTTATTATATATAGCCACTCTTGGCTACATGGATGAGATAGTAAGACATGGAAAAACAAAAATGGTGGCAGCTAGTGGATTCAAGTCTTCAAGGGCCTAGCTAGCTATACGCGTGCTCCAAGGTAAAAAGTACTCCTACTAGTACTACAAAGTATACTACTAGTACAACAATGAAAGAGAAGGCGAGAGGGTTAAAAAATGGAATACCTGGATAGATGGTGACTGTCCGATCGTGGTAGATTATGTGACCATGTTGCACATCAGTGGTACCATGGGTAACGACTGCTAAGATAGTTGATCCCAATATGCCAAAGTCAGCTACAAGGTTCCAGGTTAGACCGAATCGCGGATGCAAATGCACATCCAGGATCGGCGATCTTATTTTGATCGAGGGATGACTGGTCCCTGCAAAATAATGGAGTACCGTTAGGGATGCAAATGATGGTTTGTGCATTCCATTTGTAATCTCCCGTACCGTAGGATGTCAACCAGATGAAACAAGTCCCCTGGCTTGTCACCGCGAAGATGCGGCCTAGATGGCGCACGGCGTCTTCGAACGTGTAGGGGTACAAATCTGCCGCCGCCAACATGCGCCAGCCTCTGCCGTTACTGCCTCCTCCATTGATGGCAATCCTTATGTTGAACACCGCGATGAGATAGTAATCATTGTAGCCGCGTCGCTTTGTCGGCGGGTCCGCAATTGCTATCTTCTTCAATCTCATGTAGGCATCATCATACGTATTCTTGCCCAGCCAGTTCGGAAGGCCGATCCCAATGGTGGAGAAGGGGTCTACCGGAACGGCCGCACTGATGTGGATGTTGTGCAAAATCATGTGGTATCCGGCCGGAGGTATGCAAGCCAATCTTCGTTGGCACCGACCCAGACCTATATATAATACGGTGGGCAGCGGAGAAATTACGGGATGGAAATGGAATAACTAAGTACTACATGATCAAACTCCATTACTGACCTACTCATCGGACAAAATCCGACTACCTCTCAACGTTGTCAACTCTAGCGGAGTCAACGTGCAACCATGGCCAGGGAGCGGTGGACTATTTAAAGAATTGTCCCATAGAAGAACCTTCTCCTCGAGGACGCATGGAAGACCAACAAGCATGGCCTTTTCCCAAGCCTGTTTAAGCAGCGTCTTGAAAAAGTTGGTGCAGGAAGCACCGAGTCTTGCGGCGGTGAGGACGTCGGAGCGGCGTGCGATTTCTCCCAGAGAATCATCGTCCAAGGTTTCCCAGCCCCGACGAGGAGGAGAACCGCCTAGCGAATCCATAGGAGCAGCGACGAACTGCCTTCTCTTCGGGGGGGGGGGGGGAACTGGCGAGGAGGAGATAAGAGTGTAGTAACTGCAGGGCCTCGTCCCTTCCAACTGTAGATCGTTCCTCAGCGAAGGGGTGAGGCTATTATTTACTACTCTAAATAATAGCACTAGTAAATAATAGCACTAGTAAGAAATTTTTGGCACTAGGTAGTAGTTTTTGGTACCATGGAGTACTAGTACTAGCATTATGGAACATTATGGGATTGCATTATACTGTAAATAATAGCACTAGTAAGAAATTTTTGGCACTAGGTAGTAGTTTTTGGCGTGGATTAAGAAATTTTGGGCATGTTTTTGCCATTTTTTGTACACGCCAACTAGTGTCAAAAACGTCGTACATTATGTGACGGAGGAGTACGTACTCGTACTGTAGCAGTACTAGTACTACTTTTCTCAACTACTCCTAAAAAAAGCACCCAATTAATGCTCTTGTTTTCCTCAAAAAAGTATGTTTACCAATGCATTAATTGCAATGCATGCATGCATAAATTGCATTCATTGGTCAATTTTCTCTTAATATGTGCATGCAATGATTTAATGCACCTTGGAATCTGAACATGTGATGGGAAACAACCAAATTGAGCCTTATAAAATGGAAAAACTAAAATTTTGAGATGAGCCCTATAAACTGGAAAGGAGGGAGTACTGTACTTCTAGTCTAGTCTTGTATAGTGCACCAGTTTTGAACTCTTGAATCTCAGGGCCAAGGAGCTACAGTTGGAAGTGGAGGGTACTACTGTTCTCTAGAACCATCGATGTACTATCAATGCAGGGGAAGTACACCTGCGTAGTGGCCTAGTGGGTACTCTCGGTGCTCTATTCAGCCGCTCCTCTCACGTAGTTGGCCTACTTAGCTGCTCCTCTCACGCACACACTAGCAGCCTGTTTACCAGCGACGGTTACTGCGGGGGCAGAACATTTGAGTTATTTGATACAGCGAGACTAGGCTTTTCGCTTCCATTTGTGGAGGTGTAATGGATCTCGTCGAACTTTGTTAGTAGTTCCTTCTTTATGAATGAGATGAAGCAAAGCTTTTGCCTCCTTTTCAAAAAAACACGTCAAGAGGAATTTCTTTTATAGTAGAGCCGATAATGGAGTGAAGTCCATGCATGCAACGCCACAAGCTACAGAGTAGTAGTAGAGCACTTTACGTACAGAGCCATATTGCACAGTTCCCAATGCCCCGCCAGGCTTTTCCGGCTCCTCGGGCTTAATTGGGAGGCGCTAGTTTAAATATGCTACTAGCTGGAAGCTGCAAGCGAGGTGCGGCTAGGGCGAGCACGCGAGCCACGGGATGATGGGAAGGAAAACCCGTTCACGTGGCTAGGCTGTCCAGTGCACGTTCGTTTGACTTCAAAACTCAAACTACCCGTGTAAAATATTGGCTCGCAGCAAAGTGTACTAGTATACTATTTTTTAGAAAAAGGCCGTCGTGCGTTCGGCCGGGATCGAACGCACAAAACGAGGTATACACTCCCGCGACCACTAGTAGTACTCGTTGGAGTACAACGGAACCTAGAATCGCCTTTTGTCGCTAGTAGTACGAACATTGTTCCTTACAAGAAACCCCTAAGAGCATGGTTAATAGTATAGCCAGTTGCTGGCTATAAGCCAGTGCCATGTCATCTACAACCCATCTTATAGCCAACATGTAGTAGTAGTTTATTTCTTATAGCCCGCTGACTCAGCTCTATTGTACTTGCTCTAATAATGCAAGAAACCACTAAAATGCCAAGAAACTACTACCACTTGCATATGTGGGAGACTTAAGATAAGACTACCTTATCAACCATTGTACATGCTCTTACCAACAAAAATCCTCAAGTGACCTCCTACCTCCGGCCCGTCCACCTAGTCATCCTCGGCCATGGGACGCAGCTACCACCGCCGGCAGAAGGCGAGGTCAAAACCGCCGGTGGTGCGGAGCCCATGTTGCGGCAGCCCGGATGCCAGCTCCGTCCGGCGCTCGCGGCCGCTAGCTAGCCAAGATAGCTCCGTCCAGCTGCTTGTCTGCAAGGTTTGCTAGCTAGATTGCCACGGCAACGCGGCGGCTTGCACGGCAGCGCGGCGGCCTGCCAGCCATCTGACTCGAGCGAAGGCCAGCGCGGTGGCTTGCTCGCTCGTGAGTCACGCTCGGGCCAGCCTGCCAACCCGTGCGGAGGCCAGCGCGGCGTCTGGCCCGTTCGGCGGAGCGGCGGCCAACTCGCTCATCACCGACGCCACCGTCGAACACGCATCAGTACTGTTTGAAGTAATGTTCAGGAAAAATAATGATTTGAGGGAGAATAACATGATAGAAGGTCAGATGTGGGTCCCTCGTGTCAACAGTCACTGTTGGTTTAAGCTGCCTCGTCAGCACGGACATGTGGGCCAACCCTATCATAAATGGGTTAAAACGAACCTAATCGGTAGGAGTACTAGGTAGTTTTTGGCGTGGATTAAGAAATTTTGGGTATGTTTTTGCTATTTTTTGTACAATAGATTCCTCCTAGGGCTGGTTGAAAGTGGTAGTTTTTTGTTAAATACTCTACATATTGTAAGTAGGAGTGAAAGTTAAGCTTTGGAAGCCAATAAGCAAGGCTAGTTACATAGTGCATATGTGTACATGATTGAAAGTAAATATCAACCATGAGTGACTAATATCTTGATGGAAAACTCGAAACTATGGAATACTAGGAAAAGAAATGCATGGTTGGAAATACTAGCAATGTTCATGTCCATTGCAACGAATCATAATTAGAATAATACTTATTCACAAACTTGGTATAAAACACTCTAATTTCGATATACATATGTCACTAGAGATATATTATGTTTCAATTAGAATATATTCCTTGGGCTATTTTGGTGAGGTCAGGGAGGGATGTGGTTGGTTTTAAGATACTAATGATGGGTTTTTCTGCAAATTGGTTGACAAGTGGGATGTTGGTGAGAAAAGGCAACAACTTACCTCACAATCGTTAGATGTAGATCTAATGGTCAGAAACGACGGATGGTAGACACACCAGCATCACCAACTTAGTCTTGTGTAGGAGTACTAGTAAGATCCGTGCATTGCACGGAACATCAAGATGCATTTTTTTATAAAACATTTGTTGTGATAGACCCTTGCGGGAGTAATCCCATGTGTAAAAACTAATGATATCTCGAGAAATATGAGATAAGGTGAAGAGGAGTGGGGTGTGGTGGTGGTTGGTGGTTGGACTGAGCGGAGGCATGGGGATTGACGACGCCGGTAGCGGCCACCACGCCAGTTTGTTCCAGAGGCTTCCTTTATTAATTGCTCAACAATGAGGTTTGTTGGAGATAAGGATGAACGAGGGAAGGCCTTGTCTGCAAATGTGGAGAGGTGTGCGGGTATCTTTTAGTTTAATTTCCATCCATCAGATATAGATCGGACGGTCTATATTGCAAGATGGCACACATACCATCATCACCAACTCGGTTTTTTATAAGAGAAGAAATATAAGTATGGAGATACAAATGTATTATCGATACTTGCTTCCGTAAACTAGCATCTACATTCTATTCAACGCCTCGGCATGTGGGGCCTTAGCACATTGACTTCTCGGCTGTGTAAGACGAAGATTTTCCCGTCGCCGACAAGGATGGGGTGACGGCGGCACGCTTTTTGGCTTGCTCTAGTCCTAGTAGTCATACTAGGTGGTCTAAGCACGTGTATATTTATTCTTTTTCACGTCTCGTGTTCACCGTACTGCCACGACTGTTCATGAATAGACGGTAAGTTTTTCACGGGGAAACCCTTGTTGAGCGTGTTTGCGAGAGAGAGAGAGAGAGAGAGAGAGAGAGAGAGAGAGAAAGAGAGAGAGTGCGTGTGTGATATGTTAGAGACTGAGGCAGTGATAACAAATTCTTTGTGTCTATGTGTGTGGAGGATAGAGAGAGACATGTACATGGGGCTTTGTGTTGTCTAACGTGGAGACACATATACATAATTAGAGAGTGAGTGTGTGAGATACACATGCGGACATGAAGAGAGATGAGGATCCAGGTAAATGGGTGTTTGTGCGTGTTTGTGTGTGTTTGTGCATGCGTTTGTGTGTGAGGGGCAGAGAGTGTATGTCGAGTAGAGAGACCACTGATGATGTAAACCTAGTATAAGGGAAGGAGGGATGGTGTGACATGTGTAGTAGCGAGATAGCATAGGTGCGGGTGGGGGGAGCAGACTATTTGGAAGAGACATCAATTGTGTGTGTGGGAGAGGGGTGTGAGAGCGAGAGAAAGAGAGAGCTAGCGACGGAGAGAGAGAGAGAGAGAGAGAGAGAGAGAGAGAGAGAGAGAGAGAGGGAGAGAGATAGAGAGGAGAGGGGGCGAGAGGGGTCGTTTGTGTCCATAAATGGCGTATAGATAGGGAGACAATGTTGATGTTGTCCGAAATTGGCCTATGAACGGAGACGCAAGGGAAGCAAGTCATCGTGTGTGTGATAGGGACTTCATGAGAGATCTAGAATAGATGGTGTAGAGAACAATGTGCGAAATCGAGAATGATTATACATTAGGGAGCTATGCAAAGAGTCACGACATATATGTATACAGGGAAAGAGCTAGGGCGGGTCGGCATGTGGGAGAGATAGAAAGAGGAGAGTGGTGCACAAGGAGACAAAGTGTGCTTGTTTGCAGTGAGGGGGGGGGTGAGGTGAGTGCGCGAGAACCACATAACTAGGGAGATAGACGTTTGGGGGTGACGTTTTGTGTGTATGGGAAATATACACTCTACATAGTGTGTGTGCTTGGGTAAGAGAGATAGCGGGAGACCTAGAGAGTGAGGGAAGAGATGTGTGAATCCCCGAGAGACAAAGTGATAGAGACCTATGTTGGGGTCCGGACTTTACAAGAGAGAGGGGTGTTAATGTGCTCGTGTGTTGGTGTTTGGGGGAGAGAACGACTTCTGTGTGTGTGTGTGTGGTGGGGGGGGTTGACTTCAGATAAAGAGTGAGGTGTCTATATTTGAGGGACTTTAGCGTAATTGATATATTGTGCACTCATGGTTGATCAATTTGTTTCACAGTTTGTACTATGAGATAACGATACTTTTGAACATGCGTGATATACCTTGATGTACCAGAATTACAAACCTAAGATTGGAATTTTGGAATTCGACTTCATCATTAGCTTTTGTAATTCATTTAAACGGAGGTACATTTTTTAAGCCGGGATTTCGTGATTTCAAATTCATATATCAAACCAAGAGATATACACATACGGGCATGTTCAAACTTTATAATCATCCACTTTATTCATACACATACACATTTTTGCTTTTGTCATCATATTTAGGATAAACACATTTGGAATTTCATTTGAATTGGACCGTATGATAGTATTTTCTTGTAGTAGCTCAATGATCCATACTTGAATTGAATGGACAATCTAATTTTCGAGTTGGAGACATTGATTTTCAAAACTTGCACATTTTTTGCATGCAAAACAAACAAATTGTCGGCCATGATATCATAGTCGGCCGTACGAGAGCAGAATACTTATAATTTTAGGCGCCAAAAGCTTTCAAACTTCCCGCTCACATCGAAATATCACGCGCCCGAAAGTTTAGCCCCGCGATATTCCTGTTTTACCCCTGATGAAGTTATGTACCTAGGGTATGGGCATGGACCTGTCCAAAGTGCCCTACCCAAGGACATCCCTAGAAGAAGTCGCCTTTCAATCGACTTGGAGGTATCCCACTCGACGGATTCAAGACACTCGACCATGACGCTATCACTCGACCACCAAGCAAAGCACTCGACCGTAAGGAGTTCTACAGCCACTCCGCACGCAAACGGTCGGGCATTAAATAGCTCTTATGGTCATTATAGCACTTATTAGGAGCGTTACCAGTAACGCCTAACCTTAATGTACTTTAAACCCAGCATTACTGAGGGCAGGAGGGGCCTGGCGAACTCTATATAAGCCACCCCCCTCCTTAGTAACAAGGGTTCGCATCCCTGTTATCCTCACACGCATAATCCAATCGACCGCCTCCGGGCACCGAGACGTAGGGCTATTACTTCCTCCGAGAAGGGCCTGAACTCGTAAACCCTGTGTTCTTACAACTTCTACATAGTTAAGATCTAGCCTCTCCATACTTACCCCCCTACATCACTGTCAGACTTAGTACCACAACAACCCCTGCCACATGAACGGAAAAGGGCTGCTTTGGTAACTCCATTGTTTTCGCCTCTTTGCCCCCAACATTCTTCCCCAGAGCCCCTCCCCTTCCCCTCCCCGACCCCACCCCCAACCACAGCAAGCTGCTGAATCTAGTCCTCCGCCGCAGCGGTGGACCTCACACCCCGCCGGATCACCTTGGAACCCCCAACTGCCAACTCACCACTTCACCGGGAGCCGCTTCAGCGACTGGCTTGTCCACCGCTCCAGATCTTCTTGACCGCCATCATGGTCCATCGCACCAGATCTGCTTAACGGGTGCCCTCGTCCACCACAACGTAGGCCCTTCACTGACTCCCTCATCCGCCCCTTCGCCGGCCCTTCATACAAACCCTCGTCCGCCGCAACAGATCCGCCTCACCAAAAGCGCTGTACAACGCGCCCGCCGAAGACTTCGTCCACTGCACCGGACCCGCTCCACGGACGCCATATTCAACTCCACCGGCCCTGCTTTACCGATGATGCAACCTCATCAGGTTATTTTGATTTGTACTCCTTCGGTTTTTCTCTTTATCGTGCAACTGTTCACTTACCACAGATGAGCTTTCTTGTACGTCGACATGCGCCGCAACCGTAGCACCGGAGCCGCTTCAGCGACGGCAACAGCCGGCCCAAACTCAACCGCAACACGAGCACCATCGACGATCCTTAGCTATCAAGTATGACAACGATACCCATACGCCGCCGAGAATCAGGTACTATTATCCAACGGTCGGCGCCTACGTTCACTTTTCTAGCATAAGCAGCGCACCTTTGAATTTCTTCAGGGCATCATTCAGTTTTCATGAGACGCGTTATTCTTCTTGCACCTGTAGGGCCATACTTCTGGCAGTGAACATGTTACATGTGCTAAATTACATACCAGTGCACATATAGTTAATATGCTTTAGTTTTGTTCTGATGCCACCTGTTGGTTCCATCAGACTGCTTAATGTTCTCTATGCTTAATTACACATCAGCAAACTAGCATGTGGTTCTGTTGCTTTTTGTTCATTTTACCCTACATTTTCTGATGCTAGCTATTACATCACTGCTCCGAGCCTTTGTTCATTACTTTTTTGTGTGTTCTTGATCTTCCCAAGTTGCATGACTAATTTGATGCTTCTATTAATTATGGAGCTGCCAACCCCATCAAGCAAAATATTTATTCTTTTGGGGCTAGCACCTTGAACAAGCATAAAAATAGAGGGAAGCAGATATACTCCCTCCGATTCTATTTACTCTGCGCATAACTCTTGACCCGCATACCAAGGAGGGCATTGGTTTAATTTTTCTGGACTACTTTGCCAATTAATTAGGGCAGAGGCCGATGGGGCGGGGCACAAAAGGAAACCAGCGCTAGGAATCGGCAACGCGCAGACTAATACGAGAAAACTGAGAAAAAGTTATATGCAAAGTAAGAAGAATCGGAGGGAGTATTGTCGTGTATGCACACACCCTTCTTTCATTAGTTTAGATGAACCATTGATGATCAATTCAGACCAGTGCATGCGATTAAAATTAATTTTACCTAAATAGATGGTGCAGAATAAACTACAACAACTAGATTTGCAAGCACGGGATGCTGACGATATCTTCAAAGAACATTGCAATAGCAGCTAGGCTTCACAGCAACATATGTTAAGCTAGTGTGTTTTAGTACATGTGAAATGTAATGCGAGTGGGCTGCTTTGTTGGCTTGTGCCCTCAACGTGTAATCCTACCGAATTACAAATAGTTCAGTTGTCTGCTTTGCTGTATTGCTTGACTCGAATGCTTATTTGTTGTTACGCTATACCTGAGTTGGCCAATATGTCAGCAGTGCCTGCTGTACTATCGTAAAGAAATGCATGCCTATTTCATTTGAGTCCTTAACTTTTCCTCTCAACTTCATCATAAGACTGTCTTCGTAGTTTATATGAGGCCACACTGTTAAGTGCTTTCTCAGATTATTTCAACTGCTTAGATGCCTTGGCAACTTAAATATAGCGGCTGTACACTCCCTTTCAACTAGGGATGTCAACTAGGTCTGGTTTAATCCCGATTAAAGTCCACTAGTGGTATGATAGTTCAAAAGAGTTTTTTTTAGGAAAATGAACTAGGGAGGTAGCAAAAACTAACTAGATGGGACTGGCAGATTTCGGTTATTTTTCACTTACATCCCTAGTTTCATCTTACCATTTTAATTTCTTTTCGGCTGATGCTGCTTCGAACCATTTAAATATAGTTTGCCATGCTCGGCAATAATTCGTCTGCCGTTTACCATGTAAGCTTACTGCCTGGATCATACGATAACTATCTCTTACTGATGTCTAGGGGAAACCTTTCAGGATGCCGTTCACACTAGGACACAATGTACAACCCCAGAATCTATTTGTGGAAGCAGTGCGCCATCCATGTTACCATATGGTAGCAGTTTAGAGGCAACACCGCCGGAGAGCAGTCTGAGCACAGATATTATAGTGCTTGAGGCTCTACTAGAGGCAGAAAGAGATGGTGTGGCTGCCATGAATGAGGTAATCTTTATCTTGAGGCTAGAAATTACGGAATTAGCGGCACGCATTATGCAAGCAACCCAAGAATTGGAGGAAGTAAGAATGTTGCATTTGAAGACGGAGGAGGTCCTGGTGTTTCTGCTACCTGAAGCCCAAGATAATCCCGGTTCTTCTTTAGATACCAGTTGAAATTTTCATTAGATTATTGTACTTGCATGCCGTGTCATGTCTCTGAATGGATTATGTTGCAAGACCCCCCATGTTGTCCATGTGTTGTAATGATCCGAATTTTTTAGGTGAGGTAATCCTTAGTACTTGTATGATTGACATAAGGTGAACTGTTTTTCGTGTGAGCATATTGTATTGGATGAAATAACTATTTGACTCAGAGTGTATCCAACCTACTGAATTCGAAGATCACGGCATTTCTAAATCATAATCATATATAAAGGTGGAGTAAATCTTTGTTCTGATTTTGAAGAAATAAATAACAAAATGTATAATTATCTGTGGATATTCGTAATCGAATACAAATTGGATTTGAATTTAGTTTGCCAGGTCCCAGGGCAAACGTGAATGCTAATTCTCCCAAGTTTTGAACGAAGCGGCTAAACACCCACTATAATTTGTGGGCCGCCCGAAGCAAGTGTTTGCGAGATGGATATTACTGTCTACCCCTGACACTTGACATCCTTATCGACATGATTTACACTGTTGTCGATAGGGGTAGACTAGTAACTTCAATCAGACGTGACACGACGGCCTCTGAGACCATTCAGACACGGTGGGCGCCAAACGTGGGCGGCAAAACACATTTGATTCAAGCTCGTCCGAAAGACATGTGTCTCTTCCTCCATTTCCCCATTCATACACGGTGGGCGGCAAAACAAACTCTCCTCGTCCGAAATCGATGTAGGCTTATATTTTAAATAGGGGCAGATGTGTAACTTCCATCAGACGTGATACAACCACTGTCGGTGTACAAAAAGAGGGGTACACTTTTTGTACCCCTATAACTATGCACGGGAAGTCTGAGCCACGGGCACCACAACACTGAGCAAGGCAAGGGAGGTGAGCCATGGTAAGATCGAAGCTCAAGAGAAGAAGAACAACGCCAAGACCAAGACCACAAAGAGCAAAGGGGACGAAGCGAACTCCCCCGGCAAGATCCTTGCCGGGAGGCGGTTTTAGCAAACCCGACAAGAACCTTGCCGTGGCAGCTCGCCCCACACCTACGGAGCGAGTCAACCTTGAGTCCACTGCCCCCATGGGGCAAGGATTCGGGAGACATCCCCGTGGTGGCATACAGATCTTTGTGAAGACATTCAAGATTAGATACACACTTTAGAAGATGATGATCCTCGGCGGGATCCTAGCCAAGGAGGACCACAAGGCCCCCGGCAAGAGCCTTGCCGGGGATGACAGCAGGCGCCACGGCAAGACCCTTGCCGGGGCCCCGGCAAGGCCCTTGCCATGAGCACCCATAGGGCCACCATCAGGCCCATGAGAATCAGACCTCCACCGCCGTTCGCATGCAGCTGCCGACCCAACCAGCTGGGCAGGCACCTGTGTGGCGGCATGCAGATCTTCGTGGAGACCCACCACTGCGCCACCTCAGCTGCCCGCCTGCCTACATGGCACCGCGGGCACCGCTGGCCAGGGCGCGTGTCGACGCAAGAGGGAGCGGCGGCGGACGAGACAGGGCTCTCCCTCATCCCCGATAAAGCAAGGACACCTAAGCAAGACGCATTAAATGCGCCTTGACATGTAATGCGAGGGATAACCTCGCATCACTGTACCCTTTCCACCTCCTGTGTGACACTGTGGCAACCCCTTTCCCTATAAAAGGAGGCCCAAGGCGACCAGGAGGGGGATTCGGCTTTTTGGAGCTCCTCACGCCCCATTGCTAGTTCAAGAACACAGATAAACAATCCACCAAAGCAGGAGTGGGGTTTTACGCATCCTCGCGGCCCGAACCTGGATAAAGAAACCGTGTGCTATCTGTTTGATCCGCTCTTCTCATGACCCCGCGCCCCGCAACCGTAGTAGGGATTCTTGTGATCCCATAGGTGTCGTTCCCACCGACATCTTTGGCACGCTAGGTAGGGGGCACGCATTTGTGAGAATTGGCTATAGCAGTTAGTTCGACGCTTCTTCACCGTCATGGCGCCCAAGAAGAAGACGACGGTGGCGGTTGGCCCATCGGAAGGCGGACATCCCGTCCCGACGCGGGCGAGCAGCAGACCGGTCGCAGAAAGGACCCGAGGCGCCGTTCGCGAACACCAACACCGTCCCAACAACCGGAGTTTGGGAGGCGGCGATGTTCGTGCGCCTGGTAATGGGCCGCACGCCGCCAAATCCAAAGACGGAGCCAGGCCCTCCGGCGGTGGCACGGGGCCTTCCAAGATCGCTGCTACCCCGCCCGAAGGCTACGCGAGGGCTTCCAAGACTCCCACGCCGGCGCCGACGGCCCGCTCCTCTCAAGCGGCGCGCGACGAACGGCGTAACCACGCCGAAGACCCCGGGCGCCGCCGCGGGAAGAGCCCCGAGCGCCACTCCCGGGATGTAGAAGACCTGCCCCCTCGCCGAGGCGCTGGTGAAGATGGCATGCGATCGCGGGGTCATGATAGAGCTCCTTCTGACATGGTCAGAAGTCAAAGCGCGTCGCGATCCGTGCAGGTTTCGCTGCCACCAACGCCAGCAGAAGCCCTGGCGCGCGCGTAGTTGCTCCTCGATTTTCCTCCCACTATGGGGAAACTCAACGAATGGAGAGCCACTATCCTAAGCCTTGTTGTGGTGGCCAACAAAGACGAACCAAGTCCGGTGGAGCCCCCGGGTCGACGCTCCGACGGAGTCCCATGCACCAGTGGCAGGAAAGCCGGCGGCGCCGCGACCACGGTGCACTCGCCTCCTCCTCGCCCGGTACCGCGGACGCCAGCCCGTCGCGACGTTACGGGCGACGGAATCTCCATAGCGTCGTCCGACCCACGGACCCACTATGACTAGTGCCAAGTTCTTCGGGAACGAGAACATGAAGACTCTATTTCCTCCTGGTCGGGTTTGTGCCATGAGTTCGTGGGCGCCTTTACTGGAGGCCACCAAGCCCATGGCCAAGCAAGCGACCTGCATGTCATTCCCCAGAAGGGAGGCGAGAGTCTCCGCAAGTATATATAGAGGTTAAGCCGGATACAGTACAATATCCCTGATGTTCACCCTGCCGCCATCATCAGCGCGTTCCATCAGAACGTGCGTGACCGCAAGATGCGCGAAGAGCTGGCAATGAACAAGGTGAAAGATGTAGCAGAACACTATGTTCTTGCTGACAGATGTACCCGAGCTGAAGAGGGAAGGAAGTACCCCGGCGAAGATGCCAGCGTGGAAACTGACTCCTCAGATGAGGATACTGCCGCCCCGGCGAAGAAGGGCCGGCGCCGCAATAGGAAGCGCAAAGGTAAAGTCGTGCTTGCCGTCGAGGGATTTGATGACACCGGCTCCACCAAGAAAACCAAGGCAGATGACCCCGACAAGGAAGTTGCCAGATGTGTCGCCTACCGGGCCTTGGCGGCGGCCGAGAATCCAGGAAACTCCGACAAGCGATACTGCAAGATCCATCGCACCAAAGGCCATGCTCTCCAAGACTGTCGACAGGTTGAGCTCCTCGCTGAGAAGCAGATGGTTGAGTATGAGAGGTGGGACAAGGAGAAGGGCCAAGATGGTGTTGAGGGGTCCGGCAAGAAGCGTGACGGCCAGGCGGGCCGTCGCGGCAAGGATAAACAACAGGAGAGGCCCGCCCGGGGCCGTGACAGAAAGCCAGAGGACGACGATCACGAAGAGGACGACGAATCCGGCGACCAAGAGTTTCAGAAAGCTACAGAGGCCATGTGCGTCGACGGCGGTGCCTCGTTGCATACTTCTCACCGCCGACTTAAACAGTGGGCGCGAGAGATTACAGCGGCAGAGCCGTCGTTTGATGCCTAAAGGCCGCTGAAGTGGTCCAGCACACCTATCATTTTTGACGCTGAGGATCACCCTGATCGCACTACTACGGTCGGGTGCTTGCCATTGTTGGTTTCACCAACAATACGCAACCTCAAGGTGACAAAGATGCTAGTCGATGGCGGGGCCGGTCTGAACTTGATCTCGCCTGCCGTGATCGAGAAACTACAGATTCCCGATGGAGACCTCGAAGAGACGGGCACGTTTCAGGGGGTCAACCCGGGAAGAAGCCAACCCAAGGGAAAGGTCACGCTGCCCATGACTTTTGGAAGCGACCTGAACTACATGACGGAGAGGGTCGTGTTTGATGTTGCCAAGATCCCCTTGCCCTACAACGGGATCCTTGGCCGCCCAGCGCTGGCCAAGTTCATGGCGGCTTCGCACTACGCCTACAACACCCTGAAGATGCCAGGACCTATGACGATCATCACCATCCCCTCCGATAAGAAAGATGCGCTGATTTGCGCTGACCAACAATACCAGCAAGCAGTTGCAGCAGCTGTCGCCACCAGGGCACTTGCTCCTGCCGCTGGGACCCCGGGAGGGAAGAAGAAGAAGACCGGTGAGACCTCGGACACCCACTCCGGCAAGCGCACCTCTTCGGGGTGTAGCGCTGCCGTCGAGGACGTGCGAGAGAGCTCCACTAGTGGAAACAAGAAGCCCAGGGCCATACCGCCGGGAACCAAGAAGGTTTCTGTCAATGAGGACGACACAGGAGGAGCTTTCACCATAAGCTCCACCCTTGACGACAAATAGGAAGACGCGCTCGTCACCTTCCTGCGGGCGAATGTCGATGTGTTTGCATGGCAAGCTTCCGACATCCCCGGTGCTCCCAAGGAGGTGATTGAGCACCACCTTGCTGTCTGTCCTCTTGCGCGGCCCGTCAAGCAGAAGGTCAGAAAGCAAGCTTTGGAATGACAAGAGTTCATCACAGAAGAGATCCGGAAACTGGAAGCAACGGGTTTGGTAAGAGGAGTGCTCCATCCAACGTGGTTGGCCAATCCGGTCATAGTGCGCAAGGCAAATGGGAAGTGGAGACTGTGTATTGATTACACAGATATCAATAAGGCTTGTCCTAAAGACCCCTTCCCGTTGTCGCGCATCGACCAGATTGTTGACTCCATGGCTGGGTGTGATCTGTTGTCATTCCTCGACACCTACTCCGACTACCACCAGATCTTCATGACAAGAGAAGACGAAGAGAAAACAACATTCATCACCCCATGTGGTACGTATTGTTTCATGCGGATGCCTTTCGGGTTGAAGAGTGCTGGTTCGAAGTTTGCAAGGGCGGTCCAGATTGGTTTTGAACCCCAACTCCATAGAAATATGGAAGCTTATATCGATGACATAGTGGTCAAAACCAAGGACAGGGCAACCATCATACCAGATTTGCAAGAAACATTTGCAAACCTGCGCAAGATCAATCTCAAGCTGAACCCTGAGAAGTGCGTCTTTGGCGTCCCGTCCGGCAAGCTTCTCGGGTTCTTTGTGTCACAGCGTGGGATAGAGGCCAATCCGGACAACATCAAAGCTATAGAGCAGATTGAAGCACCCAAGCGAATCAAGGATGTGTGTCGGCTTGCTGGTTGCGTCGCCGCCATGGGCAGGTGTAACGCCCTCGATGCGGCTGTATCTCCCACGTGTCGAAGCACGACTTAGAGGCATAACCGCATTGAAAGCAATGTCGCAAGTGATATAATCTTCACACAACCCATGTAATACATAAGGGAAAGAGATACATAGTTGGCTTACAATCGCCACTTCACACAATACATGAATAAAGCATTACATCATCCATATTACACTCAAGGTCCGACTACGGAACCAAAATGAAAGAAGACTACCCCAAATGCTACACAGATCCCCGATCGACCCCAACTGGGCTCCACTACTGATCAACTAGAACGAAACAACACAAAGGACAAGATCTTCATCGAGCTCCTCCTTGAGCTCGGGTGCGCCACCTGCACGGTTTCATCGGCACCTGCAAACTGGTTTTGGAAGTATCTGTGAGTCACGGGGACTCAGCAATCTCACACCCGCGAGATCAAGACTATTTAAGCTTATAGGTAGGACAGGGTAGTGAGGTGGAGCTGCAGCAAGCGACTAGCATATCTAGTGTCTAACATATGCAAATGAGAGCGAGAAGAGAAGGCAAAAGCACGGTCGAACAACTATGATCAAGAAGTGATCCTGAAACTACTTACGTCAAACATAACTCCAACACCGTGTTCACTTCCCGGACTCCGCCGAGAAGAGACCATCACGGTTACACACACATGTATTTTAATTAAGATCAACTTCGGGTTTTCTACAACCGGACATTAACAAATTCCCATCTGCCACATAACCGCAGGCACGGCTTTCGAAAGTTCAAACCCTGCAGGGGTGTCCCAACTTAGCCCATTATAAGCTCTCGCGATCAACGAAGGATATTCCTTCTCCCCGGGAAGACCCGATCAGTCTCGGAATCCCGGCTACAAGACATTTCGACAGTAATAAAACAAGACCAGTAAAGCCGCCCGGATGTGTCGACAAATCCCGATAGGAGCTGCACATATCTCGTTCTCAGGGCACACCGGATGAGCCAGACGTCGGGTTGGCATAGACCCTGATTGCCCAGGGGGCGCCGGACATCGCTCGGTTTGGACCAGCACTCGAAGGAGAACTGGCCCGGGGGGGCTAAAATAAAGATGACCCTCGGGCTCCGGAAACCCAAGGGAAATAAAAGGGCATATGTGAGGCAAATGGTAAAACCAATGTTGGGCCTTGCTGGAGGAGTCTTACTCAAAGCGAACTGTCAAGGGGGTCCCATAAATCACCCGACCGCGTTAGGGACGCAAAATCCGGGAACATAATACCGATATGACGGAAACTAGGGCGGCAAGAGTGGAACAAAACACCAGGCATAAGGCCGAGCCTTCCACCCTTTACCGAGTATATAGATGCATTATTAATATAAGAGATATTGTGATATCCCAACAAGTAAACATGTTCCAACAAGGAACAACATCTTCATGTTCCAACAAGGAACAAACTTCATCTTCACCTGCAACTAACAATGCTATAAGAGGGGATGAGCAAAGCGGTAACATAGCCAAACAACGGTTTGCTAGGACAAGGTGGGTTAGAGGCTTGGTTTGACAATATGGGAGGCATGATAAGCAAGTGGTAGGTATCGCAGCATAGGCATAGCAAAAGAGCGAGCAACTAGCAAGCAAAGATAGAAGTGATTTCGAGGGTATGGTCATCTTGCCTGAAATCCCGGAAGGAAGAAGAACGAGTCCATGAAGGAGACAAACGGACGTAGTCGAGCGAATCCTCACAACTCCGGAATGAAACCGAAGCTAACGAGAGAAGCAACCCGAAAACAAACAAACAACATAGTAAACAACCATCACATAAACATGGCATGGTGCACAATCGAGTATGATGCATGTCCGGTTTAAATATGCATGGCATGGCAAAGTGCACAAACAATACTACCAATTAAGCGGAGCTCAATATGCAACGAGTTGCATATTGACGAAACACCACATGACTTATTTAGTTCTCTCTCAGTTATGTATCAACAATATTAAATGTTGTTAAACATGGCAAGAGGTGAAGCATATGCAAACTAACTATTTAGGCAAGTTTAAATGAGGCCGGAACAACAAACAACAAGTCCGGAAAAATCCTCATATCCATATTTTAGATTTGGTACTGTTCTGCCCTAAACACAATTTTAATGGTGTTAAACAGCAAAATAAAGTGCACCATGTTAATCTATGCATTTTCCTACCCCATTTACATATATAATTTATTTAAATCGGAGCTACGGTTATTTAGTTATGAAATAAATCATTTTAACATGGCATTTATGCAAATTTAAACAAACAACATTTTAAACATTTTAATTGTTGTTATCATGATGCGGATGACATGTGCAAGTTTTAAGCAATTTTATGAAAATGTTGACAAGAGCATGTTATGAAGCATTTGTCACCGTGGTGGAAGAAAAGGGTGCCACGGCAACGAATCCGAAAATGATGCCACGGCAACATATTGGTTCCGGTAACTCATGGAGATACCGGTGCAAAAGGAAGCGTGTCGTGAGCGTGTCATGCAAGATGGTGGGGTGATCCCGGCAACCGGGCTCCCACGAGTTAGTGTCATGGCAAACTAGGAGAAACGTGCAATGACAACTCGAACACAATGCAACCACGCGCATCTCATACAACACATGCATTCGTTCACGGGCGTCGTCTCGGGGTTATACCTTTGAAGCATGCATTTTTGAAACGGATCAAGTTCGTAAAGGAAGTAGACGTTCTCGCGACGGTAGTTGTACACGCAGTATTGCGACGATAGTGGTACAAGGTCGTCGTAGGAAGTAGTCGTACTCACAAACTTCAGCGACGGTAGTCGTACACGTATCGACGAGGTACTTGACATTTCGGTCTGTAGTCGTTTGAGCGTCCGTATGGTCTTGCCGGTGGGGTACTTGGCGCTTGCGGTCCAACTCCGAGGTCATAGCCGTGTAGTCGAACTTGACGAAAACAGGTCTCGCTGGGGACTTGGCGCATCCATCAGGAACTTGGTGGTACTTGGCAAATTCCACGCTTGGTGACCATTGGACTTGGCGTCAACAGCCACAGGGGCGCGATGCTGGGACTTGGCGCGATGCAGGAGGCTGGCTCCGAGTGGGACTTGCAGCGGCAGCGGCGGGAACTTGGCACGGCAGTCTCGCGAGGCATGTGGAGGCTCGAGCCGATAGCGTCGAGGAGGAAGACCGGCGACGCAGCTGCGGGCACCGGGAGGCGTGGTTCCGACGTGCAGGGCCGGAGACGAGGTGCAGAAGGGCGGCGAGGGGCTCGGCGACGGGGACGCCTGAAACTGCTGGTGGTGGCGCTCGAGACGAACTGGAGGGGCGCCGTCCTCGTCAGGAACCGATGAAGATGACGGCAACAAGGACGGCGCCGAGGCAGTGAAGGCGAGCGGATCTGGGCGTCGGGGCCCATCTCCGGCGATGTTGGTGGCAGTTGGTTCTCCTGCGGCACTGGAGCGGCGAGGCGGCACGAGGGGATGGGAAACGGCGGCCAGGAACAGACGGGGACAGGCGGATCCGGCCACGGGGGCGCCGGATCTGACCGGAGGCGGGACGGAGGCGACCGGGAGGTAGTCGAGGCGCTGGTCGCAGAGGTCGGGGCGGTACTGCGGTGGCGATCAAGCAGAGGAGGCAGTGCCATGGAGGTGCACGGCTGGCCAGGGGGTGCGGGCAGAAGGGAGCTCCTCTCCCTGGCTCGATGCGTACGTGTGTGTGAGTGGCGACGTAGGGAGGGACGAGAGGGAGAGATGGGGATCGGGCGAGGCGAGGCTAGGGTTCGGTCGGCAGGGCCGGATGGGCCTGCGCGGGAGGTTGGGTCTAAATGGGCTGGTGCGGGAGGTTGGGAGGCCCAGGCTGCTGGGCTCCTCCTCTCTCTCTCTAATAAAGAAAAGAAAAAAAACAGAGATTAAGAAATAAAAGAAAGAGGGGTTAGAGGAAGAAGTTGGACACGCAGACAATTTTTCCGGGCTCACAAAAATATGCTCGTTCCAAGAAAAAAATGGAGTCGCAAGATTGCAGGAATAAAATTCAAACTCATTTGAATTTAATTCAAAATGGGTTTGAACTAGGACTAGGTTTGATGTAGCCAAAATGTTGAGAATTTTGGTAGAGCTCGGGAAAAAGGATGAAAGAATAAAAGACAAGGTTAGAGGTCGGGAGTTATGATAACAAAGGCATTGGGATTATTTTGCAAGTGGGTTATGGTTAATTCCAAATAAATGGAATAATTTTTATTATAGCTCCCTAATAATATTGAGAGGCTTTAATATGTTATAAAGAGAAATCACGAGTGAATTCCCTCGATTTAAATGGATCAAAGACCCATGCAATTTGTTTGAGTTTTAGATGATTTGAGAAATTGATGGCATGATGACATGATGCAATGCAAAAATAAAAGGGCAGGCACAAATGAAACACACAGCGAAACCCGGAATATATGGAAGTCTTCTCGAGCATCGGCCTCGGGGCGTTACAACACTCCACCACTACGAGAGGATCTCGTCCCGAGATATAGGATGGCACCGGAGAGAAACGGAAGAGGAAGAGAAGAGGTAACACTAAGTTGCTTCTTTGCCAAACGAGTGAAACCAAAGAACCTTGAGAGGTTGAACAAAATGAAAGAACGAAAACAACGAAGATGAACAAAGTTGAAAACACTCCGTTAGAAAAGAGGAACATGGGATATGACGAGAACCCAGCGGTTTAGTGATAAGATAGATATTGAAACCACTCCGGTTAAACTAGATATAGAAGGAATAAGATTGATATAATTTGGGCAGCACTCCGACTGAAAATGGAAGGAATTAGACTCATGAACTTGGCAAGATGAGAGGATACTTGATGAGATCAACAACACTCTGCCTCCGAAACTATTGGAAGAATGGCACAATGGGTAAGAAAGATTTCATACGGCACTCCGGTTGAGAAGGGGGGCAAAACTTGCTAAGATGATAGAACTTGAATGGAGGACACGACACTCCGGTTAAATGGATAAGCATGAAAAGAACACGATCCTGACAAAACAAGAAGATGGGTTGAAGAGAACAACATCACAATGCCTCCGAAAGAAAAAATAGAAGATAGATCATTGGAATAAAGGAATGGAGAAGAAAATGACAACTCTCACAAATAAAATTGAAAGAGAAAGCTTACGAAGAAAAGGTTGAACGGAGTTGTTGGATTATCAACAACGAAAGCTTAAACTTGATGTGGACTTATGGAAGACATCCCAAAATTATGAGGTGACAACCTGCCACTCACGGAAGAGATTGGGTTGATAAAAACAAGGAGACTAGAAACTATTTCACCGGGAGGATAAAAGAAGAACTTGGGTCATTTATAAGCACCTTAAATAGCAACAATCCTTAGGAAATGCTTTAGGTGAAATATGACACAAGATAACTCCAACGAAGAGGTCGATGGGTTTAAATACCTCATTCTTTACAACATGTGAATCATGAAGCACGAGGAGAAATTGCCACGGATGACATAACACCATCTCAAAAGACAAGATAGAAAGAATTGCACCATGGAATGGAAGATGAAGAATGATTGAACTCCTCAAAACAAGACATGTGTTGAGCACCATGTTTATTTTAGAGTATAGCTTGGCGGATCGTAACTTCGAGAAAATCTTGAATAACTAATGAAGAATGAAAAGAATCCTTGACGAACCACCATGAAGAAACTTCATGAAGAGCTCCGGTAATAAAAGGATGATCAAATGAAATGAAGGATGAAAAGAATAAGGTTGAAGCCTTGCAGTGATAAGATGAAGCTTTGAAATGATAAAACCGAGAAAACTTGGAACTCCGGAAAAAAATGAACAAATGAAATCGAGAATTTTTATAATCTCCGGAATAAGGAATTAATCACTTGGATGAAACAAGAATAAGATTTATTGTATGTTTATCCCTCATCAAATTAAATTGATGACAAGCAACGGATTTGGCATACTACTTATTCTCGTAGAAAGGATTAAGATAGATATGGTGCAAACTTGAGAAAAGTCTTCAACGAACCACTGGTAGGATTTGGAAAGAATGAATGAATTGGTATGATAACAACGGAAGAGGAATGTTGAACGAAACACCGTAAAAATTCAAAATGAACGAAGAAAAGATAAGGAAACACCGGGAAGAATTAGCAAATGAACGAAGATGCTTGCTAGGATTTTGATACATGAGAACGAAGAGATCATGAACTGATTAGAGAATATTGAAAGATGCACCGATAAGATTTGGAGAACGAGAGCTGAAAGCTTGAATGAATAATTCTGAGATGATGGGCTCCGGAGAATCAAACTGAAAAGACTCCTAAAATGCTTCGGATGGGTGAAAAGAATTCTCACAATCAAAAATAATTATGAGAGGATGGCATCAAGCTAGAACCATGAATCTTGAAGAGAATGAGGCAAGATTTAAGAGAAACTCTTCTTCGGTCTTCCAATGTGGAGAATGATGACGAAAAACACCACCATGAAATTGTTGAGGCACTCCGGAATGAAAATTGGAAAGGTTGAACCAACGATGAAAAGAATTTGAAAGATCTTGGAGAAAGACATAACTGATGAAAATTCATTCTTACGTCAAACTTTGAAAAGAATTTTAGAAGCTCCGGGAAAATTAGAAGAGTCAGGTAAGATCCTGGGAAAAGACCTGTGGGTTAGGGCCCACTCAAAAGAAATACCGTTGAAAGAATTGCTTAGGAAGAGAGATTACACCAGTTGAATTACATGGCTTTAATGAGATAGCATCCTCAAAAGAACTTGAGTGAATTGAGAATGGAAACTTGAATCTTCTGAGATATCTTCAATACTCCAGAACAAATGAATAGCGATAGGTGAAAGATTAAGAGGTGCACCGGTATGAGAAAGCATTTGAAACGAGGAAAAGGATATGATCAACAAAGCTTGAATTGAATCCACCGGAGAAAATATGAGGATGAAGAATGATGAATTTGAAACTGTTGAGCATCTTCATGGGAAATCACCGGATAAGAACATTCAAAGAAAAGAATGAAGAGACTTCCCACAAATAAAAGGATACATGATTAAGAAATCTGAGTCCTTGAAGAAAAAGGGTGGGAGGGCGGGAAAACAAAGGCAACTTGGGGACGGGTGAAACGGATACCGTTACGAAAAACTTAGAATTTATCTTGCGGTTGTTAAAATGATCGGATCCACTTAAAGAGAAGCACGCCGGTTGAAAAGGATTGGCATGACAATCTCAATTATCATGAAGGATTAGCACTCCCATAGAAATATGAGAACACCACTTGGAAAAGGTATGGAATCCGCATTTGACTTTGAAGCAACTCGAATACCACAACTTAAAACAAAACAAAGGATTTGGCTTGCAGAATAAGCCGGAACAAACATATGATAGATCCCATATCGTATCATGTGTCTGTTGGAAAGATATCCTACGAGATACTTGAATTCCCACTTATAAACTCCCGAAACTTTCTGGTTATGCAATCAGGTGTTGGGGATACAGGGGACACAAAATATATCACCCAAACTAACAATACCTAGATCCAGCTATATCCATCCTTCAACACATAACCAAGAAAGTTTCGGAAATCGTTTACCTCAACCTTCGAAAAGCATCCGTTATACGAGTTATGGCAATACTCCCGCACTCACCTTAGTACTGGGCTATCAGGGTTATCTCACCAACAACTGTACAAAAGAGATTTTCGATGTCGGCGTACTAAACTCAGGTATTCCAGAACTGCAACGATAAAATTATGACGACAACACCTCAGAGCTCAACTCCCCGGGACACTTCCACTAAACCCCTGCTGACAGGAGGCACCAAGACAATGTTGTCATCACAAAACCATCGGAACGATTCTAAGATACCTGCGTGATCCTAAATTTTTTTTTGTGAAATTTGAGAAGAGAAGAGTCAAGACTCTACGTCAGGATGCCTTACCAGAGCGATGATGAGACTGGGAAGTAAAAAGAATTCCTAAACTCTCCGATACATAATTCCTAAATGACTCAAAACATTTTTCTAGACACAACTCGGCCGCTAAAAACGATCAATCAGTGGGGGCTCCTAAGGTCGGGGATGGCTCTGATACCAACTTGTAACGCCCTCGATGCGGCTATATCTCCCACGTGTCGAAGCATGACTTAGAGGCATAACCGCATTGAAAGCAATGTCGCAAGTGATGTAATCTTCACACAACCCATGTAATACATAAGGGAAAGAGATACATAGTTGGCTTACAATCGCCACTTCACACAATACATGAATAAAGCATTACATCATCCATATTACACTCAAGGTCCGACTACGGAACCAAAATGAAAGAAGACTACCCCAAATGCTACACAGATCCCCGATCGACCCCAACTGGGCTCCACTACTGATCAACTAGAACGAAACAACACAAAGGACAAGATCTTCATCGAGCTCCTCCTTGAGCTTGGGTGCGCCACCTGCACGGTTTCATCGGCACCTGCAAACTGGTTTTGGAAGTATCTGTGAGTCACGGGGACTCAGCAATCTCACACCCGCGAGATCAAGACTATTTAAGCTTATAGGTAGGACAGGGTAGTGAGGTGGAGCTGCAGCAAGCGACTAGCATATCTGGTGTCTAACATACGCAAATGAGAGCGAGAAGAGAAGGCAAAAGCATGGTCGAACAACTATGATCAAGAAGTGATCCTGAAACTACTTACGTCAAACATAACTCCAACACCGTGTTCACTTCCCGGACTCCGCCGAGCAGAGACCATCACGGTTACACACGCGGTTGATGTATTTTAATTAAGATCAACTTCGGGTTTTCTACAACCGGACATTAACAAATTCCCATCTGACACATAACCGCGGGCACGGCTTTCGAAAGTTCAAACCCTGCAGGGGTGTCCCAACTTAGCCCATTATAAGCTCTCGCGATCAACGAAGGATATTCCTTCTCCCCGGGAAGACCCGATTAGTCTCTGAATCCCGGCTACAAGACATTTCGACAGTAATAAAACAAGACCAGCAAAGCCGCCCGGATGTGCCGACAAATCCCGATAGGAGCTGCACATATCTCGTTCTCAAGGCACACCGGATGAGCCAGACGTCGGGTTGGCATAGACCCACATTGCCCAGGGGGCGCCGGGCATCGCTCGGTTTGGACCAGCACTCGAAGGAGAACTGGCCCGGGGGGCTAAAATAAAGATGACCCTTGGGCTTCAGAAACCCAAGGGAAATAAAAGGGCATAGGTGAGGCAAATGGTAAAACCAATGTTGGGCCTTGCTGGAGGAGTCTTACTCAAAGCGAACTGTCAAGGGGGTCCCATAAATCACCCGACCGCGTTAGGGACGCAAAATCCGGGAACATAATACCGATATGACGGAAACTAGGGCGGCAAGAGTGGAACAAAACACCAGGCATAAGGCTGAGCCTTCCACCCTTTACCGAGTATATAGATGCATTATTAATATAAGAGATATTGTGATATCCCAACAAGTAAACATTTTCCAACAAGGAACAACATCTTCATGTTCCAACAAGGAACAAACTTCATCTTCACCTGCAACTAACAACGCTATAAGAGGGGCTGAGCAAAGCGGTAACATAGCCAAACAACGGTTTGCTAGGACAAGGTGGGTTAGAGGCTTGGTTTGACAATATGGGAGGCATGATAAGCAAGTGGTACGTATCGCAGCATAGGCATAGCAAAAGAGCGAGCAACTAGCAAGCAAAGATAGAAGTGATTTCGAGGGTATGGTCATCTTGCCTGAAATCCCGCAAGGAAGAAGAACGATTCCATGAAGGAGACAAACAGACGTAGTCGAGCGAATCCTCACAACTCCGGAACGAAACCGAAGCTAACGAGAGAAGCAACCCGGAAACAAACAAACAACATAGTAAACAACCATCACATAAACATGGCATGATGCACAATCGAGTATGATGCATGTCCGGTTTAAATATGCATGGCATGGCAAAGTGCACAAACAATACTACCAATTAAGCGGAGCTCAATATGCAACGAGTTGCATATTGACGAAACACCACATGACTTATTTAGTTCTCTCTCAGTTATGTATCAACAATATTAAATGTTGTTAAACATGGCAAGAGGTGAAGCATATGCAAACTAACTATTTAGGCAAGTTTAAATGAGGCCGGAACAACAAACAACAAGTACGGAAAAATCCTCATATCCATATTTTAGATTTGGTACTGTTCTGCCCTAAACACAATTTTAATGGTGTTAAACAGCAAAATAAAGTGCACCATGTTAATCTATGCATTTTCCTACCCCATTTACATATATAATTTATTTAAATCGGAGCTACGGTTATTTAGTTATGAAATAAATCATTTTAACATGGCATTTATGCAAATTTAAACAAACAACATTTTAAACAAGAAAAGAAAAAAATGGAGTGGTGCGGGAGGTTGGGAGGCCCAGGCTGCTGGGCTCCTCCTCTCTCTCTCTAATAAAGAAAAGAAAAAAATCAGAGATTAAGAAAGAAAAGAAAGAGGGGTTAGAGGAAGAAGTTGGACACGCAGACAATTTTTCCGGGCTCACAAAAATATGCTCGTTCCAAGAAAAAAAATGGAGTGGCAAGATTGGAGGAATAAAATTCAAACTCATTTGAATTTAATTCAAAATGGGTTTGAACTAGGACTAGGTTTGATGTAGCCAAAAATGTTGAGAATTTTGGTAGAGCTCGGGAAAAAGGATGAAAGAATAAAAGACAAGGTTAGAGGTCGGGAGTTATGATAACAAAGGCATTGGGATTATTTTGCAAGTGGGTTATGGTTAATTCCAAATAAATGGAATAATTTTTATTATAGCTCCCTAATAATATTGAGAGGCTTTAATATGTTATAAAGAGAAATCACGAGTGAATTCCCTCGATTTAAATGGATCAAAGACCCATGCAATTTGTTTGAGTTTTAGATGATTTGAGAAATTGATGGCATGATGACATGATGCAATGCAAAAATAAAAGGGCAGGCACAAATGAAACACACAGCGAAACCCAGAATATATGGAAGTCTTCTCGAGCATCGGCCTCGGGGCGTTACAGCAGGTTCATTTCCAAGTCTGCCGAGCGCACCCTCCCCTTTTTCAAGATCCTAAAAAAGGCAGGCCCAATGGAGTGGACGCCAAAAGCCGAAGCAGCATTGCAAGATTTGAAGAAGTACCTCTCCTCCGCGCCAATACTAGTTGCACCTAGGCCACAGGAGCCGTTGCTGCTATACCTGGCGGCAACGAACCAGGTGGTCAGCGCCGCACTAGTGGCGCAGAGAGAGGTTGACGACGAGGTAATGGCAGCAACAGAGCCCGACACCACCAATGCAGAGACGACGCAGCCGGTTGAAGTGCCACCGAGGAAGAAAATGATGCAGCACCCGGTCTACTTTGTTAGTTCCCTCCTGCAGGGGGCTAGATCAAGGTACTCCGGCGTGCAGAAACTACTCTTCGGCCTTCTTATGGCCTCGAGGAAGCTGCGTCACTACTTCCAGGCACACGAGATCACTGTCGTCACTCGCCTCCCTCTGCAACGGATATTGCACAATCCAGATGCAACGGGAAGAATTGTGGAATGGGCACTGGAGCTGTTCAGCTTTGGCCTCAAGTTTGAAAGTACTTCAACGATTCAGAGCCGAGTCCTGGCGGAGTTCATTGCAGAATGGACCGCAACGCCTGGCGAAGAAGCCCAAGAGACTCCTCTCCTCGGCAAGGAAGCAAGTTTCGATTGGATCATGTACTTTGATGGAGCTTTCTCCTTACAAGGCGCCGGGGCTGGCGTACTGCTTGTCACGCCCACCGGAGAGCACCTCAAGTACGTGATCCATATGCACTTCCCCAGGGAGGCGTCAACCAACAATACGGCTGAGTACGAAGGGATGCTTGCCGGTCTTAGGATCGCAGCGGACCTCGAAATCAAGAAACTCATCGTCAGGGGCGACTCGCAGCTTGTCGTCAAGCAAGTCAACAAAGATTACCAGAGCCCGTTGATGAAGGCCTACGTTGATGAAGTGAGAAAGCTGGAAGAGCGTTTTGATGGTATACAGGCTGAATACGTTCCCCGAGCGGAGAACGACATCGCCGACTACCTGTCAAAACGCGCTGCCCTCAAGCTACCTGTGGAATCAGGTACCTTTGTGATTTAGCTAACTCAGCCATCCGTTGATCCATCAATAGAGCAGAACAAGAGGAAGAAATCAAGGCCCGGCAAGTACTTTCCCGCCGAGCTCCCCGGAGCCGCCAGCAAGGATGTTGCCGGGGACACTGATTCCGCCACGGGACGGCTAGCTCCGGCGGAGCGTCAAGATGGGCCTGCGCGGGAGGTTGGGTCTAAATGGGCTGGTGCGGGAGGTTGGGAGGCCCAGGCTGCTGGGCTCCTCCTCTCTCTCTCTAATAAAGAAAAGAAAAAAATCAGAGATTAAGAAAGAAAAGAAAGAGGGGTTAGAGGAAGAAGTTGGACACGCAGACAATTTTTCCGGGCTCACAAAAATATGCTCGTTCCAAGAAAAAAAATGGAGTGGCAAGATTGGAGGAATAAAATTCAAACTCATTTGAATTTAATTCAAAATGGGTTTGAACTAGGACTAGGTTTGATGTAGCCAAAAATGTTGAGAATTTTGGTAGAGCTCGGGAAAAAGGATGAAAGAATAAAAGACAAGGTTAGAGGTCGGGAGTTATGATAACAAAGGCATTGGGATTATTTTGCAAGTGGGTTATGGTTAATTCCAAATAAATGGAATAATTTTTATTATAGCTCCCTAATAATATTGAGAGGCTTTAATATGTTATAAAGAGAAATCACGAGTGAATTCCCTCGATTTAAATGGATCAAAGACCCATGCAATTTGTTTGAGTTTTAGATGATTTGAGAAATTGATGGCATGATGACATGATGCAATGCAAAAATAAAAGGGCAGGCACAAATGAAACACACAGCGAAACCCAGAATATATGGAAGTCTTCTCGAGCATCGGCCTCGGGGCGTTACAGCAGGTTCATTTCCAAGTCTGCCGAGCGCACCCTCCCCTTTTTCAAGATCCTAAAAAAGGCAGGCCCAATGGAGTGGACGCCAAAAGCCGAAGCAGCATTGCAAGATTTGAAGAAGTACCTCTCCTCCGCGCCAATACTAGTTGCACCTAGGCCACAGGAGCCGTTGCTGCTATACCTGGCGGCAACGAACCAGGTGGTCAGCGCCGCACTAGTGGCGCAGAGAGAGGTTGACGACGAGGTAATGGCAGCAACAGAGCCCGACACCACCAATGCAGAGACGACGCAGCCGGTTGAAGTGCCACCGAGGAAGAAAATGATGCAGCACCCGGTCTACTTTGTTAGTTCCCTCCTGCAGGGGGCTAGATCAAGGTACTCCGGCGTGCAGAAACTACTCTTCGGCCTTCTTATGGCCTCGAGGAAGCTGCGTCACTACTTCCAGGCACACGAGATCACTGTCGTCACTCGCCTCCCTCTGCAACGGATATTGCACAATCCAGATGCAACGGGAAGAATTGTGGAATGGGCACTGGAGCTGTTCAGCTTTGGCCTCAAGTTTGAAAGTACTTCAACGATTCAGAGCCGAGTCCTGGCGGAGTTCATTGCAGAATGGACCGCAACGCCTGGCGAAGAAGCCCAAGAGACTCCTCTCCTCGGCAAGGAAGCAAGTTTCGATTGGATCATGTACTTTGATGGAGCTTTCTCCTTACAAGGCGCCGGGGCTGGCGTACTGCTTGTCACGCCCACCGGAGAGCACCTCAAGTACGTGATCCATATGCACTTCCCCAGGGAGGCGTCAACCAACAATATGGCTGAGTACGAAGGGATGCTTGCCGGTCTTAGGATCGCAGCGGACCTCGAAATCAAGAAACTCATCGTCAGGGGCGACTCGCAGCTTGTCGTCAAGCAAGTCAACAAAGATTACCAGAGCCCGTTGATGAAGGCCTACGTTGATGAAGTGAGAAAGCTGGAAGAGCGTTTTGACGGTATATAGGCTGAATACGTTCCCCGAGCGGAGAACGACATCGCCGACTACCTGTCAAAACGCGCTGCCCTCAAGCTACCTGTGGAATCAGGTACCTTTGTGATTTAGCTAACTCAGCCATCCGTTGATCCATCAATAGAGCAGAACAAGAGGAAGAAATCAAGGCCCGGCAAGTACTTTCCCGCCGAGCTCCCCGGAGCCGCCAGCAAGGATGTTGCCGGGGACACTGATTCCGCCACGGGACGGCTAGCTCCGGCGGAGCGTCAAGATCTTGCCGTCGAGACAACCGCTCCTATAGCGGAGGAAGTGCCTTTAGTCCTCGTCGTCGAGCCCCAGGCTCTAGCGTAGGCACAACATACTGTCCGATTCCTCCAAACAGGGGAACTTCCTGAGGAGCAGGAAGAAGCGGAAAAAGTAGCCCGTCGCTCTACCATGTACCAGTTCGTCGATGACGTCCTGTACAGAAAGAGACCGAACGGTGTGAAATTGAAGTGTATCCCTCGAGAGGAAGGACTGGAGCTGTTGGCGGAGATACATGGAGGCGTATGTGGATCCCACATCGGGTCCAGGGCCCTTACCGGCAAGGCATTTCGGCAAGGTTTCTTATGGCCCACCGCCCTCCAGGATGCGACGACACTAGTCACCAGATGTGAAGCGTGTCAGTTCCATTCAAAGAAGCTTCATCAGCCAGCTCAAGCCCTTTAAACCATTCCTCTCTCCCAGCCCTTCTCGGTCTGGGGGCTCAACATACTGGGCCCTTTCCCCCGCGCTATCGGGGGCTTTGAGTACTTGTACGTTGCAATCGACAAGTTCACAAAGTGGCCGGAGGTGGAGGCAGTGAGGAAGGTCACAGCTCAGTCAGCCATCAAGTTCTTCAAGGGACTAGCGTGCCGCTTTGGTGTACCCAACAGGGTCATCACTGACAACGGCACACAGTTCACAAGCCGCACCTTCATGCAATATACCCAAGACCTCGGCAGCAAAGTCTGTTTCGCTTCCGTTGCTCACCCACGAAGCAATGGTCAAGCTGAGAGGGCCAATGCTGAATTACTACGAGGCTTAAGGACCAAGACCTTTGACAGGCTGCACAAGAGTGGAAGGCGCTGGATTGATGAGTTGCCGACGGTTCTTTGGTCGATCAGGACGACGCCAAATCGAGCCACCGGCCAGACACCCTTTGCCCTAGTATACGGGGTAGAAGCAGTTCTCCCCACTGAACTCATATACGGGTCACCTCGAGTGCTCGCTTATGATGAGCTTGAGCAAGAGCAACTGTGGCAAGATGACGCAATGCTCCTTGAGGAAGATTGTCTTCGGGCAGCTGTGAGAGCAGCACGCTACCAGCAAGCCTTGCGCCGCTACCATAGCCGCAAGGTTCATGCCCGAAGCCTTGAGGAAGGCGACCTTGTCCTTCGGCGCGTTCAATCGGCCAAGAATTCCAACAAGTTGACGCCAAAGTGGGAAGGCCCTTATCGGGTAATACGAGTCACCAGGCCCGGCGCAGTCCGCCTGGAGACCGAAGATGTCGTTCCGCTGAGTAACTCCTGGAACATTGAGCATCTTCGTAAGTTTTACCCGTGAGGCACGGCTTGCCGGGCCCCCTAGCAAGCCACCTTTTGTACAAGCATTGCCGATGATGCATGTAACCCTTCGTACAAAGCCAGGCGCAGACCCTGAGCATAAATAAATGAAGCGCTGGCGCCCTAAGTTATAGCATGCATGCTAGGTCGAGTCTCGTCTTGGTTAGGGTTGATAGTGCTTAGCGGCGACTAACCCCTAGCTTAGAGGTCGAGTGTGCGTCTCTTTGCCGTTCTTTTGTCTTCTTTGGTTCGCAGGACTCACAGATATCCTTGCCGGATCACTTGAGGATGAAAAAGAGAAGAGGGACATACCAGCGTCTAGACCCCGGCAAGCCAGTATTGCCGGGGGCTGCAAGTGCAAAGATTCACCCACGGCAAACCAGAGTTGCCAGGGGCTACAGCTTTAGATAAGTTCTTCATCCCTTATCATGCATTCCCTTATGGACTGAGGTATGTGAAACCTCGTTCCTTCCTAAAACTACCGTGCTCCCCTAAACTCTAGGCCCTAGGGCTCGTTCCTGGGGCCAGGTTTGGTCGTAGTCGCGGCAGCGAAAGGATGAAACAAGGAGCCTGAACCCACCTCATCCCTGCCTCCGCCAAAAGCGTGAGAAAGGTCGAGCGACGTGGGAAGACGACAAGGCCTGCTGCCGGGCAAGGAAATGTTTATCTTAGAGATATCAAGGATTTACTCCTTGACGTGGGTTCTACCCGCAAACAAATGACCCGGCAAGCATCCCTTTTTCATTAAAAAACATTCCACTCAGGTACAGTCCATAGGGAATGAAAAACATGAATGATGGGATTACAAGTTTTAAATTCAGCCAAGGCCCGAAGGTTTACAAACTAAAAATAGATAAGGTGCCCGGAACCCCTTTCTTGTCCCTCTCCTCAGGAGGCAGGTCAAGGAGGCGAAAAGGACAAAAGGGGCGCCTAGGCGAGCTACGGGTGGCAGAAGACACCAAGAGAACATCTCGGTGGCCGTCCGAAGGCTGGATGGTGATGGCGGCACCAGAAGCAGAGCTCGAAGACGAGGCGGTAGGACGTCAGCACACGTCGAAGGCGTCAGTGCCCGCGTACTCCGAGTTGACGGCCTTGCCGCCCACCCTCTTCCTCTTCCGCAGCCTCCCAACGCTAGCCGCCCAAGGAGACGACCCCGAGAAGTTCAGGGAGCCGACGAAACGGATGATGGGGTCGCCGGTGCCGCATGGGGCGGCGCCAGACACCTAGTCAGACCCGTCATCCTGCCGCCTGCTACCCTCGTCGTCACTGCCGCTGTCCTCCTCGTCACTCCCGCCCGAGGAGGAGTCTTCGCTATCAGAAGAGCTCTCCATGCAGCACCTTGCACGGGTCCCGAAGAGCCCGAAGACCTTGACGGAGAGGAGACCGCCCTCCATCAGCTTGAAATGGAGAGTGAGCCCCTCCGTCAAGCGGTGGATATGAGCGAACGTCTTCCATCCCCGACGAAGATACATCATGTGAGGGGCTGGGAAGTCGACGCGAACCCGCGTACTGCTGATCCCACAGCCCCTCATGTGCAGCCGCAATGACTCCGGCGGATCCAGCTCCATCTCCCGCGTGAATGGAGTTGGGAGACGAAGGCGGCGGCGAGGCGGCCAGCGCAGCCTGACAAAGAACTCGCAAGGGTCATCCCCAACGTGGCCCTCCGTGGGGGGGGGGGAGGAACTACTAGCGGAGGCGAAGCCGGCGCGCCGCCCCGTCCTCCTCTTCCCCGAGCGCCTCGGCCTCGCCCCCTCTCCCTTCCCCTCGCAGCTGGCTCTGCCACCATAGGTGCAGGAGGAGGAGGGACGCGTTGTCGAGCGGCGACCCTCGCCGCCACTGTTGAAGGACCAGGATTCCCTCTCTCCATGGCAGATGGAAGGGGGGAGCAGAAGCTGAAGGAAGGAGGAGATGAAAGAATGCGGGACGCCATCCCCCCTCCCGCTCTTTATAAAGGAACGGGGTGGGGGCTCGGCCGCCCCGCTCAGCCAATCAAGACGCGGAAGGCGCAGGGAACTAGGACCGACCCGCTGCCCCAGCCCGCAGCGGCCCGGTTTCCCGCCTCCACTGTTCGCCACCCCAAGCGCATGAGAGCCACGTGGCAGGCATGCAGGACCGAGGCGACGGGTGAGGCGACCTCTCCCCACCCCGTGATCGTAGGGAGTGGACGCCTTGAAGACCACGCCTCGGCCCCGTTCAGAAAATGGGCCGCGCCTCCACGCCTCCCTCTGTTTATGGGGAAGGCGTGAACCGCCCCCTTTACTACGACGTGACGCATGCGTGCAGAGCTCAGCCCCACGCATGCCGCCCACGTCACACACGCCTCCCCGCGCACCATTTTTGGGCCTAGCCCAACGACGCGATTGCGCTTACGTGTGGCCCAGGCCCGGGGGCTCCTGTCGGTGTACAAAAAGAGGGGTACACTTTTTGTACCCCTATAACTGTGCACGGGCAGTCTGAGCCACGGGCACCACCACACTGAGCAAGGCAAGGGAGGTGAGCCAAGGTAAGACCGAAGCTCGAGAGAAGCAGAACGACGCCAAGACCAAGACCACAAAGAGCAAAGGGGACGAAGCGGAGTCCCCCGGCAAGATCCTTGCCGGGAGGCGGTTTTAGCAAACCCGGCAAGACCCTTGCCGTGGCAGCTCTCCCCACACCTACGGAGCGAGTCACCCTTGAGTCCACTGCCCCCATGGGGCAAGGATTCGAGAGACATCCCCGTGGTGGCATACAGATCTTTGTGAAGACATTCAAGATCAGATACACACTTTAGAAGATGATGATCCTCGGCGGGATCCCAGCCAAGGAGGACCACAAGGCCCCCGGCAAGATCCTTGCCGGGGATGACAGCAGGCGCCACGGCAAGACCCTTGCCGGGGCCCCGGCAAGGCCCTTTCCATGAGCACCCGTAGGGCCACCATCAGGCCCACGACAATCAGACCTCCACCGCTGTTCGCATGCAGCTGCCGACCCAACCGGCTGGGCAGGCACCTGCGTGGCGGCATGCGGATCTTAGTGGAAACCCACCACTGCGCCACCTCAGCTGCCTGCCTGCCTACATGGCACCGCGGGCACCACTGACAGGGCGCGTGTCGACGCAAGAGGGAGCGGCGACGGACGAGACAGGGCTCTCCCCGTCCCCGATAAAGCAAGGACACCTAAGCAAGATGCATTAAATGCGCCTTGACATGTAATGCGAGGAATAACCTCGCATCACTATACCCTTTCCACCTCCTGTGTGCCACTGTGGCAACCCCTTTCCCTATAAAAGGAGGCCCAAGGCGACCAGGAGGGGGATTCGGCTTTTTGGAGCTCCTCACGCCCCATTGCTAGTTCAAGAACACAGATAAACAATCCACCAAAGCAGGAGTAGGGTTTTACGCATCCTCGCGGCCCGAATCTGGATAAAGAAACCGTGTGCTATCTGTTTGATCCGCTCTTCTCACGACCTCACGCCCCGCAACCGTAGTAGGGATTCTTGTGATCCCATAGGTGTCGTTCCCACCGACAACCGCCCTACCTGTCAGCCCCGTTCATACACCGTGGGCGCCAACCGTGGGCGGTAAAACACCCTCTCCTCGCCCGAAATAGTTACCGGCAAATATTTGGGAGATGCGAGATTACCGTCCTATCCCCAACCGACGCGATGTCTAAAATTTTAAACGGGGGATAAGTTCGTAACTTTCCCCATTTCAGAGAAGCGCGTCCCAAAGTTTGAGATCCCCCTCCCCTCCATTTCCCCATTCATACACCATCGGCGGCACGACAACCTCCGCACTGCGGCCAGCCTCCTCCATCCGCCACCCCATCCTCCACCTTGCCGGAGCCGCTACCCCTACCCCGTCGTCCACTGCAAGAGATGGACGTCTCTCATCCACGGCGCTGGACCAGGATCCTTTCGTCGCCTCCTCTCGCTTCATCGGCGCCATCGTCCACCTTGCCGTTGCTGCTCCTACGACCGCCTCATCCACGGCAACAAGATATATCCCCTGACCCTGCCATCTGCCGTCTAAAGTCTTCTTCCCCGCCGCCGACAGCCATCGCACCCGCAACACCCTCAACGTATCAGCATAGGCCTACACGGCGTCGCAAGAGAGCAGGTACTCTTCCATATGTGCTTAAGTTATTGATCTCACCCAGAAAATAGATCGTAATTTGTTTACTGTACTTTTCTTGTCCGTACCAAATCGTAGTGGCTAGTTGAAAGCAAACATTGGTTGCGAAGTAGCTTTGTCCTATTTGCACCTTCAGATCCGCCATGGCACGGGCACTATACTTGTAAAGCTTATGGTTTCCCCCCTTTATATTCACTACCAGCATCGTAGGTGTTTCGTGTCATGCTAGCACTGCTCCTCAATACCTCAACCCAAAGCTTACGTGTTGAAATACGAATCTGATATGATGCTCATATCACTAAAGCAGAGAACGTTTAATTGGTCACCTAATGTTCCTATTTTCGTTTCGAAAAGCATGTGCGCCACCCACTTGTCCAGCTAGTTCCACATTCCTGATTTTTCTCTTGATGCTTAGGGTTTTCCCCTTTTATCTACTCTACTATGATCTGCGTAGGTGCTTTCTGTCGTACTAGCATTACTCCACCCTTTAAGCTAAACAACACAACACTCAGAATTTGAAAGCTTAGTTGTTCAAATATGATTGTGATATGATACTGATATTAGTTAACCGACACATTTAATTGTTTAGCTAAAGGTCCCACTTGAGTTTCCAAATGCATGTCGCGACATATAGAGAGACAACATAATTGCATTTCTTTGTCACTTGTTGACCGTACTTTCTTTTCCATACCAAATCTTAGTTGTTATTTCAAAGCAAACATCGGTTGCTAACTACCCTTTGCGTGGTTTGCAGCTTCAGATCTGCCATCCCACTGCCACGGTCAACACTGTGCTCATCATGCTTATGTTTTCCACATTTTATGATGACCACAATCAGCCTACGTGGTTCGTGTCGTAATAGCACTGCTCCACCCATCGAGCTAAACAAGCTTAGTTGTACAAATTCATATCTGATATTATTGCTGATATTAGTAAAACTGAGAGATGTTTAATTGGTTAGCTAAATGTTCCTACTTTAGTCTCGAAATGCATGTGAGCCACATATGGAGAGACCGGAAAGAATAGTATTTCTCTGTGTGCTCTGGTTCATCATGGGTGGCCAACCGACATTGTATTAAAAGACTTGTAATATCTTCAATCTGCTTGCTCTTCTGCTCTTCTTTAAGATGATACTCTTCTCTTGCGGTCGACTGGTCAGGTCGAGTTGTTCTCCCTTAGTATATTTTGAATCTGTCAGGTCAGGTCGACTTGTTCTTCTTTACTAGATGTTGAAGCTATCATCTGCAAAGTGTCATCACTTCTGGAGCTCTCATATTTTGAGTAGTAGGCCACATTATATTAATGCACACAAAAAATTATAGCATGCATGGCATCTTTTAAAAGAATTGCAGAGATAGCACAAAGGGGTTTACAGGGAGGCAGTATTGGATTAGAATCACTTCTGCATTACAAAGAAAATCTCACTTGTTTTTATGTTTTCATGCATGTCAGATATTGAACATTATCAAAATGAATATGAGAATGGGCGCACAAGAGGAATATTGCGGAACGATCCACTGGCTATCAAACTTGGCATGGTGGAGGATGGCCTATCTTGTTCACCCATCAAGGTGCTTGCTCTAACTTTGCAAAGTTGTATTGGTCGCACATATTTTGCATCTGACCTCTTGCATTACTTCTACTTTGTTACACCATCTGCTTAGTTTAAGCATCATATATGAGTATATGCCATACATATCCATTTTTTGTACCTATTCCATGTGTCGTCACACTATGTTTTTCCAGTCAGATGTTGTTCTTTCGTAATAGGTGTCCAAAAGGAAGAGGGTGAGTGCAGGTCGTCAAGGAGTACAAACTAGGTATTTGGGAAAGGTAGTGATACATGTTAAATCAGATAGATCAGCAGCCACAGAAAACACAGGCCCAACTGTACCACACTTTACCCCTACTCTAGTGGCCAAACCCCTATTAGAACTGCTCGGAGCCCAGCGTCAGGTACTGTCTATGATATCAATTCAAAATTTGAACTCCTAAATTTCTGCTTGTGCCTTACCTTCTCTCTTGTATGAATACTAATTTCAGATGAATCTCCTTGCTCAAAGGATCATACGATCTCAAAACAATAATGGGCTCAGCATTGCTCTTATTAGTACCTCTCTCCCTTTTGCCTTGTAACGCTGTACTTAATTAATTGCTATTTGATTATGTATCATCAGTCTGCACCTGAGCTTCATTATCCTCTATTTCTTCCAATATTATTTGATCTATATTTACTCTTTGCAAAATGTAGAATAATGGCAACGCTTATAAAGAATTTTCTTTGGGGAATTTATTGAATTATCCTTCCATAAACATGGAGAAGGGTTTTGTGCAGCCCGTGTTAACATGTAATGTAAGTTCATCCTTCTCAAGCCTTCATACTTTGTTCTAGTATAGATTAGGATAGGCATCATTTCCTCCACTGCTGTTGGCTTTGCTATTTACATCTGATTGGATGTTTGCAACAACTACCAATTTCAAATTGTAGTTGTAAAAACATGTTCCTTATGCAGAACAGATCCATTTATTTGCTTATATAATTATGAAACCTGTTACGTGTCTCCTTGTTTATCTTTCAGACTCGTATCTCTTACGCCAGGCAGAACTTTAGGGAAGATAGTAAGCCAAACCATTTTGAGGACAGCGAGATGACCCCAAGGTCCTGTCTTGATGAAGACAGTGAGTTGAAGCTACTCACCAGCAGGTGTGAGACAACCTCTGTGCAGTCGCTGCCTCAATCAGTTCGACTTCTTCAGCCTCAACTTAAAGCGGAAAGGCTTGCTTCAGCTCAGCTCCGACTTGAAGTCAAAGATGCAATGAAGATGTCACAGGACTGCCATGCGCACCATGATGCCTTAAATCTAGTGTTGATGCATCTATCGTTGACACAACTGAGGTCTAGTCAGCTTCTTCAGCTCTTTGGGGGGGCCCGACCTGGCCAGGCCTAGTGCCTTCTGAAGTGCTCTCAGTTTTGTATATTCTTTTGCCGGCGCGTTTATTTGCACTGGTGGCGAACTTTGATGCCCAGTGGATGTAATATGTGTGATAGCCGTGATAGCCTAGGGTAAGTTGCTTGCTTATTTATTTCCTTGTTGTCTTGTTTATTTGTTTGCTTCTAGTCATTGCAGTTCTTTTTCCGCGGTTTGCTAGTGGCTGCATTAACCTATTTTTTAAAACTAGGCCACAATAACCATGGGCTAATATTTACTATAGTGACACTGGGCCTCCTACGGGCCGTAGAAACAGTGGGCCTTCTACGGGCCATAGAAACAATGGGCCTTCTACGGGCCGTATCATCAATGGGCCTTATACGGGCAGTATGATCAATGGCCAAACATGGGCCAATAACAGGCCGCATTATGGCTGTAAACGGGCTAGAGTTGGAATCGTCCGTTCATGGGCCGACCATAACGGGCCATCGTTAATAGGCCGTATTTGATGACGCATTGAAAACGACCCAACGTATTAACGGACCACAAACGGGCCGACTATAACCACGGGCTGAATTTGGCCCACAAGCAGAAAATGACAGTAACGGGCCATGAGTAAACCAATGCTGGAAATGAGCCCAAGAATAAATGGGCTCTGAGAAGGCCGAAAGATAACATGGGCTGGAAACGGCCCAACGGAATAACGGGCCGTTAATGGGTATAAAGTGATACACTGTTCATCACGGGCCAGTTTCACCACGGGCCGTTAATGGGTGTAAAGTGATACACTGTTCATTACGGGCCAGTTTCACCACGGGCCATTAGTAGGCCAAGAGTTACATAGGGCCTCATATGGGCTGAAAGACGTCATGGGCCATACATGGGCCAGAAGTGAAAACGGGCTGGAATCATATTGGATGGCCCAGATGACGCTATTGGGCCTAATTCGGATAGGGCGTAACGGGCCTTGGGTTAGCGGGTTGTAAATGGGCTATATTCGAACACGCCGTTAATAGGCTTTCCATGGGCCGGCCCGCCAGCTTTTGACCAAGTCAAATGGGCCGGCCTTTACACAGGAATGGGCCTCTGTTGGGCCGTGCCACGTGTCAAAGTATCATAGGCGCCTATCTGACCCACTGACGAGCTGACACGTGTTTTGTCCGGCCAATAAGAATTGTACACGTGGAAATTTCCCATTGGTCGGGGCTGTTAACGGGTTATCGGATCCAAAACCCGACCCGATAGCTTGACGGTGTTCCGTTACGATGGATGCCACGTGTCGGTCACCCTTGATGAAAGCACTTCTGTGACGCGTGATTTATCGTCATGGAAGTGGACACATCCGTGATGATAATTTTGGTAATGTCATGGAACACTTCTACGACAGCACATGTATGACTATCTTGATTCTGTCATAAATTTGTCATGGATGTACATGCATGACAAAAAAAGCGACCTACTATGACAAACACGTATCATCGCGGAAGTGTATTTTTTTTGTAGTGTTTGGAATAAAAAATGTCAGATCTGAATTTATCACAAGCAAACACAACTGCTAAAAATTCTTTTTTAGTAGTAGCATAATTTCTTTCGGTATTGTCCAGAGTTTTGCTAGCATAATGGATAACATTTAATTTCTTATTGATACGTCTCCAACGTATCTATAATTTTTGATTGCTCCATGCTATATTATCTACTGTTTTGGACCATATTGGGCTTTATTTTCCACTTTTATATTACTTTTGGGACTAACCTATTAACCGGAGGCCCAGCCCAGAATTGTTGTTTTTTTCCTATTTTAGTGTTTCGAAGAAACGGAATATCAAACGGAGTCCAAACGGAGTGAAACATTCGGGAACGTGATTTTCTCACCAAACATGATCCAGGAGACTTGGACCCCACGTCAAGAAAGAAGGGAGGTGACCACGAGGGTGGGGGTGCGCCCCCTGCCTCGTGGGCCCCTGTTGCTCCACCGAAGTACTCCTTCCTCCTATATATACCTACGTACCCCCAAATGATCAGATACGGAGCCAAAAACCTAATTCCACCGCCGCAACCTTCTGTACCCACAAGATCCCATCTTGGGCCTGTTCCAGAGCTCCGCCGGAGGGGGTATCCACCATGGAGGGCTTCTACATCATCATAGCCCCTCCGATGAAGTGTGAGTAGTTCACCTCAGACCTTCGGGTCCATAGTTAGTAGCTAGGTGGCTTCTTCTCTCTTTTTGGATCTCAATACAATGTTCTCCCCCTCTCTCGTGGAGATCTATTCGATGTAATCTTCTTTTTGCGGTGTGTTTGTTGAGGCCGATGAATTGTGGCTTTATGATCAAGTCTATCTATGAACAATATTTGAATCTTCTCTGAATTCTTTTATGTATGATTGGTTATCTTTGCAAGTCTCTTCAAATTATTAGTTTGGTTTGGCCTACTATATTGGTTTTTCTTGCAATGGCAGAAGTGCTTAGCTTTGGGTTCAATCTTGCGGTGTCCTTTCCCAGTGACAGTAGGGGCAGCAAGGCACATATTGTATTGTTGCCATCGAGGATAACAAGATGGGGTTTTTATCATATTTCATGAAACTATCCCTCTACATCATGTCATCTTGCTTAAGGCGTTACTCTGTTTTTAACTTAATACTCTAGATGCATGCTGGATAGCGGTCGATGAGTGGAGTAATAGTAGTAGATGCAGGCAGGAGTCGGTCTACTTGTCTCAGACGTGATGCCTATATACATGATCATACCTAGATATTCTCATAACTATGTGCAATTCTGTCAATTGCTCAACAGTAATTTGTTCACCCACCGTAGAATACTTATGCTCTTGAGAGAAGTCACTAGTGAAATCTATGGCCCCCGGGTCTATCTTTATCATATTAATCTTCCATCACTTTATTATTTCTTTGCTTTTTTACTTTACCTTTTATTTTACCTTGCATCTCTATACCAAAAATACCAAAAATATTATCTATCAAATCTCACTCTCGTAAGTGACCGTGAAGGGATTGACAACCCCTATTCGCGTTGGTTGCGAGGAGTTATTTGCTTTGTGTAGGTACGAGGGACTCGCGCGTAGCCTCCTACTGGATTGATACCTTGGTTCTCAAAAACTGAGGGAAATACTTATGCTACTTTGCTGCATCATCCTTTCCTCTTTGGGGAAATCCAACGCAGTGCTCAAGAGGTAGCAAGAAGAATTTCTGGCGCCGTTGCCGGGGAGGTCTACGCAAAAGTCAACATACCAAGTACCCATCACAAACCCTTATCTCCCGCATTACATTATTTGCCATTTGCCTCTCGTTTTCCTCTCCCCCACTTCACCCTTGCCGTTTTATTCGCCCTTTTTCCCTTCGTCTTTTCGTTTGCCTTGATGTCTTACTTGGCTCGTTTGCTCGTTTGGTTGAAATAGTTGAGTATTTATTCCTAAACAGAGAAGCTAATATCTATGGATCCTAATCCTCTTGCCAATCTTTTTAAGAGATCCAATTATGATGAACCAATCCCTAGTGATTTGGATGCACTAGATTATCTTTATAAGGTTTTGCTTGAAATCCGTGAATCTGAAAATTGTGATGAAGTGCTTTATGAAGTGATTCACGATAGATCTTTGAAACAAAAACATGATTGCAATGATTTTTTTTATAAATTTTGTTGATGTAAATTATGCTAATAATATGCAAAACCCTAAGCTTGGGGATGCTAGTTTTGCTATGTCCGCTACATGTTGCAATAATCATGATTGGGGAGATTCTTCTTACGATCTTGAAAATTATTTAAGCACCATGATGAATATAAGATTGATAATAGTGTTTGCGATAATATTGAAAGTGGGTTTGGAATAGTGTCAACTTTAGATCCCACATATTTGGATAATATTCAATCTTATGAAATTTTTGATAAAAGTGGGCTTGGAGAAATCATGACTTTAGTTAATGATAATCCCACTATTTTGGAAGAGTGTCAACTTCACATGCATGTGGATCGTGTTGAGAATATGTTATGTGATAGCTATATTGTTGAATTTTCTTATGATCCTACATGTAATTATTATGAGGAAGGAAAATATAGTTATAGAAATTTTCATGTTACTAAATTACCTCTCGTTATGTTGAGATTGCTATTGTTCCTTTCCGCTTCCTTGCATATGCTAGTTTTTGCCTGCTACGTTAATTTGTTTGCCTATAATATGCCTATGCATAGGAAATATGTTATACTTAAGTGTGTTCATCACATGTTTTATGATGCTCTCTTTATGCTTCAATTCTTCTCTTTCACGTGAGCATCATTGAAATCTTAATGCCTAGCTAAAAAGGCTTTAAAGAAAAGCGCTTGTTGGGAGACAACCCAATATTTTTCCTTGCTGCTTCATAATAAATATTTGATCTAGCCTCTGGTTAGATGTGTTTTTATGTTTTAATTAGTGTTTGTGCCAAGTTAGACCTATAGGATCTTCTTCGATGATAGTTATTTGATCTTGCTGTAATTTCCAGAAACTTTCTGTTTACGAAAACAATTGTTAAAAATCACCAGAACGTGATAAAATACTGATTCCAATTGCTGCTGATCAATAAACAAATTTTCTAGGTCTTCCTATTTTGGTAGATATTTTGGCGTTCCAGAAGTTTGCGTTAGTTACAGATTACTACAGACTGTTCTGTCTTTGACAAATTCTGTTTTTTCATGTGTAGTTTGCTTATTTTGATGAATCTATGGCTAGTAAAATAGTTTATAAACCATAGAGAAGTTGGAATACAGTAGGTTTAACACCAATATAAATAAAGAATTAGTTCATTACAGTACGGTGAAGTGGTCTTTTGTTTTCTTTCGCTAACGGAGCTCACGAGATTTCTGTTGAGTTTTGTGTTGTGAAGTTTTCAAGTTTTGGGTGAAATATTTTGATGGATTATGGAACAAGGAGTGGCAAGAGCCTAAGATTGGGGATGCCCATGGCACTCCCAAGATATTCTAAGGACACCAAAAACTCAAAGCTTGGGGATGCCCCGGAAGGCATCCCATCTTTCATCTACTTCCATCGGTAATTTTACTTGGAGCTATATTTTTATTCACCACATAATATGTGTTTTGCTTGGAGTGTCTTGTATGATTTGAGTCTTTGTTTGTTAGTTTACCACAATCATCCTTGCTATACACACCTTTTGAGAGAGCCATACATGATTTGGAATTTGATAGAATACTCTATGTGCTTCACTTATATCTTTTGAGCTATATTGTTTTGCTCTAGTGCTTCACTTATATATTTTAGAGCACGGTGGTTGATTTGTTTTATAGAAACCATTGACCTCTCATGCTTCACTTAGATTATTTTGAGAGTCTTAAATAGCATGGTAATTTGCTTAATAATTTTAATATGCTTGGTATTCAAGATTTGTAAAACTTTCTTTTGAGTGTGTTGAATACTAAGAAAAGTTTGATGATTGATAATTGTTTTGAGATATTAAGATGGTGATATTAGAGTCATGCTAGTTGAGTAGTTGTGAATTTGAGAAATACGTGTGTTAAAGTTTGTGATTCCCGTAGCATGCACGTATGGTGAACCGTTATGTGATGAAGTCGGAGCATGATTTATTTATTGATTGTCTTCCTTATGAGTGGCGGTCGGGGACGAGCGATGGTCTTTTCCTACCAATCTATCCCCCTAGGAGCATGCGCGTAATACTTTGCTTTGATAACTTGTAGATTTTTGCAATAAGTATATGATTTCTTTATGACTAATGTTGAGTCCATGGATTATACGCACTTTCCTTCCTTCCACCATTGCTAGCCTCTCTAATACCGCGCATCTTTCGCCGGTATCAAACACCCACCATATACCTTCCTCAAAACAGCCACCATACCTACCTATCATGGCATTTCCATAGCCATTCCGAGATATTGCCATGCAACTTTCCACCGTTTCGTTTATTATGACACGCTCCATCATTGTCATATTGCTAGCATGATCATGTAGTTGACATCTTATTTGTGGCAAAGCCACCTTTCAAAATTCTTCCATACATGTCACTCTTGATTCATTGCATATCCCGGTACACCGCCGGAGGCATTCATATAGAGTCATACTTCGTTCCAAGTATCGAGTTGTAATTGTTGAGTTGTAAGAAAAATAAAAGTGTGATGATCATCATTTTTAGAGCATTGTCCCAAGTGAGGAAAGGATGATGGAGACTATGATTGCCCCACAAGTCGGGATGAGACTCCGGACGAAAAAAAGGAAAAGAGTCCATAAAAAAAGAGAAAAGGCCCAAATAAACAAAGAGAGAAAAAGAGAGAAGGGACAATGTTAATATCTTTTTACCACACTTGTGCTTCAAAGTAGCGCCATGATCTTCATGATAGAGAGTCTCTCATTTTGTCACTTTCATATACTAGTGGGAATTTTTCATTATAGAACTTGGCTTGTATATTCCAATAATGGGCTTCCTCAAAATGCCCCAGGTCTTCGTGAGCAAGCGAGTTGGATGCACACCCACTTAGTTTCTTTTGTTGAGCTTTCATATACTTATAGCTCTAGTGCATCCGTTGCATGGCAATCCCTACTCACTCACATTGATATCTATTGATGGGCATCTCCATAGCCCGTTGATACGCCTAGTTGATGTGAGACTATCTTCTCCCTTTTTGTCTTCTCCACAACCACCCTTCTATTCCACATACAGTGCTATATCCATGGCTCACGCTCATGTATTGCGTGAAGATCGAAAAAGTTTTGAGAATGTCAAAAGTATGAAACAATTGCTTGGCTTGTCATCGGGGTTGTGCATGATTTAAATACTTTGTGTGGTGAAGATAGAGCATAGCCAGACTATATGATTTTGTAGGGATAACTTTCTTTGGCCATGTTGTTTTCAGAAGACATGATTGCTTTGTTAGTATGCTTGAAGTATTATTATTTTTATGTCAATATGAACTTTTGTCTTGAAGAGTTACATTGAGAAGAGTTACATTGAAATTATGCCAAGTAGCACTCCGCATCAAAAATTCTTTTTTATCATTTACCTACTCGAGGACGAGCAGGAATTAAGCTTGGGGATTCCTGATACGTCTCCAATGTATCTATAATTTTTGATTGCTCCATGCTATATTATCTACTGTTTTGGACCATATTGGACTTTATTTTCCACTTTTATATTACTTTTGGGACTAACCTATTAACCGGAGGCCCAGCCCAGAATTGTTGTTTTTTGCCTATTTCAGTGTTTCGAAGAAACGGAATATCAAACGGAGTACAAACGGAATGAAACCTTCGGGAACGTGATTTTCTCACCGAACATGATCCAGGAGACTTGGACCTCACGTCAAGAAAGAAGGGAGGTGGTCACGAGGGTGGGGGGCACGCCCACCCCCCTAGGGCACGCCCCCTGCCTCGTGGGCCCCCCGTTGCTCCACCGGCGTACTCCTTCCTCATATATATACCTACGTACCCCCAAACGATCCGATACGGAGCCAAAAACCTAATTCCACCGCCGCAACCATCTGTACCCACGAGATCCCATCTTGGGGCCTGTTCCGGAGCTCCGCCGGAGGGGGAATCCACCACAGAGGTCTTCTACATCATCATAGCCCCTCCGATGAAGTGTGAGTAGTTTACCTCAGACCTTCGGGTCCATAGTTAGTAGCTAGATGGCTTCTTCTCTCTTTTTGGATCTCAATACAATGTTCTCCCCCTCTCTCGTGGAGATCTATTTGATGTAATCTTCTTTTTGCGGTGTGTTTATTGAGACCGATGAATTGTGGGTTTATGATCAAGTCTATCTATGAACAATATTTGAATCTTCTCTGAATTCTTTTATGTATGATTGGTTATCTTTGCAAGTCTCTTCGAATTATCAGTTTGGTTTGGCCTACTAGATTGGTTTTTCTTGCAATGGGAGAAGTGCTTAGCTTTGGGTTCAATCTTGCGGTGTCCTTTCCCAGTGACAGTAGGGGCAGCAAGGCACGTATTGTATTGTTGCCATCGAGGATAACAAGATGGGGTTTTATCATATTGCATGAAACTATCCCTCTACATCATGGCATCTTGCTTAAGATGTTACTATGTTTTTAACTTAATACTCTAGATGCATGCTGGATAGTGGTCGATTAGTGGAGTAATAGTAGTAGATGCAGGCAGGAGTCATTCTACTTGTCTCGGACGTGATGCCTATATACATGATCATACCTAGATATTCTCATAACTATGCGCAATTCTGTCAATTGCTCAACAGTAATTTGTTCACCCACCGTAGAATACTTATGCTCTTGAGAGAAGTCACTAGTGAAATCTATGGCCCCCGGGTCTATCTTTATCATATTAATATTCCATCACTTTATTATTGCTTTTCTTTTTACTTTACCTTTTATTTTACCTTGCATCTCTATACCAAAAATGCCAAAAATATTATCTATCAGATCTCACTCTCGTAAGTGACCGTGAAGGGATTGACAACCCCTATTCGCGTTGGTTGCAAGGAGTTATTTTCTTTGTGTAGTATCGGTATACTAGAGTAGGGGTACCCTAGTATCCCGAACTTGTGCACGGGCAGTCGCAGCGCCCCGCGGCAAGGCTTGCCGAGTGACCGCCAAGGACCCCCGTGGTTCTTTTGGAGCCATTCAAGAACAAAGTATTTAAGCCAAGGAGACAAGTCCCCGGCAAGAGGAGCTTGCCGGGAAGGCCACTCAAGGCACAAGACCCCGGCAAGAAGAGCTTGCCGGGAAGGCCAACCAGGGCATCTCAAGGAACTTGCCGCGACGCGCCACGCGTCCCGGCAAGACCCGGCGAGCGACAAGCTCCCGGACGCGACAAGACAACGGCCGCGGCAAGGCGTTTGCCGCGGCAAGCAACCACTCTGTACCTGCGCTCCAGCACACCCACCTACGTGTCGCTCTGGGACCCATCCAGGCGTACGTGGCGGGAGGCTGTGCAGCCAGGGGTACACTATGGCAAGCGGCGCTGACAAGATCGCCATCATGGCGAGTGGTGGCGTCCCTATCGGTCCCTTTTCTACACTGTTTGGGCGACGTAGATAGGCATTTAATGCCTTTGTCCCCTGCCGTCAGGGTTAGGCATGATACACTGTGCAGGTAGCTGTACCAACCGCAGCACCTTTTCCATTTTTGCCCTCGCCTACGTTGCCACCAGTCGGTGACCCCTTCAGCATATAAAAGGAGGCCCATGCGCAACGTAGGGGGAAAAGGACGAATAGTAGAACACTCATGCTCGGTCTCGTTAGCTACTGGTGTGTACTGTAGCACTCAGCGCTCCCGAGCAAGAACTCAATACGATCCACAAAGCAGCAGTAGGAGTATTATCTCTCCGGAGAGCTCTGAAGCTGGGTAAAAACCGCTCGTGTGCCTCGCCTCGATCCGCTCTTCGTGCGGCCTCCGCCCCCCCCCCCCCCCCCCCGCCGAACCAAAAGGGGCTCCGTCCCCATAGGTGCTCGCGGAGTCAGCTTCCCCGACATCTTTGGCGCGCCAGGTAGGGGGCGTCGAGGTTGTGTGAACCTGATCCGGCGTTCACACGAGCTAGATCTTCAACATCTTCATCGACATGCCGCCGAAGAAGAAGGCCTCGGGGGCGGCTGCTCCGTCCGCGTCGAACCCATCGCCGCCGGAGCAAACGGCTGGTGGGGAAGACGCCGGCGGAAGAACGGGCGTCGACGAGGGAGCCCACAGTGCCGCCAGGTCCAAGGACAAGGCTGCGCTGCCCGTCGGCTTCGTAGCAGGCTCCCACGACGACCGGGCGTCCGTAGATGCTCCGCGCCCATCTCAGGAGGCGCGGGACCGGCAGCGTCATGGTACTCACAGTACCATACGCTTGCTGGACCCAAATCGAGCTGGCGGATCTCGGGATGCTCAAGGCCAGCATGCATGCCAACGTGCTGGCGCGAGCGAGGCACGGTCGCCTGGACGGAATACTGCTCCTTCTAACATCGTTGGAAGTCCGAGCATATCCCGCTCCTCGCACCGCTCGCCACCGCTACCCGCCACTCCAGCAGAAGCTTTGGCGCGAGCACAACTGCTCCTAGACTTCCCTCCAATGCCAGACAAGATCGACGACTAGAGGGCCACCATTCAGAGCCTCATCGGCTTCGCCAACGGCGACACTCCGCGGCAGCCGACTGCGTCGCAGCCACGGCAAATCAGCCAGGTGTGAACCGATGGCGACAAGACCGGGGGGGTGCAACCACCGTGCACTCTCCGCCTCGAAGGCCAAGATCGCCGACTCGCCGGGTCCACCGCGACAGCGACTCCACCGCTTCATCAGATCCACGAGCTCGTCACGATCAACGCCAAGTTCTTCACGAACGACAGCAGGAAGACGCTCGTACTCGCATCGAGCGCCGAAGAGAAGCGCGGCGTCAATCAGACCGGCACGCTGGTCCCACTGTCGACATGCATGCGCCAGGGGAACCAGGCGACCTGCCGTATGCGGTAGGTTGCCCTGCGTTTACTCTTGAGCTGCGGCAAGTCCAGTGGCCCAGCACGAAGAATTTCAAGCCAGACGTACCGGAGAAGTACGACGGCAGGTTGCATCCGTCGGAGTTCCTCAGCATCTACACCATCGCGGTGCAGGCTGCCGGGGGGCGAGATGACAAGTCCTTGCCAACTACTTCCCGCTGGTGCTCAAACCCAACGTCAGGTCCTGGCTCATGCACTTGCCGGAAAACTCCATATCTTCCTGGGCAGACCCATGCCATCAGTTTGTCGGCGCCTTTACGGGCGGCCACAAACCTCATGGCCAGGAGAGTGACCTTCACCTGCTTGCCTAGAAGGAAGGAGAGCCCATGCGCAAGTACATCCAGAGATTCAGCCAAGTGCAACGCAACATCCCGGATGTCCACCCTGCCGCGGTGATCAGCGCGTTTCACCAGACCGTGCGTAACCGCAGGATGCGGGAGGAGATGGCGATGTGCAAGATCAGAGATGTCAGCGAGCTATATGCTCTGGCCGACAGGTGTGCACGTGCTGAGGAAGGGAGGAAACTCCCCGGAGAGAATACAGGAACGGGAGGATCTGACAGTGAGGATGCTTCCCCGGCAAATAAAAACCGGCGGCGGAACAACAGGAAGAGGAAAGGCAAAGATGTGCTAGTTGTTGAGCAGTCCAGCAACGACGGTGGCGCCAAGAAAGCCAAAGATGGTAGCTCCGGCAAGGAGGTTGCCGCATGCGCCAACTGCCAGGCTGTGGCGGCCGCCGACAAGCAGGATGGCACCAACAAACAGTACTGCAAGATCCACCGCACCATGGGCCATGACCTCCAGAGCTGCAAGAAGGTCGAGCAGCTTGTCGAGATGCAAAAGGCCGAGTACGAGCGACGCGACAAGGAGAAAGCCCAAGCAGGTGCCGGAGGATCCGATACGAAGCGCACCGGCCGGGGAGGACGCCGCGGCAAGGCCAATCAGCGGCAAGGAGACAGACCTCCCCGCGGCCGCGACAAAGATGAAGACGACAACGACGAAGACATGGATGATGACGAGACCAGTGAGCAGGAGTTCCAAAAAGCCACAGAGGTCTTGTGTGTTGACGGTGGTGCTTCTTTGCATACTTCGCACCGCCAACTCAAGCAGTGGGTGCGGGAAGTCAATGCGGCAGAACCACCCGTTGAGTCACGCAAGCTTCTGAAATGGTCCAGCACGTCTATCATCTTTGATATTGAGGACCACCCTGATCGCACAACTGCGGTCGGGTGTTTGCCGATGTTGGTCTCACCAACTATCCGCAACCTCAAGGTCACTAAGATGCTAGTTGACGGCGGGGCCGGCTTGAACCTGATCTCCTCCGCTGTACTCCGAAAACTCCAGGTCCCTGACAGCGAGCTCGAAGAGACCGGCACATTCCAAGGAATCAACCCGGGAAGGAGCAAGCCGAAGGGGAAGATCACGCTGCTGGTGACATTTGGCAGCAAGCTAAACTTCAGGACTGAGAGGATCACTTTTGACGTTGCCGATTTTCCATTGCCTTACAATGGAATTCTCGGCCGTCCAGCGCTCGCCAAGTTCATGGCGGCCTCTCACTACGCGTACAACATGCTGAAGATGCCAGGCCTGATAAGTGTCATCTCTGTCCCTGGCGACAAGAAAGATGCTCTTATCTGTGCCGACAAGATCTACCGGGAAGCAGCAGCCGCAACGGATCGCGAGACACTTGCCGCTGAAGATCCCGGGGGGAAGAAGAAGACCAAGTCCGGCAAGAGTTCTGATGCCCACTCCAGCAAGCGCACCTCTTCGGAGTGCTGCGCTACCGTCGAGGATGCACCATCGACCTCCACCGACAAGTGTAAGAAGACAATGGCAGCTCCGCCAACGACCAAGAAAGTGTCCGCCAAGGAGGACGGCACTGGTGGTACTTTCACCATCAGTGCCACTCTCGACCCTAAATAGGAAAGCGCGCTCATTGCTTTCCTGCGGGCGAACGTCGACGTGTTTGCGTGGCAACCGTCTGACATCCCCGGCGTTCCCAGGGAAGTAATTGAGCACCACCTTGCCGTCTGTCCTCATGCGCGGCCCGTCAAGCAAAAAGTCAGAAAACAAGCAGTGGAGCGCCAAGAATTCATCGCAGAAGAGATCAAGAAGTTGGAAGCAGCAGGCCTTGTCAGAGGAGTGCTCCATCCTACGTGGTTGGCCAATCCTGTAGTCGTGCGCAAGGCAAACAGGAAATGGAGGCTTTGTATCGACTTTACCGATGTTAACAAAGCTTGTCCCAAAGATCCATTTCCCTTGCCGCGCATTGACCAGATTGTTGACTCCACGGCCGGATGTAATTTGCTTTCATTTCTTGACGCATACTCAGGATATCATCAGATCTTCATGGCATAAGAAGATGAGGAGAAGACCGCATTCATCACTCCATGTGGCACGTACTGTTTCATACGGATGCCTTTCGGTTTGAAGAATGCTGGTTCAACATTTGCAAGGGTAGTCCATACTGCTTTTGAACTGCAAATACACAGAAATGTGGAGGCCTACATGGATGACATAGTGGTCAAGAGCAGGGACAAAGCAACTCTGATTCAAGATCTAGAAGAGACTTTTGCAAATCTGCGCAAGATCAGCCTCAAGCTCAACCCCAAGAAGTGCGTGTTTGGAGTCCCTTCCGGCAAGCTTCTCGGGTTCTTCGTGTCTCAGAGGGGAATTGAAGCCAATCCCGACAAGATCAAGGCCACTGAGCAGATCGAAGCACCGAAGCGCGTCAAGGATGTGCGGAAACTTGCCGGCTGCGTGGCGGCTCTCAGTAGGTTTATCTCTAAGTCTGCTGAGCGCGCCCTGCCGTTTTTCAAAATTTTGAAAAAGGCAGGTCCAATGAAATGGACTCCGGAAGCGGAGGTTGCGCTGCAGGACTTGAAGAGATACATGTCCTCCACTCCAATACTTGTCGCACCTAAACCACAAGAGAAGTTGCTGCTGTATCTGGCAGCGACCAATCAAGTGGTTAGTGCTACATTAGTAGCGGAGAGGGAGGCTGATGATGAGCCAGCAACCGCGGCAAGCACATCCAGCGACAAGCAGGGGGCTTCCCCGACAAGCTCTGGTCCCGACAAAGATGGATCTGCGTAGATGTGCGAAGAGATACAGCAGAAGAGAATGGTGCAGCGCCCAGTCTACTTTGTCAGTTCCCTTTTGCAGGGGGCTAGGTCAAGGTACTCTGGTGTGCAGAAATTGCTTTTCGGCCTTCTCATGGCCTCGAGAAAGCTGCGCCATTACTTCCAAGCTCATGAGATAACAGTTGTCACTCGTTTTCCGCTAAAGAGGATACTGCAGAATCCCGAAGCAACATGCAGGATTGTTGAGTGGGCACTGGAACTGTCAAGCTTTGGCCTCAAGTTTGAGAGCACTTCAACTTTCCAAAGCAGAGCATTGGCAGAATTCATAGCAGAGTGGACGCCAACACCAGATGAAGAAATTCCAGAAACGAGCATCCCCGTCAAGGAAGCAAGCAAAGAGTGGCTGATGTACTTTGATGGTGCTTTCTCGCTGCAAGGCGCCGGTGCTGGCGTGCTGCTTGTCGCACCCACCGGAGAGCACCTCAAGTACGTAGTCCAGATGCACTTTCCCAAGGAGCAAGCAACAAACAATACTGCAGAGTATGAAGGGTTGCTTGCCGGTCTCAGGATCGCAGCAGACCTTGGGATCAAGCAGCTCATTGTCAGGGGTTACTCGCAGCTTGTCGTCCGCCAAGTGAACAAGAATTATCAAAGTCCGTTGATGGAAGCTTACGTTGATGAAGTGAGGAAGCTAGAAGAGCGCTTTGTCGGCCTACAGATGGAACATGTTCCAAGAGCTCAGAACGACATTGCTGACGGACTGTCAAAGTGCACAGCACTTAAGTTACCTGTGGAACCAGGGATCTTTGTGCTCAAGCTGACTCAACCGTCTGTGACGCCATCAACTGGACAGAGCAAGAAGAGGAAGTTGATTTCTGGTGACTATTTTCCGGCAGAGCATCCCGAGGCCGCTGCCAAGAAGGTCCCCAAGATCAACGCCAAGAGTGCTGAGGAGCAGTCTGCTCCGACAAGCCCTAGGGTTTGTTTCGTTGAAGCAGACGCTCCCGACAAGTTTTGCTCCGGCAAGCTTGTCGGGGAACGTCAAGCTCCGGCTGAGCCACAGGTTCTCGCCGTAGAAGCGGATGCTCCCGCAGCAGCAGATATGCCTTTAGTCCTTGTTCTCGAGCCGCAAGCTCCAGCATGGGCACAGCAGATCGTCCGTTTCCTCCAGACAGGAGAACTTCCCGAAGAGCAAGAAGAAGCGGAAAGAGTAGCCCGGCAGTCAAGTATGTACCAGTTTGTCGACAATGCACTGTACAGAAGAAGACTCAACGGTGTGAAATTGAAGTGTATTCACCGGGAAGATGGACAGAAGCTGTTGGCAGAGATACATGGAGGCATATGTGGTCACCACATTGGCGCAAGAGCGCTTGCCGGCAAAGCTTTCCGGCAAGGTTTCTTTTGGCCGACAGCCCTCCAGGATGCAACTGCACAAGTAACCAAGTGTGAAGCGTGCCAGTTCCATTCCAAGCAGATACACCAGCCACCTCAAGCTCTCTAGACGATCCCTTTATCCTGGCCATTTTTGGTCTGGGGGCTCGACATCCTCGGCCCCTTCCCCCGAGCAGTCGGGGGCTTTGAGTACTTGTACATCGCAATCGACAAGTTCACAAAGTGGCCGGAAGTGGAAGCAGTGAGGAAGGTGACAGCACAGTCAACAGTCAAGTTCTTCAGGTCGATTGTTTGCCGCTTCGGGATTCCTAATAGGATCATCACCGACAACGGTACGCAATTCACGAGCCGCACCTTCATGCAGTACGTCCATGATCTTGGCGCCAAGGTCTGCTTCGCTTCTGTTTCTCACCCCAGGAGCAACGGTCAAGCGGAGAGGGCAAATGTTGAAGTGTTGCGTGGGCTCAAGACCACGACTTTCGACAGGCTGCACAGGTGCGGAAGAAACTGGATTGAGGAGCTGCCGGTGGTTCTTTGGTCGATCAGGACGACGCCAAATCGAGCCACTGGCCAGACACCTTTCGCTCTAGTCTATGGAGCAGAGGCAGTTATCCCCACGAAACTCGTATACGGGTCACCTCGAGTGCTCGCTTATGATGAGCTTGAGCAAGAGCAACTGCGACAAGATGACGCGCTGCTCCTTGAGGAAGACCGTCTTCAGGCTGCTGTGCGAGCTGCTCGCTACCAGCAAGCTTTGCGCCGCTACCATAGCCGCAAAGTTAACGCCAGAAGTCTCGAGGAAGGCGACCTTGTTCTTCGGCGCGTTCATTCCACCAAGAATTCCAACAAGCTGACGCCGAAGTGGGAAGGCCCTTATCGGGTGAAACGAGTCACTAGGCCTAGCACTGTCAGCCTTGAGACCGAAGATGGCATTCCGGTGAGCAACTCCTGGAACATCGAGCATCTTCGTAAGTTTTACCCGTAAGGCGCGGTTGTTGGACCCTGTTCCGGCAACCACCTTTTTGTACAAGTCTTGCCGCTGTTGCATGTAATCCTTTGTACAAAGCCAGGCACAGACCCTGAGCGTAGATGAAGCGCTGGCGCCCTAAGTTATAGCATGCATGCTGGGTCGAGTCTCGTCCTTGGTTAGGGTTGATAGTGCTTGGTAGCGGCTAACCCCTAGCTTAGAGGTCGGGTGTGCATCCCTTTGCCGTTTTTTCGTTTCCCTTGGTTCGCAGGGCTCGCATATCCTGGCCGGACCACTTGAGGACGAAAAAGAGAGGACGGACCAGCATCTGGACCCCGGCAAGCCAGTGTTGCCGGGGGCTGCAAGTACAAAGACTCACCCACGGCAAACCAGAATTGCCGGGGGCTGCAATCTCAGATAAGTTTTTCATCCCTTATCATGCATTCTCTTATTGACTGAGGTATGCGAAACCTTGTTTCTTCCTAAAAGCTACCGTGCTCCCTTAACTCTAGGTCCTAGGGCTCGTTCCCGGGGCCAGATTTGGTCGTAGTCGCGGCAGCAAAGGGACGAAACGAGGAGCCTGAACCCGCCTCATCCCTGCCTCCGCCAAAAGCGTGAGAAAGGTCGAGCGACGAGGGAGGAAGGCAGGGCCTGCTGCCGGGAAAAGAAGTGTCTATCTTAAAGATATTAAGGATTTGCTCCTTGACATGGGTTCCACCCACAAGACAAGTGACCCGGCAAGCATCCCCTTTTCATAAAAAAACATTCCACTCAGGTACAGTCCATAGAGAATGAAAAACATGAATGATGGGATTACAAGCTTTAAATGCAACTAAGGCCCGAAGGCTTACAAATTAAAAAGAGATAAGGTGCCCGTAATCCCTTTCTTGTCCCTCTCTTCAGGAGGCAGGTCAAGGAGGCGAAAAGGGCAAAAGGGGCGCCTAGACGAGCTACAGGTGGCAGAAGACACCAAGAGAACATCTCGGTGGTCGTCCAAAGGCTGGATGGTGATGGCGGCGCCGGAGGCAGGGCTCGAAGACGAGGCGGCAGGACGTCAGCACGCTGTCGAGGGCGTCGTGCCCACGTACTCCGAGTTGACGGCCTTGCCGCCTGCCCTCTTCCTATTCTGCAGCCTCCCTACGCCAGCCGCCCAAGGACACGACCCCGAGAAGCTCGAGGAGCCGGCGACACGGATGATGGGGTCGCCGGTGCCGCACGGAGCGGCGCCCGACACCTAGTCGGACCCGTCATCCTGCCGCCCGCTACCCTCGTCGTCGCTGTCGCTGTCCTCCTCGTCACTCCCGCTCGAGGAGGAGTCTTCGCTATCAGAGGAGCTCTCCACGCAGCACCTTGCCCGAGTCCCGAAGCACCCGAAGACCTTGACGGAGAGGAGACCGCCCTCCATCAGCTTAAAATGGAGGGTGAGCCCCTCCGTCAGGCGGTGGATATGGGCAAACGTCTTCCACCCTCGACTAAGATACATCACATTAGGGGCTGGGAAGTCAACGTGGACTCGCGCACCGCTGATTCCACAGCCCCTCATGTGCAGCCTCAGTGTCTCGGGCGGATCCAACTCCATCTCACTCGCGAATGGAGTCAGGAGACGAAGGCGACGACGAGGCGGCCGACGCAGCCTGACGAAGAACTCGCAAGGGTCGTCCCCAATATGGATCGCCGTGGGAAGAGGAGCCGCTCGCCGAGGCGAGGCCGGCGCGCCGCCCCGTCCACCTCTTCCCCGAGCACCACGGCCTCGCCCTCGACCTTGCCCACGGCCTCGCCCCCTCCCTCTTCCCCTTATGGCTGGCTCTGCCACCACGGGTGCGGGAGAAGGAAGGACGCGTTGTCTAGCGGCGACCCTCGCCGCCACCGTTGAAGGACCAGGATTCCCTTTCTCCATGGCAAATGAGAGAGAGGGGAGCAGGAGATGAAGGAATACAGGCTTCCGTTCCCCCCCCCCCTCTCCCGCTCCTTATAAAGGAACAGGGTGGGGGCTCGGCCGAACTGGGCCCGACCCGCTGCCTCGACCCGTGATGGCCCGGTTTCCCGCCTCCACCGTTCGCCACCCCAAGCGCATGGAGGCCGCGTGGCGGGCGTACAGAACCGAGGCGACGGATGAGGCGACCTCTCCCCACCCTGTGATCGTGCGGAGTGGACGCCTCGAAAACCACGCCTCCACGCCTCCCTCCATTTATGGGGAAGGCGCGAACTGCCCCTGTTTCCCCTGCTTATAAGGAGGAAGGGGACAGGTGTTTTGCTTTTCCGAATAAAGAAACCACCCATGACCTTTCCCACGACGCCGCAATTGACGCGTGCCGTTCGGGGAGGGCGCGGTGGATACGAAGTAAGATGCGGCGTGATCCAGGCCGCGCGTGCCCGTGCCCTGTTTTGGGCCTGGCCCAACAGCGCTCGGCACCGTGTGTGGCCCAGGCCCGGGGGCTCCTGTCGGTGTACTAGAGTAGGGGTACCCTAGTATCCCAAACTTGTGCACGGGTAGTCGCAACGCCCTGCGGCAAGGCTTGCCGGGTGACCGCCAAGGACCCCCGTGGTTCCTTTGGAGCCATTCAAGAACAAAGTATTTAAGCCAAGGAGACAAGTCCCCGGCAAGAGGAGCTTGCCGGGAAGGCCACTCAAGGCACAAGACCCCAGCAAGAAGAGCTTGCCGGGAAGGCCAACCAAGGCATCTCAAGGAACTTGCCACGACGCGCACGCGTCACGGCAAGACCCGGCGAGCGACAAGCTCCCGGACGCGACAAGACAACGGCCGCGGCAAGGCGTTTGCCGCGGCAAGCAACCACTCTGTACCTGCGCTCCAGCACACCCACCTACGTGTCGCTCTGGGACCCTTCCAGGCGTACGTGGCGGGAGGCTGTGCAGCCAGGGGTACACTATGGCAAGTGGCGCTGACAAGATCGCCATCGTGGCGAGCGGTGGCGTCCCTGACGGTCCCTTTTCTGCACTGTTTGGGCGACGTAGATAGGCATTTAATGCCTTTGTCCCCTGCCGTCAGGGTTAGGTATGATACACTATGCAGGTAGCTGTACCAACCGCAGCACCTTTTCCATTTTTGCCCTCGCCTACGTTGCCACCAGTCGGTGACCCCATGAGCATATAAAAGGAGGCCCATGCGCAACGTAGGGGGAAAAGGACGAATAGTAGAACACTCACACTCGGTCTCGTTAGCTGCTGGTGTGTACTGTAGCACTCAGCGCTCCCGAGCAAGAACTCAATACGATCCACAAAGCAGCAGTAGGAGTATTATCTCTCCGGAGAGCTCCGAAGCTGGGTAAAAACCGCTCGTGTGCCTCGCCTCGATCCGCTCTTCGTGCGGCCTCCAACCCCCCCCCCCCCCCCCGCCGAACCAAAAGGGGCTCCGTCCCCATAGGTGCTCGCGGAGTCAGCTTCCCCGACATGTAGGTACGAGAGACTCGCGCGTAGCCTCCTACTGGATTGATACCTTAGTTCTCAAAACTGAGGGAAGTACTTACGCTACTTTGCTGCATCATCCTTTCCTCTTCGGGGAAATCCAACGCAATGCTCAACTGGTAGCACTTATCGACTCTTTGTCCTAGAACAGCACCAACAGCATAATGACTAGCATCACACATAATTTCAAAAGGCAAGTTCCAATCAGGTGGTTGAATAATAGGTGCAGAAATTAAGGCTTTCTTAAGTGTTTCAAAGGCTTGTACACAATCATGATCAAAAACAAAAGGAACTCCTTTTGTAAAAGCTTAGTAAGAGGCCTGGACATTTTAGAGAAGTCTTTAATAAACCTCCTATAGAAACCAACATGACCAAGGAAACTATGAATACCTCTAATATCTTCAGGACATGGCATTTTCTCAATTGCATCAACTTTAGCTTTATCCACCTCAGAACCTCGTTTACAAATTTTATGCCCTGGGACAATGCCTTCATTAACCATAAAGTGACACTTCTCCCAATTCAAGACAAAATTGGTTTGTTCATATCTCTGCAAAACCCGATCAAGGTTGCTTAAGCAATCATCAAAAGAAGTTCTGTAAACAGAAAAATCATCCATGAAAACCTCCACAATCTTTTCACAAAAATCAGGGAATATAGTAGTCATACAACTTTGAAAGGTAGCAGGTGCATTGCATAAACCAAAGGGCATACATCTATAAGCATAGGTTCCAAAAGGACAAGTAAAGGTGGGTTTCTCTTGATCAGGATGTGAAACATGTATTTGAGAGAAACCAGAATATCCATCAAGAAAACAAAAGTGTATGTGCTTAGATAATATTTCTAGCATTTGATTAAGAAAAGGTAGAGGGTAATGCTATTTTCTAGTAGCTTTGTTCAATTTTCTAAAATCAATTACCATTCTATAGCCAATAACTATTCTTTGTGGGATACGTTCATTTTTATCATTAGAAACAACAGTAATACCTCCCTTCTGATACGTCTCAGTCGTTGATGTCTACTACGCAACCTTCTTCTTGTAGACGTTGTTGGGCCTCCAAGTGCAGAGGTTTGTAGGAAAGTAGCAAATTTCCCTCAAGTGGATGACCTAAGGTTTATCAATCCGTGGGAGGCGTAGGATGAAGATGGTCTCTCTCAAACAACCCTGCAACCAAATAACAAAGAGTCCCTTGTGTCCCCAACACACCCAATACAATGGTAAATTGTATAGGTGCACTAGTTCGGCAAAGAGATGGTGATACAAGTGCAATATGGACGGTAGATATGGGTTTTGTAAACTGAAAATATAAAAACAGCAAGGTAGCGAGTGGTAAAAGTGAGCGTAAACGGTATTGCAATGATAGGAAACAAGGCCTAGGGTTCATACTTTCACTAGTGCAAGTTCTCTCAACAATAATAACATAGTTGGATCATATAACTATCCCTCAACATGCAACAAAGAGTCACTCCAAAGACACTAATAGCAGAGAACAAACAAAGAGATTATGGTAGGGTACGAAACCACCTCAAAGTTATTCTTTCCAATCAATCCATTGGGCTATTCCTATAAGTGTCACAAACAGCCCTAGAGTTCGTACTAGAATAACAACTTAAGACACAAATCAACCAAAACCCTAATGTCACCTAGATACTCCAATGTCACCTCAAGTATCCGTGGGTATGATTATACGATATGCATCACACAATCTCAGATTCATCTACTCAATCCAACACAAAGTACTTCAAAGAGTGCCCAAAGATTCTACCGGAGAATCACGACGAAAACGTGTTCCAACCCCTATGCATAGGTTCATGGGCGGAACCCGCAAGTTGATCACCAAAACATACGTCAAGTGAATCAATAGAATAACCCATTGTCACCATGGTTATCCCACGCAAGACATACATCAAGTGTTCTCAAATCTTTAAAGACTCAATCCGATAAGATAACTTCAAAGGGAAAACTCAATCCATTACAAGAGAGTAGAGGGGGAGAAGAAACATAAGATCCAACTATAATAGCAAAGCTCGTGATACATCAAGATCGTGCCAAATCAAGAACACGAGAGACAGAGAGATCAAACACATAGCTACTGGTACATACCCTCAGCCCCGCTGGTGAACTACTCCCTCCTCGTCATGGAGAGCGCCGGGATGATGAAGATGGCCACCAGTGAGGGTTCCCCCCCCCCTCTAGCAGGGTGCTGGAACAGGGTCCCGAGAGGTTTTTGGTGGCTACAGAGGCTTGCGGCGGCGGAACTCCCGATCTAATCTCTGTTCTGGAAGTTTTAGGGTACGTGAGTATATATGGGTGCAGGAGGTACGTTGGTGGAGCTTCAGGATCCCCACGAGGAAGGGGGGCACGCCCTAGGGGGGTGGGCGCGCCCCCCACCCTTGTGAGCACCTCCCTTTTCTCCTGACGTGGGGTCCAAGTCTATCCGGTAGCTTTCCTTCCAAACATAACTTCTCCAGTTGATTTCGTTCCGTTTCGACTCCGTCTGATATTCCTTTTCTTCGAAACACTGAAATAGGCATAAAACAGCAAATCTGGGCTGGGCCTCCAGTTAATAGATTAGTCCCAAAAATAATATAAAAGTGGATAATAAAGCCCAATATTGCCCAAAACAGTAGATGATATAGCATGGAGCAATCAAAAATTATAGATACGTTGGAGACGTATCAAGCATCCCCAAGCTTAATTCCTGCTCGTCCTCGAGTAGGTAAATGATAAAAAGAGAATTTTCGATGCGGAGTGCTACTTGGAATAATTTCAATGCAAATCTTCTTAATTGTGGTATGAATATTCAGATTCAAAAGATTCAATACAAAAGTTCATATTGACATAAAAATAATAATACTTCAAGCATACTAACAAAGTAATTATGTCTTCTCAAAATAACATGGCCAAAGAAAGTTATCCCTACAAAATCATATAGTCTGGCTATGCTCGATCTTCACCACACAAAGTATTTAAATCATGCACAACCCCGATGACAAGCCAAGCAATTGTTTCATACTTTTGACATTCTCAAAACTTTTTCAATCTTCACGCAATACATGAGCGTGAGCCATGGATATAACACTATATGTGGAATAGAATGGTGGTTGTGGAGAAGACAAAAAGAGAGAAGATAGTCTCACATCAACTAGGCATATCAACGGGCTATGGAGATGCCCATCAATAGATATCAATGTGAGTGAGTAGGGATTTCCATGCAACGGATGCACTAGAGCTATAAGTATATGAAAGCTCAACAAAACAAACTAAGTGGGTGTGCATCCAACTCGCTTGCTCATGAAGACCTAGGGCATTTTGAGGAAGCCCGTCATTGGAATATACAAGCCAAGTTCTATAATGTAAAATTCCCACTAGTATATGAAAGTGACAACATAGGAGACTCTCTATCATGAAGATCATGGTGCTACTTTGAAGCACAAGTGTGGTAAAAGGATAGTAGCATTGTCCCTTCTCTCTTTTTCTCTCATTTTTTTATTTATTTTTTATTTGGGCCTTTTCTCTTTTTTTATGGCCTCTTTTTTTCTTTTTTCTTTTTAATTTTTCGTCCGGAGTCTTATCCCGACTTGCGGGGGAATATAGTCTCCATCATCCTTTTCTCACTAGGACAATGCTCTAATAATGATGATTATCACACTTTTATTTTTCTTACAACTCAACAATTACAACTCGATACTAGAACAAAGTATGACTCTATATCAATGCCTCCAGCAGTGTACCGGGATGTGCAATGACTCATGAGTGACATGTATGAAATAATTATGAATGGTGGCTTTGCCACAAATACGATGTCAACTACATGATCATGCAAAGCAATATGGCAATGATGGAGCGTGTCATAATAAACGGAACGGTTGAAAATTGCATGGCAATATATCTCGGAATGGCTATGGAAATGCCATGATAGGTAGGTATGATGGTTGTTTTGAGGAAGGTATATGGTGGGTGTATGATACGGGCGAAAGGTGCGCGGTATTAGAGAGGCTAGCAATGGTGAAGGAAGAAAAGTGCGTATAATCCATGGACTCAACATTAGTCATAAAGAACTCATATACTTATTGCAAAAATCTACAGGTTATGAAAGCAAAGTATTACGCGCATGCTCCTAGGGGGATAGATTGGTAGGAAAAGATCATCGCTCGTCCCCGACCGCCACTCATAAGGAAGACAATCAATAAATAAATCATGCTCCGACTTGATCACATGACGGTTCACCATACGTGCATGCTACGGGAATCACAAACTGTAACACAAGTATTTATCAAATTCACAACTATTCAACTAGCATGACTCTAATATCACCATCTTCATATCTCAAAACAATCATCAAGCATCAAACTTTTCTTAGTATTCAACACACTCATAAGAATTCTTGCAAATCTTGTATGCTTAGCATATTAGGATTATTTAAGCAAATTACCATGCCATTTAAGACTCTCAAAAATATAAGTGAAGCATGAGAGTTCATCTATTTCTACAAAATAAAACCACCGTCGTGCTCTAAAAGATATAAGTGAAGCCCTAGAGCAAACAACAAACTACTCTGAAAGATATAAGTGAAGATCAATGAGTAGTCGAATAACTATGCAACTATGTGAAGACTCTCCCATTTAAGAATTTCAGATCTTTACACTTTATTCAAACAGCAAGCAAAGCTAAATAAAATAAAATGACGCTCCAAGCAAAACACATATCATGTGGTGAATAAAAATATAGCTCCAAGTAAAGTTACCGATGAACGAAGACGAAAGAGGGGATGCCTTCCGGGGCATCCCCAAGCTTAGGCTCTTGGTTGTCCTTGAATATTACCTTGGGGTGCCTTGGGCATCCCCAAGCTTAGGTTCTTTCCACTCCTTATTCCATAGTCCATCGAATCTTTACCCAAAACTTGAAAACTTCACAACACAAAACTTAACAGAAAATCTCATAAGCTCCGTTAGCGAAAGAAAACAAAACACCACTTCAAGGTACTGTAATGAACTCATTCTTTATTTATATTGGTGTTAAACCTACTGTATTCCAACTTCTCTATGGTTTATAAACTATTTTACTAGCCATAGATTCATCAAAATAAGCAAACAACACACGAAAAACAGAATCTGTCAAAAACAGAACAGTCTGTAGTAATCTGTACCTAACGCAAACTTCTGGAACTCCAAAAATTCTAAAATAAATTGGGTAACCTGAGTAATTTGTCTAGTAATCATCTGCAAAACAAATCAAATCAATATCACTCTCCAGTAAAAAGTTTTAGCTAATCTCGTGAGCGCTAAAGTTTCTGTTTTTTACAGCATGATCATAAAGACTTCACCCAAGTCTTCCCAAAGGTTCTACTTGGCACAAACACTAATTAAAACATAAAACCACATCTAAACAGAATATAGATGTATTATTTATTACTAAACAAAACCAAAAAGCAAGAAACTAAAATAAAATTGGCTTGCCTCCCAACAAGCGCTAACGTTTAAAGCCCCTACTAGGCATGATGATTTCAATGATGCTCACATAAAAGATAAGAATTGAAAGAGAGCATCATGAAGAATATGACTAGCACATTTAAGTATAACCCACTTCCTATGCATAGGTATTTTGTGAGCAAACAACTTATGGGAACAAGAATCAACTAGCATAGGAAGGCAAAACAAGCATAACTTCAAAATTTTAAGCACATAGAGAGGAAGCTTGATATTATTGCAATTCCTACAAGCATATATTCCTCCCTCATAATACTTTTCAGTATCATCATGAATGAATTCAACAATATGACCAGCACCTAAAGCATTCTTTTCATGATCTACTTGCATAGAAATTTTACTACTCTCCACATAAGCAAAATTCTTCTTATTCGGAATAGTGGGAGTATCATAAAAGACTTGAATACTATAAATTGTTTCCACATTAAAAGAGTAATGTTCAGAGAAAGGGTACTCATAATCATGACAAGTTTTATAAATATAATCATCACTACTCTTTATAGCATAAGTTTTATCACAATAATCATCATAAGTAGCAACTTTGTTCTCATCATAATCGATTGAAACCTCTTCCAAAAGAGTGGAATCATTACTAAGTAAAGTCATGACCTCTCCAAATCCACTTTCATAAATATTATAAGATTCAACATCCTCCAAAATAGTGGGATCATTACTTCCTAAAGTTGACACTCTTCCAAACCCACTTTCATCAATATAATCATTATAGGTAGAAGGCATGCTATCATCATAACAACTTTGCATATCAAAACTTGGGAGGCTAAAAATATTATCATTATTAAACATAGGATCCCCAAGCTTGGGACAAACATTAATTGCAGCAGATATATTCTCAAACATGTCATCCTCATCAAACATAGCTTCCCCAAGCTTGGGCCTTTTCATATCATAAGCATAATCACTCTCATCAGTAATAGTATGGATAGCACCAATAGTATAGCAAACATTATTATCATATTCTTCCAAGCAAGTGCGAAAAAGATTTTCAAGATCATAGGAAGTATCATTATCTTCCCAATCATAATCATCACAAGCAATAGGCATAACGAGATCATCATCAAGTGTATCATCTTCATTTTCATGAGGCACAACAATAATAGGAGCAACTTTATTTGGGAGAGATACCTTTTTACCTCTCTTCCTTTTTCTTTTCTTCTTCTTCACCACATCATGTGTGGGTTCAATCCTCTTTTGGGAGCTCCTTATTAATGAGATTGGTTGAATAGAAGTCTCCTCCTCGTTACCTGATTCATCGTAAGAAATAATAGGAGGATATTGGGAAGTCTCTTCCCTTTCATTAGCATTCTCTTCATCTTCTATTCGTTTTCTTTTCCTTATGTAATTGGCAATATAAGGATTTTCAATACAATTCACCGCACAATACATATAAATTTTCTCTAGATCAAAATGAAGAACTTTATCTAGGACAAATTTTGGAATATCCTTAGTTATACGTTTAATTTTTTCATAACCCAAGAGCAAACTAAGTTCATTATGATGTGCAAGGGAAATCAAGTCATCACAATTTTTGGACACGATACGATCATGAAACAATTTGCATTGGGTACTAAAATGATCACGTTCATTGCAAAGTTCACAAGTATGGCTAAGAAAAATTAAATTTTCAGCACATTCATCTAGCTCTTCTTGCAACAATTTGGTTTCTAAGTACTTATGCCTCTTGCAATATATATCTTCCCTATTTGGTGTGTACTTACAAAACCAATGCACTCCACAAAAATTGACATGTTTATAGGAGGCATTTTCATCATAACTAATGCAATCATCATTAGTACTATGGATATTAAGGGAGTTCATACTAACAACATTGCAATCATGCTCATCATTCAAAGATTTAGTGCCAAACAATTTAATGCATTCTTCTTCTAACACTTTGGCACAATTTTCCTTTCCATCATACTCACGAAAGATATTAAAGAGATGAAGCGTATGAGGTAGACTCAATTCAATTTTTTTCTTTTTTTTCTTTTATAAACTAAACTAGTGCTAAAACAAGAAACAAAAAGATTCGATTGCAAGATCTAAAGATATACCTTCACTTACCTAGCCTCCCCGGCAACGGAGCCAGAAAAGAGCTTGATGTCTACTACGCAACCTTCTTCTTGTAGACGTTTTTGGGCCTCCAAGTGCAAAGGTTTGTAGGACAGTAGCAAATTTCCCTCAAGTGGATGACCTAAGGCTTATCAATCCCTGGGAGGCGTAGGATGAAGATGGTCTCTCTCAAACAACCCTGCAACCAAATAACAAAGAGTCTCTTGTGTCCCCAACACACCCAATACAATGGTTAATTGTATAGGTGCACTAGTTCGGCGAAGAGATGTGATACAAGTGCAATATGGACGGTACATATGGGTTTTTGTAAACAGAAAATATAAAAACAGCAAGGTAGCGAGCGGTAAAAGTGAGCGTAACCGGTATTGCAATGATAGCAAACAAGGCCTAGGGTTCATACTTTCACTAGTGCAAGTTCTCCCAACAATAATAACATAGTTGGATCATATAACTATCCCTCAACATGCAACAAAGAGTCACTCCAAAGACACTAATAGCGGAGAACAAACGAAGAGATTATGGTAGGGTACGAAACCACCTCAAAGTTATTCTTTCCAATCAATCCATTGGGCTATTCCTGTAAGTGTCACAAACAGCCCTAGAGTTCGTACTAGAATAACACCTTAAGACACAAATCAAACAAAACCCTAATGTCACCTAGATACCCCAATGTCACCTCAAGTATCCGTGGGTATGATTATACGGTATGCATCACACAATCTCAGATTCATCTACTCAATCCAACACAAAGTACATCAAAGAGTGCCCAAAGTTTCTACCGGAGAATCATGACGAAAACGTGTGCCAACCCCTATGCATAGGTTCATGGGCGGAACCCGCAAGTTGATCACCAAAACATACATCAAGTGAATCAATAGAATAACCCATTGTCACCACGGTTATCCCACGCAAGACATACATCAAGTGTTCTCAAATCTTTAAAGACTCAATCCGATAAGATAACTTCAAAGGGCAAACTCAATCCATTACAAGAGAGTAGAGGGGGAGAAGAAACATAAGATCTAACTATAATAGCAAAGCTCGCGATACATAAAGATCGTGCCAAATCAAGAACACGAGAGAGAGAGAGAGAGAGATCAAACACATAGCTACTGGTACATACCCTCAGCCCCGAGGGTGAACTACTCCCTCCTCGTCATGGAGAGCGCCGGGATGATGAAGATGGCCACCGGTGAGGGTTCCCCCCTCCGGCAGGGTGCCGGAACAGGGTCCCGAGAGGTTTATGGTGGCTACAGAGGCTTGCAGCGGTGGAACTCCTGATCTAATCTCTGTTCTGGAAGTTTTAGGGTACGTGAGTATATATGGGTGCAGGAGGTACGTTGGAGGAGCTTCAGGGGCCCCACGAGGCAGAGGGCGCGCCCCCCACCCTCGTGAGCACCTCCCTTTGCTCCTGACGTGGGGTCCAAGTCTATCCGGTAGCTTTCCTTCCAAAAATAACTTCTCCAGTTGATTTTGTTCTGTTTCGACTCCGTGTGATATTCCTTTTCTTCGAAACACTAAAATAGGCATAAAACAGCAAATCTGGGATGGGCCTCCGGTTAATAGGTTAGTCCGAAAAATAATATAGAAGTGGATAATAAAGCCCAATATTGCCCAAAACAGTAGATAATATAGCACGGAGCAATCAAAATTTATAGATACGTTGGAGACGTATCAGTCGTATCTATAATTTTTGATTGTTTCATGACAATATTATACAACTTTCACATACTTTTGGCAACATTTTATATGATTTATTAGACTAACATATTGATCCAGTGCCCAGTGCCAGTTCCTGTTTGTTGCATGTTTTTTGTTTCACAGAATATCTATATCAAACGAAGTCCAAACGTGATAAAAAATGACGGAGAATTATTTTGGAATATTTGTGATTTTTGGCAAGTGGAATCAACATAAACGGAGGCCCGCAACTACCACAAGACACCTGGGCGTGCCAGGCAGCCCAGGCGCATGGTGGTGTATCGTGCCCTCCTCGTAAGTCGGTTGGAGCTCTACTTCGAGCGCAAGGAAGCTTATATCCGGGAAAAAATCGTGTCAAAATATCAGCGCAATCGGAGTTACGGATCTCCGGGAATATAAGAAATGGTTTTCGGCCAGAAAACGGGAACGCGAAACAGAAGAGAACAGAGAGGGAGGCCCAATCACGGAGGGGCTCCTGCCCCTCTGCCGCCATGGAGGCCATGGACCAGAAGGGGAATTCTACTCCGATCTAGGGGGAGGCCAAGGAAGAAGAATAAGTAGGGGTGCTCTCTCCCCCTCTCTCCTGGTGGCGCCGGAACACCGCCGAGGCAATCATTGTGTGACTGCGATCTACTCCAACAACTCCGTCATGTTCACCAACATCTTCATCACCTTCCTCCATCTATATTCAGCGGTCCACTCTCCCGCAACCCGATGTACCCTCTGATACGTCTCCAATGTATCTATAATTTTTTATTGTTCCATGCTATTATATTATTTGTTTTGGATGTTTTATATGCATCAATATGCTATTTTATATTATTTTTGGGACTAAGCTATTAACCTAGATCCCAGTGCCAGTTTTTGTTTTTCCTTGTTTTTGAGTTTTACAGAAAAGGAATATCAAACGGAGTCCAGATGAGCTGAAAATTTACGATGATATTTTATGGACCAGAAGAAGCCTACAGAGCATCGGAGTTGGGCCAGAGGAGTCCCGAGGCAACCACAAGGGTGGGGGGCACGCCCCTAGCTTGTGGTTCACTCGGGAACCCCCCTGACGTGAGACCGACGCCAAAAATTCCTATAAATCACGAAACCCCCAGAAAGAAACCTAGATCGGGAGTTCCGCCGCCACAAGCCTCTGTATCCACGAAAAACCAATCAGGACTCGTTCTGGTACCTTGCCGGAGGGGGAAATCATCGTCGGAGGTCACCTTCATCATCCCGGTGGTCTCCATGACGAGGAGGGAGTAGTTCACCCTCGGGGATGAGGGTTGATACGTCTCCGTCGTATCTATATTTTTTATTGTTCCATGCCAATATTATACAACTTTCATATACTTTTGGCAACTTTTTATACTATTTTTGGGACTAACATATTGATCCAGTGCCCAGTACCAGTTCCTGTTTGTTGCATGTTTTTTGTTTCGCAGAAAACCCATATCAAACGGAGTCCAAACGGGATAAAAACTGACGGAGATATTTTGGAATATATGTGATTTTTGGGAAGAAGAATCAATGCGAGACGATGCCTGAGGGGGCCATGAGGCAAGGGGCGTGCCCAGGGGGTGGGCGCGCCCCTGACCCTCGTAGCCACCCTGTAAGGAGGTTGGTGCCCTTCTTTCGCCGCAAGAAAGCCAATATCCGGATAAAAATCATGTCCAAATTTCAACCCAATCGGAGTTACGAATCTCCAGGAATATAAGAACGGTGAAAGGCCAGAATCAGAGAGGGCAGAAACAGAGAGAGACAGAGAGACAGATCCAATCTCGGAGGGGCTCTTGCCCCTCCCATGCCATGGAATCCAAGTACTAGAGGGGAAACCCTTCTCCCATCTAGGGAGAAGGTCAAGGAAGAAGAATAAGAAGGTGGGCTCTCCCCCCTCTCTCTCCCGGTGGCGCCGGAACGCCGCCGAGGCCATCATCGTCACTGCAATCTACACCAACACCTCCGTCATCTTCACCAACATCTTCATCACCTTCCCCCATCTATCTACAGTGGTCCACTCTCCCGCAACTCGCTGTACCCTCTACTTGAACATGGTGCTTTATGCTTCATATTATTATCCAATGATGTGTTGCCATCCTATGATGTCTGAGTAGATTTTCGTTGTCCTATCGGTAATTGGTGAATTGCTATGATTGGTTTAATTTGCTTGTGGTTATGTTGTTGTCCTTTGGTGCCCATCATATGAGCGCGCGCGTGGATCACACCATAGGGTTAGTTGTATGTTGATAGGACTATGTATTGGGGGGCAAGAGTGACAGAAGCTTCAACCTAGCATAGAAATTGATGCATACGGGATTGAAGGGGGACCAATATATCTTAATGCTATGGTTTGGTTTTACCTTAATGAACGTTAGTAGTTGTGGATGCTTGCTAATAGTTCCAATCATAAGTGCATAGAATTCCAAGTCAGGGATGACATGCTAGCAGTGGCCTCTCCCACATAAAACTTGTTATCGGTCTAGTAAAGTAGTCAATTGCTTAGGGACAATTTCACAACTCCTACCACCACTTCTCCACACTTGTTATACTAACTTTATTGTGTCTTTACCTAAAACAGCCCCTAGTTTTTATTTACGTGCTCTTTATATTCTTGCAAACCTATCCAAAAACACCTACAAAGTACTTCTAGTTTCATACTTGTTCTAGGTAAAGCGAACGTTAAGCATGCATAGAGTTGTTTCGGTGGTCGATAGAACTTGAGGGAATATTTGTTATACCTTTAGCTCCTCGTTGGGTTCGACACTCTTACTTATCGAAAGAGGCTACAATTGATCCCCTATACTTGTGGGTTATCAAGACCTTTTTCTGGCGCCGTTGCCGGGGAGCAATGGCGTGGGGTGAATATTCTCGTGTGTGCTTGTTTGCTTTATCACTAAGTAGATTTTATTTGTTGTTCTAAGTTGTTCTCTATCTTTAGTTATGGATATGGAACACGAAATACCAAAAAATAGGTTTACTTGCTACTCATGGAGATGGGGAACCTCCTAAAACCCTCGATGCTCATTATCTGAAAGATATTATGCACTACTTTAATAATCCTGAGAAAACCCATTCAATTATATAATGGGACACATGTTGGATCAACATGCATACTTTAGGGATTATCGCTTGGCTCAAAAAGGGAAACTATTATGGGATCAAATTCATGTGTTGCATTGGTATGCTCGGGAACTATGCTTGAGATATGATTATACTTGTTGCTCTAGGATGAAGGCTCCACACCTTCCCTTTTCATGCAAATTTAATGATAATGAAACCTTAGCTTCTTATGCTAATGGTATATATGATTACTATGATGTGGAACGAATAGAAGAAATTGTTGCTTTTAAGGGTGCTTGTGAAATTGAATCTTTGTTTAAAGAGTTCAAAGATTTTGATGATTCAGTTCATAGACCTGAAAATTTAGCTATCCTTAAATATTGCTATGAGAATTATAAATAAAATTATGATATTGATGAATTTATTGAGAAAGTCTTCGCTGTCCGAGAAGAGACTAATATTTTGCAGGAGTCTATGGAAGAAGAAATTGATGAAACTGTAAGCTCATTGGATGAAAAGGATGATGAGGAGAGCGAAGAACAAAAGGAGGAAGATCGGATTAGCTACCCGTGCCCACCTTCTAATGAGAGTAACTCTCCATCTCATACATTATTTACTGCCCCTTCGTTCTTACTGAAGGATGAATGTCATGATAATTGCTATGATCCCATTGATTCGTTTGAAATATCCCTTTTTGACGAACTTGATGCTTGCTATTCTTGTGGCCAAGATGCCAATATGAATTATGCTTATGGAGATGAACTTGCTATTTTTCCTTATGTTAAACATGAAATTGTTGCTATTGCACCCACGCATGATAGTCCTATTATCTTTTGGAATTCTCCTGACTACACTATATCGGAGAAGTTTGCAAAAATGCTCTTTGGAGGACGAGCTCCATGTAGCTCTTTATCTGGCCCGTCAGTCCTTCTTGGGATCAGGTGCAGCCTCCTGTTACTCTCACGTATTCCACCTGACAACTTTTTGCACACCACCATATTCTTCATTTATCTACAGTGATATTACATGTTTTTTTGCGGGGTAAAGGAGTTTTATTACTTGATAATAGTGTTACAATCAAGAGGCCAAAGCTCCTCGATACAAGGTGGAGCCGAAGTTAACCATACAGCAGTGGTACTCTCCGTACGGCTGCAACTCTATTTTGACTACGGTGAATTTTCTGAGAATAAAACTCCCTATTACACATTAACACCTTGATCTCACGAACCAGATGCCCATATGCAGAGCGCTCCAGTCCCTTGCTCACCAAACTTGAGAGTGCTTCCGTCGAGTCCGACTGAACGATCACTGGGAGTGTAGTATGTTGGATGGCCAGAGCTATACCTTGCATTATCGCATGTAGTTCGGCTTCCAGAGCATCATTACAGTGGAATAACACCCGGTACGCAGAGAAGATGAGTTGTCCATTGCTGTCACGTAACACCATCCCCGCGGCGGCCGAACCATCCGAGCCATCGAACGACCCGTCCACAAAGAGAGCCAACTGCCCTGGATTGGGATTTGGCCACGGCAGGGCCAAAGGTGTCGTCTTCTCAAGCCTGGCAGGGGCAGCCGAAGATGGCATCTTCCCCTTGATGATTTCATCAGTTGAGAACCGGCCAGCCAGCATGACTGACTTATAGTAGCTATCCAGGAAATCGACCGTAACATGGACGGGAGGTATCTCCTTGCCATGCGTTTGATCTTATCACAATTGCCATATACGCCAGCAAATCATAATAATCATGTTCCATATGTCCTCAGGGCACCTGGACAAGAGATGTAGTAACCATTCCTTACCAGTATCAATCAAAACCTCATCACCAGGAAGTGGCTATTACATGTTAACCACGCTTCCCTAGCAGCGCATGCACACGTGCCATGCACGAACTCATTATGTTCCATTGTGCACACGCCATATTTTTCCTACTCTCTCCGTCCCAAAATTCTTGTCTTAGATTTATCTAAATATGGATGTATCTAGTTACGTTTTAGTGTTAGATACATCCGTATCTAGACAAATCTAAGACAAGAATTTTAGGACGGAGGGAGTATTATTTTTCTTCATTTTTCTTTCTTTTCCTCCTTTTTACCTATCCCCTATCTTTTTTGACTCCGCGAGTGACCGTAGAACAATTGCCTATGTTGCTTTTCCCCTTTTACATTTTTTTTAAAATATAACTTTTCAAATTGGTAATTTTCTGAAAAGAACACATTAACTCTTTAATAAATGAATAGCTACAAATAAGTGACACACATTCCGTAAGTATGTGACAAATTTTTTTAATATCCGATAAACAAGTTTTGATACAGTGTGAACATTTTTCTAAATAAGCGCTTAACATTTTTTGAATATCTGGTGAATATATATTTTTAATATGTGATGAACATATTTAAAATACGCGATGAACATTTTTTTCAAATACGTGATGAACATATTTGTATATAAATGACGAATATTTTCAAATACATGATAAACACTTTTTTTGAATATGCGATGAACATTTAAAAATACGTAATGAACCTTTCCACATAAGCAATGAATATTTTTCCAATGCATGGTTAAGATTTTTTAGATGCACATGATCATTTTAAAAATTAAGAATAATTTCCAAATAGACGATGAACATTTTCTAAATACATGATGGACAATTTTCATATAGGCGACTAACATGTTTTCTGAGTACGTGACAGACATGTTTTGAATACACGGCGATTTTTACACGTTGAACTAACTTTCACTATCAAGATTGTTTTCAATATGCGATGACCAATTTTTTTCAAAATGTTTTCGCTCTTTTAATATATATTCTCAAAATAAATGATATACAGAAACTATAAATATTTTTGGAGAGTATGTACAACTAGAGGACAAAAAACAGAACAGAAATCGTAAGAGAAAAAAGGAACACACGCGCATGTGCTCTATGCATATGCAACGCCTATGTGCTAGTTGTGCGGCTGCCTAGCACGCGGTGAGGCATAGCAGCACCCAAATTCAAACCCGCCCACGAGGCACATCATGTTCTTGCAATCGTCGAACTGAACGGAGGTGTACGTACTGTACATACGAATCACACCAGCCCACGGCACCGCCCCCGTATTTCCGTGAAACAACTCCCGTATAAAATTGGAAAACCACGGCGCATACATCACAAAGTTGGAACGGTTGGCCAAGATTACGAGACTCATGGCGCTCTTCCTCCAAAACGCCCCACTCAGAAGTTTGCCCTTATTAAGGATTATATTGATGGGTTGCGTTTCACTACTACACATGATGATTTTGATAGATATAATATGCATGTGCTTGCTACTCCTACTTGCAATTATTATGAGATAGGAACTACATCTCCGCCTCTCCATGTTTCCAATATGATAAAATTGCAAAAAACTTCTTATGTTGTGCATAGGCCTTTACTATGTGTGCATGCAATGTTCTTTTATGACATGCCGATGCATAGGAACAGAGTTAGACTTCGTCATTACATAATATATGTTACTTTGTGCTCACTACTAAATTACAAATCATTGTTAATTAAAATGGCTTTGATATACCTTGGGATCCGGGTGGATCCATTACTTGAGCACTATATGCCTAGCTTAATGGCTTTAAAGAAAGCGCTGCCAGGGAGACAATCCGGAAGTTTTAGAGAGTCGTTTATTTCTGTCGTGTGCTTTTATAAAGTTTAAAAACAAAAAAATAAAGAGGGGAACCCAAAACTTTTCAAAAAGGAAAGTGAAAGTGAGAGAGACAAACATTGTTGAAGTGGGGGAGCTCCTTGAACTTTGTTCATGCTCACGGAAACTTTGTGAATCTTGATTACAGAAACTTTTCAACAAAAACAATTGTCCCTTTGTACAATTCCATTGTAATATAAAAATAATGTGCCAAGATTTGCCTTTAGGATGTTTACATTACTTGTTGGTTTGTGCGGTGCAAAACAGAAACTTTGGCTGTAGTGCGCGATTTTACATTTTTTACTGGAACGTCAAACAGTTCTGAAACTTTTTGCACTGTCTTTCTATACAAATTGTTTATTTTTCCTGAAATTTTCAGAATTTCTGGAGTACATAAGTATGGTGAATGTTCAGATTACTACAGACTGTCCTGTTTAAGACAGATTCTGTTTTTGATGCATAGTTTACTTGTATTGATGAAACTGTTGATTACTATCAGTGGATTAAGCCATGGAAAAGTTATATTACAGTATCTACAATGAAAAAACGAAATATGAATTGGTTTGCAACAGTACTTAGAGTAGTGACTTGCTTTATTATACTAACGGATCTTACCGAGCTTTTTGTTGAGTTTTGTGTGGATGAAGTGTTCGAAGATCAAGGAGGTCTCGATGTGAGGAGAAGGAGGAGAGGCAAGAGCTCAAGCTTGGGGATACCCAAGGCAGCCCAAGTAAATATTTAAGGAGACTCAAGCGTCTAAGCTTGGGGATGCCCCGGAAGGCATCCCATCTTTCTTCAACAAGTATCGGTATGTTTTCGGATTCGTTTCGTTCATGTGATATGTGCAAATCTTGGAGCGTCTTTTGCATTTAGTTTTCACTTTTCTTTGATGCACCATGCTGGTATGAGATAGTCCATGGTTGATTTATAGAATGCTCATTGCACTTCACTTATATCTTTTGAGTATGGCTTTATAGAATGCTTCATGTGCTTCGCTTATATCATTTGAAGTTTGGATTGCCTCTTTCCCTACACATAAAAAACCGCCATTTGTAGAATGCTCTTTTTCTTCACTTGTATTTGTTAAAGCGTGGGCATATCTTTTGTAGAAAGAATTAAACTCTCTTGGTTCACTTATCTATTTAGAGAGTTGACAGGAATTGGTCATTCACATGGTTAGTCATAAAATCCTACATAAAACTTGTAGATCACTGAATATGGTTGATGACCCACAAGTATAGGGATCTATCGTAGTCCTTTCGATAAGTAAGAGTGTCAAACCCAATGAGGAGCAGAAGGAAATGATAAGCGGTTTTCAGCAAGGTATTCTCTGCAAGTACTGAAATAAGTGGTAACAGATAGTTTTGTGATAGGATAATTTGTGGCGAGCAACAAGTAAAAAATTAAATAAAGTGCAGCAAGGTGGCCCAATCCTTTTTATAGCAAAGAACAAGCCTGGACAAACTCTTATATAAGGAAAAGCGCTCCCGAGGACACTTGGGAATATCATCAAGCTAGTTTTCATCACGTTCATATGATTTTCGTTCGGTACTTTGATAATTTGATATGTGGGTGGACCGGTGCGTGGGTGTTGTTCTTACTTGAACAAGCATCCCACTTATGATTAACCTCTATTGCAAGCATCCGCAACTACAACAAAAGTATTAAGGTAAACCTAACCATAGCATGAAACATATGGATCCAAATCAGCCTCTTACGAAGCAACGCATAAACTAGGGTTTAAGCTTCTGTCACTCTAGCAACTCATCATCTACTTATTACTTCCCAATGCCTTCCTCTAGTCCCAAATAATGGTGAAGTGTTATGTAGTCGACGTTCACATAACACCACTAGAGGCTAGACAACATACATCTCATCAAAATATCGAACGAATACCAAATTCACATGACTACTAATAGCAAGACTTCTCCCATGTCCTCAGGAACAAACGTAACTACTCACAAAGCATATTCATGTTCATAATCAGAGGGGTATTAATATGCATAAAGGATCTGAACATATGATCTTCCACCAAATAAACCAACTAGCATCAACTAAAAGGAGTAATTAACACTACTAGCAACCTACTAGTACCAATCCCGGACTTGGAGACAAGAATTGGATACAAAAGATGAACTAGGGTTTTGAGATGAGATGGTGCTGGTGAAGATGTTGATGGAGATTGCCCTCTCCCGATGAGAGGAGCGTTGGTGATGAAGATGGCGATGATTTCCCCCTCCCGGAGGGAAGTGTCTCCGGCAGAACAGCTCTGCCGGAGCCCTAGATTGGTTCCGCCAAGGTTCCGCCTCGTGGCGGCGGAGTTTCGTCCCGAAAGGTTGCTTGTCAATTTTTCCTTGACGAAAGACCTCATATAGCAGAAGATGGGCATCGGAGGGCCAACAGGGGGCCCACGAGGCAGGGAGGCGTGCCTAGGGGGTAGGGCGCGCCCTCACCCTCGTGGCCAGGTGGGGCCCCCTCTGGTGAACTTTTTCCGCTCAATATTTTTTATATATTCTGAAAATCACTTCCGTGGAGTTTCAGGACTTTTGGAGTTGCGCAGAATAGGTCTCTAATATTTGCTCCTTTTCCATCCCAGAATTCCAGCTGCCCGCATTCTCCCTCCTTATGTAAACCTTGTAAAATAAGAGAGAATAGGCATAAGTATTGTGACATAATGTGTAATAAAAGCCCATAATGCGATAAATATCGATATAAAAGCATGATGCAAAATGGACGTATCAATGGTATATTTGATTCCTTGCAATAGTTTCGCGATATAAAGATGGTGATATTAGAGTCATGCTAGTGGGTAGTTGTGGATTGTAGAAATACTTGTGTTGGAGTTTGTGATTCCCGTAGCATGCACGTATGGTGAACCGTTATGTAACGAAGTCGGAGCATGATTTATTTATTGATTGTCTTCCTTATGAGTGGCGGTCGGGGACGAGCGATGGTCTTTTCCTACCAATCTATCCCCCTAGGAGCATGCGCGTAGTGCTTGGTTTGTGATGAATTGTAGATTTTTGCAATAAGTATGTGAGTTCTTTATGACTAATGTTGAGTCCATGGATTATACACACTCTCACCTTTCCATCATTGCTAGCCTCTTCGGTACCGTGCATTGCCCTTTCTCACATTGAGAGTTGGTGCAAACTTCGCCGGTGCATCCAAACCCCATGATATGATACGCTCTTTCACACATAAACCTCCTTATATCTTCCTCAAAACAGCCACCATACCTACCTATTATGGCATTTCCATAGCCATTCTGAGATATATTGCCATGCAACTTTCCACCGTTCCTTTTATCATGACACGTTCATCATTGTCATATTGCTTTGCACGATCATGTAGTTGACATAGTATTCGTGGCAAAGCCATCGTTCATAATTCTTTCATCCATGTCACTCTTGGTTCATTGCATATCCCGGTACACCGCCGGAGGCATTCATATAGAGTCATACTCTGTTCTAGTATCGAGTTGTAATCATTGAGTTGTAAATAAATAGAAGTGTGATGATCATCATTTTCTAGAGCATTGTCCCAAGTGAGGAATAAAAAAAAGAGAGAAAGGCCATAAAAAGAGAAGGCCCAAAAAAATGAGAGAAAAAGAGAGAAGGGACAATGTTACTATCCTTTTACCACACTTGTGCTTCAAAGTAGCACCATAATCTTCATGACAGAGAGTCTCTTGTTTTGTCACTTTCATATACTAGTGGGAGTTTTTCATTATAGAACTTGGCTTGTATATTCCAACAATGGGCCTCCTCAAGTGCCCTAGGTCTTCATGAGCAAGCAAGTTGGATGCACACCCACTTAGTTTCTTTTGTTGAGCTTTCATATATTTATAGCTCTAGTGCATCCGTTGCATGGCAATCCCTACTCCTTGCATTAACATCAATTGATGGGCATCTCCATAGCTCATTGATTAGCCTCGTTGATGTGAGACTTTCTCCTTTTTTTATCTTCTCCACATAACCCCCATCATCATATTCTATTCCACCCATAGTGCTATATCCATGGCTCACGCTCATGTATTGCGTGAAGGTTGAAAAGGTTTGAGATTACTAAAGTATGAAACAATTGCTTGGCTTGTCATCGGGGTTGTGCATGATGAGAGCATTCTTGTGTGAAAAAAATGGAGCATGGCTAAACTATATGATTTTGTAGGGATGAACTTTCTTTGGCCATGTTATTTTGAGAGGACATAATTGCATAGTTAGTATGCTTGAAGTATTATTATTTCTATGTCAATATTGAACTTTTATCTTGAATCTTTCGGATCTGAATATTCATACCACAATTAAGAAGAATTATATTGAAATTATGCCAAGTAGCATTCCACATCAAAAATTCTATTTTTATCATTTACCTACTCGAGGACGAGCAGGAATTTAGCTTGGGGATGCTTGATACGTCTCCAATGTATCTATAATTTTTTATTTCTCCATGCTATATTATCTTCTGTTTTGGACATTATTGGGCTTTATTATTCACTTTTATATTATTTTTGGGACTAACCTATTAACCGGAGGCCCAGCCCAGAATAGTTGTTTTTTTGCCTATTTCAGAGTTTCGCAGAAAAAGAATATCAAACGGAGTCCAAATGAAATGAAACCCTCGGGAACGTGATTTTAGGAATGAACGTGATCCAGAGGACTTGGACCCTACGTCAAGAAAGCTACCAGGAAGCCACAAGGTAGGGGGCGCGCCTACCCCCCAGGCGCGCCCTCCACCCTCGTGGGCCCCATGTTGCTCCACCGATGTACTCCTTCCTCCTATATATACCTACGTACCCCCAAACTACCAGATACGGAGCCAAAAACCTAATTCCACCGTCGCAACCTTCTGTACCCGTGAGATCCCATCTTGGGGCCTGTTCCGGAGCTCCGCCGGAGGGGGCATCGATCATGGAGGGCTTCTACATCAACACCATAGCCTCTCCGATGATGTGTGAGTAGTTTACCTCAGACCTTCGGGTCCATAGTTATTAGCTAGATGGCTTCCTCTCTCTTTTTGGATCTCAATACAATTTTCTCCCCCTCTCTTGTGGAGATCTATTCGATGTAATCTTCTTTTGCGGTGTGTTTGTTGAGACCGATGAATTGTGGGTATATGATCAAGTTTATCTATGAACAATATTTGAAACTTCTGAATTCTTTTATGTGTGATTGGTTATCTTTGCAAGTCTCTCCGAATTATCAGTTTGGTTTGGCCTACTAGGTTGATCTTTCTTGCAATGGGAGAAGTGCTTAGCTTTGGGTTCAATATTGCGGTGTCCTTTCCCAGTGACAGTAGGGGCAGCAAGGCACGTATTGTATTGTTGCCATCGAGGATAACAAGATGGGGTTTATATCATATTGCATGAATTTATCCCTCTACATCATGTCATCTTGCTTAAAGCGTTACTCTGTTCTTATGAACTTAATACTCTAGATGCATGCTGGATAGCGGTCGGTGTCGGTGTCAAAACCGGCGGATCTCGGGTAGGGGGTCCCGAACTGTGCGTCAAGGTCGGATGGTAACAGGAGACAAGGGACACTTTATTTTACCCAGGTTCGGGCCCTCTCGATGGAGGTAAAACCCTACTCCTGCTAGATTAATATTGATGATATGGGTAGTACAAGAGTGGATCTACCACGAGATCAAGGAGGCTAAACCCTAGAAGCTAGCCTATGGTATGATTGTGTATGATGATGGTTGTCCTACGGACTACAACCCTCCGGTTTATATAGACACCGGATAGGGTTAGGGTTACACAGAGTCGGTTACAATGGTAGGAGATCTCGAATATCCGCACACCTAGCTTGCCTTCCACGCCAAGAAAAGATCCTTTCGGACACGGGACGAACTCTTCAACTTTGTATCTTCATAGTCCTGGAGTCCGGCTGAAGGTATAGTTCGGCCATCCGAACACCCCCTAATCCAGGACTCCCTCAGTAGCCCCTGAACCAGGCTTCAATGACGACGAGTCCGGCGCGCAGATTGTCTTCGGCATTGCAAGGCGGGTTCCTCCTCCAAGTTCTTCAAGAAGATTATAAACACCACAGAATAGTGTCCGGCTCTGCAAAATAAGTTTCCACATATTGCCATACAGAGAATAATATTAACACAAATCAAATCTGCTGACGTATCCCGCAGTGCGTCACAACACTGCGGCCAAGCCTTCTATATAAATTGTTTTCATTGTTCCACCTCAGCTCGTTTAGCGAGGCGGTTTCCTTGGCACGTCTTGTCGAAGCAGAGATCGTGTGCCCCCGTTAACGGGATTCTCATTAATATGGACGTGGGTAACCCAACCACGCCATTTACCACGGCGTTTGGGAGGCAAATGAGTTTTATTAGGTAGGTGAGGACGCCTAACCGTACCTGCTTATATAAAAGGATAAGGATTCACCTTTTTAACCTACGCCTTCTTCCTCCTTTGCCAATCCATCTCTCGCGCACTCAAGCTCCAGCGCCCAAGCCCGCTCTTCTTCCTCAACCTTCTCCAACAATGTCCGGAGCGGGAGGCAAGTGGATGGTCTCCTCTGTTACGGAGGCTCAAGTAAAAAGGCTAAGTAAAGCCGGATACTTGTCCAAGGACATCCCGCATCGGCTTCCTGATAAGGGGCGGCTCCTTCCTACCCCAAGGCCCCATGAGAGGGTAGTTTTTCTCCCCCACTTCCTCCGCGGACTGGGCTTTCCACTTCACCCATTTGTTCGGGGGCTCATGTTCTACTACGGCCTGGATTTCCATGATCTGGCCCCGAACTTCGTTCTCAACATCTCGGCGTTTATCGTCGTGTGTGAGGCCTTTCTCCGCGTCTGCCCCCACTTCGGCCTCTGGCTCAAGACCTTCAACGTCAAGCCCAAGGTGGTGTCCGGCACCCAGGCGGAGTGCGGAGGCGCTATGGTTGGCAAGATAGCCAACGTCCTCTGGTTCGATGGCTCCCTCGTGGAGTCCCTAAAGGGGTGGCAGGCTAGGTGGTTTTACATCACCGAGCCCCGCGATCCGAAATGGGTCGCGGCCCCTGAGTTCAGATCCGGACCCCCCACGCGGCTCATGTCCTGAAAAGAGACAGGCCTGTCGTGGGGCAACGAGGAAGAAGTGACTGGGTTGCAAACATGCATCCAGTCCCTGGTGAACAAGCCAATCCGGCTTGCCAACATAGTCCAGGTCATGCTCGTTCACCTGATCCTCCCGTGCCAAGAACGGGATTTTGCTTTGTGGGAATTCGACCCGGCGCAGCACCAGACCCTCAGTAGGCTCTTCGACATGACGTATGAAGACGTCTGGAAGGTGCTGACCAAAGGCGCCGAGTCCCCCACATCCGCCTCCGAGGATCGCGGATACAGCTCGCAACGTAATGCTGGCGAGGTAAGCTATCTATACCTTTGATAGGTTCGTTAAGCTCGTCTTCATAGATTATCTCTATGCGGGATCTAAACTCCCTTTTACTTTTGACAGGCTTGGCTGGAGATATCCGGACCGATTAACTGTCCGGCTCCTCTACCCGAAGACCCGGCCCCAGCTCTCTTGGTGAAGCTAATGGCTCCGGCACCTTACGTGGTGCCGGAGAGGAAGGCCAAGAAGAAGAAAACCGCCGGGACTCGAAAAAGTTCCCGCAACATGGTGGTGTCGGACTCGTCGTCTGACGAGTCCGCAACGCCCTCCTCTCGTGAAAATGAGGAGGAGGAACAAGGAAGCTCTCCCCCTCCAGTGAGGGGAGCAAAGAAGAAGAAGGCCACCCCAACGGGAGAGGCGGAGGGGTCAAGAAAAAGGAAGACCCCTCCGTCGGACTACTCCCACGATGCCAAAGAGGGCGGAGAGGAGTGGCCGGACAGAACCAAGCGTCCGGCGAAATCGTAAGTATTTATATACCAGAGTAACTCGTGATACTCTTTTTAGTGTGCGGCTTTTCCTGACATCGCACGTATTTTATGTAGCCCGCCCCGGGCCGAACTCGACGACTCGTCGAGCGGCTCCCTGGGTTCGTCGGACGTGAACTCTATTCCGCCCGCGGTCTCCCTCCGCGGGGCGGACGACGCAGAAGTGGCGCCCCGCCAAGCTTCGAGGCAGGAGGAGATGGTCCTGGAGGAGCCACAAGGCAATCCTTCGGACCCCAGGAGTGAAGGGGATGAAACCCCCCAGGGCTCCAAGTCCGGCTTTGTGCCGGACACCGCGCTGGACTCGACAGTCCCGGTCCCCGATGGGCGAACTCCTTCCAAGAGGAGTAAGCCATCTGAGCCGGCGGCCTCCGTCCAACCGGAGGCGCCGGACAATTTGCTGGCGGTGCTTGAGGGCGCCGCCATCAATGAGGAGGACCGTACTGTTATGAGTACGGTGATCCAAAGGATTCAGTCCGCCAAGAGCGGACTGAATGAAGCTTGCGCTAGCCTTCTAACAGGCTTCGAGGTAAGTAAAAAATGTGCCAATTTATTTACTACATAGACAGTAGCCCCTGATGCTCTGTTCGGTGTTCAGAAAGAAAAGCCGGATAGAGGATCTAATAATTTTCGCAGGAGTCTAACAAAAAAGGTCAAATATGCGTATGCAGGCTTCACTGCTGTCCACCGCCGCACTGACTGCGCAGGTGGATGTCCTGAAACAGGACCTCGGGCGGACCGAGCAAGAGCTCGGCCTTGCCAAACGGCAGCTCGAGGAGAAGGAAGATAAGAAATACCTAAAAAAGAAGAAAAAGGTGCCTATAGAGAGGCTTGATTGCAGAAAGAAATAACAGGATTGTACTGCTTATTGTAGGGGCCACAACCGAGGTGACAACCCTGAAGCAGGCGCTGGCTGAGGCCGAGAAGAAAATGGCCGAGGAGCGCGCCGAGCGAGAGAGGCTTGGGGTTCAGGTCGGCGAGGTGCAGCAAGAGCTGCAAACTCTCATGAAAAAACATGAGGGTTTGGAGCTTGAGGCGAAAGCGCAAGCATCCGAGCTCGCGTCGGCCATCGAGACCGCCAAGAGTGCCAAGGCCGAAGCCCAAAAGGCCCTCCAAGAGTTGGAGGATGTGAAAAAGATAGCAACGGGTAAGGCATTCTCAATGCAGAGTAGGAATATAAAAGTAAACTACCTATTACTTACCCGAATCCGGAGTTCTCCAGGGGCGTTCGCCGATCTTCCCCGTAGCGTATCCGACGCCGCCGCGTTCTACCGAGCTGAAGAGGGCATCTCGATGGAGAGTGTGTTCTGGTCTCGGTATTCTGAGGCCGGACACACCGTGCCCTTAAGCGATCAGCTGAAACAGCTGGTCGAGCTCCACAAGGCGGCCAAACAGGCCATGAAGGGCTTACTAGTTCGGCTGTGGCCTGGAGAGGCCCTGCCTGGAAGCTATTTCGGGCTGGTGCGGCGGCTGGTGGAGGCCTGTTCACGGCTTGAAGTCATCAAGCGCTCCGTCTGCATTGAAGGTGCCCGGAGGGCCCTTGCCCGTGTAAGGGTACACTGGGGTAAGCTGGACGGAGAGAAGCTGGTGAAGGACGGGCCGCCGCAGGGGAAGGAGCATCGCAAGCCCGAGAACTACTACAAGGACGTTCTTGCCGGAGCCCACCTTGTCGCGGATGAATGTACTAAAGATGTAGTATTTGAATGAACTCGCTCGTTTGTAACCTATGCGCTGAAAACTTGTTCATATGCGCTAAGCAATGCTTGTTTAATTTAAAATATTATTTTCTGTGCGGCCGTTTATCAAAAATTGAGAGATGGCGAGTCGTTGGCTTCTGCCCCCATGCCACTAGTGCTGGGGTGTTCGGGATAAACCTGAGGGCTCTTGTTCCCATAACTGGGTCCTTCGAGGGAGGCGCTCAGCACAGCGAACCAGGCAATCGGACTATAATGCTTGAACACTCTCACTTAGCCATAGAACGTTATAATTTTAAATTTCGGCGAAGCCCCTAGTTTGGAAGGCCGAATTCGGGGCGCTATCCACGCCTTTGGCCGGACATAGCCAGCTCCTCGCTCAAAGCAGCATAAGCCTTTAAGGACTCGAAAAACCTCTCGAACAGCGACCGATCTCGCGCCTTATCATGACAGTCTGTTTTAGCTTTCTCCACTGAGGTGCTCAACCCACCTGATCTGGGGCACAATCGCAGTGATTCTCCTAGTGCTACCTTAGCCGATAGAGCGGAACGTAAGGTACCAAAACATAGGAGCCGGGCAAACCCAACATGTGACCAAAATCATGACTCGGAGCCGATGCATATAGTGCTATAAGTTCGGGGTGCCGCACTTGTGGAAGTGTACGGACTTCTCACACCAGATAAAAGGGGAATGAAGCCCCTGGCGTGGTTTGCCGTACCATGGTGTACGGGTGCGATCATGTTATATCATAAACACATATATTCAAAGGGGACAATGCAAAAAATAGATAAAAAGCTATGCATTGTTTTATAAAGAGGCTATTTATCAAAGCCGAACGATACAAGTAGTGCGATAAGCAAAAAAGATATTAGACTATTTAACATGTCCTGACCAGGCACAGGCCACGGAATTTAGAAACAGATATATCGCTCGAAATAGAGACCACCTGAGAGTTCCGGAATGCGGCGTATATTTGTCTGCTTTCCTGGATCTTGCATCGTCTGTGCGGCAACGCTGCCGAACAGCTTGTCCAGAGTATGGAGTCCTGAAATTAAAAAAATCCGGCAGCCCCTAGTACGTTTGACGTCGTGTTGTAGGCATGCCGTTAATGTGCCCCTCCCCCTGTGCCCATGGAATTTTAAGGGCCTAATTGTGTACTCGAGGTACTTGCTCCGCTATGTTGCGATGGCTGGGGTCAGGGCCGTATTGCTACGCTTGCTCTGATCGTGCCAGGTGGTCTTGTTGCAGGTTACTCCGGGCGCACTTTGCATTGTCCAGTTTTTTAACGGCCGGACTGGAGAGTTGCCTTGAAAGGCTGCTTTGTACTTCCGCTGCGAGGGCCGCCGTGTGCTCTTCTGTTCGGATGGAGCGTTCTGTGTTTCCGCTGACCGTAATTACTCCTCGAGGGCCTGGCATCTTGAGCTTGAGATATGCATAGTGCGGCTCCGCGTTGAATTTAGCGAATGCGGTTCGTCCGGGCAGGGCATGATAGCCACTGCGGAACGTCACTATATCGAAGATTAACTCTTCGCTTCGGAAGTTATTCGGAGATCCGAAGACCACATCAAGTGTTATCGAGCCTGTGCAATTGGCCTCTACACCTGGTATGACGCCTTTAAAGGTCGTCCTTGTGGGCTTGATCCTTGATGGATCTATGCCCATTTTCCGCACTATATCCTGATAAAGCAGGTTCAGGCTACTGCCGCCGTCCATGAGGACTCTTGTGAGATGAAATCCGTCCATGACTGGGTCGAGGACCAGTGCGGCAAAACCGCCGTGACGGATGCTAGTGGGGTGGTCCCTTCGATCGAAGGTGATCGGGCAGGAGGACCATGGGTTGAACTTTGGGGCGACTGGCTCCATCGTGTATACATCCCGTAGCGCACGCTTCCTCTCCCGCTTGGGAATGTGGGTCGCGTATATCATGTTCACCGTCCGCACTTGTGGGGGAAACCCTTTCTGTCCATTGTTGTTCGGCGGCCTGGGCTCCTCCTCGTCGTCGCTGTTCAGCCCCTTGTCCTTCTGTTCGGCTCTTAACTTGCCTGCCTGCTTGAACACCCAACAATCCCTGTTGGTATGATTGGCTGGCCTTTCGGGGGTGCCATGAATCTGGCACGAGCGGTCGAGTATTCGGTCCAAACTGGACGGGCCCTGGGTATTCTTTTTAAATGGCTTTTTCGGCTGACCGGATTTATAGCCTCTGAATCCGGCATTGACTGCCGTATCCTCATTGTTGTCGCTGCTAACGCGGCGCTTTTGATTATTTCAACGTGACCTGCCACTTTTGTCCTTGGTATCCGAATTACCGGGCTTCTTTGATAAGTTGTTGCTGCGAGCCAGCCAGCTATCTTCGCCCGCGCAAAAGCAGGTCATGAGTGTCGTGAGGGCTGCCATGGTTTTCGGCTTTTCCTGTCCCAGGTGCCGGGCAAGCCACTCGTCACGGATGTTATATTTGAAGGCTGCTAGGGCCTCTGCGTCCGGACAATCGACTATCTGATTTTTCTTTTTAGGAACCGTGTCCAGAATTGCCTGGCCGATTCTTCTGGCTGCTGAATTATGTGGCTTAGGTCGTCGGCATCCGGTGGCCGCACATAGGTCCCCTGAAAGTTGTCGAGGAATGCGGCTTCCAGGTCCTCCCAAGAACCGATTGAGTCCGCTGGTAGGCTGTTAAGCCAGTGCCGGGCTGGTCCTTTAAGCTTGAGGGGTAGGTATTTGATGGCGTGCAGATCATCGCCACGTGCCATGTGGATGTGAAGGAGATAATCCTCAATCCATACTGCCGGATCTGTCGTACCATCGTACGACTCGATATTGACGGGTTTAAAACCCTCTGGGATTTTATGATCCATTACTTCGTCTGTGAAGCATAGTGGGTGTGCGGCGCCCCTGTACTGGGCTATGTCACGACGCAGCTCGGAAGAGCTGTGCCTGCTGTGTCCGGCCCGGCCGGATTTATTGTGTCCGGAGTGAAGATCATCAAGTGTCTTCGGGCGTCCGCGTGATCCATAGATCAATCTTTTTTGCTTTGCTTTATCCTCCAGTACGTCTGGCAGGTCTGGCTCGTTTTCCCGTGCCTTATTCGAGCGGCATCGGGGCATGGTTTGCTTAAGGGCTCGACAGGCCTCTCTGTCGCGGCCACGGGGTGGCCGGTCTGCCATGTCATATGCTTCCCCCTCTGATTGGGGTAGCGGCCTGCGCTTAGGATAATTTTTGGAGGGGCGCCCGAATTCATATTCTTCGGCCGCAAGGACTTCAGTCCATCTATCAGCTAGCAGATCTTGATCAGCTCTAAGATGTTGCTGCTTTTCTTTAGGCTGTTGGCAGTGGCTAGAAGCCTGCGTTGAAAACGCTCTTGTTCGGCGGGGTCTGATGGTACGACGAATTCGTCGTCGTCGAGGCTTGCCTCGTCTTCGGAGGGAGGCATGTAGTTATCATCCTCAACCTCTTGCTCTGCCGCTCTCTCCTGAGGGCTGGCTTTTCCATCTTCCTGCGCCGAATCTTGCTGGTTCTGGTGTTCTTCGGCGCTATCCGTGGTAGCATTGTCTCCTGTGCCGGAATCACCGTTTCTGCTGTGGTGGGATTTAGAGCGGCGTCGTTGGCGCCGGCGTTTTTGCGGTTTTTTCGAGGTGTCGTCTTCCGCTGCTCCATCGCCATCCGCATCCTTTGGAGCATCCACCATATATATGTCATCTGACGAGGTGGCGATCCAGCGCCCTACAGGTGCTGGTTCTTGTTCGTCTCCTCCTTCGTCGTCCATACCGTCGAAGTCTTCGAAGCCGAAGTCAAGCATGTCGGTTAAATCGTCGACAGTGGCTATTAAGTGGGTGGTGGGTGGGCTTTTAATTTCTTCGTAGTCCGAATCCCAACCTCGCAGACCATAGTCCGGCCTGGGCTCTCCTGATAAAGAGAGAGACTTGAGAGAATTCAGGATATCACCGAAAGGTGAGCACTGAAAGATGTCCGCGGCGGTGAATTCCATTACAGGCGCCCAATCAGATTCGATCGGCGGGGGCGCGGAAGGCTCAGAGTTCGGAGAAGAGTCCGGCTCCTTGGAGACCTAGGCCGTGCGGAGTACGGGGCTGGCGTTCGGCTCGATCGCCTTTGAGATTACAGCCCCCGAGGTGACGTCCAACCGTTCATCCTTAGAAAACGCAGTGGGCTCCGAGTCAAAGATCGGGGCCGGAGCGTGTGCGGCCTCCAGGGTGCTATTCGGAGGCAGAGCTATATCGTGCCCCTCGAAATAGCGCGGCGCGCTTGGTTGTGGCTCGAACCCGTCGAAGATCAAGTCTCCGCGGATATCAGCCGTGTAGTTTAAGCTTCCAAGCCTGACTTGATGGCCAGGGGCGTAGCTTTCGATCTGCTCCAGATGACCAAGCGAATTGGCCCGCAGAGCGAAGCCGCCAAAGACGAAGATTTGTCCGGGGAGAAAAGTCTCACCCAGGACCTCATCGTTGTTGATGATCAAAGGAGCCATCGGGCCTAAAAGCGACGACACAGAGGAACTCTCAATGAAAGCACCAATGTCGGTGTCAAAACCGGCGGATCTCGGGTAGGGGGTCCCGAACTGTGCGTCAAGGTCGGATGGTAACAGGAGACAAGGGACACTTTATTTTACCCAGGTTCAGGCCCTCTCGATGGAGGTAAAACCCTACTCCTGCTAGATTAATATTCATGATATGGGTAGTACAAGAGTGGATCTACCACGAGATCAAGGAGGCTAAACCCTAGAAGCTAGCCTATGGTATGATTGTGTATGATAATGGTTGTCCTACGGACTATAACCCTCCGATTTATATAGACACCGGATAGGGTTAGGGTTACACAGAGTCGGTTACAATGGTAGGAGATCTCGAATATCCACACACCTAGCTTGCCTTCCACGCCAAGAAAAGATCCTTCCAGACACGGGACGAAGTCTTCAACTTTGTATCTTCATAGTCCTGGAGTCCGGCTGAAGGTATAGTTCAGCTATTCGAACACCCCCTAATCCAGGACTCCCTTAGTCGATGTGTGGACTAATAGTAGTAGATGCAGGCAGGAGTCGGTCTACTTGTCTCGGACGTGATGCCTATATACATGATCATACCTAGATATTCTCATAACTATGCTTAATTCTGTCAATTTCTCAACAGTAATTTGTTCACCCACCGTAAATACTTATGCTCTTGAGAGAAGCCACTAGTGAAACCTATGGCCCTTGGGTCTATTTTCCATCATATTAATCTCCCTTCAACAAGCTATTTCGGTTGCCTTTTATTTTCCTTCTACCTTACTTTGCATCTTTATCATAAAAATACCAAAAATATTATCCTATCATATCTATCAGATCTCACTCTCGTAAGTGACCGTGTAGGGATTGACAACCCCTTATCGCGTTGGTTGCGAGGATTTATTTGTTTGTGTAGGTGCGAGGGACTCGTGCGTAGCCTCCTACTGGATTGATACCTTGGTTCTCAAAAACTGAGGGAAATATTTACGCTACTTTGCTGCATCACCTTTTCCTCTTCAAGGGAAAACCAACGCAGTGCTCAAGAGGTAGCACGTAGTACTTTGTTTCAATTACTAATAGATTTTTGCAATAAGTATGTGAGTTCTTTATGACTAATGTTGAGTCCATGATTATACGCACTCTCACCCTTCCATCATTGCTAGCCTCTTCGGTACCGTGCATTGCCCTTTCTCACCTCGAGAGTTGGTGAAAACTTCGCCGGTGCATCCAAACCCCATGATACGATACACTCTATCACACATAAGCCTCCTTATATCTTCCTCAAAACAGCCACCATACCTACCTATCATGGCATTTCCATAGCCATCCCAAGATATATTGCCATGCAACTTCCATCATCTTCATATACATGACTTGAGCATTCATTGTCATATTACTTTGCATGATCGTAAGATAGCTAGCATGGTGTTTTCATGGCTTGTCCGTTTTTTTGATGTCATTGCTACGCTAGATCATTGCATATCCCGGTACACCGCAGAGGCATTCATATAGTCATACTTTGTTCTAGACATCGAGTTGTAATATTGAGTTGTAAGTAAATAAAAGTGTGATGATCATCATTATTAGAGCATTGCCCCAGTGAGGAAAGGACGATGTAGACTATGATTCCCCCACAAGTCGGGATGAGACTTCGGACTTTAAAAAAAAGGAGGCCAAAGAAGCCCAAATAAAAAAAAGGCCAAAGAAGCCCACCAAAACAAAAAAGCAAAAAAAATGAGAGAAAAAGAGAGAAGGGGCAATGTTACTATCCTTTTACCACACTTGTGCTTCAGAGTAGCACCCTATTCTTCATATAGAGAGTCTCTTGAGTTATCACTTTCATATACTGGTGGGAATTTTCATTATAGAACTTGGCTTGTATATTCCAACGATGGGCTTCCTCAAATGCCCTAGATCTTCATGAGCAAGCAAGTTGGATGCACACCCACTTAGTTTCAGTTTGAGCTTTCATACACTTATAGCTCTAGTGCATCCGTTGCATGGCAATCCCTACTCCTCACATTGACATCAATTGATGGGCATCTCCATAGCCCGTTGATTAGCCGCGTCGATGTGAGACTTTCTCCTTTTTGTCTTCTCCACACAACCTCCACCATCATGTTCTATTCCACCTATAGTGCTATGTACATGGCTCACGCTCATGTATTGTGTGAAAGTTGAAAAGGTTTGAGAACGTCAAAAGTATGAAACAATTGCTTGGCTTGTCATCGGGGTTGTGCATGATTTTAATATTTTGTGTGGTGAAGATGGAGCATAGTGATACGTCTCCAACGTATCTATAATTTTTGATTGCTCCATGCTATTATATATTCTGTTTTGGATGTTTAATGGGCTTATTTATACACTTTTATTTTATTTTTGGGACTAACCTATTAACCCAAGGCCCAGTGCAAATTGTTGTTTTTTTGCCTATTTCAGTGTTTCACAAAAAAGGAATTTCAAACGGAGTCCAAGCAGAATGAAACCTTCGGGAGAGTTATTTTTGGGACAAACGTGATCTAGAGGACTTGGAGTGGACGTCAAGCAATCAACAAGGAGGCCACGAGGCAGGAGGGCGCGCCTACCCCCCTGGGCGCGCCCTCCACCCTCGTGGGCCCCTCGTGGCTCCATTGACCTACTTCTTACTCTTATATATACCTACGTACCCCGAAACCATCGAGGAACACCACGAAAACCTAATCCCACCGCCGCAACCTTCTATACCCGTGAGATCCCATCTTGGGGCCTTTTCCGGCGCTCTGCCGGAGGGGGCATCGATCATGGAGGGCTTCTACATCAACACCATAGCCTCTCCGATGATGTGTGAGTAGTTTACCATAGACCTTCGGGTCCATAATTATTAGCTAGATGGCTTCTTCTCTCTCTTTGGATCTCAATACAAAGTTCTCCTCGATCTTCTTGGAGATCTATTCGATGTAACTCTTTTTGTGGTGTGTTTGTCGAGATCCGATGAATTGTGGGTTTATGATGAAGATTATCTATGAACAATATTTGAATCTTCTCTGAATTCTTTTATGTATGATTGATTATCTTTGCAAGTCTCTTCGAATTATCAGTTTGGTTTGGCCTACTAGATTGATCTTTCTTGCAATGGGAGAAGTGCTTAGCTTTGGGTTTAATCATGCGGTGCTCGATCCCAGTGACAGTAGGGGAAACGACACGTATTGTATTGTTGCCACCGAGGATAAAAAGATGGGGTTTATATCATATTGCATGAGTTTATCCCTCTACATCATGTCATCTTACCTGATGCGTTACTCTGTTCTTATGAACTTAATACTCTAGATGCATGCTGGATAGCGGTCGATGTGTGGAGTAATAGTAGTAGACGCAGGCAGGAGTCGGTGTACTTATCACGGATGTGATGCCTATATACATGATCATTCCTAGATATTCTCATAATTATGCACTTTTCTATCAATTGCTCGACAGTAATTTGTTCACCCACCGTAATACTTATGCTATCTTAAGAGAAGCCACTAGTGAAACCTATGGCCCCCGGGTCTATCTTCCATCATATTAATCTCCCATCAACTAGCTATTTTTGTCGCCGTTTACTTTGCATTCTTTACTTTTAGTCTTTATCATAAAAATACCAAAAATATTATCTTATCATCTCTATCAGATCTCACTTTTGCAAGTGGCCGTGATGGGATTGACAACCCCTTTATCGCGTTGGTTGCAAGATTCTTATTTGTTTGTGTAGGTAGGAGGGAGTTGTGTGTGGCCTCCTACTGGATTGATACCTTGGTTCTCAAAAACTGAGGGAAATACTTATGCTACTTTGCTGCATCACCCTTTCCTCTTCAAGGGAAAACCAACGCAGTGCTCAAGAGGTAGCACATAGCCAGACCATATGATTTTGTAGGGATAACTTTCTTTGCCATGTTATTTTGAAAAGACATGATTGCTTCATTTGTATGCTTGAAGTATTATTGTCTAAATGTCAAATGATAGACTATTGCTTTGAATCACTCGTGTCTTAATATTCATGCCATGATTAGATTACATGATCAAGATTATGCTAGGTAGCATTCCACATCAAAAATTATCTTTTTTATCATTTACCTACTCGAGGACGAGCAGGAATTAAGCTTGGGGATGCTGATACGTCTCCGTCGTATCTATAATTTTTAATTGTTCCATGCCAATATTATACAACTTTCATATACTTTTGGCAACTTTTTATACTATTTTTGGGACTAACATATTGATCCAGTGCCCAGTACCAGTTCCTGTTTGTTGCATGTTTTTTGTTTCGCAGAAAATCCATATCAAATGGAGTCCAAACGGGATAAAAACTGACGGATTTTTTTGGAATATATGTGATTTTTGGGAAGTAGAATCAACGCGAGACGATGCCCGAGGGGGCCACGAGGCAGGGGGCGCGCCCTAGGGGGTGGGCGCGCCCCTGACCCTCGTGGCCACCCCGTAAGGCGGTTGGTGCCCTTCTTTCGCTGCAAGAAATCCAATATCCGGATAAAAATCATGTCCAAATTTCAACCCAATCGGAGTTACGGATCTCCAGGAATATAAGAAACGGTGAAAGGCCAGAATCGGGGAGGGCAGAAATAGAGAGAGACAGATCCAATCTCGGAGGGTCTCTCGCCCCTCCCATGCCATGGAAGCCAAGGACCAGAGGGGAAACCCTTCTCCCATCTAGGGAGAAGGACAAGGAAGAAGAAGAAGAAGGGGGTCTCTCTCTCCCTTCTCTCCCGGTGGCGCCGGAACGCTGCCGGGGCCATCATCGTCACCGCAATCTACACCAACACCTCTGTCATCTTCACCAACATCTTCATCATCTTCCCCCATCTATCTACAGAGGTCCACTCTCCCGCAACCCGTTGTACCCTCTACTTGAACATGGTGCTTTATGCTTCATATTATTATCCAATGATGTGTCGCCATCCTATGATGTCTGAGTAGATTTTCGTTGTCCTATCGGTAATTGGTGAATTGCTATGATTGGTTTAATTTGCCTATGGTTATGTTGCTGTCCTTTGGTGCCCATCATATGAGCGCGTGCGTGGATCACACCATAGGGTTAGTTGTATGTTGATAGGACTATGTATTGGAGGGCAAGAGTGACAGAAGCTTCAACCTAGCATAGAAATTGATGCATACGGGATTGAAGGGGGACCAATATATCATAATGTTATGGTTGGGTTTTACCTTAATGAACGTTAGTCGTTGCAGATGCTTGCTAATAGTTCCAATCATAAGTGCATAGAATTCCAAGTCAGGGATGGCATGCTAGCAGTGGCCTCTCCCACATAAAACTTGCTATCGGTCTAGTAAAGTAGTCAATTGCTTAGGGACAATTTCACAACTCCTACCACCACTTTTCCACACTCGCTATACTAACTTTATTGTGTCTTTACCTAAAACAACCCCTAGTTTTTATTTACGTGCTCTTTATATTCTTGCAAACCTATCCAAAAACACCTACAAAGTACTTCTAGTTTCATACTTGTTCTAGGTAAAGCGAACGTTAAGTGTGCGTAGAGTTGTATCGGTGGTCGATAGAACTTGAGGGAATATTTGTTCTACCTTTAGCTCCTTGTTGGGTTCGACACTCTTACTTATCGAAAGAGGCTACAATTGATCCCCTATACTTGTGGGTTATCAAGGGTATGTACCAGTAGCTATGTGTTTGATCTCTCTCTCTCTCTCATGTTCTTAATTTGGCACGATCTTGATGTACCGCGAGCTTTGTTAATGTAGTTGGATCTTATGGTGTTCTTCCCTCTCTACCTTGTGATGAATTGAATCTTTTCCTTTGAGGTTTTGTTATGTCGGTTTGAATCTTTGGATGTGAGAGCACTTGATGTTTATCTTGCGATGGGATATCCGTGGTGACAATGGGATGTTCAATTGATCCACTTGATGTATGTTTTGGTTATCAACTTGCGGAATCCCGTGGTGACATTAGGGTAATCTATGCATAGGGTTGGTACGCGTTTTCATATTCCTTTCTCCGATAGAAATCTTGGGATACTTTTGAAGTTCTTTGTGTTGGATTGAATATTATGAATCGGAGATTGTGTGATGCATATCGTATAATTGACCGACAGATACTTGTGGTGACATTGGAGTATCTAGGTGACATTAGGGTTTGATTGATGTGTATCATATGGTGTTATTTTACTACAAACTCTAGGGCTGTTTGTGAAACATATAGGAATAGCTCAATGGATTGACCGGAAAGAATAATTTTGAGGTGGTTTCGTACCCTACAAGCAATTTTATCTTATGTTCTCCGCAATAGGAACTTTGGAGTGATTCTTCGTTGCATGTTGAGGGATTGATATATGATCCAATTATGTTATCATTGTTGAGAGAACTTGCACTAGTGAAAGTATGAACCCTAGGCCTTGTTTCCAAGCATTGCAATACCGTTTTTACTCACTTTTGTTACTAGTTACATTGCTGTTTTTATTTATTCAGATTATAAAAATATATATTTCTACTATCCATATTACACTTGTATCACCATCTCTTCGCCGAACTAGTGCACCTATACAGTTTGCCATTGTATTGGGTGTGTTGGGGACACAAGAGACTCTTTGTTATTTGGTTGCAGGGTTGTTTGAGAGAGACCATCTTCATCCTACGCCTCCCACGGATTGATAAACCTTAGTTCATCCACTTGAGGGAAATTTGCTACTGTCCTACAAAACTCTGCGCTTGGAGGCCCAACACGAGTCTACAAGAAAAAGGTTGCGTAGTAGACATAAAGCTCTTTTGTGGCGCCGTTCCCGGGGAGGCGAGTGCTTGAAGGTATATCTGTAGATTTTGCAATTGAATCTTTTATTTTCTTGGTTTATCACTAGTTTAGTCTATAAAAGAAAGCTACAAAAAAATGTAATTTAGGTTGCCTCATATGCTTCATCTTTATAATGTCTTTCGTGAAAATGATGGAAAGAAAAATTGTTCCAAAGTGTTAGAAGAATTCAATAAAATGTTTGGCACTAAATCTGTGAATGATGAGCATGATTGCAATGTTGTTAGTCTGAATTCTTTGAATATCCATGATCCTAATGATATGCAAAGCCACAGTCTTGGGGATGCTATGTTTGATGAAGATGATATTTTTAGTCCCCCTAGTTTTGAAAATTTATTATGATGATAGCATGCCTCCTATTTTATGATGATTATGTTGATGAAAGTGGGTTTGGAAGAGTGTCAACTCTAGGAAACAATGATCCCACTATTTTGGAGGGTGTTGAATCTTTTCACAATATTGATAAAAGTGGATTCGGAGAGGTCATGACTTTATTTAGTGATGAATCCACTATTTTGGAAAAGGTTCCAATTGACTATGATAAAAAAGTTGCTATCTATGATGATTATTGTGATGAATATGTGTTCTATAAAGAATAATAATAACCATGAAACTTGTCATCATGATTTTAATTTTCAATTGGATTATGCCTCACTTGATAGTTATTTGGTTGAGTTTGCTCCCACTATTATGAATGAGAAGAAATTTGCTTGTGTGGAGAGTACTACAATTTCTATGCTTATAGATCATGAAAAGAGTGCTTTATGTGATAGTTATATTGTTGAATTCATTAATGATGCTACTGAAAATTATTATGAGAGAGTAACTTATGATTTTACATATTGCAACAATATCAAGTTTCCTCTCTATGTGTCGAAAGTTTTCAAGTCATGCTTGTTTTGCCTTCCTATGCTAGTTGATTCTTGTTCCCATAAATTGTTTGCTCACAAAATCCCTATGCATAGGAAGTGGGTTAGACATAAATGTGCTAGTCATATGCTTCATGATGCTGCATAGGAAGTGGGTTAGACTTAAATGTGCTAGTCATATGCTTCATGATGCTCCCATTATGTCCGAATTCTTATCTTTTATGTGAGCATCATTGACATCAGCATGCCTAGCTAGAAAGGCATTAAAGAAAAGCTCTTGTTGGGAGACAACCCAATATTTACCCCTACTGTTTGTATGTGTTCACATGATTAATCTTCTGTATTAATCATGTTTTATTGCTTTTGTTTCAATAAAGTGCCAAGTAAAGCCTTTGGGACAGTGTGGATGATAATTAACTTGATTATGTGCAAAAACAGAAACTTTTGCTCTCAGTCCAGGAATTTTGAAAATTCACTGGAACGTTCTTTCGATCTGAATTTTTGACACATGATTGATATACAAATTGTATAAGTTGTACCAATTTTTTCAGAATTTTTGGAGTTGGAGAAGTATGGTGGCTATTCAGATTATTACAGACTATTCTGTTTTTGGCAGATTCTGTTTTCAACGCATAGTGTGCTTTTCCATAGATTATATTAAGTAATATAAATTTTGGAAATGATAGAGTACAGTAGGAATTATGTGGAAACAATTATGAATCTTGTCTTGACAGTACCAAAGTGAATGATTTGTCTTTATCATACTAACCAATCTCACGAAGTTCCGTCAAGTTTTATGTGATTGAAGTTTTCAAGTTTTGGGTGAGATATCGATATGAAGAGAATAAGGAGTGACAAGACCCTGAGCTTGGGATGCCCAAGGCACCCCAAGGTAATATTCAAGGAAGATCCAGGCAACTAAGCTTGGGGATGCCCCGGAAGGCATCCCCTTTTTCGTCTCCAACATTATCGGTAACCACACTTGGAGCTATATTTTTATTCGTCACATGATATGAGTATTTCTTGTAGCATCATTTTATTTTGTTTAGATTTGCTTGCTATTATTTAGAATAAGGTTTTTTATCTTTTTGTTCAATAAAAAAAGGTCAAGTATAGCCTTTACCATGCTTATTTTGCAAGTCTATATGTTGCTGTTTTGAAAACAGAAAGTTTTCTATCATTATCGGAATTCTTCTGGAAAGTCAGAATGTGATAAAATCTTGAAATTTTTACAAAATGTGTACCAACAAATTTTTTACAGTGTGGTAATTTTTCAGAATTTTTGGAGTTAGGGAAGTATGACTCCTCTTGCATTCTTTACAGGTTGTTCTGTTTAGACAGATTGCTGTTATGTTTGCATATGTTTGCTTGTTTAATGATTCTATTTGAGGATAGGAGTGTTAAATATGCAGAGGCATTTAGTAGGAAATATCAAATAATAATTTTAGTGATTTTCTATAGTAGAGAATGATAAGGTTATTGCATTGATTTATACTAACTTATCTCACGAGTTTTGTTGAGTTTTGTGTGGATGAAGTTTTTAAGATTTAGGGAAACCATGATATAAAAGGAATTAAGGAGACACAAAAGCTCAAGCTTAGGGATTCCCAAGGCATCCCAAGTTAATATTTCAAGAAGTCTCAAGCATCTAAGCTTGGGGATGCCCCGGTTGGCATCTCACCTTTCTTCTTTAAGAACTATCCGTCAGTTTTGGTTGAGCCTAAGTTTTTGTTTCTTCGCATGATATGTGCTATCCTTGGAATGTCATTTTATTTTGTTTTGCTTGATGTTTTAATAAAATACTTAAGATCTGAAATTCTTAGATGAGTGGGTCTTCACAAAGTTATTTAATTTTTGACTACTCATTGATCTTCGCTTATATCTTTTTGGAGTAGTTTGTCATATGCTCTATGTGCCTCACTTATATCTTTTTAGAGCACGGTGGTGGTTTTATTTTGAAGAAATTGATGAACTATCATGCTTCACTTATATATTTTTTAGAGTCTTTAAACAACATGGTAATTTGCTTAGGTTATGAATTTAGTCCTGATATGATGGACATCCAAGAGGGATATAGTAAAAACTCTCATATAAAGAAGCATTGAATACTATGAGAAGTTTGATTCCTTGCATTTGTTTTGAGATATAAAGATGGTGATATTAGAGTCATGCTAGTGAGTAATTGTGGATTTGTAGAAATACTTGTGTTAAAGTTTGTGATTCTCGTAGCATGCACGTATGGTGAACCGTTATGTGATGAAGTCGGAGCATGATTTATTTATTGATTATCATCCTTTGTGTGGAGGTCGGGATCGCGCGATCGTTAACTCCTACCAACCCTTCCCCTAGGAGCATGCGTGTAGTACTTTGTTTCGATAGCTAATAGACTTTTGCAATAAGTATGTGAGTTCTTTATGACTAATGTTGAGTCCATGGATTATACGCACTCTCACCCTTCCACCTTTGCTAGCCTCTCTAGTACCGCACAATTCTCGCCGGTGCATTACACCCACCACATACCTTCCTCAAAACAGGCACCATACCTACCTATTATGGCATTTTCATAGCCATTTCGAGATATATTGCCATGCAACTTCCACGTTCCGTTTATTATGACATGTACCATCATTGTCATATTGCTTTGCATGATCATGTAGTTGGCATAGTATTTGTGGCTTGACCACCGTTCATAATTTTTATACATGTCACTCTTAATCATTGCACATCCCGGTACACCGCTGGAGGCATTCATATAGAGTCATATCTTTGTTCTAGTATCGAGTTGTAAGTAAATAGAAGTGTGATGATGATCACTATTAGAGCATTGTCCCATGTGAGGAAAGGATGATGGAAGCTATGATTCGCTCACAAGTTGGGATGAGTTTCCGGACTTTATGAAAAACAAAAGAGGCCAAAGAAGCCCAAATAAAAAAAAGGCCAAAGAAGCCCACCAAAAAGAAAAAAAAGAGAAAAGAGAGAAGGGGCAATGCTACTATCCTTTTACCACACTCGTGCTTCAAAGTAGCACCATGATCTTCATGATAGAGAGTCTCCTATATTTTCACTTTCATATACTAGTGGGAAATTTTCATTATAGAACTTGGCTTGTATATTCCAATGATGGGCTTCCTCAAATTGCCCTAGGTCTTCGTGGGCAAGCGAGTTGGATGCACACCCACTTAGTTTCTTTAGAGCTTTCATACACTTATAGCTCTAGTGCATCCGTTGCATGTCAATCCCTACTCACTCATATTGATATCTATTGGTGGGCATCTTCATAGCCCGTTGATATGCCTAGTTGATGTGAGACTATCTCCTTCCTTTTGTCTTCTCCACAACCACCATACTATATTCCACCAATAGTGTTATATCCATGGCTCACACTCATGTATTGTGTGAAAGTTGAAAAAGTTTGAGAATACTAAAGTATGAAACAATTGCTTGACTAAAACCGGGGTTGTGCATGATTTAATACTTTGTGTGATGTGGAATGCTACCTAACATATGCTACAATAAAGAAGATTACATTGATAAATATGTTAGGTAGCATTCCACATAAAAAAATTATTCTTATCATTTACCTACTCGAGGACGAGTAGGAATTAAGCTTGGGGATGCTTGATACGTCTCCAAGGTATCTATAAATTTGATTGTTCCATGCTATTATATTATGTTTTATATGCATCAGTATGCTATTTTATATTATTTTTAGGACTAATCTATTAACCTAGATCCCAGTGCTAGTTTATGTTTTTCCTTGTTTTTGAGTTTTACAAAAAAGGAATATCAAACGGAGTCCAAATGAGCTGAAAATTTACGGTCATTTTTTATGGACTAGAAGAAGCCCACGGAGCATCGGAGTTGGGACAGAGGAGTCCCGAGGCAACCATAAGGGTGGAGGGCGTGCCCCTGGCTTGTGGGTCCCTCAGGAACCCCCCTGACGTGAGACCGACGCCAAAAATTCCTATAAGTCACGAAACCCCCAGAAAGAAACCTAGATCGGGAGTTCCGCCACCGCAAGCCTCTGTATCCACGAAAAACCAATCGGGACTCGTTCCGGCACCCTGCCGGAGGGGGAAATCATCGCCGAAGGCCATCTTCATCATCCCGACGGTCTCCATGATGAGGAGGGAGTAGTTCACCCTCAGGGTTGAGGGTATGTACCAGTAGCTATGCGTTTGATCTCTCTCTCTCTCTCTCTCTTGATTTGGCACGATCTTGATGTACTGCGAGCTCTGTCACTATAGTTGGATCTTATGGTGTTCTTCCCTCTCTACCCTGTGATGAATTGAATATTTTCCTTTGAGGTTTTGTTATGTCGGATTGAATCTTTGGATGTGAGAGCACTTGATGTATGTCTTGCGATGGGATATCCGTGGTGACAATGGGATGTTCTATTGATCCACTTGATGTATGTTTTGATTATCAACTTGCTGATTCCCGAAGTGACACTGGGTAATCTATGCATAGGGGTTGGTACCTGTTTTCATATTCCTTTCACCGATAGAAATCTTGGGATACTTTTGAAGTTCTTTGTGTTGGATTGAATATTATGAATCTGAGATTGTGTGATGCATATTGTATAATTGACCCATGGATACTTGTGGTGACATTGGAGTATCTAGGTGACATTAGGGTTTGATTGATGTGTGTCATATGGTGTTATTTTACTACGGACTCTAGGGTTGTTTGTGACACTTATAGGAATAGCTCAATGGATTGGTCGAAAGAATAACTTTGAGGTGGTTTCGTACCCTACAAGCAATTTCATCTTATGTTCTCCGCGATAGAAACTTTGGAGTGACTCTTCGTTGCATGTTGAGGGATTGTTATATGATCCAATTATGTTATCATTGTTGAGAGAACTTGCACTAGTGAAAGTATGAACCCTAGGCCTTGTTTCCAAGCATCGCAATACCGTTTTTACTCACTTTTGTTACTAGTTACCTTGCTGTTTTTATTTATTCAGATTATAAAAAAAATATTTCTACTATCCATATTACACTTGTATCACCATCTCTTCGCCGAACTAGTGCACCTATACAGTTTGCCATTGTATTGGGTGTGTTGGGGACACAAGAGACTCTTTGTTATTTGGTTGCAGGGTTGTTTGAGAGAGACCATCTTCATCCTACGCCTCCCACGGATTGATAAACCTTAGTTCATCCACTTGAGGGAAATTTGCTACTGTCCTACAAAACTCTGCGCTTGGAGGCCCAACACGAGTCTACAAGAAAAAGGTTGCATAGTAGATCACCCTCTACTTGAACATGGTGCTTTATGCTTCATACTATTATCCAATGATATGTTGCCATCCTATGATGTCTGAGTAGAATTTTGTTGTACTATCGGTAATTGGTGCATTGCTATGGTTGGCTTAATTTGCTTGTGGTTATGTTGTTGTCCTTTGGTGCCCATCATATGAGCACGGGTGTGGATCACACCATAGGGTTAGTTGTATGTTTATAGGACTATGCATTGGAGGGCAAGGGTGACAGAAGCTTCTTCCTAAACATAGAAATTGATACATACGGGATTGAAGGGGGGGGCAATATATATATATCTTAATGCTATGGTTGGGTTTTACCTTAATGAACGTTAATAGTTGCGGATGCTTGCTAATAGTTCCAATAAGTGCATAGAATTCCAAATAAGGGACAACACACTAGCAGTGGCCTCTCCCACATAAAAACTTGCTATCGGTCTAGTAATGTAGTCAATTGCTAAGGGACAATTCCGCAAATCCTACCACCACTAATCCGCACTGGTTTTACTAAACTTAATTGTTTCTTTATTTAAACAACACCTACTTTTTATTTTTACATTCTTTATTATCTTGCAAACCTATCCACACCTACAAAGTACTTCTAGTTTTATTATTGTTCTAGGTAAAGCAAACGTTAAGCGTGTGTAGAGTTGTATCGGTGGTCGATAGAACTTGAGGGAATATTTGTTCTACCTTTAGCTCCTCGTTGGGTTTGACACTCTTATTTATCAAAAAAGGCTACAAACGGTCCCATATACTTGTGGGTTATCACCTTCTTAGGGACACAATGAACATGACTTACCCATCTACTATCAGCTATGGGATAGATTATACCTGCTTCTAGAAGTTTTAGTATTCCAGTTCTCACTGTCGTGGTTCTAAGTCTGACAGTAAGAATGGGGGGTAAGTATGGAGAGGCAAGATCCTAGCTATGGAGTAGTTGTATGCGCAAGGAGTTTTACGAGTTCGGGCCCTTCTCTGAGGAAGTAACAGCCCTACGTCTCGGAGCCCGGAGGCAGTCGACTGGATTATGTGTGTATGTGTTACAAAGTTGCCAACCCTTGTCCTAGTGGAGGGGGGTGGCTTATATAGAGTTCGCCAGGACCCCAGCCAGCCCACATTACAAGGAGTTAATGTACATAAAGAGAGGGGGTTACTGGTAACGCCTGCAATAAAGGACCATGAAGGCCATAAAAGCTACTTATGAGATGACCGTTTGTAGGCAGTGCCTTTAGGTCTTCTTATAGTCGAGTGGCTGTCTTCATGGTCGACTGCTTGTGCTTCTGGTCGAGTGCGCTCGTGTCCGTCGACTGGGCTGACCAGGTCGACTGAAATGTTGATACTTCTTAGAATGTCTTTCATTGTAGGAGTCATGTCCTTGATTGGGTACCTCAGGTATGATAAGTTACCCTACCCTAGGTACGTATCCTCATCATTAGCCCCCGAATGGGTCAGGGGTTAAGTGAGAATGGGGCCGAGCCTATGCTTCCGACTCAACCTCCATGCTTCGGTTGCGTCTGTCTTTGGATAAATGGAAAGTTACGGTGGGAACTCATTCTTCAGTTGCCTTGATCCATTCAGATGTCCGTCGAGTGGTTTCATATTACCGTCGAGTGTGTTTATGTGGCGAGTCTCTAGGGAGACTTAAGGAAACGGATCTTTTCGTCTGACAAACCATCCTGTCGATCGCGGATCTTGCGGGATTTGAAAATTGGGAAGCGCTCCGGACGGAGAAAATCGCGCGAATCAGCTGGATAAGGCAAGGGCGCCTCGATCTCCGCGCCACCTTTTTCGCCACGTACCGCGCGTGCGTCCGCTGCGGGATCTGACTGGGGGGCGCAGGCCCACTGATCAGCCACTCGGGTGTGGCCTTATATAAGGTAATGATTCTGATTTTTTTACTGTGCGCCCTTGTTTCCTTCTCCCTTCCTCCGTAAGCCTCCGCCTCGCTCTTCGCTGCAATCTCGACACCGCCGCTCGGCCAAGACCTCGTTCGAGACGATGGGGAAGGACAAGACGGCGGCGGCGGAACGCGTGAAGAAGGCCGCGGCAAAGGGAAAGGGGAAGAAATCTGGCCGAGGCGGGTCGTCCTCGCGGGCCGCTCTGCCGTCCGGCTGGTTACAGGGGGATTGGATGCCCTCCATCCTTACTCAAGCGGATATCGACGACATGGTGGAGGGGGGACTCATTCCCCACAAGGCTGCTCGCCTCCCTGGGAAGGAGACGGAGCCGAAACCTCGCGAGGGTGAGCGCGTCCTGATAGCCACCCATGTCGACCGGGGGTTTTCCCTGCCCCCGAGTCCTTTTTTTAGGGCCTTTCTGAACTTCTTCGGAGCGCAGCTCCACCATTTCACACCCAACTCCATAGTCTATCTTGCTGCGTTCGTGTCTCTGTGTGAGTGTTTCTTAGGCTGTCGACCTCACTGGGGCCTCTTCAAGCATATCTTCACTTGCCGATCCCAGTCGGTTAAAAGGCTTAACCCGGACGGGGAGAGGACGCAGGTGATCCAGATGTGCGGGGGCCTCGGGATCCAGACGAGGGGTAAGAGTTGTTTTCCTCCCATGACACCTCCCAATTCCGTGCGCGGGTGGCAGTCGACTTGGTTCTACTGCAAGGACCAGCCGACCCCTGGCCACTCGATCGGCCTTCCTCCTTTTACCTTGGACCGAGTGCAGAAACCCGCTTCTTTGAAAGTGGTTCCAGAGGAGAAGGCTCAGGTGAAGGTATTAGTCAGTCGAGTGGTTGAGTTGGTTCGGGAAGGCGTGACCGGCATGGACTTGCTCGAAGTCTTCCTCCAGCGACGAATCCAACCTCTCCAGGCTCAGGATCACTCGATGTGGTTGTATTCCGGGCCCGACGACTCCACTCGGATCCACCCGGAGGCGGTCGAGGCTTCTGTACTGGAGAGCTGGATGACCAGCATGACCGGGAATAAGGACAACCCCAGGGGTTCTAGGAGGATTGCTCCGCTTGATGGGATGATGGAGACAGACAAGGTACGTTTTACTTCTTTCGGCTGAAATTTTCACTCCGTCTAGTAACTGGCTTGCGATAAGTCGACTGATCCTTGCTCTGCCCATTGTCTTGCAGGAGATCAACGACATGTATTCGATGCCGAATGGGAACCAGGAGCAAGTATCTGAAGGAGGAGGGAGTGGAGGCGAAGGAAGTGAGGATGAAGTTGAAGTCGAGGAGTGGGAATCTGATGATGACGTAGAGGAGGAGGCCAGCGACGACTCGGGTGATGAAGATGAAGAGGTGGAGGTCGACCTTCCTCGACGCGAGAGACGCTCCAAGAACGCTCAGGATCCCGCCGCGGAGCGCGGTCAGTCGAGTGCTTCGGTGGGCCAGTCATCCAAGCGCCCTCGGACCGCGTCGCCGGCCCCAACTGAGAAGGCACCCAAGCAGCCCAGAGCCATCCCGACCAAGCCACCCAAGGCCTTGCCCAAGATCAGGGTCGCCATCCCTGTCATCTCTGGGTAAGTGACTGTTTTTATCTTTCTTGAGTCGACTAGAACGGATTCTTAGTCGATTCACTTTCAAATTATTTGCTTGGAATCATGCAACGCCGCTACTTCCGAGACTTCCATCCAGAATGTCGATGAGATGATGGAGGACGCCGTCACTTCCAACTTAGGTATAATCTTTGACACGGTCCGACTGTTTAACTGCTGAGTCGATTGGATATTCATTTCCGAACTTTTGTAGCTCCGACCAACATTATTGACCTTCCGGATGATGAGGAGGAGGAGGAAGTGCCGCTCAGGCCTTTTAGGAGGAGAGGCCGGAGGACCCCGGTCGACAAGGCTCCTCAGACCGCGTCGACTGCTGAGGCGGTGGTCCAAGGGGGTGACAACACCGCCCGGACTACTGTGACTTTTGCTGAACCACCGACGACTGCCCGGCCTTCGTCGTCGACTGCTCCCCCACAGGTCGACCCGCCCTCGTTCTTCGCCGCCTACCAGACCCCGGAGGATCAAGTGAGTGCTGCTAAGGAGGCTATATGTCAGGCGGGGCTCGTGATGGAGCAGACCAAAGCGGCTCGGGATGCCAGTCAAGCGGCTTATGACATCAGCTCGGCGTTGCAGCAGAACGTCCAGGTTAGTTGGTCTTCACTTGCGTTGTACACCCACTGGGTGCTGTTGATCTGAAATTTTTCATTGGTGGGGGCACGCTGAGTGCACCCACTGGGTGTAGCCCCCGAGGCCACGGTCGACTGCTGGCAGTCGACTGCGGTCTTTATGCTTTCAAACTTCCTCACTCGACTGATCGGATTGGGTCGAGTGGGAATCAAGGAAAACCGGTGGGGGCACGCTGAGTGCACCCACTGGGTGTAGTCCCCGAGGCTACTGTCGAATGTTTTGATTTGGCTATAGTCTTAGAAGTGTTGTGCTCTTTCTTTCAGTCACTCGGGAGTAACTTGTCTTTGATACCCTTTGTCGATTGACTCTTTGCAGAAATCTTGTGAGCTTGTTGCTCAGCTCGCTGATCTGAAGGATAAGCAGATCCAGCTTAATCTTGATTTACAGTTTGCTCAGGAAAACGTGCAGAAGGCGAAGGATGAAGCAAAAGGTATGGCTGGTGAGGACTCGACGGCTGTCTCTGTTCTCCTGCCTGTTCTCAACTCTGTGCTCATTGTTGCTTTGCAGACGAACTGGAGAAGGCCCTGAAGAAGAAAGATCTTGACCTTGCGGAGGCACAAAAGGCGGCTGCGGAGAAGTTGAAGCTCGCTGAAGAGAAACTTGCTTCAGTCGGTCAACTTGAGAGCGAGAATGCTAGGCTGAAGTCTGCTCTTGACGCGGCCAATAAGGAAGTGAGTCGACTGAAGACTGACAAGGTTAACCTGACTGACAAGATCGGCCAGATGGCGGGGAAGCACAAAGACTTGGAGGATTATCTTGGGGGTCTTGCCAAGAAACTATTCCTCATGCTTGAAGGTAATCCCCTTTGCACGACTGACTTGCTGTTGTCGACTCATCATTTGATTACAGTTTTGCTCTGTCGAAACTTCTTTCAGAATTCTGCCGGAATTTTGAGGAAGAGACCAGTCGAGTGGAGACCAGCCTGGACCCTATCAATTCTCCTGTGAAGGATGAAGTGGCCATGAATGTCCTCCGGTTGGAATCCCGTATCGCTGGTGTGGTGGACTACCTGGCTCGAGTGAAAGCTGTCGTGTCGCGGATCGACTCCGCACTCTGGCCCAAGGAGACGCTTCAGAACGACCTTGAATCCTTGGTCACTCGACTAAGTGAGGTTCCAGGCCGAGTGCAAGAATGGAAAAAGTCTTCTGCCAGGTGTGGTGCCGATGTTGCTCTGTCGCTGGTTCGTGTCCACTGCAAGGAGGCTCGAGAAGAGAAGCTGGCCGCCCTCCAAGTTGCCAATACGAGGAAGCATAACTTTCAGGACTTCATGGAGACCTTCATCGCTGCTGCCACTCGGATCTCTGATGGGATTGACTTGGACGAATTTGTTGCACCATCCAGTCCTCCACCGGAGGAGTAAAAAACTGTTGTTCCTTGCCTTAAATTTGCCTCGGGATGCCGAGTGGTTTATGTATTTGATAAACTCCGTCGGGCTCTCAGCTCGAGTACTTTTATTTGCGATCTAGGATCTTTTGATTTTATCCGAACATGGCTCGACGTTGAATGTCTTCGTGACTTGATCCGCCGATCTACTATTCGTTGTTCCCTCAGAGGCTGCTATTCGTTGTTCCCTCAGAGGCTGCCTGGTTTGCACGATGCTTATCGCCGCGATGGTGTCTGTCAACATGGCTTAGGTGAGCACTGGGCTGCAGCTAAGTCCCCGAGTGGGAGGTTTGCTCTCCACTCGGTAGGATTCCAATTACTTAGGCGAGTGCTTGGACTGCAGCTAAGCCCCCGAGTGGGAGGTTCGCTCTCCACTCGGTAGGATTTCAATTACTTAGGCGAGTACTTGGACTGCAGCTAAGCCCCCGAGTGGGAGGTTTGCTCTCCACTCGGTAGGATTTCAATTACTTAGGCGAGTGCTTGGACTGCAGCTAAGCCTCCGAGTGGGAGGTTTGCTCTCCACTCGGTAGGATTTCAATTACTTAGGCGAGTGCTTGGACTGCAGCTAAGCCCCCGAGTGGGAGGTTTGCTCTCCACTCGGTAGGATTTCAATTACTTAGGCGAGTGCTTGGACTGCAGCTAAGCCCCCGAGTGGGAGGTTTGCTCTCCACTCGGTAGGATTTCAATTACTTAGGCGAGTGCTTGGACTGCAGCTAAGCCCCCGAGTGGGAGGTTTGCTCTCCACTCGGTAAGATTTCAATTACTTAGGCGAGTGCTTGGACTGCAGCTAAGCCCCCGAGTGGGAGGTTTGCTCTCCACTCGGTAGGATTTCAATTACTTAGGCGAGTGCTTGGACTGCAGCTAAGCCCCCGAGTGGGAGACTTGCTCTCCACTCGGTAGGATTTCCTGAAAACTTAGGCGAAGCGGATTCGCAGCTAAGTCACCCACTGGGGGAAATATTACTTAGGCGAGTGCTTGGACTGCAGCTAAGCCTCCGAGTGGGAGGTTTGCTCTCCACTCGGTAGGATTTTTTCAAACTTAGGCGAGTACTTGGACTGCAGCTAAGCCCCCGAGTGGGAGGTTTGCTCTCCACTCGGTAGGATTTCAATTACTTAGGCGAGTACTTGGACTGCAGCTAAGCCCCCGAGTGGGAGGCTGGCTCTCCATTTGGTAGGATTTTTTCAAACTTAGGCGAGTGCTTGGACTGCAGCTAAGCCCCCGAGTGGGAGGCTGGCTCTCCACTCGGTAGGATTTTAATTTCTTAGGCGAAACGGATTCGCAGCTAAGCCCCCGAGTGGGAGACTTGCTCTCCACTCGGTAGGATTTTTTCAAACTTAGGCGAGTGCTTGGACTGCAGCTAAGCCCCCGAGTGGGAGGCTGGCTCTCCACTCGGTAGGATTTTAATTTCTTAGGCGAAACGGATTCGCAGCTAAGCCCCCGAGTGGGAGACTTGCTCTCCACTCGGTAGGATTTCCTGAAAACTTAGGCGAAGCGGATTCGCAGCTAAGTCACCCACTGGGGGAAATTTAGACAAACAGAAAAAGAAATTCTTGCTTGAAACAAAAGAACTACAGAGGTACTTTTATTACATCTCAGTCGAGTGAGTTTTTAAGTGTAAAAAGGACGGAGCAGGTCCGCGTTCCATGCTCGAGGCTCGTCGATCCGTCAATCGATGTTGTAGAGGTGATACGCTCCGTTGTGCAGGACTTTGGTGATGATGAAGGGGCCTTCCCAGGTCGGGGCAAGTTTGTGAGGTTTTTGCTAAGCCACGCGGAGGACCAAATCTCCTTCCTGAAAGGCTCGACCCTTCACATTTCTGGCGTAGAACCGACGCAACTCTTGCTGGTAGATGGTCGAGCGGATTAGAGCCATCTCTCTTTCCTCCTCTAAGAGGTCGACTGCATCTTGCCGGGCCTGTTCTGCTTCTGCTTCGGAATATAACTCGACTCGAGGCGCGTTGTGGAGCAGGTCGCTCGGCAAAACCGCTTCGGCTCCATAGACCAGAAAGAATGGTGTTCTTCCAGTCGACCGGTTAGGGGTGGTCCTCAACCCCCATAGAACTGACGGAAGTTCGTCGACCCAGGCGCCTGCTGCGTGTTTGAGATCACGCATCAGTCGGGGTTTTAGTCCTTTGAGGATGAGGCCATTCGCGCGTTCGGCCTGTCCATTCGACTGAGGATGAGCAACTGAAGCGTAGTCGACTCGAGTGCCCTGAGAGGCGCAGAAGGCTTTGAATCTGTCATTATCAAAGTTTGATCCGTTATCCGTGATGATGCTGTGCGGAACTCCATATCTGAATATCAATCCCCTGATAAAACTGATGGCAGTGCTTGCGTCGAGGTCCTTTATGGGTTTGGCTTCTATCCACTTCGTGAACTTGTCGACTGCAACCAACAAGTGGGTGAAGCCACTCCTACCAGTTCTCAGTGGTCCGATCATGTCTAGACCCCAGACAGCGAAAGGCTAGACGAGTGGAATGGTCTTCAAGGCGGAGGCGGGCTTGTGAGACATGTTGGAATAAAACTGGCACCCCTCGCACTTGTCAACTATATCCTTTGCCATTTCGTTCGCCTTTGGCCAGTAAAAACCCGCTCGGTATGCTTTGGCCACGATGGTCCGAGAGGACGCATGATGGCCACAGGTCCCCGAGTGGATGTCCTCAAGAATTATCTGTCCTTCTTCAGGTGTGATGCACTTCTGACCAACTCCAGTCGCGCTTTCTCTGTATAGCTGCCCTTTGATTACTGTAAAGGCTTTGGATCGACGGACGATCTGTCGAGCCTCTTCTTCATCTTCTGGGAGCTCTTTTTTCATGATATACGCAATGTACGGCACTGTCCAATCGGGAGTGGTGACCATAACTTCCATAATCAGGTCGACCACAGCTGGAACCTCCACTTCGGTCGAGTCAGAGGCGCTTTTTGGTTGTGGAGGCTCTTCTGTGAAAGGATCTTCTTGCACTGATGGTGTGTGAATGTGCTCCAAACACACATCTTTAGGGATGGCCTCCCTTTTGGACCCTATCTTCGCCAGATCATCTGCAGCTTGATTTTTCAGTCGGGGTATATGATGGAGCTCCAACCCCTCGAATCGTTTCTCCAGCTTCCTCACTGCGCTGCAATATCCCGTCATGGATGGGCTTCGGACGTCCCACTCCTTCATCACTTGATTAACGACCAGATCTGAGTCGCCGTAGACCATGAGGCGACGGACGCCGAGTGAAATGGCCATACGTAATCCGTATAGAAGCGCTTCATACTCTGCCTCATTGTTGGAGGAATCAAAGTGAATCTGGAGGACATACTTGAGCTTATCTCCTCGGGGGGAAACCAGTACAACCCCCGCACCGGATCCGTTCAGCATCTTGGAGCCATCGAAAAACATAGTCCAGTGCTCCGAGTGAACTTGAGTCGGAAGCTCCTGTTCGGTCCACTCGGCGAGGAAATCAGCTATTGCCTGGGACTTAATAGCTTTCTTTGCCTCGAACTTGATATCAAGAGGAAGAAGTTCAATTGCCCATTTCGCCACTCGACCGGTTGCATCTCTGTTATGAAGAATCTCTGATAATGGAGCGTCGCTGACGACTGTGATAGAGTGATCAGAGAAATAATGAGCAACCTTCTTCGTGGTCATGTAAATCCCGTAAACAAGCTTCTGATAGTGGGGATATCTTTGCTTCGACGGGGTCAGAACTTCAGAGAGATAATAAACTGGGCGTTGAACTTTGAAGGTCTTTCCTTCCTCTTCCCGCTCGACCGTAAGAACGGTACTAACGACTTGTCCCGTGGCTGCTATGTAAAGCAACAATGGCTCTTTGCTGACAGGAGCAGCAAGCACCGGCTGGGTGGAGAGCAGAGCTTTTAGCTCTGCAAATGCTGCATTAGCTTCTGGAGTCCATTCGAACGTGTCTGACTTCTTCATCAGTCGGTAAAGAGGCAGCGCCTTTTCACCGAGCCTGGAGATGAATCGACTTAGGGCGGCCAAGCATCCAGTAAGTTTCTGGACATCGTGCACACGCACGGGGCGTTTCATCCGGAGTATGGTGCCAACTTTTTCGGGGTTAGCGTCGATTCCTCGTTCGGAAACAAGAAAACCGAGTAACTTTCCTCCAGGGACTCCAAATGTGCACTTCGACGGATTGAGCTTGATATCATAATTCCTGAGATTGGCAAAAGTTTCAGCTAGGTCAGTCAGCAGGTCGGAACCTTTTCGTGACTTGACCACTATGTCATCCATGTATGCTTCTACATTCCGACTGATTTGAGTGATTAGGCACTTCTGAATCATTCTCATGAATGTAGCTCCGGCGTTCTTGAGACCGAAAGGCATGGTAACATAGCAGAAACACCCAAATGGGGTGATGAAGGCTGTTTTTATTTCATCGGGTCCATACAGACGGATCTGATGGTATCCAGAGTAAGCATCTAAAAAAGATAACCTCTCGCATCCTGCAGTCGAGTCGACAATTTGGTCGATGCGAGGAAGAGGAAAATGATCTTTCGGGCAGGCCCGATTGATATGCTTAAAATCGATGCACATGCGCAACGATTTGTCCTTCTTAGGGACCATTACAACATTGGCGAGCCACTCGGAGTGGTAGATCTCGCGAATGAATTCTGCTGCTAGGAGTCGGGCCACTTCTTCGCCAATGGCCTTTCTCTTCTGAACGGCGGACCGTCGGAGATGCTCCTTGACTGGTTTGACCTTTGGGTCGACTCGAAGGTGGTGCTCGGCCAGTTCCCTGGGCACACCTGGCATGTCAGCAGGCTTCCATGCAAAGATGTCCCAGTTCTCACGGAGGAACTGGACGAGCGCTTCTTCCTATTTGGAGTCGAGTGTAGTGGAGATGTTGGTTGGAGCCGCATTTGGATCGGTCGGGTGGATGTGGACTTGCTTGGTCTCACCAGTCGACTAAAATGCTGACTCCATGGCGGGCTTCTTGGCTCGTAACAACTCACTCGGATCCGCAGTCTTCTGGTACTCTTGTATCTCTATCTTGGCCATCTGAGCATCAGCAATTTTGGCGCCTTTCTGGAAGCACTCCTCTGCCTTCTTCCGATTGCCAACGATGGTGATTACACCTTTGGGGCCAGGCATCTTCAGCTTGAGGTATACGTAGCATGGTCGAGCCATGAAACGAGCATAGGCTGGCCTCCCAAGAATGGCGTGGTACGCACTCTGAAAATCCACGACCTCAAAGGTTAACTTTTCTTTTCGGAAATTCTTCGAGTCACCAAAGACGACGTCGAGAGTGATTTGACCGAGTGACTCAGCTTTCTTCCCAGGAATGACTCCATGAAAGCTCATGTTGCTGGGGCTGAGTCGGGACATCGGAATGCCCATCCCCTTCAATGTCTCTGCATACAACAAGTTTAGCCCACTGCCGCCGTCCATCAGAACCTTGGTCAGTAGAGTGCCTTCAATAATTGGGTCGACCACCAACGCTTGCCTCCCTGGGGTGGCAATATGAGTCGGATGATCGGACTGGTCGAAGGTGATGGCGGTCTGGGACCACTTCAAGTAATGGGGTGTCACCGGAGCGACCATGTTTACTTCGCGATTGATGACCTTCAGTCGACTCTTACTTTCGACATCAGCGAAAATCATCAGAGTGGAATTGACTTGGGGGTATTCTTCACCGCTGTCTTCCCTGTCTTCAACTTTGTCTGACTCTTTCTCTTTGTCCTTGGCCTGCTTCCCTTGGAACTGTTGCATCAGGAGTCGACATTGTCGAGTGGTATGCTTAGGGTAAATGAGATTTCCCTCTTCATCTTTCTTCGTGTGAATGTGGCATGGTAAGTCCATCACATCGTTCCCGTCCTGGTCTTTCACTTTCTTGGGGTTCCAAGGACCCTTGGGTTTCCCCTTAAACTTCCCTGGGGTCACAGCTAAGGCTTCCCCGGGGGCGACTGGCTCGGCCTTGCGCTTCTGCTTCCGACTGGAGTGTCCTCCGCCGGCCTCATTAGCGGCTGCCTTATACTTGCCACTCCGGAGTCTATCTTCCTCTTCTCCGTTCGCGTACTTGGTGGCGATTTCCATCATTCGACTCAGGGTCATATCCCCGGTTCGACCGAACTTCAAAGTTAACTCTCTGTTTCTGACGCCTTCCTTGAAGGCGCAAACTGCCTGATGATCGGACACATTCTCGACCGTGTGATTCAGAGTGATCCACCTTTGGATATAATCCCTCAGGGTTTCACTCGACTTCTGAACACATGACTGCAATTCTGTCAACCCCGCCGGTCGCTTGCAAGTCCCTTCGAATGTCCTGACAAACACCTGGGCTAGATCTTCCCAAGTATAAATACTGCTGGGAGCCAACTGATTCAACCACGCTCTGGCTGATCCTTCCAACATGAGGGGCAAATGCTTCATGGCCACCTCGTCATTGCCGCCTCCGATCTGAACAGCCACTCGGTAATCCTCGAGCCATGTGTCCGGCTTGGACTCTCCGGTGAACTTGCTGACTCCAGTCGCCAACCTGAAGTTGGGAGGAATCACTGCAGCTCTGATTGCTCTGCTGAAACACTCGGGACCTGAGACGTGAACTCTGCTGCTGGACGGCGCACCTCTGTCACGGTCTTCTCGGTGAGCTCTATTTCGGTCGACCAGACCTTGAACGATGATGGACCTCGCATCAAAGCCTGGTTCCCTGGGGTCGACTGGGACCCTTCGCCCAGTACTGAACTGGCGTCTGTCCTCTTGCCGTCGAGGAACGTACGACCCCGCAATTGGGGCAGGAGAAGGCACTCGATGTTGATCATTGCGATCGAATCGGTGCTCATACCGCTCGTGCCCTTGGTATTGATCCTCGTGCCGGCCTCTGTGTCCTTCACGCCTCGGGGGCGACCTTGGACTATGAGCCGACTGAACGGAATTCGCAGCGACGGATCGACTGTGAATCCTGTTGCGCGACTGGGATACGGCTGAATTCTGGTCACCCGCCGCATGGAGCAAATCTCTGATCTGCAACAGACCTCTCCCTGCCTCTGACTGTGAAGGCTGGATCGACTCCGCTACGCGAGCCGCAGCTGCCAAATTCTGAATCGGGGTACGGTATACCTGGGTCGGCGGCTGGAAGAGGCGACGACGACTGGACTCGGGAACGGGCGGTCGTGCGCGCTCGTCGAGTGCTCTCTGAAGATTCTCCAGTCGAGTATGTTCAGCCAAGTTGGCCAAGCGCACCTCCTCCAGGGCTCGTGCCTCAGGGGTTTCTCCAACGATAGGAGTGTGAAGGGCGTCCATGTTCCGGCGACGGAGTTCCTCCCTCTGCACTGAGGTAAGGGGCTCGGGCCTGTACTCTTCGTGGCCCCGCGCCGGAATCCCCCCTGCGGCAACCTCTTCGGTGTGGGGGAATCCGGGGGGACTACGTGGTCCGTCGACCATTAGTACTTCCGCCGCTGGATCACTGCTGTCGCACTCGGACGTAGTCTCTACGGAGCCAGTCGACAGGTCGAACAGGCCATAGAGTGACTCGTCGGGCTCGATTGCCGCGACTTGGGGGATGGCCGACTGGCCGGCCAGTGCGTGCTTCACCCACCGCTGGAGTCTCGACCGACCGGTGCGCTTGCGCCGGTGGGAAACTGATGACGACGATGGCGAAACGAATGCCGACCCGTACTGGGTCGACGGTTGCCGCAGGAGGACGCCGCGGACGCATGCGCGAAAATGCGTGGCTCCGCGGGCGGGAAGCGCGTCCACGTCGAGTGGAGCCTCCTGCAGCCAAGCAGAGTTGTCAACGATGAAGGAGAGAGCGCCGAGACGGATCTCGCGGCTCTCGACCATGACTCCGCTCGAAAACATGATGTGGGGTGAAAGAATCCCAACTCCTCCAACAAATCGCTAGAACACCTGCCCCACGGTGGGCGCCAACTGTCGTGGTTCTAAGTCTGACAGTAAGAATGGGGGGTAAGTATGGAGAGGCAAGATCCTAGCTATGGAGTAGTTGTATGCGCAAGGAGTTTTACGAGTTCGGGCCCTTCTCTGAGGAAGTAACAGCCCTACGTCTCGGAGCCCGGAGGCAGTCGACTGGATTATGTGTGTATGTGTTACGAAGTTGCCAACCCTTGTCCTAGTGGAGGGGGGTGGCTTATATAGAGTTCGCCAGGACCCCAGTCAGCCCACGTTACAAGGAGTTAATGTACATAAAGAGAGGGGGTTACTGGTAACGCCTGCAATAAAGGACCATGAAGGCCATAAAAGCTACTTATGAGATGACCGTTTGTAGGCAGTGCCTTTAGGTCTTCTTATAGTCGAGTGGCTGTCTTCATGGTCGACTGCTTGTGCTTCTGGTCGAGTGCGCTCGTGTCCGTCGACTGGGCTGACCAGGTCGACTGAAATGTTGATACTTCTTAGAATGTCTTTCATTGTAGGAGTCATGTCCTTGATTGGGTACCTCAGGTATGATAAGTTACCCTACCCTAGGTACGTATCCTCATCACTCACCACTTCTTTCATATTAGGATTCAATCATCGTTGGTGATCAACAACGGGTTTAGCATCAGGTTCCATATCAATCTTGTGCTAACAGAGAGTGGGACTAATGACCTTAAGATCATCAAGAGTATATCCAATAGCAACACGGTGCTTCCTCAGAATTTTTAATAATCTTTCTTCTTCATGTTATGAAAGGTTAGCACTAATAATAACATGATATATCTTTTTCCATCAAGATAAGCATATTTCAAAGTGTCAGGCAATTGTTTTAATTCAAACACAGGATCACCTTTAGGTGGAGGAGGACCTCCTAGAGTTTCAATGGGCAAATTGTGTTTAAGGAGAGGTTGTTGTTCAAAGAATATTTTATCTATTTCTTTTTTTCACGCAAGTGCATATCATTTTCATGGTCTATCAAATAATGTTCTGGTGGATCAGTAGGCGGCATGGAAATAGAAGCAAGAACAATTATTTCATCCTTACTAGGTAATTCTTTATTACGAGGTTGTCTACAAAACTTAGAGAAATTAAACTCACGAGACACATCACCAAAACTAACACTGACAGATTCTTTTTCACAATCTATCCTAGCATTGACAGTGTTCAAGAAAGGTCTACTGAAGATAATCAGACAAAAGTCATATTGTGGGGAACCAAGAACTAGAAAATCAGTAGGATATTTTATTTTCCCACACAAGACTTCAACATCTCTAACTATCCCAAGTGGTGTGATGGTGTCTCTGTTTGCAAGTGTAGGATATTTTATTTTCCCACACAAGACTTCAACATCTCTAACTATCCCAAGTGGTGTGATGGTGTCTCTGTTTGCAAGTTTAATAGTAACATCAATGTCTTCTATTTCAACGGGTGCTATATCATTCATAATTTCTTGGTATAAGGTAAAAGGAATAGCACTCACACTAGCACCTAACTCCCATAAACCATGATAACAATGATCTCTATTTTAACTGAGACAACAGGCATGCCAACAACAAGTCTATGTTTATCTTTTTCATCGGGTTTGGCAATTCTAGCAGCTTCATCATAGAAGTAAATAACATGCCCATCAATATTTTTGACCAAGAGATCTTTAACCATAGCAATAATAGGTTCTTCTTTAATTTGTTCAAAGGGTTTAGCTGCTTTAATATTGCTTTTGCGAACCACGGTTGATACCTTAGCATGTTCCTTTATCCTAACAGGAAAAGGTGGGTTTTCAATATAAGTAGTAGGCACAACTGAATCAACATGGTAAATGATAGTCTCATCTTTAGCTATAACCGGTTCTTTAATTTCTTCTTTAATAGGGGGATGATATTTAAACCACTTCCCCTTAGGGAGATCAACATGAGTAGCAAATGATTCACAAAAAGAGGCTACTATCTCAGAGTCAAGTCCATATTTAGTGCTAAACTTGTGAAAAGCATCAGTATTCATAAAAGATTTAACACAATCAAACTCAAGTTTAATACCTGACTCTTTACCTTCATCGAGTTCCCAATCTTCAGAGTTGCGCTTACTTCTTTCCAAGAGATCCCACTTAAATTCAATGGTCTTCTTCATAAAAGAACCAGCACAAGAAGTATCGGTCATGGATTGATCATCACGAGAAAGCCAAGCATAAAAATTCTGAATAATAAATTCTCTTGAGAGCTCATGATTGGGGCATGAATATAACATTGACTTAAGCCTCCCCCAAGCTAGAGCGATACTTTCTCCTTCACGAGGCCAAAAATTATATACATAATTCCGTTCTCGATGAACTAGATGCATAGGATATTATTTTTGGTGAAATTCCAATTCCAAGATCCAATATCATCGCATAGCCTATACCATGCCAATGCCTTTCCCTTCAAAGATAAAGGGAAAACCTTCTTCTTAACTTCATCTCCGTATAAACCTGCTGAGGGAGTCCTGGATTAGGGGGTGTCCGGATGGCCGGACTATACCTTCAGCCGGACTCCTGGACTATGAAGATACAAGATTGAAGACTTTGTCTCGTGTCCAGAAGGGACTTTCCTTGGCGTGGAAGGCAAGCTTGGCGATGCGGATATTTAGATCTCCTACCATTGTAACCGACTTTGTGTAACCCTAACCCTCTTCGGTGTCTATATAAATCGGAGGGCTTTAGTCCGTAGGACGACATACAACATACAACAATCATACCATAGGCTAGCTTCTAGGGTTTGGCCTCCTTGATCTCGTGGTAGATCTACTCTTGTACTACCCATATCATCAATATTAATCAAGCAGGACGTAGGGTTTTACCTCCATCGAGAGGGCCCGAACCTGGTTAAAACTTCGTGCCCCTTGTCTCCTGTTACCATCCGCCTAGACGCATAGTTCGGGACCCCCTACCCGAGATCCGCCGGTTTTGACACCGACATTGGTGCTTTCATTGAGAGTTCCTCTGTGTCATCGCTTTTAGGCCCGATGGCTCCTCCGATCATCAATAACGATGCAGTCCAGGGTGAGACTTTTCTCCCCGGACAGATCTTCGTCTTCGGCGGCTTCGCACTGCGGGCCAATTCGCTTTGCCATCTAGAGCAGATCGAAAGCTACGCCCCTGGCCATCAGGTCAGATTTGGAAGTTTAAACTACACGGCCGACGTCCGCGGGGACTTGATCTTCGACGGATTCGAGCCATAGCCGAGCGCGCCGCACTGTCGCGATGGGCATGACCTAGCTCTGCCGCCGAACAGTGCCCTGGAGGCCGCACACGCATCGGTTCCGACCCTTGATTCGGAACCAATTGCGTCGATCGAGGGCGAGTGGTTGGACGCCGCCTCGGGGGCTGTGATCCCAACGGCGATCGAGCCGAACACCAGCCCTGCACTCCGCAAGGCCCGTGACCCCGTAGGGCCGGACTCCTCTCTGGACTCCAAGCCCTCTGCGCCCCTGCCGATCGAATCCGATTGGGCGTCGATCATGGAGTTTACCGCCACGGACATCTTTCAGCACTCGCCCTTTGGCGATATTCTGAAGTCATTAAAGTTTCTCTCTTTATCAGGAGAGTCCTGGCCGAACTGCGGTCAGCAAGGTTGGGATAGGGACGACGAAGAAATTCAAAGCCCACCCACCACCCACTTTGTAGCCACTGTCGATAATTTAAACGACGTGCTCAATTTCGACTCCGAAGACATCGACGGTATGGACGACGATGCAGGAGAAGCACATGAACCAACGCCTATAGGGCATTGGACAACAACCTCATCTCATGATGTGTACATGGTGGATACACCTAAAGAAGGCGACAACGAGGAACACGGGGATGCAACGAGGGATCGATCTCTCGAAAAACTATCAAAACGGCGGCGTAAACGCCACTCCAAGCCCCGCCTCGATAAAGACGACAACCATGAAGACCCAGCCATAGAGCAGGATGAGCTGGCGGACGACGAGCATGCCTTAGAGCAACCGTCCGAACAGGGCAACTCGGATAAAGAAACCGAACAACCCACCCCCGGCATAAACGGCATTCCGAACGACCTTACACCGGATAAGCTCATGGAGCAGAAGAACCTCCACAAAAGGCTCGTTGCCACTGCACGCAGCCTGAAAAAACAGAAGCGGAAGCTCAAAAGCGCGGAAGACGCACTCAGAATCAAATGGAGCAAAATACTCAACACCACAGACAAATACGGCGGCAGTCGCCGCACAAAAAGTTATCCAAAGCGAAAGCTACTACCGGAATTCGACGAGGAGGCCCTAGAGCCCCCACAGTCAAAAAGTAAGAAAGCCACCCGGTCGGATAGACGACCCAACGGCCAGCATGGAGCGGCACACAAGCCAGCACGCGATCCACTCAAGGATTCGCATCAAAAAGATGGCCCAGCCAGATCTATTTATGGGCCAAGAAAGCAAGCTCTCGTAAGCAGTGCAACAAAACCAGTATCCGAACATCACGGCACATCCAAATACAGGGGTGCCGCACACCCCCTATGTTTTACCGATGAGGTTCTGGATTATGAATTTCCAGTGGGATTTAAGCCCGTAAACATAGAGGCGTACGACGGAACAACAGACCCCGGAGTCTGGATTGAGGATTATATCCTCCACATACATATGGCCATAGGAGATGACCTCCACGCCATAAAATACTTACCCCTCAAGCTTAAAGGGCCAGCCCGGCATTGGCTCAAAAGCCTTCCTGAAAACACAATTGGAAGTTGGGAAGAGCTCGAGGACGCTTTCCGAGCAAATTTTCAAGGGACCTATGTCCGCCCTCCGGATGCAGACGATCTCAGTCACATAACTCAACAGCCCGGAGAGTCAGCTCGGCAATTCTGGAATAGATTTCTTACTAAAAAGAATCAGGTAGTCGACTCTCCGGACGCCGAAGCCTTAGCAGCTTTTAAGCATAATATCCGAGATGAATGGCTCGCCAGACACCTCGGCCAAGAAAAGCCAAGAACAATGGCCGCATTAACAAGCCTCATGACCCGCTTTTGCGCAGGAGAGGACAGCTGGTTGGCAAGATGTAGCACCAGCGACCCAAGTACATCCGAAACTAGGGATGGAAACGGAAAACCACGACGCAACAAGGACCGGCGCCGGACTAAGGCAAACAGTCCGAAGAGCACGGCAGTCAATGCCGGATTCAAAAGCTCGCGGCAGAATCAGAAAAAGCAGCCCCTCAAAGATAATAGGGACGAGCTGTCCAACTTAAACACAATCTTAGACAAGATATGTCAGATACACAGTACTCCTGGGAAGCCTGCAAACCATACCCACAGAGATTGCTGGGTTTTTAAACAATCCGGCAGACTCAACGCCGAACAAAAGGGGCTCGACACACCAAGTGAAGACGACGACGAACCCCAAAAGCAGAGCACCAGGAAACAAAAGAATTTTCCACAAGAAGTAAAAACAGTAAACTAACTTCACATAACAAAACGTGTGGCGCCCATAAAGGTACGCGCCATACGGCCTATCCCAAAGGAGTCCCGCCACTGGTTGTCAAAACCAATCATCTTCGATCATCGGGATTACTCTAGAAGTATCAGGAGCACAGGCTGGACTGCCTTGGTACTCGATCCAATAATTGGCGGACTCTAGTTTACAAATGTCCTGATGGACGGCGGCATCGGTCTAAACCTGATATATCAGGACACAATCCGCCACATGGGGATAGACCCACCAAGAATTCGCCACAGCAAAACCTCCTTTCAAGGGGTAACGCCATGTCCGGATACCCATTGTATGGGTTTTCTCCAGCTTGAAGTCACATTCGGCTTCCCCGATAACTTCCGCCGCGAAAAGCTAACTTTCCACATCGTCCCATTCTCAAGTCGCTATCAAGCACTGCTGGGACGCGAAGCTTTCGCCCGCTTTAACGCAATACCACATTACGCATCTCTTACGCTCGAGATGCCTGGTCCACGAGGCATCATCTCACTAAAGGGAAACATCAAACGCGCCCCCCACGCGGAGGATCGTGCGACTGCCTTAACAGCCCCACAATAATACGGCTTCATCAGCCAAAAAACATCCAAACAGGTCATTAAGACCACGGACACGGTTGTACGAGTCCGGCGTAAACATATCATTAATAAAGGCTTAATAACCGTATACCCCTGCGCTAGGGGCTCCGCGCATGTACAATATGAGACAATCAAGCTCAATTTTACCCATTTCAATCTATACTTTGCTTATTTAGTATAACTTCTGTTCGGCATGACCCTTTTTCTTTTTCAACTAAGTTCCTCTCTTTTACAGATGAACATCGTGCCGTGCCCGTCCAGGATACGGCACAACGGAGACACAGGCGCAGACGTGCAGCAGGGACCCGTTCCAAGGATTCTTTTCAGATTAAGACCCTGCGTAAACCTTTTTTACTGTCTCTTGTTGATACACATCCTCCGGTTTTTCATTATAATCAAGGAGGGGACTGGCGTCTTGGCATGTGGCCACGTCAGGAATTTTGCGCGTACCTAGACACTAGGGGCTTATAACCAAGGGCGCTGTCCCGCCCGCACTCATAAAGACCGAATACCTTAGGGAGTGTTCGGCGTCGCGAGTTTGGCCTTATATGCATCAGCTCCGAATCATGAATTTGGTCAAATGTTGGGTTGCCCGGCTCCTGTGTTTTGCTGCCTTACGTTCCGCACTATCGGCTAAGGCGGCACCAAGAGAACTACTGTGATTGTGCCCCGGTTCGGCCAGGCGAGCACCTCAGTAGAGAAAGCCGAAAACTGACTGTCATGATATAGCGTGAGACTGGTCAACCACTCGATGACTCACCGGAATCTATAGGATTCCTCCGTATTAACGAAGGGCCGTTTCCCGGCCAGGCACATATGCGCCCCGACTTCGGGCGAGCGCAGATGCCACCAGGGGCTATCTAAGTAGCCTCACTGTCAAGCTCCTATGGCTAAGTGAAAGTGATAAAGCATTATAGTCCGGTTGCCTAGCTCGCTGCGCTATCACCTCCTTTGTAGGACCAAGACGTTGGATTAAGTGTGAAAATGCGCCTTCTGTGAGCACCCCCGCACTATGTGCGTGGGGGCTGAAGCCAACGACTGCCATCTTTCAGATTATATACATATATCTTAAAACGTCCGCACAGGAGGTGTTTCAAATACTTGAAGGCACAAGTATAAAAGGCTTCTACAATTTATCAAAATATTGCTTTACAATTAAATATGCTATTAGAACATAGCATCCTTTGAGCACTGTGTCTCTATTACACGAGCGCCTTCAAGGACCTCCTGAAAATAGTGCTCGGAGGGTACTCGGCTTTTGTCCGAATCTCGGGATGCAACAACGGTGGTCTCCATCTCCGCGCAGTATGTCTTGACACGGGCAAGAGCCATCCGTGCGCCCTCTATGCATGCTAACCTCTTCATTGCATTGATACGTGGTACCGCACCAAGGAATTGCTACACCAAGCTGAAATAACTCTTCGGCTCCGATCTCTCCGGCCACAGATGACTCATGACGCACTTCATGGCGAGTCCGGACAACCTATTCAGCTCGGCCCATTCGGCCAGACAATCGTCCACTGACAGTGGACGCTCTGGATTGTGGAACTGCGACTAGAAGAGTTTCTCCACTTCGCGGTCTTCTTGATCTCGAAAGTGTTCGGTCGCATCAGCAGCACTTGCCGCCAAATCCAGATAGGTGTCCGTCGCACTCCACAGCCGGTCCAACGGAGCATGCTTAGGATCACAAAACTTCCTCCGCAGCATAAAAGGCTTTCCAGCCACGATCTCTCCGGCTTCATGAAGCTCCTCCTTCCCAGCTCTCATCGTAGAGCGAGCATCCTTGGCATCGGCAACGGCCTTCTTCAAGTCCGTCTGTTCCGCCCGATCTTCTTCTTCTAGAAGCTTGCAACGGTCAGCAGCGCTCTTCAGCTTCACGGCCATCTCGGCCATCTCTTTCTTGCTTCGGCAGTGAGCAGCCTGTTCGGCTCTCAGCTCTTCAAGGGCCTTCTTGGCAGCCGCATCACTTTCTCTGGCTTGTTCCTTGGCTCGGGCAAGTTCCGCCCGAATACTCTCCTTGGCAGCCGCACCATCTGCATCAAGCACACTCAGGGTAAGATACTGGCATAGGCTCCTCTTACCAGGTGCCACTGGAGGGGTTACATACCTTGCGCCTCGTCAAGCCGCTTGTTAACAAGCACGATGTCGGCTTCTGCCACGTCAAGTTGCCACTTTAGCTCGGCAAACCCATTAGTCCGGCTGGACGCCGGACAATTCGTCACTTGCACACGAAGACATCGTTTTAGACCTGGGGTTATGATCCTCTGCGCGCCGTCACTTTTGACAACGCACAGAGTCTCAGGGGCTACTATGTGCACAGGGCGCATCTTGTTTATGCGCCAGTGTTAAAAAAGGGCGCGTTATTCCGCGTACCTCAAAACCCGTGAGTAAACTTCTGACGGCCTCGTGCAATCCGCTTTCCGTGGACGAAACCCTTTCAATCACCGTGCCCATCAATGCACGATGCTCATCTGAGATAGATGCTCGCCCTAGCAGATTCTTCAACTCCTCCGACCGAGCACCGGATGGTGCCGGATTCGTCCTGTTACCTTTCTTGAAGGACGGACGCGGAGAGCCTTGGGGGGCCATATGACTGCCTTCCGGCCCCGCCGAATTCGGAGAAACCCTCCGCGACGATACCTCAAGGTCGCCCGCCTCTCTAGGCGGTTCGGCAGGGGGAGGCGTTCCGCTCTCCATCATCTCCGGAAGAAGATCCCCCGAAGTCGAGCTCTGCTGAGAAGGGCTGAGGTCCGAACTACAAGGTAAATTTTCGGTTACTCCTCTCAGATATAAAACAAGGATTCTTCTCAAAAGAAAAACCTCTCTCTACTTACGGCTCGGTGGAGGGCTGGCCCCCTTGAGGGCATAGTTCGGCCGGGGTATCCCCCGGTGCAGGACCCTCTAATGAAGATATCTTCCCCCGTTTTGAGGCCACGACCTCCGGGTCTCCAGAGGCGGTCCTCTTCTTTCCTTGAGGAGTGGAATTTTCGATTCCTTCCCTCCGAACAGCCTCCTTCGAGGAGGCCGTAGTTCCCTTGTCCCCTCCCTTGCTTTCCTCCAGAGGCACAATCTTCAACATCCTGACCAGCACGGGATCCGGCGTGGTCTCCGGGAGGGGAGCCGGGAGGGGAGCCGGACACCTGATAAGCTTTGCTTTTGCTATCCACTCCTGTTTAAAGAACAGTTCTTTAGAAGCAAGTTTCATAACAAACATACGGATAGCAAGTCCGGGAACAAGGCTACTTACTTTAGTATCCGGGCGATTGCAGCTCAATCTTGCGTCCTCGGTCAAGTCCGGACACATCACTTGTGATCCAAAGAACAATTTATACATCTCCACGGGCGTTGGGCCCATGAAATGCTGGAGAGCTTGCGGTCCCTCCGGATTAAACTCCCACAGGCGGAGGGAGCGACGTTTCCTGGGCAGGGTTCGGCGGATCAGCATGACCTGCGTCACTTTGAAAAAGGCTGAAGTCACTTTCTAAGAGATCCCTGATGCGGCCCTGCAACAAGGGCACGTCCTTGGATGACCCCCTAGTAAAGTCCTTTATTGGCCCATGACGCTAGCTGTGGTGGGGGACCCGAACGAAAGGCAGATGGCGCCACCCACTTGGTGCCCCTGGGAGCGGTGATATAGAACCACTCTCGTTGCCATAAGCTGAACTCCTCTTTGAAAGAGCCCTCGGGCCATGGAGCATCAGCATTCTTGCTTATAACAGCGCCTCCGCACTCTGCGTGCCGCCCCTCGATCATCTTCGGCATTACTTCAAAGGTCTTGAGCCATAGTCCGAAGTGGGGATTAATACGGAGGAAGGCTTCGCACACAACGATGAAAGAGGAAATGTGGAGGATGGACTCCGGAGCTAAGTCATGAAATTCCAACCCGTAATAGAACATGAGCCCCCTCACGAAGGGGTCCATTGGGAAGCCTAGCCCCCGAAGGAAGTGAGACATGAACACCACGCTCTCACCAGGCCTGGGAGTGGGAATGACCTGCCCTTGAGCAGGCAACCTATGCGAGATTTCGCCGGTAAAGAACCTGGCCTCTCTCAGCTTTAGCACGTCCTCCTCTGTAATAGAAGAGGGCGCCCATCGGCCTCGAAGGTCAGAACCGGACATTGTCGAAGATTCGAAGCGCCTGAAATCTGGAACCTTGGGTGTTGGAACTCGAGGCGAAGGGCGAACTCGTTTGAGATTGAAAAGAAGGAGCAAGGCCTTGGTCTCTTTATAAGAGGTGGAATACCAAGGGCCCTCCCCGTAACCGTTTGGGACTCGCCTTTAATCGAGAAAACATGCCAACGGGCACGATTGGGTTACCCACGCCCGTATTGATGAGAATCCCGTAAATAAGGGGACATGATCTCTGCTTTGACAAGACGTGCCAAGGAAACTGCCTCGCGAAACACGCTGAGGTGGGGGAGTAAAAACGATTCAAATAAAGACTTGGCCGTGGTGTGATGACACGCTACGGAATACGTCAGCAGATTAGATTTGTGTAAATATTATTCTCTCTATGGCAATACGTGGAAACTTGTTTTGCAGAGTCGGACACTATCTTTTGTGTTCAAAATCTTCTATGAAGTACTTGGAGGAGGAACCCGCCTTGCAATGCCGAAGACAATCTGCGCGCTGAACTCGTCGTCATTGAAGCCTGGTTCAGGGGCTACTGAGGGAGTCCTGGATTAGGGGGTGTCCGGATGGCCGGACTATACCTTTAGCCGGACTCCTGGACTATGAAGATACAAGATTGAAGACTTCGTCCCGTGTCCGGAAGGGACTTTCCTTGGTGTGGAAGGCAAGCTTGGCGATGCGGATATTTAGATCTCCTACCATTGTAACCGACTTTGTGTAACCCTAACCCTCTCCGGTGTCTATATAAACCGGAGGGCTTTAGTCCGTAGGACGACATACAACATACAACAATCATACCATAGGCTAGCTTCTAGGGTTTGGCCTCCTTGATCTCATGGTAGATCTACTCTTGTACTACCCATATCATCAATATTAATCAAGCAGGACGTAGGGTTTTACCTCCATCGAGAGGGCCCGAACCTGGGTAAAACTTCGTGTCCCTTGTCTCCTGTTACCATCCGCCTAGACGCACAGTTCGGGACCCCCTACCCGAGATCCGCCGGTTTTGACACCGACACCTGCAAACTTAAATAATCCACAAATATCATCCACATGTATCAGATGCATATATGGATGTTCTGTTCCATCTCCTGCATAAGGATTAGCTAGCAGTTGCTCTATCATACCCAAAGGAATTTTATAACAAATATTAATAGTAGGTGCAGTAGGTTGAGGGGCAACTAATTGTGCTTCCGGTCGAGGTGAAGATACCCCGAACAAACCCCTTAAAGGATTGTTTTCCATAGTAACAAGTGACAATAAATTTCAGCACGTAATATAAAATTTTCCTTACCAATTACCACTTACCAAGAGCGCTTCACTCCCCGGCAACGGCGCCAGGTTTAATACCTGACTCTTTACCTTCATGGACTTCCCAATCTTCAGAGTTCCGTTTAATTCTTTCCAAGAGATCCCACTTGAATTCAATAGTCTTCTTCATAAAAGAACCAATACAAGAAGTATCGGGCATGGATTGATCATCACGAGAAAGCCGAGCATAAAAATTCGAAATAATAATTTCTCTTAAGATCTCATGATTGGGGTATGAATATAACATTGACTTAAGCCTCCCCCATGCTAGAGCGATACTTTCTCCTTCACGAGGCCAAAAATTATATATATAATTCTAATCTCGATGAACTAAATGCATAGGATAATTTTTGGTGAAATTCCAATTTCAATCGATTCCAGTTCCAAGATCCGATATCATCGCATAGCTTATACCATGTCAATGCCTTTACCTTCAAATATAAAGGGAAAACCTTCTTCTTGACTTCATCTCCGGATAAACCTGCAAACTTAAATAATCCACAAATATCATCCACATGTATCAAATGCATATCTGGATGTTCTGTTCCATCTCCTGCATAAGGATTAGCTAGTAGTTGCTCTATGATACCCGAAGGAATTTCATAAATAATATTTTCAGTAGGTGCAGTAGGTTGAGGGGAACTAATTGTGCTTCCGGTCGAGGTGAAGATACCCTGAACAAACCCCTCAAAGGATTGTTTTTCATAGTAACAAGTGACAATAAATTTCAGCACGTAATATAATTTTTTCCTTACCGATTTCCACTTGCCAAGAGCGCTTCACTCCTCGGAAACGGCGGCATAAAAGAGTCTTGACGACCCACAAGTATAGGGGGTCAATTGTAGTCCTTTCGATAAGTAAGAGTGTCAAACCCAATGAGGAACAGAAGGAAATGACGAGTGGTTTTTAACAAGGTAATCTCTGCAAGCACTGAAATTGTCGGTAATAGGTAGTTCGATAGCAAGATAATTTGTAACAATCAAGTAATGATAACGGTAAATAAAGTGAAGCTGATGACCCACAAGTATAGGGGATCTATCGTAGTCCTTTCGATAAGTAAGAGTGTCGAACCCGATGAGGAGCAGAAGGAAATGATAAGCGGTTTACAGCAAGGTATTCTCTGCAAGCACTGAAATTATCGGTAACAGAAAGTTTTGTGATAAGGTAATTTGTAACAGGTAACAAGTAATGAAAGTAAATAAAGTGCAGCCAGATGGCCCAATCCTTTTTGTAGCAAAGGACAAGCCTGGACAAACTCTTATATAGAGAAAAGTGCTCCCGAGGACACATGGGAATTATCGTCAAGCTAGTTTTCATCACGCTCATATGATTCGCGTTCGTTACTTTGATAATTTTGTATGTGGGTGGACCGGTGCTTGGGTGCTGCCCTTAATTGGACAAGCATCCCACTTATGATTAACCCCTATTGCAAGCATCTGCAACTACAAGAGAAGTATTAAGGTAAAACCTAACCATAGCATGAAACATATGGATCCAAATCAGTCCCTTACGAAGCAACTCATAAACTAGGGTTTAAGCTTCTATCGCTCTGGCAACCCATCATCTAGTTATTACTTCCCAATGCCTTCCTCTAGGCCCAAACAATGGTGAAGTGTCATGTTGTCGACGTTCACATAACACCACTAGAGGAAAGACAACATACATCTCATCAAAATATCGAACGAATACCAAATTCACATGACTACTTATAGCAAGACTTCTCCCATGTCCTCAGGAACAAACGTAACTCACAAATCATATTCATGTTCATAATCAGAGGGGTATTAATATGCATAAAGGATCTGAACATATGATCTTCCACCAAATAAACCAACTAGCATCAACTACAAGGAGTAATCAACACTACTAGCAACCCACTGGTACCAATCTGAGGCAAGCTTGGCGATGCGGATATTTAGATCTCCTACCATTGTAACCGACTTTGTGTAACCCTAACCCTCTCCGGTGTCTATATAAACCGGAGGGCTTTAGTCCGTAGGACGACATACAACATACAACAATCATACCATAGGCTAGCTTCTAGGGTTTGGCCTCCTTGATCTCATGGTAGATCTACTCTTGTACTACCCATATCATCAATATTAATCAAGCAGGACGTAGGGTTTTACCTCCATCGAGAGGGCCCGAACCTGGGTAAAACTTCGTGTCCCTTGTCTCCTGTTACCATCCGCCTAGACGCACAGTTCGGGACCCCCTACCCGAGATCCGCCGGTTTTGACACCGACACCTGCAAACTTAAATAATCCACAAATATCATCCACATGTATCAGATGCATATATGGATGTTCTGTTCCATCTCCTGCATAAGGATTAGCTAGCAGTTGCTCTATCATACCCAAAGGAATTTTATAACAAATATTAATAGTAGGTGCAGTAGGTTGAGGGGCAACTAATTGTGCTTCCGGTCGAGGTGAAGATACCCCGAACAAACCCCTTAAAGGATTGTTTTCCATAGTAACAAGTGACAATAAATTTCAGCACGTAATATAAAATTTTCCTTACCAATTACCACTTACCAAGAGCGCTTCACTCCCCGGCAACGGCGCCAGGTTTAATACCTGACTCTTTACCTTCATGGACTTCCCAATCTTCAGAGTTCCGTTTAATTCTTTCCAAGAGATCCCACTTGAATTCAATAGTCTTCTTCATAAAAGAACCAATACAAGAAGTATCGGGCATGGATTGATCATCACGAGAAAGCCGAGCATAAAAATTCGAAATAATAATTTCTCTTAAGATCTCATGATTGGGGTATGAATATAACATTGACTTAAGCCTCCCCCATGCTAGAGCGATACTTTCTCCTTCACGAGGCCAAAAATTATATATATAATTCTAATCTCGATGAACTAAATGCATAGGATAATTTTTGGTGAAATTCCAATTTCAATCGATTCCAGTTCCAAGATCCGATATCATCGCATAGCTTATACCATGTCAATGCCTTTACCTTCAAATATAAAGGGAAAACCTTCTTCTTGACTTCATCTCCGGATAAACCTGCAAACTTAAATAATCCACAAATATCATCCACATGTATCAAATGCATATCTGGATGTTCTGTTCCATCTCCTGCATAAGGATTAGCTAGTAGTTGCTCTATGATACCCGAAGGAATTTCATAAATAATATTTTCAGTAGGTGCAGTAGGTTGAGGGGAACTAATTGTGCTTCCGGTCGAGGTGAAGATACCCTGAACAAACCCCTCAAAGGATTGTTTTTCATAGTAACAAGTGACAATAAATTTCAGCACATAATATAATTTTTTCCTTACCGATTTCCACTTGCCAAGAGCGCTTCACTCCTCGGAAACGGCGGCATAAAAGAGTCTTGACGACCCACAAGTATAGGGGGTCAATTGTAGTCCTTTCGATAAGTAAGAGTGTCAAACCCAATGAGGAACAGAAGGAAATGACGAGTGGTTTTTAACAAGGTAATCTCTGCAAGCACTGAAATTGTCGGTAATAGGTAGTTCGATAGCAAGATAATTTGTAACAATCAAGTAATGATAACGGTAAATAAAGTGAAGCTGATGACCCACAAGTATAGGGGATCTATCGTAGTCCTTTCGATAAGTAAGAGTGTCGAACCCGATGAGGAGCAGAAGGAAATGATAAGCGGTTTACAGCAAGGTATTCTCTGCAAGCACTGAAATTATCGGTAACAGAAAGTTTTGTGATAAGGTAATTTGTAACAGGTAACAAGTAATGAAAGTAAATAAAGTGCAGCCAGATGGCCCAATCCTTTTTGTAGCAAAGGACAAGCCTGGACAAACTCTTATATAGAGAAAAGTGCTCCCGAGGACACATGGGAATTATCGTCAAGCTAGTTTTCATCACGCTCATATGATTCGCGTTCGTTACTTTGATAATTTTGTATGTGGGTGGACCGGTGCTTGGGTGCTGCCCTTAATTGGACAAGCATCCCACTTATGATTAACCCCTATTGCAAGCATCTGCAACTACAAGAGAAGTATTAAGGTAAAACCTAACCATAGCATGAAACATATGGATCCAAATCAGTCCCTTACGAAGCAACTCATAAACTAGGGTTTAAGCTTCTATCGCTCTGGCAACCCATCATCTAGTTATTACTTCCCAATGCCTTCCTCTAGGCCCAAACAATGGTGAAGTGTCATGTTGTCGACGTTCACATAACACCACTAGAGGAAAGACAACATACATCTCATCAAAATATCGAACGAATACCAAATTCACATGACTACTTATAGCAAGACTTCTCCCATGTCCTCAGGAACAAACGTAACTCACAAATCATATTCATGTTCATAATCAGAGGGGTATTAATATGCATAAAGGATCTGAACATATGATCTTCCACCAAATAAACCAACTAGCATCAACTACAAGGAGTAATCAACACTACTAGCAACCCACTGGTACCAATCTGAGGCAAGCTTGGCGATGCGGATATTTAGATCTCCTACCATTGTAACCGACTTTGTGTAACCCTAACCCTCTCCGGTGTCTATATAAACCGGAGGGCTTTAGTCCGTAGGACGACATACAACATACAACAATCATACCATAGGCTAGCTTCTAGGGTTTGGCCTCCTTGATCTCATGGTAGATCTACTCTTGTACTACCCATATCATCAATATTAATCAAGCAGGACGTAGGGTTTTACCTCCATCGAGAGGGCCCGAACCTGGGTAAAACTTCGTGTCCCTTGTCTCCTGTTACCATCCGCCTAGACGCACAGTTCGGGACCCCCTACCCGAGATCCGCCGGTTTTGACACCGACACCTGCAAACTTAAATAATCCACAAATATCATCCACATGTATCAGATGCATATATGGATGTTCTGTTCCATCTCCTGCATAAGGATTAGCTAGCAGTTGCTCTATCATACCCAAAGGAATTTTATAACAAATATTAATAGTAGGTGCAGTAGGTTGAGGGGCAACTAATTGTGCTTCCGGTCGAGGTGAAGATACCCCGAACAAACCCCTTAAAGGATTGTTTTCCATAGTAACAAGTGACAATAAATTTCAGCACGTAATATAAAATTTTCCTTACCAATTACCACTTACCAAGAGCGCTTCACTCCCCGGCAACGGCGCCAGGTTTAATACCTGACTCTTTACCTTCATGGACTTCCCAATCTTCAGAGTTCCGTTTAATTCTTTCCAAGAGATCCCACTTGAATTCAATAGTCTTCTTCATAAAAGAACCAATACAAGAAGTATCGGGCATGGATTGATCATCACGAGAAAGCCGAGCATAAAAATTCGAAATAATAATTTCTCTTAAGATCTCATGATTGGGGTATGAATATAACATTGACTTAAGCCTCCCCCATGCTAGAGCGATACTTTCTCCTTCACGAGGCCAAAAATTATATATATAATTCTAATCTCGATGAACTAAATGCATAGGATAATTTTTGGTGAAATTCCAATTTCAATCGATTCCAGTTCCAAGATCCGATATCATCGCATAGCTTATACCATGTCAATGCCTTTACCTTCAAATATAAAGGGAAAACCTTCTTCTTGACTTCATCTCCGGATAAACCTGCAAACTTAAATAATCCACAAATATCATCCACATGTATCAAATGCATATCTGGATGTTCTGTTCCATCTCCTGCATAAGGATTAGCTAGTAGTTGCTCTATGATACCCGAAGGAATTTCATAAATAATATTTTCAGTAGGTGCAGTAGGTTGAGGGGAACTAATTGTGCTTCCGGTCGAGGTGAAGATACCCTGAACAAACCCCTCAAAGGATTGTTTTTCATAGTAACAAGTGACAATAAATTTCAGCACGTAATATAATTTTTTCCTTACCGATTTCCACTTGCCAAGAGCGCTTCACTCCTCGGAAACGGCGGCATAAAAGAGTCTTGACGACCCACAAGTATAGGGGGTCAATTGTAGTCCTTTCGATAAGTAAGAGTGTCAAACCCAATGAGGAACAGAAGGAAATGACGAGTGGTTTTTAACAAGGTAATCTCTGCAAGCACTGAAATTGTCGGTAATAGGTAGTTCGATAGCAAGATAATTTGTAACAATCAAGTAATGATAACGGTAAATAAAGTGAAGCTGATGACCCACAAGTATAGGGGATCTATCGTAGTCCTTTCGATAAGTAAGAGTGTCGAACCCGATGAGGAGCAGAAGGAAATGATAAGCGGTTTACAGCAAGGTATTCTCTGCAAGCACTGAAATTATCGGTAACAGAAAGTTTTGTGATAAGGTAATTTGTAACAGGTAACAAGTAATGAAAGTAAATAAAGTGCAGCCAGATGGCCCAATCCTTTTTGTAGCAAAGGACAAGCCTGGACAAACTCTTATATAGAGAAAAGTGCTCCCGAGGACACATGGGAATTATCGTCAAGCTAGTTTTCATCACGCTCATATGATTCGCGTTCGTTACTTTGATAATTTTGTATGTGGGTGGACCGGTGCTTGGGTGCTGCCCTTAATTGGACAAGCATCCCACTTATGATTAACCCCTATTGCAAGCATCTGCAACTACAAGAGAAGTATTAAGGTAAAACCTAACCATAGCATGAAACATATGGATCCAAATCAGTCCCTTACGAAGCAACTCATAAACTAGGGTTTAAGCTTCTATCGCTCTGGCAACCCATCATCTAGTTATTACTTCCCAATGCCTTCCTCTAGGCCCAAACAATGGTGAAGTGTCATGTTGTCGACGTTCACATAACACCACTAGAGGAAAGACAACATACATCTCATCAAAATATCGAACGAATACCAAATTCACATGACTACTTATAGCAAGACTTCTCCCATGTCCTCAGGAACAAACGTAACTCACAAATCATATTCATGTTCATAATCAGAGGGGTATTAATATGCATAAAGGATCTGAACATATGATCTTCCACCAAATAAACCAACTAGCATCAACTACAAGGAGTAATCAACACTACTAGCAACCCACTGGTACCAATCTGAGGCTTTGGGACAAAGATTGGATACAAGAGATGAACTAGGGTTTTAGAGGAGATGGTGTTGGTGAAGATGTTGATGCAGATTGACCCCCTCCTGATGAGAGGATCGTTGGTGATGACGATGGCGATGATTTCCCCCTCCCGGAGGGAAGTTTCCCCAGCAGAATAGCTCTATCGGAGCCCTAGATTGGTTCCGCCTCATGGTGGCGGAGTTTCTTCTCGAAAGCTTGCTTATGATTTTTCTCGGACGAAAGACTTCACATAGCAGAAGATGGGCACCGGAGGCCTGCCAGGGGGCCCACAAGGCAGGGGAGCGCGCCCAGGGGGGTAGGGCGCGCCCCCCACCCTCGTGGCCAGGGTGTGGGCCCCTCTGGTGGATTCTTTCTACAATATTTTTTATTAATTTCAAAAATAACTTCCGTGAAGTTTCAGGACTTTTGGAGCTGTGCAAAATAGGTCTCTAGTATTTGCTCATTTTCCAACCCAGAATTCCAGCTGCCGGCATTCTCCCTCTTCATGTAAACCTTGTAAAATAAGAGAGAATAGGCATAAGTATTGTGACATGACGTGTAATAACAGCCCATAATGCAATAAATATCGATATAAAAGCATGATGCAAAATGGACGTATCAGCAGCAAGGTAGCCCAATCCTTTTGTGGCAAAGGACAGACCAAAACGGTCTCTTATAATAAGCAAAGCGTTCTTGAGGGCACACAGGAATTTCATCTAGTCACTTTCATCATTGGTTTGATTCACGTTCGCTTCTTTGATAATTTGATGTATGGGTGGACCGGTGCTTGGGTGTTGTTCTTACTTGAACAAACCTCCCACTTATGATTACCCCCCTCGCAAGCATCCGCAACTACGAGAAAAGTATTAAGATAAAATCTAACCATAACATTACACATATGGATCCAGATCAGTCCCTTACGGAGTAGCACATGAACTAGGGTTTAAGCTTCTGTCACTCTAGCAACCCATCATCTAATAACTACTCCACAATGCATTCTCTTAGGCCCAAAGATGATGAAGTGTCATGCAGTCGACGTTCACATAACACCACTAAGGGAATCTCAACATTCATATCATCAAAATATCGAACACATATCAAATTCACATGATTACTTGCAACATGACTTCTCCCGTGAGCTCGAGAACAAAAGTAACTACTCACAAATGATATTCATACTCAAGATCAGAGGGGTATTAAATAGCATAATGGATCTAAACATACAATCTTCCACCAAATAAACCATATAGTAATCAACTACAAGATGTAATCAACACTACTGGTCACCCACAAGTACCAATATGAGGTTCCGGTACAAAGATTGAACACAAGAGATGAACTAGGGTTTGAGATGAGATGGTGTTTTTGAAGATGTTGATGAAAATTGGTGTCGGTGTCAAAACCGGCGGATCTCGGGTAGGGGGTCCCGATCTGTGCGTCAAGGTCGGATGGTAACAGGAGACAAGGGACACTTTATTTTACCCAGGTTCGGGCCCTCTCGATGGAGGTAAAACCCTACTCCTGCTAGATTAATATTGATGATATGGGTAGTACAAGAGTAGATCTACCACGAGATCAAGGAGGCTAAACCCTAGAAGCTAGCCTATGGGTATGATGATGGTTATGATGTGTTCGTCCTACGGACTACAACCCTTCGGTTTATATAGGCACCGGATAGGGTTAGGGTTACACAGAGTCGGTTACATTGGTAGGAGATCTTGAATATCCGCACGCCTAGCTTGCCTTCTACGCCAAGGAAAGAACCTTCCGGACACGGGACGAAGTCTTCAATCTTGTATCTTCATAGTCCTGGAGTCCGGCTGAAGATATAGTTCGGCTATCCGAACACCCCCTAATCCAGGACTCCCTCAGTAGCCCCTGAACCAGGCTTCAATGACGACGAGTCCGGCGCGCAAATTGTCTTCGGCATTGCAAGGCGGGTTCCTCCTCCAAATTCTTCAAGAAGATAATAAACACCAAAAAATAGTGTCCGGCTCTGCAAAACAAGTTTCCACGTATTGCCATATAGAGAATAATACAAACACAAATCAAATCTGCTGACGTATTCCGCAGTGCGTCATAAGCGACCAAGCCTTCTGTATGGATTATTTTTTGTTGTTCCACCGCAGCACGTTCAACGAGGCGGTTTCCTTGGCACGTCTTGTCGAAGCAGAGATCGTGTGCCCCCTTTAACGGGATTCTCATTAATACGGACGTGGGTAACCCAACCGTGCCTGTTAAGCACGTCCTGCCTTGATTAAAGGCTAGTCCAAGACGGTTACGGGGAGGGCTCTTGATACTCTGCCTCTTATAAAGAGACCGAGACCTTGCTCCCCTCTTGTGTTCTCAAAACAAGCTCGCCCATAGCCTCGAGTTCCAACACCCCAGGCTTTTAGATTCTAGGCGCACCGGACCATCGACAATGTCCGGCTCCGGCCTTCAAGGTCAATGGATGCCCTCCTCCGTTACGGAGGAGGACGTATCAAGGTTGAGGGAGGCTAGGTTCCTGACTAGCGAGATCCCGCACAGGTTGCCTGCTCAAGGACAAGCGATCCCAAGCCCTCAGCCTGGTGAGAGCGTAGTATTCATCTCCTACTTCCTTCGGGGATTAGGCTTCCCAACGGATCCTTCCGTAAGGGGGCTGATGTTTTATTATGGGCTGGAATTCCATGACCTAGCTCCGGAGTCCATCCTCCATATCTCCTCCTTCATTGTTGTGTGCGAAGCGTTTCTCCATATCACTCCCCACTTCGGATTATGGCTCAAGACCTTCAAGGTAGAACTGAAGATAATCGAGGGGCGTCACGTAGAGTGCGGAGGTGCTGTTATAAAAAGGAATATCGATGCTCCATGGCCCGAGGGCACTTTTCAAGAGGAGCTCGGCTTATGGCAACAGGAGTGGTTCTACATCACCTCTCCTCGAGGCACCACTTGGGTAGCGCCTCCCGCCTTTCGCTCGGCCCCCCCACCACGTTTAACATCGTGGATCAACACAGGGTTAGATTGGGGCTTGCCCAAAGATGTTCCTCTGTTGCAGGGCCGCATAAAGGATCTCCTAAAAGGAGACCTCAACCTGGTCAAGGTGACACAGTTATGCTGATTCGCCGGACACTGCCTGGCCAACGTCGCCCCCTCCGCTTGTGGGAGTTCAACCCAGAGGGGTCGCGAGTTCTCCGAAATTTCATGGGCATGACGCCTACGGAGATGTATAGACTGTTCTTCGGACCACAAGGAGTGAGTCCGGATTTGACCGAGGATGCTGGTTTAAGCCGCAACCGCCCGGATACAGAAGTAGGTGACCTTGCGCCCGGACCTTCTATCCGTACAATTGACTTATTTTTTAACAGTACTTCTCCTTTTTACGCAGGATTGGATAGCGAAGGCGAAGCTGGTCCGGTGTCCGGCTCCCCTTCCCGAGACCAGGTTAGATCCTGTGCTAGTCAGGATGTTGGAGGTGGCGCCTCTGGAGGAAAACGAAGGGGCGGACAAGGAAACCGTGGCCTCTTCAAAAGGGGCCATCCCGAAGGGGGGAATTGACAACTCCTCTCCAAAGGGGAAGAAAAGGGCCGCCTCTGACGACCCGGGAGCCGTAGCTCCAAAGCGGGGGAAAGAATCCGCGTCAGAGGACCCGACGCCGGGGAGCCCCTCGGTCGAACTAAATCCTCAAAAGGAGCAGCCCTCCAACGAGCCGTAAGTAGAAAGAGAGTCATTCTTTTAAGAGAAATCCTTAATTTATATCTGAGAAGTTTTAACCGAAACCTTACCTTGTAGTTCGGACCTTGACCCTTCTCGGCAGAGCTCGTCATCGGGGGATCTGCTTCCGGAGATGATGGAGAGCGGAATGCCTCCTCCTTCATCGCCTAGCAAGGCGGGCGACGCCGAAGTGTCGTCGCAGAGGATTTCTCCGAATCTGCCAGAGGCAGAAGGTGATCATGCGGCCCCCGGGGTTCTCCGTGTTCGGCCTCCGAAGAAGGCCATGGGACGAGTCCGGCACCATCTGGTGTTCGGTCGGAGGAGCTGAAGGTTCTGCTGGGCCGAGCCTCTGTTTTAGAGGAGCATCGTGTGTTGATGCACACGATGATTGAAAAGATTTCATCCGCGGAAAGCGGACTGAACGAGGCCGTCAAGAGTTTACTGGCGGGCCTTGAGGTACGTTTTGAATAACGAACATTAGTGTTAATTGCGCATAATAACATGCGCCCTGTATAGATAGTAGCCCCTGAGACTCTGTGTGCCGCAAAGATTAGCGGCGCGCAGAGGATCTTAATCCCAGGTCCTTTAAGTGGCACCTTTGTATGTAGGTGGCAGGTTGTCCGGAGTCGAGCCGGACTCGAGATTTTGCCGAAATGAAACGGCAACTCGATGAGGCAGAAGCCGACATCGTGCTTGTTAACAAGCGGCTTGATGATGCTCAAGGTATTGAGTTTATTTGGCGATTGTTAGTAAGAGGAGCTTTATGTCAATATCTTACCTTGTGTATGCTTGATGCAGATGGTGCGGCGGCCGTAGAAGGACTTAGGGCCGAGCTCGCCAAAGCAAAGGAACAAGCCAGAAAAAGCAATGCGGCTGCCGGAAGAGCCCGTGAAGAGCTAAAAGCCGAACAGGCTTCCCATTGCCGAAGCAAGGAGGAGATGGCTGATATAGCCGTGAAGTTGAAAAGTGCTACTGACTGTTGCAAACTTCTTCAAGAGGAAGGTCGAGCCCGGCAGACGGATTTAGAGAAGGCCGTCGCCGACGCCAAGGACGCCCGCTTTGGTATGAGAGCGTCAAGCCGGACTAATTGCGGATGGAAAGCCCTTCCTGCTGCGGAGAAAATTCTGTGATCCGAAGTTCGCCCCGTTGGACCGAGCGTGGAGCGTGGAGGACACCTATCTGGATTTGTCGGCTAGTGCCGCTGATGCGACCAGGTACTTTCAAGATAAGAAAGATCATGAAGTGGAAAAGCTCTTCTGGTCGCAGTTCACTAATCCAGAGCGTCCACTATCAGTGGATGATCGCCTGGCCCAATGGGCCGAGCTGAATAGGTTGTCCGGACTCGCCATGAAGTATGCCATGGACCGCCAGTGTCCGGGGAGATCGAAGCCGAGAAGCTATTTCAGTTTGGTGCAGCAATTTCTTGACGTGGTGCCTCGGATTGAAGCTCTAAAGAGGTCCGCTTGCACAGAGGGCGCGCGGCTGGCTCTTGCCCGTGTCAAGACATACTGGGCAGATATGGAGCCCACCGTTGTTGCGTCCCGTGATTCGGATAAAAGCCAAATTCCTTCCGAGCACTATTTTGAGGAAGTCCTCGCGGGCGCTCGTATAATAGAGACGCAGTGTTCGAAAGATGTTGTTTTATGACAGCATATGTAATCGTAGATCAATATTTTTATAAATTGTAATGGCGTAATTTAGACTTGTGCCTTCAAGTATTAATAACACCTCCTGTGCGGCCGTTTTAATATATAAATTCTGAAAGATTGCAGTCGTTGACTTCAGCCCCCACGCACATAGTGCGGGGGTGCGCGCGGAGAACGCACTTTCACACTTAACCCAACGTCTTGGTCCTACAAAGGAGGTGATAGCGCCGCGGGCTAGGCAACCGGACTATAATGCTTTAACACTTTCACTTAGCCATAGGAGCTTGACAGTGGGACTCTTTAGGTAGCCCTTTAATGGCGACTGCGTTTACCCGAATTCGGGACGCATATGTGCCTGACCGGGAAGCGGCCCTTCATCAAAACGGAGGAATTCGATAAATTCCTATAAGTCATCGAGTGGCGACCAGTCTCGCGCTACATCATGACAGTCGGTTTTCGGCTTTCTCTACTGAGGTGCTCACCCGGCCGAACCGGGGCACAATCACAGTAGTTCTCCTGGTGCAACCTTAGCCGACAGAACGGAACGTAAGGTGGCCGAACTCAGGAGCCGGGCAACCCAACATGTGACCAAAATCATGACTCGGAGCTGATGCATATAGTGCCAAAACTCGCGACGCCGAACACTCCCTAAGGTGTTCGGTCTTTGTGGGTGCGTGTAAAACAACACCCTTGAAAAATAAAAAAGCCCCTTGTGTCCAGGTACGAGCAAGAATTCTGGCGTGGCCACATGCCAAAACGCCAGTCTCCTCCATGGTTATAGTGAGGTAAACCAGGGGATGTATAGCAGCAAGAGACAGTAAAAAAGGTTTATGCAGGGTATTAATCTAAGAAGAATCCTTTGGGGCGGGTCCCTATTGCACGTCTGCGCCTGTGTCTCCGCTGTGCCGTGTCCTGGACGGGCGCCGTACGACGTTCATCTGTAAAAGGGAAGAACTAAATTGAAAAATGGGTCGTGCGGATCAAAAAGAATAATAAATAAAATGTGAAGTGAGAAATAGATACGGTCGAGTTTTATTGTCTCTGCGTACAACCCCTGGTGAGGCGTACCAAGCCTATAACGAAAATGGGCTTGTGCCGAACTCATTGAGTCCGGGTCCGCGGCCTTTTGTGACTTACATTGAAAAAGTCTTTTGGCTGACGAGGCCATTTTGTTGGGCGGCTGTTTAAGCGGCCGCACCATCCTCCGTTTGGAGGAGATGTAGTTTAGTATGCTCCCTTTAAAGAGATGATGCCTCGAGGACCGGGCATCTTTAGCGTGAGGGATGCATAATGCGGTATTGCGTTAAAGCGAGCGAAAGCTCCGCGTCCCATTAGTGCTTGATAGCGACTTGAAAACGGGACTATGTGGAAGATAAGCTTTTCGCGACGAAAGTTATTGGCAGAGCCAAATATGACCACAAGCCGGAGAAAACCCATACAGTGGGTGTCCGGGCCTGGTGCTACTCCTTGAAAGGAGGTTTTACTGTGACGGATTCGTGCTGGGTTTATGCCCATGCGGTGAATTGTATCCTGATATATCAGATTTAGTCCACTGCCACCGTCCATAAGGACGTTGGTAAACTGGAATCCGTCTATTATTGGATTAAGTATCAGGGCAGTCCGCCCTGCGTGTTTGATATTGCGAGAATAATCTAGCTGATCAAAAATGATTGACTTTAGTGACCAGTGGCCAGACTCCTGAGGGATAGGCTTGAATGTGCGGACCTTTATGTGTGCCTCATGCCTTGTTATGTGAAAGTGAGTTCACTGTTTTGGCTTCTTGCGGGAAGTTCTTTTGCTTCCTGGTGTTCTGCTTTTGGGGTTCGTCCTCTTCCTCACTTGGTGTGTCGAGCCCCTTGTGTTCGGCGTTAAGCCTTCCGGATTGTTTGAAAACCCAACAGTCTCTGTGGGTATGATTAGCAGGCTTTCCAGGAGTACTGTGTATCTGACATATCCTGTCCATGATTCTCTTTAGACTGGACGGATCTTCCCTATTATCCTGAGGGGGTGATTTTGTCTGATTTTGCCGTGAGCCTTTGAATCCGGCATTGATTGTCGTGCTCTTCGGACTTTTTCTTTTGATTCGGCGAAGGTCCTTGTTTCGCCGTGGTTTCCCGTTTCCATCCCTGATTTCTGATGTACTTGGGTCGCTGGGGCTGCATCGTGCCAACCAGCTATCCTCTCCTGCGCAAAAGCGGGTCATGAGGCTTGTGAGTGCGGCCATTGTTCTTGGCTTTTCCTGGCCGAGGTGTCTGGCGAGCCATTCGTCTCGGACATTGTGCCTGAAAGCCGCTAGGGCTTCGGCGTCCGGACAATCCACTATTTGATTCTTTTTAGTGAGGAATCTGTTCCAGAACTGCCGAGCTGATTCTCCGGATTGCTGAGTTATGTGACTGAGGTCGTCTGCGTCCGGGGGACGGACGTAGGTCCCTTGAAAATTTGCTCGGATAGCGTCCTCGAGCTCTTCCCAACTTCCAATTGTGTTTTCGGGAAGGCTTTTAAGCCAGTGCTGGGCTGGCCCTTTAAGCTTAAGGGGTAAATATTTTATGGCGTGGAGATCATCTCCTCTAGCCATATGTATGTGGAGGATATAATCCTCGATCCAGACTCCCGGGTCTGTTGTTCCATCGTACGCCTCTATGTTAACGGGTTTAAATCCCTCTGGGAATTCATATTCCAGGACCTCATCGGTGAAGCATAGAGGGTGTGCGGCACCCCTATATTTGGGTGTGCCTGATTCTGATGGTGGATTTTTGCACTGCTTGCGAGAGCTTGCTTTCTTGGCCCGTAAATGGACCTGGCTGGGCCATGATGCGAGTCTTTGATTGTGTCGCATGTCGCATTGAATGCGGCGCCGTTTGCCGTATTGTAGTGGCCAAGAGGTCGTTTATTCGACCATGTAGCCTTTTTGTTTTTCGAGTTTGGGGGCTCTAGGGCCTCCTGGTCGAATTCGGGCAGTAGCTTTCTCTTCGGATAGCTTTTGGTGCGGCGGCTGCCGTCGTATTTGTCTGCGGTCTTGATTACTTTGCTCCATCTTGTTTTGAGTGCATCTTCCGCCGTCTTTAGCTTTTGCTTCTGCTTCTTCAGGCTTCGTGCTGTGGCGACGAGCCTTTCTTGGAGATTCTTCTGCTCCATGATTTTATCCGGCGTGGTATCGTCTGGAGTTCTGTTATGACCGGGGGAGGACTGTTCGTCCTCTCTGCCCGTGTTACCCTGTTCGGACGGCTGTTCTGGGATGAGACGGAGGGGGGCCGGATCACTAGCGAGAGTGATAATTCCGTTTGGCCCAGGACTCCCTCAATTGGCCTCCCAAAGATGAGATGGTTGTTGGTCATGATGATGATGGCTTCGATTTCCCCCTCCGGGAGGGGGGGGGGTCCCCGGCGGAATCGCTCCGCCGGAGGGCAAAAATGCTCCTGCCCAAGTTCCGCCTCGAGACGGCGGTGCTCCGTCCCGAAAGTCCTCTGCTTATTTTTTCTAGGTCAAAAGACCTTATGTACCAAAAGATGGGCACCGGAGGTGGGCTGGGCTGCCCACAACCCACCAGGGCGTGCCTGGGGGACCTGGCGCGCCCTGGTGTCTTGTGGGCACCAGGTGGCCCCCCTCCGGTAGTTCTTTTCTCTAATAATTATTAAATAATCCAAAATAATTCTTCGTAAAATTTCAGCCTATTCGGAGATGTGCAAAATAGGTATCTCTAACATAGCTTTTTCAGTTCCAGAATTCCAGCTACCGGTATTCTCCCTCGTTGTGTAAACCTTGCATATTATGAGAGAAAAGGCATTAGAATTACTCCATAAAGCATTATTATGCATAAAAACATTATAAATAACAGTAAGAAAACATGATGCAAAATGGACGTATCAGTTCCCACCGAGGGAAATACTTATCTCTACTGTACTGCATCTCCCCTCCTCTTCGGGGAATTTCCCAACGCAGCTCACAAGTAGCAGTGCTTAATCAATCATCTCAGGATCCTAAGGAGAGCAGCCAACAATGAACGTTGGAGCGGGGTGGCTTTATAGCCGCAACCTTCCTGGATGGGAAATAACCATTTAGGACACGAAGCCCAACCAATGGCCAGCCAACACGTTTCCAACGGTCAGATTTTGAGCACAATGGTAACATTCCTTGCGGAGCAAGTAATGCTAACTCCTCGGTCCGAAGAATATCTCTTGCAACACCGAATAACATTGCCTCAGGCTGACAAGTAATCCTTCGGAACACAAAAATATTTCTCTCAGTCTTTCATAGGTTTCGGCTAAGCATCACAACAGAGCTAAGCGTCGAGAACATATACCCCTCTTAATCGTACGGTGGTCCTATGACTCAAAAGAGAGGAAGAAGAACGACGAAACAAATGCTATGTCTTCGCTTTGCCATCATACTTCTTGGCTGCAGTCATTTTCCTTTGGACACACCAAATAAAGATCGCTTCACATCAACGATAATTTTAAGGGGTTATTTCCTTCACACGATCTTCTCAGCATCAATTCTTTCAGTAACTTCAACACAGAATATAACACTCTTCTCGGATCTTTATGGATCATTTCTCTCGGTGTACACTAGCATACAAATCAGTCAATTACTGCATTTGATAACAATCTTCAAAACACAAGGGGGGAAGACAATGCGCCAACAATCTCCCCCTTTTTGGACGATTGTTGCCAAAACAGAACACATCAGAAGTGTAGTTGTAAGCGTAACTGATAATGTGCGGAAAAACATGTGTTGAGAGAATATCCGAAGATAAGATACGCTCCCCCTAAATGTATGCATCTTAGTGAAGATTTTCCTAGAGTGAAAATCCTACATGTGTTGAGAGATGATTCGATTGAGTGAGATCAATCAATGCACTCGATGATATCTGAGAGAGATATTTTACTGCAAGACAAAGCCCTTGAAAAATATTTATTTCAAGAATACAAAGACTTTGAAATGATTTGCAGTAGAAATAAGGAGTAATGTTTTCCTCGCAATATCATAATTTTCAGATTCACTTCTGACAGATTTTCTTCTGCAAGAAAGAATGATACAAGGTAACAGAGCAAAAGAATTGAAAAGTTTTAACGTTTGTCGGAGATATCTTCTGAAGAATTTCCTCTGCAAGTTAGATTGACAAAAGTAATATCAGGGCAGACAAAATGAAACATTTCAGATCGAAAATCTTCTTCTGCAAGTTAGCTTGTTGAAAGAAAAACATCAGAGCAGAAGAGCAATAATATTTCGAAGCAAGTCAAAGATATCTATTGAAGTATCTACTTCTGCAAGTTAGATTGACGAATAATATCAAAGCAGAAGAATGAGACATTTCAGGGCAAGTGGGCATAATTCTCCTCAGAGAAGTATAGAATTTCAGATCCATTTCTTATGGTTTTTTCTCTTGCATGTTAGACAAGAACAAAGGAAACAGAGCAAGAGAATGAAACATTTCGGCGCATGTTTCAAATCGGTACCACTTGCAAAATAGATAGGATAACAATAGCATTGCGCGCGCGCGGGGGAAGGGGGGGTGGGTGGGTGGAGGGCATTGTCGTGATGTACCACAAGATAGAGAACAACCATTTACGCACATACATGGTTGGATGAAGTTCAAGGGGCAATATGTATGTACGACATGACCCGCTCACGAAAAACTTGTTGAACATCCGGCTAATCTAGTTAAATTTGAACCATTTCTCGCTGAATATGAACTATTGTTGTATTAAACTTGTTTGCATGCTATGTAATCATTTTGCTCCGTATGTAGTTTATATTAGAATCTCTAAAAGGACTTATATTTAGGAACAAAGAAAGTAAGAATGATTTGTGCTATTTTTTATTCAAACTTTGATAAATTGTGCTGTGTTTGATAAATTTCGTGAGGTTGAAATACGACTTGAAATGTATGCGGATAAAGTTCAATGACTCGTTCCAGCATTCGTGTCCGCGGACGGATGCGGGGTCTGTTTGTGGGCAAGGGTTGGAGATGCCCTCATGAGTTTTTTTTTCTTCTCTTCACCTCGGCTGGATTTTTTCTCATTTGGACCAGGTCGCGTGCTTTATTTTCAGACCGATCGGGCGTGAGTGCATCACGCAGGCGGACGGAAAAGGCTAGTCAGCCCTCTAATCCCCCAACCCATCCGCCGCCGCCGGCGGCGACCACCACCGGAGCTCTCCAATCCCTACCGCCAGCCGCCCGCACCGGCCTCGATCTCTCCTCAGAGGTACTCCCCTTCCCCGCACCTTTGCTCTCTCTCCCATCCCGAGTCCATGACCTAGCAGCACTGCGGCACGGTCTAAAGCTCCCCCGTAGCCTACACCGCGCCCCACAGCTGCCGCCGCGTCCGCACCCTAGCGTCGCCGCCGACTGCCCAACCCCGCCCCCCTCTCTCAGCACCCCCGGCTCTCACGCGCGCGTCCCTTTCCCGTCCTTCCCCGTCGGGACATCGCGAGCCATTCGGCGTTCCCTTTCGCGGCATCGCCAGCCATTGGGTTTCGAGGTACGAGGTTGTTTTTGTCCCGCGATTAGTTAAATCCCACCGGCCTTGGCAGCTTCCGGGCGCACACCCGGCGCACCATCTAGATCCGCCCCTCGCTGGTGCGGAGATCTGCTTATCGTGTACAAATTTCCTTGGCTGCTGTGGATTACCGACGAACATTCAGCGTGTCGGGGGTATTCATGCGTGCGCGAGATGTGCATGCTTTTGTTGAACCTATTAAGATAGTGAAGCTCAAACCCCACATGATACTGAATTGAAGCCGCCTCTGCCGAGTCCGTCGGCGGCCACCGCTGCTGCCAAAACAAAGCCTTCCGGTCGCTGGAATCGCCGTCCCCGCTTCCCTCCTTTCCGGATCTGCCGCCGCCACCTCTCGTGGTCGTTCATCTGGGCGGCGGCCGGCTGCACAGGATGCAGCAGCGGGCGAAGGTACTGCATCGCCTGATCGGGCTCTAGCGATTGGTACATACTTAGTAGTGGAAAGTGTAATTGCCGCGAGTGCTTTGTGTTCTAACCTAGTCAGTTTGCTTAAGCCGGCCAGACTGTTAAATCTATATATAGTACACCAGTGGTTGAATCTTGGTTTAGCCTGCATCTAAGGTGTTTCCTGCTAAAGTAGGAGCAGTTTTGGCCATTGATTGAATGAATCAGACGGTGAAACATGAGCGAATCCCTGCAACGTGGGCTGTGTTTGTATTTCATCCGACGGCTTGCGTTCGCACAGAGCACTGGTCCCACATGTGGAAAAGGCAGTCGAAACGACTCACAAGCCTACACCACAAGTGAACTGGCACTACCGTGCTTCCTGCCTCGTTGGCCCATACAGAGTACTAGTGAATAGCTAAAATAAATAATAGTGGTTAATAACAGTCAGCTACGATGCACCGGAGCACAATCTGCTGGCTTCGCCCATATAGCGGCAGCGCTGCGTTACACTTGGCTGGGTATTCATGCTACATTTTGAATCACGCCTACCGTACTTTGACATTCTACACTCATCCAATTCTTGCGAGAGGAAAAAAGCCAAATTAGTATGCTCAATTAAAAAAATTCCAGAAAAATTATACATATAATTGTTTCGAGTGTTGTAAATTCTTAAGCACTTTGCCCCTACGTGCTATGCACACACCATTTACTAGCCATCTTAGTAACACAGATATGACTTGGCAAAATGATGTATATATTTATGAATCCACTAGTTATAGAAGCAGCTACTAAGCGATATTGTAAATCTAAAACTGTAGCTCTGGCATCACTGTCAGCCCTTTCCTCATGCGCACTTCTCATCCACATTCCTCTGGATTCCACATTAGCATTTTATCAATTACATTCCCATCCATGGTTGAATCTGCAGAATCGACTCTCCAAACCATATATTTTAATAGTTGCTACTACCATCCTGACTTCCAAACTCCCACTCTGGATGCTCTTCTCCTTTAGCCTCACCTGACCCTGTTGTACTTGTTTCTAGCCAAATAAATACCCCCACAATGGAAAGTGTCACAACAGATGCTTGGTCTTGAGGCCTGGCATGTGGGAGCATATGCATGTATACATGGGACCAAGCTACTAAAACAATCTGGTTTGTTAGTTGGAGTGATGCTTGTGTTGCTCTGCAGTGACCTGCACTGCAATTCAAGTCACTTCCATGTAGGTGTCTCTGACAACTGAAATTTCTTTTCTGTTACACACACTGTAAGTTATAGATGTTAACATGTTATAGTAAAATAGGACTTGTTGAAGGATGATTTGGAAGTGTGAAGAAAAATATCTGCAACTGATGGCCTGTTCATCTGTTGTAAAGGGAAACCAAGAAGATTGCGAATTTGTGTGCTAAGCTGAGGCTTAAAGTTACTGCATTATTGTTGAACTAATTCCCCCAGTTCACAAATAAGGGGCGTTTTGGATGTACCTTCAATAAAAGAAAAACTTTGACTGCCAGTTTGCTAATATCATTTTAAATATCGGGATTGAAAACTTGAAAAATCATATGTACTCCCTCCGTCCCATAATATAAGATGTCATTACAACCAATATACTCATATATCGATTGTAATGACATCTTATACTATGGGACGGAGGGAGTATTATTTTCCTTTGAAGAATGATAAGTATTTTTGGAACATAATGTTTTCCTTGGGTGTTATACATACTACAGTATAAATTAGATCAAACTTGGGTTAGCAAATGCACCGGAAGAAATTTTTATTGATTAGTAAACGATCATGTTTCACTTGGTTATCCATTCTAAATTTGTGTGGGTTCGGAACAAGTCTATCTCTATCTGGTTTTTACGTTTCTATTGTATTGCAGAAGTAAAAATTGTACGATCTCATGTGCAACATTCTCTGTTCAGTCTATTGTTTACACTAGTCCAAAGGCTGTGCATGTAATTTGCACAGTGATTGTAATATTTCATCTAAGTTACACTTGCATGTGGGAGAGTCTCGTGGCTAATACTGGTATTGCCACACGATAGTTGGACAATGTCCAAATTATTGTTGGAAGACAGAACAACTTCATTTTGTTTAGCTTTTTCATGCAGTTAATTCGAGCTATCATCTTGTTGATATCTATCAGTGTGCTGGGCATCTGCTTTCTATTAAATTTGCATCCACATCAATATTTGTTACATCACGGAGTTCTTATGATTATGGATACCAGCTGCAGGTACTTAGGCCCTAATAATTTGGAAGTTGGTGCAGGCAATCTCTTGCAGAACCTATGGACAAATCTCCGCAACCATTGAAGAAGAGCCGTACTAGTTTGTCTGGTACGGATGGCCACCAATTTGAGAATGACGAGCTTCCGTCTGAAACTGCATCAGATAAAACGCCTGGTTTGAAGTTTGAAACAGTAGATAAAGTGCAAGATGAATTTGGAGAAGACAGTTCCCCATTGCAGCAATCAGCTGCTTCCAACGTGTCATACCGTGGATCGCCATGTATTGGGGCATTCACTATCCAATGTGCTAGGTGCTTCAAATGGAGACTTATTCCAACGAAAGAGAAGTATGAAGAAATACGCGAGCATATTATACAGGAACCTTTTGACTGCGAACGAGCCCGTGAATGGAAACCTGATGTAACATGCGATGATCAAGAAGATATTTCTCAGGATGGAAGCAGACTCTGGGCTATCGACAAACCCAATATTGCACAGCCTCCTGCTGGATGGGAAAGGCAGATTAGAATAAGAGGTGAAGGAGGCACCAAATTTGCTGATGTGTGAGTGATGCTTTTCTGTCACTGCCTCTATTTGCTTGTCAGGCTATTTCTGCAAGGACATTGATTTTTTTTTATTGTCTGCCACTCTATATGCTAAAATCAGTTTTTAATGCACATGGAAATAACAGACAATTAGCCAATTAACCCGCACATTTGTATTTGTTTCTACACCACACCTTTTCTAAGTTGCACGCATAAACCATTTATGTCCGTCATGAAGAGTTCAAGTCGGGAATATAGAAACTACTAAGCATATTATGTTACCTTTTCCTAACGGTGATCTTTCTGCATCAAAATGTTAGATTGTTGTATGGATGCTTAGTTTGTGCTAGTTTAAATCACACTAGTTGCCTAGTTACCCTTAGCATCTTTGGTGGTGCAGAACTTGTATGAAAAAGCTAATTCTGCTGCTTCTTGTTACTTCGGATGAACCAAGGAAATATGGTCGTAAGCATGAGAACCCATTTATTATCGACATGTTTCTGTAGTCGCCTTCTTGAGGCTGGGAATAATTAGTCTTCTCCGTGTAGAGCCACGGAGTACTGATTTTGTGCATCAGTGAATCATACCGCACATTTTTTAGTTTTTGCCATCCCTTGAAGTTATGCCAGCCCCCTGTTAGTTGGCCACTTGGGTAATAGTGCATTGGCATGGCCAGTCTAGGTTTCAGTGCTGTCCTGAACTCCTGATTCTATTCTGAAGCAAGTTCATGAAAGGAGATATTAGTTTATGCTGACGGCCTATCAGTTTGACACTTCCATGATGACATTTTGCTGTGTAAACATCTTTTTCGAGGAGATCTTTTGTGTTGACATTGCTATCGATTATTGGAGAAGAGGCCAATAACTTTAGTAGATCCGGCAGCATCACTAAAAACAACTGCTGGTTGGAGTCATGTATGGCACATATGGGAATTATGGCGACAGAAGGCGGTGGAAAATGTAAAATAGGTGGAAAGACCCACTTAGTTCTCATCACCACAAGTAATATAAGCTGCAAAGATGAGAGGATTAGTTAACGGACATTTCATCTTGTTCCAGAACAGCATTCCATTTTCATTCAAATGGTATATTTTGGTGGTAAATTAAATCATCTACCTTCTGCTGAATTTAGCAAATGATAAGGGTTGTACAAATAAACTAATAAATCTACACGGTCATAATTTTGGACCCACCAAAATAGGTAGGGTAGATCTTCTCTTGTCCTCTTGATTAATGTGGAAATTTCTGGGCTTGCATTTTTAACATTCTTGTAATGGTATACTCCCTCTGTAAACAAATGTAAGCTACTTTAGTGACCTAAAACGTCACAGGGAGTAATAGACAATATCTGTCGTAAAAAATCTCATTTCATTATTGTAATGTAACATGTACCCTTGCTACAGCTGCTGTAATTACCGTGATGCCCTTTATCTTGGTTTCAGGTACTACACTTCTCCTACTGCGAGGAAACTGAGGTCACTGGTTGAAGTTGATCGGTACGTGATGCCAATTTACTCAAATTGTCCCTTTCAACATCAATCTTCATCTGTTGAGCTGTAATTTATTTCCTCAAATTTGTGTCTGAAGTCAAAACATGAAGTAGCACTTGTATTGCAAGTCTTATGCTGCTTTCTTCTCCATATTTTATAACTGGACATTGCAATTAATAAGTACCTAGTTACTACTAACGGAATACATCTAAATTGATAAAGAAGTATAATATCTATATATGCGTATGAGTGGTACACGAGAACTGGGAGTGCAAACTCCTGAACCATTTTTCATAAAATGGTATTCCAAAGTGAACTAGAAACAGATTTTGCACATATGTGAGAAGCTATGCACATCATTCCGCTTCGTAGTCTGTCTTATGCGTGGGGTCCCTATGAACACTTCACTGGAAACTTTAGGCAAATAATTAAGACTGCTACACATACCCCCTATGGTGCACTTTAAGACGCCTCTATTTTATACGGCGTATGAGCGTACGGTAATGGGATCCCTCTTATCTGTGCTGATAGTGATGGGACCCCTCTTATTTGTGCTGATAGTAATGGGACCCCTCTTATTTGTGCTGATAGTAACGGGATCCCTCTTATAGCGTATACTATTGGACTGATGGATCCCTAGAAACTTTAGGGTAGTGCTACAGAAGGGAATTGGATGAAAAACCTCCCATCTGATCCAACGGTGGATAAGGGTTTGTAGCTAACAACATCGGTGTATGGTCAATACTGCCTCTTTTTTTGTCTCTAAAATTGCTATGTGCGACTCATCTGTCTATGGTCTAAACTCTCTATGCAATACTTTGCAGGTACCTCCAAGAAAATCCAGAGTATGGTGCACAGGGGGTAACATTAGCTCAGTTTTCCTTCCAGATTCCTAGACCTCTGCGGCAGAACTATGTCAAGAAGCGCCCTAAGAACGCAAGTCCAAGTGATGAAGCAACAACTAAGCCTCTTCAACCAGTGGAAGGTGTGTATGCTGTATAAATGAACTCATCATGATTTGTTAAGCATAACATACTATATAAGGTTTTTCTTACTGCTTTGCTAGATTATATCTTTGTCGTAAATGGTAGTCTTGAATTACGATTATCCATCCAAATATTTCAACTACTCCCTCCGTCCGGAAATACTTGTCCTAGAAATAGATAAAATGGATGTATCTATAACTAAAATAAGTCTAGATACAACCATTTCTAGGGCAAGTATTTCCGGACGGAGGGAGTATAACGTGAGAACTCAAAACTATTTTCCTTTAATATACTTGAGAAGTATTGGCTAGTACACATGGTCAAGACACTAGTTGAACCATACTGCTTGGCACATGTATGCTCCTTCATTGAGTCGTGAAATTGGTAACGGTTGTTTGGTGCGTATTGTCAGGTGCTTTTCAAAACCAATTTGGTTAAGTGCAGACCATCTCATGTTTGTGTTTTTCTCCCAGTTAACCCCATATCCTGGGCTGCTCCTCTTGCAAGTGAGGCTAAGGCAAGTGAACCAGCTTCTCATGCCGACGAAAAGCCAGTTGGACCAGCAGATGTGGAGCTGGTCCGGAAGAGGAAAGCAGAACCAGGAGAGTCAGATGCTAACAACCATGTGTCTGATGGGCCGGAAACCAAGGTAGAGGATGCTCAGAATGGAGATGCTACGACCACTGCCTGAAAAGCTGCAGTCTGACGTACCCAGTGCTCCGCATCGATGATTTCCTCGACTCTCTATATTCCTTCTCCATTGTATGCGGGAGCCGGTTTTTTCTGTAATGCGAGTCCGTAACGGCCTTATATGTGTACCGAGGCACGAACCTTCGAGGTCGACCAAAATTCGACGATTTGGGACAGTAAGTTGACTGAATGTTGTAGTATCGGGGAAGCCCTGTCGAACCCTTTCGGAGCATGTATGTTCCCCTACGTGCTTATGTAGGAGACCTTGTCGTGCAAGATTAGATGCATTTTATTTCTCCTTGTAAGATACAGAGATGTCGGTAGGGAACTGTTGTGTTGTGCTGTATGTCGGAGTCGACTCTTCTATTATCTATCGAGACATGCCAGTTGTAGCAGTGTCACCTGCGTTATTCTCTGCGCTCGTGATGATCTACTACTTCCTCCATCCGGAAATATTTGCCGGATAAATGGATAAAAAGTGATGATCTACTACTTCCTCCATCCGGAAATATTTGCTGGAGAAATGGATAAAAATTGATGTATCTATAATTAAAATATGTCTAGATACATCTATTTTCAGACAACTATATATCCATTTACTATTTTCGGACGGAGGGAGTACTATATTTGCCAGTATGATCCATGCCGTTCAACAATTAAACAAAATCTCCATATCTATGCATGAGCAAAACTACTATATGATTCTAACAGAGCTTCGTTTTCCATACATGAACACTAGTATCATTCTAGCAAAATTTAGTTAAGCTTCTCTAGCTTTTTTAGGCATGTAAAACACAATGATTCTGCAGCAAAACATAGCGTTTTCCTAGGTTCAAAATAACGGCTGTTCATAGATCGACCCTTTCCTTCCTTGGATCACGTTTGCTAAAGATGGCCCTTCACAAATGGCTCAATCAAGCAACACCTTGGTCAGGTCAGACTGGTATTTATACATGGATAAATCAAGCAATACCTTACTCAGGTGGAACATATACAGAAAGTTGAGCAGAGTCATGGTAGGATATGTTGCCTATGTTCAGTTCGAATTCTCCTCTTTAGACATATGTGTGACAGAAAAAAAATGAAAGAAAAACAAATGAAAATGGACACCCGTGGTACACACCCAGGCTACAGTTTACCCAATTCACATACAGAGCCCTACCCAAAATGGCACCAAAGCTCACACACTGAAGTAGGAGTATGTATCAGCAGCTCAGCATAGCTCGGGGAGCAGAGCAGGCAATGGCGTGGCAAGAATATCTGAATATGCATACAAACATGGTGCGTGCTAGCCCGAGGGCTTCTGGCCGCCGGTGGGCTGCTGCTCGTCGTCCTTCTTGGGGGCGGGGTTGAAGGGGGCCTGCTCGGCGCAGTCGAGGTTGAGGCCGGAGCGCTCCCGGCCGAACCCCATGAGGTCGAGGTAGTACTGGTAGTGGGAGATGATGACGTTCATCTCGTCGATGAAGCCCCTGCCGCAGATGGACTCGCCGTAGAGGAGGTTCATGGTGGCGCCGAAGCCCGGGAGGCGCTTGCTGAGCGTGTCGTTCTTGGTGGGCTTCCACACCCCCGTGAAGGCCTCGTGCGCCGACGGCTGCTTCTTCTTGATGGGCGTCATCCACCGCCACATGGCCGCCGCGAACGCCAGCGTCGCGTTCTGCTCCAGCAGCTCCGGGTGGTGCAGCAGGTCCACCTTCAGCCCGTCCCCCGCCGCGCCGTAGTTGAAGTTCCTGGCCATGGAGACCACATCACACATCAGCTACCAGCTTGTTTTCTAGCTAATTCCACTTTAATGGATCAATTGATTGGCATCGCAAGAACTGCCATGAATGGCTGCAATTGATGAACTGAGTGGCTGAGCTTACCAGTAGACCGGGATGGCGCCGCGGCCGTAGTACTCGGCGCCCTTGACGCACGGCCACTGCGTGTAGGAGTCGTCGCAGTAGCCCTGGTCGGGGCTCATCTCGTGGTTGTAGCACAGCCCCCACGCCGTCGGACCGCCGGTGGCCACGCCGTATCCACCTGCAGGAAGACTCAATCAGGCGGTCTCCTGGATCTAATCGAAGCAGGGGAAGCAACAGGAAGCAGAGCAAGGCAGCAATCCATCGGAATCATAATCGAGCCACCCCACCGGAGAAGTAGAAGAAGAAGAGGAGGAAGAAGAAGAACAAGCAGTACTACATACATGAGGTCTTTGCGCCGACGTGACCGAGGAAGGCGCAGAGCTCCATCATCTGCATGTCGATGCCGCCGGTGGTGCAGAAGCCCTGGTTCTCGAAGAGCGAGGCGGCGGTGATGAAGGCCTGGTAGTCCCAGAAGCCGACGGCCTTGGCGACGGGGAAGTTGCGCTTGGCGAAGAGGTTCTCGAACTGGTACACCTTGAAGAAGTCGGTGATGGTCTGGTTGCAGCAGTACTTGGTGCCGGAGCACTCCCACCCCTTGTTGCACACCTTCTCCTGCGACTCCTTGAGCTTCACCTTCCACGTCCCCGCCGTCAGGATCAGCGCCAGCGTGCCGCCGATCAGCACCGCCGCCGCCCCCAGCAGCAGCACCGTCACCACGATCTTGTTCCGCGTCTTCCGCTTCATCTTCTTGCTCTTGCTCTCCTTCTTCTTCTGCTTCCCCTCCGGCGGTCAGAGCAGAGCAGCTCAGCTTAGCTCAGCTCGATCTGGATCTCGCTTCTTCTCGGGAGCTCGGGAGCTCGATCTGGACTGCCCCCGTCTGGTGTGATCTGGATCTTTGGGGAATGCGGTAGCTGGTGGCGGGGATCTGGTGAGGAGATAAAAATGGGAGTGGGGATGAAAGCGAAGTGGCAACCGCGCGTGCGACCGGGGGAGAGAGGAGTGGTGTCGGTGGCGGGAGGGCCGTCCGTCAAGACGAGGGAGGGAGGAAGACGGCAAGAGCTGCAAGACAGCTGGTCCGGTAGGTAACACGTTACCGTTAATTTTGTTTTTGCTTAAATTACGTATTTCTTATACTCAAACAAAACAAACAAGTGGAAAGGGACGGTTACACCCTTGCACCACGGAAAACCAGCAAAATCCTCCCCGTTTGTCCAAAATTGTTTGCTAAAAGAAAAATGCGCAATGTAACGGCACATCTGAAATCCTTCCCACTTGTAAAAATGCGTCCGGCCTTCCCCCCGACAGAGATCCAGTTCCTTGCCCACAGCAAGGCACGATGTAATTGGCAGCCAGCCAGCCGTTGGATAGGGGAAGCGGCTCAGATCAAATACTATAGCGCAGAACACTGTTGGGGGGGGGGGTACTGTAGCGCAGATCACTGTTGATGGGGCACTGTAGATAAAGTACTGTAGAACTGTCACTGTTCACGTAGATCTGGCCGTCGATCCTGGATCGGACGGTGTGGAGAGGGGGGCAGTCACCGTACTGTTTATCGGTGCCTTGCTCACAGCAAGGCACTGAATCTCATTCCCCCCCCCCCCTCTGCCAGTAGCAAAACACATAGCCACGGGACGAAATTCTACTATACTAATGTGCTCGCTCGCAGAAAAGCATTTTCAATAGTATTGAAAATATCTGGGAAAAAAATAGGAGCTCCTTCTCCAATCTCCACTGGGCAAGACCCCCACTCCCCCCGTTCCCGCGACTAGGGTTACCCCCGCGGGCGACGGGCAGCCCCCTTCCCCATCTCCTTCGTCCTCCTCCCCGTCCTTCTCCCTCCCCGCCGTCGCCGGCCGGAGTCGCCGGGCCCTGCCTGCGCGGCGTTGGCAGCGGCGGGCCGTCCCTTCCTCGCTCGCTCTTGGGGGGCGCGGGGGCCTCCCGATGGCAGCGGTGCTGCTCGGCCGCTGCGGTGGGGTTCGGCGGCGGGAGTCCGGCGAGCTCCGTGGTTCTCGGTGCGGTGGCGCGGCCGTTGGCCGCAGGGCGGCGTGGCGGTGCTGGTGGCCGGCGGCGCCCGCGCGGCCTAGATCTGGGCCCTTTCGGGCTCCATCTTGGGCTAGGGCGGGCCGGCGACTCAGTGCGTGGCGGTGCTGCTCCCTGGTTGGTGGTGAAGTGGCGGTGGTCTGCGGGCGGTGGCGGCTTCGTCGGCCGGCGAGCTGCAGCGTGACGACAGGGGCTGTCCGGACCCTTTTGGGTTCGACCGGGCCTCGGTGCCTGGCAGGCCCCTTGTCCGCGCGTCTGGTCGGCTCCGCGGTGGCGGTGATGGTTGTCCCCTCACGTCGGTGATGTTGCGGATGCCCCCAAGGCCACTCTCCCTTCTCCCATCCTCCAGGTCTCATGTCGGTGACCTCAGGGAAACGGCGAAGTTGATTCGGTGACCGTGGTGGCACATGTTGGTGGGCGGCGCGATGGGCGGTGCACTATGATTCGTCTGGGGTGGTGGTGGGGGTTTGGGTTGGGAGAAATCTCTGGCGGCTCGTCCGACCCCGACGCGGCGACGCCTGTGGGTGCCGCCGGACCTTCCTGAAGGGCGTCGGGTACACCCCTCCCCTCACTGCCCCCCACGTACCGGGGGAAACCCTAGGACTAGTCCGGGCAGCAGCGGCGTCGTCGTCGCCTCCTTCTTAAAGGTGTTGCTTGGTATGCGGCGCTTCGGGTGCTGGGAACATGGTGGTACTTCTTCGGAGGGTGCAGCGGTCGTCGGTCATCTTCGTTTCTTCGATCTGCCGTTGTTGGCATTTGTTTCTCTTCCTTTCTTCTTTGTTTTTCTTTGGGCTTCTTTGTGCTGCAGCCCCAGCACCTATCGTTAGATGTATCAGTGGTTGCTTTGTAATACAAAGCGGGGGAAACCCTTTTTCATTCAAAATATCTGCGAAAACAAATTCAAGCTATATACACAAGTCACATCAATGGCACCACAAAATTTCTAATTCGAACTTGATTGTAGCTTGAGATACAAAGAAGGTAAACCAGACGGTGGATGCTTGCACTATTCGTTGTGTCAAATTTTATGTTTCTGTTGTCGCTCGAGTCATAGACCGAATTTCGGAATTTCGAGACATGGTAGATGTATGTTGTATTGATGTTTTCAACTTTTTTAGAACTTCTCATTACCGTTGAAGATGGTAATAGTCACTCAGCTAGTGCATTAGTACATCTCATATATGGTGATATATACATGAGTTGTATATATCTCCGGCTGTCACGCGATTCATTTATTTATGAGATAATTCTGCAGAGTTCTCGTGCAATTCATGTGGCGTCTCAGCGTCGCGAACAGGGTCGTATGGTGGCTCACAGCTCACGCAGATGGAATAAAGTAGAAGATGGTTGGTACAGGGAGGATTACTTAATCTGTGCTCCCAACAACCAAAAAAATCAGCTGGTGTTGGCAGCATATGCTGGTTTGTGAGAACGACGTGGAGAAGCTTCACTGGCACACAGCAAGCCCACGGAAGGAAGTGAGTGGATCCGACCATGGGAGCTCGGAATTTTGAGATTCAGATAAAATTGCTCCGTTTTAATTTGATGCTCACTAACAATAAGATTATTTGCATGCACATAATTCTAAGAGCATCTCCAGCCACGCCCTCCGGACGACTTTTTTCGCGCCGGCGCCGAAAAAACCTTTAGTCGCGCCCCAAGACACCGAAATCCGCCGGCTCGGCCCGTTTTTGGGCCCGGCGATCCAGGCCGAACCCAGCGCACTAAGGGGCGCTCGGGGGCTCCGGCGGAAGGAAAAAACACGCCTGGGCCACACTGTCAGACGAAAAGTCAAGACAATCGCCTCCCGCCCCCGCGTGCTCGGCCACCACCCTGCCGATCCCGGCGCCGCCCACCGCCCACCACCGCTAGATAGGCCATTCCCCGCCGGAAAGGAGAGAAGGTATCGCCGCGGCAACCTCTCCACCACCTTTCAGGCGAATTCTTCGGCGCTCTGGCCACGCAGGGCGGTATACCGACGGCTATGTGCCCACCACGCCCGCCAGGTGTTCGGCGATGGACTCGGGCGACGAGGAGGCGCTCGCGGCGCTGCTGGAGGAGGAAGCCGATGTCGACGTCCAGGACGAGGAGCATCTCATGGTCCTCGCCGCCCTAGCCGGCCTGCTCGCGAGCAATGAAAATCCGGGGCGAGGTGGCTCAACGCCGGGGCGGCTGAAAGCAAAGAACCGACGTCGTCTGAAAGGCTATTGCATGCTCTACTCCGACTACTTCGCCGACGCTCCAATGCACGGCGGTAAAGTATTTCGGCGCCGTTATCGGATGAGTCGAAAGCTTTATTTCCTCAGGATTGTGAATTCCATTCTGGAGTTCGACAGCTACTTCAAGTGCAAGAAGGATTGCACCGGCAAATTTGGATTCACCTCAATCTAGAAGTGCACGATAGTTATGAGGATGCTTGCATACGGAGCTCTCGATGATTCACTCGATGACTATGGGCGCATGGCCGAGTCCGTGACCATTGAGTGTTTCTATAAGTTCTGCAGGGCAGTGGTGGCAGTGTTTGGACCGCAATACTTGCGATCACCCAATGCTGAAGACACTGCTCGAATCCTAGCACATAATGCAGCAAGAGGATTTCCTGGGATGCTTGAAAGCATCGACTGCATGCATTGAAAATGGAAGAACTGTCCATTTGCTTGGCAGGGGATGTACAAAGGCGCCAAAGGCGATTGCAGTGTGGTACTTGAGGGAGTGGCCACACAGGACCTCTGGATTTGGCACTCCTTCTTTGGTATGCCAGGAACTCACAATGACATCAACATGCTGCAGTGTTCCTCTGTCTTTGCCAAGCTTGTTGAAGGTCATTCTCCTCTGGTGATCTTCGAGGTCAATGGGCGGCACTACAACAAAGGATACTACCTAGCTGATGGCATCTATCCGAGATGGTCTACATTTGTGAAGACTATCTCAAACTCTGTGCCAGGAGGCAAGAACTCCCACTTTGCGAAGGTTCGGGAGGCTTGCAGGAAGGATGTTGAGTATGTATTTGGTGTGCTCCAATCCTGATTTGCTGTTGTCCGGTACCCTGCTCAGACCTGATCGAAAAATCAAATATGGAAGATCATGACTTGTTGTGTCATCTTGCACAACATGATCATTGAGAGCAAGCAGGAAGAGCCAGTGTTTGACACTGGACCATATTATAGGCAGGGTCCTCTTGCACAAGTTGATCACCAGCTACCGGCAACCTGGACTGCCTTCCTCAATATGCGTCAGGAGATCCGAGACCCACAGGTGCATCAACAACTGCAGCAGGATCAGGTGGAGCACCTATGGAGGCTCAAGGGCAACGCCTAGCTCGACGTGTGATGAAATATGAGTTTTTATTTGTTGAACTATATAATTTGTATTGAACTATTTGTTGAACTATATAATTTCTATTGATTTTCTGTGATGAACGATGTGATAAAAAATTACTTTTGTTCAATTTTGCGCCGAACCACGGCGAATATGGGCCGATTTGCGCCGATAGCGGGCTGATTTTTTGCCGAAAGTGGGCTGAAAAGCAGGCACATTTGCGCCAAAAATGGGCCGATATCGGCACCTGGGGGCGGCGGCTGGGAACCCAATCGCCCTAGAGCCGATTTAGCGCCGGCTTGCCCCCAGGTGGCAATTTTTAAGCCTCCTGGGGGGAGGGGGGCAACGGCTGGAGATGCTCTAAGGACCCACAGATAATATCATGTCTGATTTGTGTTTTACAAGGTTTGTTTTTGCTTCTTCCCTTGCATCAGACAGAAAATAGTAGATTCTTTTCAAGAGGTCTGAGTGATGAAAAAATTCCTATAAGTGCATTACGGGATGATGGATTACGGAACGATGCACATCACTATAAGCCTTGAAAGCAATGTGACTAATGAGTTAGTTACGATATGATGCATTACAGAACGAGTAAAGAGACTTGCCAGTAACGAGATTGAACTAGGTATGAGGATACCGACGATCGAATCTCGGGCAAGTAACATACCGATGACAAAGGGAATAACGTATGTCGTCATTACGGTTTGACCGATAAAGATCTTCGTAGAATATGTAGGAACCAATATGAGCATCCAGGTTCCACTATTGGTTATTGATCGGAGATGTGTCTCTGTCATGCCTACATAGTTCTCAAACCCGTAGGGTCCGCACGTTTAACGTTCGATGACGATTTGTATTATGAGTTATGTGTTTTTGGTGACCGAAGATTGTTTGGAGTTCTGGATGAGATCATAGACATGAAGAGGAGTCTCGAAAGGGTCGAGAGGTAAAGATTGATATATTGGATGATGATATTCGGACACCTGAATAGTTCCAGATCGTTTTAGGTATTTTTTGGAGTACCGGGAGGTTACCGGAACCCCCCGGGAGAGGTAATGGGCCTCATGGGCCATGGGGAAGAGAGGGGACAGCCCACAAGGGGTAGCTACGCGCCCTCCCCCCATGGGAGTCCGAATTGGACTAAGGGAGGGGGCGGTGCCCCCCTTTCCCTCTCCTACCCCCTCTGCCTTTCCCCCTTTCCCACTCCGGAAAAGGAAGGGGAATCCTACTAGGACTAGGAGTCCTAGTAGGACTCCCCACACTTGGCGTGCCCCTAGGGGGCCGACCTCCTCCCTCTCCTCTTTTATATACGGGGGCAGGGGGGCACCCCAAAGTACAGTAGCCGTGTGCGGTGCCCCCTCCACAGTTTACTCCTACGGTCATAGCGTCGTAGTGCTTACGTGAAGCCCTGCGCGGATCACATCACCATCACCATCACCACGTCATCGTGCCGACGAAACTCTCCCTCGACCCTCTGCTGGATCAAGAGTTCGAGGGACGTCATCGAGCTGAACGTGTGCTGAACTTGGAGGTACCGTACGTCCGGTACTTGATCGGTTGGATCGTGAAGACGTTCGACTACATCAACCGCGTTAAACTAACGCTTCCGCTTTCGGTCTACGAGGATGCGTGGGCACACTCTCCCCCTCTCGTTGCTATGCACCTTCTAGATAGATCTTGCATGAGCGTAGGAAATTTTTGAAATTGCGTGCTACGTTCCCCAACAGGTCAAAATGTAGATCGAGTCTTGCTCTCCCAATTCCCAAGGTATCAACAAGTTTGGGTGGAAGGATTGAGACTATCGAGAAAAATGTGGTGTAGCAATGATGGAGAAGCTCAAGACTTTAGGGTTAGAGTTGGAGGTAGGAGAAGAGGGTTTTATACTCCTCTCCCTCATATGACCATTGGTAGCCCGGAGACCCTATGTGCACGGGCTAAAGGTCCCGTTGCTACTTGTGATCGGCGTTGGGATTTCTCCGAAGAGGAAGGGTGATGTAGTATAGTAGTAGATAGTACTTCCCTCAGTTAAGAACCCTGGTTTATCGAACCAGTAGGAGACACAACACAAACAAGATAAGTGGTACATGCACACACACAAAACAAATGCTTGCACCAAACGAAGGCAAGAGGGTTGTCAATCACGTTGTACTCGCCAATTGTGAGGATTAAATTTGATAATGGTAGATAGATAAAATAAAAGTAAAGTAAATTGCAACAAATATTTTTAGGGTTTTAGTAAATATAAAGTGAATGGACCCAGTGCCATAGCGTTCACTAGAGGCATCTCTCTCATAAGCATAGCAACGGTGGGTAAACAAATTACTGTTGGGAAATTGATTGAATAGCACATAGTTATGATTATTCTTCATGGCATGATAAATATATAGGCATTAAGTTCATTAGAAGTAGACCGAAATCCATCTGCATCTACTACTATTACTCCACCCCAAGACTGCTATCCATCATGCATCTTAAAGTATTAAGTTCATAACAAACAGAGTAATTGTCACACCCTGATTTTCATGCCACAACACTTAAGCTAATAAATCATGATTAAATGTGGTTTGGCAAAAACTTTTGAGTGTTTTGGACTTTGCTTGATTTGATCTTTGTGAGTTGTTTGCAAGTGCTCTAAAAATCAAATAAATCCTCCAACTCTTATACTCCTTCTCCTTGATCCAAAACCTTTTCCCAATGATCATGCCATGTGTATAGAGCAATATAGTATTTTCTTACAAAAATAATTTGGCCAAAAAGTATTTTCAAAAATTAGTTTTCCAAAAACCTCTGAGTTGAGGTTTGCACTGCAAGTACTTAACTAAGGGCAGTAAAAATCTTTATAAAAATATGTTTGACTCCTATTAGATATAGGATCCCCAGAAACCACAAAAATATAATTTTAAAAGTTATTTTCCTATTTTATTTAAAGGATTTTTCTTAAGGCCAGAAATGGTCTTTAATAGGTTAAAATTATTTTAAAGCTTTAAAAATATTTGAGAAAAATTAGGGAGACTCAATGGACATATATTTTCCATATATATGAGTTTCAACATATGGTCATGATCAAAATATTGGACAAAACCTCCCAAAACCATTTCTGCTCATTTCAAGGATTTGAAATATTTCTACAGGAAATATTTTCATAAAAATCCAAGAAAATTCTATCATGTCACATATGACATGTTTGATGATCTTGCCAAGTCTCATGTCATGAAGAACAGTATAACCCCATGAAACCCTCTCAAAACCACTTCTGTCCTTTTTCAAGTTTGAACATTTTTGCACTGTCAAACATGTCCAAATGCTCTCAAACTTGGTTCACATGCTCAAATGGTGCAATAATGCATCACAAGTTGGAGAGAATTTTATCTTGATCAAAGTACCCCAAAACCTTCTCTGACCAGAATCAAATTTGAACAAGTTTGTACTACCAACTTTTTCTCCTTGACCCCAACTTTTGTGAGAATGTTCACATGACCAAATGAGGCCACTACACCAAGTGGTGCACCAAGGAGAATTGATTTGAATGACTAAATCTTGGTGAAGCCATTTCTGCTAATTTCTAGGGTTTACCAAAGTTACATTGGCAACTTTTCCCAAATGAGCTCAAATTTGGTGGCACACCCTATTTCTAAGTGTCATCCAATCCTGTTAATTCTCATGCCAAATGGAATCCTTTTCCTTGCCCAAACAAGCAACAAACACCTTATGCAAAATTTCCAAAACCACCTTTTTGACCACTTCCACTAATCTCCATGACCCTATCTTTTTACCACAGCCCCTCCTAGACCTCCTCTACCTCCAGTAACAATGGCTGCACTTCAGCTCAATTATTTGGGGGTGAAACCCTCACTTTCTCTCTCTGGACAACCCATTTCCCTCTCTCCCTCAACCTCTCTCCTCTTCTACTGGCTGTCCAGGGCATCCAAGGGCCTCTCCCCTTTCTGTACTACTCCCTAGCACTACTGGACACAAGTGGCCGCGCCCACTTCCCCCTTTTTATGCCGCGGCATGCCAATGGCGTGCTCCAGAGCGCGCTACAGTGCGCCCTAGCACTGTAGCCGCTCTCTGCCCGAGCCACCGGACCACCTAGGGCCTCCCCCTCGTGTCCCCCGAGGTCGCCTCGACGTCCAGTACACGACATGCTGTTGGCCCCCTTCTTCCTCTCTCTCTCCTGCCCCTGCTCGCACGCGCACCATGGCCGCCCGAGAGCTCCAATGGGCATGCTCACACGCGCGCTGCCCTGGCGCTCCCCCGCTCCTTCTCTCCCTTCCTCTGGGCGTAGACCACCCCTACAAACACCCCGGACACGCCCACGTGAGCCCCCGTGGCTTGCAACGACGGCAATAGCCTCGCCGGCGCACCGTCCATGGTGCACCTCGCCCCTTCTACTTAAGGCCACCCCCAAGCCCCCTCTCTGCTCCTTTGGCCTTCTCTCCCTCCCGTGCATCCCCTGGACCAACCCACTCCCCTCCTCGTGCTCTCCATCAGCCACCATGGCCGGAGCCTTGCCGTCGGCCTCCACCTAAATTCGCACCCACCACTCCTCCTCCTCCCCTCTAGACCGCACCAGAGCACCTCCACCGTCACCACGAGCCCCTCCCGTGCTCCCTCCACTCCTCCCCATTCCTTCCTCGCCTCGCCGAACCTGCCGTCAACCCCGGTCCGCCGCACCCGAAGCTCTCCTCTTCCCTGGGCTCCCCCGCGGGCGTGCAGCACATGGACGGGTGCGCCGCGGCGCGCTGAGTCCCCCGGTGTGCCGGGCGCCGCCGGAGGTGGCCCGTGCCGCCCGGGAGAGCGCCGGCGCCGCTCGGCCTCGCCTCCCCTGCCTCTGCTCTGTTCGAGCGGGAGGTAGGAGACGGCCTGAGCCCAGGGCCCGCTCGTCAGTGACCCAGTGGGCAGACCCCACCCGTTTAAGTGGAGACGGCTTCCGGCGTTGCCGTCTCCCTCACGCGAAGGCGTATTTCCAGGAAGCCGCCTTCGACGTGGCCCTGCGCGCGTGCAACCGAGCTGCTGGGCCGGCCCGCTGCCTATCTTTCGCCCTGCGTGCATGATAAGGTTAAGCCCTTTTTCCTTTTTTCTTTTTCCAGTCAACTTCAAAAATCCATAAACAATTCAAATTAACTCCAAATTTGATGATTCAAATTTCTAAATGTTTCTAAATTCATGCCATATCTCATGGTGCTATTTGCACATTTTCCCAGAAATATTTCTTTCACAAATAATTATCAAATCCCATTTTTCCATTTCTATCATAAACTTTGGAATCACAGAGGGCTCAAATTTGATCCAAATGCCATGATTCAAATTCCTAGGTGTTCCTAAGTTCAAAACTTAGTTTTTGAACATTTTTACTAATACTTTCTGTACCACATAAAATAATGGTCTATTTCTTCATATCTGTCAACTTTGCAAATCCATAGGAAAATCATTTCAACTCCAAATCCAGTGAAACCAATTCCTAGATGCTTCTAAAATCATCCTTTGTTAAATGGGTGCCTTTGCTCATTTTTCAAAAATAAGTTTCTGTACACTTCTTGCAATTCCATAAACCCCTTGATTCCGTCATATCAAAATGTTTAGAAATATCCACTGACCCAATTCCAATGAAACCACTCTGGTTAATTTTCATATAACCAGAGATGTCCTAGAAAAGTCAAATCAATATTTTTAGAGCACTTTTATTTGTGCCTTGTGGTGTTGCTTATTATGATTGTTTCCGACGTTAGTTGACGAAGTAGACAGAGTACTTGGAGAAGGACCAGAAGACTTGAAGACTCAGATGAACCAGGCAAGCAGCCCTTTGACCATGTCTATGAAACCCTTTTTATGCATGTCATATAGCACTTTATTATTGTTGCATCGGAATCATGATGGGTGGTAGCCACTTTGGTGGGTTGCCTTCGTTACTTCCTCGTTGATACTTGCATTATGCATGACCCTACCTTCCTATGAGGGTTATGCAGGTGGGAGTAGTTAGGATGCTAAGTAGTGCCACGCAAAAAGGTACGGGTATATGCATGGTGATGGAGTCAAAGTGTTTTCAAAGACTTTTCGAAAACCTCGTCGGGTGCCACTTATGCCCGAGGGAGACAATGAGATGGGGAACCACTTGATGACGAAGTGGTGTACCAAGGCAAGTGTGTGTGTTGTTTTCGAAAACGGATTAGATTTAAGATTTGTCGACTGTCCCAACCTTACATGCGCAACCACTCTACCCTTATATGGGAAAGGGCATTATTGATTACCTAGGCCGATACTAGCTTGGAGCCCACATTACTAGTAAAGGGAGAGTTGTTGGTGCGCTCTCTCGGGACGGGGTTGTGCCAGGTAGGGCGGCAATGACTGTTTTTACAGGGCACCGGATACACCGTTGTGTCCCCTCTCGGATGATACGATCTTGAGTGAGTCTCGTATGATGTACATCGTGAGGACACGGAACAACGAGTGGACTCCTTGTTAGTGTCGTCTAGGGAAAGATAGTGATCGGGTGCTTACCCCGGGTACTTGAGGTACCGCGGGTCGTGGATGACACGGAAGTTCCCCGGATCTTGTGGGTAAAGTGTGCAACCTCTGCAGAGTGTAAAACTATTCGAATAGTCGTGTCCACGGTCAAGGACAGTTGGGCGGTGCTGCTTAAACTACGTCCACGTGTTTACCAACCAGTGTGTGTGTTGGATAAGTGGGAAGAACTACTTGGGTCAAGTCAAGGACTTGACATAATTGAGTTGGGTTGGTGCCCACTCTATTTATGTTGATATCTGTAACCTGTCCTCATGGTTACTTGAATTCTCCTGATGCATGTCTTACAAGTTGTTGAACATGTCATTGCACTCAAAACTAGCTTTTCGCAAAAATATACCTATGTCATGCATTGTTGTACCTTGAACCAAAACATGGGTTGCTTGCGAGTACATTCGAAGTACTCATTGGCTTGCCACCGGTTATTTTATTGGCCAGGCATAAAAGAACAGGATATGATGAAGAATACTTTGGTGACGAACATGCGAGCTAGGACGCTTCCCAGTCAGAATGCCTGTAGGGTTAAGGCAGATGGCATGGGTCCAAGTTATCGACGAACATTTCCGCTGCAATGTTATACTCAAGACTTGACCATAGTGGTCCTACTTGTGTAATACGGTATGTATGGATGTAAGACTCTTGTTATTCAGCTTCTGTGTGTTCAGTGAGCATTGATCTCTGGGATCACTGTACACGTGCATTCGGTGATCACGCTTATAATTCGGGGTCCCCACAGTAATGCTTGAAGCATGATGACATAATGTAGACAAAGTAAGATCAAATAATATGCTCGAACCCCATCATTTTACCCTTAGTAGCAACAACACAAATACGTGCCTTGCAACTCCTCCTGTTACGGAGTAAGGACACCGCAAGATTGAACCTACTACCAAGCACCTCTCCCCCTGAAGATAAATCAATCTAATTGGTCAAAAGAGATAGCTAGATCAAAGATAAATACAAGGCTATAAAATCACACATAGATAAATCTCACAAAAGACTCAAATGCTTTCGATGAATAATCTGATCATGAACCCATAATTCATCGATTCCCAATAAACACACCACACAAGTTTACATCAGATTGATCTCAAATGAGATCATTGTATTGAAGATCAAGAGAGAGAGAGAGAGAGAGAGAGAGAGAGAGAGAGAGAGAGAGAGAGAGAGAGAGAGAGAGAGAGAGGTAGATGGAGATGGATGAGATTTGTCATGTAATCGAGTCTTTGTTAGGGCTTGATCCCTAGTATCCACTATATTCTGAGATTGATGTTGCCATGACTTCGCTATCCTTAATGCTTGTCACCAGGGCCCGAGTGCCATGATTTCAGATCTGAACCTATTATGTTTTCATGAATATATTTGAGTTCTTGATCCTATCTACAAGTTATATGCACCTATTATTGTTCTGAACCGTAGACCCCAAGGTAGCAGTAATTGGGATACTCTTTGGGGATGACTGTAATTTGAGGAGTTCATGTGTTCACTATATGTTAATGTTTTGTTCCGGTTCTCTATTAAAATGAGTGCCTTAATTACCCTTATATTTTCATTAGGACCCCGCCGTCACGGGAGGGTTGGACAAAAGATGTCATGCAAGTTCTTATTGCAAGCATGCATGACTACATATGGAATACATGCCTACATATGATTGATGAATTGGAGCTATTGTGTATCGCTCTAGGTTGAGACTGTCACATGATGAATGTCATCCAAATATCCATCGCTACTCCATGCCTACGCTTTCTCATAATATTGTCTTGCTTGAATCACTACTGCTGCAATTGTTTCAATTGTTTCAATTGCACTGTTACCATTACTATTGCTACTATTACCATATTTCTATCAAAACTATATGATACGTCCATTTTGCATAATGTTTTCTTACTGTTATTTATTATGTTTTGGGTCATTATTTCAATTTATGATGGAACTCTTATGCCTTTTCAGTCTTATTTTGCATGTTCTACATGAAGAGGGAGATTGCTGGCTGCTAGAATTCTGGACCGGAAAGGGCTACAACAATTTGTGAGGGAGTAGCAAGGTCGAGTTCTATTAGGTGTGGAGCGGGTGCGTCCTACGAGTTCTTCGCAACTCGTTGTCTCTTGTAAATTGTTTATCTTCTATAAAACTAGCAACATGCCCGTGTGTTGCAAGGGGAGAAAAAAAAGACATCTCTCATACACACACCCGACGACATCAACAAATTCCTTTAAATCTTCCACACGACAAACAACAAGATAAATTGTGTTGCGCAATAAAATAAATATGGGATGTTTTTTAAAGTGTACTCAAGGTCTTTTTAATTTATTATTAGACAAAAGAAACATCTATCTAGTTGCCGCTACATGTTTACGCCTTTTTTGTCGTACTCCTCGGTGATGCCTAATAAATACTACATTAGGATGGAAATAGTAGAGTACTTTTTTGAAATTCACAAACATTTTCTATAAATTCATGAACAATTCTTAAATTGGTGTTACAAATTCATGAACAATTTTTGAATTGGCGTTACAACCGATGGACAATTTTTGAATCAACGAACTTTTTTTTTGAAACAGTGAACATATTTTGAGTCGAATTTTTTTTAATTGATAGAAAAATTATGAACCAGCCATTTTTTGAATCGATGAACATTTTTGGAACAGTGAACAATTTTTGGAAATGCATGATTTTTCTGAATTCATGAACAAATTTTGAATCAATGAACTTCTTTTGTAATTCACGACCATTTTTTGGGTTTTTGGACATTTAAAAAAATCATGAGCAATTTTTGAATCCACGAACATTTGTTTCAAATTCACGAAGTTTTTTTTGCATATGCAAATAGTTTTTCAGAATGATGAACATTGTTTTTAATCCACAAACATCTTATGATTTCTGGAATATTGTTTTCATAAATTGACAAAAATAATAATTAAACTTGGTTGGAAATCTTGAATTACTCTAAATAAGGAAAATATAAGAACAGAAAAGAAAAAACAAATAAAAACCAGGAATAAAGAACGAAGGGTGTCCAAATGAGAAAAAAAGGGAGCTAGGGGGATCAAACCTGGGTCTCTAGGATGGATGAGAGAAGCTCTAACCAATGCACTATGTGCCAACTTGTGATACTTACCAGGATTGCCTCTAAATGAATCAATGAAAGCACCTCACATGAAAAAAACAATTATGGATAGCATGGTGAATAATATTGACAATTTCAGAGGCAATCTCGATGATGGACCATCAGAAGCAATAGCCCCTTTATTATTATATTAGGTAAAGATAAAGATTAAGGCACGCGTTTTGGGTGCTCTCGAAAAAAATGATGTAGGTGGAAAATTGTAATTTCCGAGCACTATATAAATCATGATTTGAAATCTGATTTAAGCTAATTAACACCATGACAGTTAGTATCGCAGTATGTATGATCAAGGAGATTGTAGCATCGAAACCCCATAAATTAGTTCTGCTACTCTATACAGATCTATAGACGCTCTTTCCGTTAACCTGTGCAGCAGCAGATACCTCGACGGGGTAGCCCATCACCGCATCGGCCAGCGGCGCGACCGCCGTGTTCCTCACCTTCCCCTCCTTGGCGACACCTGTCAGGACCAAAGGGATTTATGAATTTTTATAGGAGAATTGTGACAGGAAATTAGCAAATCTCGCCGGATCTGGTGTAGATTAAGAGAGTATCGAGCTCAAGTATTAGGGTTCTAGCCCATGATCCAAAATTGGGGAAAGCAGAATGACTCGTTCCCAGCCACAACCCTGCTGTTGTAGGCGAAAAGCTACTGCTGGTAAAAGGTGAAAAGCGATCGTACAACGGTAAAGTAGATCCAATGGTCGCTATCCGTCCCGCGCAGGGGAGCCATCGTAGCCGTTCGTTAACTGAAGCGGTATTGCCGGAATTGCTACACCTCTCTGTATCTTATGCCTGACATTGCTCCCTCCTAAAGAATCGACGTGTCCTAGAAGGGAGACATTGCCAGTTCAGATATCATTGGTGGAGGAAAACCATATAGTGCCTGGAAGGGAGACATTTTCAGAGCAGTGTGGTAAGTAGTGTTGTACCAAAACTCTGCTAATGGTACCACACACTGGTTTACTCTCTTTGTTTGCCCATATGTTTGTGTATGGTAGGAAGTACTACCTCAACTCACTCTTCATAGCAGCAAAAATATCTTTCCAGAGCTTGCTAGTGAAGATCATGTCCCTATCTGAAATAATAAGCTTGGGAGGGCCATGCAGTCTGATGATATTATCCATAATGCTTGAGCTACACTCATCACATTGTAGGGATGAGCTAGTGGTATAAAGTGTGCATACTTAGTGAATCTATCCACTACCACTAGTATTACTTCCTTCCCCTCAGAATTTTGCAGCCCTTCTATGAAGTCCATTGATATGTCTCCAACGTATCTATAATTTTTGATTGTTCCATGCTATTATATTATCTTTTTTGGATGTTTATGGGATTTATTAAACACTTTTATATTATTTTTGGGACTAACCTATTAACCTAGAGCCCAGTGCCAGTTTCTGCTTTTCCCTTGTTTCAGTGTTTCGCAGAAAAGGAATATCAAACGGAGTCCAAACGGAATGAAACCTTCAGGAAAGTTATTTTTGGAACGGAAGCAATCTAGAAGACTTGGGGTGTACGTAAGGGAAGCAACGAGGAAGGCACGAGGCAGGGGGGTGCGCCCACCCCCTAGGCGCGCCCTCCACTCTCATGGGCCCCTCGTGGCTCCCCTGGCGTATTTCTTCCTCTTATATATACCAATATACCCTAAAACCATCGGGGAACAGAATAGATCGGGAGTTCCGCCGCCGCAAGCCTCTGTAGCCACCAAAAACCAATCGGGACCCTGTTTCGGCACCCTGCCGGAGGGGGGATCCCTCACCGGTGGCCATCTTCATCATCCCGGCGCTCTCCATGACGAAGAGGGAGTAGTTCACCCTCGGGGCTGAGGGTATGTACCAGTAGCTATATGTTTGATCTCTCTCTCTCTCTCTCTCGTGTTCTTGAGGTGATACGTTCTTGATGTATCACGAGCTTTGCTATTGTAGTTGGATCTTATGATGTTTCTCCCCCTCTACTCTCTTGTAATGGATTGAGTTTCCCCTTTGAAGTTATCTTATCGGATTGAGTCTTTAATGATTTGAGAACACTTGATGTATGTCTTGCGTAGGATAACCATGGTGACAATGGGTTATTCTATTGATTCACTTGATGTATGTTTTGGTGATCAACTTGCGGGTTCTGCCCATGAACCTATGCATAGGGGTTGGTACATGTTTTTGTCTTGACTCTCCGGTAGAAACTTTGGGGCACTCTTTGAAGTTCTTTGTGTTGGTTGAATAGATGAATCTGAGATTGTGTGATGCATATCGTATAATCATACCCATGGATACTTGAGGTGACATTGGAGTATCTAGGTGACATTAGGGTTTTGGTTGATGTGTGTCTTAAGGTGTTATTTTACTAAGAACTCTAGGGCTGTTTGTGACACTTGTAGGAATAGCCCAATGGATTGATCGGGAAGAATAACTTTGAGGTGGTTTTGTACCCTACCATAATCTCTTCGTTTGTTCTCCGCTATTAGTGACTTTGGAGTGACTCTTTGTTGCATGTTGAGGGATAGTTATATGATCCAATTATGTTATTATTGTTGAGAGAACTTGCACTAGTGAAAGTATGAACCCTAGGCCTTGTTTCCTAGCATTGCAATACCGTTTGTGCTCACTTTTATCATTAGTTACCTTGCTGTTTTTATATTTTCAGATTACAAAAACCTATATCTACCATCCATATTGCACTTGTATCACCATCTCTTCGCCGAACTAGTGCACCTATACAATTTACCATTGTATTGGGTGTGTTGGGGACACAAGAGACTCTTTGTTATTTGGTTGCAGGGTTGTTTGAGAGAGACCATCTTCATCCTACGCCTCCCACGGATTGATAAACCTTAGGTCATCCACTTGAGGGAAATTTGCTACTGTCCTACAAACCTCTGCACTTGGAGGCCCAACAACGTCTACAAGAAGAAGGTTGTGTAGTAGACATCATCCATAGATATGTGCTGCCAGGCCATGTCAGCTATTGGCAGAGGTTCCAATAGCCCAAGATGCAAACAATTTTCATGTTTAGCTCTTTGACAGATGGGGCAAGCTGCAATGAATGCTTCTACTACTGCTTTTATACCAGGCCAGTAGAAAATATTCTTAATTCTTTGATAAGTGGCCCTGGTCCCAGAGTGACCCCCCATTGGAGAGCTATGCAGAGCAGTTATCAGTCTGTTCCCCAGGTTAGAAAAATTTCTCACCAATATTTTGCCCTTATATCTAATGATCCCAGCTGTGAGAGTATAATCAGGCAGTTTGTTTTCTGGTCGTAGCAACAGTTTCTCCAATATTCCTTTATAGACTGGATCTGTATGGTAGCCCTCTATCAGTTCCTGTGCCCACACAGGGGTGGTCATAGATATTACCCTGCAAGAGGGAAGAACTCTTGATAATGCATCTACAACCTTGTTTGTAATACCTTTCTTGTACTGGATCTTGAAGTTGAATTCCAGTAATTTTATCATCAATTTATGCTGCACTCCTTCAGTGAATTTCTGATCAATAATAAATTTGAGAGATTGCTGGTCTGTTTTAATTAGGAGTTCATTCCCAATAAGATAGTGCCTCCATATTTTAAGAGCTTCTAATATTGCTAGTGCTTCTTTTTCATAAGTGGAGAGAGCTGCATTTCTGGGACACAAGGAGGAACTATAATATGCCAAGGGCCTCCCTTGCTGCATCAGAACTGCTCCAATCCCTTTGCTAGATGCATCAGTTTCCAGTATGAAAGGCAATGAAAAATTAGGAAGAGCAAGCACTGGTGCAGTTATGAGTGCCTGTTGCAGCTGAGAAAATGCTGTGTTATGTGCATTTGTCCATTTGAACTGACCTTTCTTGAGCAAATCATGTAGAGGTCGACAAATCACTCCATAATCTTTTATGAATCTCCTGTAGTAACCAGCCAGGCCAAGAAAACTCCTCAGTTTTGTTACATTGGCAGGTGTTGGCCACTCAGCAATAGCTTTGATCTTCTGTGGATCAGTTGCCACTCCATCAGCACATATGACATGACCCAAGTATTCCACTTGTGGAACCGCAAACACACATTTGGAGAGTTTTGCACACTGCTGGTTTTCCTTTAGGAGCTTTAATACAATTTCTATATGCTCCATATGTTCCTCTAGTGTTTTACTATAGATGAGGATTTCATCAAAGAACACTAGCACAAACTTCGTGAGGTGAGGACCAAATTTTTTGTTCATTAAGGCCTGGAATGTAGTAGGAGCATTGGAGAACCCAAAGGGCATCACTAAATACTCAAAATGGCCCAGAAATGTTCTGAATGCAGTTTTATGTATGTCTTCTGGGTTCATCCTGATCTGGTGGTAGCCAGCTCTCAAATCCCGCTTTGAAAAGTACTTGGATCCATGTAATTCATCCAACAAATCCTCAATCACAGGAATTGGGAACTTGTTCTTAACTGTCACTGCATTCAGCTTTCTGAAATCAGTACACAATCTCATTGAGTTGTCCTTATTTCTTACTAAGATCACAGGAGCAGCATAGGGACTTTGACTATGTCTGATGAAGTGTGCTGCCAATAACTTCTTGATCTGTTCCTCCATCTCTTTCTTCTGATGCATAGGCACTCTGTAGGGTCTGGAATTAGGAGGTTCAGTACCAGACATTAAAGGAATTGTGTGATCACATTCCCTGTGTGGAGGTAAAGTGCTGGGTTCCTCAAACAAATCTGCATACTCTAGTAACAGTTTCTGCACTTGAGTAGGAGTTTTGAACCCAGCAGGAGCTTGTAAGATGATATTATGCACTTGCAGCAAAAATGTTTCAGCCCCTTTTCCCGAAAATTTGATCAGTTCTTCAGCTGGTACCTCCTTAACTTTCTCTGGTGTGTTAAAAATTGCAGCAGTAACTGTTATTTTTCCTTGCAAAGAAAACTAAAGGTGTTGTTTGGTATGTTGAACTTTATTGGGCTCATGAGAGTGAACCAGTCGTATCCCAGAATTACATCATACCCTGGCAGAGGTAAAACTCTGAAATTATACTGCAGCGTGTGCTTGGCCAACTGGAATTCACAGTTGGGCACGGCAGCTTTGGAAATTAATCTGCCCCCCAGCCATTGCAATCAGTCTGGGTTTCACTGGTAACAAGTGACAGTTTGCTTTAACAACAAATTCTTGACTTATAAATGAAGCACTGCTACCTGAATCCAGTAAAGCAGTTGCTCTTTTTCCATTTATGTGAATAATCACTGTGGGTGTAGGCACTTCTATTTGCTGGCCTATGGTATGAGCAGTAATGAACATTGCCTAATTTCCTTCTTCAGGGATTTCTTCTTGCTCTTGCTGTATCACTTCTTCTTCCGTAGTTTCTTACTCCACACTCTCTGGTTGCATTAAGTGCACATTGGGAATTAGTTTGCACTTATGACCATGTACCCACTTATCTCCACATCTCCAATGTTGTCCCACTTTTCTCAGTTTTGTAAATGTGTTGTTGTTATTTTCTATTTGCTTTGCTGGAGTACTTTGTTGCCCAAGAGTAGTGTTGTTGTTGGTTTTGTTCTGAAAAGGACCAGTGTTTTTTTGATAATAATTGACAAAAGTGTTGTTGGTCTTCTTGGGAACTGCACTGACAGGTGGATGATTGGGTTCTATTTCTTTTGCCAGACAATAGGCATCAGTTAAAGATTGTGGTCTCAGTGGTCTCAATTGAAACTTAATTCCATCTCTGAGACCATTCACATAGCACCTAATGAACCAAGTTTCTCCTAGCTCGGGGTTTTCTTCCATAACTTCTGCCATCAAGTCCTCAAATTGCTTTGTATATGCAGAAACTGTGTTGTTTGCTTGTTTTAAGGAAGTGAATTTTTCTGTGAGATCATAAGAGCCTTGTTCTGAAAACCTTTTAACTATCTCTGCCCCAAACTATTTCCAAGTAAGTTGTTTCTTTAGCAATCCTGATCTTCTTAACCATGCATCAGCTTCATCCACTATGTATAATTGTGCTAATGAGACCTTGTACTCTTCTGGAGCAGCAACCATCTGGAAATGTTTGTTGCATTGTTTGATCCAACCAACTGGATCTTCTCCTGATAATTTGGGAAATTCTATTTTGGGACCCTTTGTTAATTGTGACGCCCTCGATTCAATCGTACACTAATCATACACGCAAATGTGTAGAATCAAGATCAAGGACTCACGGGAAGATATCGCAACACAACTCTAGACTCAAATTAAAATAATACAAGCTTTATATTACAAGCCATGGGCCTCGAGGGCTCGAATACATAAGCTCGAATACACAAGAGTTAGCGAAAGCAACATTATCTGAGTACAGACATAAGTTAGACAAGTTTGCCTTAAGAAGGCCAACACAAAAGCAACACGATCGAAGAGGCAAGGCCTCCTGCCTGGGAGCCTCCTAACTACTCCTGGTCGTCGGTGGTCTCCACGTAGTAGTATGCATCCTCAGTGTAGTAGCAGTCGTCGTCGAAGGTGGAGTCTGGATCTTGGGCTCCACCATCTAGTTGCAACATTTGGGAAGAACGGAAAGAAGTGGAAAAAGGGGAGCAAAGCAACCATGAGTACTCATCCAAAGTACTCGCAAGCAAGGATCTACACTACATATGCATCAGTATCAATGAAATGGGCTGATACGTCCATTTTGCATCATGCTTTTATATCAATATTTATTGCATTATGGGCTGTTATTACACATTATGTCACAATACTTATGCCTATTCTCTCTTATTTTACAAGGTTTACATAAAGGGGGAGAATGCCGGCAGCTGGAATTCTGGGCTGGAAAAGGAGCAAATATTAGAGACCTATTCTTCACAACTCCAAAAGTCCTGAAACTCCACGAAAGTTATTTTTGGAAATAATAAAAAATACTGAGCGAAGAAAATACCAGAGGGGGCCCACACCCTGGCCACGAGGGTGGGGGGCGCGCCCTACCCCCTGGGCGCGCCCCTGCCTCGTGGGCCCCCTGGTGGCCCTCCGATGCCCATCTTCTGCTATATGAAGTCTTTTGTCTGAGAAAAAATCATAAGCAAGCTTTCGGGACGAGACTCCGCCGCCACGAGGCGGAACCTTGGCGGAACCAATCTAGGGCTCTGGCTGAGCTGTTCTGCCGGAGACACTTCCCTCCGGGAGGGGGAAATCATCGCCATTGTCATCACCAACGCTCCTCTCACCGGGAGGGGGCCAATCTCCATCAACATCTTCACCAGCACCATCTCATCTAAAACCCTAGTTCATCTCTTGTATCCAATCTCTGTCTCTAAGTCTGGGATTGGTACTTGTGGGTTGCTAGTAGTGTTAATTACTCCTTGTAGTTGATGCTAGGTTGTTTATTTGGTGGAAGATCATATGTTCAGATCCATTATGCATATTAATACCCCTCTGATTATGAACATGAATATGCTTTGTGAGTAGTTACGTTTGTTCCTGAGGACGTGGGAGAAGTCTTGCTATTAGTAGTCATGTGAATTTGGTATTCGTTCGATATTTTGATGAGATGTATGTTGACTCTCCTCTAGTGGTGTTATGTGAACGTCGACTACATGACACTTCACCATTGTTTGGGCCTAGAGGAAGGCATTGGGAAGTAATAAGTAGATGATGGGTTTCTAGAGTGACAGAAGCTTAAACCCTAGTTTATGCGTTGCTTCGTATGGGGCTGATTTGGATCCATATGTTTCATGCTATGGTTAGGTTTACCTTAATACTTCTTTTGTAGTTGCGCATGCTTGCAATAGCAATTAATCATAAGTGGGATGTTTGTCCAAGTAAGGACAACATCCAAGCACCGGTCCACCCACATATCAAATTATCAAAGTAATGAACGCGAATCATATGAACATGATGAAAGCTAGCTTGACGATAATTCCCATGTGTCCTCGGGAGCGCTTTTCTCTATACAAGAGTTTGTCCAGGCTTGTCCTTTGCTACAAAAGGGATTGGGCCATCTTGCTACACTTTATTTACTTTTGTTACTTGTTGCTCTTTACAATTTATCTTATCACAAAACTATCTGTTACCTATAATTTCAGTGCTTGCAGAGAATACCTTGCCGAAAACCGCTTGTCATTTCCTTCTGCTCCTCGTTGGGGTAGACACTCTTACTTATCGAAAGGACTACGATAGATCCCCTACACTTGTGGGTCATCAAGACTCTTTTCTAGCGCCGTTGCCGGGGAGTGAAGCGCCTTTGGTAGGTGGAATTTGGTAAGGAAAATATTTATATAGTGTGCTGAAATTTACTGTCACTTGTTACGATGGAAAGTAATCCTCTGAGGGGCTTGTTCGGTGTATCTTCACCCCGACCAGTAGAGCAAAGAGTTGCTCCTCAACCTACTGAACCTACTGAAAATGTCTACTTTGAAATTCCTTCGAGTATGATAGAAAAACTACTAGCTAATCCTTTTGCAGGAGACGGAACATTACCTCCTGATGAGCACCTAATCTATTTGGATGAAGTTAATGGATTATTTAAGCTTGCAGGTATGCCTGATGATGTTATCAAGAAGAAGGTCTTCCCTTTATCTTTGAAGGGAGATGCATTAACATGGTATAGGCTATGTGATGATATGGGATCATGGAACTAAAAACGATTCAAATTGGAATTTCATCAGAAGTTTTATCCTATGCATCTTGTTCATCGTGAACGTAATTATATATATATAATTTTTGGCCTCGCGAAGGAGAAAGCATCGCTCAAGCTTGGGGGAGGCTTAAGTCAATGTTATATTCATGCCCCAATCATGAGCTCTCGAGAGAAATTATTATTCAAATTTTTTATGCTCGGCTTTCTGACAACAATCGCACCATGCTCGATACTTCTTGTACTGGTTCTTTTATGATGAAGACTATTGAATTCAAATGGGATTTATTGGAAAGAGTTAAACGCAACTCTGAATATTGGGATCTCGACGAAGGTAAAGAGTCAGGTATAACACCTCAGTTTGATTGTGTTAAATCTTTTATGGATACCGATGTTTTCCGTAAATTTAGCACTAAATATGGACTTGACTCTGAGATAGTAGCTTCTTTTTGTGAATCTTTTGCTGCTCACGTTGATCTCCCTAAGGAGAAGTGGTTTAGGTATAATCCTCCCGTTGAAGTAAAAGTAGTCGCACCTATTAAAGTTGAAGAAAAGACTATCACTTATAATGATCCTATTGTTCCTACTGCTTATGTTGAGAAACCACCTTTCCCTATTAGAATAAAGGATCATGCTAAAGCTTCAACTGTGGTTCGTAAAAGCAGTATTAGAACTTATACACCTCCTGAGCAAGTTAAAGTTGAACCTAATATTGCTATTGTTAAAGATCTCTTGGCTGATAATATCGATGGGCTTGTTATTTACTTCTGTGATGAAACTGCTAGAATTGCTAAACCTGGTGCTAAAGACAAACATAGACCTGTGGTAGGCATGCCTGTTATTTCTGTTAAAATAGGAGATCATTGTTATCATGGCTTGTGTGATATGGGTGCCAGTGCTAGTGCAATACCTATTTCTTTATACAAAGAAATTATGCATGATATTGCACCTGCTGAGATAGAAGATATAGATGTCACCATTAAGCTTGCCAATAGAGATACTATTTCACCGATTGGGATTGTTAGAGATGTTGAAGTCTTGTGTGGAAAAACTAAATATCCTGCAGATTTTCTTGTTCTTGGTTCCCCACAAGATAGCTTTTGTCCCATTATATTTGGTAGATCCTTCTTGAACACTGTAAATGCTAAGATAGATTGCACAAAGGATGTTGTTACTATTGGTTTGGGTGATATGTCTCATGAGTTTAATTTTTCTAAATTTCGTAGACAACACCATGAAGAAGAATTGCCTAGTAAGGATGAAATTATAGGTCTTGCTTCTATTGCCGTGCCTCCTAGTGATCCTTTAGAACAATATTTGCTAGACCATGAAAATGATATGTTTATGAATGAAAGAAGGGAAATAGATGAAGTATTCTTTAAACAATGACCCATTCTGAAACACAATTTGCCTGTTGAAATCTTAGGGGATCCTCTTCCACCCAAGGGTGATCCCGTGTTTGAGCTTAAACCTTTACCTGATACTCTTAAATATGCCTATCTTGATGAAAAGAAGATATATCCTTTTATTATTAGTGCTAACCTTTCAGAGAAGGAGGAAGAAAAATTATTGAAAACTCTAAAGAAGCACCATGCTGCTATTGGATATAATCTTGATGATCTTAAGGGCATTAGTCCCACTTTATGTCAACACAAAATAAATTTGGAGAAATTTGCCAAACCAGTTATTGATCATCAATGACGACTGAATCCTAAGATGAAAGAAGTGGTAAGAAAGGAAATACTAAAGCTCCTTGAGGCAGGTATAATCTATCCCGTTGCTGATAGTCAGTGGGTAAGTCTTGTCCATTGTGTCCCTAAGAAAGGAGGTATTACTGTCGTCCCTAATGATAAAGATGAATTGATCCCGCAAAAAATTATTACAGGTTAGAGGATGGTAATTGATTTCCGCAAATTAAATAAAGCTACTAAAAAGGATCATTACCCCTTGCCATTCATTGATCAAATGCTAGAAAGATTATCCAAACACACACATTTTTTGCTTTCTAGATGGTTATTCTGGTTTCTCTCAAATACCTGTGTCAGCTGATGATCAAGCAAAGACCACTTTTACTTGCCCTTTCGGTACTTTTGCTTATAGACGCATGCCTTTTGATTTATGTAATGCACCTGCTACCTTTCAAAGACGCATGATGGCTATATTCTCTGACTTTTGTGAAAAGATTTGTGAGGTTTTCATGGAAGATTTCTCCGTTTATGGATCCTCTTTTGATGATTGCTTGAGCAACCTTGATCGAGTTTTGCAGAGATGTGAAGAAACTAATCTTGTCTTGAATTGGGAGAAGTGCCACTTTATGGTTAATGAAGGCATTGTCTTGGGGCATAAAATTTCTGAAAGGGGTATTGAAGTTGATAAAGCTAAAGTCGATTCTATTGAAAAGATGTCGTGTCCCAAGGACATCAAAGGTATAAGAAGTTTCCTTGGTTATGTCGGTTTTTATAGGAGGTTCATTAAGGATTTATCAAAAATCTCTCGGCCTCTGACTAATCTTTTGCAAAAATATATACCTTTCGTTTTTGATGATGATTGTGTAGAAGCATTTGAAATACTTAATAAAGCATTAATCTCTGCACCTATCGTTCAGCCACCTGATTGGAATTTACCTTTTGAAATTATGTGTGATGCTAGCGATTATGCTGTAGGTGCTGTTCTAGGGCAAAGAGTTGATAAGAAATTAAATGTTATTCAATATGCTAGTACATAGAAATTATGCCACTACTGAAAAAGAATTTTTAGCAGTTGTATTTGCTTGTGATAAGTTCAGACCTTATATTGTTGATTCTAAAGTAACTATTCACACTGATCATGCTGCTATTAAATATCTCATGGAAAAGAAGGATGCTAAACCTAGACTTATTAGATGGGTTCTCCTGCTACAAGAATTTGATTTACATATTATTGATAGAAAGGGAGCTGAGAACCCCGTTGCAGACAACTTGTCTAGGTTAGAAAATGTTCTTGATGACCCACTACCTATTGATGATAACTTTCCTGATGAACAACTGAATGTCATAAATGCTTCTCGTACTACTCCATGGTATGCTGATTATGCTAATTATATTGTTGCTAAATTTATACCACCTAGTTTCACATACCAACAAAATAAAACGTTTTTCTATGATTTAAGACATTACTTTTGGGATGACCCACATCTTTATAAAGAAGGAGTAGATGGTGTTATTAGATGTTGTGTACCTGAGCATGAACATGAACAAATCCTACGCAAGTGTCACTCCGAGGCTTATGGAGGACACCACGCTGGAGACAGAACTACACATAAGGTATTGCAATCCGGTTTTTATTGGCCTACTCTCTTCAAGGATGCTCGTAAGTTTGTCTTATCTTGTGATGAATGTCAAATAATTGGTAATATTAGTAGACGTCAAGAAATGCCTATGAATTATTCACTTGTTATTGAACCATTTGATGTTTGGGGCTTTGATTACATGGGACCTTTTCCTTCACTAGTAGAGAACCAGCCTTTTGTCCCGGTTCGTAAGGGCCTTTAGTCCCGGTTCCCGAACCGGGACTAAAGGGTCGTTACTAATACCCTCACCCTTTAGTCCCGGTTCAAACCAGAACCGAGACAGATGGGCCTCCACGTGGCCTGTGCGCCGAGCCCAGGCAGGAGGGCCTTTGGTCCCGGTTGGTGGCACCAACCGAGACCAATAGACCTCCACGCGTCAGCATTTCTGTGGCTGGGGTTTTAGGTTTTTTTGAAGGGGGGGGGTTGGGGGTTTGGGGGGGTTTAATTTAGGTATTTCATATATTGTGTTAGATAGCTAATTAATAGAGAGAAGTGTCCTCTCTTATGTCCATGCTTGGTCGACGCTACGTACTATACATACGTATAGAGAGGACTAGGCACGCTAACTAGCTAGTAAGCAAACGAAGGAAACAAAAGATCGTCATGAACATATATGCATACAGAGAGAAGTGATATCGACCACCTCTCCTTCTCTGAGAGATTGGTCGAACAACAAGTTCTCGTATATCTATCGTCCGACACTACCGGCTACATATATACAATAATTATCTTTTACAAATATAATCTCCTAAATTATGGACGCATGGTCCACATAGTATTCTCCGTCTTCAGCGATCACGTGGTCAAGAAAGAATGCCGCCAATTCCTCTTGAATTGCTCGCATGCGATCTGGTGCTAGGAGTTCATTCCGCATCCGAAACATCTAATTTGAAGAAGGGGGTCAATACATATATATATATATATATATATATATATATATATATATATATATATATAAATGAATGAAACTCAACACAAATGATGGTAATAAAATAAAATTATGAATATTGTTATTTACGCACTTCATATTGTTCGTCAGTGTACCCGCCCCGCTCACAGGTCGTGTGGCGGATGGACTCGCAGATGTAGTATCCACAGAAATCATTCCCTTGTTCCTGCCACAACCACTTTACAAGAAATAGAGGTCAATCAAACAGATAAGCAAGAATGCCAAATGGTATTGATGAAACTAGCGCTTGAATCAATAGCTAGGAGACGCGCGGAACATGGTACTATAGTACTTACTTTCGGGTATCTAAATTCCAGCTCCTTCGGCAGTCCCGGGGATTGTGTGCCGAATTTTCTCCAAACCCTACCAGACAAAAGAAAACAATTACTTGATATCAGGAAATGAACAAATTTGCTGATATGGTGGATAATGATCGATTTAACTTACTTCTTGAGGATTTCAGTCATGTCCGCATACTCCTGGGGATCTTTTTGTCTCGAGTCCAAGACAGTTACTACTCCGTACTCAAGCCTAATCTCCAGGAGAATATAGTGGAAATTGCGCACGCATGCATAACTCATCAATTACATTACTATAACCTGGACTAATATATAAGGGAAACCGAATATGCACAAGACAACACTCACTTGAAGTTGTAAGGAAAGAGTATTATATCTTTGTGTTCATTTATTTTGAATGATCGTAGCAAGTTAGCCTCGGTTTCTGCGGCATGATCTTTAACCTGAACTGCATCTATGAGATTTGTGTTAATGAACCCAATATCACCGATTTGTCTTTTCTTCAATTCGGCGATCTTCAATTTGCATAATATAGTGAGGATAATTATAAATACATGCAATGAAAGAGCTGAGCTATATAGAGAGACTTAATGACATAAGTAGTAGTACTTACAGACAGTAGCAGGTGACCGTTGCTTTATCGAGGGCCAATTGATTGAAAAACTGAAAGAACTCCTCAAATGGAACATGCAACAGTTCAATTCCAACGAGGCCATGCTCCTTTTTAACTTTCATATACAAAGTATTCCTCCCCCCAGACTCTCTGCAGGTTTTCATGTACCAATCATGCAATCTTCGCATCATCATTGATAGAGATCTTTCATCTTTGACGAGAGTCTTCCCGTACTCGTATCTGTGTATCTGCACGTCCAGGAAATCATAATGTACATCATCAGGCAGGTAATCGTCAAGATTGTTATAACCGGGCACCATCCTCAGATCGACGCTAGGCACCTTGAGCGGGGGGCACGATTGCTTTGCTTGTTCGCCGAGCTGGGCAATTTGTTTCCCAGCTCGTCGTTCTTTCAGCCTTTGATCACTGACTGTACTTCCCGACCGCTCCGCTTCGGCCCATGTCTTTGCAATAATGCGCTCATAGTTGCCTTTCGGCGGAGACTTGGGTGGTTTTGCCAGGGCAGCCAGAGTGCGCTTCACTTTCACCGAATCTACCTTTTTCTCCGGAGGTGGATGTCTCTGTGCTTTCAAACCTTGAAACCAGTCATCCTTCTCGGTTCGCGCGATCCTCACGTTCTCCTCCGGGGTCCTCTCGTATGGTAACTTCTCCGGAGTCTTCAGAGAAGGACCGAATCTGTATTTTCTCCCGCCTCTGGCTGTACTGCTAGACGCCGGCAGAGCAGACGGAGCGGCAGTCTTCTTGACTTGCTTACAAGGCGGAGGAGAAGAACTACGACGCGCCGGAGCAGCTGCCAGAGCGGCGGCGGGTCTCTTCCGCCCTTGTTGACGAGGCGGAGAAGGAGTAGGCTGGCTGCTCGGGCGCACCGGCGCAGGCGGAGAAGGAGGCGGAGTGCCGCCACACGCCGGAGAAGGAGCCGGCCGAGGGCCCTGATCGTCACTCGCCGGAGGAGGAGGCGGTGGAGGAGGCGGAGTGCCCTGACTCGCCGGAGGAGGAGGAGGAGGCGGAGGCGTCCAGTTTGGAAGGTTGATGAGCTCCTTCCGCCATAGGCATGGAGTCTTCAGAGCAGAACCCAGCCGAGTCTCTCCTTCTCCGGTAGGGTGGTCAAGCGGGAGGTCCTCAAATCCCTCTGTTATTTCATCCACCATCACCTTAGCATATCCTTCTGGAATCGGCTGGCAGTGAAAAGTTGCATCGGGTTCAGTAGGAAAAACAGAGCCAACAGCCGCCTTGACCTTCATATTCATCCATTGCGTCATAAGGTGGCAATTTTGAGCCTTCGTGATAGCATCCACGGGATAGCTGGCAGGAGCCGTCAAGACAAGCTCCGTCTGAAGCAGCTCGGTGGAAGCCACGCTGCTTCTCCGCTGTGATGGCGGGGTAGCTTCAGGGAAGCTTCGGCAGTTCGTTTGCTGCGATTTGCTTCTCGTTCCTCTATCCCGAGTACCCTTGCTTTAAGCGCCTGCAGTTCGGACTGCTACACTTTCTTCCTCCTCTCCTGGCTTTTGTAAGCGCCTGCGTCCGGAAACCCAGCCTTCCACGGAATGGAGCCTGGCGTGCCTCGTGTCCGTCCAGGGTGCTCAGGATTTCCGAGGCCTTTGTGAGCTCGTCATTCTCTCTGTCTGGAAGGAACGTCCCTTTCTGCGCTGCAGCGATATAGTACCGAAGCTTCTTCAAGGGTATGTCAAGTTGCTCATCCGTCCAAATGCACTTCTTTGTTACAGGGTCCAAGGTTCCGCCAGCCCCGAAGAACCAAGTCCGGCAACGGTCTGGCCAGCTCATTGTCTCTGGTTCGATCCCTTTATGAAGCAGATCATTCTCAGCCTTGGCCCACTTAGGCCGGGCTACGAGGTAGCCACCTGACCCCGTGCGATGGTGAAGCTTCTTCTTCGCAGCATTTTTCTTGTTTGTCGCCGACATCTTCTAACTCTTTTCCGATGTCTTGTAGGCCACAAATGCAGGCCAGTCATCTATGATCTTCTCATATATGCCCTTGAATTCTGGTGTCTCTTTTTTCTTGACAAACCTATTCAGGTCATTCTTCCACCTCCTGAATAGGTCTGCCATCCTCTTAAGAGCAAAAGACTTGATTAATTGCTCTTTAACTGGCTTCTCTGGATCATCCTCTGGCGGTAGGGTGAAATTTGTCTTCAGCTCAGTCCAAAGATCATTTTTCTGCATATCATTGACGTAATACACCTCAGGGTCTTCTGTAGCCGGCTTGAACCATTGCTGGATGCTTATCAGGATCTTGTCCCTAACCAGAACCCCGCACTGAGCAACAAATGCCTTCTTTGTTCGGATGGGTTCAATAGGTTGGCCGTCGGGCGCGATTGCTATGATCTCAAACCTTTCATCCGAGCTCAACTTTTTCTTCGGGCCTCGTCTCTTTACCTCAGTTGTGCTCGATCCAGAGGGCTAGAAAAAATAGCAAAGACTTAATTAATATGTGTACATACCAAAACAATGAATGCATCAATTAGCTAGTCAGCACAGGCTTAACTAATATATATACCTGGCCGGAGCCGTCCTCACGTTCTTCTTCTTGCACCGGCATTGGGTCACCGGAGCCGTCCTCACGTTCTTCTTCTTGCACTGGCATTAGGTCACCGGAGCCATCTTCTTCACCCTCTCCTTCCAGAGTACCATCGGTGTCGTTGAGATACAACGAGACGACATCACTTCCTTCTGCGATTATGTCCCTCAACATCGCTCCGTTTGCTTCGTCTCGGGCGGTGTCCATAGTTTCTACAAATATTTACAACATGGCAATTATTATTCAAACATGACAGATGGATATATTAGTGGCAAACGTAGAACTAGCTAGCTAATCGTAGTAAGGAATCATATATATTAATTAGTGGCCTCGACGCTGCTTCTCTAGGGTTTGGGGTGGCCTCGACAACGCTTCAAGGGTTTGGGGTGGCCTCGAGAGAGTTTGTCAGGTAGGGGCGCGGCGGGAGGGGATAGGAGACCGACATTGTTTTTTCTAGGGTTTGGGTGTCCTTGAGAGTTTTGGTCGAGCAAGAGGGTCGGGGGGTGCTCCCGCGGTATAAGTTATTATCACAGTCGAGAGGGGGTATATATATCGACCGCCCCTCATGTCAAAGTTATCTGAGGGGTATATCGACCCCCTTCTCGTGTTGAAGTTATCGGGAGAGGGAATAGAGGAGAAGAAGAAAGGAATAGAGGAGAAGATCAAAGAAAAAAAAGAAGAAAAAAAAGAGGAGAAGAAGAAAGGAATAGAGGAGAAGGAAAAAAATAGAAATTTCTATTTTTCTTCTTCTTCTCCTCTATTCCTTTCTTCTTCTCCTCTTCTTTTTCTTCTTTTTTCCTCTTCTTATTTATTTCTCCTCTTCTTCCTCTCCTCTTCTTCTTTCTTCCCCTTCTTATTTTCTTCTTTCCTATCCTTCTTTTTCTTCTAAATTTTAGCATATTCGATTCTAAATTTTCTTCTAACTTTCTATATATGAACAAAAAACTTTCTATGAACAAAAAACTTTATATATATATATATATATATATATATATATATATATATATATATATGAACAAAATTTCTATGAACAAAAAAAATTAAACTAACCACACACACATATACATTATACATAGACATATACATACACATACACATATACATTATACATACACATATACAATATACATACACATATGAAAAAAAATTAAACTAAAAAAATTAAGGGCAGGGGCGGCGGCAGCGAAGGGCAGGGACGGCGCGCGGCGGCCACGCAGGCAGGGGCGGCGCGAGGCGGCAGCGAAGGGCAGGGGCGGCGACGCAATGGCAGCGCGCGGCGGCGTCGGCGGCCAGTACAGGGGGAGGAGTAGGGGAACGGGGCGGCGCTCACCGCGAGGTGGCGTCGGCGACGAGGAAGGCTCGAGGACGGCGGAGGCGCACGCGCTCAGGGGCGAGGGCAGGGGTGCGCGGGCTCGGGGACGACGTCGGCGATAGCAACGGCGAGGCACGGGCGACGGCGACGGCAGGGGCGGCGGACGGCGTCGGGGCAGCCTGGCGGCGTCGATGTGCTCGGCGTCGTCGGGCGGGCCGGGGGGCAACTGGCGATGAGTTCGTCAAATTTTCCTAAGTGCTACTTATATACCCAGGCCTTTGGTCCCGGTTCGTGGCACAAATCGGGACCAATGCCACCCTTTAGTCCCGGTTGGTGCCACCAACCGGGACCAAAGGTCCCTTTTCAGCAGTCCAAAGGGCGGGAAGCGGCGGCCTTTGGTCCCGGTTGGTGGCACCAACCGGGATTAAAGGGGGGCATTGGTCCCGAGTCGTAGCACCAACCGGGACTAATGCCACCCTTTAGTCCCGGTTGGTGCCACCAACCGGGACCAAAGGCCTGTGCTGCCCCGAACCCAAATATTTAGTCCCACCTCGCTAGTTGAGAGGGAGGCGCACCTGTTTATAAGGTGCGATGCGCCATCCCTCTCGAGCTCCTCTCTAAAGTAGGCTTTCGGGCCTAACACTGCAATCTATGCCTGTGGGCTTACTGGGCCTCCCGCAGGCCTGAATCCTGGCCCATGGTAGGGTTTCTAGTCGTATTCAGGCCGTGGGGGCCCAGTAGGCGGCACTTTTTTTTTGTTTTTTTTTGTTTTTTTGTTTCTACTTAGAACTAAATACTTATTGTTGCTATATTCAATTTTTTTCCAGTTTTTTTGTTTTGTTTTCTGCATTATTTATTTTCTTTTGTTTATTGCTTTATTTTTTAATTCTTTTAGCTTTTAGTTTTAGAAAAATTATAAACTTTCTGTTAGTGCCATTGGTTTTCAAATTTGAAAACACTTTTTTATTTTTTTGTTTTCTTTGTTGCTTTATTTATTTTATTTTGTTTCTTGCTTTATTTTTTAATTCCTGTTTCTTTTAGGTCAGCAAAATTATAAACTTTCTGTTAGTGCCATTAGTTTTAGAAAAAATATAAACTTTTTGTTAGTGCCATTAGTTTTCAAATTTGAATAGTTAAAATTTGAACATAAATGCACCTATAGAGAAAATTCGACCTAAATTCATAATTTTCAAATGAACTCTCAAAAAGTTGGCATAGCACACTCGTCTGTTACAAATTTGGCATGGTATCATCATAATAGTTGTGGGAGAAAGTCTTCACTTTTTCTTCGCTTGTGTCATTTGCTTATTGCGCCGTAACCATGGATAATCTTCATCGTTTATCAGGATGCTTGGGTCAGCCTTGACATTGAAGGGAGGAATTTCATGAAACCTTTCATAATCTTCAGACATGTCTGTCTTTCCCTCCACTCCCAGGATGTCCCTTTTTCCTGAAAGAACTATGTGGTGCTTTGGCTCATCGTATGATGTATTCGTTTCTTTATCTTTTCTTTTTCTCGGTCCGGTAGACATGTCCTTCACATAGATAACCTGTACCACATAATTGGCTAGGACGAACGGTTCGTCAGTGTACCCAAGATTTTTCAGATCGACTGTTGTCATTCCGTACTGTGGGTCTACATGTACCCCGCCTCCTGACAGATTGACCCATTTGCACTTAAACAAAGGGACCTTAAAATCTTGTCCGTAGTCAAGTTCCCATATGTCCACTATGTAACCATAATATGTGTCCTTTCCCTTCTCGGTTGTTGCATCAAAGCGGACACCGCTGTTTTGGTTGGTGCTCTTTTGATCTTGGTCAATCGTGTAAAATGTATTCCCATTTATCTCGTATCCTTTGTAAATCAATACAGTCAAAGATGGTCCCCTGGACAACAAGTATAACTCATCACAAACAGTGTTGTCACCTCTGAGACGTGCTTCCAACCAACTGCCGAAAGTCCTAATGTGTTCACATGTAATCCAGTCGTCGCACTGCTCCGGGTGTTTGGAGCGCAGACTGTTCTTGTGTTCATCGACATACGGGGTCACCAAGGTAGAGTTCTGTAGAACTGTGTAGTGTGCTTGACACCAAGAATGCCCACATATTATTGACTCCACTCCTAGCGTGCCTTTTCTAGTCAGTCTCCCCTCATACCGCGATTTAGGGAGACCTCTCTTCTTAAGGCCAGGAATGAAGTCAACACAAAACCCGATGACATCCTCTGTTTGATGGCCCATGGAGATTCTTCCTTCTGGCCTAGCGCGGTTACGGACATATTTCTTTAGGACTCCCATGAACCTCTCAAAGGGGAACATATTGTGTAGAAATACGGGCCCCAGAACGACAATCTCGTCGACTAGATGAACTAGGACATGCGTCATGATATTGAAGAAGGATGGTGGGAACACCAGCTCAAAACTGACAAGACATTGCGCCACATCACTCCTTAGCCCTGGTACCATTTCTGGATCGATCACCTTCTGAGAGATTGCATTGAGAAATGCACATAGCTTCACAATGGCTAATCGGACGTTTTCCGGTAGAAGCCCCCTCAATGCAACCGGAAGCAGTTGCGTCATAATCACGTGGCAGTCATGAGACTTTAGGTTTTGGAACTTTTTCTCTGGGATATTTATTTCCCTTTATATTCGACGAGAAGCCAGTCGGGACCTTCATACTGAGCAGGCATTCAAAGAAGATTTCTTTCTCATCTTTCATAAGAGCGTAGCTGGCAGGACCTTCATACTGCTTCTGAGGCATGCCGTCTTTTTCATGCAAACGTTGCAGGTCCTCCCGTGCCTCAGGTGTAAATTTTGTCTTTCCATACACGCCCAAAAATCCTAGCAGGTTCACGCAAAGGTTCTTCGTCACGTGCATCACGTCGATTGAAGAGCGGACCTCTAGGTCTTTCCAGTAGGGTAGGTCCCAAAATATAGATGTCTTCTTCCACATGGGTGCGTGTCCCTCAGCGTCATTCGGAACAGCTAGTGCGCCAGGACCCTTTCCAAAGATTACGTGTAAATCATTGACCATAGCAAGTACGTGATCACCGGTACGCATGGCGGGCTTCTTCCGGTGATCTGCCTCGCCTTTGAAATGCTTGCCTTTCTTTCGACATTGATGGTTGGTCGAAAGAAATCGATGATGGCCTAGGTACACATTCTTCCTGCATTTGTCCAGGTATATAGTTCCAGTGTCATCTAAACAGTGTGTGCATGCGTGGTATCCTTTGTTTGTCTGTCCTGAAAGGTTACTGAGAGCAGGCCAATCGTTGATGGTCACGAACAGCAACGCCTTTAGGTTAAATTCCTCATGTCTGTGCTCATCCCACGTACGCACACCATTTCCATTCCACAGCTGTAAAAGTTCTTCAACTAATGGCCTTAGGTACACATCAATGTCGTTGCCGGGTTGCTTAGGGCCTTGGATGAGAACTGGCATCATAATGAACTTCCGCTTCATGCACATCCAAGGAGGAAGGTTATACATACATAGAGTCATAGGCCAGGTGCTGTGATTGCTGCTCTGCTCCCCGAAAGGATTAATGCCATCTGCGCTTAAAGCAAACCATACGTTCCTTGGGTCCTTTGCAAACTCATCCCAGTACTTTCTCACGATTTTTCTCCACTGCGACCCGTCAGCGGGTGCTCTCAACTTCCCGTCTTTCTTACGGTCCTCACTGTGCCATCGCATCGACTTGGCATGCTCTCCGTTTCTGAACAGACGTTTCAACCGTGGTATTATAGGAGCATACCACATCACCTTCGCAGGAACCCTCTTCCTGCGGGGCTCGCCGTGAACATCACCAGGGTCATCTCGTCTGATCTTATACCGCAATGCATCGCATACCGGGCATGCGTTCAGATCCTTGTATGCAGCGTGGTATAGGATGCAGTCATTAGGGCATGCATGTATCTTCTCCACCTCCAATCCTAGAGGGCATACGACCTTCTTTGCTGTGTATGTACTGTCGGGCAATTCGTTATCCTTTGGAAGCTTCTTCTTCAATATTTTCAGTAGCTTCTCAAATCCTTTGTCAGGCACAGCATCCTCTGCCTTCCACTGTAGCAATTTCAGTACGGTACCGAGCTTTGTGTTGCCATCTTCGCAATTGGGATACAACCCTTTTCTGTGATCCTCTAACATGCGATCGAACTTCAGTTTCTCCTTTTGACTTTCGCATTGCGTCCTTGCATCGACAATGACCCGGCGGAGATCATCATCATCGGGCACATCGTCTGGTTCCTCTTGATCTTCAGCACCTTCACCTGTTGCAGCATCATTGGGCACATCGTCTGGTTCCTCTTGATCTTCACCAGCTCCCCCCGTTGCAGCATCACGGTATTCAGGGGGCACGTACTCTTCTTCTTCGTCGTCTTCCATCATAACCCCTATTTCTCCTTGCCTCGTCCAAACATTATAGTGTGGCATGAAACCCTTGTAAAGCAGGTGGGTGTGAAGGATTTTCCGGTCAGAGTAATACTTCGTATTCCCACAATCAGGGCATGGACAACACATAAAACCATTCTGCTTGTTTGCCTCAGCCGCATCGAGAAACTCATGCACGCCCTTAATGTACTCGGAGGTGTGTCTGTCACCGTACATCCATTGCCGGTTCATCTGCGTGCGTTATATATAATTAAGTGTCCAAATTAATAGAAGTTCATCATCACATTAAAAGCAAAGTACATACATAGTTCTCATCTAACAACATATAGCTCTCCAGAGCATCTAATTAATTAAACCATACATTGGAACTATGTAAAACATTTTAATGCAAAAACAAAGGCGATCATAATCGCAACCAAGGTAACAATTGATCCAACGGCATAATGATACCAAGCCTCGGTATGAATGGCATATTTTCTAATCTTTCTAATCTTCAAGCGCATTGCATCCATCTTGATCTTGTGATCATCGACGACATCCGCAACATGCAACTCCAATATCATCTTCTCCTCCTCAATTTTTTTATTTTTTCCTTCAAGAAATTGTTTTCTTCTTCAACTAAATTTAACCTCTCGACAATAGGGTCGGTTGGAATTTCCGGTTCACATACATCCTAGACAAATAAAATCTATGTCACGTTGGTCCGCATAATTTTCATAAACAATAAATGAAACAATAGTTATAAAGATTAATGTATATACCACATCCGAATCATAGACAGGACGAGGGCCGACGGGGGCGGATACCAAAACCATCCCATTATATAAGATGCAATAATAAAAGTAAGAAAATGATACAATTATCTATCTAAACATACAAGTAACAATATTTTTCCTTTCAGAAAGAAGATAAGAACAAGAGGCTCACCACGGTGGTGTCGGTGATGAGATCGGCACGGGTGATCGACGGCGGTGAAGACAGGGGTGGGGCATGACGGAACGCTAAATCTAGACAAATCTCGAGGAAAATGGAGCTTTGAGGTCGAGCTTCGAGAGGAGAAAGCTTAAGTAGTGTGGCTCGGGCATTCCATCCAACACCTTGTGTGCATAGGAGGTGGCTAGAGCACCACCAAGCCCTCTCCCCCTCGGCCAGAAAAAATAGAGCAGTGTGCTCTGCTCTTACGCGAGGGGGGTATATATAGGCACCACCACTGGTCCCGGTTCGTGGCTCAAACCGGGACTAAAGGGGAGCCTTTGGTCCTGGTTCAGGCCACCAACCGGGACCATTGGTGGTGGGCCAGGAGCCAGGCCCATTGGTCCCGGTTCATCCCACCAAACGGGACCAAAAGGTCCAGACGAACCGGGACCAATGGCCCACGTGGCCCGGCCGGCCCCCTGGGCTCACGAACCGGGACCAATGCCCCCATTGGTCCCGGTTCTGGTCTGAACCGGGACTAATGGGCTGCCCCGGCCTGAACCGTTGCCCCCTTTTCTACTAGTGCTTCCTCTATTGGGTATACACATATTTTAGTTGCTGTTGATTACATTACTAAGTGGGTAGAAGCTATTCCAACTAGTATTGCTGATCATAACACTTCGATTAAGATGCTTAAAGAAGTTATTTTTCTGAGGTTTGGAGTCCCTAGATATTTAATGACTGATGGTGGTTCACATTTTATTCATGGTGCTTTTCGTAAAATGCTTGCCAAGTATGATGTTAATCATAGAATTGCATCTCCTTATCACCTACAGTCTAGTGGTCAAGTAGAATTGAGTAATAGAGAGCTCAAATTGATTTTGCAAAAGACTGTTAATAGATCTAGAAATAATTGGTCCAAGAAACTTGATGATGCATTATGGGCCTATAGAACCGCATATAAAAATCCTATGGGTATGTCTCCGCATAAAATGGTGGAAAAGCATGTCACCTACCTCTCGAACTAGAACATAAGGCATATTGGGCCATTAAAGAGCTCAATTATGATTTTAAACTTTCCGGTGAGAAGAGGTTATTTGACATTAGCTCACTTGATGAATGGAGAACCCAAGCCTATGAGAATGCCAAGTTGTTTAAAGAAAAAGTTAAAAGATGGCATGACAAAAGGATACAAAAGCGTGAGTTTAATGTAGGTGATTATGTATTGCTATACAACTCTCATTTAAGATTTTTTGCAGGAAAACTTCTCTCTGAATGGGAAGGTCCTTACGTTATCGAGGAAGTCTATCGTTCCGGTGCCATAAAAATCAATAACTTCGAAGGCACAAATCCAAAGGTGGTGAATGGTCACAGAATCAAACATTATATCTCAGGTAATCCTATAAATGTTGAAACTAATGTTATTGAAATCGTAACACCGGAGGAATACATAAGAGACACTTTCCAGAACGTTTCAGACTCCGAAAAGGAATAGGTATGTGGTACGGTAAGTAAACCGACTCCAAAATAGTTCTAATGGCAAATTTTCTCCGTTTTGGAATGTTTAGAAAAATAGGAAAATAAGAAGCAGTCCGGGAAGGACACGAGGCCTCCACTAGGGTGGAGGGCGCGCCCTACCCCCCTGTGCGCGCCCCCTGCCTCGTGGGCACCTCGTGGGCACCTCGTGCGCTCTCCGGAACCCGTTTTCTTGCATGATACTTCTTTTGGTCGGTAAAATTCATTATATAATCTCCCGAAGGTTTTGACCACCGTATCACACAATTATCCCTTGTTCTTGTTTCAAGCTGTTTTCTGTCAGGGTTGTCAAGGCCAGGTATCATGTCATCCCCCTCCTCGAACAATGGTGACAAAGATGCTTGGCTAATGAAGATAGAGCTGGAGAGGGAAGAGCCCATGGAGATCAATAAGGATGAAGGGATCAAGAAGGCCACGGAGGACCAAGCTCTGGGAGCAGAAGTCATCCTTCAACTTGATCACAATCTTCTTACCCCAACTGAGATCGAAGCTTTCAAGATGATTGAGTTAGCTCGTATACAAAACAAGTATCTCACACGTGAAAATATTTTGTTGAAGGAGCATATCATCGCACTCAAGGGCATTATCCGCAAGTTTGAGGACCTCTTATGCTCGATGTGCGACTATCCATCATCCCCTCCATCTTCTTCACCAATAAAGGATTCATAATCACATGGGTATGGGCACTCCCCTTGGAAACTGCCAAGCTTGGGGGAGGTGCCCCGGTATCGTATCATCATCACACTCCTATCTTTACCGTTTTTCTTAGTTCGATCCTTTTGGTATTATCTTGATCTAGTAGAATAAAGTTTTAGTATGATCTAGTTGTGAGTTTTGCTTTATGATCTTTCTATGTAATCGAGTCAGTGAGCTATATATAATAAAGATTAGTGTTGAGTCAAGAGCTTGATTATCTTGCTATGATCTTGAGTGAATAAAAGAAAAGGAAAGAATAAAAAGAAACAAAGAGATCATATTGATCTTGTGGAGAGTAATGACTTCACATAGAAAGAGTATGATGATTAAAAGTTGTTGAGAGTTGACAAACATAACCTTGGTCATCCTTGCAATTAATAGGAAGTAATAAAGAAAGAGAGGTTTCACATATAAATATACTATCTTGGACATCTTTTATGATTGTGAGCACTCATTAAAATATGACATGCTAAAGAGTTGATGTTGGACAAGGAAGACAACATTATGGGTCATGTTTTCTTATATCTGAGATAAAGTATATTGTCATGAATCATCCAACATGTTGAGTTTGCCTTTCTCCCTCATGCTAGCCAAATTCTTTGCACCAAGTAGAGATACTACTTGTGCTTCCAAATATCCTTAAACCCAGTTTTGCCATGAGAGTCCACCATATCTACCTATGGATTGAGTAAGATCCTTCAAGTAAGTTGTCATCGGTGCAAGCAATAAAAATTTCTCTCTAAATATGTATGAGGGATTAATGTGGAGAAAATAAGCTTTATACGATCTTGTGATGTGGAAGAAATAAAAGCGACGGACTGCATAATAAAGGTCCATATCACAAGTGGCAATACAAAGTGACGTTCTTTCGCATTAAGATTTCGTGCATCCAACCATGAAAGCGCATGACAACCTCTGCTTCCCTCTGCGAAGGGCATATCTTTTACTTTTATCTTCTACCTTATGCAAGAGTCATGGTGATCTTCACCTTTCCTTTTTACATTTTATCCTTTGGCAAGCACATTGTGTTGGAAAGATCCTGATATATATATATATATATATATATATATATATATATATATATATATAGACACACACACACACACACATATATATATATATAATTGGATGTAAGTTAGCATGAACTATTACTATTGACATTACCCTTGAGGTAAAAGGTTGGGAGGCGAAACTATAAGCCCCTATCTTTCTTTGTGTCCGATTAAAACTCCGTAACCACAAGTATTGCGTGAGTGTTAGCAATTGTGAAAGACTAAATGATAGTTGAGTACGTGGACTTGCTAAAAAGCTCTTATATTGACTCTTTATGTTATGATAAATTGCAATTGCCTCAATGATTGAGATTATCATTTGTTAGTTCTCAATGAAGTTTCTGATTCATACTTGACATTGTGGATAGATTTTTTACTTTATCATAAGAAATCATATGACAATATCCATATATGTTGTTGTTATAAGAATGATCATGATGCCTTCATGTCCGTATTTTATTTTATTGACACCTCTATCTCTAAACATGTGGACATATTTATCGTTATCGGCTTCCGCTTGAGGACAAGCGAGGTATAAGCTTGGGGGAGTTGATACGTCCATTTTGCGTCATGCTTTTATATCGATATTTATTGCATTATGGGCTGTTATTACACATTATGTCACAATACTTATGCCTATTCTCTCTTATTTTACAAGGTTTACATAAAGGGGGAGAATGCCGACAGCTGGAATTCTAGGCTGGAAAAGGAGCAAATATTAGAGACCTATTCTGCACAACTCCAAAAGACCTGAAACTCCACGGAAGTTATTTTTGGAAATAAAAAAAATACGGAGCGAAGAAAATACCAGAGGGGGCCCACACCTTGGCCACGAGGGTGGGGGCGCGCCCTACCCCCCTGGGCGTGCCCCCTGCCTCGTGGGCCCCCTGGTGGCCCTCCGGTGCCCATCTTCTGCTATGTGAAGTCTTTCATTCGAGAAAAAATCATAAGCAAGCTTTCGGGACGAGACTCCGCCTCCACGAGGCGGAACCTTGGCGGAACCAGTCTAGGGCTCTAGCGGAGCTGTTCTGCTGGGGACACTTCCCTCCGAGAGGGGGAAATCATCACCATCGTCATCACCAACGCTCCTCTCATCGGGAGGGGGCCAATCTCCATTAACATCTTCACCAGCACCATCTCATCTAAAACTCTAGTTCATCTCTTGTATCCAATCTCTGTCTCTAAGTCTGGGATTGGTACTTGTGGGTTGCTAGTAGTGTTGATTACTCCTTGTAGTTGATGCTAGTTGGTTTATTTGGTGGAAGATCATATGTTCATATCCATTATGCATATTAATACCCCTCTGATTATGAACATGAATATGCTTTGTGAGTAGTTACATTTGTTCCTGAGGACATGGGAGAAGTCTTGCTATTAGTAGTCATGTGAATTTGGTATTCGTTCGATATTTTGGTGAGATGTATGTTGTCTCTCCTCTAGTGGTGTTATGTGAACGTCGACTACATGACACTTCACGATTGTTTCGGCCTAGAGGAAGGCATTGGGAAGTAATAAGTAGATGATGGGTTGCTAGAGTGACAGAAGCTTAAACCCTAGTTTATGCGTTGCTTCGTAAGGGGCTGATTTAGATCCATATGTTTCATGCTATGGTTAGGTTTACCTTAATACTTCTTTTGTAGTTGCGGATGCTTGCAATAGGAGTTAATCATAAGTGGGATGTTTGTCCAAGTAAGGACAACACCCAAGCACCGGTCCACCCACATATCAAATTATCAAAGTACCAAACGCGAATCATACGAACGTGATGAAAACTAGCTTGACGATAATTCCCATGTGTCCTCGGGAGCGCTTTTATCTATATAAGAGTTTGTCAGGCTTGTCCTTTGCTACAAAAGGGATTGGGCCATCCTGCTGCACTTTATTTACTTTTGTTACTTGTTGCTCTTTACAATTTATCTTATCACAAAACTATTTGTTACCTATAATTTCAGTGCTTGCAGAGAATACCTTGCTGAAAACCGCTTGTCATTTCCTTCTTCTCCTCGTTGGGGTAGACACTCTTACTTATCGAAAGGACTACGATAGATCCCCTACACTTGTGGGTCATCATCGACTGAACTGCAGAATGCCAGAATAGAGGGGGGGGGGGGGAGAGCCTAGTCCTATCGAAGACTAGCATCTTCAACATCTTCCGCGGTCTTGCAACATTAGAAGAGTACAAATCAACATAATGTAAAGTAGTAGTAGTGTTATCAACCTCGGCCAGAGATCCTTTCTCGACTCCCTGCGAGAAAGCAATCCCAGAGCCATACTATCCAATTCTCATCACAAGTATCCTGTTCTAGTTATATCGATCGGGATACAACTCCAACTGTCCGTTACCGTAGGACAGGCTATCGATAGATGTTTTCTTCCCTGCAGGGGTGCACCAACTTACCCACCACGCTCGATTAACTCCAGCCGAACACACTTTCCTGGGTCATGCCCGGCCTCGACCAAACAATACGCCGCAACCGGACCTAGGCTTAATAGAGAGGTCAACACGCTGGACTAAACCTATGCCCCCAGGGGTCATGGGCCATCTCCCCGGGAACTCCTGCACGTTGCGTACGCGGCCCGTGAGCACACCTAGCTACCTCTTTCAAAAAGGCAGGTGCTTACCAGTCCAACCCGACGCGCGCCGCTCGGTCGCTGACGTCTATTAAGCTTCGGCTGATGCATACGACGCAGAACGCCCATACAATGCCCACGTGATGGTTAGTGCTATCAGGCCAGAGGTCCCTTGGATCAAATATCCAAATCATAGTGGATTAGGAACGCGCGGTAACAAGCAGAGACTCACGAAAGATGTGACCCCGTTGCCTCGTCTCGAGGACTTGCGGCAAGCGCTGGGAATGCCCGGCCACACCTCGTAATTATCTCGCGGGCACCCTCCAGGTCAAACCGTCTCCACATCACTCGCGGGTACCCCTGAGGGTCGACCGGCCTTTCCAAGTAACAGTTGTAAAGTCCAAGTATCGGTATGTCCAAACATCAAGGGAAAACCCGAGGAATCACCCCCGATGAATTCCACTTGATGTAATCATCAAGGTGAACGTAAGAGGATCCACCCTCGAGGTTCACACTTGAGGGGTTGCATGACAGAGTCGTACCGGAAGTGGTTAAGGAGGAAATCACCCTCGGTGACCACGCCAAACAGCTACACTACAGAGATCTCATCAGGAGTGATGTATGAGGTTCCACCCTCGGCACTCGATGGTAACTCTGCAGAGTCGATCAACAAAAGGGGCGTGATGTGTGATGCCAGGGCCTGGTCTTCGATCACATTGACCGAGTTGTCATGATGAAGCGGGGGCAGCAAGGACCAGGTGGGGGTCACTGATGGATCAGTAACCAACCTATACTAAGCAGTTTAGGATAAGCAGGTAGGTAACAATAAGCAGGTTACAAAAGCAGGCTATGCATCAGACTAGGAGCAATCAATTATAGTAGCAAAATCTAATGCAAGCATGAGAGAATGGAATGGGCGATATCGGGATGATCAAGGGTGGGGGGGGGGCTTGCCTGGAAGCTGTGCTGAAAAGGGAGAAGTGTCGGCAGTGACGTAGTCGATCACAGGGGCATCATCGGTCTCGAGGTCTACTGGAGAGAAGAGGGGGAAGAAACAGTAAATACAGAGCAAACAGAGGTACCACTAAGCATGACATGACGAAAAGCAGAACTAGGGTCGACCTAACGTAGTACTGCACGATAAAGGTGAAGGTGGAATTCAACCGGGAATGTTTTCCCGGTTCCGAACCCGTGTCAGACAGATGACCGGAGGGGGAAAGTTCCATGTTTAGATAGTTAGAGGCGTCTGATAGGTAAAGTGACCATGTATCCGGATTCGTCTCGTCGTTCTGAGCAACTTTCATGTATTAAACATTTTCATCCGAGCGACGGTTTAATTTCTATGAATTATTAAAGTTTTAGCAATTTCCTGAAAATATTATTAATCCGAAAATAAACAGAAATTGCTAGGTGCACCCGGTGCAGTGCACCCAGCAGTGCACCAAAGGATGACAGTGGGTCCAGGGGGTCCCAGTTGACCAGTCAATGCTTGACTGGTCAACATGGGGTGGGGCCCCTTGTCATTGACTGCTTAGTCTAGTATAACAATTTAGTTAGTATAACAATTTAGTTAACTAAACTAGGTGATTAGGCTAAGTAAACTTAATTAATTAAGTTAATTACTCTTTTAACTAATTAATTAATTATCTTCTGATAATATATTTTTAACCTTTGTCTTTTTTTAAAAGGCCAGGGCACCGGGCCTGCTGGCAGTGGCACAAGGCCAGCGGGGCAGGGCGGTTTAACGGGCGGGCGCCCGTCGGGGCCAAAGCCCGTTCAGGCGCGGGGTGAGGCCGCCGAGCGCGGCGGGGCGCCGACAGCGAGGGCGAGGCCATGGCCTACAACCGGGCGGGCGTAGAAGCAGGTGCAGGGGTAGTGCACGGCACAAGCGGCGAGCGGCACAGGCAGCGGCCAAGGGCAGGGGCGGGAGGCTTGGCGGCCGCGGGGCGCGCGGCGTAGGGCAGAAGCGCCGGCGGCACGGCCACGACCACGCGCGCCAAGCATCTGTGCAGTAAGCGGAGCCGCAGCGGGAATGTAGTAGCAGGCAGCACGCAACGGCAAGCGGGGGTGGCTACAACAGTAGGCAGGCGGGCAGCTGCCGGAGTTCGGCGATGCAGGGCATGGGTCAGTGCGCGGAGAGGGCCTACGAGCAGCTGGCGCTCGCGCGTGTTCGATGGAGGTATTAGGAGGCTGCGGGGAGGCCCGTGGGGATGGCGGTGATGAGCGACGCGCCGGCCGGAGTCAGGCACAAACGGATCCGGTGCAAGGGGACATGGGAGGACAAGCGAAGGGCACGGGCGTCTTCACCGCGAGGCCCTCATCACGTGCTCGTCTAGCTCGGAACGAGCGGTGGTCATGGTGGCGATGGAGCAGGGCGACAGTGGCCTATGGGAGCTATGGCGACGGCGGTTACGCGCATGGAAACGGACGGGGCAGTGAGGGGTTACGCGCGGGAGCTCACGGTGTAGCCGTAGGGGATGGCAGCGGGCTCAATGGAGGCTCGAGGTGGTCGGATTCGTCGATGGAGTGTGTCAGAGCCGAGGAAGAAGCCGGTGGCGGGGACGGCGCCGCGGGGCGCCCGGCTCGAGCGTGCGGTCAGAGAAGTTGCATAGGAGGCCAGCGAAGCGGAAGGGCACGTAGGAAGGAAGAGGGGGCGGCGCTCGCTGCGGTGGTGCCAGACGACAGCGACACGGCGCTCAGGCGAGACGGGGCACGCTAGGTGGAGAGTGGGCGAGATCTGGGGGAAAGGAAAAATATCTGTGCGGGGAGGGTGACGGTGTCCTGGACTAGGGGGTACTCACCACATCGTCTCCCGACTAGGTGGATCGGGCCAAGGACCCCCATGGCGGTTCACTCATGGGCCACTTCGGGCAGCCCATGCCGCATACAAGGAGTATTCCACAAGACTTGGCGATCAAAACAAGGACTCCTCTCCACCAACGTATTCGGCTAGGACTCTTGTTATCCTAGGCCTCTGGTACATTATATAAGCCGGGGTCAGGCTAGTCGATAGATTATTATGACATTACTCATCATACCTCTAGGGTTTAGACCACAACATATGATCTCGAGGTAGATCAACTCTTTTAACCCTATATTCATCAAGATCAATCAAGCAGGAAGTAGGGTATTACCTCGATAGAGAGGGCCCGAACCTGGTTAAACATCGTGTCCCCTGTCTCCTATTACCCATCGATCCATGACACACAACTTGGGACCCCCTACCCGAGATCTGCCGGTTTTGACACCGACAATGGTGCTTTCATTGAGAGTTCCGCTGTGTGATCGGCAATGGATCAATGGTTGGTCTGCGGATCAACTGCGATGTCGGCGTCTTCATCACCGGCTCGACTGGTCACCTCGGCTGGTCCAAGGACCAGGCTCCTATTCGGATCGTCAGGATTGGACATATGTCCTCGTCATCATCAACTCCGATCTCTATCAAGATCATGGAGGAATCATCCATGGAGCCCGGGGGCTCAACATCAACATTGCCCTTGTGCGACCGAGCTGTTTTTCTGGACAGCGAACTCGTATCCGCCGTCACCGCCTCCTCGAGTGTCGGTTTGATGATTGCTTCGGTGGAATAGTGCGGAATTGAGCATATAGCAACCCTGTAAAATTTCATCGCGTTCCGATGGAGGAATTCCCGGCGATCTATGATATACTGGAGGCCTGTCGAGTCTGGACGGGAATCTGGACGAGTTTAGGGCGTGGTCTATAGAGCCTAGCTCAGAGGTTATTTGGAAGATCCAACCGTTCATCTTGTGCGGTATTTCCATATCAACCACCTCTCAAAATTTCAGCTCGATCCGACCGTTCAAACTCCGGGAACCTTCCGATTAGTGTATCACTTTTCGGATCTGTTTTCTGCGCAAATACGAATCTGACCTGGGTTTATCTCTTTTCATGAACGAGATATTTGACAACCTTTTTGAAGAATCTCTTTCTAGGGTATCGTGTTTTGCTTCCAAACACATGCTCACAAAGTTTGCTCCTTTTCGGAGGTAATCTTCACCATCACGCTGGTGTCAAACCAGTCCGGCAATATTGCTCCACGGCTACCGACCCGCGCTAGATACGTCGTCGCTTTGTTGAGCCGAGCTCAACTTATTCGGATCATCATATCGGCCAACCGAACAAGAGTTCGGCACCGCTAAGGATAAATCATCACCAACATCGCCGCCCACGGATTACACGGAGTGGGCATACCCGCATCGCCGCACGGTCACTTCATCAAGCCGGCATTGACCACGTCACGAGTTACGACCTGCATCGGCATGGCCACACCGTTGCTTCTTCGAGTCGATGTCCATCACGTCAAACTACTTCAACACCTCGGCTGACATGGCAGCTACAACGTCTCCTTACCAGCCTGCTCCGTCACCTCGTCTGGACCGGAGGCTTAGCCTCGGCGAGCCAACCTTTACCAGCATCACCATGCCGTCGCTTCACCGCCCATCAGGCAATGAGTATGCCGATCGAGTCTCAATTTTGGGAGTAACCTTTCTTCAGATTGCTACAACAGATAAACCAGATGCTATTAATCCTAGTATTTTTTCTTGCTTGGGTTTATTTTTCCCAAGGAATTATTACTCTTATTTGTTTCATCATTTGTACACAGGTCTATCAAATGGTGGCCGCATTAACAACGGTCTCGTGGTGGTTCGGTCAGTTTCCGTATACAGTTCGGCGAATGCCGCATCCGGAACTCAGACCGGCCTGCGAATTCAGGCTTGGCCACGCCTTCACCGCGTCACGCCGACGCCCTGCATCGACATGAGTTCGGCGCCAGGCCACATCTCTTTCAATAAATTATTTTTACGAAAAACAATTATCCTTTTTGGACCGCACTATTTTATGTGTGTAGGTGATCGACTTCGACTGCGTCACGCGGTTACTTTGGCAAGCTGACGTCGTTGTCCCAATCGGCTCGCGTGATCACCTTGTTGGTCGAATCGCCATACCGACATGTTCAGTTTCCTCGGGGATTTCGGCATCGCTGAGAGAGCTCTACCTCATCGAGTGTTCGGCGCACAGGCCATATTTTCTTTATTACTCACTTTGCATAAATTATTTATTATGCAACAATTTTTTATTACTATTATCCCCGGTTTGCACTCTTTTCTGTGCACGGGTAAACGATCTGGGTCGGGCAGTGTTGTCACCTTGGCGTACAGACATACCACGTCACCTCAGCTGGACTGTGGGCTTCGTCCTCACTTCATTAACCCACGTCGGGTACTTCGGCGTCACACTGCCGGCCTGCATCGACCGTGCTATGTCGCCACTTCGGAGCGTCGAGCTATTTGCTTCGCCACCTTGAGACCGGCTTGGGGGCTGGGAGCTCATCCCGCCGTAAGCTCGGACGGCGTCATCAATGCTGAGCACATTAACCAGCTAAGTCGCTTTCATGCTCAAAAAGTTTCAGTTTTAAATTTTGTTCGGTTCGACCAAGCATTATACTTTTTGGCAGAAAGTTTTTTGTGACAAAATTCCTTGTCAAAACTTTGTTTGTGACACACAAATTCAAATACCCCGTTTATTAAGGGGCTTCCTTTATGAAGCCTTTCCTCTTGCATATGATTATACTTGTATGGCTTCGTTCCTTGTTCGTGTATTACGCCACAATATGCACCATGTTGACTTAAGTGTTTCGCAAGCTGGGTTGCCTGGCTCCTGTGCTTACCCATACGTTCCCAATTGTTCGGCTAGGGAGTAAAGGGAGCACCTCTGCGATTGTCACGATTGGGTCATCCGAGCTGGGACCTCAGACTGGGTGAAGCCGAAAGCTAGCGCTCTTATTGTTTTCAATTATGGTCGGCACACAACGGAACTCATGAATACAAAATTTTTATTGCACAAGTCTCATAGTAACAATGAGCAACCGAAGAAAGGTATCGGTGGATGTACTATTTTCTTCGAAGATGATTCTTACACTTCGTCAGTAATATAGTATAAGTTCCCTAAGCGCGCTTTGTCTGTTACAGCCTTATGGCCTGATTGCCTGGTTATCGGAAACACCGTCGATATTCTCGACGGGTGGAGTACATAACACTTTTCGGCCCTTGGCCGAAGAGGGAGAAGCCGACGGTCGGTTAAGACGCGTTTAAAGTTCGGGTGAACAGAGATATGATATAAGTACTTCAGTACATACATTCATTATACATAAAATTCTTTTACCCAAGTCACTTCGGGGCTCTTAAAATTTATATGAGCTGTTTTATAGTAAATATGTTTTCTTCCTAGTCGTTGCAAAGTCTTTTTCTACCACTCCTTTTTCGACTCAAGTGCATGGTCAATAGCTAGATAGCCTAGATTCTCTCTAAAGCCGCTCGAGTTTAGTTCGTTAAACTGGCCTCAGAGAAGCACTCCGCCTTCGGGATAAGGAGCTTGAAGCCGTAGGATGATCCGCTTGAAGTTTTGAGATCGGATGTGTCATGTTAAAGCACGATAGAAGCACAATTTTTTTCTCAGTCCAATTTTCGGATTGGCACCGAACACTTGATCTTGTTCAGACGTCAAGTTTTTACTGAGGTTTTTTTGGTTTTCCAAGCTTATGGCACTTTTGAACTATTTGTGCGTTTGCAGCATAAGTCTCACAGTGCAACGCCGGACACCTTTAGAGATTCGGCAAAAACATTCTCGGATATCGCTATATATGCATCGGATTTGAATTGTGTCTTCGGTCAATAGTTGGGTTGCCCGGCTCTTGTGCTTGCCTCCTACGTTCCGTTTTGTTCGGCTAGGTGTGCAAAGGGAGAACCACTGCGATTGTGCTTCCAGCTAGCATGGTTAAGCGCCTTAGTGGAGAAAGCCGAAAACTGACTGTCACAATACGTGTAAACTGGTCAGCTATCCGATGACTGTGTTAAATTATAAGATCGATAGAGGTCACCGCATGTTAAATCACGGTCCTTTCATAACATTGGCCGAAGTATTTACGGCTTGACCTCGACTGTTACTCTAACTGGGGATTAGTAGCTGGCCTCCCAACTTTAAGCTCCTATGACTAAGTGAAAGTTATAAAGCCCGCATATCTGATTGCCTTGTTTCCGCTAAGACAACCGCCTCCGGGCACTGAGACATCGGCCAAGGGTTGTTTGTTATTGCGGAAACACCATGTGTAGCGTCAACAAGGGGGTGGAAGCCGACGATGGGCCACTTTCAACTGATAAACGGTCGCAACGGAGTCAAAATAAACATATCATCGGCATTTGTATTTAATATGCAAGGGCTGCTTCCGTAATCATCGTTATAAAGCCATAAATATGCATCAATTTGACTTAAGATTTTGGCCAAGCTGGGTTGCCTGGCTCCTGTGCTTACCCCTACGTTCCTGATTGTTCGGCTAGGCGGTAAAGGGAGCACCTCTGTGATTGTTACTACCGGGTCATCCGAGTTAGTACCTCAGACTGGATGAAGCCAAAAGCTAGCGATCTTAAAGGATATAATTGGTCGGCAACGACGGAAGTGAAAATTTTGGTTCATTGATACCATAGAGTTCGGGAACTTTCCCCGAACTAAATCCTCAATATTTTCCTCCCACATTGATTGGAGGTGAGGTTTCATGATCATGATAAGCATGACGACCCAAAGAAAGGAACCGATAGTGGGACTATTTTCTTTGGAAGATGTTTCTTACGTTAAAACGTAATATAACATATCTCTCCGTGTACCTTTGTTTATAAAACCGTATGGCCGGATTGCCTTGTTTGTCGTAAATATTTGCCCTCATAAAGGCTTTATAAAGTGGGACAAACACTCCCTGGCTACTGGCCGAGGAGGTTGAAGCCGATGGTCAGTCAACAGAGTTTTCTACAATGCGGATCTGAGCATTAATGATGTAAATTACTTGGATACATATAATCATTACACATAAAAATTGCGAGTAAAATCCATTTACTGCAATCCATCTTTTAAAACCCTTGGGGCCTACCTTGGCGAGCTCGGATTTCGACCAGATCTAAGCTCTTTTAAGAGATCTTTATTCTTTTTCCGAGAAGTTTGTGTTAAACACGACAATTTTTTTTGTCAAACGGATATCGATCCTTAATTCGGCCACCCGTGCCCACATTAAGGCTCGGGGGCTATTGGGCTTTGCGCTCATTATTTACAAATATTAAAGGGGCACATCGATCCCCTGATCCGGTGTTTCCACCCGACCAGTGGCTCGTGGGCTACTGCATTGCCTATTCAATGCAGAAAATTCAAAGTGCTCAGTGTTCGGCATAACCGAACTATGAACAAGTGCGTCTTCGGACGACAATAAGTACCATATGGGAATTATCCGGCATCAAGCTGATATACCACGGCGACTTCTCACGACCCTCTCTTAGGGGCCCGTTCGCCGATTACTATTACCTCTAATATATTACATTGTGTTTCTATTCCTATGTATGCGGTCGAGCTAGGAGTTGATCCTCAGGCCGATTTCATGACCTGAGTCTCAGGAGCTACTAGGATCAATGGTTTCATATTTTCCTTTAGGTGCATCTCGGATGTTAGGACGATAGACACCTTGAGGGCTACTGGCAATACATCTTGTGAGCAAATAAATTTATACGCATCGGAAATAAAATCTGCAAACAATCCGCCCATGACCGAGGTGCTGAGCCACCTCGGAAGCAGTTCGGCATATAGCTTGGACGCAAGTGGCTGGCTCCTTAGAGGGCATTTCAGCATTAAGCTCGGCTAAAACTTTTTGAACCAAGGTGATCTATGACACCTCGGATATAGTCCGGTGTTGGAGCTCGGATACAGTCCGGCGTTGATGCTCGACTGCAAAAGATACCTCGAATACAGTCCGGCGTTGTCAGGACCCCGATCCTAAGTCACACCGATCCAGCATGTAACACATCATATCACTTTGTGGCCTCACGCACGGTGTTCCCACGGGTGCCACCTTACCTGGCCCGGGACCATTTGCGCCTTTTGGCTCACGTATATGATAGTGTCGCTAGCATCCATATGACAGAGAACCCGGGCCGACATGGCTAGTCGTGAACCCAAAGCGGCGCTAACCTATGAGGACAGGCATACATGAATCACATCGAGCATGTCGGTCATCAACGTGTGAATCCGGGCTGTAGCACTGGGCTAACAGGACTCCGGTAACCCGGGCTGTAGCAGGCTAGGCAGGACTCCGGATGTCACCGCGTGACATTTCCCCGAAGGGACAGACACAGGAACGAAGTGAATCACATGCCGGCCAGTCAAGTGTTCCGAGCAGTAGTGCTGGGCTAGCAGGACTCCGGTGAACCGGGCTGTAGCGGACTACTATCGCTCCGAAGCACTAGACTACATTTCCCCATATGATAGGCTGCCAAGGATAAACAACTAGATAGTCGGATCCCACACATAGCAAGCATTTCAATCATACACACAATATGCTCGATATGTGTAGATACAACATGGCATCACAACAAGACTCTACGACTCCAAATATTTATTCATTAGGCTCCGGGGAGCGAGATATTACAAACATGGGTCTCATGACCCAACATTCAGAGCATACAAGTCAAACACATGCGGAAGCTTAACATGTCTGAGTACAGACATCTACAAATGAAAAAGGCTGAGAAGCCTGACTATCTACCAGATCCTGCCAAGGGCACAAGATCGTAGCTGAGGTATCAAGCTAAACGTCGAAGTCCACACGGAACTACTAGCGAGACTGATGTCTCTCTGCAAAAACATAAAATAGGCAAACGTGAGTACAAATGTACCCAGCAAGACTTACATCAGATCTAACTACATATGCATCAGTATCAAAAGGGGGTGGTGGAGTTTAACTGCAGCAAGCCAGCTTTGACTCGGTGGCTATCCTGAACTACGACTGCAAGTAACTCTTTTGAGGTGGCGCACACGAGTCCACATATTCACCAAATCAATACACCACTATGGATCCGCTCCCGTCTCCCTACGAGAAGGCCATCCATAGCACTCACGCTTATCTTGCGCATTTTAGAGTATCCACTTTCACTTGTCTATGAACTATGCAAGGGGTCCAAGTTTCCATATCCGAGGAATCCGGCTATTCGAATAGATGATGTTAACCCTGCAGGGGTGTACTTCTTCACACACGCTCTCACCACTTACCGCCGTTTACACGACATGTACTCGGCAACCTTCAAGCGGAAGCCGGGCGAGGGTGTCGGCCACAGCCTACCTAAACACTCAAGTCTCTAGTCCAGGTTTATCGCCTATTCGGGTTCCATCCATGAGGAGATCCGGCCGGAGTTTCGCTCACAGCCCCAAACGATGTGTACAGGGTCCGAGACACCAAACGGGCGCCCGGCTGCCCGGCCACGTGCCTACCGCAACACAGCCCACCCCGACGGTCAGCGCTGCGTGCGGCCCCCAGCATACTACAAACACCAGAAACTACTTTGCAACTCCTGGACAGAGGACAAGGGTGATCAAGAAGCCGAGAGAGTCAATTAAGGATCCCAATGTGTGGTAGTAACTGTTCATGGATCACAAACACAGAACTCAGTTCCTGAGGACGGCTTCAATGAGACAACCCACCATGTACTCCTACATGGCCTCTCACCAATACCTTTACCAAATCGTGTTCACACACTTAGCTCTCACACAGTAGGACATGTTCATCACTATTCCAATTCATTCCCGTTGAATCAGACCCGACTCAACTCTAAGCAGTAGCAGGCATGACAAACAAGCATGAATGAGTAGGCACAACAGGGCTCAAACAACTCCTACTCATACTAGTGGGTTTCATCTATTTACTGTGGAATGACAGGTCATGCAGAGGATAAAGGGGTTCAGCTACCGCAGCATGTAACAGTTGAATCGTTGTTGTCCTAATGCAGTAAAAGAGAGCAGGAGCGAGAGAGTGGGATTGTATCGGAATGAACAAGGTGGTTTTGCTTGCCTGGCACTTCTGAAGATAACATTGAGTCTTCATCAGTGTCAACGATCTCATCGTCGGAACATACGTCTACCGAGGGGGAACAACCACCGGCAACTGAGGAGGAAACACAATCAATGCAATGCACAATATGATGCATGATCATGACATGGCAATATGTTGTGGTTGAGCTAATGCAACTAGCAACATGTTAAATGGAGTGGGTTTGAACCTTAGGTTCAAATTCAAACTCCATATGTGAGAGTTTAAATGCCATTTATGCAAATTGCCTTAAACAGCAACTTTAAGTTGTTCAAACATGCATGAAAATGGTACATATGGATTCCTTGAATTTTTCTGATAATTTTTCATATATAACTTATTTCCATTGGAGTTATAGATTAATTTCTATGATTTTTCAAAGTTTTGGATATTTTCTGAAATAAATAAATCATTTAAGATTTATTTAAATTCTAGAAAAGATTACTGCGTCAGCCTGACATCAGCATGACGTTAGCAGGTCAACTGGGCTGACCAGGTCAAACCTGACCAGTGGGGTCCACTGGTCAGTGAGACATAGCTGTCTGGGTCACAGACATGTGGGGTTAAGTCAACACCCACGTCAGCACGGTCAGCTCTAAGCAGTGGGTCCCGCGTGTCAGGTCATTAGACTATCTAATGTTTAGTTAACACTAATCCTATCCTAATTAGCAGGCCGGCCCCACCTGTCATGGACTCAGGGGGGGGGGGAAGTCAACCGGGGCCCGCACGGGGTCAAACGTGGTCAACTGGGTCAAACTCGCCGGCGGCTCGACGCCGGCGAGGCCCGTGACGGCGGCGCGGCTCGGAAAACGCCCACAGGGCACGGACGAGGCCGTTCTTGGGCTCGTTGGAGAGCTCTTGCAGGCGCGCGTCGAGTGGTGGTAGTCTCCAGGCCTGGGGTGGCCGGAGTCGACGGCGGCGAGCTCAGCTGCGGCCGCTGGAGTTCGGTGACCAGGGGTTAGTTGCTGCGGCATGCAAACGGGCGGGTGCTTGCGCTAGGGATGCTTTACGGGATGCCACAAGTACGTTGGGCTCGCCAGGGTGACCAAATGGTCACCGGAGCTATGTCGACGGCGAGCTCGTGCGGCGGCGTGCTACGGCCATCAAGGGGGCGACGTCTACGACGAGCAAAAGGTGCGGGGAAGAGGGGGAAACGGTGGCGGAGCTCACAGTGAGTCGAATGGGAGGGTCAGCGAGCCCGGGGAGGCACCGGAGCGGTCGGGGCGGCGAGGAGGATCTCCGGCGACCGGCGAGGAAGAGGATGATGCAGCCGGCGATGTAGGCCGTCCCAGCGCTCGGGGCTAGGGTGGGGCGGAGCGGAGGATGATGGCGGAGCTTGTGGACTACACGGGGAGGCGAGAGGAGCATGGTGGCTGCGGTAATCATCGTCGGCGGCGACGGGCTCCGCTCGGGAGGAGAGCAGAGAGGGGAGGGAGAGATCGGGAGAGAGTGAACGGTTCCAGGGGGGCGCGTGGCGTTGCGGGGAACGTCCAGGGGAGGAGGAGGCAGCCAGGCAGGGAGGAGGTGGCCGGCGTGTGGCTGCGCGCGCCGGCCACGCGCCCTGTCCTACTGTCCGAGGAGGAAGACGACGGGGAGGGAGGCGGTGGCGGGCTGGGCCGCCAGCTGGGCCAGTCAGCTGCAGTGCTGGGCCGAGCAGGTGAGTTAGCCAGGTACTATCTCTCTCTCTCTGCTTTTCTTATTTAGTTCCTGTTTCTATTATTCTATAGTCTTTAGGGCTTTATTAAAAATGCCAGAGCATTTCCAAAAATCATAAAACTAAACATGGATACTGTTTATAATATATTCAACAGTAAACATTTTAGTTTATGTTTATTTGAGCAATTTAAATATTTTATAGTATTAAAGTGCCCAAATTCAAATAGGATATGATTTAAATCAGAGCCCAAATGGTCATGGAAAAATATTCATCATCTCTGGATATGGTTTTCACCTTTTTCCATTAATCATGAACATTTTTGCAAACCAGTTTGGGTTCTTTGAAAATATTTTGAAGTTGAGCCTATTTGAATTGTTTTAGTGCTAGGGCTTGGTCATCCCCATTTCAAATTAATTGAATTTAACATGATGCATGGATGCTCACAGCTGCAACTAACCACTAGCAATTCTAGGGCTGTGACAACTCACCCCCACTAAACAAGAATCTCGGCCCGAGATTCAAGACGTGAGGTAAGAAGACAGAGGGGTCGCAAGCTAACACAATCTTCACGATCCAGGTTGCACTTCAAAATGAACTTTGATCTTGACATCCTCGCTTTGAGATCTTCATCCAACACGATGGCGACAGAAGGAAACTCTATAGAAAACGATCTCCTTGAAGATCGAGCATTCAAGATCAATTCGTGGAATGAGATGTTGAAACATCTCGAGTTGAGACACAACACACACATCGAGAGGGATGGAAGAACAATCGACGAGGTTTGATTTGGTGGGCGACAAATCCACGCTTAGAAAGAAGGTGCATGAGTAGCAAGGAGATGAATTGCTATGATTCCAAAACGGGGCACCCCAGGGAAGGTGACTCGTAGAACTATTCCCCTAAGTGGCAAAAGAATTACTTTTGATACTAAGATCATTAAAATTCTTTATACCAGCCTAAGGCAATCACAATCGATCGTTGGAAGGGGTTCGAAGAATGGCATACTCCGACTAGGATGAATGATGTGGACTACCTTGTTGAAGACAACGCAATGGATGATTTGCTTGCGCGTGCTCTCAAGAACTTGAGCATTTCCATATTCATCAAAGTTCTACCAACATCCGCGTCGAGGATCCTGGCAACACATCTTACTACCTTGACGAATAGTGATGGACAATGCAGATGCATAGAAAGACACCACTTTCCCAGATTTCACCTTAGCGAGGCCAAGGGAACGAAATCTGGATGATCGACCGAGAGACATTTAGCACTCCGCTTCTAATGTTCTCCTTGATGTACTAGGTACCACGATCAATGCTTAAAAGCATCAACATGGCCATCAAGTAAAGGTCGGACTTCGGGAGCACAAAAATCCATAAGGAACAACTATTAGAATAAATTCTACGAGATCCTTATGGGGAAGTGGCCATCTTTCTCAATCAAGATACTACAATAATAACCCTTCCGGTTGGGTGTGTTGGCCACAACATCCACTTTACCGGGTATAGAGAGGCCAATATTATAGTCCTTGAGAACGTTCCAACCATCATATCCGCCTGAGATTCAGACCTGGTTGGTGTCAAGATATTCCAGACTCATCAAGTCTAGAAAGAAAAATGAAAGTTTGCAACACAATTCGACGAGATGACGTTGCGAGATTCTCAGGAAATGAACTACGATAGCAAGCTCCAAAACATGAGCTGGTTCTGCTACAAACATGTGAACACGTTGTCCTAGACAAGCATGACCACATGGTAGTCTTATAATAAAACACTACCGAGTTCAGGTGGGGAACCATCATCGAGGATAACGAAGTCCTAGTATAAGTCATGATTCTTAAGAAGAAACTTCTTCACCTTGAACAAATCAATCAGTGGCTTGGTGTGCTAGGAACACATATGGAGTGGAGGTAATTAATCTACCAAACCATAGAATACTTTGCACGTGTGCATGACTGATTTGGGATGATTCCAAGGAATACAAAACAAACCTTTCTCAAACTCACGGCGGCAACTTGCACCAAGTGCACGTGAATTAGAGGAAGTATCTGCTTTCATCCAAACATATACTTCATGAAGGAAACACGAAGACAATGCTTATAAAGCTTCCAATACTAGTGTAGCGTTCCACATGAATCATGGGGGAGACAAAATGCTGCTGATGGGCTCAACAACAACTCATCGGAATTTCCATATCACTGGACTTCCACCATCATGTGAACACGGTGATAGCATTGGTCAGACCAAATGATATAATGTTGTATGCTCGAGGGATCAACCACGGGTAAGACAACATTACGAACATCGTTGGTACTGATTTGACTTGATGATAGCCCATACTCAAATCAAAGATTGGGTAAGACAATAGGTTCAACAACTGACCACGAGGGTCAATCGAGGAAGATATCATCTTTCTTCAACACACACACACAAGGATATCCATTAGAGATGAACTAGATGGATTAAGCTTTTATCTTCCAACTCTCCAAGTTGTTGTTTAGCTCAACCAACTAGCTCAAAGGTATCCAACACAGATCCTTGGAGAAGGGGTGGTTTGCACGAAACCATCTTGATCACGAGCTCAACATAACGGTCAGGGAACAACCTGGTAATACTTCCGAGAAGATCTTCGAAAAATCACGAACCACCGATATGATGCTAAACTCGAGATCAATCTTGTTTCTCAGGGCAAGACGATATGATTAAAAGAGTGAGGGGTTGACACAATCCTAACTCATTGATCGAAGAGTGCACCAGAAATAAGGACTAGGTAGCACGATCCATCTTAGAATGATGGTTCAGTAACCAACACGCTAAGAATGAGTTTATTGTCCTTTAACTACCAAGCAACACAGTTGCTAGGAGTATTGATTTCACACAACACGATTCACTTGTCGGCATTCCGGTTACAATAACACGAAAACGAGGAATGAATAATGATGGTGATAAGTATTACTGCGTCAAGAATTCATAAGAGGTGGTGCAATTCTCATGACACTCTTGACATAAAGATGGTAACACTCCAAGGTAGAGCAGAGCAGAAGCTGGATTGGCATTTTGATCTGCGGGATACAATTGCTTTGACCCAATCCGAGATATGGATGAGGTACTGGAGTTTGTTTCTCCTAGTCATTCCGGAATAAGAATGGCTTGACGGACCACAAGAATAGTAGGCATCGATGAACACGAATGCACAACTATTCCTGACTATGAATTGATAGACTAGGGTCGGAATACAGCTGAGGAGGGTCAACTCAAGGAACATATAACTTTCTGAGTTGTGGATTCATGGGTTAGTATGTCAAACGAGTTCAACAATTTCTTCCGGATAACCCATGCAGAAGGTAGAACTGGCAGGATCACAATATGAGTGGAGTACTCCTCAAGAGCACCCTGGTTGTGATCTTTTGATTCAAAACGAATTTCTGCCGAGGATGGTTCGTAGTATTTGGAAGAAGGAAGTACCACGAACCTCGAGGACTATCGCAAAGGTTACTAATATCCTAAAGGAACTAGCAAACACTATCGACATGAGGTAAGTAGGGTGAAGCTCGGGTTCGGGAACCCAGGAGTAGAATACCTACATACTAATGGCATCACGGGATGCTTTCGAGAATGGTGGCAAGATTCACCACACTGGGAACACAAACATGGACAGATTACTAGATGGTTTCATAAGACACCTAGGGTCATAATAGTAGTTCCAACATATCCGCCGAGGCATCGGAGTACCTCAACAGACCGATTAGTGTGCTTATTCTAACCAAAAGGATATCGGGAACTGAGAGAAAGGTTTTGCAAATGCATCGGATTATTTAGAAACCTGGGATGACTCGGACAGCATAACGGCTGTAAATGCTCAAAAATGATTTGAGACAACCTGCAAAAATGGTGGCATAGCCACTCAACATCACAATATCAACGTTCTGAGGCCAGTTATGAACATATGGAAGTAGTAGGAACTGAACTGAGGCTTGAACTCAACAATCCTAAGAAACTACGGTTTAGTAACACGTCATCCTAAGAGATAGAAGAGAAGCCTAGTTCTTAATCCCCGTAGAAGAGAAGAGATTGACTCAGAACAGAAGGCCATGAGATATAAGGAGTAAAAAGAGCCTTACGTTCCCTTCCACAATCAATTCCCTTATATAACTAAAGCATTTCTAGACACAACTTCGACCAGTTTGGCTTGGTAACCCTACAGGCAGTCAGGCTCTGATACCAACGCTGTCAGGACCCCGATCCTAAGTCACACCGATCCAGCATGTAACACATCATATCACTTTGTGGCCTCACGCACGGTGTTCCCACGGGTGCCACCTTACCTGGCCCGGGACCATTTGCGCCTTTTGGCTCACGTATATGATAGTGTCGCTAGCATCCATATGACAGAGAACCCGGGCCGACATGGCTAGTCGTGAACCCAAAGCGGCGCTAACCTATGAGGACAGGCATACATGAATCACATCGAGCATGTCGGTCATCAACGTGTGAATCCGGGCTGTAGCACTAGGCTAACAGGACTCCGGTAACCCGGGCTGTAGCAGGCTAGGCAGGACTCCGGATGTCACCGCGTGACATTTCCCCGAAGGGACAGACACAGGAACGAAGTGAATCACATGCCGGCCAGTCAAGTGTTCCGAGCAGTAGTGCTGGGCTAGCAGGACTCCGGTGAACCGGGCTGTAGCGGACTACTATCGCTCCGAAGCACTAGACTACATTTCCCCATATGATAGGCTGCCAAGGATAAACAACTAGATAGTCGGATCCCACACATAGCAAGCATTTCAATCATACACACAATATGCTCGATATGTGTAGATACAACATGGCATCACAACAAGACTCTACGACTCCAAATATTTATTCATTAGGCTCCGGGGAGCGAGATATTACAAACATGGGTCTCATGACCCAACATTCAGAGCATACAAGTCAAACACATGCGGAAGCTTAACATGTCTGAGTACAGACATCTACAAATGAAAAAGGCTGAGAAGCCTGACTATCTACCAGATCCTGCCAAGGGCACAAGATCGTAGCTGAGGTATCAAGCTAAACGTCGAAGTCCACACGGAACTACTAGCGAGACTGATGTCTCTCTGCAAAAACATAAAATAGGCAAACGTGAGTACAAATGTACCCAGCAAGACTTACATCAGATCTAACTACATATGCATCAGTATCAAAAGGGGGTGGTGGAGTTTAACTGCAGCAAGCCAGCTTTGACTCGGTGGCTATCCTGAACTACGACTGCAAGTAACTCTTTTGAGGTGGCGCACACGAGTCCACATATTCACCAAATCAATACACCACTATGGATCCGCTCCCGTCTCCCTACGAGAAGGCCATCCATAGCACTCACGCTTATCTTGCGCATTTTAGAGTATCCACTTTCACTTGTCTATGAACTATGCAAGGGGTCCAAGTTTCCATATCCGAGGAATCCGGCTATTCGAATAGATGATGTTAACCCTGCAGGGGTGTACTTCTTCACACACGCTCTCACCACTTACCGCCGTTTACACGACATGTACTCGGCAACCTTCAAGCGGAAGCCGGGCGAGGGTGTCGGCCACAGCCTACCTAAACACTCAAGTCTCTAGTCCAGGTTTATCGCCTATTCGGGTTCCATCCATGAGGAGATCCGGCCGGAGTTTCGCTCACAGCCCCAAACGATGTGTACAGGGTCCGAGACACCAAACGGGCGCCCGGCTGCCCGGCCACGTGCCTACCGCAACACAGCCCACCCCGACGGTCAGCGCTGCGTGCGGCCCCCAGCATACTACAAACACCAGAAACTACTTTGCAACTCCTGGACAGAGGACAAGGGTGATCAAGAAGCCGAGAGAGTCAATTAAGGATCCCAATGTGTGGTAGTAACTGTTCATGGATCACAAACACAGAACTCAGTTCCTGAGGACGGCTTCAATGAGACAACCCACCATGTACTCCTACATGGCCTCTCACCAATACCTTTACCAAATCGTGTTCACACACTTAGCTCTCACACAGTAGGACATGTTCATCACTATTCCAATTCATTCCCGTTGAATCAGACCCGACTCAACTCTAAGCAGTAGCAGGCATGACAAACAAGCATGAATGAGTAGGCACAACAGGGCTCAAACAACTCCTACTCATACTAGTGGGTTTCATCTATTTACTGTGGAATGACAGGTCATGCAGAGGATAAAGGGGTTCAGCTACCGCAGCATGTAACAGTTGAATCGTTGTTGTCCTAATGCAGTAAAAGAGAGCAGGAGCGAGAGAGTGGGATTGTATCGGAATGAACAAGGTGGTTTTGCTTGCCTGGCACTTCTGAAGATAACATTGAGTCTTCATCAGTGTCAACGATCTCATCGTCGGAACATACGTCTACCGAGGGGGAACAACCACCGGCAACTGAGGAGGAAACACAATCAATGCAATGCACAATATGATGCATGATCATGACATGGCAATATGTTGTGGTTGAGCTAATGCAACTAGCAACATGTTAAATGGAGTGGGTTTGAACCTTAGGTTCAAATTCAAACTCCATATGTGAGAGTTTAAATGCCATTTATGCAAATTGCCTTAAACAGCAACTTTAAGTTGTTCAAACATGCATGAAAATGGTACATATGGATTCCTTGAATTTTTCTGATAATTTTTCATATATAACTTATTTCCATTGGAGTTATAGATTAATTTCTATGATTTTTCAAAGTTTTGGATATTTTCTGAAATAAATAAATCATTTAAGATTTATTTAAATTCTAGAAAAGATTACTGCGTCAGCCTGACATCAGCATGACGTTAGCAGGTCAACTGGGCTGACCAGGTCAAACCTGACCAGTGGGGTCCACTGGTCAGTGAGACATAGCTGTCTGGGTCACAGACATGTGGGGTTAAGTCAACACCCACGTCAGCACGGTCAGCTCTAAGCAGTGGGTCCCGCGTGTCAGGTCATTAGACTATCTAATGTTTAGTTAACACTAATCCTATCCTAATTAGCAGGCCGGCCCCACCTGTCATGGACTCAGGGGGGGGGAAGTCAACCGGGGCCCGCACGGGGTCAAACGTGGTCAACTGGGTCAAACTCGCCGGCGGCTCGACGCCGGCGAGGCCCGTGACGGCGGCGCGGCTCGGAAAACGCCCACAGGGCACGGACGAGGCCGTTCTTGGGCTCGTTGGAGAGCTCTTGCAGGCGCGCGTCGAGTGGTGGTAGTCTCCAGGCCTGGGGTGGCCGGAGTCGACGGCGGCGAGCTCAGCTGCGGCCGCCGGAGTTCGGTGACCAGGGGTTAGTTGCTGCGGCATGCAAACGGGCGGGTGCTTGCGCTAGGGATGCTTTACGGGATGCCACAAGTACGTTGGGCTCGCCAGGGTGACCAAATGGTCACCGGAGCTATGTCGACGGCGAGCTCGTGCGGCGGCGTGCTACGGCCATCAAGGGGGCGACGTCTACGACGAGCAAAAGGTGCGGGGAAGAGGGGGAAACGGTGGCGGAGCTCACAGTGAGTCGAATGGGAGGGTCAGCGAGCCCGGGGAGGCACCGGAGCGGTCGGGGCGGCGAGGAGGATCTCCGGCGACCGGCGAGGAAGAGGATGATGCAGCCGGCGATGTAGGCCGTCCCAGCGCTCGGGGCTAGGGTGGGGCGGAGCGGAGGATGATGGCGGAGCTTGTGGACTACACGGGGAGGCGAGAGGAGCATGGTGGCTGCGGTAATCATCGTCGGCGGCGACGGGCTCCGCTCGGGAGGAGAGCAGAGAGGGGAGGGAGAGATCGGGAGAGAGTGAACGGTTCCAGGGGGGCGCGTGGCGTTGCGGGGAACGTCCAGGGGAGGAGGAGGCAGCCAGGCAGGGAGGAGGTGGCCGGCGTGTGGCTGCGCGCGCCGGCCACGCGCCCTGTCCTACTGTCCGAGGAGGAAGACGACGGGGAGGGAGGCGGTGGCGGGCTGGGCCGCCAGCTGGGCCAGTCAGCTGCAGTGCTGGGCCGAGCAGGTGAGTTAGCCAGGTACTATCTCTCTCTCTCTGCTTTTCTTATTTAGTTCCTGTTTCTATTATTCTATAGTCTTTAGGGCTTTATTAAAAATGCCAGAGCATTTCCAAAAATCATAAAACTAAACATGGATACTGTTTATAATATATTCAACAGTAAACATTTTAGTTTATGTTTATTTGAGCAATTTAAATATTTTATAGTATTAAAGTGCCCAAATTCAAATAGGATATGATTTAAATCAGAGCCCAAATGGTCATGGAAAAATATTCATCATCTCTGGATATGGTTTTCACCTTTTTCCATTAATCATGAACATTTTTGCAAACCAGTTTGGGTTCTTTGAAAATATTTTGAAGTTGAGCCTATTTGAATTGTTTTAGTGCTAGGGCTTGGTCATCCCCATTTCAAATTAATTGAATTTAACATGATGCATGGATGCTCACAGCTGCAACTAACCACTAGCAATTCTAGGGCTGTGACAACTCACCCCCACTAAACAAGAATCTCGGCCCGAGATTCAAGACGTGAGGTAAGAAGACAGAGGGGTCGCAAGCTAACACAATCTTCACGATCCAGGTTGCACTTCAAAATGAACTTTGATCTTGACATCCTCGCTTTGAGATCTTCATCCAACACGATGGCGACAGAAGGAAACTCTATAGAAAACGATCTCCTTGAAGATCGAGCATTCAAGATCAATTCGTGGAATGAGATGTTGAAACATCTCGAGTTGAGACACAACACACACATCGAGAGGGATGGAAGAACAATCGACGAGGTTTGATTTGGTGGGCGACAAATCCACGCTTAGAAAGAAGGTGCATGAGTAGCAAGGAGATGAATTGCTATGATTCCAAAACGGGGCACCCCAGGGAAGGTGACTCGTAGAACTATTCCCCTAAGTGGCAAAAGAATTACTTTTGATACTAAGATCATTAAAATTCTTTATACCAGCCTAAGGCAATCACAATCGATCGTTGGAAGGGGTTCGAAGAATGGCATACTCCGACTAGGATGAATGATGTGGACTACCTTGTTGAAGACAACGCAATGGATGATTTGCTTGCGCGTGCTCTCAAGAACTTGAGCATTTCCATATTCATCAAAGTTCTACCAACATCCGCGTCGAGGATCCTGGCAACACATCTTACTACCTTGACGAATAGTGATGGACAATGCAGATGCATAGAAAGACACCACTTTCCCAGATTTCACCTTAGCGAGGCCAAGGGAACGAAATCTGGATGATCGACCGAGAGACATTTAGCACTCCGCTTCTAATGTTCTCCTTGATGTACTAGGTACCACGATCAATGCTTAAAAGCATCAACATGGCCATCAAGTAAAGGTCGGACTTCGGGAGCACAAAAATCCATAAGGAACAACTATTAGAATAAATTCTACGAGATCCTTATGGGGAAGTGGCCATCTTTCTCAATCAAGATACTACAATAATAACCCTTCCGGTTGGGTGTGTTGGCCACAACATCCACTTTACCGGGTATAGAGAGGCCAATATTATAGTCCTTGAGAACGTTCCAACCATCATATCCGCCTGAGATTCAGACCTGGTTGGTGTCAAGATATTCCAGACTCATCAAGTCTAGAAAGAAAAATGAAAGTTTGCAACACAATTCGACGAGATGACGTTGCGAGATTCTCAGGAAATGAACTACGATAGCAAGCTCCAAAACATGAGCTGGTTCTGCTACAAACATGTGAACACGTTGTCCTAGACAAGCATGACCACATGGTAGTCTTATAATAAAACACTACCGAGTTCAGGTGGGGAACCATCATCGAGGATAACGAAGTCCTAGTATAAGTCATGATTCTTAAGAAGAAACTTCTTCACCTTGAACAAATCAATCAGTGGCTTGGTGTGCTAGGAACACATATGGAGTGGAGGTAATTAATCTACCAAACCATAGAATACTTTGCACGTGTGCATGACTGATTTGGGATGATTCCAAGGAATACAAAACAAACCTTTCTCAAACTCACGGCGGCAACTTGCACCAAGTGCACGTGAATTAGAGGAAGTATCTGCTTTCATCCAAACATATACTTCATGAAGGAAACACGAAGACAATGCTTATAAAGCTTCCAATACTAGTGTAGCGTTCCACATGAATCATGGGGGAGACAAAATGCTGCTGATGGGCTCAACAACAACTCATCGGAATTTCCATATCACTGGACTTCCACCATCATGTGAACACGGTGATAGCATTGGTCAGACCAAATGATATAATGTTGTATGCTCGAGGGATCAACCACGGGTAAGACAACATTACGAACATCGTTGGTACTGATTTGACTTGATGATAGCCCATACTCAAATCAAAGATTGGGTAAGACAATAGGTTCAACAACTGACCACGAGGGTCAATCGAGGAAGATATCATCTTTCTTCAACACACACACACAAGGATATCCATTAGAGATGAACTAGATGGATTAAGCTTTTATCTTCCAACTCTCCAAGTTGTTGTTTAGCTCAACCAACTAGCTCAAAGGTATCCAACACAGATCCTTGGAGAAGGGGTGGTTTGCACGAAACCATCTTGATCACGAGCTCAACATAACGGTCAGGGAACAACCTGGTAATACTTCCGAGAAGATCTTCGAAAAATCACGAACCACCGATATGATGCTAAACTCGAGATCAATCTTGTTTCTCAGGGCAAGACGATATGATTAAAAGAGTGAGGGGTTGACACAATCCTAACTCATTGATCGAAGAGTGCACCAGAAATAAGGACTAGGTAGCACGATCCATCTTAGAATGATGGTTCAGTAACCAACACGCTAAGAATGAGTTTATTGTCCTTTAACTACCAAGCAACACAGTTGCTAGGAGTATTGATTTCACACAACACGATTCACTTGTCGGCATTCCGGTTACAATAACACGAAAACGAGGAATGAATAATGATGGTGATAAGTATTACTGCGTCAAGAATTCATAAGAGGTGGTGCAATTCTCATGACACTCTTGACATAAAGATGGTAACACTCCAAGGTAGAGCAGAGCAGAAGCTGGATTGGCATTTTGATCTGCGGGATACAATTGCTTTGACCCAATCCGAGATATGGATGAGGTACTGGAGTTTGTTTCTCCTAGTCATTCCGGAATAAGAATGGCTTGACGGACCACAAGAATAGTAGGCATCGATGAACACGAATGCACAACTATTCCTGACTATGAATTGATAGACTAGGGTCGGAATACAGCTGAGGAGGGTCAACTCAAGGAACATATAACTTTCTGAGTTGTGGATTCATGGGTTAGTATGTCAAACGAGTTCAACAATTTCTTCCGGATAACCCATGCAGAAGGTAGAACTGGCAGGATCACAATATGAGTGGAGTACTCCTCAAGAGCACCCTGGTTGTGATCTTTTGATTCAAAACGAATTTCTGCCGAGGATGGTTCGTAGTATTTGGAAGAAGGAAGTACCACGAACCTCGAGGACTATCGCAAAGGTTACTAATATCCTAAAGGAACTAGCAAACACTATCGACATGAGGTAAGTAGGGTGAAGCTCGGGTTCGGGAACCCAGGAGTAGAATACCTACATACTAATGGCATCACGGGATGCTTTCGAGAATGGTGGCAAGATTCACCACACTGGGAACACAAACATGGACAGATTACTAGATGGTTTCATAAGACACCTAGGGTCATAATAGTAGTTCCAACATATCCGCCGAGGCATCGGAGTACCTCAACAGACCGATTAGTGTGCTTATTCTAACCAAAAGGATATCGGGAACTGAGAGAAAGGTTTTGCAAATGCATCGGATTATTTAGAAACCTGGGATGACTCGGACAGCATAACGGCTGTAAATGCTCAAAAATGATTTGAGACAACCTGCAAAAATGGTGGCATAGCCACTCAACATCACAATATCAACGTTCTGAGGCCAGTTATGAACATATGGAAGTAGTAGGAACTGAACTGAGGCTTGAACTCAACAATCCTAGGAAACTACGGTTTAGTAACACGTCATCCTAAGAGATAGAAGAGAAGCCTAGTTCTTAATCCCCGTAGAAGAGAAGAGGTTGACTCAGAACAGAAGGCCATGAGATATAAGGAGTAAAAAGAGCCTTACGTTCCCTTCCACAATCAATTCCCTTATATAACTAAAGCATTTCTAGACACAACTTCGACCAGTTTGGCTTGGTAACCCTACAGGCAGTCAGGCTCTGATACCAACGCTGTCAGGACCCCGATCCTAAGTCACACCGATCCAGCATGTAACACATCATATCACTTTGTGGCCTCACGCACGGTGTTCCCACGGGTGCCACCTTACCTGGCCCGGGACCATTTGCGCCTTTTGGCTCACGTATATGATAGTGTCGCTAGCATCCATATGACAGAGAACCCGGGCCGACATGGCTAGTCGTGAACCCAAAGCGGCGCTAACCTATGAGGACAGGCATACATGAATCACATCGAGCATGTCGGTCATCAACGTGTGAATCCGGGCTGTAGCACTGGGCTAACAGGACTCCGGTAACCCGGGCTGTAGCAGGCTAGGCAGGACTCCGGATGTCACCGCGTGACATTTCCCCGAAGGGACAGACACAGGAACGAAGTGAATCACATGCCGGCAAGTCAAGTGTTCCGAGCAGTAGTGCTGGGCTAGCAGGACTCCGGTGAACCGGGCTGTAGCGGACTACTATCGCTCCGAAGCACTAGACTACATTTCCCCATATGATAGGCTGCCAAGGATAAACAACTAGATAGTCGGATCCCACACATAGCAAGCATTTCAATCATACACACAATATGCTCGATATGTGTAGATACAACATGGCATCACAACAAGACTCTACGACTCCAAATATTTATTCATTAGGCTCCGGGGAGCGAGATATTACAAACATGGGTCTCATGACCCAACATTCAGAGCATACAAGTCAAACACATGCGGAAGCTTAACATGTCTGAGTACAGACATCTACAAATGAAAAAGGCTGAGAAGCCTGACTATCTACCAGATCCTGCCAAGGGCACAAGATCGTAGCTGAGGTATCAAGCTAAACGTCGAAGTCCACACGGAACTACTAGCGAGACTGATGTCTCTCTGCAAAAACATAAAATAGGCAAACGTGAGTACAAATGTACCCAGCAAGACTTACATCAGATCTAACTACATATGCATCAGTATCAAAAGGGGGTGGTGGAGTTTAACTGCAGCAAGCCAGCTTTGACTCGGTGGCTATCCTGAACTACGACTGCAAGTAACTCTTTTGAGGTGGCGCACACGAGTCCACATATTCACCAAATCAATACACCACTATGGATCCGCTCCCGTCTCCCTACGAGAAGGCCATCCATAGCACTCACGCTTATCTTGCGCATTTTAGAGTATCCACTTTCACTTGTCTATGAACTATGCAAGGGGTCCAAGTTTCCATATCCGAGGAATCCGGCTATTCGAATAGATGATGTTAACCCTGCAGGGGTGTACTTCTTCACACACGCTCTCACCACTTACCGCCGTTTACACGACATGTACTCGGCAACCTTCAAGCGGAAGCCGGGCGAGGGTGTCGGCCACAGCCTACCTAAACACTCAAGTCTCTAGTCCAGGTTTATCGCCTATTCGGGTTCCATCCATGAGGAGATCCGGCCGGAGTTTCGCTCACAGCCCCAAACGATGTGTACAGGGTCCGAGACACCAAACGGGCGCCCGGCTGGCCGGCCACATGCCTACCGCAACACAGCCCACCCCGATGGTCAGCGCTGCGTGCGGCCCCCAGCATACTACAAACACCAGAAACTACTTTGCAACTCCTGGACAGAGGACAAGGGTGATCAAGAAGCCGAGAGAGTCAATTAAGGATCCCAATGTGTGGTAGTAACTGTTCATGGATCACAAACACAGAACTCAGTTCCTGAGGACGGCTTCAATGAGACAACCCACCATGTACTCCTACATGGCCTCTCACCAATACCTTTACCAAATCGTGTTCACACACTTAGCTCTCACACAGTAGGACATGTTCATCACTATTCCAATTCATTCCCGTTGAATCAGACCCGACTCAACTCTAAGCAGTAGCAGGCATGACAAACAAGCATGAATGAGTAGGCACAACAGGGCTCAAACAACTCCTACTCATACTAGTGGGTTTCATCTATTTACTGTGGAATGACAGGTCATGCAGAGGATAAAGGGGTTCAGCTACCGCAGCATGTAACAGTTGAATCGTTGTTGTCCTAATGCAGTAAAAGAGAGCAGGAGCGAGAGAGTGGGATTGTATCGGAATGAACAAGGTGGTTTTGCTTGCCTGGCACTTCTGAAGATAACATTGAGTCTTCATCAGTGTCAACGATCTCATCGTCGGAACATACGTCTACCGAGGGGGAACAACCACCGGCAACTGAGGAGGAAACACAATCAATGCAATGCACAATATGATGCATGATCATGACATGGCAATATGTTGTGGTTGAGCTAATGCAACTAGCAACATGTTAAATGGAGTGGGTTTGAACCTTAGGTTCAAATTCAAACTCCATATGTGAGAGTTTAAATGCCATTTATGCAAATTGCCTTAAACAGCAACTTTAAGTTGTTCAAACATGCATGAAAATGGTACATATGGATTCCTTGAATTTTTCTGATAATTTTTCATATATAACTTATTTCCATTGGAGTTATAGATTAATTTCTATGATTTTTCAAAGTTTTGGATATTTTCTGAAATAAATAAATCATTTAAGATTTATTTAAATTCCAGAAAAGATTACTGCGTCAGCCTGACATCAGCATGACGTTAGCAGGTCAACTGGGCTGACCAGGTCAAACCTGACCAGTGGGGTCCACTGGTCAGTGAGACATAGCTGTCTGGGTCACAGACATGTGGGGTTAAGTCAACACCCACGTCAGCACGGTCAGCTCTAAGCAGTGGGTCCCGCGTGTCAGGTCATTAGACTATCTAATGTTTAGTTAACACTAATCCTATCCTAATTAGCAGGCCGGCCCCACCTGTCATGGACTCAGGGGGGGGAGTCAACCGGGGCCCGCACGGGGTCAAACGTGGTCAACTGGGTCAAACTCGCCGGCGGCTCGACGCCGGCGAGGCCCGTGACGGCGGCGCGGCTCGGAAAACGCCCACAGGGCACGGACGAGGCCGTTCTTGGGCTCGTTGGAGAGCTCTTGCAGGCGCGCGTCGAGTGGTGGTAGTCTCCAGGCCTGGGGTGGCCGGAGTCGACGGCGGCGAGCTCAGCTGCGGCCGCCGGAGTTCGGTGACCAGGGGTTAGTTGCTGCGGCATGCAAACGGGCGGGTGCTTGCGCTAGGGATGCTTTACGGGATGCCACAAGTACGTTGGGCTCGCCAGGGTGACCAAATGGTCACCGGAGCTATGTCGACGGCGAGCTCGTGCGGCGGCGTGCTACGGCCATCAAGGGGGCGACGTCTACGACGAGCAAAAGGCGCGGGGAAGAGGGGGAAACGGTGGCGGAGCTCACAGTGAGTCGAATGGGAGGGTCAGCGAGCCCGGGGAGGCACCGGAGCGGTCGGGGCGGCGAGGAGGATCTCCGGCGACCGGCGAGGAAGAGGATGATGCAGCCGGCGATGTAGGCCGTCCCAGCGCTCGGGGCTAGGGTGGGGCGGAGCGGAGGATGATGGCGGAGCTTGTGGACTACACGGGGAGGCGAGAGGAGCATGGTGGCTGCGGTAATCATCGTCGGCGGCGACGGGCTCCGCTCGGGAGGAGAGCAGAGAGGGGAGGGAGAGATCGGGAGAGAGTGAACGGTTCCAGGGGCGCGTGGCGTTGCGGGGAACGTCCAGGGGAGGAGGAGGCAGCCAGGCAGGGAGGAGGTGGCCGGCGTGTGGCTGCGCGCGCCGGCCACGCGCCCTGTCCTACTGTCCGAGGAGGAAGACGACGGGGAGGGAGGCGGTGGCGGGCTGGGCCGCCAGCTGGGCCAGTCAGCTGCAGTGCTGGGCCGAGCAGGTGAGTTAGCCAGGTACTATCTCTCTCTCTCTGCTTTTCTTATTTAGTTCCTGTTTCTATTATTCTATAGTCTTTAGGGCTTTATTAAAAATGCCAGAGCATTTCCAAAAATCATAAAACTAAACATGGATACTGTTTATAATATATTCAACAGTAAACATTTTAGTTTATGTTTATTTGAGCAATTTAAATATTTTATAGTATTAAAGTGCCCAAATTCAAATAGGATATGATTTAAATCAGAGCCCAAATGGTCATGGAAAAATATTCATCATCTCTGGATATGGTTTTCACCTTTTTCCATTAATCATGAACATTTTTGCAAACCAGTTTGGGTTCTTTGAAAATATTTTGAAGTTGAGCCTATTTGAATTGTTTTAGTGCTAGGGCTTGGTCATCCCCATTTCAAATTAATTGAATTTAACATGATGCATGGATGCTCACAGCTGCAACTAACCACTAGCAATTCTAGGGCTGTGACAGGCGTTGGGGCTCGAATGCAAGAGGACGCCGCTGCACGGGAACAACTTCAAACCCGAGGTGGGCGTAAAAATAACAAGGCATTGATAAAGACCGATAACTTAAAGGGGCTCCTCGGATACCCGACATGTAAACTCTTCGGATTTACTTCGGCGATCCTCAAGATCAAAGATGAGAAGAGTTGTTGAACCAGTTTTCAAGACCGATGACTGAAGATGAAGAACAGTTCGGAAGGATCGAGGAGCGTCCCCAACTTGAAGACCGGTTCAGGGGGCTACTGACGCTGTCCTGGACTAGGGGGTACTCACCACATCGTCTCCTGACTAGGTGGATCGGGCCGAGGACCCCCATGGCGGTTCACTCATGGGCCACTTCGGGCAGCCCATGCCGCATACAAGGAGTATTCCACAAGACTTGGCGATCAAGACAAGGACTCCTCTCCACCAACGTATTCGGCTAGGACTCTTGTTATCCTAGGCCTATGGTACATTATATAAGCCGGGGCCAGGCTAGTTGATAGATTATTATGGCATTACTCATCATACCTCTAGGGTTTAGACCACAACATATGATCTCGACGTAGATCAACTCTTGTAACCCTATATTCATCAAGATCAATCAAGCAGGAAGTAGGGTATTACCTCGATAGAGAGGGCCCGAACCTGGGTAAACATCATGTCCCCTTTCTCCTGTTACCCATCGATCCATGACACACAGCTTGGGACCCCCTACCCGAGATCTGCCGGTTTTGACACCGACAGAGGGGGCTGACAAGGACGAGGTCGAGGGGGGAGGGCTCGTCCTTATCCTAGGTGTTGCCGCGGAGTGGGGCGGCAAGCCGGTCGGGCGTCGACCACGGGCACGGGCGCTCGGTCGCCCGCACAGTGAAGAGACGCTGGAGGGGGAGCTGAGCAGCCTGGGTCGGCCAGGTGGGCTGAGGCCCAAGGGGGGCACGGTGGCCAGCTGGGCCAGTCGGCCTAGTTGACGGGGGGCTTTTCCTTTTTTTAACTTTTTAAATATATGTTTAAAATAGAATAGGGCATTAAACCACTCTGCAAAAATGTTGGCTCACCACCAATATTAATAAGTGCATATTTGTCACATGATCAACATTTTAGTTTGCATGTTTGAGAAATTTTAATTTTAGACTTTAGTTTGAACTTGAATTTGAATTAAGATTTGGATTAAGTGAGGATTAGCAACAGTAATGTGATGACAAGGCACCATTAGCAGAGGATTACTGTAGCTTACTATCCTGGCATCACAATTCTCCTCCACTGCAAGAGATCTCGTCCTAAGATTTAAGGGGTAGAGTAAGGGGAAAGACTCGGGAATGACGGAGCTCAACACATGATAGGTGCCTGGGGGCTATCTCAGTGAACATGGCATAGAGGCATCTCTTGAGTTGAAATTTAAGGAAGACGTCGAGAGCAAGGTAAGGAGTTGCAATAAGAAGCTTCAACCGGGTAGGCAATCGTTTATTGCCCGAAATAGAGGGTGAATGGGATTCAGAGCAATGGGAATAATTATTGCATCCAATACCAGAATAGAGCGTCTCTCGGAAGGTGGCTCGGGATTTTCATAAGAAGCCAAGCGTGAGGAGTAACTTTAGAAACATGGGTGTACAGGAGAGTCAGGTTTCGATCATGTGGAACTGTGGGTTATGGGCCCACCATGTGGTTCAAAAGTAGGAAGGACGTTGACATATTGCACGGTCATGGTAGCAAGGCATGTCAGAGGATAGCCTATCAGTTATGTTGGCAACAACTTTGGTACCAAGGGCGAGGGATGAAGAGAACCATTTTCCTGCTCGTTGAAATGAGGCGGACCAAAAGGCAAAGGTCTCGTCCATCGGTGGTTACTAGAATGTCGTCAACAATAGTAACAGGGTCTTACTGACAGAGTTGGGCACCGAGGTGCTTACTTAAGCAGGGATTTATTTCCGCTTAGATCATAAAATTTATAAGAGAGGTTAACCAAACCAACGGAAAGGAAAATGTGTCTATCAAACTTAACAGACCAATGGAAAGGAAAATGTGTTTCTCACAAGAATTGGGAGTATATCCTTCCCAAAGAAAAGCGGAGCATGATATACATGGTAGGACATTAAGTGCAAAAGCATTTAAATAAGGGGCGAGCGAAGAATTAGAATATTACCCCTACAACAGTGTTTGGATAATAGATCAAGAAGCATTTAGCATTTCGCTTCAAATGTTCGTGTTGATATTCGGAATACCATAGTCATGCTTCGAGATAGCACTGATATGGTGTTTCAATTAAGGATTGGGTCTGTAGATCATAAGAGATTCAAAGGAACATTTCCAAGATTATCTCGGAACGTAAGGTATAACCAAACAAAATCAGGTCTGTGTTGGCAGGAAGTCAAGGACGTTGTCGATGATAACACAATCATCGAGGGGGGAGGATGGTATTTCTCATCATGAATTTGATTGATAGCCTGAAACAAGTCAGTATATTGATGGGGATCATGACAGATTTTGTCGAGGGACTATGAAGAGGCCATCGAACAGCAACGACATCAATCAAAAGGAATGATGAAGCGAAAGGTTATTGGAACCACGGATGCGACACAAGCTGGAAATCAAGCTTGTTGTTTGAGGTGAAATGATAAGATGAGGAAGATCGATGTAAGCTTAGCTCGTTATCGGAAGTTGTGCTTCGGGAAGAAGGACCGGTTAGCACAGTTAAAATTAGCTCGATAATGATATAGCTAGGAATGATGTGATGGAGTATCATTCTAATGAGAATTCACAAGAGGTAGTGTAATAAAACAATATCCTCAAGATAACAAGGGGCAATACTCGAGGTAGATCAAAAATAGAGGTTGGACAGATGAAATGATCTGCAGAAGACAAGTAATTTAACTTGTCCGGGAAATGGAATCAAGGAGAAAATATGGTCGGAACCACGATTGCAAAGGATTAATTTACAGATGCAAGATGAGCTTATACCAAGGGAACATTTGATTATAAGAGAAGCTTTCATGATAAGATCTACATCGTGTCTATGGTCATGAACACAAAGTTCAAGGTCGACTCCCACTTCAATGCATAATGTCTCATTTACTTCTCACTTTCGACGAAGTTATATGTAGTGTAGAAATTTTTATCCGGCGTAACACCAGTAGAGTATGACCCATAGAAATTTCCAGGTTCACACAAATTAGGGAAAGCATTAGTTCAACCCGTCGGGGCATCTTAGGAACATTTGCAAAAACTTTAGAGGTAATTAACTCAAGCTCGGAAGCAGAGCATGGTTGACAAAGCAGAGAATACAATTTACCAAAGGCAATATGTATCAGGGGAAGAGCGCACAAAATTTGAATATGAAGGACACTGGCGGATCTTATGTGAGTATCAGTACTCAATCAGAAGAAGGAAAGAATGCAAGGGCATTGTATTATAGAAACATCTGAATAATTCGAAGCTTGGGTACAAAGGAATTATAAATTTCAATACGAAGGATCAGAAGCAGAGGCTCTGATCAAAAGATGAGTAAGTTGAATACACTTAGAGGTGCGCCCGATCAAATCTGGATTGGGCAAGAACCAACTCATATCTGGAAAGATGTCTGAGCCCGAAAGAAAATTTCCAAGGATTAATTGATGATTGCGAATATTCGCTCACACGTTGAATCCATAGGAACAGAGTGACAATCACAAAGAATTTTAAAGAATATTGCTATACATATGGAATTAAAGCTAATGCAAGTAGGCGAGGAGAATCAAGAGCAATAGGCTGCAAAGTATTTTCGGAAGATCAGATAGTATTTCCAAGTATTTGGAAAGCATATGAACAACTGGGGATGAACAGACCGCGGTTAAGTGAATTATCCGCAGTGCAAAAAGTAGCCGCAAAGCAGAAGGCACAAAGGATTCTTGAAAGAACAGAGAGTACATCTTGTAATAACTGGAGCAACTAGGTATGAAGGTACAAGCCGCAAGGATGTTATTCACAGGGATTATCGGTGGTCAGGAACGGCAAGGCAGTGGGCACAGGGTCTCGAGAAACATCGAGGAGTATGTGCAGAATCTTCTGGCCAAGCAAGCGATCATCGGAAATGTCGGGGCTCTCCGGGAGGAAGTGGGTACGAGAACCTAATATCAGAGTTAGTAAAATATTTAACCCGAATACATGAGAGATCAGAGTCCCAGAGTATAGACGAGGAATAAAAGATCCTAATACCACCCAATGGCGACGCGGGCCCATAAGACACACAGCCATGTTAGTAAAACAGTTTTGAAGCGACTAGACTCAACTTCGGCCAAGGAGTTGGAAAGGGGATTCTTACAGGCAGTCGGCTCTGATACCAACTTGTGATGCCCTCGATTCAATTGTACACTAATCATACACGCAAATGTGTACAATCAAAATCAAGGACTCACGGGAAAATATCACAACACAACTCTAGACACAAATTAAAATAATACAATCTTTATATTACAAGCCATGGGCCTCGAGGGCTTTAATACACAAGAGTTAGCGGAAGCAACATTATCTGAGTACAGACATAAGTTAGACAAGTTTGCCTTAAGAAGGCCAGCACAAAAGCAACACGATCGAAGAGGCAAGGCCTCCTGCCTGGGAGCCTCCTAACTACTCCTGGTCGTCAGCGGTCTCCACGTAGTAGTATGCATCCTCAGTGTAGTAGCAGTCGTCGTTGAAGGTGGCGTCTGGATCTTGGGCTCCATCATCTGGTTGCAACATCCGGGAAGAATGGAAAGAGGTGGAAAAAGGGGAGCAAAGCAACCGTGAGTACTCATCCAAAGTACTCGCAAGTAAGGATCTACACTACATAGCATCGGTATCAATGAAATGAGCTGTATCTGTGGACTGAACTGCAGAATGCCGGAATAGGGGGGAAGAGCCTAGTCCTATCGAAGACTAGCATCGTCAACATCTTCCGTGGTCTTGCATCATTAGAAGAGTACAAATCAACATAATGTAAAGTAGTAGTAGTAGTAGTAATAGTGTTATCAACCTCGACCAGAGATCCTTTCTTGACTCCTTGCGAGAAAGAAATCCCAGAGCCATACTATCCAATTCTCATCACAATCCAATTCTCATCACAAGTATCCAGTTCTAGTTGTATCAATCGGGATACAACTCCAATTTTTCGTTACCATAGGACAGGCTATCGTTAGATGTTTTCTTCCCAGCAGGGGTGCACCAACTTACCCACCACGCTCGATTAACTCCGGCCGAACACACTTTCCTGGGTCATGCCCGGCCTCGGCCAAACAATACGCCGCAACCCGACCTAGGCTTAATAGAGAGGTCAGCACGCCGGACTAAACCTATGCCCCCAGGGGTCATGGGCCATCTCCCCGGGAACTCCTGCATGTTGCGTACGCGGCCGGTGAGCACACCTAGATACCTCCTTCAAAAAGGCAGGTGCTTACCAGTCCAACCCGGCGCACGCCGCTCAGTCGCTGACGTCTATTAAGCTTCGGCTGATGCATACGACGCAGAACACCCATACTATGCCCACGTGATGGTTAGTGCTATCAGGCCAGAGGCCCCCTGGATCAAATATCCAAATCATAGTGGATTAGGAACGCGCGGTAACAAGCAGAGACTCACGAAAGATGTGACCCAGTTGCCCCGTCTCGAGGACTTGCGGCAAGGGCTAGGAATGCCCGGCCACGCCTCGTAATTATCTCGCGGGCACCCTCCAGGTCAAACTGTCTCCACATCACTCGCGGGTACCCCTCAGGGTCAACCCGCCTTTCCAAGTAACAGTTGTAAAGTCCAAGTATCCGTATGTCCAAACATCAAGGGAAAAACCCGAGGAATCACCCCCTGGTGAATTCCACTTGATGTAATCATCAAGGTGAACGTAAGAGGATCCACCCTCGAGGTTCACACTTGAGGGGTTGCACGACACAGTCGTACCGGAAGTGGTTAAGGAGGAAGTCACCCTCGATGACCACGACCGAACAGCTACACTACAGAGATCTCATCAGGAGTGATGTATGAGGTTCCACTCTCGGCACTCGATGGTAACTCTACAGAGTCGAGCAACAAAAGGGGTGTGATGTGCGGTGCCAGGGCCTGGTCTTCGATCACATTGATCGAGTCGTCGATGATGAAGCAGGGGCAACAAAGACCAGGTGGGGGTCACTGATGGATTACTAACCAACCTATACTAAGCAGTTTAGGATAAGAAGGTAGGTAACAATAAGTAGGTTACAAAAGCAGGCTATGCATCAGAATAGGAGCAATCAATTACAGTAGCAAAATCTAATGCAAGCATGAGAGAATGGAATGGGCGATATCGGGATGATCTTAGGGGGGCTTACCTGGAAGCTCTGCTGAAAAGGGAGAAGTGTCGTCGGTGACATAGTCGATCACAGGGGCATCATCGGTCTCGGGGTCTACTGCAGAGAAGAGGGGGAAGAAACAGTAAATACAGAGGAAACAGAGGTGCCACTAAGCATGACATGTGAAAGTGCAACTATCCCAGGGTGGTTTTGGTAATTCCTAACAAAATATAGCTCATTGAGCTAACATTATTCCAAGATCAATATTTCAGGAAAAGCTCAATGAATGGCATGGCATGGATGAGGAAAGTGGATCCCTCAAAATTCTAAGGACAAAAGATTGGCTCAAGCTTCAAGATCAAGACTCTACATTTTACATTTTTAGTGATCCAAGATCACATTGAGTCCATAGAAAAGCCAATACTATCAAGGAGGGATGAGGTGTTGCTTAATGAGCCTCTTTCTTCATGTGCTTAGTGATATGCTCCAAAACCCTCCACTATCTTCCCACATCCACATATGACCTATACCAAAAGTCAAACTCGGCCCCACCGATTCTTTCTATCTGGCGCCACCAAGTTTCAAATGCCATAGCCACTGCCACAAACCCTAGCCAAATCGGTTTCACCCATAGGGATCTCGGTCTCACCGAGATGGGATTGCAATCTCTCTGTTTCCCTTCGTAACGTTTCGGTCTAACCGAAGTGAGCGATCGGTCCCACCGAGATTGCAATGTAAACTCTCTGTTTCCCTTTTGTAACATTTCGGTCTCACTGAAATGAGCGAATCGGTCCCACCGAGTTTACCTGACCAACTCTCTGGTTAGCCTATTACCAAAATCGATCCAACCAAGTTTGTGTAATCGGTCACACCGAGATTATGTTATGCCCTAACCCTAACCATACCGGTCCTACCGAGTTGCATCTCAGTCCCACCGAAAATCCTAACGGTCACTAGGTTTGCTGAATCGATCCGACCGAGTTTAACCATTCGGTCCCACCGAGTTTGGCAAATTGTGTGTAACGGTTAGATTTTGTGTGGAGGCTATATATACCCATCCACCCACTCTTCATTCATGGAGAAAGCCATCAGAACACATCTACACTTCCAATACACATGTTCTGAGAAAGAACCACCTACACTTGTGTTGAGGTCAAGATATTCCATTCCTACCATATGAATCTTGATCTCTAGCCTTCCCCAAGTTGCTTTCCACTCAAATCTTCTTTCCACCAAATCCAAATCCTATGAGAGAGAGTTGAGTGTTGGGGAGACTATCATTTGAAGCACAAGAGCAAGGAGTTCATCATCAACACACCATTTGTTACTTCTTGGAGAGTGGTGTCTCCTAGATTGGCTAGGTGTCACTTGGGAGCCTCCGACAAGATTGTGGAGTTGAACCAAGGAGTTTGTAAGGGCAAGGAGATCGCCTACTTCGTGAAGATCTACCGCTAGTGAGGCAAGTCCTTCGTGGGCGACGGCCGTGATGGAATAGACAAGGTTGCTTCTTCGTGGACCCTTCGTGGGTGGAGCCCTCCGTGGACTCGCGCAACCGTTACCCTCCGTGGGTTGAAGTCTCCATCAACATGGATGTACGATAGCACCACCTATCGGAACCACGCCAAAAACATCCGTGTCTCCAATTGCGTTTGAATCCTCCAAACCCTTCCCTATACATTCTTGCAAGTTGCATGCTTTACTTTCCGCTGCTCATATACTCTTTTGCATGCTTGCTTGAATTGTGTGGAGATTTCTTGACTTGTGCTAAGATAGCTAAAATCTGCCAAGAACTAAAATTGGGAAAAGGCTAGATTTTTATTTGGTCAAGTAGTCTAATCACCCCCCCTCTAGAAGTACTTTCGATCCTACAAGTGGTATCAGAGCTTTGGTCTCCATTTGCTTTGATTTCCATAGCTTTTGGTGGTCATAGCCTTGGTTTCACAACCTAGGAGAGTATGGCGTCTAGCGAGGGTAATTATCACCGTAGAGGTTCTTACTTTGATGGAACTAATTTTGCTAGTTGGAAGCATAAGATGAAAATGCATATTCTTGGACATAACCCCGCCGTTTGAGCTATTGTGTGTATTGGTTTGCAAGGTGAATTCTTTGATGAGAAAGAACCGAACCGTGAAGCTACCGCGGAAGAGTTGAAGATGCTGCAATACAACGCTCAAGCTTGTGATATCCTCTTCAACGGACTATGCCCCGAAGAATTCAACAAAATCAGCCGTCTTGAGAATGCAAAGGAAATTTGGGATACTTTGATTGATATGCACGAAGGTACCGACTCCGTTAAGGAATCCAAATTGGATGTGCTTCAAAGTCAACTTGACAAGTTCAAAATGAAGGATGGTGAAGGTGTCGCTGAAATGTACTCTAGGCTTTCTCTTATCACAAATGAGATTGCCAGCTTAGGAAGTGAAGAGATGACCGATAGATTCATCATCAAGAAGATCCTAAGAGCCTTGGATGGAAAATATGATACCGTGTGCACCTTGATCCAAATGATGCCCAACTACAAAGATCTCAAGCCAACGGAAGTCATCGGAAGAATTGTTACTCATGAGATGTCACTCAAGGATAAAGAGGAACTTCACAACAAGTCAAGTGGTTTTTACAAAGCCTCATGTGAAGTCCCCACATCATCAAGTGAGAAACAAACCTTCAATGAAGAATTGAGCTTAATGGTGAAGAACTTCAACAAGTTCTACAAGAGTAGAAGTCAAGATAGAAGCTCCAAGTCAAGGTCCTACAATGACAAAAGATCTTCTAGTCGAGAGCGAAACTGCTACAATTCTGGAAGGCCCAGACACTATTCCAATGAGTGTACGGCTCCCTACAAGAGAAGAAGTAGGAGATAAGAATCACCATCTAGAGAAACAAGGAGTAGAGATGATCGTTATGAACGAAGATCCTCAAGGAGAAGCAAGGATTCAGAAAGAAAGAACAAGTCATAAAGGAGCTACACAAAACGAAGACATCAAGCTCATGTTGGTGAATGGGTATCCGGCTCCGACTCCGACAACCACTCCGAGAGAAGCTATCACTCCGACTTCGAATATATTCAAGATGAAGGTGTTGCCGGTCTAGCACTTGTGACAACCAACTCCTACGACATATTTGACTCACCAAATGAAGGAGTTGGAACATGCTTCATGGCCAAAGGCCCAAAGGTATCACACCCCGAGTATGTTGATTTCAATAGTGATGAGGATGACTTGTTAGGTGATGATGATTTACTTGTTGACAACTCTAGTGATGAATACTATGATGAAAAGTCTATTAATCATGCTAAAACGAATAACAATGATAAGGAGAAGATTGAGTCTTTAACTAAAGAACTAAACACTCTTAAGTTAGCTCATGAAACTATCTTAGGAGATCATCGAGAACTTTTAAGGACTCATGAGAAATTACGCTTTGAAAAGCTCAACCTTGAGCAAGAGCATGAGTTCTTAAAAGCAATCAATGATGATCTTCGTAAGAAAAGTTCTTCTTATATTGCGAAGCGTTTACTCTTATCCACTTACATGCCCCAAGACAAGTCTAGTAACAAGAACAACAAAGATTCTTCCTCTAGTAGTAACAATGATCATGCTAAATCCAATATTGTTGCTTCCAGTAGTTCTCTTGATTCCACTAATGATTCTCTTAGCCAAGTTACACTTGAGCAAGAAAATATCTTATTGAAGGGAATTATAGAGAAAGGTGTTTACAAGAGCCTTGCCGGAAGTAAGCAATTCGAGGAAATTGTACGCAAGCAAGGAAGACACCGGAAGAATCAAGGTGTTGGTTTTGAACGAAAGTTAAATGCCAATGGAGTTGAGTGGGAAGAAGATCAATACCCCAAGACGAAGTTTGTTCCTCAATAAGAGAAGTATGATCCAACTTCTTTCAAAGGGACACAAGCTCAAGATGATCTTCCACCACAAGACTACAAGCAAAAAGGCAAGGACAAGATTCAAGAGGAAATTGATGCATTTGAAGAAGCTCCTAAGGCCTCGGTCAAATGGGTTCCCAAGACTACTTCAAGTTCCACTTCATCAAGTACAACTACAACTCCGAGGATTCCCATCAAGATGGTGTGGATCCAGAAGAAGAAGAACTAGAAAGTTCTTGAGGGTGACTCCGCCAACATATTTTCGCTCATATCATCTTGGCAAGAACAAGTGCAATCAACTTCCACATCTTGCACTAGTTCACGGAGTCACAAAACCTCTTATTGGTAAGACAAGGGACAAGGTAATCTAAAAGCTTTCATAGACATCATCTTGTATGTGCATCATTCTTTGTCTATGGATATGCTTGTTTGTTCCTTGTGGGACTAACCCGTGTAGGCATTGAAAGTGCAACTCACTCCAATGTATTGCTCCAAATGAACTACATCAACATTGAGCATCCACATCTTCAACATCTACATGAAGTCATCATCAACAAAACCCAAGGTTAGTTCATCCCTCTTAGGGGGGATCTCACATCTAGGGGGAGCTTTACTCTAAAAGTTGAGCTAAAACAACTCTAATGGTGTGAACACAACAATGCTTTATGTAAAAGTGGTAACCCCACTTGTGCTTAAACGATGAGTATGACCTATGATCAAATGTTCTCATTTGACTCCTAAGTCAATGTACTCATATATAGATGACCTAGTCATCGCAAATTGCTTGATAGATGCTAGAATTGGTTGTGCATGCTTTGCCACATATTTCAATTGCCATTTTATTGTGTGAGCATGCTGATTGCATATTTTACTCATTCGAGGACATCCACTTGTTGTTTTGATTGAATGCATTTCTTTTCTTTTGCCAAGTGGATGGACAAGAATGCCTAAGAACCCTCTCTAGCTATCTATGCTTTTCTCGTCTCAAACTCTATTCATGCTACATCACAAAATTTGATCAAGTCAGATTCAAACCACTCTGTGTGAGGAGCACTCAGAGTCCCCGATTTGTCATAGACTTAAACTTCCAAAACTTCTTTGTGCGTTCTGGTCTGACCGATTCCTCCATTTTGGTCATACCGAGATCACTAAGTCGATCTAGGTTTTTATCTCGGTGCAACCGATTTGAACTTTTCGGTCACACCGAGTTGCTGTAACTATCAACAGTTATGCTTCTCGGTGCCACCGAGTTGTTCCACTCGGTCACACCGACAGGGTCGGGCTATATATACTCACGGGCAAAATTTTGGGAATTTCTCCAAAACCTCTTCGCTCGCGCATAGCTCGCTCTGCCTCCTGGGTCTCCGGATCATCCTCCTCGTCGCCAGCCGCCTCCTGTCGCTGGTCTCCGCCGCCGTCAACAGATTTCGTCTCTGCCGTTGTCGTCGTAGCGAGTTCATCACCGAACTAGGGTATGGACTCGATCACAGTGCTATCCCGGTCCGATTCCTAGCACATTGTGTTTATTATGAATCTTGCCACGATTGAAACACTTCTATCCAGTCAAAAACTGTCCGTAGATTAGATTTGAATCGAAAATTTAGGGTTAGGTTTCCGCCGAAACCATCTTGGACCCACCGTGTTGCAGAACTCGGTTCCATCGATTCGGCCAAGGCCATTGCACATGTGGTTCTCGGTCTGACCGAGAATTGCAAATCGGTGCGACCGAGTTCAGGATTTTGTGAAACCCTACCAGTCTTGGTGCCACCGAACTGTGACTCGGTCTGACCGAGTTCACTAGTTTAGGTTCCAAAAGCTGCTTCGGTATCACCGAGTTTGCAAATCGGTTGATCCGAAATGCTTTCTGTGGAAAACTAAAACTAAGTTTTTGACTCATTCTTTTGCAAAAATCTCTGCATTTTGTGATTCTCATCCACTCTATCTCATCTACAATCTATTCACAGGGTCTGCAGTCAGTGTTTGCAACATGTCTGACCAAAGTGACAGCCAGAACAAGTCATAAGAGCAGGTTCACTTGAGTGAGGGCACTAGTCCCTCTAGCAGCTCAGATGAGGGTAGCAGAAGCACCCCAAGCAACTTGCCCAAGGCTGCCACTAGAGCAAGCAAGAGAAGAACTTCAGAATCTGAAGATGAAGATTATGTGGCAGAAGAAGAGGAAGCCACATCAAAGAAGAAAGTGCTCAAGAAGGAATATGGCTTAGCTACAGCCACAAAGCCAGGTATGCATAAGAAGGCACCTGCAAGGAGAGTTCCCACTTCCAAACCTAGGAATGTTGCCACTTGAGAAACCATGAAGTTTACCATGGAGTCAGAAGTGGAAGCTGGTGGCCAAGACAAAAAGAAAAAGAGAGTCAGAACCACTACTACCAGAGTCCTTGGCAAACCCTCCATGAGAAGCACTCCTGTGAGGAAGAAGAGGAAGAAGAGGTTGTTGCACCAGCACCTAAGGCACAAAAGCTGATGGGTGATGCTATAAGGTCAGGGGCTGCAAAATCAAAGCCCAAAGAAGCACCCAAAGCTGCTGCTAAGTCTACTGCTCCAGCTCCGAAGCCAAAACCTAAGAGGAATACCAGGAACATATCTGCTACAGAGAAGAACAAGGCCCCAGTGCCTGATGTTGCTGCTGAAGAAGATGATGAAGGACAAGTTCTGAGGAAGCTCAAACCCAAGATTCCAGATCACAATGATGCTCATCCTGTGGCTGAGAACATGAAGATCAGGAGAGATTCAGGGTTGAGAAAATGGAGAGAGATAGATCCATATGCTACAAGGAGAAGGACTGCTGTTGACTACAGGTTCCACGCAAAGGAACAGCAAGACTTCTATGAGACAGTGCTGCTGGACAAGAAACCCATAGTATGTGATATGAGGTGGGTCGACTAGGAGTATATCAAGAAGAATGAAGAACACTATCCTGGAGTGCTTGACAGCTTCAGAGCTTGCGGAGTTGCAGACTTTGTTGGGCAGAAGCTCACAAAGTGGAATGAGGAGCTCATAATGCAATTCTAATCCACAACACACTTCTATCCAGATGGCAAGATAGTATGGATGTCTGAAGGCACTAGATACCAGTCTACAGTTGCAGAATGGGCTCAGTTGATCAATGCCCCGGAAGAACAAGAAGATGACTTGGATGTCTATGCCAAGAAGAAGATGGACCACAACTCCATGGCAAACATGTACAAGGAAATTCCAAATGCAGATCTTGAGACTCATCAGTTTGGGTCAGTAAAACACTTGCTGTCAGGGCTGCCTACAATCAATTGGATCCTTAGGCACACTCTCTTGCCCAAGTCAAGTGATCACAGAATGACCAGAGGCCATGCAATAAACTTGCTACACATATTTGATGTGCCACAGAAGTTCAAGGTAATGAGCCTCATAGTTGAGACCATCAAGAGGACAACAGCTGATCAGAAGAGGAGTTGTGGATATGCCCCACATATTCAGGAGTTGATTAACTCGAAGATGGGCACAGGCACATATCTTTGGATAAGGAACACCTGCCCATCCATCTAGATTTTGAGGACAATCAAGTTGTGATGAATGAGGATGAACCATCATCAGTGCAAGCTCAAGCAAAGAAGGAGAAGGCAAAGATGGAGAAAGCTGCCAAGATGCCAACTCAAGAGGAGGCATCTGAGTACTTTTTGAAGAACAAGCAGGAGCAGCTTAGTTATCTGATAGCATCAACTCTGAGGATTGAGAAAGGACTGGCCACCCTGACTTGAAACCAAGAGAGCTTGGAAAGAATCATGGAACAAAAGTTCTATGACCTAGATGTGAAAGTAACTGAGATTCAGTCTGTTGTGGAGCAATTACATGATGATATGCAGGAGAGGAAGGGAAAAACGACAACTGATGCATTTTCCAGAGTACCTAGAGCTCAGAGATCATCTGCAGTGCCAGTTACTGACACCAGAGCCACTACTTCTACACCAGCTACAGCCTCAGTACCACCAGCTCCAACACCTACCCCAACAACTCCATCTACTTCAACTGAAGCCTTCGTCCTCGGCGTAATCCGGACTCCACCACCTGAAGACCAAGCCTGAGAGTCGTTTTAGTGCTATGCATTTTCTATGAACTTTTTGGTAACTTGTTGCCAAAGGGGGAGAAAAATGTATAGATCATAGGCTTCGAGAGAGAGAGTTTGCTTTTGTTCTCTCGTGTCTTATTGGTTGAACTTTGTTTGCTTTTGATTGCTTGAGATACTATGCTATTATCTGTGAGACATTGATGATCATGTGTTTGATCATAAGCTACACTTATGCTTGTTGGATGATAATATCATGTTATCTTACTTATCCTTATTTGATCACTCACTTACTTGGTGATGAGTGCATGTATTTTATTCTTATCATTTTGAGCGCTCCACCGAGATGTATGTGACATGGAAGAGTAACCCATAATCCTAACTCATTGTGCATTTGCAGTCCAAAGCAAATCTTAAGATATGCACAAATTTAGGGGGAGCTCTTGCTTTTCACATACATCTCAAAGCGACAATATCTTTCATTCTTATTATCATTTGTCGAAGCTTTGATCTATATGTTGTCATCAATTACCAAAAATGGGGAGATTGAAAGTGCAACTATCCCAGGGTGGTTTTGGTAATTCCTAACAACATATAGCTCATTGAGCTAACATTGTTCCAAGATCAATATTTCAGGAAAAGCTCAATGAATGGCATGGCATGGATGAGGAAAGTGGTTCCCTCAAAATTCTAAGGACAAAGGATTGGCTCAAGCTTCAAGATCAAGACTCTACATTTTACATTTTTAGTGATCCAAGATCACATTGAGTCCATAGGAAAAGCCAATACTATCAAGGAGGGATGAGGTGTTGCTTAATGAGCCTCTTGCTTCATGTGCTTAGTGATATGCTCCAAAACCCTCCACTATCTTCCCACATCCACATATGACCTATACCAAAAGTCAAACTCGGCCCCACCGATTCTTTCTATCCGGCGCCACCGAGTTTCAAATGTCATAGCCACTGCCACAAACCCTAGCCAAATCGGTTTCACCGATAGGGATCTCGGTCTCACCGAGATGGGATTGCAATCTCTCTGTTTCCCTTCGTAATGTTTCGGTCTAATCGAAGTGAGCGATCGGTCCCACCGAGATTGCAATGTAAACTCTCTGTTTCCCTTTTGTAACATTTTGGTCTCACCGAAATGAGCGAATCGGTCCCACCGAGTTTACCTGACCAACTCTCTGGTTAGCCTATTACCAAAATCGGTCCAACCGAGTTTGTGTAATCGGTCACACCGAGATTACGTTATGCCCTAACCCTAACCATATCGGTCCTACCGAGTTGCATCTCAGTCCCACTGAAAATCCTAACAGTCACTAGGTTTGCTGAATCGGTCCGACCAAGTTTAACCATTCAGTCCCATCGAGTTTGACAAATTGTGTGTAATGGTTAGATTTTGTGTGGAGGCTATATATACCCATCCACCCACTCTTCATTCATGGAGAAAGCCATCAGAACACATCTACACTTCCAATACACATGTTCTGAGAAAGAACCACCTACACTTGTGTTGAGGTCAATATATTCCATTCCTACCATATGAATCTTGATCTCTAGCCTTCCCCAAGTTGCTTTCCACTCAAATCTTCTTTCCACCAAATCCAAATCCTATGAGAGAGAGTTGAGTGTTGGGGAGACTATCATTTGAAGCACAAGAGCAAGGAGTTCATCATCAACACACCATTTGTTACTTCTTGGAGAGTGGTGTCTCCTAGATTGGCTAGGTGTCACTTGGGAGCCTCCGACAAGAATGTGGAATTGAACCAAGGAGTTTGTAAGGGCAAGGAGATCACCTACTTCGTGAAGATCTACCGCTAGTGAGGCAAGTCCTTCGTGGGAGACGGCCGTGATGGAATAGACAAGGTTGCTTATTCGTGGACCCTTCGTTGGTGGAGCCCTCCGTGGACTCGCACAACCGTTACCCTCCGTGGTTTGAAGTCTCCATCAACGTGGATGTACGATAGCACCACCTATCGGAACCATGCCAAAAACATCCGTGTCTCCAATTGTGTTTGAATCCTCCAAACTCTTCCCTTTACATTCTTGCAATTTGCATGCTTTACTTTCCGCTGCTCATATACTCTTTTGCATGCTTGATTGAATTGTGTGGAGATTGCTTGACTTGTGCTAAGATAGCTAAAGTCTGCCAAGAACTAAAATTGGGAAAAGGCTAGATTTTTATTTGGTCAAGTAGTATAATCAACCCCCTCTAGACATACTTTTGATCCTACAACATGACGAAAAGCAGAACTAGGGTCGACCTAACATAGTACTGCACGATATAGGTGAAGGTGGAATTCAACAGGGAATGTTTTCCCGGTTCTGGACCTGTGTCACACAGATGACCGGCGGGGGAAAGTTCCATGTTTAGATAGTTAGAGGCACCTGACAGGTAAACTGACCACGTATCCGGATTTGTCTCGTCGTTCTGAGCAACTTTCATGTATTAAACATTTTCATCCGAGCTACGGTTTAATTTCTATGAATTATTAAAGTTGTAGAAATTTCCTGAAAATATTGTTAATCCGAAAATAAACAGAAATTGCTAGGTGCACCCAATGCAGTGCACCAAAGGATGACAGTGGGTCCAGGGGGTCCTAGTTGACCAGTCAACGGTTGACTGGTCAACATGGGGTGGGGCCTCCTGTCATTGACTTCTTAGTCTAGTATAACAATTTAGTTAGTATAACAGTTTAGTTAACTAAACTAGGTGATTAGGCTAAGTAAACTTAATTAATTAAGTTAATTAATCTTTTAACTAATTAATTAATTATCTTTTAATAATATTTTTTAACCTTCTTCTTTTTAAAGGCCAGGGCACTGGGCCCACTGGCAGTGGCACAAGGCCAGGGGGGCAGGGCGGTTTAACGGGCGGGCACCCGTCGGGGCCGAAACCCGTTCAAGCGCGGGGTGAGGGCGGCGGGGCGCCGGCAGCGAGGGCAAGGCCCTGGCCTGCAGCCGGGCGGGCGATGAAGCAGGTGCAGGGGCAGCGCGCGGCACAGGCGGCGAGCGGCACAGGCAGCGGCCAAGGGCAGGGGCGTGAGGCTTGGCGGCCGCGGGGCGCGCGGCGCAGGGCAGAAGTGCGGGCGGCACGGCCACGACCACGCGCGCCAAGCATCTATGCAGTAAGCAGAGCCGCAGCGGCAACGCAGCAGCATGCAGCACGTAGCGGCAAGCGGGGGCGGCTACAGCAGTAGGCGGGCGGGCAGCTGCCGGAGTTCAGCGATGCAGGGCACGAGTCAGCGCGCGGAGAGGGCCTACGAGCAGCTGTCACTCGCGCTCCGATGGAGGTAGCGGGAGGCTGCGGGAAGGCCCGTGGGGACGGCGGTGATGAGCGACGCGCCGGCCGGAGTCGGGCCCAGACGGATCCTGTGTAAGGGGACATGGGAGGACAAGCGGAGGGCACGGGCGGCTTCGTCGCGAGGCCCTCAGCACGTGCTCGTGCTCGGCTAGCTCGGAACAAGCGGTGGTCATGGCGGCGATGGAGCAGGGCGGTGGTGGCCTACGGGAGCTATGGCGACGGCGGTTACGCTCATGGAAATGGATGGGGCGGTGAGGGGTTACGCGCGGGAGCTCGCCGTGGAGTCGTAGGGGATGGCAGCGGGCTCGATCGAGGCTCGAGGTGGCCGGATCCGTCGACGGAGTGTGTCGGAGCTGAGGAAGAAGCCGGTGGCGGGGACTGCGACGCGGGGGCGTCCGGCTCGAGCGTGCGATCGGAGAAGATGAAGAGGAGGCCGGCGAAGCGGAAGGGCACGTTGGAAGGAAGAGGGGGCGGCGCTCGCCGCGGTGGTGCCAGGCGGCGGCGACGCGGCGCTCAGTCGAGACGGAGCGCGCGAAGTGGAGGGTGGGCGAGATCTGGGGGGAGAGGAAAAATATCTACACGGGGAGGGGGCTGACGAGGATGAGGTCGAGGGGGGAGGGCTCGTCCTTATCCCCGGCGTTGCCGCGGCATGGGGCGGCGAGCCGGTCGGGCGGCGACCGCGGGCACGGGCGCTCAGTCGCCCGCACAGTGAAGACGACGCGGGAGGGGGAGCTGGGTGGCCTGGGTCAGCCAGGTGGGCTCAGGTCCAAGGAGGGCGCGGTGGCCAGCTGGGCCAGTCGCCCAGTTGAGGGGGGGGGGGGCTTTTCCTTTTTTTTAACTTTTTAAATATATGTTTTAAAATAGAATAGGGCATTAAACCACTCTGCAAAAATGTTGGCTCACCTCCAATATTAAGAAGTGCATATTTGTCACATGATCAACATTTTAGTTTGCATGTTTGAGAAATTTTAATTTTGGACTTTAGTTTGAACTAGAATTTGAATTAAGCGAGGATTAGCAACAGCAATGTGATGACAAGGCATCATTAGCAGAGGATTATTGTAGCTTACTATCCGGGCATCACATTAATGCTCTCATGAACTGTGCTTGCATGTCTTGTTCATATGTTGTGTGATAGCCCTGCCACAATTGCCTTTCTCTGTTCTGCTGGTAGAACTGGTTGATAACAGGAGTGTGAACAGGCTGTCTTATTGTTGCTGGATTACCCACTGCACTACTTGTTTCTTGCCTTCCTTGGTTTGTAAATCCAGGAGGACCATTTGCTCTGTTCACTCTGCTTGGTGGCAAGTTTTGCAACTGTAGATCTTCTAGCTGTTTAGAACTTTCTTTTTCTGCTTCTAGATGTTTCCTTAACTGCTCCAATCGAGCCTCTTTTTCTTGAGAATGATCTTTATTTAGTGTAGGAGATTTGGGTACTTCTTGAGAACTGGAAGGACGATCTGCCTGTTGTGTTGGCTGAGTTATTTTCACCAAAGTCTGTAGAACAGTACTGATTGCTGACAACTTTTTACCCAAGTCCAGCACAACTCGTTCCACTTCTCCCACTGTGACAGAAATTTCTCCTTGCTTAGGACTAATTGCCTGCACCTCTGCTTGGAGCTTTGACAGTTGGGTCTGCATCTGACCGCTATCCTTTTGTAGGACCCCAAATTCATCGTGTATGGCCAAAATTTCCTGGAGATCAGTGTCATCGATTACCTTGGAACGCCCCGTCGCCTTGATCTCAGGTATGAGTATGGAATATTACCACTGAAAACTCAGCAACCCTTCCCAATACCACAGATCTTGCCGCCGCCGATGATTTCTCCTCCCTGGCACACGGATCGGAGCATAGAACCTGGAATTTTACCGAACGAACAAGGTGTTCGAACAACCACTTCCGCTCGGCCGATCTATGCCTGAATTCACACCGCCGCCTATGCCACCACGCTAGACCCGCCACCAACACTGCCCTGATCTACCTCGTCGCTTGAGCTCTAAAAGAAGGGCGGGACAAGGGTGGGTGTTGTCGATCGGAGAGAAAAAATTCACCCGCAGAGTGCTTCAGCCGAAGAACGATGGCTCATGATACCAATTTGTCAGGACCAAAGGGATTTATGAATTTGTATAGGAGAATTGTGACAGGAAATTAGCAAATCTCGCCGGATCTGGTGTATATTAAGAGAGTATCGAGCTCAAGTATTAGGGTTCTAGCCCATGATCCAGAATTGGGGAAAGGAGAATGACTCGTTCCCAGCCACAACCCGGCTGTTATAGGAGAAAAGCTACTGCTGGTAAAAGGTGAAAAGTGATCGTACAACGGTAAAGTAGATCCAACGGTCGCTATCCGTCCCATGCAGGGGAGCCATTGTAGCCGTTCGTTAATTGAAGCGGTATTGCCGGAATTGCTACACCTCTCTGTATCTTATGCCTGACAACACCACGACAGCAAGAATCACCAGTGCCACTCGAGGCATCCTCCGCAGCCCTTCGCGCTTTTCCCTTCGCCCGCTGTCGCACTGTCCTGCGCACCATCAAGCCTCCTAACGGTGATGTTGACGATGCCGTTAAGGAACTTTATCGTCGACCTGGTGTCAAACAACCGGTAGCTGAGGCAATGCAGGTGGCCCGGCGGGCCGCCGCTGAAGTCCGCGACGGGCACGATTGCCGCCGCCACGTACTCCTCCCGGCCGCCGCCCCTCTGGTAGACGATCACCATGTCGATCGTCCTCGACCGCGCTGGCACCGTCACGTGCACCGCCTCGCCCGAGTAGGGGTACCCGTTACAGTCGTCGTCCTCGTCGTTGACACCGGTGCGCGCGGCTGACGAATCTAACTTCACCGCGGCGTACGCGTCGCGGTCCAGCGGGTGGCACCAGAATGACGACCTCCTCCGCAGACAGTACGGTCACCTCCAGGGTCATCAGCTTCGCGAGCGACGACTTCCGCGGCTCTATGGTAAACTGGCCCATGGGCGGCACTGGTGACCCCTTGAGCGCCATTTCTGGTTGGCTGCCGCGACGAGTTCGATCGTGCGCTCTGGTGGATCGTGGAGGCGGGGCTCTCCGTAGTTATATTGATCGGGAGCAGGAGACGCACGCGTTTACTGGGTCAAGCCGGGAATCTGTATCTGATCCGTTTGCTGTTCCAGGGTTTGGTTTCAGGTTTTCCGATGGTCGGTGTGATTTGTTTCCCAAGATAGCTGGAGAGATGTTCGTCGAAGCAAGGCGATTATCCAGGATGCCAATAACGCCCACACGTGTGGCATACTAAACATTCGCCCACACATCATGTGTGGCATGAGCAGGAGGCAGGGCAAACATTATAATTGCCCACACGTGTGGGCGCAACTACTTCGTGCCACACGTCCAACAAGTACTACTCATCTTCACCCCGCACATGTGGCACGAAGCACAAATGCCCACACATCTGTCATGCTTGCAAATCAGCCTGCAGCGGACTAACCAGTGCAAGTGCAGCTAGCCACTTGCAACGACCAAGTCACCGTGGGGTCCAGCGGCCAAGTGTATGCATGTGTGTTAAGCCAAGTGTTGGTGTGCGGGTGAAGCCAGCTGTGGCCTACTTATAACGGAACGACTGGACGAGGACATCAGCGAAAAAATGAATGAACTACTTTCCTCTCGTCTCGTCTCTCGCTCTCACCTAACCCTCTCATTCTTCCTCACCCCGACCCCCTTTCTCTTCCCTTTCCCAAATCCACTAGATCTGGGCGTGACAATCTGGTATTCAGAGCCCAATTTTTTCCCCACCACCGTCGTTGGCACACGATCGACCGGTAACATCCACCGGGTCAGGTGCGCGCCGCTCCGGCGAGCTCGCACAAAATCCTGCCCGGGGTTCGATCTGATCTAGCAACACCACGGCACCACCATCCAAGCCCTCGGCGCAGACCCGCCGCATGCTCGACGCCATCTCGGAGACCACAGACAAGTTGCAGAGCTTGCTCGAGTCCGTCATCCGCCGCCTCGACGCAAAACAGAAGACCGCCAATGAGCGCCACCAGGTGCAGATCGCATACAACGACTAGGTCTCCGCCAAGATCAAGCTCCTCTCCAAGCAGATCGACCTCACGCATGCCGACGTGGATGAGGCCCGCAAGGCTGCACCGACCGTCAATCCTGCGACGACCGTCTCCGGAGGCGCATCACGGCCACCGCGGACTCCTCCACGCACCCTCCACCGCCTCTGCCACCACCACCACCGAATCGTCCTCCGCTGCTGCCCCTCTACACGGATGGCACGGCCCAGCTTCTGTTCGCCCGCCTTGTCAACCACGGCCCACCGCTGCTCACCGCGCGGTCACCGTCGTCCTTGGAGCTCAACCGCCACGACGACCACTACATCAAGCCGCCCAAACATGATTTCCCGCGGTTCGACGGCGACGCCCCGTGCATCTGGCTAGACCGCTGCACCACCTACTTCGAGTTGTACCGCGTGCCACAACACAGCTGGGTCACCACCGCGGCGTTGTACATGGACGGCCTGGCCGCAATGTGGCTCCAGGCCTATCGACAGAGCATCCCGGGGTCACTTGGCACCGATTCAGAGCTGCAGTGCAAGAGGAATTTGGTCCAGAGGAGTTTGAGGTTCAGATGCACAACTTCATTCAGCTAAGGCAGACAGCAGTGTTCAGGATTATCACGAGCAATTCGAAACAGCCATGTACCATTTGCTAGCTCTGGATCCGACCTTGAGCTCCAAATTCTTCATCTCCCAGTTCCTAATCGGCCTCAAGGACGAGCTGCGCCTCAGCGTTCGATTGCAAGCACCTACCAGCATCACCCGTGCCGCAGTGTTTTCTCGTATTAAGGAAGAAGAACTAGAGAAGCAGCGCACAGCGCATCCGCGCATCACACCAGTGGGGCGACCACCACCACCTGCACCACCAGCTGCCGCTGTTCTAGCCCGCGCTGCACCCGCACCACGGCAAGGGGGCAATGACTATGCACGGGACGCCAGCTGCGCGAGTTCAGAAGAGCGAACGGCCTTTGTTTTCACTGCGGGGACAAGTACTCCAGAGAGCATCAGTGCAAACGCACCAGCTAGATCTTGATGATTGAGGTCGGCGACTTTGGTGAGATCCTTTCTGACGAAAGCGTCCATGCCCTGCAACTGCTTGATGCGCCGGCAGTGCATGAACTAGAATGCTGCTCATTATCCCAGCAAGCGCTCTCTAGGGAGGAAACACCATCCACAATTCGTCTTCGCGCTCAAGTTGGCGACCAAATCATGTTGGTCTTGGTTGATTCTGGGAGCACGCACAGTTTCATCAGCGAAGCTTTCCTCTCTCGCCTGAAAGTTCAGACAGAGCAACTGCCCCCAGTTTCAGTTCGAGTGGCCAATGGGCAACGACTCTGGTGCACTCAAACCGTGCGTGGGTTAGCGTGGGAAGTGCCTGGACATACATTTCACACGGATCTGCGAGTCCTTCCACTGGATGCATATGATGGAGTGTTGGGCATCGATTGGTTATCAGCTCACAGCCCCATGCGCTGTCACTGGCAACACAAGACCATCGAGTTTGAAACCCAGGGTAAGCGCGTACACTTACAAGGAGTGTGCACCACTGATTTACCTCCAATCTCACAGCTCGATGCTTATGAACTGCATCGAATGGAAGTGGCTAATGATATCTAGACTGCAGCTCTAGTTACCGTGGAAACAGTGGACAAACCTGAACCTGAACCAGTTCCGACTAATATTCAGAAACTTTTATCTGAATATAAGGGTGTGTTCTCTGAACCCAAAACCCTTCCACCCAAGAGGCGGTATGATCATGCCATCAACCTGGAGCCGGGCACTGCTCCAATTAACACGAGGCCGTACCGCTATTCACCAGCTCACAAAGACGAGATCGAGAAGCAGGTTCAAGAGATGCTGCAGTCCGGGGTGATAGCGCATAGCCTGAGCATGTACGCAGCACCGGTGCTGTTAGTCAAGAAAAAGGACGACATCTGACGTTTTTGCGTGGATTTCCGGTGTTTGAACACGGCCACAGTCAAGAACAAGTTCACGCTATCAGGTGGTCGATGAACTGCTCGACGAACTAGAAGGTGCAGCCTACTTTTCCATGATAGATCTCCACGCTGGTTATCATCAGATTCGCATGCGCGAGGAGGACGAAGAGAAAACGACATTCAAAACACACCACTGGCATTATCACTTCAGAGTGATAGCGTTTGGCCTCTGCAACACGCCGACTATGTTTCAGTGCCTCATGAACTCGGTGTTCGGCCGACATGTCCGTAAGTTTATCATCATATTCCTCAATGACATACTGGTCTTTAGCTTCGATCTCCAGGAACACGAGGAACACCTGCGCATCGTCCTCAACCTGCTCCGCGAACACCAGCTGTACGTGAAGGCCTCCAAGTATTCGTTCGCGCAACAGAAGATCGAGTACCTGGGGCACGTCATCTCCAAGGACGGCATGGCCACTGACGCGAGCAAGACCAGTGCCATGAGTGCCTGGCCTGTGCCCACCACGCCCACCGAGCTGCGCGGCTTCCTCGGCCTGACCGGCTACTATCGCAAGTTCGTGCCCCATTATGGCATCATCGCGAAGCCGCTCACGCGCCTGCTCACAAAGAAGGGATTTCTCTAGGACGACAAGGCGCAGGCAGCGTTCGAGATGCTCAAGCAGGCCATGGTGAGCACGCCCGTGCTCGCTCTCCCCGACTTCAAGCGCCCGTTCGCCATTGAGACGGACGCGTGCAACACCGGCGTGGGAGCAGTTTTGGTCCAAGACGGGCACCCTGTCGCGTACCTGAGCAAGGCCCTGGGCGTGTGCAACCAGAAGCTGTCGGCCTACGAGAAGGAGTTCCTGGCGGTCATGATGGCCATCGACAAGTGGCAACCGTACCTCCAGCGCGCCCCATTTGAGATCCTTACCGACCACAAGAGCTTGTGTTTGCTTGGAGACCAACAACTCGTTACTGATCTCCAGCGCAAAGCAATGTCCAAGATGGTGGGGTTGCAGTTCACGTTTCGCTACAAGAAGGGCACGGATAATGGCGCGGCCGATGCGCTCTCCAGGGTGGGGCATCTTCTGTCGCTGGACGCACTGTCCATCTACCAACCTCAATGGTTACAAGAGGTGGCCAATTCGTACGAAACGGACGCCGACGCGCAAGAACTGCTCGCCAAGCTCGTGCTCTGCGACACCGACGACCAAGGCCGCACCTTGCAGCAAGGCGTGATCAGGCAACGGGGACGACTGTGGATCGGTGCCAACACCGCGCTTCAGACAAAGCTCATCGTCGCGCTGCACCACAGCGCCGTCGGGGGACACTCCGGTGCCACCGCCACCTACCACCGGGTGCGCAAGCTATTCGCCTGGACCGGCCAGAAGCGCGTTGTCGAAGATTTCGTCAGGCAGTGCAGCATCTGCCAGCACGCGAAGCATGAGAAAACACATCCGGCTGGCAAGCCGCAACCGCTCCCAATTCCACAAGAGCCCTGGCAGGAGATCACCATGGACTTTGTCGAGGGGCTGCCCAAGTCCGATGGCTACGACACGATCATGGTCGTCGTCGACCGGCTCACCAAGTACGCCCACTTCGTCCCTCTCCGCCAACCCTTCAACGCCGCTCAGGTCGCCAGATCCTTCTGGGACAACATCATCTGTCTCCACGGCGTGCTGCACTCCATTGTCTCCGACCGCGACAAGGTGTTCACTAGCGCAATGTGGCGCGAGATCCTCAACGCCGCGGGCACCAAGCTGTGACATTCTAAAATTTTTCCTTTGGGTTTTTAACAAAAACTTTGTTTGTTTTTGAAGAGAGAGGCCATTTAATTTTTTTCCAGAAAACCTTCCTCTTAAAAAAAACTTCCTTTTATTTGGCAAGGATTTTTATTTCTGTATCTTCTGCAAACTATGGTGTTTGATCTTTTACAACCTTTTCTCTGTTGGCTCCCTGCTCAAATCATATTTTTGAAAATTAATTATTTTCTTTTCATAAAAGAACTCTATGAAAATTGGGGTTTTTCATATCTTGAAAACCACCCATGAATTGGTTTTTTGCCCATGTGGTAAAACCCCTCCAAAACCTTCCCTCCTTCTTGAAACAATCTAAGTTCTCTGTCCCAACAAGTCCAAACAAGTTTTGGATTTTATTTCAATTATTTTAACTCTCAAATCTTTTCTGACAATTATTTTGAGCCTGAGTGATTTTCAAAGCAAGTACCATATTGCATTTGAGTTTTGACCTCAAACCAACTCCTCTGGATTGTCCTTAGCACCCACAACCCAGAACCATCTTGATCCACTCTCCCTCTTTTCAAAATTTTCAAATTGCAGCCTCTGCAAGTTTGGACCAGATTTGCCAAATTTGGTAAAATTCATATCTCCTCTGCTCCAAAAATTCTACCAAAATTCAGGCAGCATTCTGGTGCAATGAGAAGCCACTCCACCAAAAACCAGATCAAATCCCTGCATGCCAAAATCATTCTGTCGAACACCTGGCATGCACTGTTACTGTTCATATTCAGTGAAATTCGGAGATTCAGTGTCGTTTCTTCGTCAGATTTTCAGTCACGTGTAAACTGTGCATTTGGCTCGTGCTCGCAGCCTCTTCTTCTTGTCTGGAGCACCACACGCGCGCTTGGTGCCTCCCTAGCATCGGTGGTGCCCTGGCCCGCCTGCGCCGGCGTGTCCCGCGGCGGCAGAACCACCGTAGCGGCCGACAGGGGGCAACACTGCGGCATAACGCCGTTCAGCACCGCCCAAACTCTCTGAGAGCTCCGCGTGGCCACCTCCTTGCCAGCGCACGCATGCAACACCGTCGTCGTGGCCTGGCAGGCGCAGAGCACGTTCTCTACCGCCGACGTGCCGTGCGGCCGTTTCGTCGAGGGCAGGCCGTAATCCTCCCTCCCGTGCTGAGCTGGACACTGGGATGGCACCAGTGCTTCACCTAGATGATGCTCAAGCCCCTAAGCCGACCGTCCACCCACAGCGCCGCCGTAATCGCCCACCGGACTCATCCGTTCACGGCAACCGCCTCGGGCCGTCTATATATAGCCCCCCCCCCCCCGAGCTTGCTCTTGCCCCCGCACAACTCCACCACCTCGCCAGACCCCGCCTAGCCACTGGAAGGGCCTCGAGGGGCCTTTCTTCCTCGACTCCGGCCACCTCCGTCCGCCTCGGGCTCCGGCAATGTTTTCTCTGGTGAGAACTCCTCCGGCGCCCAAACCTCATCCGTAGCCTTCTCTTACACCTAGTGCTCTAACCCCCACCTCAATTCGATGCTTGCAGCCCTCTCCGGCGAAATCCATCAACGCCCGAACCACCGGCCGCCGGAGTCAAGACCGCCGGCGACGTGAAGCTCGCCGGCGACCACCACCACCACCAACGGACGCGGAATGGCGCCCTGAACTCGGAGGTACCCTCCGATCCTCCTGCCCCGCCGTGGATCGCCGCCGGCGATCGCCGCGGCCCTCTGGCGCCAAAACTTTGCCTTCGTTTTCAAACCCGACGGGTGGGTCCACCCCGTCAGATATTTATTCTTTTTGAATCATTTTCTGGTAACGCCTTCGGGCAAAATACGCTTTCTCCACTGAACTGGCGTATTCGGGATTGAAACGTTTTCTGTTTTATAAAGAAGACCCTGGAAAGTTTCTGTTTCATTACAGAAAGGTCCCTGGACAAAAACACTAATAACTTTTAAACAAAAGAGTATTTTTGAGTGATTCTTTTTCTGTCCTCTCTGAAATTTTGTCTAGTTTTTTATCAGATTTATTTGAAAAATATTTGGAATAATTTTTATGCACCTCTCGGTATTTACGTTAGCGCGTATGTTTCCTTTATACCGTAGATACCGAAGGAGGTGACGGGGCCGCGAACTTCACCGAGCTAGGCTCCGACTACTCTGAACCAGGCAAGCATGTTTGAACTTTTGACATGATAAGTGTTTTGGCATGTTTGCTTTTAGCAAGTTTCATGGCATGTTGATGAGCATACCGATGAACGTTATTTTTCATGCATAGTTGAGGCAAGTGAGTTCGATGATCCATACATGTTGGATGTGAATGTGCATGGCCATGTGTTGGCATGAGGATGGGTAAGATGGCAGTGTTGTAGCATGCCAGTCTTATGCCATACTATTTGACTTCAGTATTAGCCCGTATCGGTTCGGTTCCAATCCATTTCCCTTCCCGTACTACCACAAGTTTTCCGCAAGGGATATGGCTTAGTAGGTTGCAAACCGCTTTCCTGGTACACACCAAAAGGAGAGGCCGTGATGATGGTTCCATGGCCCTGGATTAAAGCCAGTCATCCGGTCAGGGGGCATGGGTGTTTCCGGTTGGGACCGAGAGGGGGGCACCCCTTAGAGCGCGCGTATATAAATTTGATCCCATGCTATTCAAGATTGTGATCTCCCCGTCTCAAAGTTTTTCTTGTACGTTGTCTAGGGTGATTCCTGACATTGTGAGGTGTGATGGGTGTGTACTGGATCGCTCAGTTTCCTTCCGAACTACCGTAAACGGAACTAGTCCTTCGGGACTACGGAAATCCGTTAGCTGTGGGTAATTTTAGAACAAACTCTGCAGAGTCATATATCCTCGAATCATCTTATCCATGTTCAAGTTTTGCATTATCTTATCCTAACAAGTGTCAGTTTCTGGTGACAGATACTTCGGTGAATCACATGAGTGCTAAGCCCAGTTAAATGTTTATTCCTATGGATGGACTAACCCGTTTATTATCATGAGTTGATTATTTATTATGAGTATTATTTTCCTTATGAAGAAAGCCCTTTCTGCGATGTCGCTCAGACGTCCGACTGTGGCAGTACTGTTATTTCCTTTCAATACAAGCCCTTTCCGTGATGTCGCTTCGACGTCCGTCTGTGGCACGTATGTCTTTTATTTTCAGTTTAAGCCCTTTACATGGTGTCGCTTAGACGCCGGACTGTGGCATGGTCTTTATTTACTTGTTCACCTTTCGAGGCGTCACTTCAGACACCCGATCGATTTTCTTTTATTTTGTTGGGATTTCAGGCGGACTACCGCCGATTCCCTTTTACTTACCTTGTCTGCTAAATTCTAAATGTGCATTGGTAGATTAATCATAACGCATTCATGCATGCATTTGTTATATCTTACGTCCGAACTGTCTTGCGAGTACTTCAAAGTACTCACCTGGCTTGTTGATTTGGCCAGATGCTGGCGAAGGCGATCTCATGGATGAAGAATTCGATAGCGAGTCCGACGCCTAGAGGAGTCCCAGTCAGTCTCGTGCGACCCTGGATTTGGTCACTATATTATATCCGCTTCCGCAACCCGAATAAATTCATCGAGCCTCACCTCGACGCTCGATGAGATGCTAGTTTGAGAGTCATGTTATCCACTCCCCACTGTGTTATTCCACCATCACTTTAAGCTTGAGTCAGTAGTATGCCACCACACCATTGTGTTATATCCGCCATTATGTATAATTATTGGCGCGCTTGTAATAAATTGTTGAGCACCCTTAGCTCGACCCTGTAATATATTTTTTCTACTGGCTTATTGTATCAAGAGATTGTCTACCAGTAAGGAGGATTTTTCCTCATACTGGACTCAAAAGATCAGTCTTTCAATAAATATTTTTATTGGAAAACCGGTCGTGACAAGCTTGGTACCAGAGTCAGGCTGACTGTAGGAAGCCACTAGGTGCGATCGCTAATCGGTTATTAGCATAATACAGCTATATTGTATTTTTACAATTGTAGTCATTTTTCTGACAGTCAGCATAAATTTATGATCTGACCATTCAGAATTTTTGCCTACTTTTGTAGATGGCCGACAACAGCTGCGAGTCTCAGACCTTCGCTAACGTGCCCGATGGGTTCGTCAAGCTTCTCTCCTTCATCGTTCAGGTCGCGATGGGGCCATCTATGCGCCCAGTCGTCAATCTCTGCCAGCACAGAGTCAACGACAGTCTGACCATGCACCAGGCCTCAGTGCAGTTCAGGGGAGGGTGTGGTTAGTTACGCTGCTTCCGGTTCGTGGGAAGAGCCATGCCCACGGAGAAGCATGCTATTCAGATGGCAGCCCGCGAGGCAATAGCTCGTCTCAGGGATGTTCTTCCCGTGATGAAGGCTCGTTGTTACCGCTATCTCCCATGCCATGTGCCCTACACCTGTCACTACGCATACTCCTGCCCCAGAGGAGAGCGAGACGAGGCCTTTGAGATGCTTATTGAGTATCTTCGGGCCCTGGAGGCCGCCTTCGACAACCTGGTGGACGACTTCGTGGCCGCCCGCATGGACTCAGTCCATGGCTGTGCTGCCAACAGGAGGGAGCTCTTGCCCACCGCACCACCACTGACTTTTGTCTCGTCATCAGCATCCTATGCACCTACTCGTCGCCTGCCTTCTACCGAAGAGTTCAACCAAGTCATTGCGCCCACTCCAGCACGCACTGCACCACCCTTCGCGCCAACTCCTGTTCGTGTTATTCCGCCGCTGGCACCCGCTCCATCTACTCGGCGCAGCACTACTCGTATGGAGCCTATTAGCGAGGAGGAAGTCGAGTCCCCAGCTTCGCTACGCCTCACCCTTGGCAGGGCCAAGGACATCATCAACATCTCCGACTAAGTACGCTTAGCCGTCATGCGATGCACTGCCTTGTAAGATATGCTGTGAGAAGCAGCTTGTTTGCGCATCATGTAGGAAGTGGAGAAGTGCACTAGCCTAAATAACATGTCAGGATTATGTACGCATATCCTGAGTGATGTATTGTATAATTATCGCCGCGTGTAAGATACGTAATGAGCAGTCCTTCTCCGTGCGCAAATCGATTTGTTTTCCTTAAGTAATTTTGGCTATTTAATTTATTTGCCAACCTTGTGCATTTATGGATTTGTTGTTGCGACCCTTTTCGTTTTTCTTATGGGTTTTACAAAATATATCCCCAGAGTGAAAAATGTCTCGTCCTTGGACTCGCTCCATGCCAGCTCCGCTAGAGGAAAATTATGGCACTCAGCCGGACAACAATTTTACACAAGGGCAGTCAAGTCAATATTATAACGCTCAATCAGGCAACAATTTCACTCAAGGTCAGTCGAGTCAACAGGACAGTGAAACGGCACTTTCCCAAATGTGCTGCCTTTATGAGCAGAGTCAGCAACAACATCGGGAAATGATGAACCAAGTCATCAACATGGGAAATCACCATGGGCAGTATCAGCAACATTCCAAGTTATCTGAGCTACAGAAGACACGTCCCCCAACATTTTCTCATACTGACAAGCCTCTTGAGGCCGAAGGCTGGCTTTGAGATATGGAGACAAAAATAATTATTGCAAAATGTTCAGACCCCGAAAAGGTACTTTATGCTCCGCACTATCTCACAGGAGCAGCTGCATCTTGGTGGGAGAATTTCCTGCATATGCATCCCAACGAAAATGATATAACCTGGGATGATTTCAAGGAAGGATTCCGTGGCGCACACATTCCTAAGAGTATTATGAAGATCAAAAAGAGAGAGTTCGATGACCTCAAACAAAGGAACGTGACAGTGTCAGATTACAACGGTCAATTTACTCTATTGTCTCGCTACGCCAATGAAGAGCGTATGACTAAAAGCAAGAAGATGGAGAAATTCCTCGACGGTCTAGCACCCGCGCTTAAATGCCAACTGGTCGTGCACACTTTTCCAGATTTTAAGACACTAGTGGACAAAGCCATTACTCTGGAAAATGAGAGACGCAGTTTGGAAGATTTCCGCAAGCGGAAAAGGGACCAGACTAACCATGCTCGCAGTCATCGAAGCAAGACAGATTTTCAAAAGGGTGGGACACACAAATCCGCGTCCAACGTCTCATGCCCAATCAAGAATTTCCATGCAAGGGACAAGGAGTTCACATATCGCCCCGGAATTACTTGTTACGCCTGTGGAGAGGAAGGACACTATGCCAAGCAGTGTCCCAAGCCTAGAAACTCAGCCCCAAGGCCGAACAACGGTGACAATAATTCAGCGCCCAAGCAAAACAATTTCAATCCCAACAACAACCACAGGAAGGGTCATCTGAACCACGTAACCAAAGAGGAGGCACAAAATGCTCCGGATATTGTACTCGGTACGTTTCCTGTCAACACAATACCTGCAATGGTTTTGTTTGATTCTGGAGCTTCTCACTCTTTTATTTCGAAAAGTTTTGTTTTGCAAAATAATTTTTCGATGCTTCCTTTGGAGAAATCAATGATCATCAAGTCCCCTGGGATTCAGCAAGTCACTCAGAGCTACTGTCAGGGTGTGGTTATTGAGTTCAAAGGATTGAAGTTTCACGCCAATCTTATTGTGTTGGAAAATAAAGGACTGGATGTCATCCTAGGGATGGACTGGCTAACCACCAATAAAGGTTTTATTGACTGTTTCAACCGGACCGTGATTCTCACACACCACCACGGGAAGACAATAAGGGTATCCGCCAAGGAAAGAAAAATACCCCGGCAACCGAGATTGAATAAGGTGGACGTTTCTGAGCTAAACAAGGTTCCAGTAGTGTGTGAATTTCCGGACGTATTCCCCGAAGAGCTACCAGGCATGCCACCAGACCGAGAGATAGAATTCAGCATTGAGCTAGCACCAGGAACCACCCCCATATACAAGAAGCCATACAGAATGGCACCATCCGAGTTGGTTGAGTTGAAGAAACAAATAAAGGAATTGCTGGACAAAGGATACATTCGAGCCAGCTCCTCACCTTGGGGATCACCAATTTTGTTCGCCAAAAAGAAGGACGGAACACTGAGATTGTGCATTGACTATCGAGCACTTAACATGGTCACAGTCAAAAACAAATACCCGATGCCACGGATAAACGATTTGTTTGATCAACTTGCTCAGGCCAAGGTATTCTCAAAAATTGACTTAAGGTCAGGATACCATCAATTAAAGGTGCGAACAGAAGATATCCCCAAGACAGCCTTCACCTCCAGATATGGACTATATGAGTTCACAGTAATGCCATTTGGATTAACAAACGCCCCGCCTATTTTGTCACCTCATGAACAAAGTATTTATGAATTTTATGGACAAGTTCATTGTGGTATTCATCAATGATATTCTGGTATACTCCAAGACACCAGAAGAGCACGCGGAACATCTCAGAATTGTGCTAGGAGAACTCAGGAAACATCAATTGTATGCCAAGTTCAGCAAGTGCGAATTTTGGCTAAGACAAGTAGGCTTTCTAGGCCACGTACTGACCCAAGACGGTATCGCAGTGGACCCGGAGAAGGTCAAGGCCGTACTTGGCTGGAAGTCAGCAGCCAGCGTAACGGACATACGGAGTTTCTTAGGGATGGCAGGATATTACCGCAGATTTATTGAAGGATTCTCCACCATAGCCAAGCCTATGACGCAGTTACTCAAGAAAGACAAGAAGTTTGAATAGACAGAAGCCTGTGAGAAAAGTTTCCAAGAGCTAAAACGGAAATTGACGACAGCACCGGTATTAATTGTGCCAGACATACACAAGAATTTTGAAGTGTATTGTGATGCGTCCAGAAAGGGTCTCGGATGCGTGTTGATGCAAGAAGGCAAGGTGGTCGCGTATGCATAAAGACAACTTCGCAAGCATGAGGAAAATTATCCCACTCATGACTTAGAAATGGCAGCTGTCATTCATGCACTCAAAGAATGGAGGCATTTCTTACTTGGAAATCGATGTGAAATATATACGGACCATAAAAGTCTCAAATACATTTTCACACAGCCAGAACTAAATTTACGGCAACGACGCTGGTTGGAACTAGTAAAGGATTATGATGTCGGTATCCACTATCATCCAGGAAAAGCAAATGTAGTGGCCGATGCTCTTAGTCGGAACCCCAGCTCCGACGACAGCAGTCTGCCCGACTTAAGACCAGAATTCCAACAAGAGTTTGCCAAACTCAACTTGTTGATGGTAGCAGAAGGCACCATAACAAACTTGGAAATACAACCCGACCTTGTGGAGAGAAATAAAGAAGCTCAGCCTGGTCACCCCAGCATCGAAGGCATTAAAAGAAAGGTGGGTATGGGCAAGGCCTCGGAATTCGTCATAGACGATAGAGGAATATTATGGTACGGAGACAGACTCTGCGTGCCAAACCTAGAAGACCTCAGACAACAAATTCTAGCTGAAGCCCACACCGCCCCATATTCGATCCACCCTGGAGGAACCAAGATGTATAAGGATATCCAGGAAAGATTTTGGTGGCACGGTATGAAGAGGGACATAGCCACCTTCATTTCATGTTGCGACTCTTGTCAACGCATAAAAGCTGAGAATCAAAGACCAGCCGGACTACTGCAACCAAACAAAATACCTGAGTGGAAATGGGATGAAATAGGGATGGATTTTATTGTCGGACTACCTCGGTCACGACACAGGAATGATGCCATATGGGTCATCACCGACAGGTTAACCAAGGTGGCACACTTTATTCCAGTAAAGACGACCCACACCACTCAGAAGCTTGCCAGGATATATCTCTCCCGCATAGTTTGTCTACACGGTGTCCCGAAGACTATAATATCCGACAGAGGAACCCAGTTCGTCTTGAGGTTCTGGGATCATTTACAACAGGCTCTGGGAACTCAACTAGCCTTCAGTACAGCATACCACCCCCAGACTGATGGGCAAACGGAACGCGTAAACCAAGTTTTAGAAGACATGCTGAGAGCATGTGTCCTCACCTATGGAACTAGTTGGGAAGAAAGCCCACCATATGCCGAGTTCGCATACAACAACAGTTACCAGGCCAGCCTGCAAATGGCACCTTTTGAAGCTTTATACGGACGGAGATGTCGTACCCCACTAAATTGGTCAGAGACCGGAGACAGCCGCATCTTCGGCCCAGACATGCTCAAGGAAGCCGAGGAAAAGGTCAAGCTAATCAGAGACCGACTCAAGACCGCTCAAAGTCGACAGAAGAGTTATTACGATCAGAAACATCATGGAGTCAGTTTCGAACCCGGTGAATTCGCGTACCTAAGAGTATCCCCTATGAGGGGATTGCAATGATTCAAGAATAAGGGAAAACTAGCACCGAGATTCATCGGACCCTTCTGTATAGTGGCACGAACAGGCACGGTAGCCTACCAGCTAGACTTACCCGAGGAATTATCCGATGTCCACAACGTATTCCACGTCTCGCAGTTAAGGAAGTGCGTAAGCAACCCAGAGAAACAAGTATCCCATGAGAACATAGATGTGCAGCCAGACCTCACCTATCGGAAACATCCAGTAAAGATATTAGAGGAGTCTGAAAGGAGGACCCGACAGAAAACCATCAAATTTTTCAAAGTTCAGTGGAGCAATCACACCGAAAGTGAAGCAACTTGGGAAAGAGAGGATTTTCTTCGAGCAGAGCATCCACACTTATTTAAGGATCAGCTAAAATCTCGGGGACAAGATTTTTCCTAAGGGGGTAGGTGTTGTGACATTCTAAAAATTTTCCTTTGGGTTTTTAACAAAAACTTTGTTTGTTTTTGAAGAGAGAGGCCATTTAAAATTTTTGCCAGAAAACCTTCCTCTTAAAAAAATACTTCCTTTTATTTGGCAAGGATTTTTATTTATGTATCTTCTGCAAACTATGGTGTTTGATCTTTTAAAACTTTTTCTCTGTTGGCTCCCTGCTCAAAACATATTTTTCAAAATTAATTATTTTCTTTTAATAAAAGAACTCTATGAAAATTGGGGGTTTTCATATCTTGAAAACCACCCATGAATTGGTTTTTTGCCCATCTGGTAAAACCCCTCCAAAACCTTCCCTCCTTCTTGAAACAATCTAAGTTCTCTGTCCCAACAAGTCCAAACAAGTTTTGGATTTTATTTCAATTATTTTATCTCTCAAATCTTTTCTGACAATTATTTTGAGCCTGAGTGATTTTCAAAGCAAGTACCATATTGCATTTGAGTTTTGACCTCAAACCAACTCATGTGGATTGTCCTTAGCACCCACAACCCAGAACCATCTTGATCCACTCTCCCTCTTTTCAAAATTTTCAAATTGTAGCCTCTGCAAGTTTGGACCAGATTTGCCAAATTTGGTAAAATTCATATCTCCTCTGCTCCAAAAATTCTACCAAAATTCAGGCAGCCTTCTGGTGCAATGAGAAGCCACTCCACCAAAAACCAGCTCAAGGAAAAATCCCTGCAAGCCAAAATCATTCTGTCGAACACCTGGCATGCACTGTTACTGTTCATATTCAGTGAAATTCAGAGATTCAGTGTCGTTTCTTCGTCAGATTTTCAGTCACGTGTAAACTGTGCATTTGGCTCGTGCTCGCAGCCTCTTCTTCTTGTCTGGAGCACCACACGCGCGCTTGGTGCCTCCCTAGCGTCGGTGGCGCCCTGGCCCGCCTGCGCCGGCGTGTCCCGCGGCGGCAGAACCACCGTAGCGGCCGACAGGGGGCAACACTGCGGCATAACGCCGTTCAGCACCGCCCAAACCCTCTGAGAGCTCCGCGTGGCCACCTCCTTGCCAGCGCACGCATGCAACACCGTCGCCGTGGCCTGGCACGCGCAGAGCACGTTCTCTACCGCTGACATGCCGTGCGGCCGTTTCGTCGAGGGCAGGCTGTAATCCTCCCTCCTGTGCTGAGCTGGACACTGGGATGGCACCAGTGCTTCACCTAGATGATGCTCAAGCCCCTAAGCCGACCGTCCACCCATAGCGTCGCCGTAATCGCCCGCCGGACTCATCCGTTCACGGCAACCGCCTCGGGCCGTCTATATATAGCCCCCCGAGCTTGCTCTTGCCCCCGCACAACTCCACCACCTCGCCAGACCCCGCCTAGCCACTGGAAGGGCCTCGAGGGGCCTTTCTTCCTCGACTCTGGCCACCTCCGTCCGCCTCGGGCTCCGGCAACGTTCTCTCCGGTGAGAACTCCTCCGGCGCCCAAACCTCGTCCGTAGCCTTCTCTTACACCTAGTGCTCTAACCCCCACCTCAATTCGATGCTTGCAGCCCTCTCCGGCGAAATCCATCAATGCCCGAACAACCGCCCGCCAGAGTCAAGGCCGCCGTCGACGTGAAGCTCGCCGGCGACCACCACCACCACCAACCGACGCGGAATGGCGCCCTGAACTCGGAGGTACCCTCCGATCCTCCTGCCCCGTCGTGGATCGCCGCCGGCGATCGCCGCGGCCCTCTGGCGCCAAAACTCTGCCTCCGTTTTCAAACCCGACGGGTGGGTCCACCCCGTCAGATATTTATTCTTTTTGAATCGTTTTCTGGTAACGCCTTCGGGCAAAATACGCTTTCTCCACTGAACTGGCGTATTCGGGACTGAAACGTTTTCTGTTTTATAAAGAAGACCCTGGAAAGTTTCTGTTTCATTACAGAAAGGTCCCTGGACAAAAACACTAATAACTTTTAAACAAAAGAGTATTTTTGAGTGATTCTTTTTCTGTCCTCTCTGAAATTTTGTCTAGTTTTTTATCAGATTTATTTGAAAAATATTTGGAATAATTTTTATGCACCTCTCGGTATTTACGTTAGCGCGTATGTTTCCTTTATACCGTAGATACCCAAGGAGGTGACGGGGCCGCGAACTTCACCGAGATAGGCTCCGACTACTCTGAACCAGGCAAGCATGTTTGAACTTTTGATATGATAAGTGTTTTGGCATGTTTGCTTTTAGCAAGTTTCATGGCATGTTGATGAGCATACCGATGAACGTTATTTTTCATGCATAGTTGAGGCAAGTGAGTTCGATGATCCATACGTGTTGGATGTGAATGTGCATCGCCATGTGTTGGCATGAGGATGGGCAAGATGGCAGTGTTGTATCATGCCAGTCTTATGCCATACTATTTGACTTCAGTATCAGCCCGTATCGGTTCGGTTCCAATCCATTTCCCTTCCCGTACTACCACAAGTTCTCCGCAAGGGATATGGCTTAGTAGGTTGCAAACCTCTTTCCTGGTACACACCAAAAGGAGAGGCCGTGATGATGGTTCCATGGCCCTGGATTAAAGCCAGTCATCCGGTCAGGGGGCATGGGTGTTTCCGGTTGGGACCGAGAGGGGGGCACCCCTTAGAGCGCGCGTATATAAATTTGATCCCATGCTATTCGAGATTGTGATCTCCCCGTCTCAAAGTTTTTCTTGTACGTTGTCTAGGGTGATTCCTGACATCGTGAGGTGTGATGGGTGTGTACTGGATCGCTGTGTTTCCTTCCGAACTACCGTAAACGGAACTAGTCCTTCGGGACTACGGAAATCCGTTAGCTGTGGGTAATTTTAGTACAAACTCTGCAGAGTCATATATCCTCGAATCATCTTATCCATGTTCAAGTTCTGCATTATCTTATCCTGACAAGTGTCAGTTTCTGGTGACAGGTACTCCGGTGAATCACATGAGTGCTAACCCCAGTTAAAAGTTTATTCCTATGGATGGATTAACCCGTTTATGAAAGCCCTTTCTGCGATGTCGCTCAGACGTCCGACTGTGGCGTTGTTATTATTTACTTTCAGCAAAAGCCCTTTCTGCGATGTCGCTCAGACGTCCGACTGTGGCGTTGTTATTATTTACTTTCAACAAAAGCCCTTTCTGTGATGTCGCTCAGACGTCCGACTGTAGCGTTGTTATTATTTACTTTCAGCAAAAGCCCTTTCTGCGATGTCGCTCAGACGTCCGACTGTGGCGTTGATATTATTTACTTTCAGCAAAAGCCGTTTCTGCGATGTCGCTCAGACGTCCGACTGTGGCGTTGTTATTATTTAATTTCAGCAGTAGCCCTTTCTGCGATGTCGCTCAGACGTCCGACTGTGGCAGTACTGTTATTTCCTTTCAATACAAGCCCTTTCCGTGATGTCGCTTCGACGTCCGTCTGTGGCACGTATGTCTTTTATTTTCAGTTTAAGCCCTTTACATGGTGTCGCTTAGACGCCCGACTGTGGCATGATCTTTATTTACTTGTTCACCTTTCGAGGCGTCACTTCAGACACCCGATCGATTTTCTTTTATTTTGTTGGGATTTCAGGCGGACTACCGCCGATTCCCTTTTACTTACCTTGTCTGCTAAATTCTGAATGTGCATTGGTAAATTAATCATAACGCATTCATGCATGCATTTGTTATATCTTACGTCCGAACTGTCTTGCGAGTACTTCAAAGTACTCACCTGGCTTGTTGATTTGGCCAGATGCTGACGAAGGCGATCTCATGGATGAAGAATTCGATAGCGAGTCCAACGCCTAGAGGAGTCCCAGTCAGTCTCGTGCGACCCTGGATTTGGTCACTGTATTATATCCGCTTCCGCAACCCGAATAAATTCATCGAGCCTCACCTCGACGCTCGATGAGATGCTAGTTTAAGAGTCATGTTATCCACTCCCCACTGTGTTATTCCACCATCACTTTAAGCTCGACTCAGTAGTATGCCATCACACCATTGTGTTATATCCGCCATTATGTATAATTATTGGCGCGCTTGTAATAAATTGTTGAGCACCCTTAGCTCGACCCTGTAATATATTTTTGCTACTGGCTTATTGTATCAAGAGATTGTCTACCAGTAAGAAGGATTTTTCCTCATACTGGACTCAAAAGATCAGTCTTTCAATAAATATTTTTATTGGAAAACCGGTCGTGACACAAGCTCCTGTACTCCATGGCGTATCACCCCCAGACGGACGGGCAGACGGAGCGCGTCAACCAGTGCTTGGAGATGTATTTGCGGTGCTCTGTCCACGACACACCCAAGCAATGGCGCCGGTGGCTCTCTGCAGCAGAGTTCTGGTACAACTCATCGCACCACGCCTCCCTCAACTGCTCCCCATTCAAGGCATTGTATGGCAGGGAGCCCAACCTCGGCAGCATGCCAGCGGTAAACTCTAACATACCCGTGGATGCGCCGCTCGATGAGATCGACTGGGCTACGCACACGGAGTTGCTGCGCGCCCAGGCGCGTTTCAAGAAACAAGCAGATCGCCACCGTGCCGAGCGCGCCTTCGACGTGGGCGAGCAAGTCCTCCTCAAGCTTCAGCTGTACGCCCAGTCCTCCGTCGCCAACCGCCCTTATCGCAAGCTGGCGTACAAGTTCTTCGGGCCCTTCACGGTGACGGAGCGCATCGGCACTTTGGCGTATTGCCTGAATTTGCCGCCGGACAACCGCATCCACCCAGTCTTCCACGTTTCACAACTCAAGCCGTTCGTCCCCGACTACACTCCGGTCTTCGCTGAGCTGCCCAAGATACCAGACCTCACGGCCGCAGACCGCGTTCCGATCGTCATTCTGGACCGCCGCATGATGAAGAAAGAAGACGCCCAGTCGTCCAAGTACAGGTGCAGTGGAGCACCATGCCGCCGTCGTCTGCGACCTAGGAAGACTACTACGTGCTACGGCAGGGCTACCCGGACGCCACCCTTTGGACAGAGGAAGATCAAGCTGCTCAAGAGGGGGCAAATGTCACGCCTGCACATCAGCCTGCAGCGGACTAACCAGTGCAAGTGCAGCTAGCCACTTGCAACGACCAAGTCACCGTGGGGTCCAGCGGCCAAATGTATGCGTGTGTGTTAAGCCAAGTGTTGGCATGCGGGTGAAGCCAGCTGTGGCCTACCTGTAACGGAACGACTGGACAAGGACAACAGTGAAGAAGTGAATGAACTACTTCCCTCTCGTCTTGTCTCTCGCTCTCACCTAACCCTCTCGTTCTTCCTCACCCCCATCCCCTTTCTCTTCCCTTTCCCAAATCCTATAGATCGGGGCGTGACAACGTCCTGACGCAGCTACGTTAGGTACCCGTGGGATGACAATTTAGTTGCCATTCGGGATGGCAGATGTAGTTATTCTGGATGGCAAATGTAGTTGTAAAAGCATGGCAACTCTATCTGTTTTGGTTAACTATAGTTGCCATGTCTAATTTATGGTAGTTGCCGCATGTAATCAAACCATAGTTGCCGTGTATGATTAACTACTTGCCACATATGGTCAAACAGTAGTTGCCATGTGTGTTTACCTAGTTGTCACGTGTGGTCCAACCATAATTGCCATGTATTGTTAATCACAGTTGCCATGTGTGTTTATCTAGTTGCCACGTACGCGCAACTGCAGTTGCCGTCTAGCAACGAATCATAGTTGCCATGTGTGTTTACCTAGTTGCCACGTACATGTAACTGCAGCTGTCATCCAACAACGTACGAGTGTCGTGTGGGTGAAAAGCAATTCGTCCACACGCGCATGGACTAGGTGGTGGCTATGTGGGCAGAAACTACTTCGTCCACACAGGGCAGCTGGCAAACCGCGTGCTGCGGGCGTGTGGGCGAACTCTCCAACGCCCACACACCAGCCCCGTCTTACATGGCATAATTTTTTTGGCAAAACATGCCAAGATTCGTGCAAACACAAACGTACGTTGATCCACGCGTGTGGGCGAGATGCAAACACTCACATGTATGCGCGTTAGTATTTCCGTTTATTTAAGAATCAAGATCATGTAGCATATAGGGCAAATACGCGTTCGGAAAGACTAAATATAAGCGTGTGGCGACTGCAAGAGTCGAACGTACCTTCAACGATCCTTATTTGCTCATACAAAACATTACATATTTGATACTTCCTCTGTTCATTTTTATAAGACCTTGAAAATATTTCAAACAATGTGCAAAACAGACTATTTTAAGTTGTCTAAAACGACTTACGAAAATGAACGGAAGGAGTAGTAGTAGTAGTACCACTCTTTTTTCTTTTTCTAAAAGGGCGATCGCACTCCCAGCGTTCGATGCACTACCTGCCAACCATTCATATCGAGCCCTCCGTGCTTTGCTACAAGCCTACACCTGACAATGAGATGAGAGAATACCACTCAACTGAAATATGAACAATGCATACATGGGTTCAGCTAGTTGTACCCATTTTCGGTGCACCTACGGTGCATTCACGCAAGAAAACATATTAAAACATTTAGAAAAAATCTGAAATTTCGTGAAAATGATCATCCACAAATATTTTGAGGGCTTGCAAAGTTTGATGGTCAAATAACATTCGAGAAGCGCTCTACAAAAAAGACAAAATTGCAAAATCTGCTCAAACAATGCACGTACATTTTGACTAATTTTCAGTGATTTTGTCTTTTTTGTAAAGGGCTCCTCGAATGTTATTTGACCATCAAATTTTGAAAGGCCCCATAACATTTGTTGATGATCATTTCCACGAAGTTTCAGATTTTTTTCGAAATGTTTTGATGTGTTTTCTTGCGTGGGTGCACCGTGGGTGCACCGAGAGTGGGTGTAGAAGAACCACTCTCGTTCAGCTATATATCTTAGATATCCAGTGCTTGCCGAAGACACTGGCGACGCGTTTGGTTGGAGCTCCGTTAACGTATTCACTGTTGTAATGAGAATACACTGTATTAGATTAGAGGTAGTTGAATACGAGATGTGTTTGGTTCACGCAAGGGAGTAGAAAGCCATGGAATACCGTCGTCAGCCTTGTAGACGATGCCGGACGATTGGAGGAAGGACGACTGCTCGGATGGCTCGTGACGAAAAATGAGATCACTGGTCGTTCACAACAATCGCTACTGCTCACGGCGGCTCTGCCCATGGCTGCGGCGAAGAGAGATCGGCGGCGCCGCCCACGACGGCGGAGGCAATGGAGATTGGCGGCGGAGGCGAATGGATATCAGCGGCGCTCGGTGGTAGAGAAGAATGGAGATCGGCGGCGCTCGGCGGTGGAGGCAAACGGATGGACGGCGATGGTACTGCTCATGGCGAGGGAGATCATCGTCGCTGCTCCTTCGTCCTCGTGGTGAAGACAACGATCAGGACGAGCGGTATTGGATAGCATGCTGTATCGGGTGTTTTCGGTTTTGTGAAGGAAAAAGTCCATTTTAAACCTTAAACTCGTAGAGGTTCGGCGAATCAAACCCTCAAGTCCAAATCCCTGTCGTTTGCACCCTGAACTATACAATCCTGGTCTAAATCAAACCCTGGATAAAGTCAACCGGGATTTGTCTGATGGGCCAGCCCATTTGTTTTTTTCTCAAAAAAGTTGCCTTTATTCTTCTGTCGCATAGGCCGAACTCTGACTGGGCCGGCCCATGAAAACTGGCGACCGTCAGCGGGCCTGTACTGCTAAAAAAATGCGCGTAGCCAAGTATCGAACCCAGGATCTGCAGCTACAGATACGCTGGTACTACCATTTGAGCTACCGACTAAATATGTTTAAATTTCAACACAAAACCATAAGAATCACCACCGGATTCGAATATTTTTAAAAATTTCGAACGCAAAAAATGTTTGATTCTTTTTGAGTGTTTATGAAAAGCGGCTCCTTTTTAAATTTGTGAACAAATTTACGAAACTAAATTTGGAGAATTCAAACCAACTTATGGAACATGCACATTCTTTAAAACACCCGAACAAAATTAGGAAATGAACATTTTTTTAAAATTCGCAAACAGTTTTCAAGCGGGAACATTTTTAAACTCCTAATCTTTATTGAAAACAGGGACATTTTTAGAATTTTATGAAATATAGGTAAAAAATTGAAACTCCAGAAAAAGAATTAGAACACACGAACATTTTTTAATTTTTTTGAAATGGAACCAGTGTTTGAAATCACAAATATTTCTTTAAAAAGTTGTCAAAATATGAAAAAACATTCTGAACAATTTTTCAAAATAAGGAACATTTTTTTGAAATTCCCAAACAATTTTATAATCTGGTTCACGAACAACTTTATATTCTTTTCAGAATCTGGTTCACAAGGTTCTTATTTGTGCGCTTATCTGTTGCAAATATGCAACTTCATGAATTTAAGAAACAAAAAAAGACGAAGCAAGTGGACACAACAGATGTGGTGGTAGTTCCCGTCTATTGACAACACAAGGTCACGGGTTCGAGCCAACCCTGTGGCTTTTTTTTAACAGAAAAAAAAAACTAAACCAGGCTGGCCCAGAAGGGAGCAGTGTGTGCGTCTGCATTTTAATAAAAAAATTGAATAATTTCGACCATTGAACCTTTTTTAATATACAATGAATATTTCTTAAATACACATTGAACATTTGTGTGATATACGCTAAACAATTTGTAAATACATAATGAACATTACTATGATATACGCTGAACAATTTGAAAATACACAATGAGCATTACAGTGATATACGCTGAACAATTTGAAAATACACAGTGAGCATTACTGTGATGTGCGCTGAACAATTTGAAAATACATGTTGAACATCTTTTCCTATGCGCTGAACATTTTTAAGTACATAATGAATATTTTCTGAAATATATGATGACAATTTTCATAATACATGATAAACTCTTGTATAATACACAAAAAGAGAAGAAAGTAAAAATAAACAGAAGAAACACAAATTGTTCGTCGTATTAAAGTATTATTAATGAAAAAATACACAATGAAACATTTCCTTATAATGTATTAATGAAGGAAAAAGGAAACAAAAAACAAAAGAAAGAAAAGGCAGAAAGAACATGAAAGAACCAGAAAGAAAAAACCTAAAAGATAAAATAAAACAAAAGGTCAACAAATAAAAATGAATGGAAAAACAAAGCAGTGAACGGGCAGCGCGCTGCCGCGAAATGGGCCGGCCCAGTCGCGGGGGTAGCCACTGCTGCGGGCGGCAAATAGGTTTCGCCACGAATCCCGGCCATCCTTTGCAATCCTTGTTTGGCAAACGACTTCAGGGTTTAATTTAGACCGGGATTGCACAGTTCAGGGTGCAAACGACAGGGATTTGGACTTAAGGGTTTGATTCGCCGAACCTCTACGAGTTTAAGGTTTATAATAGACTTTTTCCTTTTGTGAAAGATGTTTTCCGATTGCACGGGAACTGAAACCGACGTGGTCGAAACAAACGCTGGTAACGTAATCGTGAGCCGGTGTATTCGGAAGACAGCGAGAATATCGCGAACCAAACGTGTCGTGGGTATGTGTTTAAAACAACCAGTAGTACCAAAGTAGACAAATGCGTAGGTGATTGTATCGGATTAATAAGCGCAATTAGAATAGCCTCCAGTTCATTGTAAGTAGGTCATAATCACTTGTCTTACTTGGTTCATTGGCTCCATCAGCATGTTTGTATTGGTCTTGGAATTAGAACTTTCAGAAATGCAGTACAGAATCTAGTATATAACTTAATACAGCAGATCAACCAGTGTCTTGGCATCAGAACTTTCAGAAAAACAGTTCAAGAGTACAGGTCGGTACAGCAAACCAAAACATGTGTGCAGTATAGCAGGTTCAGAGCTTCCATTGTTTCAGTACAGTACAACACATAATTCGCCATCAGAAGATTACCGATGAACAGGCACCCACAATTTTTAACTGATCTCCGTTTGTGTTGATTTCTTTACCATTTTCCTAAGGATTTGTAATATTTGTTTCTAAATGCCATAGTTGACCTTAGTTGAGAATTTTCAAATTTGAAAAGGCGACCTATGGACTAAAGCGTGATCTACAAATGAATTTGCCTTACCATATACGTACATCTTTCATAAGTCATTGGAACTGAACCGATGGAGGTCCCATAAATAACAAGCTAATCCAATGAAGGATGAATTTATATTTGTCGGCAATAAAATTTGGAAAAACAATGGTACCGGGGCCCTTCGATCTAGCATCAAGATCAGAGACATGCACAGTCATTTGACTAGGTCAAACCTAACTTTGTACACGAATTCTACTGAGAATTGCATGTTTACAACCTACCTAGCAAGTCCGTACCAGGAGGCACACCCAGCTTCTGGTAATCTGGCTTAAGAGATTCAACTCAGAACAGAGACATGTATATAAAGAGCAATACAGAGAGACGTCTCTCTCTCTTCACAACAAATTTTTTTTTTATGGGACGAAACATTTCCAAACTCGACGGATCATTTGTCAAAGGGTCTGCTGAGTGTTGACCTGGGTCAATAAAGCTGAATTGCTTGGGGTTTACAAAACTCAAGAAACCAAATACACAAGAGATTATCATAATAAATAAATAAACACATCAAATGACAGGGAATTGGTTAAGTTACAGATGAGACGCGGATCAACGGAATAAATCTAAAAATATGTAACAGAGGGATGCCTTGGGTGCACCCGTGCGGCATCCTTGAATGCTGACTCCATAGCGTCGTATTTATGTTTCAGATTATTACTGCTTGAAACAGTAGTAATACTCAAGCCAATGTCCTGGAGGCAGGGCAGGCACTCCATGCCAGTTGGTGTGGCGCCTCTCCACTCTTGCCAGTCGAATGCCAGAGCCAGCCTTTGCAGCTTGGGCATAGCTCCTGGCTCGAAGCTCAGGTTCGCGGTGACATCTTCATCGGACCGGAAATCAAAGCACTCTAGAACAGGAAACAACCCCGTGCATACCACCACCTTGTCATGAGAGACGTCCGACACGTAGAACCTGGCCAAGATGAGGGAGGGAAGCTTTCCAAGAACACGAACCTTGTCACTCGGCAGGTACAAGACGCGCAGAGAGAGGATCCGGAGGCGGCGTAACTCACCAATCCATTTTGGAACTATATTAAATGACAAACCTTCCAAATGGATCGTCTGGAGATAGGGTGGAGGATCGGACAATGAGTCCGGCCGGCTGTCATAGCCATCGTATTTATGCCAGCACTCGAGGGAGAGGTGCTTGAGGTCTCGAAGCATTCCAATGGAGGAGAGCAAAGCATCGAAACATTCAGTCGCCATGCCTGGGAAGTAAGTGGGCACACTTAACTTCAAATCCTTCAGATTGGTCAGCTCGCTGAGGCCTTTGATTTCCTCCAGAGAACTCTCTGACATGTCCGAACAATGCAGGGTGCGGACTGATTTCATGTTCTGGATCCCTTCAGGAAGCAATGTGCACTCTGGAAGTATCAAATGAATCAAGTTGGCCAAGCGAGTGATATCAGATGGGAACCTTTGTATAGGCCGGCAATGTAACTCAAGAGTTTCCAAATGCACAAGCCCTTGAATTTCTGCAGGGAGCGCTACTTCTGCAGACAGAGCTGAAACCTTCAAATACCTTAGTAGAAACAAATGGCCAGCTGCCCTGAGGTCGATTGTCGTTTTCCAGTTAAACAGAAACTCAAAGGCAAGCACCCGTAGATACTTAAATTGTGGAAGAGGAAGCATGTACTTGGACTCTCCAAACTGTGTATATGATCGGACTTGTGACATGCTAGTAGCAAGGGTCTTCGACATTGCACCACCAACACTTGATTGGAGAGATAATCGACGAACTTTGTACTCACAACTATTAAATCTTGCCATGTCTTCATGCTTATATGCCACACTAATGAAATTATCCTCTGTACTCTTGCTTAGGATCAAATCAAGCATCATATCGTGTATTCGACATGTAATTACATCCCCATAGCATGTTTCTTCAGGCTGAATCAGACATCTATTGATAAGCTCAATGAAATAACTCTTGGCAACGTCTTCCAAATCTGCTCCGTGCAAATTACAAACAAATCCTTCGGCGATCCATTGTTGAACTAGGTCATCCCTAATGATCAAACGGTCTTCTGGATACATGCCAAGATATAAAAAACATGGTCGGAGATGAATAGGAAGATGCATGTAGCTAAGGTTTAATATACCCCTCATCTCTTTCAAGGTGGGTTTTGTGGCAAACTTCGCGCCAAGAGAATTCTTTATGCTCTCCCATTCATTTGAAGATCCTGTTTCATGGCTAGCTAATAGGCTAGCTATGGTGATAATTGCAAGTGGCATTCCACCACACTTCTTGAGAATTTCAACTGAAATTTCTTTGAATTGTATCGAGCAGACATTTTCGGACCCAAATACTCTATTAAAAAATAATCTCCTTGAGTCCTGCTCTCCAAGGGGCTTCATTATGTAAATGTAGGCACGGTCATTGTGACATGCCCTGGCAGCTACGTCATCCAATCGTGTGGTTACCATTACTCTACTTCCATCGCCATTTTCCGGAAAGGCACAACTAATGATGTTCCATGTCGATTCATCCCACAAGTCATCCAATAAAATGAAGTACCTATTGCAGTTGTTGCACAAGTTATTCATACATTATATTAGTACATGATTATAAGGTAAAGAGAAAAACATCAAAAATAAATGAAGGAAACAAACATAATATAGGATGATGACCATTGTCTTTCAAAAATAAGGGGTCATATAGAAATATGACAAAGTTTGAAATGAAAGCAAAGCTCGGGGTTCAATGTCCCTAATTTCCTAATTTTGTTGTCCCAAATTATAACTACTTCTATGCTTGCCACATAGAGGTTGATTTATTATACTGCACTATAAGAGTAAGACATAAAAATGGCTTTATGTTTACAATTTTGATCCTAATACAAATCTTTATGAACTAGCACAAGTTTGCTATAGCTGAACCGCCAGACAGTATTGTGCATTGGCCTAACAAAATCTCTTCGTCATGACTCATTGGTACAACTGTTTAAAGTTCCACACTAAACCGACAAGAACTTTTAGATAACCTTTCGGGAAATCACACAACAAGAGAGAAGAAGAAATACCTTTTATGCTTGAGGTGTTCTCTAAGCCGGTCAATGAAGTCTTGCAGCTCGTGAGCATGAGAAGACTCCTCCAGTCCAAGCTTGAATTGTAGGCCACCGAGAAGGCTTTTCATATCAGGTCTTTGGGAGACTGAAACAAAGGCCTTACAGTTAAATTGCTCTCCAATCTCATTGTACACTTGTTTGGCAAGTGTAGTTTTACCCAAACCTCCGAACCCCACAATAGAAACCACTTTGAGTTTCTTCTGTGAATCCGTTAACCAACTGACAAGCTCTTCTTTTGGTCCATCAATACCTACCAGGCATGTCGCATCCTTGTAGATCGCCGACACCCGGGGATCGACAACCACAACACCACGATTCGAATTGACGCAATCATCAATCTTGTATCTCTCACGTCGAGCATTTGCTTCCACCGCAAGAACCTTGAGCTCCTCGATCCTCTTCGCTATCTTATGACGTCTCCCCAGCCTCCTAAGATGTTGAACCATCTTTCTAACAAAGCCTGCCTTTACATGGGTACCTTCAATGTCATGCATGAAGTCATCGATGCAGTTCTCCATGTCATAGGACATCTCTCTTATATGGTTCCTCCAGTTCTTGGCCGATGGATCAAGCTTGTCCATAAGCTCCATCTTGTCAAGGAGAGCTTTCATGGCACTGAGCTCGTCCTTGAGGAAGGAGGCATGCCTCCTCACCCCTGTGAGCGTCTTGTACTCGTCGCTGAGCAGCATGGTGAGCTTGCCGAGGAGCAGGTCCAACACCCCTGCCATTCGGACGAGCTTGGTGAGCCTGCTGCCTTTGTGAGTGAGAGCAAGCAACCCCAACCAAGCAGCGGAAGCAAATCACAATAGCGCTTCCCCTGAACCCGAGAGAGAGAGGCGGTGGGGGTCAGCGACTCAAGCAGCGAGCCAGCGATGCGAACTAGTCGAGAAACTGAGCGTGCCGCCGTTGCCGGAGACTGCCTCCCGGAGCTCCCCGCCGCTGGATCTGGGCGGGGAAGGTTTTGAGGACGAGGGGAGGGCGCCGTCGTTGACAGGGAAGAGGGTGGAGAAGAGGCTCAGTAGAGAGGGGAGAGTTGCTGCTGATGCTGCTGGGTTTGGACGGAGAGAAGCCGATCAGCTCGGCAGAGAACAGAGAGAATGGGACGGCCGGAGAGATGCTCGGCTCGACCGAGGACGGGAGAAGCGGATATTTTTTCTGAGTGGCCACGATAATGCAGCACGTCAGGCAGCTCGTATGGTGGAGCGAAGAGTCTCGGGTCTCGACGGGTAAGCAGTCCGACGACGACGACGACGACCCGAGCTGGTAAAGGTGACAACCGACAAGCAGCACGCGCGTTCCATAAATGAAGTAAGAAAAAATTGAGTCGTCGAAAGTGATATGTTGCCTACCCCTTTGCTGAAGTGCTTCGAGGGCACGGCATGCATATGCTTTCGCAAGTTTGAAAATGGTGGATTTACGCCTTTGACGAGCACTCATGATTTTTATTGTAGGCACCTATACGTGTTACGTGAGGAGAGGGCTTACGTAGGCCACCCTGAATTTCTTTTTCTTTTTGGCAATTCAGAGAGCTTTTATTCAAACCAAAAGCATTCCTAGGACAAGTAGCTAATAAACTGGTCACTAGGAAGCTTAGAGTCACATCGAGCCAGCTGAGAAATCACCGAAGGCATCTCGAACGCCGACCCTCAAACCGCCTACATACGGCCGGACCATGCTGTTCCGACGTGTTGTGACATCCAACGCGGGATTGTATCAATCCGCCGAGCATCCGGACATACTTTTCCCCGCACATCGGAGACAAATTAGGAAGGGCTTTGCGCGCGAACCACTGCCACGCCCGCTCCTGACCGCCTTGACCCATAAAAAAACCCACCCGCCTCTCCCGCGCTTGCCTTTCGATGCATGTGCCACTTCTCGTGCCGCATCAATGCCAGTCCAGAGCACGCAGCGGCCGACATTGATGCTGTGATGTGACCGGGCGGGAGGGAGGAGCGTTGTTCGCCACCGCCCGTGTCCCAATGCGATCACCACGAAGGCGTGTAGTCGCCTTCGCCACTACATCGGCGGCAGCTGTTCGTCCTCTCCGAGCGCCCTAACGGCACAGGAGTACGCTGGCAGGGAGCAGCGCCGGCGGGACAGGCGCAGCACGGCGTCGGCGCTGGTCGGAGTTCGTGAACTCCGACGTCCCGCTGCCATACATCGCGACGGGCCCGGAGCTGGTATACGCCAGGGCCCTAGACTGCTCCGTGACGTCGGCAGAGACGAGCAAGCGTTGTCCCGCCGCCTGGACGGGGAGATGGCCAAGTACGGCCAGGAGTTGTCCCTTAGCGAGATTTTCATCGCCAACGCCGCCTCCTCCCAGGCCTGCCCCTCCTCCTCCCCCCCCCCCTCCCGCGCCCATGTCGTCGGTGGCCGCGGCCTCACTCAGTACAACGCAGGAGGGAGTGGAGAGGATCATATACGAGCGTTAGGCGGCTGCCAGGAAGCCTTGCCGTGACGCGGCCCCCTTCTGCCGCCCGAAGCCCGACGACAATGACTCCAACGCGGGATCCGGCGACAATGGCGGAGGAGGAGCCGCCGGCCAGGCCGACATGGCCTACGAGGTCACCGTTGAGTATATGTTAGTTTAGTGTTTTTGTTTTAAGGTTTTTAGTTCACCGGACGAAATATCGTCTGTTACGTAGAAATTATCCTAGTTTAAATGAACTTCGTCCAATTTATATGAAATCAACCGTGTTTGCATGATTTTTGTCTGTTTAGTTTCAACAGTGGTCGAAATATATGCGGGTAGTATTGGATGGCGGCCTTCAGCATCAGTGTCCGCAGACTGTTCCCCATGTCCGTGGATAAATGCCGAAGCAAATTTGCGGGTCAGCGTTGAAGATGCCCTAACTAGCTCTCCAATTTCAAGTAACAGAGGAGCCACAATCGAACGAGAATTGGGCCAACTTGAAATTCAAGGGGTGGTGTTTTATCAATGGTGGAAGAGTTTAAGTAGGTATATTATTTCCACCAATAATCCTACACCTACAAAAGGTCATATGTAAATTTACTTAACCTTCCATAAATTCTCTCATCCCCCCTGAATTTAACCAGGATGGGCCCTAGTCGCTAATCTCTACTTCTAATGGACGACTTGGTGAATAGTCTACGCGGTTTTTTTTTCGCTGGTTTTTTTTCGTCATCCTCCCACCTCCGTTTTATTTTTGTCATCCTCCCACCACTTTCGTCTGGGTTTTTTCATCCCCCCTCCCACCACCCCATCGGTTTATTTTTTTCACTGTTTCCTTCTAAACAAACATTTTCCTACCGTACAAAAAGACACAGATCTAACTTTACTAAATTACCCAACTCAAACGATCCATCTCATCAATGCAATTTTCTTTAGGAAACATATAATGGATGTGAAGGAAACAAATAACAGACTACCCAAATCAACCGATCCATCCCATCAATGCAATTTGATTTAGAAAACATATAATAAATTTTAAGGAAACAAATAACAGACTTTAAAGAAAAATCCAATTAACTAATCTCTACTCTTGAAGGCCCCATCAATGCAATTTGCTTTAGAAAACATATAATGGATGTGAAGGAAACAAATAACAGACTACCCAAATCAACCGATCCATCCCATCAATGCAATTTGATTTAGGAAACATATAATAAATTTAAGGAAACAAATAACAGACTTTAAAGAAAAATCCAATTAACTAATCTCTACTCTTAAAGGCCCCTCGATTGATTTTTGTCCCTCGCTTCCTTTCCCAGCACTAATACAATGGAAGGAATTATAATCCACCTATTTGTTTTCCTATATATCCGTGCAGGCAACACAACAGAAACCGGTGAAAAAACACTCACCTCGCACGTCCCCCTGCCTGCAATCCCGAAACGCCGTTGTTCTCCCCTTCTACCCCACCTCCCCTCCTTCCCATCGGCTCTCTTCATGCCCGACGTGGATGGCGCCGCCTGCCTAGGATGGGGCCCTGATCTTGTTCTGTCGGTGTCTCGCTACCTTCTCCACGACCCTGGCATAGGCGCACCGGAGGCCACCTAAGGTGAACAGGAACGCGATTTGGATGACGGCCACTAGCGGGTGGTCCTCTTTTTCGAGAGGCAGATCGGCGCCAGTGGCAACCGAGGGATTCACCAAGGTACATGATGTCCATGCCTGCTTGCCTCCTCGTCTCATCTGGTAGAGCTTATATGTGGACCGAAAGGAAATGATTGGTTTCACGTCCCTTCTTCTATGTCTTTTGTTTCGAGGTCGTGCCGTTGTGCGCTGCCATGAGCAGAGAGCATCGTCCGCGTCCAGCAGATTGGCTTCCTTTTGAAGAAGACAACAGGGGCCCTCAGCGCCATGCCTTCGATTTCTTTTGCTTCAGATCCTATTTTTGTGCACTTTCTTTTTTTTTATCTTTGTGCTTGATCCGATCCTAGATAGTGAAAAAATATTTATGGGAAAAAATGTGTGTGTTCATGACATATATGAGTGTCTGCCTAACTTCTTCCTTTAATTGTTGTTCCAGGTGAGAGCTGAGACTCACGCCCTCGTATTTCCCTAGGTGATGGTCGGCAGCCACCGCTCGACAGTTATACTACTCCACCAATTAGGTAAGAGTAACCTGATGTATTTCCCATCTATTATCTCTAGCTAGATACTTTCTCATGGTCGTTTATGTTCTAAAATTGTCTCAGTTTTCCTGTTCGACGTTCCTTGTAGAATACATGTTTTTGAAGAGGTAATTGTGTGTTATACTAATTCATGTACTATCAGAAGTAATGTTCTTTTTCTCTGAAATTGGTCTTTATGTAAATTTTAACTATAATTGTTATGTATTATGGAAGACTTCAGGAGAAAATTCCACCGAATGACATACACTAAATTTGAAATTGCTAGAGTATTTTTTAAATGAATATAGTTGACGAGCAGCACAATTTAGATATGAGGTATGTGGTGCATGTTAGTTCTTCGATCTATAAAGGAATTTGTGTACTTAGACTGATGTTTTCACGAGCTTCCTGCAAAAAGCTAGCCTTACTAGCTTGTGCACATTTCCTTAACCCAACAGTTTACTTGCGTACTGCTCCATAATCTTGTTCTTGTGCTCGATGGGACAAGGAAAGCAACCGCTTGTTCCTATGCAGACTTCTTTGGTGTACATGATGAGTTTTGGATAGAGGGTTCCGACATTATCAGTTCCTTATTCTTTTGCTACAGGGCACCACCAAATGGGTGCAAGCATTAGTCAATATTCTTCTGCTATAGATATGGGTCAGATTTCCTTGTTATTGCCTAGAAATATTCTCGATATAAGATCGTTATGACTTGTGCTAAATGGGTTATAAATTATTTAACAAGGAGTTGGCCTTGCAGATACAAACTACTAATTTTTTGGCGTACTCTTCATATGAAGTGTCCATATATAATGGCATGTACCAAGTAGGAATCCTCTCTCGGATATATTTCTCTTCCTTATGTACTCCCTCTGTAAAGAAATATAAGAGCATTTAGATAACTACTTTAGTGGTCTAAACGCTCGTATATTTCTTTATTGAGGGAGTACTTATTTCTGACAGACATACATGCTCTATTTTTTAAGGAGAAGATTGTACTTGCAGGATCCAAAACCTAATGATTTTTGTCGAGGGACAGTCATGTGAGTGATTGCACTAAAGATACAGAGAAAAACTGACATTTCTTCTTCGATATTGTATTGAAGTTCTATACTAAATACTATAGGGTGTACTGAAGGTCAATGTTGCACTTAGGCCGGTTGGGTTCTGAATATGCAAGAAAAGGAGGAAAAATTACCAAGGATTACAGATCTTGGTTCAAGAAAAGTGCTGACAATATGTTTTGGCGCATAATTAGCTCTGACAGGAAAAATATTCTATCAGAATTGCAGGACCTGTGTTACTTAATATTTGGCCTTAATCATTTTCACAAAAAAAACAATACTTTAATAAAGTTTCTGGACAAATCCAACTAATATCGGACTGACTTCAAATGTTGTGCTTCGGTAGATTGATAATATGAGCACCCAGGAGGAAGTAAATAGGTTTGCACTCGAGATTTTCGCTCTGTAGCTCAGTTCAAAGCGAATGGAATGGTTGCAAGCTAAGGGAAGTCGTTTTTTGTCCATCCACAATTGATTAAGCATATTAAAAAATACTTAGATAATAGGCGTGAGTTCTCTATTCATACGATGATTCACTTATTAAAGTTTGGTTAGTTTTTAATATTTTTAGTGTTATTAGAATATCTTTTCTATGCATGGGAATTCTTGTTTTTGATGGTGATAAAGGCAGGAAAAGGAATCATGATGGAGATTTAGTGGACGTTAAGAAGAGGCAACACATTGTGTGTAGTGGAAATAATTTGATAGGTATGAAGAATGAGAACATGGGAGGACAAATACAATGCCTTGTTTTGTTCAGGTTTGCGCATCTGAGGATGCACATTTACTTGGAGTCCGAGACAATTTGAGATGTAAGAAGACTGAGAATTTAGGAGGACAAATACAATGCCTTGCAAGGTTGTGCATTTGAGAAGGAGGCACTTGGAATGGGGAGAAAAAAAATGAAGGGATGTGGTGGCTGCAAGAGAGAAGCGAGAAGGTGTCGACATTGTTTGGGCCCGAATCTTACATTGCATGAGGCTCTGCACTTGTGGTTGTAGAACCGGCTCACGCTTCCTCCACCCCCACCCCCCTTGTTGGTGGTGTCGAATCGGCACGAACACAGGGGGAGGGGGTTAGGGCGGAGAGCGGGGTGGTTGCTGGGGGACTCCTTGGCGGTTTGTGGGAAGTACGGTTTGAAGGAGAGAGGTTGCGATGGCGAAGGTGAGAAGGACTTGAGAAATGTCCTCGTACTCTGGTAAACTGAGCGGGAAGGGAAAGGTCCGGTAGGAACAGGGAAGGGTGCGTCTTAGGGTTGGTTTTAGGTGTTGGGCCCATGTGTTGGAGATAACATGGCGAGTAGTCCAAACAACCATTTTTATTCCACACTATGGTCTGTATTCGGTGGAGTCTGGACTGTCCAGACGGTTGAATTTCGGGGAGCCCACTAGATGCCCGTACATGCCCGGGCGTATGAGGAAAAATGAGCTTCAACTTATAAACGACCTTAATCATTTTTATTTATTTATATGCATTGCAGCCCGTAGCAACGCACGGGCGTCCTGCTAGTATTGACCTAATTAATCACCTCCACACCAGCTTTTACGTAAAAGCCTCATGTAAGCTTGCGTACGTGTAGCATTGCCCTATTTTCGCATACACCCTGACGGTCATTTGGAGGCTTCTCGTTTGGGCGCGAGGTTGGCCCAGGCGAGCAGGATGCCACAGGCTTTTTTTGCGTGTTTTGCTTTCATTTATATCTTTTTTTGCTTCTAAATATTCTAAATAAATATATTACAAAAAACATTTTACATATAAAATTTAGAAGGTGGAACATTCGAAAGATGTTAAATGTGTACAAAAAAATATATTAAAGTGGCATAAAAATGTTCTGAATGTATCCAACAAAGTACAATGTTTATGAAAAAAGTAGACATAAAAAATTAAGTTTAAAAATGTAATCATGTATTTGAGAAATGATAAACGTGTATAAAAATATTTCTGATGTGTATTGAAAATATGCAAATGTGAATGAAAAAAGTAGACATAAAAAACATACTACCTCTGTAAACTAATATATGACTTAGAGACTTAGAGGCTCGACACAAGTCTCTAAAATGCTATATATTAGTTGACATAGGGAGTATGTTTTAAAAAAAATAATCATTTATTTAGAAATTATTCATGTAGTTTAAAAAATGTATATTACCATAGAAAATTCTTCAATGTGTACTTGAAAGAAGGTTGACCATGCATTTGAATAAGTGTTCATAACATGTTTTTTAAGAAAAGAATGTTCAACATCTATCCAAAAATGTTTCATGTGTATAGTAATATGCACAATATGCATTGAAAAAATAGACATGTGTTGAAAAAAAATGATGAAAAACGACAAACAAACATAAAACAAACAAAGAAAACAGATAAAAGCCAAAGTATAACGAGGAAAAAGAAAAAATCAGTGAAGAAAAAATGAAAACCGAAGAAAAAAGAAAAAGAAAATAGAAGAAAAACCTTGGCAAAAAACGAAACAAAGAAAACCAAGAAAAGAAATCAAAATGCTAAATAAATCAAAAGAAAAGAAAAAAACATGAAAACTGAGAAAGAAATGAAGAAAACTGGTTAAAACACAAAGAAACTAAAAAAACCCAAAAAATTGTTCAAGAAACAAAACAAAACAACAGTAAAAAAACCAAAAAAGAAAAAGGAAACGAAGCAACCAGAGCGAACGCAGCCACCCTCGAGCGTCTTGATCAAAACTCGATTGAACGAAAACAAAGAGACGAACTGGACCGGCCCAATGTATGCACATGGGAAAAAAGCTTTCAAACGAGGGCAACATATATCTCGCTATAAGGGGTTCCTTATGTATCGCATCACGGAGACGTAGGGGACTCTCGCATGAAGCCGAGCGCAAGATGGGCAGGCCCAGGCACGCCGGTGCCAAAGCATCATATATTTTTTACCTTTTTTCTTTACTTTTGCTTATACTTTCAGATATTCTAAATAAATATATAATAGAAAACACTTTACTTTTCTAAAAAATGTTGTCCAAGCGTTAAAAAGTTAAATGTGAATATAGAAACTGATGGAAATATGTCCTAGAGGCAATAATAAAATGGTTATTATTGTATTTCCTAAATCATGATAAAGGTTTGTTGTTCATACTAGAATTGTATTGATTGGAAAATGCATATGTGGATACGTAAACAAATATCGTGTCCCTAGTGAGCCTCTACTTGACTAGTTTGTTGATCAATGATGGTTAAGGTTTCCTAGCCATAGACATGTGTTGTCACTTGATAACGGGATCACATCATTAGGAGAATGATGTGATGGACAAGACCCATCCGTTAGCTTAGCATTTGATCGTTCAAGTTTATTGCTATTGCTTTCTTCATGTCAAATACTTATTCCTTCGACTATGAGATTATGCAACTCCCGGATACCGGAGGAATACCTTGTGTGCTATCAAACGTTACAACGTAACTGGGTGATCATAAAGATGCTCTACAGGTATCTCCGAAGGTGTTTGTTGAGTTGGCATAGATCGAGATTAGAATTTGTCACTCCGAGTATCAGAGAGGTATCTCTGGGCCCTCTCGGTAATACACATCATAAGCTTGCAAGCAAACGACAAAGGAGTTAGTCACGAGGTGATGTATTATAGAACGAGTAAAGAGACTTGCTAGTAACGAGATTGAACTAGGTATGAAGATACCGATGATCGAATCTCGGACAAGTAACATACCGATGGACAAAAGGAATTATGTATGTTGTTGAAAGTGCGTTATATCGACTAGAGGGGGGGTGAATAGGCGATTTTTATGAAATTCTTCACTGAGGAATTTGCTCGTGAGGAAATTCCTTAGCGAAGAAATACTAACAGCGGAATAAGTACTCAGAAGTAAACATAACAGATTACATGCATGGTCATCATGATGAAATGAAGACAAACACAGAGTACAGAAAGCGTAGGCACAGGATAACTCTAGATGAAGACAAACAGACTGAAGAAATTGAACTGAGGAATAAGTGAAAGTCTTCAGTCAAAGTCTTCAAACACAGATATGAACAAACAGACAACACAGTAATGAGGAAATGAAGGTGTTGAGGAAATGGAACCAGTAAGCTTGGTGAAGACAATGATTTGGTAGACCAGTTCCAACTGTTGTCTCAGTTGTACGTCTGGTTGGAGCGGCTGAGTATTTAAACTCGAGGACACACAGTCCCGGACACCCAGTCCTGAGCACACAGCTCGGGACACCAAGTCCTCACCGTATTCTCCTTGAACTAAGGACACACAGTCCTCGTCCAATCACTCGTGGTAAGTCTTCAGGTGACTTCTAAACCTTCACAGACTTGGTCACTCGACGATCCACAATTCCTCTTGGATGCTCTAGACCTTGACGCCTAACCGTCTGGAAGAAGCACAGTCTTCAAAGGTAACAAGCGTCGGATCCACGCAGGATCAATTTCTTCAGTGATGCTCAATCACTTTGGGTTTGTAGGTGTTCTGGGTTTGGGTTTGGATTTTCCTCACTTGATGATTTTCGCTCAAAGTCCTCGGAGGATGGGTTGCTCTCAAATGACAAGTGTCAAGTTCACGCGGAGCAGCCAACCAGCTAGTGGTTGAAGGGGGCGGCTATTTATAGCCTAGGGAGCAGCCCGACATGATAAGACATAAATGCCCTTCAATGATATGACCGTTAGGTGGACAAGATATTTTAGGACAGCTGGCGCGTAGCACAGCAACGGTCGGAAATTTGGAGTACAAATTCCTCAGGGCTATCATGTTCCTCACTGTGTAGGCAATTCGCACTGGCGAATTCCTAACTCCTCAGTCAGAGCAAAGTCCTCAGTGACCAGAAGAACTGCGTCTCTGTCACTGAAGAAATTGACTGAACTGTATGAGATTTCCAATGGCTTCACTCGAAGGGATTGGTAGGTGTAGGATTTGAGTTGAGCATCACATGGAAATTTTCTCCTTAGTATTTCCTCGACCCCCTTTAACAGTACGGTGTTTCCTATGACTCAAGAAAGAGAAAAATGAAACTACGAAAACAAGTCTTCACGCTTCACATTCCTCGAACGAATACCGTGTCTTCAAGGTCACACCAATTTCTTCACATTCAAAGTCTTCAGAATATCAAAGTCTTCAGTCGAAGAACTTCATTTTTAGGGGTCGACTTTTACTGTAAGTTTCAAACTCCTCATAGACTTATAAACCTGTGTACACTCATAAACACATCAGATGCTTAACCTATAAGTCTTCAATACACCAAAATCACTAAGGGGCACTAGATGCACTTACAGTTGTCATAACGGTTCGATCGATAAAGATCTTCGTAGAATATGTAGGAGCCAATATGGGCATCCAGGTTCCGCTATTAGTTATTGACCAAAGAGGTGTCTCGATCATGTCTACATAGTTCTCGAACCCGTAGGGTCCGCACGCCTAAAGTTCGTTGACGATATAGTGTTATATGATTTGGTGACCGAATGTTGTTTGGAGTCCCAGATGAGATCACGGACATGATGAGGAGCTCCCGAATAGTCCGGAGATAAAAATTGATATGCAGGACGATGATATTCGAACGCCGAAAGAGTTTCGGAGTGCACATGATAGTCATCGGGTCATCAGAAGGAGTTCTGGACACCCCCGATAGGTGTATGGGCCTAATGGGCTAAGGGGGGGACAGACTAGCCCACAAGGGGTTAGCGCGCCCCTCTCCCTAGCCGCCAGCCCTAGGGAAGGAAATGGGAAGGGCTAGCCCCTCCTGCTTTCCCCTTCCCATGGGAGAAAGGAAAGGGAGGGAGGGGGTGCCACCCTCCCCTGCCTTTCCCCGCTCACCTAGAAAGGAAGGGGGCGCGGCTTGGGGAGGACCCCAACTAGGATTCGTCCTACTTGGGGCGCCTCCTTGGCTGCTCCTCCCCCCCCCCACACCTATATACATGTGGGAGGGGGCGCCACACATAACGACGACAATCTCTTAGCCGTGTGCGGCGTCCCCTCCACAGTTTTGTCCCTTGGTCATATTTTCGTAGTCCTTATGCGAAGCCCTGTGGAGATAGCATCACCACCACTGTCACCACGCCATCGTGTTGCGGGAACTCATCCACTATTTTGATGTCTTGCTGGATCGAGAAGGCGAGGACGTCACTGAGTTGAACGTGTGTTGAACGCGGAGGTGCCGTATGTTCGGTACTCGATCGGTTGGATTGCGAAGAAGTTTGACTATATTAACCACGTTACTAAACGCTTCCGCTTATGGTCTATGAGGGTACGTAGACACACTCTCCCCTCTCGTTTCTATGCATCTCCATGAATAGATCTTGCGTGTGCTTAGATATTTTCTTTTGTTTTTCATGCAACGTTCCCCAACAAAAACTGTTTCTCATGTATACAAAAAATGTATAAAAAAATACAATCTATGTGAAAAAGTTGATCATATGTTTTAAAGAACTTAATCAAGATTTTGAAAAAAAATGTTAAACAAGTGTTTAAAAATTAATCAAGCATTTGAGAAATGTTAATTTGTATAGAAAAAATGTTGACCACATATTCAAAAAAATTAATCTTATATTTGAAAATTGTTAATAAAGCATTTGAAAAATGTGAAATGTGTATAGAAAAATGTTGATCATGTATTAAAAAAATTAATCTTGCACCTAAAAAGTGCTAATCAAGGATTGGAAAAGTTAATTTGTATATGAAAATACTGATCATGTATTCAAAAAATGTTGAACTTGTATCTGATAGATGTTAAACATGTATTAGAAATATAATTAGAATGTACAATGTGTATGAAAACAAAGTAGACATAAAAATTTAACATTTTCAAAAAAATATTAATCATGTATTTCAAAATGTTAACATGTATATAAAAATGTTTTTGATGTATAAGCAAAAATGTTGAATGTGTACTGAAAAAATGTTATCACGTGTTGAACAAGAGAGGAACTGACAAAAACCGAAAAAAAGAGCAAAGAATAATAAAAAACCGAATAAATACTAAAATGGAAATAAAATAAAATAAAACGAAATAGATTAAAAACCAAAGAAACCAATGCAAAAGAATGGAACCAAGAAAGAAAGAAAAAAACAATGAAAACGAGAAAGAAACAAGTAAAAATAAAGAAAAAACATAAAAAGAATGAAAACCAAGAAAGAAATGAAGAAAACCAATAATAACAAAGAAAACCATAAATAAAACAAAGGAAAATGATGAAAAAACCCTAGAAGAAAATAAAATAATAGGGAAAAAACAAATTCTAACCAGCGAAGCAGTCTATCGCTCGCGAGTGAGCGTCGGGTGCCATTGTTGAAGAAAAAAAGGATAAATGGGCCGGCTCAGTTGCTATGGAAGATAAGATGTTCTTCAGGCGAGAGAAGCTAGGGTCTCGCGCGCTATAAGCGAGATATAGCTTCTGTGTTTCCACTCTGAGGCCCAATAAAATCAGTCTAAACGAAAAGGCCCAATAAAATCCGTCGAGGTACCTTGGGTGGCGGCGCCGAGCGATTTCCTCCCCTAGCCTGGCCCCTCGATTCCTCTCGGCGTACCATGGGGGTGCTGGCGCTGGGGCGGCTCATCTCCGCGCAGCGGCGGCGGCGGCGGCAGCGGCGGCAGCGGCAGCGGCGTCGCCGGATACAAGCCCGTGGTGAGGCCTCTCTCTCTGCTCTGCTCGTCCTTGCATCAGTAGAAGAATATCTCTTATGTCGCGTTTGCTGATTAGGGTTCCTTTTCCAGAAGAACAAAAGAAAGAAAAGAAATCTGATCTCAGTGATGGAATTATGTGTAGTCCATTGTATGTTATAGCGGTAGAGATTTCGGGGGAGCCATATGTTAGAGTTGAGCCAATCCCCTCGAGTAGCAACTACGCGGTTAGGGATTAAACCTTTTTGAGTCAGGCTGGGAATTAAACTTGTGATCAATTAAGGACCAGCATTTTTTTTTCTGTGTGTGTACATGATAAGGATCTCACTCTTGGATGGTTGAATGTTCTGGTGCACTGATAGAAACTACGAGGTTTGGGGGTTAAACTTGTGAGATGTTGCGGAAGGATAGGGATCTCACTCGCTGATGGGTGAAATCAATTGTTCCATCAGATTTCGCACAAATGTGTGAGACTGGGGAGAGGTTGTATTGTTCTGCAAAAAACAGAAAAAGCCCTATGCTCTAGTGAACTGGCTTTTCAAAGGCATTAGCGCTCTTGTGTAAAAGTTGGATGCCAGGTCGAACTTGGACCTTTGTTTATGCAAGTGCGTACCTTTGTTAGCATGTGGCCTTATAACAATGATGTGTTGCAGATGATCCAGTTCCTTTGTTGGCGAAAAGAGGACGCTCATCCTGGCAACAAGATGATCATTCAGAGGGCAGGAAAAGAGTTAAATACTCGATACCAGACCTTCCACAGGTATGAATAATGGAAGACTTTGGTTGCAAGTAAATAAGATGTCACCATCACTGCCCCGCTGCACAAATTTTTGGACCTAATTTAGCTCAATAAAGATGTATTTCCTGTGTTAGTAACTCCTCTTCTATTTTACAAGGGGAAAGATTAATGTTGGGGCTTTAATTTTCTGGAAAACTGTCTGTCATGAGTCTTGGATGCCCTGCTACCTTTTGATGTTGGATAGAATTCCTATAGGCCCTTATCAGCAGTTCCTTGTGCTTCATTTGTGAATTGTGATTGATGTGTTTTAGCTACAATCTCTGCAGTTTATGCTTACCCAAATTCTTAGTGTGTGACTTGTCGCTAGTATCTATTGCATATAGCACATGTCTTGGTTATATGGCCACTCTTGCTACCGTCTAACGCCTGGGTGTATATCTACCAAAATACATGTTTAAGATAGGATCTCCCACCTCGTGGGCAATATGCTTCTCTAACTCTGTAGATATGTTATTGTGATGTCCCACCAGTCTTATAATGTCATTTGTAACATGTAGAAGGCCCAAGACTGGCTGAAAATTGTAATGTCATTTGTACCATGTAGAAGTTGCACGTTCGTGCTATTTCTTTGCTGTATTGGCCTATCTATAGCATGCTATTGTGCAGTGGACATCATTCGAAGCAGTTTGTTTACAGAGATGCATAGGAAGCCGATACTATTGGCTACCCCATGACTAACTCAAGAATATATTTCTTAGTTGCCATCTATAGCAGTCTTCTAGGAAAACCGTTATAAACATGTAGGAAAAAGGAATGCCCTATCTTCCTCATCAGTGCATGCTTGCATACAGTTGACTGCTCAGGTTTGGATGGTGTTGTGTTTGTTGTCGTCCATTAAGTCTGGCCTTCGGGCAGATTGTGACCAGAACATTACTAGTTATAATTAGGCTCAGGGCTCAGACTTCCCGGAAACAAACTAATGATTAAACCATGAGCACCACAAGCTTGGACCCATGTCAAATAAAATATGCATACTCGCTTATTCAGACTAGAAATTTGGGGGAAATAATCGGTCTGTACTAAACACAAGTAGGACTTCACTGCACCCTTGAATATTGTTTCCTATAATCAGGTTCATGCAAGACCAAATTTATATGCAAGACCAAATTTTATATGTGATCCACCTGCAGTCTCCATACAGTTCAGGGTAGAGTATTGATTCCTCTATTATGTATGTAGAATATCAATATCTGGTCTCTTCAATCTCTTCTCATCTCAGTTACCATGTTGTGTGTCATATATCTTTGTGGGTAGCTGCTAGAATTGTTGTGTGAGCTTTCTGGCTGATTAAATATTAAATGGTATTTGTGCAATGTAGAAGTTACATGTTTGTTGCTGTTTCTTTGCACATTATTTTCTTCCCAACGAATCGCACCACATGTCCTTTTTTTCTTCTCCTTTCCATAGTCAAATGTAATCATTATCCTTTGGAAATCCAATGTTTAACTCTTCAATGCTTGGGCATGCAGAAAATTTGGCATCATATAATCTCACTAGTACCAATGCAAGATGCTGCTCGTGCTGCCTGTGTCTCTCATGCCTTTCTACGTTGTTGGAGGTTCTACCCGAACATTGGATTTAGTAACTCGACTGTAGGCTGCAATGGAGTTCTTACAAAGGCTGAAACAGCAAGAAAGTTCGCCAGCAAAGTTAACCAAGTTCTGAAAAACCACTCCGGCATTGGCTCGAACACTCTCAAGCTTGAATTCCTTGGCCACAATTCCAGCGACTGTTCTTCTCTCGATAGCTGGCTTCGGGTTGCTATTACATCGGAGATTGAAGAACTCAGCCTTATGTTGTCTTCAGAGGTGGAAACATACAGATTCCCGTGCTCACTTTTATCTGGTCTGAGGGGGAACTCGATTCGGTATTTACACCTCTCGGGTTGTGTCTTCCGTCCTGTGGTCAGACTCAGCTGTTTCAGAAGCCTGATGAATCTGCGCCTGTATCATGTGCGTATCAGTGAGGATGAGTTAGGATGCCTTCTTTCCAGTTGTTCTGCTCTGGAGCTATTTGCGTTTGGGTACTGCAATGAAATAACTTGCCTGAAGATACCCGACATACTGCAGCGCCTCAACGACCTACAAGTGGTCGGATGCAACGCTCTACGAGTGGTAGAGAGCAAAGCTCTGAATCTCTCCAGTTTTTACTTTGGTGGTAAACAAGGACAACTCTCACATGGAGAGCAATTGAAGAACTTAACAACGCCGCATCCACGTGCCCTCGATAATGCTCATGCCATGCTTCCGACTACTATCCCGAATCTTGAAACTCTTGACATAAGTTTGCGTCTCAAGGTATATTCATCTGACAGATATATGCATATGAAAATGTTATATCTTGCTTGACAATTAACCTGAGATATGTCTTTATACAGGCTGATACCCCCATGATGCATAGCCAATTCCTCCGCATCAAGTACCTGAGGATAACTGTTGATGGATATGCATTTCCTCGTATCAATGATTATATTTCCCTGGTTCCTTTTCTGGATGCTTCTCCTTGCTTGGAGTCTTTTTACTTGCAAGTAAGTTAATCATCCTGCAAAGGTATCTAGTGATTATAAATGGCAGAACCATTAAATTTAATTGGCTTTTCATCTTTAGGCAGCAGAACCCATGGAGCATGATTCAATTTTCAGAGATCCCTCGCCTCTGAGGCGGATGCCAGGACACCGCCATGACAAGCTGAAGAGCGTGAAAATCAGCGGCTTCAACTCTGCAAAGAGCTTGATCGAGCTAACGGTTCACATCATCGAGAATGCAGGGTCACTAGAGTCCCTCACATTGGACACCGCTGATTGTTCTCTTGGATGTTCTGACAGCGAGACGGAGAGATGCTCTACCTTGGGCCAGAGTACTCTCATGGAAGTTCCTAGAGCGCTCTTTGCTATCCGAAGGTACGTGGAGGGCATAGTTCCGTCCACCGTGAAGCTAGATGTTCTAGAGCCTTGCGCTCGCTGCTGCAATGCTTCTTGAGCTTTGGAGATGTCAAGCTATATTAATATTTTGCATGATGTTTATGTGATTTTAGACGGGATGTGATCGAGTGAGACCCTTTACCTGGAGTTGTACAAGTGTGTATTTCACTTGTAAATCAATTATGAAACAACAATATTAATGGTTATTACAGACGCTTTAGATGTTTGGTTCTGATAATATCTGGTAATTGATAATAAATCAAAAACAGTCAGACAGTTTCAGAAATGCGATGTACTCCTTCCGTCCCAAAATAAGTGACTCGACTTTGTACTTAGTACAAAGTCGAGTCACTTATTTTGGGACGGAGGGAGTATGAATTAGCAGGACATGTACAGATGGAGTTCAAATTTGTTCCAAATGTCCGCATCTTGTCAGCCTTGAATTTGGTATGACCTGGAGGCAACAGTTTGTATTGGTCTTGGCACTAGAACTTTCAGAAATGCAGCGCAGAATCTACTTCAGTACAGCAAATCACACTGTGTCTTGGCATCAGAACTTTAAGAAATCCAGTGCAGGAATACAGTTCGGTACGGTACAGCAAACCAAAACAGGTCTGCAATATAGCAGGTTCAGACTTCAGAGCCGCTATTTATCAGTACATTATATAATTTCCCATGACAAGAATCACAAGATTAATAATGAAAGCGGGAGAGAAGTGTCCCTTTTACCGATACGCCAAAGGGCAGCGCCTGGGGAACCCTAGGGCCTTTGCATCTTTAAACTGATGCAAACAAAGATTTTTATTTTTTTTAGGAAGGAAGGTGCTCTACCTTGATGCATCTGTTTAACACTTATTTCCACTTCATCTGTCTTTTTTGCTTTTCATCACTGATATTAATGTGCATCACTGATGCCTAAGATGTTTACTTCTGATAATAATATTTGGTAGTAATAGATAATAAATCAAAAACAGCAAAACAGTTTCAGAAATGCGATGTATGAGGTAGCAGGGCCATGTACAGATGGAATACAATTGTCAGCGGCCTTTAAGTTGGTATGAACATTCCGAAACGCAGCGCAGAATCTAGTTCAGTGTGGCAAATCAACCAGTGCCTTAGCATCAGAACTATGATAAGTACGATGCAGGAATACAGTTCAGTACAGCAAACAAAACAGGTGTGCAGTATAGCACAGTCGAAACGTTCAGAGTTCCCATTTTTAAGTAAGGGTGGGAGGGTGGGAGGAGCTGCTCTACTGAAACACATATTTCAAACAAACAAAGATGCTGGATATGTTCAACACTTATTTCCACTTCATCTGTTTTGTTCACTTTTCCTACATGTTCAGTCAGGCGGAAACATGTCTGCTATAAATGATCACTTGCAGTAGCATACAGGTCAAGGCAAAGATGAGATGTCACAAGTGTGTAACCATTCCACGATAGACAGTATATACCAAATGTAAGAAACTATAAAGATTAATAAAATGTTTAACGGCACCTGATACAGCAATATTAAGTACATTGGACAGTCTGGTAAACAAAGTTTACAAGAATGTAATATCACAGACCCCTAAACGTTGGACAGCTCTTGAAAGTAACATGGCAACTAAAACATCTAATCATTAAACATCAGATAGAATGGCTTGACACCTGATTCTTTCAAACGATGGCATCGTCCGCAAGGCTCCAGAACATTTAACTTGACTGTAGAGGGAACATTCCCCTCAATGTATTTTTTCACAGCCAAGACTGATTTATGTGCCTTCACTATAGCTGTAGTTGTCAGGGGACTGCATTTTCTGCCCGGTTTACTGCCACAACGCCTGTAATTAGTTGGACTAGCATCCACTGTAAGGGACTCAAGTGACGTTGCATTCTCGAGAAGATGGCATGCCAGCTCAATCATGCTCTTATGGGGGAAGAAACCAATGATCTTCACACTCTTGAGGCTCCCATGGCAGTGTTGTGGCATTCGCCTCAGAGACGAGGGATCTCCCTCAAACCAGTCATCCATGGAATGCTCGATTACCTTAAGATCAAAAGCCAAGGTATTTATAAATTGATGATCCAAACATGGTTATTAGACAATCTTTGCAGGGTGAACAGCAAACTTACATACAAGCGAAACGTCTCGAGGGAAGGAGAAGCATCAAAAAAATGAACCAACGACAAAAAATCGTAGTCCTGGAGAAAATATGATCCACTAATAAGAAAAATACTCAAGAACTTGAGGTGGAGGAACTTGCTAGATGCCAGTGAGGAATTGACTATCTGCATAAAGATGACTCAGGTTAATTATTCCAACATTCGGCTACTGTTATATGGACGTTCGCCAACTTAAGAGCAAGAGCATACCTCATGAGAAGATTCTATGTTAAGTGTCTCAAGATTCGGCACACGTGAAGGAAGGTTCTCAATAGCATAATTGATGGCATTACCCTGCCTCAACTGCACGTCCTTCACTTTCGACTCTCCAACTGAGACTTGTACTTGCTCACCTGCTTCTAACCAAAATCTGGAGAGATTTGGAGCTTTGTTCTCTATCACTTGAAGATTCGTGCATCCAGCCACCTCCAGGAAGGTGAGCCTCTGCAGCAGGCAAGGTATCTCCAGGCGAACTATATCATCGCAGTATACAAGCTTCAGGTGCTCCAAAGCAATGGAACTGGACAGAAGGCACCCTAATTCCTCCTCTGTGACACGCACATCACGCAGATGCAGCGTTTTGAGGCTTCTCAAACCAAGTTGAAATGTGGGACGCAAGGCGCATTTCAAAAGCAAAAGCTTCTGAATCGAGCCCCCACACCTGTCAGATAGTAGTATGCATGGGAAATCAAAGCTCGCCTCTTTCGACCATACTAGAAGCTCGAGTTCTTTGGTCCTCGGCGTAACAGCCATCTGGAGCCAGCTATCAAGACGATGATACGATTCAGCGCCATCAGGAGGATCGTGGTAGTCAAGCTTGAGTTTCGTCACGGCATCAGCGCACGAGTGGTTCGTCAGAACACGGTCGATTTGGTTGTTGTAGTCTCTTATAACATTTGATCCCGCTGTCTTTAGATTTTCTTTAGGGCACATTGTTTCATTGGTGAAGGTGAGATTGGGGTAGCATCTCCAGTAGCCTAGGAAGGACCGAGAAACACAGGCGGCACGGGCAGCGTCTTGCATCTGTAGTAATGAATATATACAACACCAAACTTCCTGCGTGCAAAAGTAGAGAAGATCATCATGAGAATTAGAGAGGTAAAAGCTGGGAAAGGATGCCATAATCAGCAAGATTCAGCCTAGTTTGGGAACAGGTTGCAAAATGTTCTTGTAGGCATATAAACACAAGGAAAAACAATGTTAAATTCAGAGTTCATGGCAAAATAAAACAAATGACACAACTCACACAGAAAAGAGTTCTAGTAGGTCTAGTCACTAATAAACAAGTTTAAAAAATCTAGTCCGTAATAAAATCTGTTAAACAGTTTTTCTGCTGGAGTTAACTGCAGCAGAACAAAGCAAAGCTTGCAGCTATTCTACTGATAGGAAGCCTCGCACCAATACCAGAACATACCTCTGGAAGGACTGGATCCAGATATCTTGCTTCTTTGCCACCATGGGAACTAACATTATGTCGGCAGAGTGGGCTGTCTGCTTTAGACACCGATGAAGCAGCACTCCATCCATCTGCAACGCATAAGTTTTATGGTTATTATTAACGAGTCCAAGCACACGTGAAGTTGGAGCCTTTGTCTGATTCTCTGCAGGAACACGAACGAGGTCGAAAATCTACAAGACTCACAATCTGAAAATCAAAGTCCAACCGAGCCAGGTACTTTAGCAAAGTTACTAGTCAGCTCTACTAATGGAGAAATAAGTTCTATTTTATGTTATCATTTACTCCCTCCGTTCCTCAATATAAGTCTTTCTAGAGATTGCAATACATACTACATACGGATGTTTATAGACTTATTTGGTGTGTAGATTCACTCATTTTGCTCCGTAAGTAGTCTCTATTGGAATCTTTATATTTAGGAACGGAGGGAGTAGGTGTTAATGTAAACAAACCATAACTATGTAAACCTAGATGGAATTGCACCCCAAGCTCCATAAATTTCCTTCAATTTAATAAACCTGAAACTCATCAGTCAGTGAGTTCCCAGCGAGGAGAGTTCAATCTACAAGACTCAAATTGGGACAATCTGAAAATCAGCTCCGAGTATGTTAGCAAAACGACGCAATTGCACCCGAAATCCCGCAAATTTCCTTCAATGTAATAAACCTGGATATCATCAGCTACTGAGATCCCCGGTGCGGACACGGCTAATAAAACTGGATCCCATCAGCTAGTAAGATCCAGAGTGAGGAGAGGGCTAAAAAAAGGAGATTATTTTCATAGCAGCAAGGCACACAAATAGATGAATAATAGCAGAGGGGCCGAAGAAGCTATGTCGCGGGGATTGCCGAGGGCTTGGATACGGCAACGATTCCGCCTCTGCTTCCGCTTCCGCTTCCGCTGCGTGGACATGAGCCGATTCAGCGCCATCAGCCCCATGGTACGACGAAACCCCTCTCTGTCTCTCTCCCTCCCTGTTCCCCTTCTGCTGCTGCTTCAAAAAGTGGTAGGAGACCCCGCTCTATCTCAAATACAGTACGAATATGTGTTTGAATCAACTGGCGCCAAGGGAGGAAATATTATAGTCGCCGCGGCGCCGAAGGAGGAGGCGGAATCACAATAGGAATCACCAAGGTCCAAAAGGGGAGGCGGAATTGGCTGGGCCAGCGCCAGGCCAGGAGACGAATCAGGCCCGTTTGGTCGCTACCGACAGCTGCTAACTCCTAATTAGGAATCACCTTTGTCTAAAAAAAAAATAGGAATCACCTACGGGCGACACAGTAGCGGGCATGGCCCATTTAGCGGTAGTCGCTGCTAATTCTAAATGTTTTTTAAGGATGTCACATCTAAACTCCCATAAATAATACAGCAACACGGAACAAAAAACAAAAGCTGGGAAAAAGTTAAACCATAAACATAGTGAACACAAGATTAGATGTGATATAATTATGTCACATCTAGATGTGTCCTAGAAAGACCCTAAAAAAATGTCGTACGTTCGATCAAACTGGGTTTCTTCCGTTTTGTGTTTTCTTGTTGTATTTTTGTTTATTTTATTATCATCTTGTAACGTTTTCTTTGTTTTTATTTATACCAATAGAATGCCCGCTATATAAACATAATGCATGCTAAATTTCACATATTAGAGAAAAGATAGCACGAACACAATCGGGTTATAATTGAGGTACACTTTATGTGCAATGTAAATTGATAACAAATAGGCAATTTGAAGATGTATACATATAGACTGATTATTCAACTAAAAATCTGTTACAAATTAAGATCTACATGATGTGTTTAAGAAATTCTCGCACAATATCATAAATGTTGTTTACAAGCAATATATGTAGTTAGCACAAGTACCTCACGTCAAAGGTCTTAAAATATGTAATGGGGATTACTCATCATACAAACCAGACAAACCAATTCTTTACCGTTCCACCAGAGCATAAAAAATATATAGCCCGACACATCTCTGCTATTTCCTAAATTAATTTTATCTTGAATATAGTGATAACAAAAATAAATGCCTGTATTTTGAATGTTATGATAATAAAATATATTAGTTTACCAGTCTATGCTCGTTGGAATACCAATCGGAAATAAATGTTGCCGTGTACATACATCTGCATGTCTGTGCGTTGCCATGATACACTGATAAAAAAAATCATTTTAACTCACAACATGTCGCTTGCCGTTTATGATTGCTTTGCAATAAACATCACTCTGTATTACTGTTAAGACAAAATCATGACTACTGTTAAGACAAAATCCTATTCAAATTTGAGGTCGACATACTTACCATGACTAAATCTGGGGAACTCATGCCTTCTACTCCGTGATAATGACAAAGACAAAAATTGACTTGCCTTCAATTTCGCCGTGCACTCTAGATTACACTAAAGAGGTCTCTTCTCCACCCAACTCAGGCAAATAAATACTACTCTCACTGTCACAATTTACCTACCGGCCACGCATCACTCATGCACTTTGATCAACTAAATGTCCCTTACATGTCACAAAATTTATCATCGAATTCGTATTACAAAAAACTCCAATGGTATAATTTTATGACACACAACATATATATTATAGATTAAGTTGGTGGTCAAAGTTAAATCACAGAGAGAGTATACACACTACTTTTCTTACAAAATTTAATCTATTGAAACATCTGCTCTTCCCCCTTGCAATCCATCTCCTCGGCTTTGCCCCAAGTTTTTTTTTTGCAATAAAAGCCACACTTTAATATGAAAATGAGACATACATCATTTGGTAATATCCACACATTCAACAATGGACTTGAATGGCGCTAACTCTGCTCTGCACTACAATGGTGTCGCGGGATATCCGCGTCCACCTACGGGACCCCTTGCTGGTTCAGCAAGGGGACGTCGCATTGCACAAAGAGCAGATCAGCGTGCAGCAGCACAACAGAGAGCACACAAGCAATTTACCCAGGTTCGGGCCGCCGCGAGGCGTAAGACCCTACTCCTGCTTTAGTGGATTGATGGTGGAATGAGTGTGGTGACGCGTAGTACATTTGCCCGGCAGGGTTTGCCTAGGGGCCGCAGCGACTATGCGCGTATGGTGGCTTGGGTTCATCAACTTTCCAACCCCCCCTACGAGTGCCATGGGCCTCCTTTTATAGATTAAGGGGTCACCATAGTGGCAAAGTGGTCATTATCCACTGATATGATAGTGAATAGTGCTATCATACCTAATTCTGCGGGCTGACAGGGTGCATTAAATGCGCCGCTTAGTGTCACATCACTGGTCGCCCCGCAAGGCCTGCCGGGCTATCTTGCCAGCTGCGCATATGTTCCCTTGACACGTGCAGGACGGGTGTCATCTGCGGGTTTCTTCTGTAGGAAATGGCTGCCATGTGGCGAATGGCTGCCACTTAATCACCTTGCGGCTTGACACCGCACTTATCAACGACGTGAGTCGTGTTTGAGTGGTTGGTGGGGTGGCTCTGCCCCCGCGAGCCCCGGCAGGCTCTGCCGGGGAGCCTTGATTGCTTGCTCCTGGTGGTGGCCTCACCCCTTGCCGGGCTCGTCTGCCCGGCAAGGGAGGCCCTTCTCTTGCCGATGTCTTGCTCGATCTTGGTCTCTCTGGACTGCGTGCGGGTTCCTCTGGATCTCTTGATTTCTTGTACTCTGGCTTGGCCTTGGCTTGTGCGTGCACGAGTCAGGGGGGAAATGCATACCCCTGTATATTTTCCTCGACATAAGCCCCCGGGCGTGAGCCATACGTCTCGCGTGGCACGTTGGGTTAGGCCCCAAACAGTGCACAGACACGTGGCAGGGGAGGGCTGCGCACGCCGTTTTGCTACGGCGACCAGTCAATCCAACGTCCTCTTTGCGCAATTACTGCGCGTAGTGGGGTCGTGGACGGTTGCAGTTATGGTAAAACGGTAACTTTCTGAAGCGTCGCGCCTCTGTCCCACTTTCCCCCATCTTAAGAGCAGGGTAAGTCGGAGCGGCACGATTCACCTGTCTCTCGCCCCGCTCCCCCATCTTCTTCCTTCGCAAGCCAGCGACAGTTCCCCTTCTCGCTTCTCCTTTTGTCGCCATCGTCTCCAAGGAATCCTTCTCGTGTTGCCGCAGCAATGGGGAAGATACCCGCGGACAAGAAGAAGTCGACGACTGTGGTGAAGGAGACCGCCGCCGAGGGGAACAAAAGGTCGGCGGAGCTGAACAAGAAGCGGACCGAGGACGTCGTCTTCGTTCCGTCCAACTTGAGCAGCCCCGTCCTTCAGGCGAAGTACGGGTATCTGTGGGGGCGGCCTGTTGAGAAAGGGCACAGGGCGCCCGTGGTCTACGAAGCGGGTGAGGTGAATCCCCCGATTCTTATCGGTTCTTTGCCGCTTATTTCATCTGCGATCTCTGCCCTCCCTTTTCTGAGTTCTTTGAGGCAATCATGAACATCTATGGATTTCACCTCCTCGATTTCACGCCAAATGCAATGGCGACCATGGCCATCTTCGCGGATTTGTGTGAGAATTTCGTCGGGGTGAAGCCCAATGTGGATCTATTCCGGCATTACTTCGTCCCGCGGGTGGAGAGCAGAGTTAACCGCTCTGGGATCATCACTTGGATGTCGCGCGTAGCAAGGAAGATCTGGGATTATCTCCCTGGATACCGGCGCGAGAGGTGGGACAAATGGAGAGGGGACTGGTGTTGGATCCAGGACAAGGAAGCCCCCGAGTTTTGCGAAGCGCGACAAGAGTGCGTCGAGCGTGGCAAGGATTGGAGCGCCAAGGGCCTTACTGAGGACAGGTTGTGCCCGGCAATTAATAGGATCACCCACCTGGCGGCTGCCGGGTTAGCCATCGAGCATGTGGGGGCAGATTTCCTCCTTCGCCGCATCTCACCGCTGTAGGAAAGGGACAGGCCCGCGTGGCTGTATGGCGGTGCTGCGGATAGGATGAGGCTGCTGTCGGGGATGGCCAATAACTTGTCAGTTTATGCCCATGCTTGGTTGTGCGGCCAACTATTTGGTCGCTTCGAGTTGTTCAAGCTCCCGACAACCGTTGTTCCCCTGAACTTCAACTCTGCCCGGGATCAAATACTGAAGTGGATGCCAGATTGCAACGCTGAAGGAGTATAGGGCACTTGGCAGTTCCCTTCTCTTGACGAAGAGCTCCAGTGGTCGAGTACTTTGGTGGAGAAGGCCACCAGGGCCGAAGATGGAATGTATAAACGCACCTCTGCTGCGGAGGTAGCGTATATTCTGAAGAGAGTCACGGAGGACAAAGATGACCGCCGCACAGAAATGGAGAAAGCCGCAAAGGCCGGGAAAGGCAAAGGGAAGGCTAGGAACGGGAGCTCTTCCCAGGGCGGCAGCGAGGCGCAAGCCACGGAAGATGCCGCCAGGGAAGAGCTTGTCGGGGGTAACTTCACCGGGCTACACGCTCTAGCCACGACAGCAAAGGAGCTCCAGGAGGGAGAGGAGGTGGAGAGGGAGGGGAGCGCGGTAGCGGCCCCTGAAGAGGAATGGCTTGCGGAAGGACCACAAGCCCCCGCACCGGACCTAGATCTGCGTACCCGTAGGCGTGTCGCGGCCCGGAGAGCGGCAACCTCCAACCCGGCGCCACCCACCAAGAAGGTGAAGAAGATCTCCATCAAGGCTACCAAGGGCGAGGTGGCGTGTCACCAATCCCCTCGCCTCGCTCAGGCTAAGGCACCTTCCGCCAAACGGCCGGTGGCCACGGAGGAGGAGTCCAGCCCCTGCCCCGACTCGAGTTCTTCGTAGAGCTCATCTTCCCCGAAGCCCTTGATGTCACGGCAGGCACCCAAGCTGCCGGGGAGCTCTACCCTTCCGTCTCTAAAGAGAGGGCGGGAGTCCCCTCCTCCCGCGGAGTTCAACTTGACCTTCATGCTCATCGCGGAAGAGTAAGGAGGATTTTTCTTTGTGGTAGATATCTTCCTAAGCAGATTTGAATGCTTTTGCCGACTAACCTCTTGTTCTTGTTGTTGCCGGTAGGGAAGTGGAAGAGGAGACAGATACCCTCATCCATTGTTCCCGGAAGAGGCTCCGGCGCCTCGGGTCGCTGGAGGGCGTAGAGGGCTCGGCTTCGGTGGGGAAGGATGCAGAAGATCCCGTGCCGAGCCCCCAACCCAGCCCCCAGCCTGGGAGCGAGACTTAACCCCGCCCGCCGGAGATGATGGAGACAGCCTTTCCGCCCCTTCATGCAGAGGAGGGGGCGAGGGAACGCAGGGCGAGCCACTCCTGGAGGAGCACGTGTCCCCTGCCGCTCAAGCCGAAGATGTCGTCATGGAATCCTCCATGGCAGAGACAGCACAGAAGGCTGATGAGTCTACCCCGGCAGAGGATGAAGCTCGTGACCCGACAACGACCGTTGCCGGGGAAACAGAGACCCCTGCCCGGCAGACTTCCCTAGGTATCTAGCTTAACCCCTCTTCTCTTTCATACTCTGGCTGCCTCCACTGGCTTCTTTATTCGCTTCGAGACTTCCATTCCTTCGTTTGTTCACTGGCCCCTTCCATCTGCAGCCCCCCAGGCCAAAGAACCAGACTTGTTGGAGGTGGTGGCGGACATAGGGAGGTCCGCCGCAGATGAAGTCGCGAAGGTCGCGGCTACTGAGGGGCAGGATCTCGCTGCCGGGGGAACACAAGGTTCCTTGGCAGTGGTGGAGCATTCTCTGGAAAGCGCCCCGGTAGAGGAATTGGTTATCGAGGTGAAGATTCCTCTTCAAACCATGGGTCCACACCCCTCTTCCGTGGGCGCTGTTGATGCCCCGCCGTCTTCCTCGAACACGCTGGCCGTGGTGCCATTGTTGCCTGATATCGGAGTCCCCGGCCCGTCCTTGACAGACGCAGAGCTTGATGAAGAGCTTCAGCGTCTTCTGGCACCACTGCATCTGGGAGGTGGGGAGGTCGACGACTCAGCTGCCATCACCATGGATTTGTCCTTTATCGAGTCCATGGCGGTGGGCTTGAAAGAAATGCAGGCTCGACATAACCAGAAGTGGCAGGAGCTAAGGAGCGGCGCGAATCCGCCGGCAAAGTGGATCAGAAGCAGAAGGACAAGTGCCTGGAGTTGCGTGAATGGCACGACAAGCAGTTCAAGGCGCTCATGAGGCAGCAGTAGATCCTTCAGATGACGGGAGGGGGGCCTGGCGGATCATAAGGCATCTCTGGATGCTAGGGAGAGGGAGATCTCCCTTCGTGAAGAGGATCTTGCAGCTACCCTCCGCGCCAAGGATGAAAGTTTGGAGATCTTGGTGTAGCAACGCACCAAAGAATTGAAGGACAAGCATGGGTCTGCTCTGGATACCCTTGCTACTGACCATGCTGCCCAGCTGAAGAAGCTTGTTGAAGATCTGGATGCCGCGTCTTCCACCAAGGCCGAGCTCGACCGGTAGGTGGCCAAACTGAATGAAGACCTTGCCGGGAGTGCCAAGGAGGTGGAGGCACTCAAAGAAGAGGCACGACAAGCAGAGCTTCACCTGGCTGATGTGCAGTCACAGCTCTCCTCCAAGACCCAAAGCCTTGAGACCGCCGACAACAACATCTCTGATATGAGGGCGAGGATCGGCTCGCTGGAGCAGTCGGCGGAATCCCTTGAATCACGGCAGCAGTTGCTGTCCAAGGATTTGGAAAACACCAAGCGCCTCCGGCAAGAAGCAGAGGACAGGCTGAAGAACCAGGTCGACATGAGCAACCTTTGGCTCAAGAGCCTGATCGATATTGCAGAACGCCTTGGAGCCCAAGTTGCGGCGATGGGCATGGACGGCCCGGTGTACTCAGCCAGCGAACATGAGGTCCCAAGTGCAAGCTGGGGATCTTCTTCGACGAGTTGATTGACATGTTGAAGGTGCATGAAGAGGGGAGGGCTGAGCGTTTCGATCGCGATCGAATCGCGGAGGCTTGCTCGCAACGCCCTCTTCATGGTCTTGAGCACCATTGCCTGTCGCCACCCAGAACTCGATCTTGACAACGGCTTCAAGAAGCCGCCAGTGGGTGCTGACGTTGCTGCTGCTGAGAAGAAGGCCGCTCCCTGCGCCGACAGGGTTCTCCGTGTTTAAGTTATTCCTTCTGGTCCTGTAACGAAACATGACGCATATTTCGTGTTTAGTCGTTTTATCTCTAGTGCTTGTGCGAGGCTGATACTTCTAGCTGTATCTTTAAATGCGTGTCTATCCCTTTAAACTCAATATGCTCATGTTCTTAAGAGTAAGAGCATACCTCACAAGTAGAATATATGGTAAGAGTCTCAAGATTCGGCGCACGGGAAGGAAGGTTGTCAATAGCATAACTGATGGCACAACTCTGCACCAACTGCACTTTCTTCACTTTCGACTCTCCAAATGAGACTTGCACCCGTTCACCCGCTTCAAGGTAAAATCTGGAGAGATTTGGAGCTTTGTTCTCTATCACTTGAAGATTCATGCATCCAGCCACCTCCAGGAAGCTGAGCCGCTGCAGCAGGCAAGGTATCTCCAGCCGAACTATATCATCGCAATATATGAGCTTCAGCTGCTCCAAAGCAGTGGAACTGGACAGAAGGCACCCTAACTCCTCCCCCGTAACACCCACATCGCGCAGATGCAGCGTTTTCAGGCTTCTCAAACCAAGTTGAAATGTGGGAAGTAAGGCACATCTGAAAAGGAGAAGCTTCTGAATCGAGCCCCCACACCTGTCAGATAGTAGTGTGCATGGGCAATCAAAGCTCGCCTCTTTCGACCATACTAGAAGCTCGAGTTCTTTGGTCGTCGGCGTAACAGCCATCTGGAGCCAGCTATCAAGACGATGATATGATTCAGCATCATCAGGAGGAACGTGGTAGTCAAGCTTGAGTTTCGTCACGGCATCAGCGCACGAGCGGTTCCTCAGAACACGGTGGATTTTGTTGTTGTAGTCTCTTATAATAGCGTTCGATCCCGCTGCTTTTAAATCTTCTTTGGGGCACATCGTTTCGTTGGTGAAGGTGAGATTGGGATGGCATCTCCAGGAGTGTAGGAAGGAGCGAGAAACACAGGCGGCACGGGCAGCGTCTTGTATTGGCAGTAGGAAATGTATACGACACCAAATTTCCTGCACGCGTGCACAAGTAGAGAAGAACATCATGAGAAATAGAGAGGTAAAAGCAGGGATAGGATGTTATAATCAGCAAGATTCAGCCAAGGTTAGGAACAAGAATGACATAAACAGGATGCTGTAACAATTTTCTATTTAGCTATTCTGCTGAGAACATACCTCTGGAAGGTCTGGGCCCGGATATCTGGCTTGTTTGCCACCATGGGAAATCAAAAACAGTCTAAACAGTTTCAGAAGTGCAACATACGAGATAGCAGGCCATGTACACATGGAATTCAAATTAGCTCCAAATGTCAGCATCTTATAAGCCTAGTATGAACTGCTACATCATACATTGCATTGGTCTTGGCATTATTAGAACTTTAAGAAATCGCAGGGCAGAATATAGTTCGGTACAGCAAATCAACCAGTGTCTTGGCATCAGAACTTACAGAAACACAATGCAAGAATACAGTTCGGTACAGCAAACCGAAGCAGGTGTCGAGTGCAGTATAGCAGGTTCAGAACTCCCATTTTTCAGTCCAGCACATAATTCTCCATGAGAAGATTAATAATGAAAGGTGGGGAGAAGTGTCCCTTTTGCCGAGGCATGCCAAAAGGGTGGCGCCTGGGGAACCCTAGGGCCTTTGCACATTTAAACTGATACAAGTACAAACAAAGATGCTTTACCCTTTTTTAGAAAAGACGGTGCTCTCCCTTGATGCATATGTTTAACACTTATTTGCATCACTTCATCTGTCTTGTTTACATTTCTTGTATGTTCAGTCAGGGTCAGGCAGAAACATGACTGCTACAAATGATCACACTTGCAGTAGCATACAGGTCAAGGCAAAGATGAGGTGTGTGTTACCATTCCAAGATAGAAAGTATGCCAAATATAAAACATTACAATAAAAATTCACAACAATATTTAATGGACAGCAGTAATATTAAGTACTACATCGTACAGTCTGGTAAACAAAATTATCAAGAATGTAATATCATAGACTCCTAAATAGCTCTGGTGACTTGAATGTAACATAGCACCAGACAACTAAAACATATCACCATTCAATAGTATCAGATAGCTACAGTGATTTGACACCTGAATTACTAAAAGCGATGGCATCGTTGGCAAGGCTTCGGAACATTTAACTTGACTGTAGAGGGAACATTCCCCTTGATGTATTTTTTCACAGCCAAGATTGATTTACGTGCCTTCACTATAGCTGTAGCTTTCAGGGGACAGCATTTCCTGCCCTTGCCAGAACACCGGTAATTAGCAGGACTAGCATCCACTGTAAGGGACTCAAGTGACGTTGCATTCTCGAGAAGATGGCATGCCAGCTCAATCATGCTCTTTTGGGGGAAGAAACCAATGATCTTCACACTCTTGAGGTTCCCATGGCAGTGTTGTGGCAGTCGCCTAAGAGAGGCAGGATCTCCCTCAAACCAGTGATACATGGAGTGCTCCCATACCTGAAGATTAAAAGCCAAGGTATTTAAATTGATGATCCAAACATGGTTAGCAGATAATCATTGCAGGATGCAGTGGCTTTTCCCCCCTTTTTTGAGCAAAGGGTGAAAACGAACTTACAAACAAGCGAAACGTCTCCAGGGAAGGAGATGCTTGGAAAACAGGAACCAATGATAAATAATCGTAGTCCTTGTCAAAATTAGATCCACTCATAAGAAGAATACTCAAGAACTTGAGGTGGAGGAATTTGCCGGATGCCATTGGAGAATTGACTATCTGCATAAAGATGTCTCAGGTCAATTATTCCAACACTTGGCTACCTTTATATGGATGTTTGTCAACTTAAGAGTAAGACCATACCTCACAAGTAGAACATATGGTAAGAGTCTCGAGATTCGGCACACGTGAAGGAAGGTTGTCAGTAGCATAACTGATGGCACGGCTCTGCACCAACTCCACTTTCTTCACTTTCGACTCTCCAAACGAGACTTGCACCCATTCACCTGCTCCAAGGTAAAATTTGGAGAGATTTGGAGCTTCGTTCTCTATCACTTGAAGACTCATGCATCCAGCCACCTCCAGGAAGCTGAGCCTCTGCAGCAGGCAAGGTATCTCCAGGCAAACTATATCATCGCAGTATACAAGCTTCAGGTGCTCCAAAGCAATGGAACTGGACAGAAGGCACCCTAACTCCTCCCCCGTAACACGCACATCGCGCAGATGCAGAGTTTTCAGGCTTCTCAAACCAAGTTGAAATGTGGGACATAAGGCACATCTGAAAAGGAGAAGCTTCTGAATCGAGCCCCCACACCTGTCAGATAGTAGTGTGCGTGGGAAATCAAAGCTCGCCTCTTTCGACCATACTAGAAGCTCAAGTTCTTTGGTCCTCGGCGTAACAGCCATCTGGAGCCAGCTATCAAGACGATGATACGATTCAGCACCATCAGGAGGAACGTGGTAGTCAAGCTTGAGTTTCGTCACGGCTTCAGCGCACGAGCGGTTCCTCAGAGCACGGTCGATTTTGTTGTTGTAGTCTCTTATAATAGCGTTCGATCCCGTTGCTTTTAAATCTTCTTTGGGGCACATCGTTTCGTTGGTGAAGGTGAGATTGGGGTGGCATCTCCAGGAGTGTAGGAAGGAGCGAGAAACACAGGCGGCACGGGCAGCGTCTTGCATTGGCAGTAGGAAGTGTATACGACACCAAATGTCCTGCACGCATGCACAAGTAGAGAAGATCATCATGAGGAATAGAGAGGGAAAAGCTGGGAAAAGATGTTATAATCAGCAAGATTCAGCCAAGGTTAGGAACAAGAATGACATAAACAGGAATGCTGTAACGATTTTCTATTTAGCTATTCTGCTGAGAACATACCTCTGGAAGGTCTGGGCCCGGATATCTGGCTTGTTTGCCACCATGGGAATTAACATCCGGTCGGCTGGGTGGGCTGTTTCTTTCGGATAGTGAAGAAGCATTCCATCCATCTGCAACAAACACATCCGTGTTATGGTCAGTACAGACAGGGATGAAAGGAACAAACTAGTTCAAGCACAAGCAAGGAAAGTGAGATCCCCAATGCGAACAGGGCTCTGAAGAAGTTCCTTTTTTTCCCTATACCAGCAAGGCACACAAAGGGGTAATTATAAGTAACCAAAGAATTGCAGGATCATTTTTCTGAAGAGGAGGAGCTTTACCTGGGGGGGAGAAGAGGAGGAGCTGAAGAGAGCATCGGCAGGATTGGAGAGAGAGTAGAGGAGGCGCCCCCGCAAGGCTCCGCTCGGTCCCCGGCACTTCCCGACGGTGGCCTCTTCGAGAAACATGGCGGCGACATCGAACGGAGGGAGGATTGGGAAGGGGAAGCGATGCGGGCGGCGACGGCGACGGTGACCGCGAACGCGGAAGGATTGGGGAAGGAGGGGCCCAGCGGGCGAACAGGGAGTGGTCTGCCGCTGGGGCTCATGGGCCTTTCTGGCCTGTCCACTTGCGCCACTTATTTTTCTGGGCCTTTCTGGATTATTTGGGCAATTCTTTACTTTGTTTTCTTACTTTTATTTATACCTTTAAATATTATAAATATATATATATATATTACAAAAAAAATTACCTAAATATTTGAAAAAATTAGTCAAAAAATTACAAAATTAAATATGTATAGAAAAAGTGTTTCTTATGTAATGTATACAATGTGTAAAAAATAGTTGACGATGTATTTAAAAATATTAATCAAGCATCCAAAAAATGTTAATAAACCATCTGAAAAATGTTAATTAAGTATTTTAAAAATATTAAATATGAATAAAAATGCTTCTATACACATCTAAAAGTTTGAATACTTATTTTATAAAATATAAATTTTACAAAATGTTAATGATGCATTAGGAAAATGTTAAATATGTATATAAAAAATGTTCCTGATGTATACAAAAAATAATAGAATGTGCATGAAAAGTGTTGATCACATAGAAAAGCGAAGAGTGAGTGAGTGAGTGTGTGTGTGTGTGTGTGTGGAATGTAGAATGTGCACGAAACAAATGTTAATTATGTAATTAAAAAATGTTAAACATGTGTACAAAAACGTTCTAGATGTAAACATCAAAACTATATGAAGATAAACGAAACAAATATAAAGAAAATAAAAAATAATAAAATGAATCAAAAGATGGAAACAAAAATTGACAAAAGAAACAGAGAAAAATGAATAGAACCATTGAAAGCCAGAAAAGAAGCAAAGAAAAGCAATGCAAAATAATGAAAACAATAAAACTGAGAAGGAAACAAAGAAAAATGGAGTAAATCATGAAAGAATAAAAACAACAAAAAAGAAAGAAAGAAAAACCAATGAAAACCAAGAAAGAACAAAGAAATCGAACAATTGATAAATAAATAAAAACAAGTGAAAACCGAGTAATACAAACCACAGGTGAAAAAGCAAAGGAAACAGAAAAACAAAAACAAATAAAAACAATGAAGAAACAGAGAAACAAAAAAAAAAAGGAAATATTAAACAATTCAAACGAAGCTACAACGAGCGATTGAAAAAATAATGAAACAGCCCGGCCATGTTTACGATGTGGAAGAAAAAGCTTCAGCCAATACACGCTATAATCCCCTAAAAAATAAGATGGAAGTTATACTTGCTACGGTCTTCACTCACTTTGTGCATTTTAAAATCAAACCCAAAAACCATAGCGAAAATAAATCAAACCAAACCAATTTTACGGTTCTTGTTTTCGGTATGGATTGAATTTTGATTTTGATGGTATATACCGACAAACCAAACGGTTAGCTGAATAAATCGAAGCAAATTATATTTCTTGAGCGAACAACCATACAAGTAGTCATTTCTCTTGTACAGGAGCCACTAAGTGCACCCATTTTTCTTGTAACGTAGATAATTTTCTCCTGAAAAATGTTAAGCACAACCATAACCATTCAAGGCATGATTCGATGCATGCAATGTACTTATATGTATTTATATATTGTTTTGTATAAAAATATATGTGTTTTGAGTCATACATTTATAAATTATTGTTTTGTCATTTTCAAATTCGCGCCAATTTTGGTTTTTATGGTATATACCGAAACCATCTTTTTATATATATACCGAAACGGAACCATAATTAGCTTAGTACCGTACAAACCGGAAACCTTATAAACCAAACCATGTAAATCGAATAAACTGAATGTAAAGGGTTAGTCTTCACCACAAAAGCAAGCCAACAAGTGCACATGATGGACCCGCGAGTCAACGAGCGCACCTGATGGACCCAGATGTATGAGAGGATGAGAGCAAGCACAGAGGATACACTTGGAGTATTTTGTTTCCTCTCAAATCTCTTTCACTTACCCTTATAATCTATACAACGGTGCTTCGATTTGAGATAAGCTCTACATAAAAAGGTGTACATCAGTTTGTGGTTTCATTTAGAAGATCGGTTCATAATTTCGTTGACTGTAAATGTTCAATTTCATGTTCATGTTTAAAGTTGTTTTGGACAAAATTTGTGGTGCATGGTTGACCGTTTGAAATTTTCCTTGACAAGTATTTTCACACAACTTCCATGTTGTATGTTACTTGTTTCGACATCGTAGACGAGTAGATCTACATCTATGGACTGTGCAAATTCATATATGTAGTTTGTTTTAATGACACTCTTCAATCTCCTTGACCTAGCTAGCTAGATTCTAATCTACACAATGATGCTTCGATTCGAGATAAGCTCTGCGCAAAAACGATGCACATCGACGCTGTGGTTCTATTCAGACGATCTATTCATAGTTTCGTCGATTGTAAATGTTCAATTTCATGTTCATGTTTGGAGATGTTTTGGACATTTTTTTTCATCAAAACTTACGCGCTTGGTTGTTCGACATTACCTTTGACAAGTAGCATCAACTCGTCGTTTCTACGGTCGTAAACGAGTAGATCTACATATCCCTAATGGAATGTACAAATTCATATGTGTAGTTTGTTTCAATGACACTTCTTAATCTCCTTCATCTAGTTTCTTTTAATCTACACGACGGTCTTAAATTCAAGTTAAGTTGTACATCAATATTGTGGTTCCATTCATTGGATCGGTTTGTAGTTTCGTTGACTATATATGTTCAACTTCATGTTCATGTTTGGAACTATTTTGGATGAATTTTATCAAATTCGTCGCGCATGGTCGACCGTTTGAAATTTTTGTTGTCCAGTAAATTCATCTCGTTGTTTTACATAACTTTTTTGTTGTACGTTTTCTGCTTCAACGATGGTAGATGAGTAGATCTACATCTCCCTGGTGGATTGCAGAAAAGCAAATGTGTGGTGTGTTTTACTCACACTCCTTAATCTCCTACACTTAGTCCCTTCTAATCTACTAACATCTACATGAAAAAGATGCACATCAACGTTACGGTTCCATCTAGGCGATGGATTCGTAGTTTCGTTGACTTTAAATGGTCAGCTTCGTGTTCATGTTTGGAGCTATTTTGGACAATTTTTTCAAACTCGTCGCACACGGTCGGCCGTTTGAAATTTTCTTTAACCAGTAGCTTCATCTCGCTGATTCACACGTCTATCATGTTGTATCTTTTCTTAGACGAGTGTATGTGTATCACACTAGTGTATTGTACTAAGGTGTTCCTGTGATGATTTAGACAAAATTCGGCAAATCCATCACACAAGCTCGACCGTTTGAAATTTCCTTTAATCACTAGCTTCATTTCGTTGTTCCATGAAACTTTTGTATTGTACATTTTTCGTTTCAACTCGCGTAGATGAATAGAGCTATATCTATCTACTCTACTCTAACGCTGTGTGTCATGTGTACCTGTTAACTCTTAACCGGATCCAGTGTACACCAATGATCCTGTGAGGGAAATGTCACATATCATATGTCTTTCGTGTGTACGTTGCAACCATCGGAAGCAAATGGGGAATTCGACATCTCACACCCGCTACAGCCCAACCGTTATATAGGAGCAAGTTTAACTGAAGTAAATGAGCTACAGTTACTACGACAATGGTTAAATAGTCAACAAGCGTTTCGTAGACAATCTCGACCGCTGGGCGACGAAGCCGTGAGGGAGGAGCGAAGGGAGCCGTTCGGTAACTGATGAATCGGTACGCGTAGTAAAACTTGACACCGTCTTCAGATCCAGGTGGAGAGTACCTGACAATCTGTCATACAGTTCAAGCCAAATATGATACTCCTATGTGAGTGCCAAACGTAAAAATATACTACAAACATGAACATGAATACCATCCATAAATTTGAATACTCAGGAACTTGAGGTGGAGGAATTTGCTAGATGCCATTGGTGCAGTGAGTATCTGCATAAAGATGACATTGGTGCATTTGTTGTATTACCAACGCTTTAGATGTTTATCAGGTCTGATATAATAATATTTGGTGATAGATAATAAATCAAAAACAGTTTAGAAATGCAATGTAGTATGAGGTAGCAGGCCATGTACTGATGTACAGATGGATTTTTTTTGGCTTTCCATTGATTTAGCAGGGAGAGAGATAACAAAGGTGGTGATCAAGTGATCAGGTGGGTGAAAAGGAAAATTACAGCTAGCCCGAAGATGCAAAGCTCTGGACAAAGTAGTTCCTAAGTGAAAATCTCATGTTACATCCCCGAAGGGTTGTTCTATGCATCTTGCACCTGCCATTCTCCACTGCTCCATGTCACGCCTGCACGCATCAGTAATGTGCCTCGCGTTTGCATGCTTTCCTCTGAAAACGCACGAGTTGCGTTCCAACCAGATGTGCTAGGAGATGAGCGCGATCATAGATTTCGTGCATCTTATAAGCATTGAAGGTGGCAGTGGCGAGCTACACACGGATTATTGGGCGGGCCAAACTGAACCCATGCTACACCTGGACTTCTGCAGGTGACCCGTGTTGTTGTGCGTGGGCTAGGCCTAGTTACAAATATGTATTTTTGCTGAAAAGTAGGGCGGGCCATGGCCTGGTTTGGCCCTCACGTAGCTCCGTCAATGAAGGTAGTATGAATTGGAGGCAAACGGTTTGGATTGGTCTTGGCATCAGAACTTTCAGAAATACACCCTTCGTTGACAAATATAAGATGTTTTGAATATTTCAATTCTGACTACATACGGACTAAAATAAGTGAACAAACACACTGAAATGCGTCTATATACATCTGAATCAGAAAAAAAAGGAAGAACATCTTTATTTGTGAGCAGAGAGAGTACAATGCAGGAATACAGTTTGGTAACAGCAAATCAAAACAGGTGTGCAGTGTAGCAGGTTCGGAGTTCCCATTTTCAGGACATCACCCATAAGAAGATCAATAATGAAAGGTGAGAGGACATGCCAAAGGGGAGGTGCTCTACCATTTTCTTCAAAAGAAGGCGCTCCACATTGATGCATAATATGCTTAACACTTATTTGCAGCACTTCATCTGTCTTGTTTACTTTTCTTATATGTTCAGTCAGGCAGAAACATGACTGCATGACTGCTAGAAATGATCACACTTGTAGTAGCATATATGTAAGGCAAAGATGAGGTGTCTATTACCATTCCAATATAGAAAGTATGTCAAATACAAAATTTATACTCCCTCTGTTCACTTTTGTAAGTCGTTTAGGACAGCTGAAATTGAACTGTTTTAGGTGCTGTCTTAAATGTCTAAAAGGTCTTAGAAAAGTGAACGGAGGGAGTAATACAAATTCACAGAAACATTAAATGGACAGCAATAATATTAAATATTCCCTCTGCTCCGAATTATAAGATGTTCTAACCTTTTTCTGAGAATTATAAGATGTTCTAACTTTTTTCTGATTTGTATGCATATAGATGCATTTTAGTGTGTTTATTCACTCATTTTAATCCGTATGTAGTCCATGTTAAAATATTGAAAACGTCTTATAGAAGTGAACGGAGGGAGTGCATTGGACAGTCTGGTAAACAAAGTTATCAAGAATGTAATATCACAGGTGTTAGAGTATGTAATGGGCCTGGGCTGGCGGTATAGCCCGTTAGTTTTAGGGTTAATTAGAGATAAGGGTCGCTTGCTTAGGGGTCAAGTAAGCCTTACTTGGGAGTCAAGTAAACCTCTCTATATAAAGAGAGGAGATGTATCAATCTAATCAAGCAAGAATTAAGAAGGAAATCCTTTCCCTCTTGCCCGGCCGTGGGCAAAAAAGGCCCCCGGCCGGCCCTCTCGCGCCCTCCTTCTAGCAGCGCCATAACAATTTGGTATCAGCTAGCTTCGGTTCGATCATGTCTTACTTCGTCGCGCCTGCCCTTGCCGTCCTCACCCCGGAGGAGGTGTCCGGGGTGCTGCGGGACCTAACCCAGGCGATCCAGGAGATCCACCTGTTCTTGGCCGGGTCCTACGAGCCGCACCCGGCTGCGCCGCCCATCTCCGCCACCGCGCCGCCGTGGCTGCCGTGGCAACCGCCACACCAGGCGGCCTTCGCCGCACTCGCCTGGTCGCACCCGGCTGCGCCGCCCATTGCCGCCATCGTGCCCCCGTGGCAGTCGCTGCACCAGGCGGCCTCCGTCGCGCTCGCCAGGCCGCTGCAGCTGCCATCCACTGCCCCGCCCTGACTGCAGTGGCAGCCGCCGCTCCTGGCGGCCTCCGTCACGCCCGACGCTCCGCCGCAGCAGCCACCGCTGGTCAGCTCCGGCCCTGCATCGACCGCGCCGGCGGGAGTCCCGATCCACCAGATCAAGTTCCCGTCGTCGCCATCACCACTTCCCCAGGGCGTCCCCATCCAGCAGATCAAGTTCCCGTCGTCGTCGTCGCCGTCACCGCTTCCGGCTTGGATCACTACCCCCCACGTGTCGGCGGCGGTGAGGCTGCAGGCTGCTGCGCGCGGCCTCCTAGCGCGTCGGCGTGTGCGGGAGATGCGTGATCTGCAGCTGCCGCTCCTCCCAGATGCGCTTCACTACGCAAAGGACCTCGATCTCGTCCGCTGCATCGGGGATCTTGGGCATGCTGTTTTCCCCACGGACAGCGACCTCAAAGTCTGCGACATCGGCGGTTGGGGGGGGGGGGCGCATCCCTCCTCGCCATTCTCCATCGACAGCCGTCCACTCTTCTCTGTGCGGTGCAGACCAACAGTCGTTCAGCGGGGAGAAGGCATGGTGTCACCGACAGGAGCGCACCACATAGCACCACTGCATTCCGCCGCCTGCCGCCGCAAGGGCGCCTCTGCTAGTTGTTCTTGCGACCAGTTCCAGGTGGCCATACACATGCACTCCTTTTGTCCAGATGGTGTCCATGGGATCCAGGTGGCTGTACACGTGCACGTCCAACCGTGCGGATGGTATCCACTTTATGTTCACGGGTCCAAAATAAAGCGTCTCAGTCCATTTCAGGTTGAGTGTAATGAAACAAGCCGAGATGTAAAAGGCTTGCTTTTAGGTGTTAGGTTTGTGTTGCGTCGAGTCATGGTTATAAGTTGGTTAGGCTGCAGCTCGAGGACAAGCTGCATGTCCAGGTGGGGTGTAGTGTTAGAGTATGTAATGGGCCTGGGCTGGCGGTATAGCCCGTTAGTTTTAGGGTTAATTAGAGATAAGGGTCGCTTGCTTAGGGGGCAAGTAAGCCTTACTTGGGAGTCAAGTAAACCTCTTTATATAAAGAAAGGAGATGTATCAATCTAATTAAGCAAGAATTAAGAAGGAAATCCTTTCCTTCTTGCCCGGCCGTGGGCAAAAAAGGCCCCCGGCCGGCCCTCTCGCGCCCTCCTTCTAGCAGCGCCATAACAACAGGCCCAGCGACTTAAATGTAACATGGCACAAGACAACTAAAACATATCACCATTAAACATCAGATAGCTACACTGATTTGGCATCTGATTTTTTCAAGCGATGGCATCGTCCGCAAGGCTCCGGAACATTTAACTTGACTGTAGAGGGAACATTCACCTCAATGTACTTTTTCACATCCAAGACTGATCTATGTGCCTTCACTATAGCTGAAGCTTCCAGGGGACAGCATTTCCTGCCCGGTTTACTGCCAGAACACCGGTAATTAGCAGGACTAGTATCCACTGTAAGAGACTCAAGTGACGTTGTATTCTCGAGAAGATGACATGTTAGCTCAAGCATGCTCTTTTGGGGGAAGAAACCAATTATCTTCACACTCTTGAGGTTCCCATGGCAGTGTTGGGGCATTTGCCTCAGAGACGAGGGATCTCCCTCAAACCAGTCATACATCCACATGGATTGCTCGCATACCTGAAGACCAAAACCCTAAGTATTCAAATTGATGATCCAAACATGGTTATTAGATAATCGTTGCAGGATGCAGTGTTTTTTTTTCTTTTTTTGAGGAAAAGGTGGACGGCGAACTTACATACAAGCTGAACGTCTCCAGGAAAGGAGAAGCATCAAGAAAAGGAACCAACGATAAATAATCATAGTCCCGGTGAAAATTCCATCGATTAGTAAGAAGAATACTCAAGAACTTGAGGTGAAGGAATTTGCTGGATGCTGCCATTGGTGCATTGACTCTCTGCATAAAGATGTCTCAAGTTAATTATTCCAACACTTGGCTACTATTTATATGGACGTTTGCTAACTTAAGAGTAAGAGCATACCTCACAAGTAGATTATATGGTAAGAGTCTCAAGATTCTGGGCACGGGAAGGAAGGTTGTCAATAGCATAACTGATGGCACAACTCTGCATTAACTGCACTTTCTTCACTTTCGACTCTCCAAACGAGACTTGCACCAGTTCACCTGCCTCAAGGTAAAATCTGGAGAGATTTGGAGCTTTGTTCTCTATCACTTGAAGCTTCGTGCATCCAGCCACCTCCAGGAAGCTCAGCCGCTGCAGCAGGCAAGGTATCTCCAGGCGAACTATATCATCGCAATATACAAGCTTCAGGTGCTCCAGAGCAGTGGAACCGGACAGACGGCGCCCTAAATCCTCCCCTGTGACACGCACGTCGCGCAGATGCAGCGTTTTCAGGCTTCTCAAACCAAGTTGAAATGTGGAACGCAAGGCGTATCTGAAAAGGAGAAGCTTCTGAATCGAGCCCCCACACCTGCTGTCAGATAGTAGTGTGCATGGGAAGTTAAACCTCGTCTCTTTCGACCATACTAGAAGCTCGAGTTCTTCGGTCCTCGGCGTAACAGCAATCTGGAGCCATCTATCGAGACGACGATATGGTCTACCAACAAGAGGAGGAACATGGTAGTCAAGCTTCAGTTTCGTCACGGCGGCATCGCCCGAGCGGTTCCTCAGAACACGGTCGATTTTGTTGTTGTAGTCTATTATAGTAGCTTTCGATCCCGCTGCTTTTAAATCTTCTTTCGGGCACATCGTTTCGTTGGTGAAGGTGAGGTTGGGACGGCACCTCCAGGACTGTAGGAAGGAGTGAGAAACGCAGGCGGCACGAGCAGCGTCTTGCATTGACAGCAGGGAGCGTATCTGACACCAAATGTCCTGCGTGCAAAAGTAATAAGAACTGGCCATGCATCTCCCAAAATTCTTGTAAACAAGAGATATGGGTTCAGGTTCATTACAGCTTCAAATGCTCTGGCCGGCACTCGAAGCATGGTGTGCATATATGATGCAGTTTTGCTAACTAAAATAGTAAAAATGCTTTGTGCTGGTGTTTTACTTGCAATAGATACGAGTTTTTCATGAGCACTTGATACCATACCTCAGGAAGATCTGGCCCTGAGTATTTCATCCTTTTCCCACCTTGTGAATCTTCGTCTTGTTGCCGGGACGAACATCCTCTTTTCGCCGACGTGGGAGCGGATCCATCTGCAGCAACACATTGTTCTTGCAGCAATCAGTTCACTCCCTTGACAAAATAAATAAATCGGGTTTATCTTCCGGAGAAGAGAAGGAACCCTAAGCGGCAAGCAAGCAGGGCAAGCACGGTAGAAGAAAGAGATGCCGTGCCGCCGTACGTGAACAGGCAGGGCCTTTACCACGGGCCTGGATTTGCCGGCGCCGGCGCCGGTGCCGGTCCCGCCGCATGGCCATGATGAGCCGCTCCATCGCCAGCGCCCCTATGGCACGCCCCCCTCTGTTCCGGTTCCGTGAAGCGCGACGCACGCTCGTCGTCGGCCTCCAGGGAGGGAGGAGACGGAACAGCGCAGCTGTGCTTTTCAGGGGCGGGCGGCGCTCTCGTCCACGGAACCGGAACTTTCCGCAATATAGACTCCTGACCCGGTTCAGATAGGGGGGAAACAGAGTCGGTTTCTCGTCCTCATCCGGGTATCGCCGCCGTGCAGCGGGCATGGGGGCGCTGGCGATGAAGCGGCTCATCATGGCCATGGCCATGCAGCGGGGCCGGCGGCGTCGCAAGGCCCGAGCCCGCGGTAACAAACTCTCACTCTTCATGTCATGTCCGGCCGGCGGCAGGCATCTGTAAACGAATCTCTTTCTCTTGCCGTGTCCTCTGTTTAGGGTTGCTCTTCTTTCTCTCTGTCGAGGGAGTAAACTGATTCGTTTAGATAGATTGATATGAACTCTGCTGTTTTCTTCTCTAACCTAAGTATCAACGTGCTCTTACAAGAATGATCTGTCGTTGCAGATGCCTCGATTCCCATGACGGCTGAAGGTGAATGTTCATCCCGGCCCCGGCAACAAGATCAAGATTCAGAAGCAAGTGGGAAAAGGATGAAATACTCATCAGGGCCAGATCTTCCAGAGGTATGCCATCAATATAACTCCAATAAAGACCTAGTGATGACATTTTGCAAGTAAAATATCAGTACGATTGCCCTACTTCACTCCTCATTTTTGTTTTCCTGTAACCGAGACGCCAAGTTCCTGCAAGAAGTAAAAGAAAAAAGTGATCCATCTGCAGTCTATGGGCTATGGCTATGGCTATACACTTCACATTAGAGTATTGATTGATGAATACATTCACTATAACATTATGTGTGTACAACACCAATATTTTATCTGGTCTCTCCACCGCTCATATCTTAGTTATCAAGTCTCATGTGATATAACTTTCCTGGCTAGCTGCCAAAGCTTTCGCATGAGCTTTCTGCCTGATTATAAATATCTGAATGCCATTTGTACCATGTACTCCATCTGTAAAGAAATAGTGATCTAAACGCTCTTATATTTCTTTACGGAGGGGAGTACAAGTTAAATATTTATTGCTCTTCCTTCTTGCTCTTTTGTTGCTACATTGATCTTTATACAGCATGCTATTACGCAATTAACATTATTCGAAGCATTTTTGTTTACGGTGTATGTAGGAAGCAAAAATGCCAAATAGGTGATGTTGTTGACTGCTCCATGGGTAACTCAAAATTTATATTTCGTAGTTGCCATCAGCAGCCTTTTTTTAGGAAAGCCACTAATAATGTTGTTGGAAAAATAATACAGTATCTTCCTCTGCAATAACCCTGTGCAGAGCACCTGGGGCAGAATATTATTCCACGATTTTGCTTCTGTTTTTCTCTCCTCGGACGAAATTAACCATCTTTCTTCATAAATCTAGTGTTGAGTTCTTCCCCATGCTTGTGCTTGCAGGACATCTGGCATCATATCTACTCACTGGTTCCAATGCAAGATGCTGCTCGTGCTGCCTGCGTGTCCCGCGCCTTTCGACGTCGTTGGAGGTGCTATCCCAACCTCGCGTTTAGTAACTTAATGGTAAACTGGAATGGAGATACACATGTAAAGCATGAACCAGCAAGAGAATTCTCCAGCAGGGTCAACCAAGTTCTGACAAACCACTCTGGTGGCTTGAAGACTCCCAGGATTGAATTCATTGGCCCCAGTTCCAGCGACTGTTGCTCTCTCGATAAATGGCTTCAGGTTGCCATTACACCGGTGATCGAAGAACTCAGCTTTCAGATGTCTTCACCGTTGGCAACATACAGCTTCCCGTGCTCACTTTTATCTGATCTGAGTGGGAACTCAATTCGGCATCTACACCTTGCGGGCTGCGCCTTCCGTCCCGCGGTCAGATTCAGCTGCTTGAGAAGCCTTACACAGCTTCACCTGTATCATGGGGGTATCAAGGAGGATGAATTAGGATGCCTTCTTTCAAGTTGTCCTGTTTTGGAGCTGTTTGCAATTGGGAATTGCAGTGAGATCACTTGCCTGAAGATACCTCGCATGCTGGACCGGCTCAGGAAGCTGCATATTGTCAGCTGCAACGCTCTACGAGCTATAGAGAGCAAAGCTCCGAATCTCTTCAGCCTTTACTTTGTTGGTAAACGAGTGCAACTCTCACTTGGTGAGCCATTGCAATTGGAGAAGCTAGTACTGTCCCATCCACGGGCCCTCGATGATGCTCGTGCTACACTTCCGTCAATTGCGCCAAACCTCCAGACTCTTCGCATAACTTCGTGTCTTGGGGTATACTCTTCTGACATTGATGACAATATTTATATCTTTCCTTGCACGATAACTAATCATGGAGTATTTTTATGCAGGCTAGTAACCCCATGATGCACAGTCGATTCCTCTACCTCAAGTTCCTCAATATTTGGGTTCATACCTACCCATTTCATGGTGCCAATGATTATATGTCTTTGGTTTCATTTCTTGATGCTTGTCCATCATTGGAGACTTTTGCCTTGACAGTAAGTCGGTGCTCATCCTTGAAAGATATATCTAGCGACTGTAAATGGTAGAACCATTAATTTAACCGGTCGTTCATATGCAGACACCAACGGAACCCATGGAGCATGAGTCGATTATCGGGGACCCCTCGCATCTGAGGCGGATGCCAGGACATCGACATGACAAGCTGAAGAGCATGAAGGTCTTGGGTTTTAACTCTGCAAAAAGCTTGATCGAGCTAACAGTTCATATCATTGAGAACGCAGGGTCACTCGAGTCCCTTTCATTGGACACCACTTATTATGCTGTTAGGTGTTCTGACGGCATCAGTGACACATGCTCTAGCATGCGCGAGCGTACTCGAATGGAAGCCCCTAGAGCGCTTTTGGCTATCCAAACGCACATCCAGGGGAAGGTCCCCTCCACGGTTAAGATAGATGTTCTGGAGCCTTGCAGCCGATGCCATGCTTCTTGAGCTTTAGATGTTGTAAGCTCAGGTTAATTATCATGATGCTTATATAGTACTCCCTCTGTCCCATAATGTAAGACGTTTTTCAACATTAGTATAGTGTCAAAAAACTTCTTACATTATGGGACGGAGGGAGTATAATTTTAGATGGGATGTGATGGAGACATTGTGCTTGTAATAGTACTGAGTGCGTATATCAATTATCGGCAACATTATTAATGTGTATCATCACAGCTTGAGATGTTAAGTTGTTAGAATATTCAGTGGTGTCCTTTTACTGGAGTTGGAACAAACACTCGAATTACATACAGTTCATATAGCTGGTGTTGATGCTACACTGATATCATGTTGCAAATATGTACTACTCCAAATGTGATAAGCACTATTTGCATATGTCAGTTCAATGTTTGCACAAAAAGGTGAAAAACTGCATAGGTTATGCAATAGCATGCGCACCCTGCAGAAACCCATAAAATTGGACCATTTTGTGGTGTGTATAGGGAAAGGCAACAGTAACATGATGGTGTTGTGGTGCCCATGCTCGTCTACACCCATTGTGAATAGTAAATTTAGAAATAAATTGGAAAATATATCAGAAAAATCTGAATTCTTTTGGCACTGAAGATGTTCGAGTGTGCTATGAGCCTGCAAAATTTCATGGCCAAATAACATTCGAGGATCTCTAGACAGGAAAAAAAAAACGTCTCTTAGAAAACTTCAAAAAAGGTATTTTGAAGACCTTATGTTTATCTAGAGATTCTCAAATGTTCATATTTAGCACGACATGTATTCATACCATCGCCCCCCCCCCCCCGCCCCGCGGGGGAAATAGTTGTGCAAAATTAGCATATGTCCAGATTCTCAAAAAAAAATTAGCATATGTCCAAATGATCATACAATAAGCTGAAATTTATCAAAGACATAGATACAAACATCCACCAGTTCATACAAATTCAAACTACAAAATTCCACAAAAAGTTGTGTTTTTGTTCACCCTGGTATCCATCTTGTTTTGATTCTTCACAGAGTATTTCGTCACATCATCGCATGCCAAGGTATCTACTCCCTCCTAACAAAAAATTGAAACCAATATATTTCTTAACTTTAACCAAATTTATAGAAATGATAATAATAACACCAACACCTACCAAATCAGTATTCAAAATATGCAACATCTACTATATCAAATAAATATAATATGGACACATATTTCTTACTCTCTCCAATCCAAAATAAGTGCCATGATTGTAGTTCAAAGTTTAACTAAAACCACGACACTTATTTTATATCAGAGAGAGTAGTAAATATGTCTATACTATGTCAAATAAATAGAATATGTCCTCTTTCTGATATACGGTCCTCTTTCCCCATTGTGGGCTTAGGTATGCCGCTATCTGATTCAAGGTTCCCCATCCAGGACTTTTACCCGCTTATGGGTCGGGTCACCTCTAGGTCTGTGCCATGGTGAGGTAGATTTACATCCAAAGGGAGTAAATTTGTGCCTATCGGCTCGTATCTTTATAGTCTTCCCATATATATGGTGGGTTCATAGCTCATTTGATAAGGAGGTATCACGCTTCTTCTAGCAGGTGGCTGATGGATGCCAGAAATACCATATAGCCAAGTAGGTTGATATCTGCCTGGCCAACGACCTGGGAGGGGGGATTTAGGTATTATTGCGCCCCGTCGCATGAATGTGACCCTTATGTTGAGGAGAAGGCCGTTTGGCTACAACTTATTAAAGCAAAGTATTTGTAGGGCTGCCCCCTTCTAGCGTGCGAGCATAGAGATGGATCTCAATTCTAGAAAGTCATATCAAGAATAAAATTCATCTTGGGCCCTCTATCTTCATAGGTAATGGAAATAGAACCTTCTTCTAGCTGGACTAGTGGGTGGGTGGAGCCCTACTCTGCATTAAGTTCTCGGGTTTGTTTGCTATCTTTACAGACCCGCGATTGTTAGTGTCCTCAGCCTCTCACAATGGGACTTGGAACATCACGTTCCGACGAGCATTTGGGTATGAGGAAACCGTTGATTGGCTGCCCTTTGGCAACCTTAGGTCGTTGTTTCCATGCTATCGGGATGGCATATCTTGGCGCTTATCCTCCCTTTGGGGGTTTTCTCTATTGGATCGACATATCACACCCTATGTCGGCGCTCGGTTCCTGCGTGGACCATACCTATGTGGAAAGCACCCCTCCCTCTCACGATCAAGATTTTTGTGTGACAACTTATGTGGGATCGCCTCCCTTACGGAGGGCCAAGCGGAACGGGCCTGGCAATGAACTATGTCCTCTTTGTGGTGTCCTGAAGACTGGGATCGACATCTTCTTTGTCTGCTTTGCTGCTCGATTTCTCTGGGCCGTCGTTCACGAGGCTCTGAGACTTGACTAGGAGGCCTAGGACCTGACAAAGTTTCTAGAAACCCAGGCATACCAGATCGGGAGGAGGAGGCACCTCTCCTGGTCAGTGTTCGTGATGATGACTTGGACTCTCTAGACAACATGTAACAAGATGGTTATTAAGCGGGGGTTATTAAGCGGGCCTCTTCCTACGGCGGGCCACTAACTCTATATTCAAATTCACGACCTTTTTGCAGCATTGGCACCCGTTATCTAGACAATGAGATTGGGACCGGCTTGGCAGCATGATGGACACGGTGATTGCTGCAGCTTGTCGCCTCGCATCGCCCAACTCGAGGCTGATCTATCGACCACTTGATGGGTTTTTTTTCTCTTTTTTTTTAAGTATGAATTTGATGGTCGATCTACTATAAAGCAGGATGGACGCGTGTTTCGAGAGAGACCCAGATTATAGTTTCTGTTTGGTCTAAAGGTCCACCTCCTTCAGGTCCAAACCCAACCCAAGCCGGGCGTCTCCTCCACCGGCTCCGGTCACCCACCACCGAGTTAATTACACGGAAGTACCACATTTCGGGCACATGTGACGGATCAGTACCACTATTCGGTTTTTTTACATGTCAGTATCATGTTTGGGGCATTCTGTTACATATTGGTCTAAACTATGTATAACAATGTATTGACATTGTATCTGACCGTTGGGGCCCGCCTGTCAGGGGGTGACCTGGCATGTTCTTTTGCAAAAAACACCCACAGTTTTCATTTAATCACGCATATATCCGTTAGTTGCGAAAAAAGGGACCTGCCAGAAAAAAAAATGTCGCGCGCGGGCTGGGATTCGAACTCGAGCCGGGACGTACGCTGTTGACGCATAACGACCGCTGCGCTAGAGCATTTCGTTGTTGAACTACAGGCAATCATGTCTTTTATATGAAGACGTCATACGTTCCGCTTTTTCAGGTGCTATTCTTTTTTTTTATTATCCGCAGTGAGGCGCATTGTCCGGGTGCGCATGGTCCACAGCATTGTCCTGCTGTTTTTTATTATCCATAATATTCTTTCATTATTTCATAGTTGCTATTCTTTCATAGATAGTTTATTCCATTTTTTTACCGTCATTAATACAAGATATGAAGTACGGTTTATTAAAACTATACTTTTACTTCTCCATTTGCTTTGGATTTTTCATTGTAAACATCGGTAGAAAATTTAGAAAAACTCACAGCAAGCTGTATTTTCTAACTGCAAGAGGTTCTATTTCTATCTTGACTGAGTACTTTTTATATCTAAATTTGCATAAAAAATATTATATACTCGATCAATCCACAGTGGGTAGATGCACTATATGCAAAGCTGGGTCCATGTATACATTTTTGTAGAGCCTCGCAATGTGCAAGTCGCCTCATTAAGAATTACAATTTCTGAAGCGGCAGAAAACAAAATTTTGTTTGACATATAATTTCTTATTTATTTCTGCATGCACAATATTAATTATCTAGTATTTCAAGCTTTTATGTCGTATTTCCTCCTTCCTTCATTATTTTTAGATAAAACGTTCTATCTATCTAAGGTGCTAATTTTATACAGTGAAAAAAAATACAATGATCGTATTTAAATATGCGATGAACATTTTTTTATGTATACGACAGAATGAACTTTTTTCGCATTATAACGTTCATCGTCTTACTAAAATATTAGATACACCCGAAGAAATATTCAGAATGTTACAATGTTCAGCGCAAAGTTCTTATTATTATAAACTTGTATATATGATGAACTTTTAACATATAATGTGTATAAGTTTTTCAATATACGATACACACATTGCGTACGGGCGAAGAATACCCACGATTTGCAAAAACATAAAAGAAATCCGAAAAAAAAACTATACAATAAAACGGAACGTCCAGAGTAATGTAGTATAAAGACGGTTGCCTCAACATGACGTCAACAGCTCAGTGGCGTAGTGGTCGTCGCGCTCGTACAGAGTACGCGCGAGCTCGCGTTCGAATCCTACCAGGCGCGTGCGCGCGCGAGAATTTTTTTGTTTTTGTTGGTCCCTTTTCTCGCAACTAAGGGATATATGTGCGATTAAATAAAAAGTGTGGGTGTCTTTTGCAAAAAGAACATGCCACGTCATCCCTGACAGGCGGCCCCAATTGTCAGATACAGTGTCAATACACCGTTATACACGGTTTAGACCAATATGTAACAGAATGCCTCAAACATGGTACTAACATGTAAAAAAATTGAATAGTGGTACTGATCCGTCACACCTGTCCCAAATGTGGTACTTCCCTGCAATTAACTCCCCACCACCAGTCTAGTCTGGTCTACAGTCTCCGGTCTCCGGTGGGTCATGTGGTCCCCCCCGCTAGCTAACTCGCGGCGATTAACGAGAGGGAATCAATCCCCAATGGAACCGGAGGCGCTCCAAATCGGGCGGGTTTCTCCGCCATGTCAACGTGACTCATCCCCCCACTATTCCACGCGGAGCCGGCGAAAAAGAAAGTAGGAGTAAACGAATTATTCGTCCCTTTCCATTCCACGAGCTTTATGGTCGCCCGGGGATCTCCCTCAGCCGCCACACCCGCGCCGGCCTCCCATTCCTCCGCCCACGCCCACGCCCCCGCCTCGCCCACCACGCCGCGAGGAGGAGATCTCGGGGGGGCGGCCCGAGGCGGCGCGCGAGATCCGGCGGCGGTCTGATTGATTGATCGACTCGATGGTGCGGGAGACCGGGTACTACGACGTGCTCGGGGTCAGCCCGGCGGCCACCGAGGCCGACATCAAGAAGGCGTACTACGTCAAGGTCGTGCCACTGCCGCGCGCGCGCTTGCGCTTTCCCGTCTCTCTCCCGGCGAATTTCGCTCTCATTCCGGTGCCGTTGTTGTTGCAGGCGAGGCAGGTCCACCCCGACAAGAACCGCAATGACCCCCTCGCGGCCGAGAAGTTCCAGGCAAGTGCTCCCTCTGCCATGCCGCTGTTTGCTTCCCCACTGCCATGACTTCCCCTGTGAGACATGAGCGTCATGCAAAATCCGCTGTAACTATCGCCAACAGTGCTGCCAGCGACTGATCAGGCAGTTAGCTATACTAGTATCAACACTCATGTTAATTAGTGGTAGATAAAAGGGGGATCATGCGTCTTCATTAGGCGCCCTGCAAGCCTTTCAGGGATTTAGTCAGCTTTTACATGGATGATGAATGCCAATGGTGGTAGCTGACATCGATAGTTCTTTCCTCCGGCCTTGCTGGTAGGAATCAGAATTGTATCACAGTGCTTCACTTGGAAAGTCCTTCAGTCATCATAGTTGCTGCCCCTGTTACTAGCTCAGGGAGGGGCATACCAAAGCAGCTATTGCATCAGTGATAACGGGCGTCGATGTTGCAACCTTGCTGAATAACAAACTGATGCTGCAACTGTTTTTATTTTGCCCTGATGTTGGAAGTCATCTTACAGTCCATGGAACTCAACTACAAACTCGCGAATTACCAAGAACATTTGTATTTCCATGTCTAATGACGAGTAGGTGTTTTTTGCTGCAGTAGTGCTACTTTGCAGTGCATCTTGTCACTTTAAAACACTATCTGGCTTTGTAAGACAGGAAGATGTGATTTGCAGAGTTATCCTTTTATTTATAGTGTGTTTACCAAAGCTACTGTAATTGCAGGAACTGGGGGAGGCATACCAAGTACTTAGTGACCCTGCACAGCGTAAAGCATATGACTCAGATGGGAAATCTGGTATTTCAACGTAAGTGTGACCCACAAATACTTGCTGTGAACTTGTTGGAATAATTTCGAAGAATTAGGGTGTTCTTGGGAGATATATTTGCTTAGTTCACTACCAAATTGTTCCGTTGTTTCCTAGATATAGGTTTAACAATGTAATTGGTGGTTTCGTCTCATATGCTCCAGAAACTGGTGAGATGATTTCCTTCTTACTAGTTTCCTGCCATCATTATACAGGGAAGCAATGATTGATCCAGCAGCAATTTTTGCAATGTTATTCGGTAGTGAGATTTTTGAGGATTACATTGGTCAACTGGCGATGGCATCCATGGCTTCGCTCGATATTTCTGGTGAAGATGAACAGACTGGTGCAAGGAAGTTACAAGAGAAAATGCGAGTATGTCCTTGTTAACAGAATAGTTTATGTGCTTTCTTCATTGGAAATTCAGAAATATTCCTTCGAAGATTAGGATCTTTTTGTAGCTTCCAACTGTATATTGTACAAACAAGCCATAGTACATGCTAAAATGCTAGCACAATTCCTCTGCTACACTAAAGGCCACAATGCCTCTGGAAAGCCTTCAAACCCAAGAACATAATGAAAGTTGAATGTTAGAATGTATATTATGTCACCTCTTGGTGTTCCTGTTTGCCTGTTCGTTACGCTTCTCATTTTAGTACAGCCGTGATTTCTCCCATTTTCAATGTTATACACATTTTTGTACTTCAACCCCTGGCCCATCTCTATGTAAGGTAAACTAGTGAAACTCAAACATTGCAGGATACACTTTTCTTTCAGTATGACATTTCTCATGCAGAAGATTAGTCTTTACGCTTTTCAGTCTCTACACAGGTCTGTTTAGTCTTTGCTGTAGCAATTAGATGAAATTAGGGGCTGATGGCTTAATTGTTACTCCCTCCGTTCCTAAATATAAGTCTTTGTAGATATTCCATTCTGGACTACATACGGAGCAAAATGAGTGAATCTACACTCTAAAATGCATCTATATACATCCGTATGTGGTCGGCAGTGGAATCTCTACAAAGACTTATATTTAGGAACGGAGGGAATAGATTGCAAAAGCATGCTTTGTGACGTTATATTGTATTGAATTAAAAAAGAGATGTTAGCTAACATGTGTCTTCTTTTTCAGTGCTGTAATTATGTAAAGTACTACGCGGTACCATACTCTTCATATTGTCGTATATTTAAGGCTCTTAACAACTATACTGCAGGCTGTACAAAAGGAAAGGGAGGAGAAACTTGCAGAGAAACTGAAGAATAGATTGCACATTTATGTTCAAGGAAACAAAAAAGAATTTATCCAGGTTGCTGAGGCTGAGGTGGCTAGACTTTCTGATGCAGGTGACAAACTTTTTCCTCATTTGCTAACTATTCTATCTATTTTTCCTTTAAACTTTGTAATTGCCTCTTGCTGCCTTTTCTGCTTTTATTCCAACCCAGTAGCTCTGGAACTGTTTGGCCACTTTTTCCTTGTGTATTCCTCAACATGAATCAAACTTTGAGACTTCACTTTTCAATGTTATTTTCTGATTTTGCATGTCCTGCAGCATATGGGATTGATATGCTGAGTACTATCGGTTACATGTATTCAAGACAAGCTGCCAAGGAGCTTGGAAAGAAAGCTATCCTTTTGGGGGTTCCTTTTATAGCTGAATGGTTTAGGAACAAAGGTCATTTTATTAAATCCCAAGTGACAGCTGCAACAGGTAAAGCTTACTTTATTATTTAGTTTCTTGAATAGCAGTTTTGATTTTGATATTTGCAATGTTGGTGCTAGCAATATATATTTATATTTTGGCTTGAAATTTGTTTTGTTTCTGTAGGTGCAATAGCTCTTATGCAGTTACAGGAAGATTTAAAAAAACATCTCAGTTCGGAATGTAATTACACTGATGAGCAACTTGAAGCTTACATGCAAAGTCATAAAAAGGTTATGGTGGATTCCTTATGGAAGCTTAACGTTGCTGATATAGAGGCAACTCTGTCACGTGTCTGTCAAATGGTTCGTCTTCATGTTGGCACTATCCTTGCTGCTCTGTTTTTGTAATCTTACTCATTATCATAAGTTGTGACATTCTACCAATACCAGGTTCTTCAAGAGAGCAATGTCAAGAGAGAGGAACTAAGAGCTCGAGCTAAAGGATTGAAAACTTTAGGCAAAATATTCCAGGTATCATTCTTTGTATATCCAGTCATTCACTTGTGTGCTCTGATATGTAAGTTGTTTGGTGTGAACTAAGTTGGGTTATTTCGACATAGCGTGTTAAGCTCAATAGTGAAGGAGAAGCAGCAACAATGAAGCATACGATAAATAATTTGGATGATAATGTTGGTACCTCTCCGGATTCATCACCAAAATCTCCAAGGGTGCAGCCGTTCGATGCAAACCCATCATATTCTCAGGTGCCTACCATCTTCTGAGATCATTGTTGTGACATGTGTAGCATATTAAAATGCAAGTTTATATACATGGCTGATTTCTGAATTATCATTAGATAAAAAAATCAAAATTAGATTCCAAAAATGGACTTTGTCATGATTTATTGAGTAGCTGTATCAAGCTTTAGTTAACCCAATTTTTCGTTACATGCAAACACGGTTTATTACTACCATCACACTAGATCAGATGACAGATTGACAGGTACGGTGAGCTTTCCAAATGATCTTAGCTATCTGCTCTAGACCCATCACCAACAGGCCAACACTTAACTGCCAAATAAGATTATCTTATCTTTTATCCATCACCTAACCGACAAAACTTTTGACAGCCGCCAAAAGAAATTAAAAAAAAAATTGATGTTGATTCGCATATCAGCAAACTCACCATCACTGCTTGTTCCATTGGTTGTACCTCCACACTGACACACACAACTCTCTTCATCAACTCACAGTAGAAATGCTTATATGCTTCCATCAAACAGAAGGCTCAGAAATATTATTCTTCTTTTTGTCCAGAGCCCATATGTGGAGGCCCCTCGGTTCGGCGGCACACATACTCCGTTCAACTTCCCGATGCCTACCGCTCCGCCTGGTGCGCAGAGGAATCCTGTCCCATGACCCGATCCAGGGCCTCCAACTTTTTTTTTCGTGGGTCATCTTTTTTGTACAATATTATTGCTTGTGTTAGTAGATGATCACATGGCGTTCATTTGTGCCACTAGTATAGTAGAGCGAAGAAGCAGCTGGGTATTATCAATTTGCTTTCTTCGGATGTATAATCGGTCGATTGAAATGATCCATACGTCGACGGGATCCCTGTGTTGTGTACAGGCGTGTCGCGCTGCCTCCGATGGGTTGTCGAGGCAGCGGCCGGTCGGCATTGTTGTGTACATAAACCATATCACATCACATATATTTTTTCCCTTGTGTCTATGGGCGCATAATTGTTTTAATCTATGGCCCATTTGTGAAAAACAGTTGTGGATTATCTCCTGTTATCTGAAAGTGTTCACTCTCGCGATGCCAGATTATATATCTGAATTATCTGTGTGTGTGGAAAGTACAGTATAAGCACTGACTGCATTGTACAGTTTTCTACTACAAGCTTGTGTAGTCTCATTCAGTTGTTTGAACGAGTGGTGCGAAACGTGTTAATGTGGAAAGCTCCGTGGTAAGTATGATCCATTCCTTTTATTTTAGTACTTTCTACTACATCCATTCTTATCTGTTAGCAGTTTATGCTGCCCCGTAAAAATCTGTCATTTTGCCCGGCTTGTTGCCGACTGGATGATGATGGGGACATTATCAGATTGTTCCTGAAGTGCAAACTGGCCTGAGGGTGTGTTGGTGAGTGGCCGACTATGAACATTACCAGATTGCTGCTGCTCCTGGCATGGGTGGAAATCTGGTGCTATATGGTTGTGGTGGGGTCAGCACTCTGCTTCGCACAAGGAGACGCGACTGCTGTTCATAATCGCCCTTCTGTGAAGTTGTCGGTTCGTCCGCAAACCGCAATCGCGTCGGTGCTGGAGAGCAGATCACACCAGCTGATGCGGTCGTCTCCAGATGCCCGTACTGCCAGACGCCATCGCCTTCTGCCCGTGCTGCCTGACGGTGCAAACCGCCGGCGGGGTCACTGAAGATCAGTGTGGACGGGGCTTCTTTTCCTCCTCCTCTCGCGAGGGAGGGGAGGGTACAGTGGTGGTTTTGCGCCGGGGACAGCGGTCGCCAGGCTGAGGCGGGGGCGCGTGTGGAGGCGCTCCAGTTACTCAGTTTAGCTTCTGAAGCTGGAACGGGCAGATGGGAGCACCCTGAACTGAAGCAACAAGCACTACTGTCCAACTCGCACGAGCACGACACGGCAAGACACAGCATCGTCTCACATAGCTTGCAGAAACGTCTTACATTGTGAGACGGATGAGTACTACTCCCTTCGTCCCATAATATAAAAATGTTTTTGACACTACATTAATGTAAAAAACGTTCTTATATTATGGAACAGAGGGAGTACTAATTTAGTTCCACGGATTATTATATTACAAAGTCAAGTACGGTAACGCACGACTCGCCCACCGGCTCTGTGATTCATGTGGTGGCCAACGACATCGCTGTGCCATGTGGCCAGCTGTGCAAGCACCTGTTCCAGTTAGCTAGCTAGTATAGTACGTACAAGAGAGAAAACAGATGGTGTGGCACCGTTGACAAACACGAAGCACGAGTCAAACATGTGAAATGGGTCAACTGGGAGTGGGAGCGACGGGTTGAATTCATGTTTCGGTCAATTCATTTGAAATTTCAAACTGATGGAAAGAGATGGGCAATACATCTTAGACTTTTATTTTATTTTTTGAGAATCATACTAGTATATCTCAACAGTTATGAACGGTCTGTAGAGTTTTCGTGGTGCAGTAACTGAATCAAACCGGAGTACAGGTTGTAATTTGAGTGGGAAGTATGTTCTAAAAAATTTTTTTGAGTGGGAAGTAAAGTGGACTTTGTCTTAACGAATCCTATCATTCCGTCTAGAAAAACGACAGCATGTATCTTCAAGTTGATCACACTGACCGGCCTTTTTTTTCCTTCCTTTTCGTTGGCGACGTCGGCCGTTGTTGACCTCATCAGCTAGGTCTAGGTGGTAGCAGCACCGCACACCGATGTGTGCTACTCCCTCCTAGTGCTACCCTATCCGCGGCGGCAAGCAAAGAAACGTATCGCCTGCGCTGCGTACACACAGTCTCTGTCAGCTCAGCCGTGCCGTCAACGGGCCATTTTATTACTAACCTTAAACGTGCCCTCCTCGTCAAACAATCAGGCAATAATAAGCTAGCTAATGGCCGGCGCATCAAGCTAAAGCTTGACCAGCACAGCACAGGAGCTTGTAATACGCCACTTAATCTTCCGCCGCCCGCCGCCGCGCTCCCCGGAAGCGAACACCCCGCCACCGCCCGCCCTGGATCCTCAACCGCCGCCTATTTCTACTTCCCCCCCGAGCGGACCACCGCCAAGCTCCACACCGCAAGCCAAGCAACCTCGTCCGGCGGCAGTTGACCGTAGCAACTCAGGCGATAAGAGCAGGTTGACCATGTTGGCGAGGCTCATGGCGCGGCTCCGCGGCGGGGACAACGGCGGGCGCCGGGCCTGCTACGGCATCGCGGCGACATGCGCGTGGCTGCTCCTCTTCTGCGTGCTCGCCGTCGCCCTACGCAGCGCCTGGAAGGCCTTCGCGTTCGCCAGCCTCGCGCTGGTGGCCTTCGGCGCCGTCGACCACTTCGCGCCCGACATCTGGTGCGCCGGTGCGCCAAGGGACGACGCGGGCGGGTCGGAGCGACACCAGTCCACGGCGGCTTCCGTGGCGGCTCGACGGTTCGGGCTCGGGCGTGCCGCGATCGACGCTCTGCCGACGTTCGCGTATGGTTCCAAGGGCGGCGGCGACGACGTCGACCTCGAGTGCGGGGGTGACAGCGCGTGCTCGGTGTGCCTGGAGGACCTGCGGGCCGGCGAGCTGGTGCGGCGGCTCCCGGCGTGCAGGCACGTGTTCCATGTGGAGTGCATCGACATGTGGCTGCACTCGCACCGGAGCTGCCCTCTCTGCCGGTGCGACCTCTCGCCGCCGCGGAAGGTTGTTACCAAAACGCCGACGGTGGAGAGTGAAACCCCTGCCGATGACTCTTTGCCTGCGGTGGCGGCGACGGTGGCAGAGACGGAACCGCCGGCTGATGATCATGATGCTTCGCCGCCGGTGGTGACAGTGGAGACGAAACCGCCTGCTGGTGTTCTGCCGACGGTGTAGATCCTGTGTTTAAGAATTTTTTAGGCTAGAGAATGTCATTTTTCTGCACTTCACCCATACACACAGTAGGATCCGTCGCTCTTTCGTGTTGTAAATCTTGTGCATTCCTCTGTATTCCGCCTGTATATACATGCTGAGACTTGAGACTACAGAAATTAAACAGATCTTGTTTTTCCTTTTTCTTTTAAACTAAATGATCATGTGAATTGACAATACGATGTAGGAATAGTATCTAATAGCATAAAACTTTGGAGAATGGCGTTTTGGCTCTCGGCCTCCATGGAGGCTGATCTTTTGAAAAATTCAAAATTCGAAAATTTCGGTTTCAAAAAAATCAGAAATTTTTGGTACAAGTAAATAAGGATGTGAGGCGTATGTGTGTAAAATTTCAGGATGGAATACGTTGAAATGTGGCCTATACAAAAAAATAACAAGTTCATGGTCTGGGAGGATAAACCGTATCATGTGTTAAAAAGCCCCAGATCTGTCTTTTTTGCACAGCCCTCATTCCAACGTATTTCGTACTGAAAATTTACATGCTTGTGCACTATGCCTTCATCTATCTTTGTATTTTTTCAGAATTTTTTGAAATGTAAAAAATGTGAATTCTCACAAATTTTGAATTTTGCATTTGGAGGCCTCCAAAAGCAATTTCCGAAAACTTTGCAAGTACATTCATGTAATTGTATAGCTTGAAGGAGCGAAAATCCTACATTTTTTTAGTGTAGCGAAAATCCTACATCTATTAAGAGCTACTTACACTTTACGTAAACTTCCTAACATTAAAATCCTCCCCCACCCTCCAATTTCGGGGGGGGGGGGGGGGGGGGGTGGGCCCATCCCCCCCTCATCTCCAATCATACCTATCCACCTGGCCCATTATGTTAATTATGTAAAACTATTTACGTAGGTATAGCTAGCATTGCCCCTTGGAGGAGAGTAAAGTTTTTGTTCTCACAAGGGCAAGAGTTTCGTCCGATTTCGGTTAAAGGAAGGGACCATCTATGTGTAAGTTGCCAGAAATTTTATTATGTTTCAGGCACTTTTCTGTGTGCTGTCAGGTTTGTGTCCAATATCACCAGTTGATTCTGGTTCAAGGAACGTGACTAATTTTACGGTCGCGTTCTAGACACCAGCCCAACATGCCAACGCCCAAGAGAACGATGGGGCTGAGCAATGTAAAAATGAGCTCCTAAAATGCTATTTTTCTTCACGGATTTGTGCTGGGGTGGGGTAGTGGGGGCCACAACCCCCTCAGCTATACACATAGCTCCACCCCTGTGCATACGGGTACACATGTGAAATGTTGATTCTGCATAAGTGCTTGCGAAGAACACATTTCAATATAAGATTTTTTTTTCAAAGGTGGTGTTAGCTCAAAGAAAAAGAGCAAGAAGATCAAGTTCCTTTGTAAGGAGGAAAAAATTGTGGGGGTGATGTTATGAAATAAGAATTTGCAAAAAAAAGAAAGAAATGATAATAAAAACTAACCTATAAACCACGCTACACTACCCGCCATCCTGAGCTGGATGCTTCGCGTGGTAGTTCTGGTTCGCTCGATTCACCACCAAATGCACTTTTTTATGGTGGTGGCAAAGGCCCAGCCGTCCGTCCTTCTTTACCTCATCGTTTTGCTTCTATGTCAATAACAAGTGGGTATCATTTGCTCGCTGGACCCAGCATTATAGTGTGTTTTGCCTGTGCCCGCGTGAGAGAGGAGGGTCCCGAGCGAACGCCCGGTAAAAAACCTAGCTTCCACACCCATGCCTGCATGCGACCCTCTCTCCTCTACCTCGATCTCCCTCCTAGCCGTCGCTTCTCTTCATCTTCATCCTCTCTGTCACGCGCCGCCATTGCCTCTCCTCCTCCTCCCCACTCTATCCCCTCCAGGTCATCGCTCGCGGTGGTTCCAGATCCAGCGTTGGTCGTCCCCATGGGTGAGGAGGGGAGGCAGGCTCTTCAAGGTTAGTGGAGGTGCAGGGGAGACCGGCAACATGAGGGAGGAGCGGCTGATACGTCTCCAACGTATCTATAATTTTTTATTGTTCCATGCTATTATATTATCCATCTTGGATGTTTTATGGGCTTTACTATGCACTTCTATATTATTTTTGGGACTAACCTATTGACCCAGAGCCCAGTGCCAGTTCCTATTTTTTCCCCTTGTTTCAGTGTTTCGAAGAAAAGGAATATCAAACGGAGTCGAAACGGAATGAAATCTTCTGGAGAAGTTATTTTTGGAAGGAAAGCAACCCGGGAGACTTGGAGTCCATGTCAAGAAAGCAACGAGGGAGGCACGAGGCAGGGGGGTGCGCCCACCCCCCTGGGTGCGCCCTCCACCCTCGTGGGCCAGTCGTGACTCCCCTGACATACTTCTTCCGCCTATATATATCCATATACCCTACAAACTTCGGGGAACAGAATAGATCGGGAGTTCCGCCGCCGCAAGCCTCTGTAGCCACCAAAAACCAATCGGGGCCCTGTTCCGGCACCCTGTCGGAGGGGGGAACCCTCACCGGTGGCCTTCTTCATCATCCAGGCGCTCTCCATGACGAGGAGGGAGTAGTTCACCCTCAGGGCTGAGGGTATGTACCAGTAGCTATGTGTTTGATCTCTCTCTCTCTCTCTCTCTCTCTCTCTCTCTCTCTCTCTCGTGTTCTTGATTTGGCACGATCTTGATGTATCGCGAGCTTTGCTATTATAGTTGGATCTTATGTTGCTTCTCCCCCTCTACTCTCTTGTAATGGATTGAGTTTTCCCTTTGAAGTTATCTTATCGGATTGAGTCTTTAAGGACTTGAGAACACTTGATGTATGTCTTGCCGTGCGTATCTGTGGTGACAATGGGATATCACATGATTCACTTGATGTATGTTTTGGTGATCAACTTGCGGGTTCCGCCCATGAACCTATGCATAGGGGTTGGCACACGTTTTCGTCTTGACTCTTTGGTAGAAACTTTGGGGCACTCTTTGAGGTTCTATGTGTTGGTTGAATAGATGAATCTGAGATTGTGTGATGCATATCGTATAATCATACCCACGGATACTTAAGGTGACATTGGAGTATCTAGGTGACATTAGGGTTTTGGTTGATTTGTGTCTTAAGGTGTTATTCTAGTACGAACTCTAGGGCTGTTTGTGTCACTTATAGGAATAGCCCAACGGATTGATTGGAAAGAATAACTTTGAGGTGGTTTCGTACCCTACCATAATCTCTTCGTTTGTTCTCCGCTATTAGTGACTTTGGATTGACTCTTTGTTGCATGTTGAGGGATAGTTATGTGATCCAATTATGTTATTATTGTTGAGAGAACTTGCACTAGTGAAAGTATAAACCCTAGGCCTTGTTTCCTAGCATTGCAATACCATTTACGCTCACTTTTATCGCTTGCTACCTTACTGTTTTTATATTTTCAGATTACAAAAACCTATATCTACCATCCGTATTGCACCGGTATCACCATCTCTTCGCCGAACTAGTGCACCTATACAATTTACCATTGTATTGGGTGTGTTGGGGACACAAGAGACTCTTTGTTATTTGGTTGCAGGGTTGTTTGAGAGAGACCATCTTCATCCTACGCCTTCCACAGATTGATAAACATTAGGTCATCCACTTGAGGGAAATTTTCTACTGTCCTACAAACCTCTGCACTTGGAGGCCCAACAACGTCTACAAGAAGAAGGTTGCGTAGTAGACATCAAGCAGTTTCTGGCGCCGTTGCCGGGGAGGTGAGTGCTTGAAGGTATATCTTTAGATCTTGCAATCGAATCTTTTAGTTTCTTGTTTTATCACTAGTTTAGTCTATAAAAGAAAACTACAAAAAAATGGAATTGAGGGTTCCTCATATGCTTCATCTTTTTAATGTCTTTCGTGAAAATGACGGGAAGGAAAATTATGCTCACGTACTAGAAGAAGAATTACATAGAATGCTTGGCTTAAAATATGTGAGTGATGAGCATGATTGCAATGTTGTTAGTTTGAATTCTTTGAATACCCATGATGCTAATGATATGCAAAGCCACAAGCTTGGGTAAGCTATGTTTGATGAAGATGATATTTTTTGTCCCCCAAGTTTTGATGAGCAAATTTACTATGATGAAAGCATGCCTCCTATCTATGATGATTATTGTGATGACACATATGCTTTAAAGAATAATGATAACCATGAAACTTGTCATCTTGATCTTAATTTTCAATCACATGATAGCTATTTTGTTGAGTTTGCTCCCACTATTATTCATGAGAAGAAATTTGCTTACGTGGAGAGTAATAAAAATTCTATGCAAGTAGATCATGAAAAGAATGCTTTATGTTCTGGTTATATTGTTGAATTCATTCATGATGCTACTGAAAATTATTATGAGGGAGGAATATATGCTTGTAGGAATTGCAATAATATCAAGTTTCCTCTCTATGTGCTTAAACTTTTGAAGTTATGCTTGTTTTGCCTTCCTATGCTAGTTGATTATTGTTCCCATAAGTTGTTTGCTCACAAAATCCCTATGCATAGGAAGTGGGTTAGACTTAAATGTGCTAGTCATATTCTTCATGATGCTCTTTTTATGTTTCAATTCTTATGTCTTATGTGAGCATCATTGAAATCATCATGCCTAGCTAGGGGCATTAAACGATAGCGCTTGTTGGGAGGCAACCCAATTTTATTTTAGTTTCTTGCTTTTTGGTTCTGTTTAGGAATAAATAATCCATCTAGATTCTATTTAGATGTGGTTTTGTGTTTTAATTAGTGTCTGTGCAAAGTAGAACCTTTGGGAAGACTTGGGAGAAGTCTTTATGACCATGCTGTAAAAAACAGAAACTTTAGCGCTCACGAGATTAGCTAGAACTTTTTAATGGAGAGTGATATTTAGTTGATTCTTTTTGAAGATGATTACTAGACAAATTACTCAGGTCCAAAAATTTATTTTAGAATTTTTGGAGTTCCAGAAGTTTGCGTTAGTTACAGATTACTACAAACTGTTCTGTTTTTGACAGATTCTGTTTTTCGTGTGTTGTTTGCTTATTTTGATGAATCTATGGCTAGTAAAATAGTTTACAAACCATAGAGAACTTGGAATACAGTAGGTTTAACACCAATATAAATAATGAATGAGTTCATTACAGTACCTTGAAGTGGTGTTTTGTTTTTTTCGCTAACGGAGCTTACGAGATTTTCTGTTAAGTTTTGTGTTGTGAAGTTTTCAAGTTTTGGGTAAAGATTCGATGGACTACGGAATAAGGAGTGGCAAGAGCCTAAGCTTGGGGATGCCCAAGGCACCCCAAGGAAATATTCAAGGACAACCAAGAGCCTAAGCTTGGGGATGCCCCGGATGGCATCCCCTCTTTCGTCTTCATTCATCGTTAACTTTACTTGGAGCTATATTTTTATTCACCACATGATATGTGTTTTGCTTGAAGCGTCATTTTATTTTATTTAGCTTTGCTTGATGTTTGAATAAAATACTAAGATCTGGAATTTTTAAATGGGAGAGTCTTCACATAGTTGTATAATTATTCGACTACTCATTGATCTTCACTTATATCTTTCGGAGTAGTTTGTCATTTGCTCTAGTGCTTCACTTATATCCTTTTAGAGCACAATGGTGGTTTTATTTTGAAGAAATATGTGAACTCTCATGCTTCACTTATATTATTTTGAGAGTCTTTAGAACAACATGGTAATTTGCTTTGGCTATGAATTTAGTCCTAATATGATGGGCATCCAAGAGGGATATAATAAAAACTTTCATATAAAGTGCATTAAATACTATGAGAAGATTGATTCTTTATGATTGTTTTGAGATATGAAGATGGTGATATTAGAGTCATGCTAGTTGATTAGTTGTGGATTTGAGAGATACTTGTGTTAAAGTTTGTGATTCCCGTAGCATCCACGTATGGTGAACCGTTATGTGATGAAGTCGGAGCATGATTTATTTATTGATTGTCCTCCTTATGAGTGGCGGTCGGGGACGAGCGATGGCCTTTTCCTACCAATCTATCCCCCTAGGTGCATGCGCGTAGTACTTCATTTTGATAACTAATAGATTTTTGCAATAAGTATGTGAGTTCTTTATGACTAAGGTTGAGTCCATGGATTATACGCACTCTCACCCTTCCACCATTGCTAGCATCTCTAATACCGCGCACCTTTCGCCGGTATCATACACCCACCATATACCTTCCTCAAAACAGCCACCATACCTACCTATTATGGCATTTCCATAGCCATTCCGAGATATATTGCCATGCAACCTTCCACCGTTCCGTTTATTATGACACGCTCCATCATTGTCATATTGCTTTGCATGATCATGTAGTTGACATCGTATTTGTGGCAAATCCACCTTACCTAAATTCTTTCATACATGTCACTCATGAGTCATTGCACATCCCGGTACACCGCCGGAGGCATTCATATAGAGTCATATTTTGTTCTAAGTATCGAGTTGTAATTCATGAGTTGTAAGTAAATAAAAGTGTGATGATCATCATTATTAGAGCATTGTCCCAAGTGAGGAAAGGATGATGGAGACTATGATTCCCCCACAAGTCGGGATGAGACCCCGGACGAAAAAAGAGAGAAAAAAAGAGGCCATAAAAGAAAGAGAAAAGGCCCAAATAAAAAATAAAAAAATGAGAGGAAAAGAGAGAAGGGGCAATGCTACTATCCTTTTACCACACTTGTGCTTCAAAGTAGCACCCTGATCTTCATGATAGAGAGTCTCCTATGTTGTCACTTTCATATACTAGTGGGAATCTTTCATTATAGAACTTGGCTTGTATATTCCAATGATGGGCTTCCTCAAAATGCCCTCGGTCTTAGTGAGCAAGCGAGTTGGATGCACACCCACTTAGTTTCTTTTTGATCTTTCATACACTTATAGCTCTAGTACATCCGTTGCATGGCAATCCCTACTAACTCACATTGATATCTATTGACGGGCATCTCCACAGCCCGTTGATACGCCTAGTTGATGTGAGACTATCTTCTCCCTTTTTGTCTTCTCCACAACCACCATTCTATTCCACCTATAGTGCTATATCCATGACTCACGCTCATGTATTGCGTGAAGATTGAAAAGGTTTGAGAACATCAAAAGTATGAAACAATTGCTTGGCTTGTCATCGGGGTTGTGCATGATTAAATACTTTGTGTGATGAAGATAGAGCATAGCCAGACTATATGATTTTGTAGGGATAACTTTCTTTGGCCATGTTATTTTGAGAAGACATGATTGCTTTGTTAGTATGCTTAAAGTATTATTGTTTTCATGTCAATATTAAACTTTCGTTTTGAATCTTATGGATCTGAATATTATTGCCACAATAAAGAAGATTACATTGATAAATATGTTAGGTAGCATTCCACATCAAAAATTATGTTTTTATCATTCACCTACTCGAGGACGAGCAGGAATTAAGCTTGGGGATGCTGATACGTCTCCAACGTATCTATAATTTTTGATTGTTCCATGCTATTATATTATCCATCCTGGATGTTTTATGGGCTTTACTATGCACTTTTATATTATTTTTGGGACTAACCTATTGACCCAGAGCCCAGTGCCAGTTCCTGTTTTTTCCCTTGTTTCAGTGTTTCGAAGAAAAGGAATATCAAACGGAGTCGAAATGGAATGAAATCTTTTGGAGAAGTTATTTTTGGAAGGAAAGCAACCCGGGAGACTTGGAGTCCACGTCAAGAAAGCAACGAGGGAGGCACGAGGCAGGGGGCCCACCCCCTGGACGCGCCCTCCACCCTCGTGGGCCCCTCGTGGCTCCCCTAACATACTTCTTGCACCTATATATATCCATATACCCTAAAAACTTCGGGGAACAGAATAGATCGGGAGTTCCGCCGCCGCAAGCCTCTGTAGCCACCAAAAACCAATCGGGACCCTGTTCCGGCACTCTGCCGGAGGGGGGAACCCTCACCGGTGGCCTGTTGGGGAACGTAGTAATTTCAAAAAATTTCCTACGCACACGCAAGATCATGGTGATGCATAGCAACGAGAGGGGAGAGTGTTGTCTACGTACCCTCGTAGACCGAAAGCGGAAGCGTTATATCAACGCGGTTGATGTAGTCGTACGTCTTCACGATCCGACCGATCTAAGCACCGTTACTCCGGCACCTCCGAGTTCTTGGAACACGTTCAGCTCGATGACGATCCCCGGGCTCCGATCCAGCAAAGCGTCGGGGAGGAGTTCCGTCAGCACAACGGCGTGGTGACGATCTTGATGTTCTACCGTCGCAGGGCTTCGCCTAAGCACCGTAACGATATGACCGAGGTGGAATATGGTGGAGGGGGGCACCGCACACGGCTAAGGAACGATCACGAAGATCAACTTGTGTGTCCATGGGGTGCCCCCTGCCCCCGTATATAAAGGAGCAAGGGAGGGAGGAGGCCGGCCCTAGGTTTGGGCGCCCAGGGGAGTCCTACTCCCACCGGGAGTAGGATTCCACCTTTCCTAGTCCAACTAGGTCAAGGGGGGAAAGAGGGGAAGAGGGGAAGGAAGGGAGAGAGGGGCCGCGCCCCAAACCCCTTGTCCAATTCGGACTGGGCTTGGGAGGGGCACGCGCCACCTCCTGGTCCTTCCCACTAAGGCCCATCAAGGCCCATTGCTTCTTCCTCGTATTCCCGTAACTCCCCGGTACCTCCGAAAATACCCGAACCACTCAGAACCCTTCCGATGTCCGAATATAGTCGTCCAATATATCGATCTTTACATCTCGACCATTTCGAGACTCCTCGTCATGTCCCCGATCTCATCCGGGACTCCGAACTCCTTCGGTACATCAAAACTCATAAACTCATTATATAACTGTCATCGAAACCTTAAGCGTGCGGACCCTACGGTTCGAGAACAATGTAGACATGACCGAGACACGTCTCCGGTCAATAACCAATAGCGGGACCTGGATGCCCATATTGGCTCCTACATATTCTACGAAGATCTTTATCGGTCAGACCGCATAACAACATACGTTGTTCCCTTTGTCATCGGTATGTTACTTACCCGAGATTCGATCGTTGGTATCCAATACCTAGTTCAATCTCGTTACCGGTAAGTCTCTTTACTCGTTCCATAATACATCATCTCACAACTAACACATTAGTTGCAATGCTTGCAAGGCTTATGTGATGAGCATTACCGAGAGGGCCCAGAGATACCTCTCCGACAATCGGAGTGACAAATCCTAATCTCGAAATACGCCAACCCAACATATACCTTTGGAGACACCTGTAGTACTCCTTTATAATCACCCAGTTACGTTGTGATGTTTGGTAGTACCCAAAGTGTTCCTCCGGTAAACGGGAGTTGCATAATCTCATAGTCAAAGGAACATGTATAAGTCATGAAGAAAGCAATAGCAACATACTAAACGATCGGGTGCTAAGCTAATAGAATGGGTCATGTCAATCAGATCATTCAACTAATGATGTGATCCCGTTAATCAAATAACAACTCTTTGTTCATGGTTAGGAAACATAACCATCTTTGATTAACGAGCTAGTCAAGTAGAGGCATACTAGTGACACTCTGTTTGTTTATGTATTCACACATGTATCATGTTTCCAGTTAATACAATTCTAGCATGAATAATAAACATTTATCATGAAATAAGGAAATAAATAATAACTTTATTATTGCCTCTAGGGCATATTTCCTTCAGTCTCCCACTTGCACTAGAGTCAATAATCTAGTTCACATCGCCATGTGATTTAACAGCAATAGTTCACATCATCATGTGATTAACACCCATAGTTCACATCAATATGTGATCAACACCCAAAGGGTTTACTAGATTCAGTAATCTAGTTCACATCGCTATGTGATTAACACCCAAAGAGTACTAAGGTGTGATCATGTTTTGCTTGTGAGAGAATCTTAGTCAACGGGTCTGCCACATTCAGATCCGTATGTATTTTGCAAATTTCTATGTCAACAATACTTTGCTCGGAGCTACTCTAGCTAATTTCTCCCACTTTCAATATGTATCTAGATTGAGACTTAGAGTCATCTAGATTGGTGTCAAAACTTGTATCGACATAACCTTTTACGACGAACCTTTTTGTCACCTCCATAATCGAGAAACATATCCTTATTTCACTAAGGATAATATTGACCGCTGTCCAGTGATCTACTCCTAGATCACTAGTGTACTCCCTTGCCAAAATCAGTGTAGGGTATACAATAGTACTGGTACACAGCATGACATACTTTATAGAACCTATGACTGAGGCATAGGGAATGACTTTCATTCTCTTTCTATCTTCTGCCGTGGTCGGGCTTTGAGTCTTTACTCAACTTCACACCTTGTAACACAGGTAAGAACTCTTTCTTTGACTGTTCCATTTTGAACTACTTCAAAATCTTGTCAAGGTATGTACTCATTGAAAACTTATCAAGCGTCTTGATCTATCTCTATAGACCTTGATGCTTAATATGTAAGCAGCTTTATCGAGGTCCTTCTTCGAAAAACTCCTTTCAAATACTCCTTTATGCTTCGCAGAATAATTCTACATTATTTCTGATCAACAATATGTCATTCACATATACTTATCAGAAATGCTGTAGTGCTCCCACTCACTTTCTAGTAAATACAGGCTTCACCGCAAGTCTGTATAAAACTATGTGCTTTCATCAACTTATCAAAGCGTATGTTCCAACTCCGAGATGCTTGCACCAGTCCATAGATGGATCGCTGGAGCTTGCATATTTTGTTAGCACCTTTAGGATTGACAAAACCTTCTGGTTGCATCATATACAACTCTTCTTTAATAAATCCATTAAGGAATGCAGTTTTGTTTATCCATTTGCCAGATTTCATAAAATGCGGCAATTGCTAACATGATTCGGACAGACTTAAGCATAGATACGAGTGAGAAACTGTCGGTGTACTAAAGTAGGGGTACCTTAGTACCCCGAACTTGTGCACGGGCAGTAGTAGCGTCCCGCGGCAAGGCTTGCCAGGGGAGCGACAAGAGTCTCCACGGCCCTTTCTGGGCCGGACGAAGGCCAAGTGATCGAGCCGAGAAGACCAGGCCCCGGCAAGAGGAGCTTGCCGGGCCAAGAAGGCGAGGTCCGGCAAGAGGAGCTTGCCGGGCCAAGGCGACAAGGCCCCGGCAAGAGGAGCTTGCCGGGACGACTAAGCCGAACCACCAAGGCCCCGGTGGGAGGAGCTCGCCGGGACGGCCAAACCAAGGCACCCCAAGAGAAGCCCACCACGGCGCGCCGCGTGCCCCGGCAAGGCCTGACGAGCGGCAAGCGCTCAGGTGCGGCAAGACAACCACCGCGGCAAGCCACTCGCCGCGGCAAACCACCACCTCAGGCATGCGCTCCAGCTCACCTGCCCACGCGTCACTCTGGAGCTTCCCCAGAGGCACGTGGCGGGGCGCCGTGTAACATGGGGCGCGCGCGTGGCATGCGATGTTGGCAGAGTCGCCCCCGTGGCAAGCGGAGGCGCCCCTAACGGTCCGCCTCGGCACCGTTCAGGCGATCCAGACGGGCATTTAATGCCTTTGTCCCCCGCCGTCAGAGTTAGGTGCGATAGCACTGTGCGGCCACTGTTCGCACAGTTCCTTGCCATTTTTACCCTCACCTGCGTCGCTACCTGTGGGAAACCCCTTAGCATATAAAAGGAGGCCCATGCGCACGTAGAGGGGAGAGGGAAGGAGACCCGAAGAATGACACCCCATAGACCCTCGTCTACGCCCGGCTCCAACTTACTGTAGCTTCTTGCGCTCCAGAGCAAGAACTCGAATCAACCAGACAAGCAGCAGTAGGGTTTTACGCATCCATGCGGCCCGAAGCTGGGTAAAATCGTTGTGTGTGTGTGTCGCCTCGATCTGCTCTTTGTGCAACCTCCGCCCCCCGCCGAACCGACAAGGGGCTCCGTCCCCATAGGTGCTCGTGGAGGCCGATATCCCCCGACATCTTTGGCGCGCCAGGTAGGGGGAGCGTCGAGGTTGTGCGAACCAGATTTGGCGACCACAGGTAAGCTCAGGTATGGCCAGGTACCTTTCCGCTCCAACCCGCGGAGCGGAGGCATTCCTCCTCACGGACTCGTGCACGGCCCTCCTCGAGTACCCACTCACGCAGAGTCCGGGCAAGAGCAGCTGCTCCTTGAGGAGGACCGCCTTCCGGCCGCTGAGTGAGTTTCTCGCCTCCAGCGAACTCTGCATCGCTCCCGTAGCCGCAGAAGTTAGCGCCGGAAGTTGCGGGAAAGGCGACCTCGTTCTTCGGCGCGCCCAGGCCGCCAAGATCCAAACGAGTCGACGCCGACCGTGGGGGGGATCTTGCCAGCGCGGCCGTCGGAACCCGTTCCGTCGACCATCCTCTCTGTCCAAGTCTTGCCGCAGTTGCATGTAATCCTTGGTACAGAGACGGGCGCAGATCCCGAGCATTGCTTATGTGCCCCGCACATCTTGTCAATTTCGCGCCTCTCCGCTTTGCGCATGCATTATTTGACACGGTTGTGCAGCACTCGACTCCGGCAAGCGCTGGCAGGTCGTGAAGCCCCGAGCCCTCGTTATTCCCATACCTCGAGAAGGGGGGATGACAAGATAGGCTGGGCGTCGCCCGAGGAAGCTGCGCCTTGCCGGACTGCAAACTACAGAAAAGCTAAGTTGCCAAAGTTTGAGCAATTAAGCTCCTTTTTTGTCCTTAAGTTATCTTCCTTGAACGGCCGAGCTTCGTATGGGAAACCTGTGCGCAGAGGGGCCGGCTCGTGGCTGGTTGCGCCCTTATTTCGTTTCGAGTCCGCTCAACGACTTAAGTGTGCTACATCCCGAGTGGCGTCCTTACTTTGTTTCGAGCTTGCTCGACAGCTTGAGTGTGCTGCGACTGCAGTCGCCACGCTTACCTCGCCCTGAGCCTGCTCAACATTGTAAGTGAGTTGCGCCAGCCGCGGCAAGGTTTCTTGCCGGTGGAGGCACCGCCAGCGGGTTGCTGATGTTCCGCACTCGGCACCCGTGGCAAGGCGGAGGCTTGCGCCGACAAGTTCCTGGGAGCGTAGGGCGCGAATGTACGAAGCACAAAGTCGAACGAGGGAGATAACAGCGCAATGAGCTGCCTAAGATAAAAATTATATTCCAAAATGACTTGCCGCTGCTCTAATCAGCTGTTTCTATGACATGCTCAGCAGCGACAAGGGAAGAAAAGAAAGAGGTGGGCGGCCTAATCCGCGCGGTCACCCTCGACCCTCCCGATCCCGGCCACCCTTTCCACAATGGGGGTGACAAGGGCCCTAATCTCCGTCAGGTCCGCGTCTTCCGGCAGGTGCCTGAGGACGTTGGTAAGCCTGATGGTGGGGTTGCAGAAGACGATCTTCACCAGCACCCTCTCGAGGGCCCCGGAGACAGCTTCCCGCGTCTCCTCGGCCAGCTGCTCCGGGATCTTTTCCCGGAGATGCTGGAGCACCCCCACCAAGCCCTTGAAGAAGGAAGTGAGCTTGACGCTCGGCGGGACGTTCTCGCCGGAGGGGTACTCGTGGCCCTCCATCCCCAGCAGCTTCAGCTCCTTGTCGATGGTGGTGGCGATGTCGACGAGGCCTTCGGTCCACCGCTCCACCGTCTCCTGCAAGGCGTTCTGGGTAACGGCGGCGCGCTTCAATAGCTCCTCGTTGCCGGCTACCTCCTTCCGCAAGGTCGCTTCCTGCCCCTTGGCGCTCTCCAGCGCCTTGGCCAGGGTGTCCAGCTTCAGCTCGAGGACAGCCTTGGAATCCTTGGCGGCGTCGAGCTCCTGGATCTTCTCGGCGAAGCGGCCCTGCAGCTCGCCAAGGGTGTGAGCGCCCTTCTCGCGCTCCTGTTTGAGCGCGGCAAGCTCTTCACCGCTCGCCTTGAGGTCGCTGACGAGCTGCGCCACCCTCGTCTCCAGCTCCCCCTTGGCGACCTCGGCGGCCGCGGCAGCATCCTGCGCTTCCCGCAGGGCCCCGCCAAGCGCCTGCTCGCGGGCGGCAACCTCCTCCTCGTGGCTGGCGTGGCTGGCCTTCTGCTGCACCAGTTCGCTTTCCCGCGCGGATAGCCCCGCAGCGGCAAGCCTCTGCTGCTCTTCGGCCTCTGCCTTCTCGAGGAGAAAGGCCGTCCGCGCCTCGTCGAGCAGCCTCCGCTCCTCCGCCAAAGACCGGAGAGCCTCCTGGTTGAGCTCCCGGAGCTCCCCGGCACGCTTCTCCATATCCGCGCCGGCCCTCGCGACGAGTGCCTCCTGGCGCTCCACCTTAGCCTGCCGGGCGCGGTAGAGCGACACAAGCTTCCGGAGCAGCCGCTCCTCCTCGGGCTCGCCGCTGCTGGTGCTTGGCGCGTCGAACACTGTCAGCCCGACGGAGGCGAGCACTTCTCCGTCTAAGGCCTCCCCCTCGACCGGCGCCCTGGAGCTAGGCTCCCAGGGGAGCCTGATGAAGACGCCATCGCCGGCCTTCAGGTAGGCACCCGCCGGGCGCTCCTCGGGGCCCGACGCGGCGGCAACAGCGGAATCGCCGGACGGCGGAGTGCTTGACGCCCCTGCCTCCCCGGGTCCGTCGGCGCGGTCGCCGGTCCCCTCGCCGTCTGCCCCCGCGGCGGCCTTGGCGGCTTCGGCCTCCCCGCCGCCTGCGGGGTTGTCGCTGCCGTCCGCCTCCTCGATGACGACGATGTCGTCGGCGTCGCCGCGCGCGCCCTCTCCAATGACGACCTCGGTCTCCATCGGGTCCGCGGTGGGCGGGTCTGATGGCCGGAAGAGGGGAGAAGAGTCAATCGAACAGTCGACAAAAAATATCATAAGGAAAGATAGCCAGGGGAAGTTTTCCGTGCAGAGGGGCTTATCGGTGGCAGGGTCCGTGGCCGCGGCCTCCGCTGCCGGGGGATCGCTGGCCGCGTCCCTCGCTGGAGATCCCTCCCTTGCCGGAGAGGTCTTCCTTGCCGGGGGCTCCTCCCTTGCCGGGGGCTCCTCCCTTGCCGGAGATTTCTCCCTAGGCGGGGTGGTCGACGCAGACGGCGCGGCAGGAGTGCCCCCCGGGGTAGCCTGCTGGGGCTGCTCTGCTCCTACCCAATGACAACAACAACAGCCACATGTCAACCACAAAGAGAAGGGGAGCTCACGCGCGCGCCAAACAGCAAGAACTAGCCATGCACTCACCCTGGAGGCTGCGCTGTGGGCTGCCATGGGGACCCGCCGCCAAGTCCGGCAAGGTCGTCTCCGGCACCTCCCCAGTTGCCGGGGGAGATTCGCCCTCAAGGACGACCAGCGAGATCTTGGCCCTCTTCGCCCTCCTCTGGGCCAGGCTCCTGAAAGGGAGCGGTTACGGGGGAGGATGAGTGGGCAGCGAAACAAGGCGAAGCAACAGAAATCAAGAAGATACAAGCTCTACCAGGAACTTACTCTTCGTCCTCCTCTTCATCGTCGGAGCTAAGCGCGGAATAGTCAAAAACCGGCTTGCTCCAGGCGCGGGGAGACAGGGGAGTGGGTTCCCGGGACCGCTTGGCGGGGACGGTGGACGACCCTGCCCCCGTTGCCGCCGCGGTACGGGGAGTGGCAGGAGCAGAAGCCGTGGCCCGTGAGGACCCCGCTCCCGCTGCTTCGGAGGCGCGTGTCACGCGGGGCTGCGATTGCTGGTCGGCCGGCCGCACCACCTCCCCAGCCCTGCGGAGACGCCTCCTCGGCTGGGCAGGGGGCTCCGCCTGCGACGAGCTGCCCGGGAGCTGCGAGGAGGGCGCGTCAACCTCCGGCAAGCCGCTCGCGTCCTGGGCGGGCTCGCCCGCCCCATTGTGCCCGGCTGGTTCCTCCGAGCCGGCGAGCTCCATTTGGTCGGCGAGGCTCTCCGCCTCCGCCGCGTCTGCTTCGGCCAGGGTGAAGCCAGACTCGCCCGCGGCCGCGACGGCCGCCGCCTCCTCCATCCTGGAGGCGATGTAGGCCAGCTCCTCGGGGGTGGTGTCCCGCGTGAGGCCCCTCTTCTCGTCGGGGTCAACCGGCACCTCCTCCAAGTTGTCGAAGAAGGCCTGCACGACATCGTCCGCCGGCTCCTGCCAGGTCGCGTCGATCCCGTGCGAGTCGCACAGCGGCATCATCGCGAGGATGCGGCTGAGCGCCGAGTTGTTGCACAGGGGGACGACGCCCGGCGGCAACCTGAACCATTCTGGGTGCTCGGAGTCGTACTTGAACAGCTCCTTCAACACTCCGACGAGCTCCAGAACGGTGAAGTTGTTGTTAAGGCCCGGGCGCAGCCTCATGATGTCCGCCGCGTTTTGGAATTACCAAGCCGGTTTCCCCCTCTCCTGCAGGGGGGCGATACGCTGGCGAAGGAAATTCGCGCCGACGGCGCCGACGGTGAGCCCGGCAAACCTGAGGCGCAGGATTCGGGTGGCGGCAATCTTCAGCTTGGCGTCGTCCGGGGCTAGGTCGCTCCAGTCGCGGCCGCGCACCACTGGAGTTCACCGCACGGCGGTGAACGGCGGTGGATTTTCCTCGACGATCAAGCACCACTCGGCCCTCCACTCCTCCCATCTGCCACGGAGTTCCCCCTCCAAGTAGACCTCTTTCTTGCCGGTTCTGGAGACCCAGGCGACTCCGCCGGACAGCGGCTCTCCTTTCTCCACCCGAGGAGTAAAGAAGTGGCGGAAGAGGGCTACGTTGGGGCGGACTCCGACAAAGTTCTCGCAAAGGTGTGCGAAAACCGCCATTGTCAGAACGGCGTTGGGGGTGAAGTCAAGGAGGTGGAGGTTGTAGGTGTGCATGATGTCGCAGAAGAACTCGGAAAAAGGCGGGCAGAGCCCGCAATAGAAGAACACGGTGAAGAAAGGGTACCCGGTCGGGTACAGCTTCTGGGCGATGGCGGGAAGAACTCGCGTGCGCGGATGCGCTCGCGTCGCCGTCGACCAGAAGAGGCGGTATCCGTTCTTCAGCCTCAGCGCATCGAGCTGAGGGGGGAACGTCGCCGTCTCCTTCCGAAGCGCTTCCAGCCGCAGCGCCTCGGCCGACTTCACGGCCTTCCCCTTCGCCTTGTCGCTCTTCGGGGCCATGGCAGAAACGGGGAGGGGGAGTTGTCGGCGTTGGCGGCGCCGGGGGCTGCGAGGGCGAATCGCCGCTTTCTCTAGCAAGGAGGAAGTGACGGAGATTTTCGAGGAATAGCAATCTGCGGAATGGCGAGTTGCCCCTATTCCCTCCGCTTATAAAGGGGGTGGGAAGTGGGGGCGGACGTTTTGCCCTTCCAAATAAAAGAGGTCGTGCACGACGTGACGCATGCCTGCGGGCCTCAGGCCCCGCGCACGCCACCCACGTCACGCACGCCTCGCACGCCTCGCCCCCCACGACGCCGCGATAAGCGTGCGCCACTTGGGGAGGGCGCGACGGGCACGGAGTTAAGGAGCAGCGCAACCCAGGCCACGCGTGCCCGTGCACTGTTAGGGCCTGGCCCAACAACGCTCGGCACCGTGTATGGCCCAGACCCGGGGGCTCCTGTCGGTGTACTAAAGTAGGGGTACCTTAGTACCCCGAACTTGTGCACGGGCAGTAGTAGCGTCCCGCGGCAAGGCTTGCCAGGGGAGCGACAAGAGTCTCCACGGCCCTTTCTGGGCCGGACGAAGGCCAAGTGATCGAGCCGAGAAGACCAGGCTCCGGCAAGAGGAGCTTGCCGGGCCAAGAAGGCGAGGTCTGGCAAGAGGAGCTTGCCGGGCCAAGGCGACAAGGCCCCGACAAGAGGAGCTTGCCGGGACGACTAAGCCGAACCACCAAGGCCCCGGCGGGAGGAGCTCGCCGGGACGGCCAAACCAAGGCACCCCAAGAGAAGCCCACCACGGCGCGCCGCGCGCCCCGGCAAGGCCTGACGAGCGGCAAGCGCTCAGGTGTGGCAAGACAACCACCGCGGCAAGCCACTCGCCGCGGCAAACCACCACCTCAGGCATGCGCTCCAGCTCACCTGCCCACGCGTCACTCCGGAGCTTCCCCAGAGGCACGTGGCGGGGCGCCGTGCAACCTGGGGCGCGCGCGTGGCATGCGACGTTGGCAGAGTCGCCCCCGTGGCAAGCGGAGGCGCCCCTAACGGTCCGCCTCGGCACCGTTCAGGCGATCCAGACGGGCATTTAATGCCTTTGTCCCCCGCCGTCAGAGTTAGGTGCGATAGCACTGTGCGGCCACTGTTCGCACAGTTCCTTGCCATTTTTACCCTCACCTGCGTCGCTACCTGTGGGAAACCCCTTAGCATATAAAAGGAGGCCCATGCGCACGTAGAGGGGAGAGGGAAGGAGACCCGAAGAAGGACACCCCGTAGACCCTCGTCTACGCCCGGCTCCAACTTACTGTAGCTTCTTGCGCTCCAGAGCAAGAACTCGAATCAACCAGACAAGCAGCAGTAGGGTTTTACGCATCCATGCGGCCCGAAGCTGGGTAAAATCGTTGTGTGTGTGTGTCGCCTCGATCTGCTCTTTGTGCAACCTCCGCCCCCCGCCGAACCAACAAGGGGCTCCGTCCCCATAGGTGCTCGTGGAGGCCGATATCCCCCGACAGAAACTCTCATCGTAGTCAACACCTTGAACTTGTCGAAAACCTTTTGCGACAATTCTAGCTTTGTAGATAGTAACGCTACTATCAGCGTCCGTCTTCCTCTTGAGGATCCATTTATTTTCTATGGCTTGCCGATCATCGGGCAAATCCATCAAAGTCCATACTTTGTTTTTATACATGGATCATATCTCAGATTTCATGGCCTCAAACCATTTCGCGGAATCTGGGCTCATCATCGCTTCCTCATAGTTCGCAAGTTCGTTATGTTCTAGTAACATGACTTCCAGAACAGGATTATCGTACCACTCCGGTACGGATCTCACTCTGGTTTACCTACGAGATTTGGTAGTAACTTGATCTGACATTACATGATCATCATCATTAACTTCCTCACTAATTGGTGCAGTAGTCACAGGAACCGATTTCTGTGATGAACCACTTTCCAATAAGGGAGCAGGTACAGTTACCTTATCAAGTTCTACTTTCCTCCCACTCACTTCTTTCGAGAGAAACTCCTTCTCTAGAAAGGATCCATTATAAGCAACGAATGTCTTGCCTTAGGATCTGTGATAGAAGGTGTACCCAACAGTCTCCGTTGGGTATCCTATGAAGACATATTTCTCCGATTTGGGTTTGAGCTTATCAGGATGAAACTTTTTCATATAAGCATCACAACCCAAACTTTAAGAAACGACAACTTTGGTTTCTTGCCAAACCACAGTTCATATTGTGTCGTCTCAACGGACTTAGATGATGCCCTATTTAACGTGAATGCAACTGTCTCTAATGCATAACCCCAAAACGATAGTGGTAAATTGGTAAGAGACATCATAGATTGTACTATATCCAATAAAGTACGGTTATGATGTTCGGACATACCATTATGCTGTGGTGTTCCAGGTGGCATGAGTTTGTGAAACTATTCCACATTGTTTTAATTGAAGACCAAACTCGTAACTCAAATATTCTCCTCCACGATCATATCGTAGAAACTTTTATTTTTCTTATTACGATGATTCTCCACTTCACTCTGATATTCTTTGAACTTTTCAAATATTTCAGACTTATGTTTCATCAAGTAGATATACCCATATCTGCTCAAATCATCTGTGAAGGTCAGAAAATAATGATACCTGCTGCAAGCCTTAATATTCATCGGACCACATACATCAGTATGTATGATTTCCAATAAATCTGTTGCTTGCTTCATTGTTCCGGAGAACGGCGTTTTTAGTCATCTTGCCCTTAAGGCATGGTTCGCAAGTATCAAGTGATTCCAAAATTCCATTAGCATGGAGTTTCTTCATGCGCTTTACACCAATATGACCTAAACGACAGTGCCACAGATAAGTTGCACTATCATTATTAACTTTGCATCTTTTTGGCTTCAATATTATGAATATGTGTATCACTACGATCGAGATCCAACAAACCACTTTCATTGGGTGTATGACCATAGAAGGTTTTATTCATGTAAACAGAACAACAATTGTTCTCTAACTTAAATGAATAACCGTATTGCAATAAACATGATCAAATCCTATTTATGCTCAACGCAAACACCAAATAACACTTACTTAGGTTCAACACTAATCTTGAAAGTATAGGGAAGTGTGCGATGATGATCATATCAATCTTGGAACTACTTCCAACACACATCGTCACTTCACCCTTAACTAGTCTCTGTTCATTCTGCAACTCCCGTTTCGAGTTACTACTCTTAGCAACTGAACCAGTATCAAATACCGAGGGGTTGCTATGAACACTAGTAAATACACATCAATAATCTGTATATCCAATATACCTTTGTTCACTTTGCCATCCTTCTTATCCGCCAAATACTTGGGGTAGTTCCGCTTCCAGTGATCAGTCCCTTTGTAGTAGAAGCACTTAGTCTCAGGCTTAGGACCAGACTTGGGCTTCTTCACTTGAACAGCAACTCGCTTGCCGTTCTTCTTGAAGTTCCTCTTCTTCCCTTTGCCCTTTTCTTGAAACTAGTGGTCTCGTCAACCATCAACACTTGATGTTTTTCTTGATTTCTACCTTCGTCGATTTTAGCATCACGAAGAGCTTGGGAATTGTTTTCGTCATCCCTTGCATACTATAGTTCATCACGAAGTTCTACTAACTTGGTGATGGTGACTAGTGAATTCTGTCAATCACTATCTTATCTGGAAGATAAACTCCCACTTGATTCAAGCGATTGTAGTACCCAGACAATCTGAGCACATGCTCACTAGTTGAGCGATTCTCCTCCATCTTTTAGCTATAGAACTTGTTGGAGACTTCATCTCTCTCAACTCGGGTATTTGCTTGAAATATTAACTTCAACTCCTGGAACATCTCATATGGTCCATGACGTTCAAAACGTCTTTGAAGTCCCGATTCTAAGCCGTTAAGCATGGTGCACTAAACTATTAAGTAGTCATCATATTGAGCTAGCCAAACGTTCATAACGTCTACATCTGCTCCTGCAATAGGTCTGTCACCTAGCGGTGCATCAAGGACATAATTCTTCTGTGCAGCAATGAGGATAAACCTTAGATCACGGATCCAATCCGCATCATTGCTACTAACATCTTTCAACACAATTTTCTCTAGGAACATATCAAAATAAACATAGGGAAGCAACAACGCGAGCTATTGATCTACAACATAGATATGCTAATACTACCAGGACTAAGTTCATGATAAATTTAAGTTCAATTAATCATATTACTTAAGAACTCCCACTTAGATAGACATCCCTCTAATCTTCTAAGTGATCACGTGATCCAAATCAACTAAACCATAACCGATCATCACGTGAAATGGCTTAGTCTTCAATGGTGAACATCATTATGTTGATCATATCTACTATATGATTCACGCTCGACCTTTCGGTCTCCGTATTCCGAGGTCATATCTTATATGCATAGCTCGTCAAGTATAACCTGAGTATTCCGCCTGTGCAACTGTTTTGCACCCGTTGTATTTGAACGTAGAGCCTATCACACCCGATCATCACGTGGTGTCTCAGCACGAAGAACTTTCGCAACGGTGCATACTCAGGGAGAACACTTCTTGATAATTAGTGAGAGATCATCTTACAATGCTACCGTCAATCAAAGCAAGATAAGATGCATAAAAGATAAACATCACATGCAATCAATATAAGTGATATGATATGGCCATCATCATCTCGTGCTTGTGATCTCCATCTTCGAAGCACCGTCATGATCACCATCATCACCGGCGCGACACCTTGATCTCCATCGTAGCATCGTTATCGTTTCGCCAATCTTATGCTTCTACGACTATCGCTACCACTTAGTGATAAAGTAAAGCATTACAGGGAGATTGCATTGCATACAATAAAGCGACAACCATATGGCTCCTGCCAGTTGCCGATAACTCGGTTACAAAACATGATCATCTCATACAACAAAATTTAGCATCATGTCTTGACCATATCACATCACAACATGCCCTGCAAAAACAAGTTAGACGTCCTCTACTTTGTTTGTTGCAAGTTTTACGTGGCTGCTACGGGCTTTAAGCAAGAACCAATCTCACCTACGCATCAAAACCAAAACGATAGTTTGTCAAATAGACTCCGTTTTAATCTTCTCAAGGACCGGGCGTAGCCACACTTGGTTCAACTAAAGTTGGAGAGACAGTCTCCCGCAAGCCATCTATGTGCAAAGCACGTCGAGGGAACCGGTCTCGCGTAAGCGTACGCGTAAGGTTGGTCCGGGTCGTCTCGTCCAACAATACCGCTGAACCAAAGTATGACATGCTGGTAGGCAGTATGACTTATATCGTCCACAACTCACTTGTGTTCTACTCGTGCAAATAACATCAAACCATAAAACCTAGGCTCGGATGCCACTGTTGGGGAACGTAGTAATTTCAAAAAATTTCCTACGCACACGCAAGATCATGGTGATGCATAGCAACGAGAGGGGAGAGTGTTGCCTACGTACCCTCGTAGACCGAAAGCGGAAGCGTTATATCAACGCGGTTGATGTAGTCGTACGTCTTCATGATCCGACCGATCCAAGCACCGTTACTCCGGCACCTCCGAGTTCTTGGCACACGTTCAGCTCGATGACGATCCCCGGGCTCCGATCCAGCAAAGCGCCGGGGAGGAGTTTCGTTAGCACAACGGCGTGGTGACGATCTTGATGTTCTACCGTCGCAGGGCTTCGCCTAAGCACCGTAACGATATGACCGAGGTGGAATATGGTGGAGGGGGGCACCGCACACGGCTAAGGAACGATCACGAAGATCAACTTGTGTGTCCATGGGGTGCCCCCTGCCCCTGTATATAAAGGAGCAAGGGAGGGAGGAGGCCGGCCCTAGGTTTGGGCGCGCCAGGGGAGTCCTACTCCCACCGGGAGTAGGATTCCACCTTTCCTAGTCCAACTAGGTCAAGGGGGGAAAGAGGGGAAGAGGGGAAGGAAGGGAGAGAGGGGCCGCGCCCCAAACCCCTTGTCCAATTCGGACTGGGCTTGGGAGGGGTGCGCGCCACCTCCTGGTCCTTCCCACTAAGGCCCATCAAGGCCCATTGCTTCTTCCTCGTATTCCCGTAACTCCCCGGTACCTCCGAAAATACCCGAACCACTGAAAACCCTTCCGATGTCCGAATATAGTCGTCCAATATATCGATCTTTACGTCTCGACCATTTCGAGACTCCTCGTCATGTCCCCGATCTCATCCGGGACTCCGAACTCCTTTGGTACATCAAAACTCATAAACTCATTATATAACTGTCATCGAAACCTTAAGCGTGCGGACCCTACGGTTCGAGAACAATGTAGACATGACCGAGACACGTCTCCGGTCAATAACCAATAGCGGGACCTGGATGCCCATATTGGCTCCTACATATTCTACGAAGATCTTTATCGGTCAGACCGCATAACAACATACGTTGTTCCCTTTGTCATCGGTATGTTACTTACCCGAGATTCGATCGTCGGTATCCAATACCTAGTTCAATCTCGTTACCGGTAAGTCTCTTTACTCGTTCCGTAATACATCATCTCACAACTAACACATTAGTTGCAATGCTTGCAAGGCTTATGTGATGAGCATTACCGAGAGGGCCCAGAGATACCTCTCCGACAATCGGAGTGACAAATCCTAATCTCGAAATACGCCAACCCAACATCTACCTTTGGAGACACCTGTAGTACTCCTTTATAATCACCCAGTTACTTGTGACGTTTGGTAGTACCCAAAGTGTTCCTCCGGTAAACGGGAGTTGCATAATCTCATAGTCAAAGGAACATGTATAATTATGAAGAAAGCAATAGCAACATACTAAACGATCGGGTGCTAAGCTAATAGAATGGGTCATGTCAATCAGATCATTCAACTAATGATGTGATCCCGTTAATCAAATAACAACTCTTTGTTCATGGTTAGGAAACATAACCATCTTTGATTAACGAGCTAGTCAAGTAGAGGCATACTAGTGACACTCTGTTTGTTTATGTATTCACACATGTATCATGTTTCCGGTTAATACAATTCTAGCATGAATAATAAACATTTATCATGAAATAAGGAAATAAATAATAACTTTATTATTGCCTCTAGGGCATATTTCCTTCATGGCCTTCTACATCATCCCGGCGCTCTCCATGACGAGGATGGAGTAGTTCACCCTCGGGGCTGAGGGTATGTACCAGTAGCTATGTGTTTGATCTCTCTCTCTCTCTCTCTCTATCTCTCTCTCTCTCTCTCTCTCTCTCTCTCGTGTTCTTGATTTGACACGATCTTGATGTATCGCGAGCTTTGCTATTATAGTTGGATCTTATGTTGCTTCTCCCCCTCTACTCTCTTGTAATGGATTGAGTTTTCCCTTTGAAGTTATCTTATCAGATTGAGTCTTTAAGGACTTGAGAACACTTGATGTATGTCTTGCCGTGGGTATCTGTGGTGACAATGGGATATCACGTGATTCACTTGATGTATGTTTTGGTGATCAACTTGCGGGTTCCGCCCATGAACCTATGCATACGGGTTGGCACATGTTTTCGTCTTGACTCTCCGGTAGAAACTTTGGGGCACTCTTTGAGGTTCTATGTGTTGGTTGAATAGATGAATCTGAGATTGTGTGATGCATATCGTATGATCATACCCACGAATACTTGAGGTGACATTGGAGTATCTAGGTGACATTAGGGTTTTGGCTGATTTGTGTCTTAAGGTGTTATTCTAGTACAAACTCTAGGGCTGTTTGTGACACTTATAGGAATAGCCCAACGGATTGATTGGAAAGAATAACTTTGAGGTGGTTTCGTACCCTACCATAATGTCTTTGTTTGTTCTCCGCTATTAGTGACTTTGGAGTGACTCTTTGTTGTATGTTGAGGGATAGCATGAACCCTAGGCCTTGTTTCCTAGCATTGCAATACCGTTTGCGCTCACTTTTATCGCTTGCTACCTTGCTGTTTTTATATTTTCAGATTACAAAAACCTATATCTACCATCCATATTGCACTTGTATCACCATCTCTTCACCGAACTAGCGCACCTATACAATTTACCATTGTATTGGGTGTGTTGGGGACACAAGAGACTCTTTGTTATTTGGTTGCAGGGTTTTTTGAGAGAGACCATCTTCATGCTACGCCTCCCACAGATTGATAAACCTTAGGTCATCCACTTGAGGGAAATTTGCTACTGTCCTATAAACCTCTGCACTTGGAGGCCCAACAACGTCTACAAGAAGAAGGTTGCATAGTAGACATCAGCAGCGAGGCGGGAGCTAGGAAGAGGCCAGCGTCAGGGACAAGAAGTAGTGGGGCCAGCGGTCCGTCGCGGTGGTTTGGAGGGGAGGGGGGAGGTCGGCCACGAGAGATGGAGTAGTCTGGCCCTGCTTCGTCATGGAGAATGTCCAGCTGCTCGTCCTCCTTTGCCTCTTCTCCAAGCGTCCACCCGGTGGCAACCAGCTTCAGGTACACAATCATACTTCTCTTCCTGATTTTTTTCTCTCCCTTTCTTCCAATCCCCTGTTTTTGTTTCTCTGTGCCTGCAAAGTGTTTGGTGAAAATCCAATAAGGCTGGCAGGGTAGTATTAATCTATGTAAGTCATCTGATTTCCTTTTTCTATAATTTAGTTACAGTAAAAAATAACAAGTTGAGTAGTCTAACTAGCTTTTTGCAATTTAGGTATTGAAGGAGATCATTATGACAACTTTATCTTTCATGCAATAGTTTAGGTTTATTGTTCTTAGTTTTTCTGAAGAGGTTAATTTGATTATCTACTTTACAAGAAATAGCAATCATTGCTGTGTAGGTTGGAGATTCTGAGCATTCATGTTGGAGGATTCGAGGCGTGGTCATCGAGGTGAGGCGACAAAGGCATGGTCATTGAGGTGGGGCAGCAAAGATAATTAGCAGTCTATATGCTAATGATACGTCCATTTTGCATCATGTTTTCCTACTGTTATTTATAGTGTTTTTATTTATTATAACACCTTTTGGAGTAATTCTAATGCCTTTTCTCTCATAATATGCAAGGTTTACACAAAGAGGGAGAATACCGGCAACTGGAATTCTAGACATGAAAAACTTACGTCAGAGATACCTATTCTGCACATCTCTAAATAAGCTGAAATCTTACGGAGAATTATTTTGGAATATATAAAAAATACTGGAGAAAATAAATACCGGAGGGGGTCACCCAGGTGCCCACTAGACACCAGGGCGCGCCTCCCCTGGCGTGCCCTGGTGGGTAGTGGGGGCCCTGGCCCACCTCCGGTGCCCATATTCTGGTACATAAGGTCTTTTGACCTAGAAAAAATAAGGAAAGGACTTTCGGGACAGAGTGCCATTGTCTCGAGGTGGAACTTGGGCAGGAGAACTTTTGCTCTCCGGCAGAGAGATTCCGCCGGGGATACTTCCCTCCAAGAGAGAGAAATCGAAGCTGTCGTCATCACCAACAACCGTCTCACCTTGGGAGGATCAATCTTCATCAACATATTCACCAGCACCATCTCATCTCCAAGCCCTAGTTCATCTCTTGTGTTCCAATCTTTGTATCAAAACCTCAGATTGGTACCTGTGGGTGACTAGTAGAGTTGATTACATCTTGTAGTTGATTCTAGTTGGTTTATTTGGTGGAATATTATATGTTCAGATCGATTATGATATTTATTACTCCTCTGATCTTGAGCATGAATATGATTTGTGACTAGTTGCTTTTGTTCTTGAGGACACGTGAGAAGTCATGTTACAAGTAATCATGTGAATTTGATATTCGTTCAATATTTTAATGATATGTATGTTGTGATTCCCTTAGTGGTGTTATGTGAAGTTGACTACATGACACTTCACCATATTTGGGCCTAAGGGAATGCATTGTGGATTAGTTATTAGATGATGGGTTGCTAGAGTGACAGAATCTTAAACCATAGTTTATGCGCTATTCCGTAAGGGTCTGATTTGGATCCATATGTTTAATGCTATGGTTAGATTTTATCTTAATTCTTCTTTCGTAGTTACGGATGCTTGCGATAGGGGTTAATCATAAGTGGGAGACTTGTTCAAGTAAGAACAACAACCAAGCACCGGTCCACCCACATATCAAATTATCAAAGTAGCGAACGCGATCAAACAAACATGATGAAAGTGACTAGATGAAATTCCCGTGTGTCCTCGAGAACGTTTTACTTATTATCAGAGACCATTCCGGCCTGTCCTTTGCTACAAAAAGGATTGGGCTACCTTGCTGCACTTATTGTTACTATTGTTACTTGTTACTTGCTAGAAATTATCTTGCTATCAAACTACCTGTTGCCGACAATTTCAGTGCTTGCAGAAATTACCTTGCGGAAAACCGCTTGTCATTTTCTTCTGCTCCTCGTTGGGTTCGACACTCTTACTTATTGAAAGGACTACGATTGATCCCCTATACTTGTGGGTCATCAAGACTCTTTTCTGGTGCCGTTGCCGGGGAGTGAAGCGCTCTTGGTAAGTGGAAATTGGTAAAGAAAAACTTATATTATGTGCTGAAATTTATTGTTACTTGTTACTATGGAAAAGAATCCTTTGAGGGGTTTGTTCGGGGTATCTTTGATAATCCCCAAGTGCAGGGAATCATCGTAGCAATTTCCAAAGGTGGAAGTGATAAGTATGGAGTGTCGAACCCACAAGGAGCTAAAGGTAAGATCAATATTCTCTCAATCCCTATCTGCCACTGATACGACTCTACGTACACCGAGCGTTTGCTTCCAACTAGAAATGAGAAATAAAACTACGTTGTGGGTATGAAGAGGATAACTTGGTATGATATCAGAGAGCTAAAATATAAAAGTAGGTGTTGTTATCATAAAGTTAGAATATATTACTAAATATTATAAATAGCGAGTGTGGAATAATTGTGGATCGGTATGCGGAATTGTCCTAGGCAATTGTTAACAAGACCGGTAATCACTATTGCAGTTTCATATGAGGGAGAGGCATAAGCTAACTTACTTTATCTACTTGGATCATATGCACTTATGATTGGAACTCTAGCAAGCATCTGCAACTACTAAAGATCATTAAGGTAAAACCCAACCATAGCATTAAAGCATCAAGTCCTCTTTATTCCCATACACAACAATCCTCTTACTCGGGTTTGTGTTTCAGTCACTCACCAACCCACTATAAGCGAATCATGAACGTATTGCAACACCCTACAGCGGGAGTCCCTCACGCTTGCGCGACACGGAGGTCACCATAGGACAGAACCAAAATAAAACATACAACTCATACCAATCTAGATCATCAATCAACCAAAGATATCTACTCAAAACATCATAGGATGGCAACACATCATTGGATCATAATATGTGGCATAAAGCACCATGTTCAAGTAGGGATTATAGCGGGGTGCGGGAGAGTGGACCGCGTAAAAGAGATGAGGATGGTGATGATGATGGTGATGTTGATGAAGACGATCACCGTGGCGATGATTCCCCTCCTGATGGCACTCCGGCGCCACTGGGAGAGAGGAGGTGTGACGCCCCCGATTCAATCGTACACTAATCATGCACGCAAATGTGTACGACCAAGATCAGGGACTCACAGGAAGATATCACAACACAACTCTACAAATAAAATAAGTCATACAAGCATCATAATACAAGCCAGGGGCCTCGAGGGCTCGAATACAAGTGCTCGATCATAGACGAGTCAGCGGAAGCAACAATATCTGAGTACAGACATAAGTTAAACAAGTTTGCCTTAAGAAGGCTAGCACAAACTGGGATACAGATCGAACGAGGCGCATGCCTCCTGCTTGGGATCCTCGTAACTACTCCTGGTCGACGTCAGCGGGCTGCACGTAGTAGTAGGCACCTCCAGTGTAGTAGGAGTCGTCGTCGAAGGTGGCGTCTAGATTCTGGGCTCCAACATCTGGTTGCGGCAACTGGGTAGATGGGAAAGGGGGAAAAGGGGAAGAAAGCAACCGTGAGTACTCATCCAAAGTACTCGCAAGCAAGGAGCTACACTACATATGCATGGGGAATGTGTAAAGGGGTCATATCAGTGGACTGAACTGCAGAATGCCAGAATAAGAGGGGGATAGCTAATCCTGTCGAAGACTACGCTTCTGGCAGCCTCCGTCTTGCAGCATGTAGAAGAGAGTAGACTGAAGTCCTCCAAGTAGCATCGCATAGCATAATCCTACCCGGCGATCCCCTCCTCGTTGCCCTGTTAGAGAGCGATCACCGGGTTGTATCTGGCACTTGGAAGGGTGTGTTTTATTAATGTATCCGGTTCTAGTTGTCATAAGGTCAAGGTACAACTCCAAGCCGTCCTGTTACCGAAGATCATGGCTATTCGAATAGATTAACTTCCCTGCAGGGGTGCACCACATAACCCAACACGCTTGATCCCATTTGGCCGGACACACTTTCCTGGGTCATGCCCGGCCTCGGAAGATCAACACGTCGCAGCCCCACCTAGGCACAACAGAGCGGTCAGCACGCCGGTCTAAACCTAAGCGCGCAGGGGTCTAGGCCCATCGCCCTGAGCACACCTGCACGTTGCGAACGCGGCCGGAAGCAGACCTAGCCTAGTGGCGTTCCAGTCCAATCTGGCGAGCGCCACTCAGTCGCTGACGTCAAGAAGTGCTTCGGCTGATACCACGACGCTGAGTGCCCATATCTTTCCCGCGTAGTTGGTTAGTGCGTATAGGCCAGTAGCCAGACTCAGATCAAATACCCAGATCTCGTTAAGCGTGTTAAGTATCCGCGAACGCCGACAGGGCCAGGCTCACCTCTCACCCAGGTAGCCCCAAACTGCCCTGCCGCTCCGCCACAAAGATCCACACAGAGGGCCGTGGGGACAAAGGTCCTTTCAGCCCCCAATCCGTGAATCACTCGCGGGTACTCCTCGAGCCAACCCGACTTTGGTCACCACATGTATCATGTTTAAAGTAGTATATATCCATGATCACCTCCCGGGGTGATCACAACCCAGTAGTATAGCAAGGCAGACAAACAAGAGTGTAGGGCCACTGATGGAACACTAGCATGCTATACTAAGCAAGTAGGATTGCAGGTAAAGGTATCAACAGCAGTATCAAGAACAGGCTATGCATCATGATAGGAATAACGAAAGCAGTAACATGCTACACTACTCTAATGCAAGCAGTATAGATCAGAGTAGGCGATATCTGGTGATCAAGGGGGGGGGGCTTGCCTGGTTGCTCTGGCAAGAGAGAGGGGTCGTCAACTCCGTAGTCGTACTGGGTAGCAGCAGCGTCGGTCTCGGTGTCTAGCGAGAGAAGAGGGGGGAGAAACAATAAATATTTAAGCAAACAGATGCATAGCGATGCATGACATGACAAGTAACGGTGTTAGGGGTGTCCTAACGCGGTATGCGGTGATACCGGTGAAGGGGGAAAACATCCGGGAAAGTATCCCCGGCGTTTCGCGTTTTCGGGCAGAGGAGACGGAGGGAGAAAGTTGCGAGTTTGATATGTTAGGGGTGCGTGGCGGACGAACGGGCTGCGTATCCGGGTTCGTCTCGTCGTTCTGAGCAACTTTCATGTATAAAGTTTTTTGATCCGAGCTACGGTTTATTTAATACAAATTACTAAAGTTTTTATTAATTTTCTAGAATTTAATTATTTATTTCAACATTATCCAGAATAGTAAAAGATGACGTCAACATGACATCATGCTGACATCAGCAGTCAACTGTGCAGTTGACTGGGTCAACTGCGTGTGGGTCCCGCATGTCATACACTGTTTAGTTTAATTAGGGTTTAGCTAATTAACTACTGTTTAATTAAATTAACTAATTAATTAGATTAATTAAAACATGATTAATTAACTTAATTAATTAACTAATTATTTAATTAATAATTTAATTAATTACATTTTCATTTTCTTTTTAATTTTTGATTTAGGGGTGTGGGCCCCTACGTCAGTGGCCCAGGGGGCATCAGGCCCCACCCAGCAGTGGCCCAGGAGGCCGACCGGGGCGGGCGCGTGGTAACGGGCGTGGGCGCCTGACGGGCGCAGCATCGCCCGAACAGGCGCGCCGGCGATGCGCGACCGCGGCCGGAGGGGAGGCGCGGCCAGGGGCGGTGCAGGCGGCTGGGGGGGCGCGTCGAAGGTGGCCGAAACGGGTGGCGTGCATAGCAGGGCAGCGGCAAGCGGGGCGCTGCGGTGTGGAGCGGAGCGGGGCGTGCGGGGTTGCGGTGGCGCGGTCGCCGCGCGGCAGCGCGAGCGCGCGCGCAGAGGGGGGAGCGGGGTGAGCACGCGAGCGGGCGGCGGCCTCAGCGAGCGGCAGTAGCGGTTCGTGGCGAGCGGCGATGGCGCGGGTAGGCAGCGGTGCAGCGGCCGGGCGGAGCCGACGCGGCCAGGGCGCGGAATGGTTGAGGGAGCGGGGCCGGGTGTGTTCGAATGGCGGTGGTCGCAGGCACGGGGTGGCCATGGTTGGGCGGTGCGTCGAGGTCAGGCGACGGCCGGAATCGAAGCTCGACGGGGATAGGGCGAGAGGAGGCCGGGGGCCTCACCGGGGTTTGCTGAGAAGAGGGCGGCGAGGCTCGGTGGCGACCCGTGGGGAGGAGGACGGGGAAGTAGTGACGACGGTGATGGTGAAAGGGAACGGTGGCGCCGGGGTCGTCGGGGCGCCAGGGACGTGCGCTGGGGCGGCGGGTGACGGCGCCAGGGGCGTCGGGGCGATGGGGGAACCCAGCGACGGGGTTGGGGCGCTGGCGCGGCGGTGACCGCGGGGTCGGGCGCCGTGGGGTTCCTGCCCCCGATCCCGATCTGGATCGAGGGAGTGAGGGGAGAGTGGGAGGGAGTGGGGATCTGGTGCAGTTAGGGTTCGGTCGCCCCAGGGGGCTATAGGCGCCGGTTGGGCCGGCCTGGTTGGCCCAGAGGCCAGCTGGGTTGTGGCCCAGTGGATGGGGGTTCCTTCCTTCTTGTTTTTTTGGTTCTGTTTTCTTTTCTTCTTTTGTTTTTATTCTATTTCTTTTCTGTTTTCTTTTATTTTAGTTTTATAAAATTTTAAAAGCGACAACTAATTTGGTATTATCAAATAGGTCATAGCCCCAAATAATCTGGCACTTTAATAAAGTGTTTTGCATGTGCTTATTATTTTAACAGCATTTTAGATAATCGTTTCATCGCTGTTTTTAGTTTATTCTGTGCATTTAAGTATTTTATTAGAAGATGACTTCTTCTCCAACATTTATTGCGGGTTATTTGACACGTTAGGAACAATTTAGTTTTGACCTTTTGAAAACTTTAATTGTTTTAACTTTAATTCAGATTTGAATTTGGATCGGTTCTGAACTAACTCAAGATTATCAACAATAATCGAGGTGACGTGGCATCATTACCAGAGGGTTACTGTAGCTTAATTATCCAGGCGTCACAATTCTCCTCCACTACAAGAAATCTCGTCCCGAGATTTAGGAGGGGAGCAAGGGGGAAGGGATTGGGTTACGAAAAATCTAACGGATCTTCTCGGTCTTGGTTGCTCTTCTCGAAGAGGTCGATCCATTACGTTGATGTCTTCATTCCTCCGCTTCAGGTCATCATGGTGAAGTCGTCCTTTGCTTCAGGAACTCCAACGTACTTACGAATAGGTAAGGGGGTTATTCCAGGGGAACAGACCTCTGTAAGGCTGACTATCTAGACGATAACATCGGGGAAGGTGGCGAAAAGTAACTCTCGAATTGTAACTTAGAAAATATCGAGAGCAAAGTAAGGCGGTATCATGGAAGGTTTCAAGCGGGCAGGAATGTTCGATGCCTGTTACAGGGCGTGAAAGGGGTTCAAAGCAACGAGAATAAGTATTGTGTCTGATATCAGACTTGAAGGTGGCTCGTGAATTACATACGAGGCCACGGACGAGGAATAACTTTGACAATAAGGTGTACAGGGGAGTCAGGTTTCGATCCTGTGGAACTGTGGGTTATGGGCCCACCATACGGGATAAAGGTAGAAGGAGTGGTGACATCTTGCACGGTCATGATAGCAAGGCATGTCAGAGGGTAGCCCGTCAGTTATGTCGAAAAGAACGTCGGTACCAAGGGCGAGGGACGAAGAGAACCATTTTCCCGCTCGTTGAACGAGGCAGACCAATAGGCAAAGTTCTCGTCCATCGGTGGTAACCGGGATGCTATCGACAAATGCAACAGGGTCTTACTAACACGGTTGTACACCTAGGTGTGTACATAAGCAGAAGAATAATACTGCTTAGATCATAGAGATCACCAGAAAGGTTAAACAAATAATGGAAAGGAAAAGGTGATCATCAGATTAGATAGAACAATGGAAAGGAAAATGTGTTTAAACACATTATTCAGGGGGTATAACCTTCCCAAGGACAAACAGAGCATGATGTCCATGACAGGGTATAATTGTAGAAAACCATTTATGTAAGGGAAAGAAATTTCATGACATTACCCATACAACGGTGTTTGGATAATTGAGCAGGAAACACTTAGCATCGGGTTCAAATATTCCTGTTGAAAATCGGGGTACCATAGACATGCTTCGAGATATCATTGACATGGTATTCAAGCAAAGTTCAGACTTTGGGATACACAAAGGATCCATCAGGAACAACTTATAGAATAAGTCTTTCAATTTCCTCATGGAAGGATGGATAACCTTGCTAAAAGGAAACTATAACAGTAGGTCCTCCGGCCAGGTGTGCCGGGCATGACATCACCTTACTGGGTCATAAAAGAACATTGTTATTACCCTTGCAAATATATTCCAACCATCATATCTGACCGGGATTCAGATCTGGCCGGTGTTAGGATACCTCAGACTCAGGGTGCCAGAGCAGAAAAGGTGTAACACACATTGACGAGATGATAATGTAAGATTCTTGGAATTGAACTATGGAAGCGAGATCCAAAACAAGGGTTCATCATTTAACCAAGGAGGGGACGAGGAGGTGGCTGATGGACTCAGTGACAATTCCTCGAGATTTCCAAAAGATGGATTTCCACAATTATGTGAACAAGGAAATATCATTTGTCAGATCAAATGGTATAATGATGTATGCTCGAGGGAAACATACTCAACTGAACAATGATAGAAGGGTGCACCCAGGAACCTGGACTAGGTAGCACGATCAATGTTCGAATGATGACTCAATAAGCAATAGACTTATAATGAAACTGTAGACCAATAACTTCAAAGCAATAGGGTTGCTAGAAGTTTAGAATTTACACATCACAGACCATTTGTCGGTATTCCGGTTAGAATCAACACGGAGACCAAGAATGAACGCAAATGGCGAGAGATATTACCATATCAAGAATTCTCAAGAGGTGGTAAAATTACAACGACATTCTTGACATAAAAGGTGGTAATATTCCAAGGTAAAGAAGGTCAAATGCTGGATAGCAAGGGAAGCAAATTATAACACAAAACGTGAACAAGCTTGCGTTGGAGGGAAGGCAATAACGTGGCCGATGATAACACAAATCATCGGGGGCAAGGATGGTATTTCTCATTATGAATTCGACCGATATCTTGGAAGACCTCAGAATGTCGATGATGATCACAACACAGTTGTCGAGAGGTTTCATGAGGACGTAATTGATCAGCGATGACATCAAGTCAAAGGAATGATGAATCAAGAGGTCAATGGAAGCACAGATACGACACAAACTTGAAATCAAGCTTGCTTTTCAAGGTGAAATAATATGACAAGGAAAATCGACGTAAGCTTAGCTCATCGTCGAGGTGGTGATCCGAGAATAAGGACCAGGTAGCACAGTTAAAATCACCACGACAATGATATAGCCATACAGGCTAGGAATGGCGTGATCGGGTACAAACTCGTACTTAAAGAAGATTATCAAGTGTCGTTGAACCGTAGTGCAGACTCGGTTCAGTTATCGGTGTCTTTGAGTGTTTAATAACTCAGAGCCCATGAAAAATTGTAATCAGTGAGTATGTAGGACTTGAAGAAGAACTCATAAGAAATTATGCAGTTCCAAGATAATCTCGAGATACCAGGGGGTAATACTCGACGGTAGATCAAAGTAGAGGTTGGACTGGGGTATTGCTCTATAGAAGGCAAGTGCTTAAACTTGCACAGGAAATGGTATTTAAAGGAGAACATGGTCGGAACCATGATTGCAAAGGATCAATTCACCGATACCAAAGGATACTATATCAAGGAAATAGTTACAAGAAGCTTCCATGATAGGATCTACATCGTGTCCATGGGCATGAACACAAAGTTCAAGGTCGACTCCCGCTTCTTCAATGTATAACCTTCCATTCACTCCTCGCTTTGATAAAGGCATTAGTTTTGGAAGTTTTACCTGGTGAAATACCAGATGAGTATGACTCGTGAAAACTTCCGAGTTCACACATATAAAGGAAGGCATCGGATCAACCCGTTAGGGTATCGTGGAAACATATACCACAATATTCAAGAGTAGATATCACCAGCTCGAAAGCAGAGCATGGTTGGCAAAAGGAGAGGATACAATTTACCAAAGGCATTATGTATCGGAGAAAGAACTCACAAGGTGATTAATTATGAAGGACACTGTCGGGCAACAATCCAACAGTGGATATGGCGATCCACAATGGAGCTGATGTGAGTATCGATACCCAATCAGAGGAAGAAGAATGCATATGCATCGGTTTATAGGACATCTGAATAATTCAACGTTTAAATAGCAAAGGAATTATGATTTTTAAATAAAGGGATCAGGAGCAACGCTCTGATCAAGGATGGATAAGTTGAATAGACTTAGGGGTACCATCGATGGCAATCTGATTGGCCGAGAACCAGCTCATGTTCGAAAGACGTCTGAGCGGAAAGATAATTTAAAAGATCAACTGATGATCGCGTGCGTTCGCACACATATAGAATCAACGGACTTAAATGATAGTGACAAAGGATGCCAATAATATTACTAGACTTATGTGATTAACCAAAATGTAAGCAAGCAAGAATTTCAAGAGCAATAGGCTCCTGAGGATTTTTTGGAAGATCGAATGGTATTTCGAAGATTGATGACATACATGAATCAACTGGGGATGAGTGGATACTCGGTAAGTGTGAGAAATTATCCGTAGGGATATTCATATGTCAAGAACTGCAAGGCAGTAAGCTCAAAGGATTATCGAAACAACGACGAGTGTTTCGGGGTATATTGTAATATCAAGACCAACTGGGGATGAATGTAAGAATAACAACTGTAGGCAGTTATCCTTAAGGGTTTACGGTGGAAGGGGATTTGCAAGAGGGATGGCACAAAGTATCGAGGGAACATCCGAGAGTATTGTCAGAATCTTCCATTGAAGCAGTCGATCATCCGTATTAAAGGGCTCTCCGACAGGAAGTGGTAACGAGAACCTAGAGTTAGATTTTAGCAAAATCATTTAACCCGAATAGAAGAGATGTCAGAGCCCCAGAGTATAGATCAAGGAGTAAAAGATCCTACTACCACCCGATGGCGACGTGTGCCCGTAAGACTCACAGCCAAGTTAGTAAAAGTTTTGCAATGCCTAGACTCGACTTCGGCCAAGGAGTTGGAAAGGGGGATTCCTACAGGCAGTCGGCTCTGATACCAACTTGCGACGCCCCCGATTCAATCATACACTAATCATGCACGCAAATGTGTACGACCAAGATCAGGGACTCACGGGAAGATATCACAACACAACTCTACAAATAAAATAAGTCATACAAGCATCATAATACAAGCCAGGGGCCTCGAGGGCTCGAATACAAGTGCTCGATCATAGACGAGTCAGCGGAAGCAACAATATCTGAGTACAGACATAAGTTAAACAAGTTTGCCTTAAGAAGGCTAGCACAAACTGGGATACAGATCGAATGAGGCGCATGCCTCCTGCCTGGGATCCTCGTAACTACTCCTGGTCGACGTCAGCGGGCTGCACGTAGTAGTAGGCACCTCCAGTGTAGTAGGAGTCGTCGTCGAAGGTGGTGTCTGGATTCTGGGCTCCAACATCTGGTTGCGGCAACCGGGTAGATGGGAAAGGGGGAAAAAGGGGAAGAAAGCAACCGTGAGTACTCATCCAAAGTACTCGCAAGCAAGGAGCTACACTACATATGCATGGGGATATGTGTAAAGGGGTCATATCAGTGGACTGAACTGCAGAATGCCAGAATAAGAGGGGGATAGCTAATCCTGTCGAAGACTACGCTTCTGGCAGCCTCTGTCTTGCAGCATGTAGAAGAGAGTAGACTGAAGTCCTCCAAGTAGCATCGCATAGCATAATCCTACCCGGCGATCCCCTCCTCGTTGCCCTGTTAGAGAGCGATCATCGGGTTGTATCTGGCACTTGGAAGGGTGTGTTTTATTAATGTATCTGGTTCTAGTTGTCATAAGGTCAAGGTACAACTCCAAGCCATCCTGTTACCGAAGATCACGGCTATTCGAATAGATTACCTTCCCTGCAGGGGTGCACCACATAACCCAACACGCTTGATCCCATTTGGCCGGACACACTTTCCTGGGTCATGCCCGGCCTCGGAAGATCAACACGTCGCAGCCCCACCTAGGCACAACAGAGCGGTCAGCACGCCGGTCTAAACCTAAGCGTGCAGGGGTCTGGGCCCATCGCCCTGAGCACACCTGCATGTTGCGAACGCGGCCGGAAGCAGACCTAGCCTAGTGGTGTTCCAGTCCAATCCGGCGCGCGCCACTCAGTCGCTGACGTTAAGAAGTGCTTCGGCTGATACCACGACGCCGAGTGCCCATATCTTTCCCGCGTAGTTGGTTAGTGCGTATAGGCCAGTAGCCAGACTCAGATCAAATACCCAGATCTCGTTAAGCGTGTTAAGTATTCGCGAACGCCGACAGGGCCAGGCTCACCTCTCACCCAGGTAGCCCCGAACTGCCCTGCCGCTCCGCCACAAAGATCCACACAGAGGGCCGTCGGGACAAAGGTCCTTTCAGCCCCCAATCTATGAATCACTCGCGGGTACTCCTCGAGCCAACCCAACTTTGGTCACCACATGTATCATGTTTAAAGTAGTATATATCCATGATCACCTCCCGGGGTGATCACAACCCAGTAGTATAGCAAGGCAGACAGACAAGAGTGTAGGGCCACTAATGGAACACTAGCATCCTATACTAAGCAAGTAGGATTGCAGGTAAAGGTATCAACAGCAGTATCAAGAACAGGCTATGCATCAGGATAGGAATAACGAAAGCAGTAACATGCTACACTACTCTAATGCAAGCAGTATAGATCAGAGTAGGCGATATCTGGTGATCAAGGGGGGGGGGGGGCTTGCCTGGTTGCTCTGGCAAGAGAGAGGGGTCGTCAACTCCGTAGTCGTACTGGGTAGCAGCAGCGTCGGTCTCGGTGTCTAGCGAGAGAAGAGGGAGGAGAAACAATAAATATTTAAGCAAACAGATGCATAGCGATGCATGACATGACAAGTAACGGTGTTAGGGGTGTCCTAACGCGGTATGCGGTGATATCGGTGAAGGGGGAAAACATCCGGGAAAGTATCCCCGGCGTTTCGCGTTTTCAGGCAGAGGAGACGGAGGGGGAAAGTTGCGAGTTTGATATGTTAGGGGTGCGTGGCGGACGAACGGGCTGCGTATCCGGGTTCGTCTCGTCGTTCTGAGCAACTTTCATGTATAAAGTTTTTTGATCCGAGCTACGGTTTATTTAATACAAATTACTAAAGTTTTTATTAATTTTCTAGAATTTAATTATTTATTTCAACATTATCCAGAATAGTAAAAGATGACGTCAGCATGACATCATGCTGACATCAGCAGTCAACTGTGCAGTTGACTGGGTCAACTGCGTGTGGGTCCCGCATGTCATACACTGTTTAGTTTAATTAGGGTTTAGCTAATTAACTACTGTTTAATTAAATTAACTAATTAATTAGATTAATTAAAACATGATTAATTAACTTAATTAATTAATTAATAATTTAATTAATTACATTTTCATTTTCTTTTTAATTTTCGATTTAGGGGTGTGGGCCCCTACGTCAGTGGCCCAGGGGGCATCAGGCCCCACCCGGCAGTGGCCCAGGAGGCCGACCGGGGCGGGCGCGTGGTAACGGGCGTGGGCGCCTGACGGGCGCAGCGTCGCCCGAACGGGCGCGCCGGCGATGCGCGACCGCGGCCGGAGGGGAGGCGCGGCTAGGGGCGATGCAGGGCGGCTGCGGGGCGCGTCGAAGGTGGCCGAAACGGGCGGCGTGCACAGCAGGGCAGCGGCAAGCGGGGCGCTGTGGTGTGGAGCGGAGCGGGGCGTGCGGGGTTGCGGTGGCGCGGTCGCCGCGCGGCAGCGCGAGCGCGCGCGCAGAGGGGGGGAGCGGGGTGAGCACGCGAGCGGGCGGCGGCCTCAGCGAGCGGCAGTAGCGGTTCATGGCGAGCGGCGATGGCGCGGGCAGGCAGCGGTGCAGCGGCCGGGCGGAGCCGACGCGGCCAGGGCGCGGAATGGTTGAGGGAGCGGGGCCGGGTGCGTTCGAATGGCGGTGGTCGCAGGCACGGGGTGGCCGTGGTTGGGCGGTGCGTCGAGGTCAGGCGACGGCCGGAATCGAAGCTCGACGGGGATAGGGCGAGAGGAGGCCGGGGGCCTCACCGGCGTTTGCTGAGAAGAGGGCGGCGAGGCTCGGTGGCGACCCGTGGGGAGGAGGACGGGGAAGCAGCGACGACGGTGATGGCGAAGGGAACGGTGGTGCCGGGGTCGTCGGGGCACCAGGGACGTGCGCCGGGGTGGCGGGTGACGGCGCCAGGGGCGTCGGGGCGATGGGGGAACCCAGCAACGGGGTTGGGGCGCTGGCGCGGCGGTGACCGCGGGGTCGGGCGCCGTGGGGTTCCTGCCCCCGATCCCGATCTGGATCGAGGGAGTGAGGGGAGAGTGGGAGGGAGTGGGGATCGTGTGCGGTTAGGGTTCGGTCGCCCCAGGGGGCTATAGGCGCCGGTTGGGCCGGCCTGGTTGGCCCAGAGGCCAGCTGGGTTGTGGCCCAGTGGAGGGGGGTTCCTTCCTTCTTCTTTTTTTTTGGTTCTGTTTTCTTTTCTTCTTTTGTTTTTATTCTATTTCTTTTCTGTTTTCTTTTATTTTAGTTTTATAAAATTTTAAAAGCGACAACTAATTTGGTATTATCAAATAGGTCATAGCCCCAAATAATTTGGCACTTTAATAAAGTGTTTTGCATGTGCTTATTATTTTAACAGCATTTTAGATAATCGTTTCATCGCTGTTTTTAGTTTATTCTGTGCATTTAAGTATTTTATTAGAAGATGACTTCTTCTCCAACATTTATTGCGGGTTATTTGACACGTTAGGAACAATTTAGTTTTGACCTTTTGAAAACTTTAATTGTTTTAACTTTCATTCAGATTTGAATTTGGATCGGTTCTGAACTAACTCGAGATTATCAACAATAATCGAGGTGACGTGGCATCATTACCAGAGGGTTACTTTAGCTTAATTATCCGGGCGTCACAGGAGGAGAGGTTCTCCCCCTTGTGCTTCCTCCTCCATGGCCTCCACCCTCTGGTCCTTGGCCTTCATGGTGATGATGGCCCCTCCGAGATACTCCTCCATGGCCACCGGTGATGATGGTCCCCCTCCGGCAGGGTGCCGGAGAGGGCCTAGATTGAATTCTCGTGGCTACAGAGGCTTGCGGCAGAGGAACTTCCGATCTAGGTTTCTTTCTGGAAGTTTGGGTATATGTAGAAGAGTTTTGTGTTGATTTCACGTCAGGGAGGTCTCCGGGCTGTCCACGAGGCAGAGGGGCACGCACTAGGGGGGTGGGCGCGCCCCCCACCCTCGTGGGCAGCCCGGGACTCTTCTGGCCTGCTTTTGGTACTCCGTGGGCTTCTTCTGGTCCAAAAATGATCTCTGTCAAGTGGCACGTCAATTGGACTCCGTTTAGTTTTCCTTTTCTGCGATACTCTAAATCAAGGACAAAACATAAACTGGCACTGGGCTCTAGGTTAATAGGTTAGTCCCAAAAATCATATAAAATATCATATAAATGCATACAAAACATCCTAGAAGGATAGTATAATAGCATGAATACTTCATAAATTATAGATACATTGGAGACGTATCAGCATCCCAAGCTTAATTCCTGCTCGTCCTCGAGTAGGTAAATGATAAAAGAAATAATTTATGAAGGGTGAATGCTAGCAAGTGCTTAAGTTTGATCAATGATAATTCCAATCACTTTTTCTAGCATCATTACATGTCATAACAGTAGCTCATCTCATAAAACTTCTCATGATAAAGTAACAAGCTAATCACATGTTAAAGTATAGATCATAAACTTTCTTGAAAAATAACAAACAATATTCCCAGTCATCAAACAATTGCAATTCATCTTATTTTCAGGAAGAGTCTATGTCAGAGCTTTGATTTAGCAAACTCCACATACTCAACTATCATTTAGTCTTTCACAATTGCTAACACTCACGCAATACTTGTGGTTATGGAGTTTAATTCGGACACAGAGAAAGATAGGGGCTTATAGTGTCGCCTCCCAACCTTTTACCTCAAGGATAATGTCAACAATAATAGCTCATGCTAACTTACATCCAATTAGATATATATATATATATATCTTTCCATCACCCTGTGCTTGCCAAAGGATAAAATGTAAAAAGGAAAGGTGAAGATCACCATGACTCTTGCATAAGGTAGAAGATAATAATAAAAGATAGGCCCTTCGCAGAGGGAAGCAGAGGTTGCCATGCGCTTTCAGGGTTGGATGCACAAAATCTTAATGCGAAAGAGCGTCACTTTATATTGCCCCTTGTGATATGAACCTTTATTATGCAGTCCGTCGCTTTTATTTCTTCCACATCACAAGATAGTATAAAGCTTATTTCCTCCACACCAATCAATCATACATATTTAGAGAGCAAGTTTTTATTGCTTACACCGATGACAACTTACTTGAAGGATCTTACTCAATCCATAGGTAGATATGGTGGACTCTCATGGCAAATCTGGTTTAAGGGTTTTGGGAAGCACAAGTAGTATCTCTAATTGGTGCAAAGAATTTGGCTAGCATGAGGGGGAAAGGCAAGCTCAACATGTTGGATGGTCCATGACAATATACTTTATTTAAGATATAAGAAAACATAACCCATTACGTTGTCTTCCTTGTCCAACATCAACTCTTTAGCATGTCATGTTTTAATGAGTGCTCCCAATCATAAAAGATGTCCAAGATAGTATATTTGTATGTGAAACCTCTCTTCCTTCAATATTCTTTCATGAATTGTTCAAGTGACCAATTCTACGTTTGCTAACTTTCAATAAGTTTACTACCTATACTTATTATGTGTGAAGTCATTACTCCCCATATTATAAGCATATGAAACATATATAAATTCAGGTTTATGACATTCAATTTATTCAGCCATTTACTCATAGGATAAACGTGAAGCACATGAGTAAATGACAAACTACTCCAAAAGATATGAGTGAAGAACACTGAGTAGTCAAATAATTAACTAGCCATGGGAGGATTCTTTTTTATTCAATACTGAAGATCCAATGATTTTATTCAAACAGCAAGTAAAATCGAAAACACGCTCCAAGCAAAACACATATCATGTGATGAATAAAAATATAGCTCCGAGTAAGGTATACCGATAGTTTTGAAGACGAAAGAGGGGATGCCTTCCGGGGCATCCCCAAGCTTAGGCGCTTGAGTCGAATATTACCTTGGGGTTCCTTGGGCATCCCCAAGCTTAGGGTATTTCTACTCCCTATTCTCCTCATATCGATATCTCACCTAAAGCTTGAAAACTTCAATCACACAAAACTTAACGTAACTTCATGAGATAGGTTAGTATGATAAAGAGCAAACCATTCACTTTGGTACTGTCAAAGGCAAGGTTCATAATTGTTATCACATAATGCCTACTGTACCATATCATTTCTACAATTTATATTGAGGAATATAAGCCATAGAAACTAGAAAACAAGCAAACTATGCAATGAAAACAGAATCTGCACATATTAAAAAAAACAGAATCTGTCAGAAACAGAATAGTCTGTAATGATCTGAACAATAACCATACTTCTGCTACTCCAAAAATTATGAAATAAATTGGTGGACTTGATGAATTTGTCTATTAATCTTCTCCAAAAAGAATCAACTCAAAAGCACTCTTCTGTAAGAAATGACATATATTCTCGTGAGCGCAAAGTTTATGTTTTTTACAGAAAGATCACATTAACTTTTACCCAAGTCTTCCCAAAGGTCTTACTTGGCACTTTATTGAAACAAAAGCTATAAAACATGATTAATACAGTAGATTAATCATGTAGACACACAAAAACAGTAAGGGTAAATATTGGGTTGTCTCCCAACAAGCGCTTTTCTTTAATGCCTTTTAGCTAGGCATGATGATTTCAATGATGCTCACATAGAAGATAAGAATTGAAACATAAAGAGAGCATCATGAAGAATATGACTAGCACAATTGATTCTAACCAACTTCTTATGCCTAGGGATTTAGTGAGCACACAACTTATGGGAACAAGAATCAACTAGCATAGGAAGGCAAAACAAGTATAACTTCAAAACTTTAAGCACATAGGGAGGAAACTTGATATTATTGCAGCTCCTACAAGCATGTATTCCTCCCTCATAATAATTTTCAGTAGCATCATGGATAGAAACTTTGTTCTCATACTCAATTGGGACCTCTTCCGAAATAGTGGAATCATTACTAGCTAAAGTTGACACTCTTCCAAATCCACTTTCATAAATACCACACTAAGATTCAACACCCTCCAAAATAGTGGGATCACTAATTCCTAAAGTTAACACTCTTCCAAACCCACTTTAAATGATATTATTATTCATACTCCAAAGGATATAAGTGAAGTTCATGGAGCATTCTACAATTAATATAGACTAACCAAGCTCAAAATGTATAAGTGAAGCACATGAAGCATTCTATAAAACCATACTCAAAAGATTTAAGTGAAGCACAAAGAGCAATTCTATAAGATCATACTTAAAAGATTTAAGTGAAGCACATGAAGTATTCTATAAATTTATGAAGGGACATATCATAGTAGCATGGTTCTTAAAGGGAAAACAAAAACACAAAGGGCACAAATCATGTGAACAAAACAAAAACAGAGGTATACCGATAATTGTTGAAGAAGAAAGATGGGATGCCCACCGGGGCATCCCCAAGCTTAGATGCTTGAGTATCCTTTGAAATATTTACTTGGGGTGCCTTGGGCATCCCCAATCTTGAACACTTGCTTCTCTTTATTCTTCTCACATCGGTAACTCGTCGTTCTTCGAACACTTCATCCACAAAAACTTAACAAAAACTTTGTGAGATCCGTTAGTATAACAAAGCAAATCACTACTATAAGTACTGTTGCAAATTAATTAATATTTTGTTTTTGCATTATAGCTACTGTAATATAACTTTTCCATGGCTTAATCCACTGATAGAGACCGATAGTTGTTGGAAATATGCCCTAGAGGCAATAATAAAAGCATTATTATTATATTTCCTTATTCATGATAATTGTCTTTATTCGTGCTATAATTGTGTTATCCGGAAATCGTAATACATGTGTGAATAACAGACAACAACGTGTCCCTAGTAAGCCTCTAGTTGACTAGCTCGTTGATCAACAGATAGTCATGGTTTCCTGACTATGGGCATTGGATGTCAATGATAACGAGATCACATCATTAGGAGAATGATGTGATGGACGAGACCCAATCCTAAACATAGCATAAGATCGCATAGTTCGTTTGCTAGAGTTTTCCAATGTCAAGTATCCTTTCCTTAGACCATGAGATCGTGTAACTCCCGGATACCGTAGGAGTCCTTTGGGTGTTCCAAACGTCACAACGTAACATGGTGACTATAAAGGTATACTACGGGTATCTCTGAAAGTGTCTGTTGGGTTGACACGGATCGAGACTGGGATTTGTCACTCCGCTTGACGGAGAGGTATCACCGGGCCCTCTCGGTAATGCATCATCATAATGAGCTCAATGTGATCAAAGTGTTTGATCACGGGATCATGCATTACGGTACGAGTAAAGTGACTTGCCGGTAACGAGATTGAACGAGGTATTGGGATACCGACGATCGAATCTCGGGCAAGTAAAATACCGATTGACAAAGGGAATCATATACGGGATTAATTGAATCCTCGACATCGTGGTTCATCCGATGAGATCATCGTGGAGCATGTGGGAGCCAACATGGGTATCCAGATCCCGCTGTTGGTTATTGCCCGAGAGCCGGCTCGGTCATGTCTGCATGTCTCCCGAACCCGTAGGGTCTACACACTTAAGGTTCGGTGACGCTAGGGTTGTGAAGATATGTATATGCAGTAACCCGAATGTTGTTCGGAGTCCCGGATGAGATCCCGGACGTCACGAGGAGTTTCGGAATGGTCCGGGGGTAAAGAATTATATATAGGAAGTGCTGTTTTGGCCATCGGGACAAGTTTCGGGGTTATCGGTATTGTACCGGGACCACCGGAGGGTCCCGGGGGGTCCACCGGATGGGGCCACCTGCCTTGGGGGGCCACATGGGCTCTAAGGGGTGCGCCTTGGCCTACATGGGCCAAGGGGAATCAGCCCCAAAGAGGCCCATGCGCCTAGGGTGGGGAAACCCTAAAAGAGGGGGGGGGGGGGCGCCCCCTTGCTTGGGGGGCAAGCCCCACCCCTTGGCCGCCGCCCCCCTAGGAGATTGCATCTCCTAGGGCCGGCGCCCCCCCATAGGGGCTATATAAAGGGGGGAGGGGAGGGGGGCAGCCGCACCCTGGTCCTTGGCGCCTCCCTCTCCCTCTCCAACACCTCCTCCTCCTCCGTAGAGCTCGGCGAAGCCCTGCCGGAGTACTGCAGCTCCACCATCACCACGCCGTCGTGCTGCTGCTGGAGCCATCTTCCCCAACCTCTCCTTTGCCTTGCTGGATCAAGAAGAAGGAGACGTTACGCTGACCATACGTGTGTTGAACGCGGAGGTGCCGTCCGTTCGGTGCTAGGATCTTCGGTGATTTGGATCACGTCGTGTACGACTACCTCATCCTCGTTCGTTGAACGCTTCCGCTCGCGATCTACAAAGTGGTATGTAGATGCAATCTCTCTCCCATGACTCGTTGCTTAGATGAACTCATAGATGGATCTTGGTGAAACCGTAGGAAAATTTTTAATTTTCTACAACGTTCCCCAACAGTGGCATCATGAGCTAGGTCTATGCGTAGTTCTCTATTGCACGAGTAGAACACAATTTGTTGTGGGCGTAGATGTTGTCAACTTTCTTGCCGCTACTAGTCTTATCTTGCTTCAGCGGTATTGTGGGATGAAGCGGCCCGGACCAACCTTACACGTACACTTACGTGAGACCGGTTCCACCGACTAACATGCACTAGTTGCATAAGGTGGCTGGCGGGTGTCTGTCTCTCCCACTTTAGTTGGAGCGGATTCGATGAAAAGGGTCCTTATGAAGGGTAAATAGAAGTTGACAAATCACGTTGTGGCTTTCACGTAGGTAAGAAAACGTTCTTGCTAGAACCCTAATTCAGCCACGTAAAACTTGCAACAACAATTAGAGGACGTCTAACTTGTTTTTGCAGCAAGTGCTTTGTGATATGATATGGCCAAAGTTGTGATGAATGATGAATGATCTATATGTGATGTATGAGATGTTCATGCTATTGTAATAGGAATCACGACTTGCATGTCGATGAGTATGACAACCGGCAGGAGCCATAGGAGTTGTCTTTATTTTTGTATGACCTGCGTGTCATTGAGAAACACCATGTAAATTACTTTACTTTATTGCTAAACGCATTAGCCATAGTAGTAGAAGTAATAGTTGGCAAGCAACTTCATGGAGACACGATGATGGAGATCATGATGATGGAGATCATGGTGTCAAGCCGGTGACAAGATGATCATGGAGCCCCAAGATGGAGATCAAAGGAGCTATGTGATATTGGCCATATCATGTCACGTTTATTATTTGATTGCATGTGATGTTTATCATGTTTTGCATCTTGTTTACTTAGAACGACGGTAGTAAATAAGATGATCCCTCATAATAATTTCAAGAAGTGTTCCCCCTAACTATGCACCGTTGCGACAGTTCGTTGTTTCGAAGCACCACGTGATGATCGGGTGTGATAGATTCTAACGTTCACATACAACGGGTGTAAGACAGATTTACACATGCAAACACTTAGGTTGACTTGACGAGCCTAGCATGTACAGACATGGCCTCGGAACACAGAAGACCGAAAGGTCGAGCATGAGTCGTATAGAAGATACGATCAACATGAAGATGTTCACCAATGTTGACTAGTCCGTCTCATGTGATGATCGGACACGGCCTAGTTGACTTGGATCATGTAATACTTAGATGACTAGAAGAGGGATGTCTATCTAAGTGGGAGTTCATTAAATAATTTGATTAAATGAACTTTATTATCATGAACTTAGTCTAAAATATTTACAATATGTCTTGTAGATCAAATGGCCAACGTAGTCCTCAACTTCAACACGTTCCTAGAGAAAACCAAGCTGAAAGACGATGGCAGCAACTATACGGACTGGGTCCGGAACCTGAGGATCATCCTCATAGCTGCCAAGAAAGATTATGTCCTACGAGCACCGCTGGGTGACGCACCTGTCCTCCCTGCAGAACAAGACGTTATGAACGCTTGGCAGTCACGTTCCGATGATTACTCCCTCATTCAGTGCGGCATGCTTTACAGCTTAGAGCCGGGGCTCCAAAAGCGTTTTGAGAGACATGGAGCATATGAGATGTTCGAAGAGCTGAAAATGGTTTTCCAAGCTCATGCCCGGGTCGAGAGATATGAAGTCTCCGATAAATTCTTTAGCTGTAAGATGGAGGAAAATAGCTCTGTCAGTGAACACATACTCAAGATGTCTGGGTTGCACAACCGCTTGACTCAACTGGAAGTTAATCTCCTGGATGAAGCGGTCATTGACAGAATCCTCTAGTCGCTTCCACCTAGCTACAAGAGCTTTGTGATGAACTACAACATGTAGGGGATGGTAAAGACCATTCCTGAGGTATATGCTATGCTGAAATCAGCAGAGGTAGAAATCAAGAAGGAGCATCAAGTGTTGATGGTGAATAAAATCACTAAGTTCAAGAAGGGCAAGGGTAAAAAGAACTTCAAGAAGGACGGCAAGGAAGTTGCCGCGCCCGGTAAGCAAGTTGCCGGGAAGAAGCCAAAGAATGGACCCAAGCCCGAGACTGAGTGTTTTTATTGCAAGGGAAGTGGTCACTGGAAGCGGAACTGCCCCAAATACTTAGCGGACAAGAAGGCCGGCAAAACAAAAGGTATATGTGATATACATGTAATTGATGTGTACCTTACCAGTACTCGTAGTAGCTCTTGGGTATTTGATACCGGTGCAGTTGCTCACATTTGTAACTCAAAGCAGGAGCTGCGGAATAAACGGAGACTGGCGAAGGACGAGGTGACGATGCGCGTCGGGAATGGTTCCAAGGTCAATGTGATCGCCGTCGGCACGCTACCTCTACATTTACCTACGGGATTAGTTTTAAACCTCAATAATTGTTATTTAGTGCCAAGTTTGAGCATGAACATTGTGTCTGGATCTCGTTTAATTCGAGATGGCTACTCATTTAAATCCGAGAATAATGGTTGTTCTATTTAGATGAGAGATATGTTTTATGGTCATGCTCCAATGGTTAATGGTTTATTCTTAATGAATCTCGTACGTGATGATACACATATTCATAGTGTGAATACCAAAAGAGTTAAAGTTGATAACAATAGTCTCACATATTTGTGGCACTGCCGCGTTGGTCACATAGGTGTCAAACGCATGAAGAAGCTCCATGCAGATGGACTTTTAGAGTCTCTTGATTATGAATCATTTGACACGTGCGAACCATGCCTCATGGGTAAAATGACCAAGACTCCGTTCTCAGGAACAATGGAGCGAGCAACCAACTTATTGGAAATCATACATACCGATGTGTGCGGTCCAATGAGTGTTGAGGCTCGCGGTGGCTATCGTTATGTTCTCACCCTCACTGATGACTTGAGTACTTAATGAAACACAAGTCTGAGATCTTGAAAAGTTCAAGGAATTTCAGAGTGAGGTTGAAAATCAACGTGATAGAAAGATCAAGTTCCTACGATCAAATCGTGGAGGAGAATACTTGAGTCACGAATTTGGCACACACTTAAGAAAATGTGGAATAGTTTCACAACTCACGCCGCCTAGAACACCTCAGCGTAATGGTGTGTCCGAACATCGTAATCGCACTCTATTAGATATGGTATGATCTATGATGTCTCTTACCGATTTACCGCTATCTTTTTGGGGCTATGCTTTAGAGACTGCCGCATTCACTTTAAATAGGGCTCTGTCGAAATCCGTTGAGACGACACCGTATGAATTATGGTTTGGGAAGAAACCTAAGCTGTCGTTTCTAAAAGTTTGGGGATGCAATGCTTATGTGAAGAAACTTCAACCTGAAAAGCTCGAACCCAAGTCGGAAAAATGCGTCTTCATAGGATACCCTAAAGAAACTATTGGGTATACCTTCTACCTCAGATCCGAAGGCAAGATCTTTGTTGCCAAGAATGGATCCTTTCTAGAGAAAGAGTTTCTCTCGAAAGAAGTAAGTGGGAGGAAAGTAGAACTTGATGAAGTGTTACCTCTTGAACCGGAAAATGGCGAAACTCAAGAAGACGTTCCTGAGGTGCCTGCACCGACTAGAGAGGAAATTAATGATGATGATCAAGATATTTCTAATCAAGCTCCTACTGAAATTCGAAGGTCCACAAGGACACGTTCCGCACCAGAGTGGTACGGCAACCCTGTCTTGGAAATCATGTTGTTAGACAATGGTGAGCCTTCGAACTATGAGGAAGCAATGGCGGGCCCGGATTCCGACCAATGGCTAGAAGCCATGAAATCCGAGATAGGATCCATGTATGAAAACGAAGTATGGACTTTGACTGACTTGCCCGTAGAGTGGCGAGCCATAGAAAATAAATGGATATTTAAGAAGGAGACAAACGCGGATGGTAATGTGACCATCTATAAAGCTCGGCTTGTCGCTAAGGGTTATCGACAAGTTCAAGGAATTGACTACGATGAGACTTTCTCACAGGTAGCGAAGCTAAAGTCCGTCCGAATCATGTTAGCAATTGCCGCATTCTATGATTATGAGATATGGCAAATGGACGTCAAAACGGCATTCCTTAATGGTTTCCTTAAGGAAGAATTGTATATGATGCAGCCGGAAGGTTTTGTCGATCCTAAGAATGCTGACAAGGTGTGCAAGCTCCAACGCTCGATTTATGGGCTGATGCAAGCATCTCGGAGTTGGAACATTCGCTTTGATGAGATGATTAAAGCGTTTGGGTTTACGCAGACTTATGGAGAAGCCCGCGTTTACAAGAAAGTGAGTGGGAGCTCTGTCGCATTTCTCATACTATATGTAGATGACATACTTTTGATGGGAAATGATATAGAACTCTTGGACAGCATTAAGGCCTACTTGAATAAGAGTTTTTCAATGATGGACCTTGGAGAAGCTGCTTATATATTAGGCATCAAGATCTATAGAGATAGATCGAGACGCCTCATAGGTCTTTCACAAAGCACATACCTTGATAAGATATTGAAGAAGTTCAATATGGATCAATCTAAGAAGGGGTTCTTACCTGTGTTACAAGGTGTGAAATTGAGCTCAGCTCAATGTCCGACCACGGCAGAAGATATAGAAGAGATGAGTGTCATCCCCTATGCCTCAGCCATAGGTTCTATTATGTATGCCATGCTGTGTACCAGACCTGATGTAAACCTTGCCGTAAGTTTGGTAGGAAGGTACCAAAGTAATCCCGGCAAGGAACACTGGACAGCGGTCAAGAATATTCTGAAGTACCTGAAAAGGACTAAGGAAATGTTTCTCGTTTATGGAGGTGACGAAGAGCTCGTCGTAAAGGGTTACATCGACGCTAGCTTCGACACAGATCTGGATGACTCTAAGTCACAAACCGGATACGTGTATATTTTGAATGGTGGGGCAGTAAGCTGGTGCAGTTGCAAGCAAAGCGTCGTGGCGGGATCTACATGTGAAGCGGAGTACATGGCAGTCTCGGAGGTAGCACATGAAGCAATTTGGGTGAAGGAGTTCATCACCGACCTCGGAGTCATACCCAATGCGTCGGGGCCAATCAAACTCTTCTGTGACAACACTGGAGCTATTGCACTTGCCAAGGAGCCCAGGTTTCACAAGAAGACCAGGCACATCAAACGTCGCTTCAACTCCATTCGTGAAAATGTTCAAGATGGAGACATAGAAATTTGTAAAGTGCACACGGATCTGAATGTCGCAGATCCGTTGACTAAACCTCTCCCTAAGGCAAAACATGATCAGCACCAGAACTCTATGGGTGTTCGATTCATCACAATGTAACTAGATTATTGACTCTAGTGCAAGTGGGAGACTGTTGTAAATATGCCCTAGAGGCAATAATAAAAGCATTATTATTATATTTCCTTATTCATGATAATTATCTTTATTCGTGCTATAATTGTGTTATCCGGAAATCGTAATACATGTGTGAATAACAGACAACAACGTGTCCCTAGTAAGCCTCTAGTTGACTAGCTCGTTGATCAACAGATAGTCATGGTTTCCTGACTATGGGCATTGGATGTCAATGATAACGAGATCACATCATTAGGAAAATGATGTGATGGACGAGACCCAATCCTAAACATAGCATAAGATCGCATAGTTCGTTTGCTAGAGTTTTCCAATGTCAAGTATCCTTTCCTTAGACCATGAGATCGTGTAACTCCCGCATACCGTAGGAGTGCTTTGGGTGTGCCAAACGTCACAACGTAACTGGGTGACTATAAAGGTATACTACGGGTATCTCTGAAGGTGTCTGTTGGGTTGACACGGATCGAGACTGGGATTTGTCACTCCGCTTGACGGAGAGGTATCACCGGGCCCTCTCGGTAATGCATCATCATAATGAGCTCAGTGTGATCAAAGTGTTTGATCACGGGATCATGCATTACGGTACGAGTAAAGTGACTTGCCGGTAACGAGATTGAACGAGGTATTGGGATACCGACGATCGAATCTCGGGCAAGTAAAATACCGATTGACAAAGGGAATCGTATACGGGATTAATTGAATCCTCGACATCGTGGTTCATCCGATGAGATCATCATGGAGCATGTGGGAGCCAACATGGGTATCCAGATCCCGCTGTTGGTTATTTCCTGAGAGCCGTCTCGTTCATGTCTGCATGTCTCCCGAACCCGTAGGGTCTACACACTTAAGGTTCGGTGATGCTAGGGTTGTGAAGATATGTATATGCAGTAACCCGAATGTTGTTCGGAGTCCCAGATGAGATCTCGGACGTCACGAGGAGTTTCGGAATGGTCCGGAGGTAAAGAATTATATATAGGAAGTGCTGTTTTGGCCATCGGGACAAGTTTTGGGGTTATCGGTATTGTACCGGGACCACCGGAGGGTCCTGGGGGGTCCACCGGATGGGGCCACCTGCCTCGGGGGGGCACATGGGCTCTAAGGGGTGCGCCTTGGCCTACATGGGCCAAGGGGAACCAGCCCCAAAGAGGCCCATGTGCCTAGGGTGGGGAAACCCTAAAAGGGGGGGGGGGAGGGGGCGCCCCCTTGCTTGGGGTGCAAGCCCCACCCCTTGGCCGCCGCCCCCCTAGGAGATTGCATCTCCTAGAGCCGGCGTCCCCCCTAGGGGATATATAAAGGGGGGAGGGGAGGGGGCAGCCTCACCCTGGTCCTTGGCGCCTCCCTCTCCCTCTCCAACACCTCCTCCTCCTCCGTAGAGCTCGGCGAAGCCCTGCCGGAGTACTGCAGCTCCACCATCACCACGCCGTCGTGCTGCTGCTGGAGCCATCTTCCCCAACCTCTCCTTTGCCTTGCTGGATCAAGAAGAAGGATACGTTACGCTGACCGTACGTGTGTTGAACGCGGAGGTGCCGTCCGTTCGGTGCTAGGATCTCCGGTGATTTGGATCACGTCGTGTACGACTACCTCATCCTCGTTCGTTGAACGCTTCCGCTCGCGATCTACAAAGTGGTATGTAGATGCAATCTCTCTCCCATGACTCGTTGCTTAGATGAACTCATAGATGGATCTTGGTGAAACCGTAGGAAAAATTTTAATTTTCGGCAACGTTCCCCAACAATAGTTTCATCAAAACAAGTAAGCAATGCATCTAAAACAGAATCTGTCTTAAACAGGACAGTCTGTAGTAATCTGGAAGTTTAGCAAACTTCTGTAACTCCTAAAATTATGAACTAAATTTGAAAATTTGAAAATTTTGTACAGAAGTAATGTGCAAAAATTTTCAGACCCATTTGACTTTCCACTAAAAAATGTAAATTCACGCACTACAGCCAAAGTTTCTGTTTTTGTTCTGCACATAGTAAACAAGCAATCTAATCATCCTAAAACCAAAGCTTGGCACATTATTTTTATAATACAATGAATATATACAAGGGGATAATTATTTACAGAGAAACTTCCATGAAAAATTCTACATTGTTTCCGTGAGCATGAACGCAAGTGCTCAAGGTCGACCCTCACTTCTTCAATGCATAACTTTCCAATCGCTTCTCTTTTTGAAAAACTTTTCAGGCATGAAAGGCAAGTAAATATTTTTGTATTTTAATTTTTAATTTTTTGTATATTTCACCCACAACTAAACAGAAACAAAAAGGAAAAAACAAAATCTACTTAGTGAAGAAAGCAAAGAAGCACACACGAGAATATCAACCCCACGCTATTGCTCCCCGGCAACGGTGCCAGAAAAGAGCTTGATAATCCCCAAGTGCAGGGAATCATCGTAGCAATTTCCAAAGGTGGAAGTGATAAGTATGGAGTGTAGAACCCACAAGGAGCTAAAGGTAAGATCAATATTCTCTCAAGCCCTATTTGCCACTGGTACGACTCTACGTACACCGAACGTTTGCTTCCAACTAGAAACGAGAAATAAAACTACGTTGTGGGTATGAAGAGGATAACTTGGTATGATATCGGAGAGATAAAATATAAAAGTAGGTGCTGTTATCATAAAGTTAGAATATGTTACTAAATATTATAGATAGCGAGTGTGGAATAATGGTGGATCGGTATGCGGAATTGTCCTAGGCAATTGTTAACAAGACCGGTAATCACTATTGCACTTTCATATGAGGGAGAGGCATAAGCTAACATACTTTCTCTACTTGGATCATATGCACTTATGATTGGAACTCTGGCAAGCATCCACAACTACTAAAGATCATTAAGGTAAAACCCAACCATAGCATTAAAGCATCAAGTCCTTTTTATTCCCATATGCAACAATCCCTCTTACTCGGGTTTGTGTTTCAGTCACTCACCAACCCACTATAAGCGAATCATGAACGTATTGCAACACCCTACAGCGGGAGTCCCTCACGCTTGCGTGACACGGAGGGCACCATAGGACAACACCAAAATAAAACATACAACTCATACCAATCTAGATCATCAGTCAACCCAAAGACAAAAGATATCTACTCAAAACATCATAGGATGGCAACACATCATTGGATCATAATATGGGGCATAAAGCACCATGTTCAAGTAGGGATTATAGCGGGGTGCGGGAGAGTGGACCGCGTAAAAGAGATAAGGATGGTGATTATGATGTTGATGTTGATGAAGACGATCACCGTGGCGATGATTCCCCTCCCGATGGCACTCCGGCGCCACCGGGAGAGATGAGGAGAGGTTCTCCCCCTTGTGCTTCCTCCTGCATGGCCTCCACCCTCTGGTCCTTGGCCTTCATGGTGATGATGGCCCCTCTGGGATACTCCTCCATGGCCACTGGTGATGATGGCCCCCTCCGGCAGGGTGCCAGAGAGGGCCTAGATTGACTTCTCGTGGCTACAGAGGCTTGCGGCGGCGGAACTTCCGATCTAGGTTTCTTTCTGGAAGTTTGGGTATATATAGAAGAGTTTTTGCGTTGATTTCACGTTAGGAAGGTCTCCGGGCTGTCCACAAGGCAGGGGCGTGCCCTAGGGGGGTGGGCGCGCCCCCACCCTCGTGGGCAGCCCGGGACTCTTCTGGCCTGCTTTTGGTACTCCGTGGGCTTCTTCTGGTCCAAAAATGATCTCCGTCAAGTGGCATGTCAATTGGACTCCATTTAGTTTTCCTTTTCTGCGATACTCTAAATCAAGGAGAAAACAGAAACTGGCACTGGGCTCTAGGTTAATAGGTTAGTCCCAAAAATCATATAAAATATCATATAAATGCATATAAAACATCCTAGAAGGATAGTATAATAGCATGAATACTTCATAAATTATAGATACGTTGGAGACGTATCAATCTTCACCTCGAACGGAAGCACAAAGAGTTGCTCCTCAACTTACTGCACCTACTGAAAATATTGGTTATGAAATTCCTTCGGGTATGATAGAGAAACTGCTAGCTAATCCTTATGCAGGAGATGGAATGAAGCATCCTGATTTGCACCTTATATATGTGGATGAAATTTGTGGATTGTTCAAGCTTGCAGGTTTACCCAGAGATGAAGTTAAGAAGACGATTTTCCATTTATCTTTGGGGGGAAAAGCATTGCCATGGTATAGGCTATGTGATGATATTGGAGCTTGGAACTAGAATCGGTTGAAATTTGAATTTCACCAAAAGTTTTATCCTATGCATCTAGTTCATCGTGATCGGAATTATATATATAATTTTGGCCTCGTGAAGGACAAAATATCACTCAAGCTTGGAGGAGGCTTAAATCAATGTTATATTCATGCCCCAATCATGAGCTCTCAAGAGAAATTATTATACAAAAAATTTATGCTCGGCTTTCTTGTAATGATCAATCCATGCTTGATACTTATTATACTGGTTCTTTTATGAAGAAGACTATTGAATTCAGATGGTATCTTTTGGAAAGAGTTAAACGCAACTCTGAAGATTGGGAACTCGACGAAGGTAAAGAGTCAGGTATAAAACTTGAGTTTGATTGTGTTACCTTTATGGATACCGATGCTTTTCATAATTTTAGCACTAAATATGTACTTGACTCTGAGATAGTAGCTTATTTTCGTGAATCATTTACTACTCATGTTGATCTCGCTAAGGATAAGTGGTTTAAATATCATCCCCCTATTAAATAAAATATTGAGGAACCAGTTATAGTTAAGGATGAAAATGTCATTTACAATGTTAATCCAGTTGTTCCTACTGCTTATATTGAAAAATCACCTTTCCCTGTTAGGATTAAGGAACATGCTAAGGTTTCAATTGTGGTTAACAAAAGTAATATTAGAGCATCTAGACCCTCTGAACAAATTAAAGAGAACCTAGCATTGCTATGGTTAAAGATCTCTTGGTTGATAATGTTGATGGGCATGTTATTTACTTTTATGATGAAGCTACTAGAATTGCCAAACCCGATACTAAAGATAAGAATAAACCCGTTGTGGGCATGCTCGTTGTCTCGGTTAAAATAGGAGATCATTATTATCATGGCTTATGTGATATGGGTGCTAGTGTCAGTGCTATTCCTTTTACTCTTTACCAGAAATTATGAATGATATAGCACCTGCTGAAACAGAAGATATTGATGTCACTACTAAACTTGCTAATAGAGATACTATGACACCACTTGGGATTGTTAGAGATGTTGAAGTCTTGTGTGGAAAGATAAAATACCCTACTGATTTTCTAGTCCTTGGTTCCCCACAAGATGATTTTTGCCCATTATCTTTGGTAGGCCTTTCTTGAGCACTATTAATGCTAAGCTAGATTGCAAGAAAGAAACCATTAGTGTTAATTTTGGTGATGTGTCTCATGAGTTTAATTTCTCTAAGTTTCATAGGCAACCTCGTAATAAATAATAGCCTAGTAAGGATGGAATAATTGGTCTTGCTTCTATTGTCGTACCTCCTACTGATCCACTAGAACAATATTTGCTCGACCATGAAAATGACATGCACTTGCATGAAAGAAATGAAATAGATAGGATGTTCTTTGAACAACAATCTATTCTCAAACGTAATTTGCCTAATGAAATTGTAGGAGGTCCTCCTCCACCTAAGGGCGACCCTATGTTTGAATTAAAAAATTACCTGATAATTTGAAATATGCTTATCTGGATGAAAAAAAGATATATCCTATTATTATTAGTGCTAAACTTACAGAGCATGAAGAGAAAGATTATTAAAAACTCCGAGGAAGCACCGAGCTACTAGTGGATATACTCTTGATGATCTTAAGGGCATCAGTCCCACTCTCTGTCAGCACAAGATTAATATGGAACCCAATGCTAAACCAGTTGTTGATCATCAGCGACGATTAAATCCTAAGATGAAGGAAGTGGTAAGAACTGGGATATTAAAGCTTCTGGAAGCAGGTATAATTTATCCTATAGCTGATAGTAGATGGGTAAGTCATGTTCATTGTGTCCCTAAGAAAGGAGGTATTACTGTTGTTCCTAATGATAAAAATGAACTTACTCCACAAAGAATCGTGACCAGTTATACAATGGTAATTGATTTTAGAAAATTAAACAAAGCTACTAGAAAAGATCATTACCCTTTGCCTTTCATTGGTCAAATGTTAGAAAGATTATCTAAGCACACACACTTCTGCTTTCTTGATGGATACTCCGGTTTCTCTCAAATACATGTATCACAACCCGATCAAGAGAAAACCACCTTCACTTGTCCTTTTGGAACTTATGCTTATAGACGTATGCCTTTTGGTTTATGCAATGCACCTGCTACCTTCCAAAGATGTATGACTGCTATATTCTCTGACTTTTGTGAAAAGACTGTTGAGGTTTTCATGGATGATTTTTCTGTTTACGGAACTTCTTTTGATGATTGCTTAAGCAACCTTGATTGAGTTTTGCAGAGATGTGAGCAAACTAATCTTGTCTTGAATTGGGAGAAGTGCCATTTTATGGTGAATGAAGGTATTGTCTTAGGGCACAAAATTTCTGAGCGAGGTATTGAGGTGGATAAATCTAAAGTTGATGCAACTGAGAAAATGTCGTGTCCTAAAGATATTAAAGGTATACGAAGTTTCCTTGGCCATGCTAGTTTCTATAGGAGATTTATTAAAGAGTTCTCTAAAATTTCTAGGCCTCTTACTAATATTTTCCAAAAGTATGTTCCATTTGTTTTTTATGATGATTGTGTAGAAGCCTTTGAAACACTTAAGAAAGCCTTAACTTTTGCACCTATTGTCCAACCACCTGATTGGAACTTACCTTTTGAAATTATGTGTGATGCTAGTAATTGTGCAGTTGGTGCTGGCCTAGGACAAAGAGTTGATAAGAAACTAAATGTTATTCATTATTCTAGTAAAACTATAGACAATGCCCAAAGAAATTATGCTACTACCGAGAAAGAATTTCTAGTAGTTGTGTTTGCTTGTGATAAATTCAGATCTTACATAGTTGATTCTAAAGTAATTGTTCACACCGATCATGCTGCTATAAAATACCTTATGGAAAAGAAAGATGCTAAACCTAGACTCCTTAGGTGGGTTCTTTTGCTACAAGAATTTGACTTACGCATCACTGATAGGAAGGGAGCTAAAAATCCCGTAGCTGATAACTTGACTAGGTTAGAAAATATCCTTGATGACCCACTACCTATTGATGATAGTTTCCCTGATGAACAACTAGCTGTCATAAATGCTTCTCATAATACTTCTTGGTATGCAGACTATGCTAATTATATTGTTGCTAAATTTATACCACCTAGTTTCACATACCAACAAAAGAAAAAAATCTTCCATGATTTAAGACATTACTTTTGGGATGGCCCACATCTTTATAAAGAGGGAGGAGATGGTATTATTAGACATTGTATACCTAAGCATGAACAGGAACAAATCCTACGGAAATGTCACTTCGAAGCCTATGGAGGGCATCATGCGGGAGATAGAACTCAAACAAGGTATTACAATATGGTTTTTATTGGCCTACTATTTTTAAGGATGCTTGTAAGTTTGTCTTGTCTTGTGATGAATGTCAAAGAATAGGTAATATTGGTAGACGTTAGGAAATGCCTATGAATTATTCACTTGTTATTGAACCATTTGATGTTTGGGGCTTTGATTATAAGGGGCCTTTTCCTTCCTCTAATGGGTATACACATATTTTGGTTGTTGCTGATTATGTCATTAAGTGGGTAGAAGCTATTCCAACTAGCAGTGCTGATCATAACACCTCCATTAAAATGCTTAAAGAAGTTATTTTCCCGAGGTTTGGAGTCCCTAGACATTTAATGACTGATGGTGGTTCACATTTTATTCATGGTGCTTTCCGTAAACTGCTTGCTAAATATGATGTTAACCATAGAATTGCATCCCCTTATCACCCTCAATCTAGTGGACAAACTGAACTTACCAATAGAGAAATAAAATTAATATTGCAAAAGACTGTCAACAGATCTAGGAAAAATTGTTCTAAGAAACTTGATGATGCACTTTGGGCTTATAGAACAGCTTATAAAAATCCTATGGATATGTCTCCATATAAAATGGTTTATGGAAAAGCTTGTCATTTGCCTCCTGAGTTAGAACATAAAGCATATTGGGCAACTAAGGAACTAAATTATGACTTCAAACTTGCGGGTGAAAAGAGGTTATTTGATATTAGCCCACTGGATGAATGGAGAACCCAAGCCTATGAAAATGCCAAACTATTTAAAGAAAAAGGTCAAAAGATGGCATGACAAAAGAACCCAAAGCAGGAGTTCAAAGTGGGTGAGTCTGTTCTATTGTACAATTCTCGTTTTAGATTTTTTGCAGTAAAACTTCTCTCCAAGTGGGAAGGACCATATATCATTGAAGAAGTTTGTCGCTCTGGAGAAATTAAGATTAATAATGCCGAAGGCACTAATCCGAAGGTGGTCAATGGACAAATAATTAAGCACTATATCTCAGGTACACCCATTAATGTTGAAACTAACAATGTTCAAACCATGACACCGGAGGAATACATAAAAGAGACCTTCCGGAACACTCTAGAACCATGAAAAGGAAGAGGTACGTGATACGGTAAGTAAAGGACTCCAAAATTTCCACAAAAGTATTTACTACTAGTTTTGGAATATTAGAAAATAAAAAATTATGGAACACCGAGAAGACAACCCAGGTGCCCACTAGGCACCAAGGCGCGCCTTCCTCACCTGGCGCGCCCTAGTGGGTAGTGGGCCCCTCGGGCACCTTCCCGACTCTATTTTCCTTTAGTATATACACCCTCTGTCCCATAATGTAAAATGTTTTTGGACACTAGTGTAGTGCCAAAAAACGTCTTACATTACGGGACAGAGGGAGTACTTGTTTTCCAAGATAAAAATTCTTTATATATGATGCGGCTGGAACTACGTTGGTATTTCCCCAAGGAGGAAGGGATGATGCAGCACAACTATGGTAGATATTTCCCTCAGTGATTGGACCAAGATTATCGAACCAGTAGGAGAACCACACAACGCCACGTAAACAGCTCCTGCACACAAAGAACAAATACTTGCAACCCGACGTAAGAGAGGGGTTGTCAATCCCTCACTGGTAAAAAGATAGGTAAAATTATACTCCCTCTGTCCCATAATGTAAGAAGTTTTTTGACTCTAGTGTAGTGTCAAAATACGTCTTACATTATGGGACGGCGGGAGTAGTAGATTGGATAAATATATCTCGCGGGAATGCAAGCTAAAAATAAATAAGAATAAATTGCAGCAAGGTATTTTTGTATTTTTGGATTAATAGATCTGAAAATAAAAGCAAATAAAAATAGATCGCGAAGGCAAATATAATAAAGAAGAGACCCAGGGGTCGTAGATTTCACTAGTGGCTTCTCTCGAGAAAAATAACAATGCTGGGTAAACAAATTACTGTCGGGCAATTGATATAACTTCAAATACTCATGATGATATCCAGGCAATGATCATTATATAGGCATCACGTCCAAGATTAGTAGACCGACTCCTGCCTGCATCTACTACTATTACTCCACACATCGACCGCTATCCAGTATGCATCTAGTGTATTAAGTGCATGGAAAACGGAGTAATGCAATAAGACGATGACATGATGTAGACAAGATCTATTTATGTCGAAATAGACCCCATCTTGTTATCCTTAATGGAAAGTATACATATGTGTCGTTTCCCCTTCTGTCACTAGGATCAAGCACCGTAAGATTGAACCCATCACAAAGCACCTCTTCCCATGGAAAGAAAAATCGATCTAGTCGGCCTAACTAAACCAAAGATTCGAAGAAGAAATACGAGGCTATAAGAATCATGCATAAAAGAGATCAAAGCTCAAATAACTTTCATGGATAAAAACATAGATCTGATCATAAACTCAAAGTTCATCAGATCTCAACAAACACGCCGCAAAAAGAGTTACATCAAATAGATCTCCAAGAGACCATTGTATTCAGAATCAAAAGAGAGAGAGAGAAAGAGAGAGAGAGAGAGAGAGAGAGAGAGAGAGAGAGAGAGAGAGGAAGCCATCTAGCTACTAACTACAGACCCGTAGGTCTACAATGAACTACTCACACATCATCGGAGAGGCACCAATCAGGATGATGAACCCTGCGTGATGGTGTCTAGATTGGATCTGGTGGTTCTGGAACTTGCGGCGGTTGGAATTGACTTTCGTCGACTCCCCTAGGGTTTATGGAATATTAGAGTATTTATAGAGCAAAGAGGTTGTGCGGGAGGTCACCGAGGTGGGCACAACCCACCTGGGGGCCCAGGCACGCCCTAGTGGGTTGTGCCCCCCTCGGGGCACCCCCGGGTGCTTCTCTGGCCCATCTAGTGTATTCTGGTCCAAAAAAATCCACAAAAAGTTTCGCTGCATTTGGACTCCGTTTGATATTGATTTCCTGCGATGTAAAAAACAAGCAGAAAACAGCAACTGGCACTTGGCACTATGTCAATAGGTTAGTCCCAATAAATGATATAAAATGATTGTAAAACATCCAAGAATGATAATACAACAGCATGGAACAATCAAAATTATAGATACGTTGGAGACGTATCAATATACTCCCGCGGACATATTGACCACCGCATCTGACAGAAAAACAACACGAAACAAGTACATAGGATATTTCCGTGATGCGGTGGTCAATACGTCCCGGGGAGTATATTGATATGTCTCCAACATATCTATAATTTTGATTGTTCCATGCTGTTATATTATCATTCTTGGATGTTTTATAATCATTTTATATCATTTTTTGGGACTAACCTATTGACATAGTGCCAAGTGCCAGTTGTTGTTTTCTACTTGTTTTTTACATCGCATGAAAACAATACCAAATGGAGTCCAAATGCAGTGAAACTTTTTGTGGATTTTTTGGGACCAGAAAACACCTGATGGGCCTGAGAAGCACCCGGGGGTGCCCCGAGGGGGGGGCACAACCCACCAGGGCGTGCCTGGGCCCCCAGGCGCGCCCAGGTGGGTTGTGCCCACCTCGGTGGCCTCCCGCACCGCCTCTTTGCTCTATACATACCCCAATATTCACATACCCCAATATTCTAGAAGCCCTAGGGGAGTCGACGAAAATCAGTTCCAGCCGCCGCAAGTTCCAGAACCACCATATCCAATCTAGACACCATCACGGAGGGTTCATCATCCTCATTGGTGCCTCTCCAATGATGCGTGAGTAGTTCATTGTAGACCTACGGGTCCGTAGTTAGTAGCTAGATGGCTTCCTCTCTCTCTTTTGATTCTCAATACAATGGTCTCTTGGAGATCTATTTGATGTAACTCTTTTTGCGATATGTTTGTTGGGATATGATGAACTTTGAGTTTATGATCAGATCTATTTTATCCATGAAAGTTATTTGAGTCTTCTTTTGATCTCTTATATGCATGATTACTTATAGCCTCATATTTATTCCTCGAATCTTCGGTTTAGTTAGGCTGACTAGATAGATTTTTCTTGCCATGGGGTGAGGTGCTTTGTGATGGGTTCGATCTTACGGTGCTTGATCCCAGTGACAGAAGGGGAAACGACACGTACGTATCATTGCCATTAAGGATAACAAGATGGGGTCTATTTTTACATAAATAGATCTTGTCTACATCATCTCATCGTGCTTATTGCATTACTCCATTTTTCCATGAACTTAATACACTAGATGCATGCTGGATAGCAGTCGATGTGTGGAGTAATAGTAGTAGATGCAGGCAGGAGTCGGTCTACTAATCTTGGACGTGATGCCTATATAATGATCATTGCCTGGATATCGTCATGAGTATTTGAAGTTCTATCAATTGCCCGACAGTAATTCGTTTACCAACCGTTGCTATTTTTCTCGAGAGAAGCCACTAGTGAAATCTACGGCCCTCGGGTCTCTTCTTTATTATATTTGCCTTCGCGAACTATTTTTATTTTCTTTTATTCTCAAATCTATTAATCCAAAAATACAAAAATACCGTGTTGCAATTTATTGTTATTTATTTTTATCTCGTGTTCCCGCGAGATCTATTTATCCAATCTACTACAATTTTACCCATCTTTTTACCCGTGAGGGATTGGCAACCCCTCTCTTACGTCGGGTTGCAAGTATTTGTTCTTTGTGTGCAGGAGTTGTTTACGTGGTGTTGTGTGGTTCTCCACTGGCTCGATAACCTTGATCTCATAACTGAGGGAAATACCTACCGTAGCTGTGCAGCATCATCCCTTCCTCTTTGGGGAAATACTGACGTAGTTCAAGCCGCATCAAAAGGGATTTCTGGCGCCGGTGCCGGGGAGGATCACGTCAAGATAGTCTCCCATCAACTTGCCAATTTCTGGCACCGTTGCCAGGGAGACATCATCAACATCTACCAGGTTCCTAATCACAAATCTCATCTCCTTCCAATTTACATTATTTTCCATTTGCCTCTCGTTTTCCTCTCCCCACTTCACAAAAATTTGCCGTTTTATTCGCCCTCTTTTTCGTTTGCCGTTTTCTCGTCAGATCTGTTTTTAGTGCAATCTTGTTGCGTAGTCACGATGACTCAAGAGAACACCAAGTTGTGTGATTTATCCAATACCAACAACAATGATTTTATTAGCACTCTGATTGGTCCTCCCGCCACTAGTGTGGTATCTTGTGATATTAATGCCGCTTTGCTGAATCTTGTTATGAAAGATCAATTTTGCGGTACTCCTAATGAGGATGCCGCGTCCCATCTTAACACATTCATGGAATTATGCGATATGCAAAAGAAAAAAGATGTGGATAATGATATTGTGAAGTTGAAATTATTTCCGTTTTCTTTGCGAGATCGTGCAAAATTTTGGTTTTCTTCTTTGCCTCGCAATAGTATCAATTCTTGGGATAAGTGCAAGGATGCTTTTATTACTAAGTATTTTTCGCCCACAAAAATTATCTCCCTTAGAACCCAGATCATGAATTTCAAGCAACTTGAACATGAGCATGTTTCACGATCTTGGGAAAGGATGAAATTAATACTAAGGAATTGCCCAACTCATAAACCTTTGGATGATCATACAAAAAAATTATGCGGGGTTGAATTTTGTTTCTCAAAATCTTTTGGACTCCTCCGCGGGTGGTACTTTTATGGAAATTACTTTGAGTGAAGTCACCAAATTGCTTGATAATATTATGGCAAATTATTCACAATGGCATACCGAAAGAGCTCCTACTAGTAAAAAAAGTTAATTCGGTTGAAGAAATTTCTTCTTTGAGTGAAAAAGTTGATGCTCTTATGAAATTGGTTGCTAATAAAAGTGCCCCTATTGATTTTAATAATGTGCCTTTGTATACTTTGATTGAGCAAAATAGTGATACCATATATGTGAATTTTATCTCGCGAAACAATTTCAATAACAATGCTTATAGAGGTAATTTTAATCCTAAGCCTTTTCCTAGTAATTCCTCTAATAATTATGGTAATTCCTATGGTAAAACTTCCTATAATAATAATAGGGACACCTCTGATCTTGAGAATAATATTAAATAATTTATCAATACCCAAAAAGTTTTCAATGCTACAATAGAAGAAAAGCTGGATAAGATTGATGATATGTCTAAAAGTATTGACAGAATTTCTCATGATGTAGAAAATCTCAAGATGAAAATTTTTGTGCCTAAGGTTGAGGAATCAATTAAGGCTCTTTATGTTTCTATGGATGAAAAAGAAAAGAACCGCTATGCTTAGAGCTAAAAGAGAATTTTTAGAAAAGGCGTTTTCTAGTGATTGCTTTCATAAAAGTGATGAAGATCTTTAAATGATTGGTGTTTCCTCTATTGATTCTTTGTTTAGTAAAATTAATATTGATAATAAAGGGATTGGAGAAGAGTCAACTTTATCTAGAAGGCGTCCCGATAATTCGGAGGGTCAAAATCTTGTTGAGAAAATTGATAAAAGTGGGCTTGAAGAGGTCAAACTTTAACTAGTGATGTGCCCACTCTTTTGGATTACAAAGACTTTAATTATGATAGTTGCTCTTTGATTGATTGTATTTCTCTGTTGCAATCCATGATAAATTCACCCCATGCTTATGAACAAAATAAATCTTTTACTAAACATATTGTTGATGCTATGATGAAAACTTTAGAAGAAAAGTTGGAATTAGAGGTTTCAATTCCTAGAAAATTACATGATGAATGGGAACCTACCATATAAGTCAAGATCAAGAATTGTGAGTGGTTTGCATTATGTGACATGGGTGCTATTGTTTCTAAAATTCCGAAATCTTTGTGTGATGTGCTTGGTCTTACCGATATTGAAGAATGTTCTTTAAATTTGCACTTGGCGGATTCTACTATTAAAAAGCCTATGGGAAGAATTAATGATGTTCTTATTCTTGCAAATAGGAATTATGTGCCCATAGATTTTATTGTTCTTGATATTGATTTCAATCCGTCTTGTCCAATTATTCTTGGTAGACCGTTTTTACGCACTATTGGTGCCGTGATTGATATGGAAGAAGGGAATATTAAATTTCAATTTCCACTAAGGAAGGGTATGGAACACTTCCCTAGAACTAGAAATAAGCCACCATATGAATCAATCATGAGGGCATCGTATGGATCTAGAAACAAAGATGACAATGCTTAGATCCTTCGCATTATGCCTCGGCTAGGGGCATAAAACGATAACGCTCGTTGGGAGGCAATCCAACCTGTATCTTTTTGATTTTTGTTTTCTTGTTGTTTTCAATAAAATACCCAATTATGCCTTTGATTAGATGTGTTTTTGTGGTTTAAATTATTGTTTGTGTCAAGCAAAGCCTTTGGGATGATTTGGATAATAGTTGATTTGATCTTGTTGTAAAATACAAACTTTTGCGCTCAGAACAATAATTTTCATAAATCACAGAAACGTGATTTTGCTCTGAATCTTTTACACAAGATCAATATACAAATTGCTCATGTTGTCCTATTTTTTCAGAATTTCTGGAGTTACATAAGTATTCGAAGTTTTCATATTGCTACAAACTATTCTGTTTTTGACAGATTCTGTTTTTTTTTTTGCGTTGTGTGCTTGTTTTGATGATTCTATGGTTTCCTTTTAAGATTTTTTGCCATAGAAAAGTTGGAATACAATAGATATAATGCAAAAATAAAATATGAATGGGTTTGCAACAGTACTTATAGTAGTGATTTTCTTTCTTATACTAACGGATCTCACGAAGGTTTTGTTGACTTTTATGTGATTGAAGTGTTCAAGTTTTGGGTGAGATCGTGATGGATGAAGGAATAAGGATTAGCAAAAGGCTAAGCTTGGCGATGCCCAAGGCACCCCAAGATAATATTCAAGAAGTATCAAGCAACTAAGCCTGGGGATGCCCCCAAGTGGCATCCCCTCTTTCTTCTAACAACCATCGGTATTTTACTCGGAGCTATATTTTTATTCATCACATATCATAAGTTTTGCCTGGAGCATCTTGTATGATAAGAGTCTTTGCTTGTTTTGCTTTTTTATTTTAAGTCTTGAATCCTTACTGGACACACCTACTTGAGAGGGCCAAAATTATGCCATGACTTTTTAGAATTGCTCTCTATGCTCCACTTAAATCTTTATGAGCTATGGAATTGCTCTAGTGCTTCACTTATATCTTTTTGAGCACGGTGTGCTTTAGCATTTTTGAAGAAATGGTTTCATGCTTCAGTTAGATTTATTTGAGAGTTAGTAATTTTTTAAGAGATTCTCTCTTGCTTCACTTAGATTATTTTGAGAGTAAGAATTGTGAGGCTCATGTTCTTCACTTATATTGGTTTGAGCTTATCAAAAGCAACATATGAAATTAATCCCAAAGTGATAGATATCCGAGGAGGATATAAGAAAAACTTGAAGATCATTGGACAAAATAAACTTGATTCCTTGTAATAGTTTTGAGATATGATGATAGTGATATGTGAGTCATGTTGATGAATAATTGTGCTTTAGTAAGAATATTGGTGTTAGGATTTGTGATTCCCTATGCAAGCACGAAAGTCAATAGTTATGCAATGAAATTACATCCTACTTGTGGTGCATTATTCGGTGTTAGTTATGCTTAATGCTCGCTTATGAGATTCTTCGTTTCTTGGTTGGATGCTTCTCAATCTTTTGCTAGCTTTCATTTTCACTAAGTATGATCACTACTTGTGCATCCAAATCCTTTAAACCAGTTTTTGCCACATGAGTCCACCATACCTACCTATATGCGGTATTCTTTTGCCGTTCTAAGCAAATTTGTCTGTGCCATCTCTAATTTTCAAAAAAAAATTCCCTTTTGTGTGCTCGTACCGCTCATGAAACGGTAGGGGGTGGCTAATATATTTCCATGCTAGATATGTTGTTCTCAAGATGAGTGTTTGTTCACTTGTCATTGCATGAGAGTACGGTAAAGGTATTAGAGATGCCCAGTCCCAAAATGAAAAATAGATTTACTTTATGTTGTCAAATAATAAATTCCTTGGAAAGTGTTGGTATGGAAGGCACCCGTGGCCATGGAAAGTGAAAGTATGGTGGAAAAAGGAATAAACTTTATTTTTTGTTTGGGAACCACCTATAATATATCTAGCATGGAAAGTATTGGGAACTACTCGATCATTTTCGTTGACAAGAAAATCATGCCACCCAAAATCTTTTATCTCTGTCTTTTTTGCTTTGAGCTCTGGCACCTCTACAAATCCCTACTTCCCTCTGCGAAGGGCCTTTCATTTACTTTATGCAATTTTTATTTTTACTTGAGTCTCCATCTTCTCTTATAAAGCACCGACTAAGGGGCACTATGATCGTACTTGAGCATTGGGTGTAGCTAATATGCGAGTGTGTTTCATGGATGGATCAATGATTGAGCATAATGGGCTAGGGATAACTTGCTTTAGTGTGGATATTTTGAAAGACATGGTTGTTTGTTTCTATGCTTGAGTATTAAAGTCCTCATGTCAAAACTAGACTATTGCTTTGAACCATATAAAAGTCCAAATGACCATGCTACAAAGAAAAGAATATGTGATGAACATGTTAGGCAGCATTCCACATCAAAAATTCTATTTTTATCATTTACCTACTCGAGGACGAGCAGGAATTAAGCTTGGGGATACCGATACGTCTCCAATGTCTCTATAATTTTTGATTGTTCCATGCTGTTATATTATCATTCTTGGATGTTTTATAATCATTTTATATCATTTTTTGGGACTAACCTATTGACATAGTGCCAAGTGCTAGTTGTTGTTTTCTGCTTGTTTTTTACATCACATGAAATCAATACCAAACGGAGTCCAAATGCAGTGAAACTTTTTGTGGATTTTTTGGGACCAGAAGACACCTGATGGGCCGAAGAAGCACCTGGGGGGTGCCCCGAGGGGGGCACAACCCACCAGGGTGTGCCTGGGCCCCCAGGCGCGCCCAGGTGGGTTGTGCCCACCTCGGTGGCCTCCCACACCACCTCTTTGCTCTATAAATATCCCAATATTCCAGAAACCGTAGGGGAGTCAACGAAAATCAATTCCAGCCGCCACAAGTTCCACAACCACCGGATCCAATCTAGACACCATCACGGAGGGGTTCGTCATCCTCATTGCTCTCCGATGATGCATGAGTAGTTCATTGTAGACCTACGGGTCCGTAGTTAGTAGCTAGATGGCTTCCTCCCTCTCTCTTTTGATTCTCAATAGAATGGTCTCTTGGAGATCTATTTGATGTAACTCTTTTTGCGGTGTGTTTGTTGGGATCCGATGAACTTTGAGTTTATGATCAGATCTATGTTTTATCCATGAAAGGTATTTGAGTTCTTTGATCTCTTTTATGTATGATTCTTATAGCCTCGTATTTCTTCTTCGAATCTTTGGTTTAGTTACGCCTACTAGATCAATTTTTCTTGCCATGGGAAGAGGTGCTTTGTGATGGGTTCAATCTTACGGTGCTTGATCCCAGTCACAAGGGGAAATGACACGTATGTATCGTTGCCATTAAGGATAACAAGATGGGGTCTATTTCTACATAAATAGATCTTGTGTACATCATGTCATCATTCTTATCGCATTACTCCATTTTTCCATGAACTTAATACACTAGATGCATGTTGGATAGCAGTCGATGTGTGGAGTAATATTAGTAGATGCAAGTAGGAGTCGGTCTACTAATCTTGGACGTGATGCCTATATAATGATCATTGCATGGATATCGTCATGAGTATTTGAAGTTCTATCAATTGCCCAACAGTAATTTGTTTACCCACCATTGCTATTTTTCTCGAGAGAACCACTAGTGAAATCTACGGCCCCCGGGTCTCTTCTTTATTATATTTGCCTTCGCGATCTATTTTTATTTGCTTTTATTTTCAGATCTATTAATCCAAAAATAAAAAAAATACCTTGCTGCAATTTATTGTTATTTATTTTTATCTCGCGTTCCCGCGAGATCTATTTATCCAATCTACTACAATTTTACCTATCTTTTTAACCTTGAGGGATTGACAACCCCTCTCTTACGTCGGGTTGCAAGTATTTGTTCTTTGTGTGCAGGAGCTGTTTATGTGGTGTCGCGTGGTTCTCCTACTAGTTCGATAACCTTAGTCTCATCACTGAGGGAAATACCTACATAGTTGTGATACATCATCCCTTCCTCTTTGGGGAAATACCAACGTAGTTCAATCCGCATCAAAAGGAACTTCTGGCGCCGTTGCTGGGGAGGATCACGTCAAGATAGTCTCCCATCAACTTGCCAATTTCTGGCGCCGTTGCTGGGGAGACATCATCAACATGTACCAGGTTCCTAATCACAAATATCATTTCCTTGCAATTTACATTATTTGCCATTTGCCTCTTGTTTTCCTCTCCCCCACTTCAAAAAAATTTGCCGTTTTATTCGCCCTCTTTTTCGTTCGCTGTTTTCTCGTCAGATCTGTTTTTGAGTGCAATCTGGTTGCGTAGTCATGGTGCTAATTTGAAGCACAAGTGTGGAAAAAGGATAGTAACATTGCCCCTTCTCTCTTTTCTCTCATTTTTTTCTTTTCTTTTTTTATGGTGGGATTCTTTGGCCTCTTTCATTTTTTTGTAATGTCCTTATTGTGATGCCCCCGATTCGACCGCACACTAATCATACACGCAAATGTATACGATCAAGATCAAGGACTCACGGGAAGATATCACAACACAACTCTAGACACAAATTGAAATAATACAAGCTTCAAATTACAAGCCAGGGGCCTCGAGGGCTCGAATACAAGCTCGATACACAAGAGTCAGCGGAAGCAACAATATCTGAGTACAGATATAAATTAAACAAGGATGCCTTAAGAAGGCTAGCACAACAATCAACGATCGAAGAGGCATGGCCTCCTGCCTGGGGCCTCCTAACTATTCCTGGTCGTCGGCGGTCTCCATATAGTAGTATCCGTTGGCGGTGGCATCGGGCTCCAGGGATCCACCATCTGGTTGCCACAACTGGAAAGAAGGAAGAAGGGGGAAAGGGGTAGCAAAGAAACCGTGAGTACTCATCCAAAGTACTCGCAAGCATCAGATCTATACTAAGTATGCATTGGTATCAAATGGAAGGGTTGTATTTGTGGACTGAACTGCAGAATGCCAGAATAGAGGGGAAGGCCTAGCCTATCAAAGACTAGCATCTTCAAGCAGCTCCAAGCATCTTGCAGCATGTATAAGATTAAAGAATAGTAGTTTATATTTAACAAGCATATTGTAGCATTAACGCCCGGAGATCCTTCCTTGACTCCCTGCGAGAAAGCAATCCCGGAGCCACATATCCATCACATGTCTCAAGGAACCAGTTCTAGTTATAATAGATCAGGATACAAGTCTGAACGTCCATTACCGTGGACACGGTATTCGAATAGATAACTTCCCTATAGGGTTGCACCATGTTACCCAACACGCTCGATCACTCTGGCCGGACACATTTTCCTGGGTCATGCCCGACCTCGGAAGATCAACACGTCGCAGCCCTACCTAGGCTCAGCAGAGAGGTCCCCGCTGGTCTACATCCTAAGCACTCCGGGGTCTTAGGCCCATCGCCCGTTGCACTCTGGGTCGTTGTGAGCAGGGTGAATACCAGCACCGCCTCGGATGGCCAGCACGATCCGACCGTGCCACTATGCTGAACTAGACATCTGACAAAGCTTCAGCTAATACTGCGACGTCGAGGCCCATAACTATTCTCGTGTGGTGGTTAGTGCGTACAGGCCGGAGGCCAACTCAGAACAAATACCCAAACCTGTTAGTGCATTGGGGGCTCGCGGAGACGAGCTGAGACTCGGGATAATGTGACCCTGTCGCCCCGTCTCATGGTCTTACGGCAAGGACCCAGAATGCCCGGCCATGCCATGTAGGAAACTCGCGGGTGCTCAACGGGCCCGCTCGACTTTCACATCAACTCGCGGGTACCCCTTAGGGCCGACCCGACTTCAACAATGGTCTCAAGTAAAGTCAAGGTAACCGTGTGTCCAAACATTAAGGGGAAAACCCGAGGAATCACCCTCGGTGGATTCCACTCGATGTAATCATCAAGGTGAACATATGAGGAACCACCCTCGAGGTTCACACTTGAGGTGTTGCGTGACAAAGCCGTATCGAGAATGGTGAAGGAGAAACCACCCTCATTGACCATGACCAAATAGCTACACTATAGAGTTTTCATCAGGAGTGCGTTGTGAGGTATCACCCTCGGCACTCGATAGTAGCTCTGTAGAGTCGAGCAACAAAAGGGGCGTGATGTGACGTGAGGTGTTGGGCTCTGGTCGTCGATCACGTTGATCGAGTCATCGATGATGAAGCAGGGGCAATAAGGACAAGGTGGGGGTCACTGATGGATCACTAACCAACCTATACTAAGCAGTTTAGGACAAGCAGGTAGGTAACAATAGGCAGGTACAAAACTAGGCTATGCATCAGAATAGGAGCAATCAATTACAGTAGCAAAATCTAATGCAAGCATGAGAGAATGGAATGGGCGATATCGGGATGATCAAAGGGGGGCTTGCCTGGAAGCTTCGCTGAAAGGGAAGAAGGGTCGTCGTCGATGTAGTCAATCATAGGGACATCAACAGCGGTCTCGGGGTCTACCGGAGAGAAGAGGGGGAAGAAACAATAGATACAGAGCAAACAAGTGCAAAACCATGCATGACAAGACAATAAGAAGCGTTACAGATGTTCTAACGCAATGACATGCTACCGGTGAAGGGGGAAACATCCGGGAAAGTTTTCCCAAAGTTAGGCATTTTTGGACAGATGAACCGGAGGGGAAGGTTGCATGTTCGCTATGCTAGGGACGTGTGACAGATGAATGGACTGCGTATTCGGATTTGTCTCGTCTTTCTGAGCAACTTTCATGTACAACACTTTTTTTATCCGAGTAACGGATTATTTATTATGATTTTCTAAAGTTTTAAACATTTTTTTGGAATTCCTGGAATTTATATTAATTCGAATTAAAATAGCAAAAACGCTAAGTGCACCCGGTGTAGTGCACCCAGAGTGCGCCCAGGGGCTGACCAGTGGGACCAGGAGGTCCCAGTTGACCAGTCAACATTTGACTGGTCAACAGGGGGTGGGGCCCCCTGTCATTGAATGTGTAGTCTAGTCTAACAGTTTAGTTAACTTAACTAGGTGATTAGGCTAATTAAGTTTAATTAATTAATCATTTAACTAATTAATTATTTTTAATAATATATTTTGAAAACTTCTATTTTTTAACAGGGGTGTCATTGGCCCAAAGGCCAAGCGGGTGGGCGGTTACAGGCTATCGGGCGAGGCCGAACCCGGGCGGCTGCTACGAGCGGTGAGGCGCTGCAGGCCCGGGGCGACGGCGGCGAGCGCTGGCGTCGGGCGGTGGCTAGCAGTGGCATCCCGGAGCGGAAGCAACAGGCAGCATCACGGGCGGAGCGGCACGGGACGGCTGCGACGCAGGCGGGCGGCGGGGCGACATCGGCACAGCTTGGGAGGTGCGGTCTGGCGCGGCGGAGCAGCAAGGCAACGACAGCGGGGCGCATCGGCGGCAGGAGATGAAGCTTCCGAAGCATGGTGAGCCGGGGCGCGACGTGCGGTACGGGGAGGGTGCAACGGTGAGGCGGGCGCGGCAAAGGGGCAGTAGCCGCGGGCGCCGGCGGTGGTTGGCCGGGTCAAGGACTCGTGCCCTAGCGCTGGAAAGCGCAGACAGCAGCAGACGTACAACGGGAGCAGCAGGGGAAGAAGGCAGTGGGCGGCCGACGCGAGCGAGCAGCACGACGGGGATCTCCAGCGGGTGGAGGGCGCGGTCGGGCGGAGCCACCGCGGCCGGGTAGCAGGGCGAGGGGAGTAGGGCGCGGCCTTGGGTGGCCGTAGTTACGGGCGTGCGTGCGGACGATCGTAGGCGGCTGCGGCGGCAGAAGTAGCAAGCGGGTGCGGCAGCGGGGTTAACTACGATAGCAAAAATGGAGGGGGCAGAGGGAAGCACGCGCGTGTGCTCACAGCACTGACGAGAAGGCCCAGAGACGCCGGAGGAGCTCGAGCTGGCGCGGATCGACGCGGTGGCCGCCGGAGCCCGAGGAGGAAGTCGAGGTTGGGGTGGCGCCATGAGGCCGTCCGGCGTTGTGTGGCTCGATGTCAATGAAGAGGACGATGCTAAGGTGCTCCTGGACTCATCGACGAGGCGAGGGGTGGACGGTGGCCACGGGATCGAGTGGCGCACGACGACAGCGTCGGGCGCGGTTGGATCTGGAGTAGGGGGTGAGAGAGAGAGGGAAGGGTGCACTAGGGTTAGTGGGGGGCGCCAGGGTCTTGTAGGGGGCGGTTCGCCGGTGGATGGCCGCCACGGCGCCGACCGGTGCCAGCCACGGCTGCAGTGAACAGGGGAAGGGGGAAACAGGGGCTTGCTGGGCCGGCCTAGTGGCCAGTTGGGCCAAGGCCCAGGGGAGGGGGAAGGCTTTTCTCTTTAAGAAAAACAAATTGTTTCTATTACCTTTCCCTGTTTTGCATTTAGTTGGGACATCAAATGATTTGCTTTGAGCAAAACTTGGCACATAATTTTAACACAATAACTTGAGATGGCACCAAAAGGTTTGGGTTCCAAAGGAGTTGCGTAACCATTTTTAGAAATAGAAAATGCCAATTTAATTGTTGTGGACCACAAAATAATTTTCTAGGGGCACTTTGGGAATCCAAAAGAGGTTGGTTCCAACATGACCAAATATCCAGGGATTATTTGCCACACTTTGAATATTTTAGTTTTCATGTTTGGCAAATTTGAATTTTTGACTTTGAATTTGAGTTTGAACATGAACAATTATTTGGATCAAGTGAGGATTAGCAACAGTAATGTGATGACATGACACCATTAGCAGGGGTTTATTGTAGATTAATTATCGGGACGTCACACTCATCCCAACTTGTGAGGGAATCATAGCTTCCATCATCCTTTCCTCACATGGGACAATGCTCTAATAATGATGATCATCACACTTTTATTTACTTACAACTCAAGAATTACAACTCGATACTTAGAACAAAATATGACTCTATATGAATGCCTCCGGCGGCGTACCAGGATGTGCAATGAATCAAGAGTGACATGTATAAAAAATATGAATGGTGGCTTTGCCACAAATACGATGTCAACTACATGATCATGCAAAGCAATATGACAATGATGAAGCGTGTCATAATAAACGGAACGGTGGAAGTTGCATGGCAATATATCTCGGAATGGCTATGGAAATGCCATAATAGGTAGGTATGGTGGCTGTTTTGAGGAGGGTATATGGTGGGTTTAAGGCACAGGCGAAAGTTGTCCGGTACTAGGGCTACCAATGGTGAAAGGGTGAGAGTGCGTATAATCCATGTACTCAACATTAGTCATAAAGAACTCACATACTTGTTGCAAAAATCTATTAGTTATCAAAACAAAGTACTACACACATGATCCTAGGGGGATAGATTGGTAGGAAAATACCATCGCTCGTCCCCGACCGCCACTCATAAGGAAGACAATAAATAAATAAATCATGCTCCGACTTCATCACATAACGGTTCACCATACGTGCATGCTATGGGAATCACAAACTTTAACACAAGTATTTCTACCAATCCACAATTACTCACTAGCATGACTCTAATATCACCATCTTTATATCTCAAAACAATCATAAAGAATCAAACTTCACATAGTATTCGATGCACTTTATATGAAAGTTTTTGTTATATCCCTCTTGGATGCCCATCATATTAGGACTAAATTCATAACCAAAGCAAATTACCATGTTGTTTAGAGAGACTCTCAAAATAATATAAGTGAAGCATGAGAGTTCAATAATTTCTATGAAATAAAGCCACTGTCGTGCTCTAAAAAGATTTAAGTGAAGCACTAGAGCAAAATTGCCTAGTTCAAAAGATATAAGTGAAGCACACAGAGTATTCTAATAAATTCACGATTAATGTGTGTCCCTCTCAAAAGGTGTGTACAGCAAGGATGATTGTGCCAAACTAAAAGCAAAGATTCATATCATTCAAGACGCTCCAAGCAAAACACATATCATGTGGTGAACAAAAATATAGCCTCAAGTAAATTTACCGATAGACGGAGACGAAAGAGGGGATGCCTTCTAGGGCATCCAAGCTTAGGCTCTTGGTTGTCCTTGGGGTGCCTTGGGCATCCCCAAGCGTAGGATCTTGCCACTCCTTATTCAATAGTCCATCAAATCTTTACCCAAAACTTGAAAACTTCATAACACAAAACTCAATAGAAAACTCATGAGATCCGTTAGTATAAGAAAATAAATCACCACTTTTGGTATTGTTGTGAAGCCATTTTTTATTTATATTGGTGTAGTATCTATTGTGTTACAACTTCTCCATGGTTCATACCCCCCGATACTACCCATAGATTCATCAAAATAAGCAAACAAGACATAGAAAATTCTGAAAATTAGGACAACCTGGGCAATTTGTATATCAATCTTGTGTAAAAAATTTAGATCAAAAGCATGCTTCTGTGATTTTTCAAAAAAAATCGGTGCAAAAGTTTCTATTTTTCAGCAAGATCAAATCTACTATCATCGTAAGCCATCCCAAAGGTCTTACTTGGCACAAACACTAATTAAAACACCAAAACACAATTACTGCAGAGGTAATAATGTGTATTCTAAAAAAACAAAAAAGGAAAATATTGGGTTGTCTCCCAACAAGCGCTTTTCTTTAAAGCGTTTTAGCTAGGCATTGATAATTTTAATGATGCTCACATGAAAGATAGCAATTGAAATACGAAGAGAGCATGATGTAGCATGCGAAAAACAAGTTTAAGTCTAACAGACTTCCTATGCATAGGCATTTTATAAGCAAACAAATTGTCAAGACAAGCAAAAACTAGCATATGCAAGGAACAAGAAAGAAACAATAGCAATCTCAACATAACAAGAGGTAATTAAGTAACATGAAAATTTCTACAACCATATTTTCCTATCTCATAATAATTACATGTGGGATCATATTCAAACTCAACAATATAGCTATCACGTAACATATTCTCTAGATGATCAGCATGCATGCAAAGTTGACACTCTTCCAAAATAGTGGGATTAACATTAACTAAAGTCATGACCTCTCCAAACCCACTTTTATAAAAAAAATCATAAGATTGATCATACTCCTGAAAGGATCGATATAGTTCACTAGAGGGGGGGGGGTGAATAGGCAACTAACAATCTTTAGCTTTTCGTTACCAATTTAAACTTTGCATCAAAGTAGGTTGTCTAGATATGCTACTAGGTGAGCAACCTATATGATGCAACAACAACAAGCACACAAGCAAGCAAGGGATATAACACAAATAAGCTTGCACAAGTAAAGGCACGAGATAACCAAGAGTGGAGCCGGCGAAGACGAGGATGTGTTACCAAAGTTCCTTCCTTTTGAGGGGAAGTATGTCTCCATTGGAGTGGTGTGGAGGCACAATGCCCCCAAGAAGCCACTAGGGCCACCATATTCTCCTCACGCCCTCACACATTGCGAGATGCCGTGATTCCACTATTGGTGCCCTTGGAGGCGGCGACCGGGCCTTTACAAACAAGGTTGGGGCAATCTCCACAACTTAATTGGAGGCTCCCAACGACACCACGAAGCTTCACCACAATGGAATATGGCTCTGCAGTGACCTCAACCGTCTAGGGTGCTCAAACACCCAAGAGTAACAAGATCCACAAAGGATTAGTGGGGGGAATCAAATTTCTCTTGGTGGAAGTGTAGATCGGGGCCTTCTCAACCAATCCCTAAAGAATCAACAAGTTTGATTGGCTAGGGAGAGAGATCGGGCGAAAATGGAGCTTGGAGCAACAATGGAGCTTGGGGATGGAAGAGGTGGTCAACTCGGAGAATAAGACACCCCTTATATAGTGGAAGAACAAATCCAACCGTTATCCACCAACTCAACCTGCGAAGCACGGTACTACCGCACCGGAGTCGCGGTACTATCGCTAGGGCACATGGTACTACCGCAAGGCACTGCGGTACTACCGCCCATGCAGCAGAATCCAAAGCAGCCTTGGTGTGAAGAAGCAGAGGGCGGTAGAACCGCTGGTGCGGTACTACCGCTCCCCCTTGCGGTACGACCGCAAGGCAGGGATAGTCCATATTTGGGAAGTCACGGACATATAAAAGTACATCCGTGGCAACTTCCACTGAGTTGGGATCTATGCAAAAATCCGACACGGTAGTACCGCAAGCCTGGAGCGGTACTACCGTGTAGGGCACGGATGTAAAAAATTACATCCGCCCCTACTTCCGCTTATGTTGTCGCGCCTGCCCAGAGCTCGCGGTACTACCGCGCCCGATGCGTGGTACTACCATGTAGGGCGCGGATGTAAAAAATTACATCCGCCCCTATAGCCGCTCGATCCGCTGGGCCTGCCCTAGGGCCACGGTACTACCGCTCCCAATGAATGGTACTACCGTGGGCACCTGCGGTACTATCGCAAGGGCCTGCGGTACTACCGCTCCGAAGAGCAGTACTACCGCATGCCCCAGTTCAGCAACACTAGGAGTCCTTCATTTTGCAGAGGCACGGAAAAACGGAGGATGCTCCAAAGAGCCAAAGGAAAGGTGGTGCAAAAAGGAACATACGTGTACGTGTTGATTCCACCCAAACCTTTCCAACACGGACCACCACTTAATAGTACGGCTTTCCTATGACTCAAATCCACCTAAAAGAAACGTAGAGAAACGTCGTCTTCAAAAGTCTTCGAGGGGCACCAAATCATCTTGTGCCTAGTCATGATATGTCTGAAATGCTCAGTGCACACGATTAGTCCGCAAAAGCATTGTCATCAATCACCCAAATAACTAAGGGATAAATATGCCCTTACAATCTCCCCCTTTTTGGTGGACTGATGATAATACAGGATTTGCACAAAGGGAGATAACATAGAATCATGGGCAAACCCCACATCTCTAAAACGGGCTCCCCCTAGATGTGTGCTATCTAGAGAAGTGATTTGGACTGCACGGCACACATACTAGGATCAACACTCCCCCTATAGTTTATAGACAAGGCATATCTTGCAACAATAAAGCTAACACTAAGCAAGATAATAATTAAGAGCATAAAGTAAAGAGCACAAGATAACATTGGCTCAATAAGGTACGCTAGAGTGCATATGTCTTACACCATATGATAGAAAGGTCTCACAAGCACAAACCAAACCAAAGCAAACGAGGTTCAACGGAACAAAAGCAAAGAGACAATACAAAACACGACACACGACTCGCAAATCCTACACTCTCTACCCCTTTGGCATCGAGACACCAAAAAGGCAGAGAGGACACCTACAACACAAGTGGTGGCTCAAGCTGAAGCGATCACTCGTCATGCTCCTCGTCGGTCTCAGCAGTGGGGATGGGCTCCTCCTCAGAATCAGTCCACTTGTAACCCTGTATCACCATCCATTCAACTTCTGGAGTGATGTACTTCTCGGATCCGCTGGTAATGTCCTCTCCAAATGTCCTCAAGATCCTCTTGTCACGACGGCGAATCTCCTTGGAAGCAACATGAGTCCTGTACTGCCCCTTGGCTTGCATGCAGAACAAAGCCTTCATCTTGGCCTTCAGCTTCTTAGCCCATGAAGGCTCAATAGAGGGAGGGGTATACCCAACTGAGTTGTCCTCATCCGCTTCCTCCTCCTCAATCCCATCCTCATCAACATCCATTCTAGCAGCCTCTGCCTTAGCACGAGTAGTGGTGTTAGCCCACTCAAGCTTGATGCGGAGCCTGATGGGGTCGTGACGGATCCAGTCAGGGGCAACAAACTCATCATCCGGATAGAGATTCTCCCAAGTCCTCGTGATCAAGAGAAATAGGTAAGGGCCATAGATGGGTACCTTACGGTTGAACACCACAAGCCGAAGCTCGCACCACATGATGTGTGAGACGTCAAGTGGTTGTGTCTGAGCAAGACACGCCTCCTCACAAATGAGCATCATATCCAAAAGATAGGCATGCACCTTGTCCTTGTCACCAATGCGTGGAAAGAGGGAGTTGTGGAAGATCCGGTGCATGATGCCAAGGAATGGGCTCAGCACCCACGTCTTCTTGTCATTGGGAAGCTTCTTCTCAACATAGTAGTGCTGGAGCTTGTTCTTGTTAGCGGACTCGGGGTTGGCTGAGGGCGGACACCAACGGACGTGTTGAGTCCCTCATCAGGCACCTGTAGCAAAGACATGAAGTCCTTCCACTTAGCAGTCATCTGTTGTCCATTGGTCATCCAAGTCATGGACTGTTCCTCATCAGTATGGAAGTGGACCGAGGCAAAGAACTGGGCCTCAATCTCAGGGTCATAATCCAGATGGAAGGGGATCACGTGCTCAATGCCAAACTGCTCCACGAGGTCCAAAGCCTCACCAAAGTAGTCATGGTGCTTATCCTCCCTCATATGATTCATGTCAATCCAGTGCATGTCCACATATATGTTCTGCTTGGCCTTGATCACATCCAAATAAATGAGATTCTTCTGCTTGGTCCAGAATAGATCATTCCCTCTGAAGTTGGCATGAGGATTCACATAGGGGTTGATCCTCATTCGAGTGACAAACTCAAAAAGTGGTATCTCATCCATGCCCATGGAGGGCTCCTTGTTCTTGGTGGCGGTGGTCTTGGTCCTGCGTTGGGGGCATTGGAGCCCTCTGGAGCTTCGTCTTGGTTGCGCAGACACTTGGAGCCCGTGTCAAGGCTGGGATTGGAACGACGTACAGGGGCATCGGAGCCACCATCTATGACACAAAACACAAAAACACGCAATAGAAGCGAGAAGGATCAATGCAAAGACCACAACAGAACAGATGAAACAAGTAGAACTAGCATTGGGTAATTTCCACTTGGGAGATTTGACACCAACGGTAGTACCGCATGGATGCGCGGAACTAAAATAGTAGTGCCACTCCAGCCACGGTAGTACCACGCCAGGAAGGCACGGTAGTACCGCACCTGGAGCGGAAGTAAAATTTTACTTCCGCGCCTCGCGTGGTAGTACCGCTACTGAGGAGCGGTAGTACTGTACGAGCGGTAGTACCACAGGGGTGCTGTGGTAGTACCGCACGGGTTCAGATCCGAACCACAAACGTATCTGAGCACAACCATGACAATGGAGCGGTACTACGGTTGATCAAATCTACCAAGGGGCAACATACCAAGTACCATCTCTACGTATTACTACTCTCCTACATCCTACTCTTGCAAAGATTTGGCCTAAAATCTCAAGAACAACATGCATCTCCCCAAAACCCTAGAGACAAAAGAACGAACCAAAGAGAGAGGGATTTGGGGAGAAACCTTGTTCCATGGAAAGAGGACGCGGTGGGGAACAATCCCACCGGACGGAATGCGAGGAGAGCGGCTTGAGACGGAGATCCGACGAGGTTCTCCGGCGCCGTTCTTGGGAAGGAGAGAGAGAGAGAGAGAGAGAGAGAGAGAGACGGCACGGGGAAAAAGAGTTGAATGGGTATGGGGGAGTTGGAACTCCGCCTGCCCGCTCTTAACCCGCATGCGCTCGCGACTGTGCGGTAGTACCGTGTGTCATCGCGGTAGTACTGCTCCCCCAGCGGTAGTAAAAAATTACTACCGTGCTGTGTGCGGTAGTACCGTGCGCAGCTCCTGCGGTAGTACCGTGGCAAGCCACTGTAGTACCGTAGACCCAAGAAAATGCAAGTTTTGAAAACAGAGAAGAAAAGGTACGTTGCAATGCAACCTTCAAGCGAACGGACACACCAAAGAGCTAACCCACGAGACCACACACGCAAGCTCGGCATGAAGGAAGGTGGGCCAAGAGACGACAAGGACTAAACACACAACACAACCTCTCCAAAGAGAGGGCGGTGGTCGGAGCCACTTGTGTTTGAGGCAATTGGTATGGCACCGCGAAGAATTATCCTTGGTCCCATGACCAAAACTCGACTTTGAAGAACAAGTACCATCAACAATGGCTAATGTGAAAGAGTTGATCAATTTATGCATAATGGGGGAGGGAGAGTTCATTGAGAGAACAACACTCCCCCTATGTCCATGCCTACACCTAAACAAGATAACAAGTTGAGTATGGTGGGGTGTGCAAGGGTTCAAGCAACATTGCTCGAATCAATGATATTTAGCTCATGCCTTAACTCGCGAAATCTTGCTTCATCCAAGGGCTTTGTGAAAATATTTGCAAGGTTATCATGAGTGTTGACATAGTTGAGCTCGATCTCCCCTCGCCTAATGTGATCCCGAATGAAGTGATATCGAATCTCAATATGCTTCGTCTTGAAGTGTTGAACCGGGTTGAGAGAAATCTTGATGGCACTTTCATTATCACACCAAAGAGGCACTTTGTCACAAATGACACCATAATCCTTTAAAGTTTGCCTCATCCATAGAAGTTGTGCACAACAACTACCGGTGGCCACATACTCCGCTTCGGTGGATAAGAGAGATACACAACTTTGCTTCTTGGAAGACCAACTTACCAAAGAGCAACCAAGAAATTGGCACCCTTCGGAAGTGGACTTCCTATCCACTTTGTCTCTTGCCCAATCGGAGTCCGAATAGCCCACAAGGTTGAAGTTAGATCCTCTTGGATACCATAAGCCAAAGTTTGGGGTATGGGCCAAATATCGAAAGATTCGCTTGACCGCCACAAAGTGGCTTTCCTTAGGTGCAGCTTGAAATCATGCACAAATTCCCACACTCAACATGATATCCATTCTAGATGCACAAAGGTGAAGCAAGGATCCAATCATGGAGCGATATACCTTTTGATCCACCGCTTTACCATTGGGATCTATGTCAAGTCGGCATTTAACGGGCATTGGAGTGGAAGCCGGCTTGACATCACTTAGCTTGAATCTCTTGAGCATGTCTTGAGTGTATTTGGCTTGGTTGATGAAGGTTCCTTCTCTTCTTTGCTTCACCTAGAACCTGAGAAAGAACTTCAACTCTCCCATCATGGACATCTTGAACTTGGAGGTGATGAGAGCGACAAATTCCTCATTGAAAGCTTTGTTAGGGGAACCAAAGATAATATCATCAACATATAGTTGGCACACAAACAACTCCCCTTTGACCTTCTTAGTAAAAAGAGTGGGGTCGATTATCCCAATTTCAAAACCGCGATCTTGCAACAACTCGGTAAGGTGGTCATACCACGCACGTGGGGCTTGCTTAAGGCCATAGAGTGCCTTATCAATTTGGTACACATGATCGGGAAAATTGGGATCCTTGAACCCGGGGGGTTGCTTGACGTACACCAACTCATAATAGGACCATTAAGAAAGGCACTCTTCACATCCATTTGTTGCAACTTAAAGTTATGATGAGAAGCATAAGAAATCAACATGCGAATGGATTCAAGGCGAGCAACGGGAGCAAAGGTTTCATCGTAGTCGATACCCTCGACTTGGGAGTAGCCTTGTGCTACCAAACGAGCCTTGTTGTGAATGATAATTCCATGAGCATCTTGCTTGTTCTTGAATATCCACTTGGTTCCAATGACATTATGGTTCCCCGTTGGCCTTGGCACCAATCTCCACACCTTGTTGTGCTTGAAGTTGTTGAGTTCTTCATGCATGGAATTAAGCCAATCCGGATCCTCGAGTGCCTCATAGACCTTTTGGGGTTCAACACAAGAGACAAACACTTGATGTCCACAATAGTTTGCTAATTTTCTATGAGTGCTTACCCCCTTTCTTAAGCTTCCAAGCACATTTGTCATGAGATGATCTTTGGTGGATAGCTTGGAAGCGATCTTAGCGGCACGACGCTCCAATTCCTCCTCAGGGGTGAGTTGAGGAGCGGAAACTTGATCATCTTGAGTGTTTTCTTGAGCTTGTTCTTGATCTTGAACTGGCTCGGAGGAGAGAACTTGAACTTGAGCATCACTTGGTGATTCACCACCATCTTGAGGTTGATCTTGCCCTTGATCTTGTTCATTTGGTTGAGGGCCTTCACTTTGTTCTTCGTAAGCGTGTGGGTCTTGAGTTGGTGATGGTTCCACTTGAGTGGAACATTGTCCTTCTCCTTCAGCCACAAGGGGTTCCTCAATGGGTAGGATAAAGCCGACACCCATTCTTCTTATGGCTTGAGGAGGAATTTCATCACCTACATCACAAGTACCACTTTGCTCCACTTGGGAGCCGTTATTCTCATCAAACTCCACGTTACATGTCTCCTCAATAAGTTTCGTGGACTTATTGAGGACATGGTAAGCATGAGAGTTTGTAGCATAACCAACAAATATGCCCTCTTGAGCTCTAGCCTCAAATTTAGACAAACGAACACCTTTCTTGAGAATGAAACACTTACACCCGAACACCTAGAAGTACTTGAGATTGGGCTTGTTACCGGTGAGTATCTCATATGGAGTCCTGTTCAAGCCCTTGCGGAGGTAGAGCCGATTAGATGCATAACAAGCGGTGTTGATGGCTTCGGCCCAAAAGTTGTAAGGAGACTTGAACTCTGCCATCATGGTCCTTCCCGCATCCATCAACGTCCGGTTCTTCCTCTCCGCTGCACCATTTTGTTGAGGGGTGTATGGTGCGGAATATTGATGCTTAATCCCCTCATCACTGAGAAACTCATCCAAGTTGTAGTTCTTGAACTCGGTGTCGTTGTCACTTCTTATTGTCAGATCTTTGCATTGTGTTGGCGTTGGGCTTCATTTGCAAAGTAGATGACGGTTTGTTGAGTCTCACTCTTCCTCTTGAAGAAGTATACCCAAGTGTATCTTGAATAATCGTCCACAATCACCAAGCAATACTTTCTACCCCCCAAGACTATAGAAGGATGGAGGCCCGAAGAGATCCAAGTGAAGGAGATCCAAAGGCCTCTTCGAGTAAATGATAGTCATGGGAGGGTGAGCCTTTTCATGTAGCTTTCCTTCGATACAAGCACTGCAAGCACGATCTTTAGCAAAGCTAACATTTGTTAGTCCACGGACATGGTCCCCCTTGAGAAGACTTTGCAAAGATCTCATATTGACATGGGCTAAACGACGATGCCAAAGCCATCCCACGTCAACTTTAGCCATTAGGCATGTCGCGGTCTTAGTGGGTCGCTCCAAAAAGTTAATGACATAGAGACCGTTATCGACATGCCCAACAAAGGCTACTTTAAGAGTCTTGCTCCACAAGAGGGCCACGGTATCAATATCAAAGAAAGTGGCAAAGCCCATGAGTGCAAGTTGACGAACAGAAAGTAAATTGTATGCAAGGGACTTAACAAGCATGACCTTCTCGATTGTGAGATCATGATAAATGACAACCTTGCCAAGTCCCAATACCTTAGAGGACGAGGCATCACCCCACTCGACATTGGTGGGCATAGATGGAATCTTGTATACGTCCACCACCAAGTCCTTGCTTCCGATCATCACTACAAAAAAATACACTTCCGTGATGATACATGTTTGTCACAGTTGGCCGCGTTTTTTGTCATGCATGTACATCCATGACAAATTTATGACAGAATCAAGATAGTCATACATGTGTTGTCGTAGAAGTGTTCCATGACATTACCAAAATTATCATCATGGAAGTGTGCACTTCCATGACGATAAATCGCGCGTCATAAAAGTGCTTTCGTCAAGGGTGACCGACACGTGGCATCCACCATAACGGAACGCCGTTAAGCTATCGGGTCGGGTTTTGGATACGATAACCCGTTAACAGCCCCGACCAATGGGGATTTTCCATGTGTAAAATCATCATTGGCTGGAGGAAACACGTGTCGGCTCATCGTTGGGACAGATGTCATCCACTCATTGGATAGAAGGCGCCTATGATACATCGACACGTGGCACGGCCCAACAGAGGCCCATTCCTGTGAAAAGGCCGGCCCGTTTGACTTGGTCAAAAGGTGGCGGGCTGGCCCATGGAAAGCCTGTTAACGGCCTGTTCGCATATAGCCCATTTACAGCCCGCTAATCCAAGGCCCGTTACGCCCTATCCGAATTAGGCCCAATAGCGTCATCTGGGCCATCCAATATGATTCCAGCCCGTTTTCACTTCTGGCCCATGTATGGCCCATGACATCGTTCGGCCCATATGAGGCCCTATGTAACTCTTGGCCTATTAACGACCCGTGGTGAAACTGGCCCGTAATGAACATTGTATCACTTTACACCCATTAACGGCCCGTATGTCTAAAGGGGGGGGGGTGATTAGACTACTTGACCAAATAAAAACTTAACCTTTTCCCAATTTTAGTTCTTAGCAGATTTTAACAGCTTTAGGACAAGTCAAGCAATCATCACACAATTCAAGCAAGCATGCAAAGAGTATATAGGCAGCGGAAAGTAAAGCATGCAACTTGCAAGAATGTAAAGGGAAGGGTTTGGAGAATTCAAACGCAATTGGAGACACGGATGTTTTTCCCGTGGTTTGGATAGGTGGTGCTATCCTACATCCACGTTGATGGAGACTTCAACCCACGAAGGGTAACGGTTGCGCGAGTCCACGGAGGGCTCTGATGAAGCTATGTACCTAGGGTAGCGGCAAGGACCTGTCCTAAGAGCCTTACCCAAGGACATCCAAAGAAGAAATCACCTTTCAATCAACTTGAAGGTACCCACTCGACGGGTTCAAGACACTCGACCGTCAGGAGACCTAAAGTCACTCCACAGGCAAACGGCCGGTCATTGAGTAGTCTTTATGGTCATTATAACACTTTATTAGAGGCGTTACCAGTAACATCTAACCTTAATGTACCTTAAACCCTACATTACTGAGGGCAGGAGAGGGCTGGCGAACTCTATATAAGCCACCCCCCTCCTCAGTATCAAGGGTTCGCACCCCTGTTATTCATACATACATAATCTAGTCGACCGCCTCCGGGCACCGAGACGTAGGGCTTTTACTTCCTCTGAGAAGGGCCTGAACTCGTACATCTTTGCCCGCTTACAGCTCCTGCATAGCTAGGATCTAGCCTCTCCATACTAACCCCCCTACATCACTGTCAGACTTAGAACCACGACAGTTGGCGCCCACCGTGGGGCAGGAATCTTAGCGCTTGATTGTAGGAGTTGCGATTTTTCCGATCTCCTTAATCATGGTTTCATCTGGAGTTTTGGTGGAGGGCCGCGAGATCCGTCTCGGCGCGCTCACGTTCATCACCGACGACTCCGCCTGGCTTCATGAGGCTTCGCTCGACATCGACGCGCTCCCCGTCCGCGGGGCGACGCACTTTCGCGCGTGTGTTCGTGACGTTCTCCTACGGCAGCCGTTGACCCAGTATCAGTCGGCCCCCGTTTCATCTCCCCGCCTCGTCTCTCGCCAGCGCAAGCGCTCTGGTCGATCGAGACTTCAGATGTGGGTGAGGCATGCGGTGGCTCACCAGTCGGCCACCCCACAAGTCGCGGCAATCGAGCCCGACGAATCTCTCTACGGCCTGTTCGACTGGCTCCGCAGAGACCGCATCCGAATGCGACAGCAGTGACCCTGCGGCGGAGGTTCTGGCAATCGATGGCACACGCAGCCCTCCCGGTTTTGCTCGTACCGGTGGAGGCGTGGATGGGGGCGATCCGTCGCACCCCGACGAAGAGTATCTCCCTGAGCCTCTCACGTCGCTGCAGCGAGAAGAACTCCGCCACCGGAACATGGATGCACTCCACACTCCTATCGTTGGAGAGACCCCCGAGGCTCGGGCCTTGGAGGACGCGCGCTTGGCTAACTTGGCCGAGCGCACTCGACTGGAGAATCTCCAGCGAACACTCGACGAGCGGGCGCGTCAGCGGGCTCCCGAGTCCAGTCGACGTCAGCTCTTCCCGCCCACGCAGGTATATCGAACTCCTGTTCAGAATTTGGCAGCCGCAGCCCGGATAGCGGAATCAATTCAGCCTTCACAGTTAGAAGCCGGTAGAGGCTTGTTGCAAATCAGAGCGTTGCTCCGGGCAGCGGGAAACCAGAATTCCGCTGTCTCTCAGTCGCGGAACAGGATCCACAGTCGATCCGTTGCAGCAGATTCAGTGCAGTCGGCTCACAGCCCAGGATCGCCCCCGAGGCGTGAGGGACGTGGAGACCGGCCAGATCAGTACAGAAGAAATGAGCAGTATGACCACCGATTCGATCGTGATGATCGACGTCGAGTGCCAACCCCTCCCCCGAGGAGTGGGTCATATGCTCCTTGACAGCGGGATGACAGACGCCCTCATAGTGTTGGGCGGAGGATTCTAGTCGATCCCAGAGAGCCAGGCTTTGACGCGAGGTCCATCCTCGTTCAAGGTTTGGTCGATAGGAACAGGGCTCACAGAGAAGGACCTGACAGAGATGCTCCTACCAGCAGCAGAGTACATGTTTCAGGGCCAGAGTGTTTCAGTCGAGCCATCAGGGCCGCAGTGATTCCTCCCAACTTCAGGTTGGCGACTGGAGTCAGCAAGTTCACTGGTGAGTCTAAGCCTGGCACTTGGCTCAAAGATTACCGAGTGGCTGTCCAGATTGGTGGCGGCAATGATGAGGTGGCTATGAAGCATTTGCCTCTCTTGTTAGAGGGCTCAGCCAGAGCGTGGCTGAATCAGCTAGCACCCAACAGCATCTACACTTGGGAGGACCTCTCCCGAGTGTTTGTCACGACTTTTGAAGGAACATGCAAACGACCGGCAGGCCTTACGGAATTGCGGTCTTGCGTGCAGAAGCCGAATGAAACACTGAGGGATTACATCCAGAGGTGGATCACTCTGCACCACACAGTTGAGAATGTACCAGATCATCAAGCAGTTTATGCCTTTAAAGAAGGCGTCAAGAACAGAGAGTTGAACCTGAAGTTCGGTCGGACCGGAGAAATGTCTCTGAATCGGATGATGGAAATTGCCACCAAATACGCTAATGGTGAAGATGAAGATCGACTCCGGAGTGGCAAGCAGAAAGCAGTCGCCCAGGAAACCGGAGGCAATTCCAGTCGGAAGCAGAAGCGAAAGGCCGAGCCAGCCGCTCCTGGGGAGGCCCTGGCCGTAACCCAGGGAAAATTCAAGGGGAAACCTAAGGGGGCCTGGAACCCCAAGAAAGTAAAAGATCAAGATGGAAACGATGTTTTGGATCTGGCGTGTCACATTCACACCAAGAAAGATGAAGAGGGTAAACTCATTTATCCCAAGCATACCACTCGACAGTGTCGGCTCCTGATTCAGCAGTTCCAGGGCAAGCAGTCCAAGGACAAAGAAAAAGAGTCAGACAAAGTTGAGGATTAAGAAGACAGTGACGACGGGTATCCCCAAGTCAATTCCACCTTGATGATTTGTGCTGATGTCGAGAGCAAAAGTCGACTGAAAGTCATTAACCGTGAAGTAAATATGGTTGCCCCAGCAACACCCAGCTACCTGAAGTGGTCTCAGACTGCCATCACGTTCGACCAGTCCAATCACCCTACGCACATTACCACTCCTGGGAGGCAAGCTCTGGTGGTCGATCCAGTTGTCGAAGGCACTCGACTGACCAAAGTCCTGATGGATGGTGGCAGTGGCCTGAACATATTGTATGCTGAAACATTGAAGGGGATGGGCATTCCGATGTCCAGGCTCAGTGCCAGTAACATGAGTTTCCATGGAGTCATTCCTGGAAAGAAAGCCGAGTCACTTGGCCAGATTGCTCTCGATGTGGTTTTCGGTGATTCAAAGAATTACCGCAAGGAAAAGTTGACATTTGAAGTTGTGGACTTCCAGAGTGCTTATCACGCTATTCTGGGCAGGCCAGCCTATGCACGCTTCATGGCTCGACCGTGCTATGTGTATCTCAAGTTGAAAATGCCTGGCCCTAAAGGAGTGACCACTGTTACAGGCAATCGGAAGAAAGCAGAAGAGTGTTTCCAGAAAGGATCAAAAATTGCTGATGCTCAGATGGCAGTAGTCAAGCTGCAAGAGTACCAGAAGACAACTGATCCGAGTGAATTGCTGCGGGCCAAGAAGCCAGCTTCAGAATCAGCTTTTCAGTCGTCCGGTGAAACTAAGCTAGTTCATATTCACCCGACCGACCCCAATGCTGCTCCGACTCACATTTCAACTACGCTCGATTCCAAATAGGAAGAAGCGCTCATCCAGTTCCTCCGTGAGAACTGGGACATCTTTGCATGGGAGCCTTCTGACATGCCTGGAGTTCCCAGGGGGCTGGCTGAGCACCGTCTATGCGTCGACCCGAAGTTCAAGCCTGTGAAAGAACATCTTCGATGGTCCGCTGTCCAGAAGAGGAAAGCTATTGGTGAGGAGGTGGCTCGGCTCTTAGCAGCGGAGTTCATCCGAGAGATTTACCACTCCGAGTGGCTCGCCAATGTTGTCATGGTCCCCAAGAAGGAAAAGTCACTTCGCATGTGCATTGACTTTAAACATATCAATCAAGCCTGCCCGAAAGATCATTTCCCTCTCCCCCGCATCGACCAGATAGTCGACTCAACCGCGGGGTGTGAGCGATTGTCTTTTCTAGACACCTATTCTGGGTACCATCAGATCCATCTGTATGGGCCCGATGAGATCAAAACAGCTTTCATCACTCCATTTGGGTGCTTCTGCTATGTCACCATGCCCTTCGGCCTCAAGAACGCTGGAGCCACATTCATGAGGATGATCCAGAAGTGTTTGCTCACTCAGATCAGTCGTAACGTGGAAGCATACATGGATGATATCGTGGTCAAGTCATGGAAAGGTTCCGACCTACTGATTGACCTTGCTGAAACCTTTGCCAACCTCAGGAGGTATGATATCAAGCTCAATCCATCAAAATGCACATTCGGAGTTCCTGGTGGAAAGTTACTCGGTTTCTCGTTTCCGAACGAGGAACCGACGCCAATCCCGAAAAAGTTGGCACCATACTCCGGATGAAGCGCCCTGTGCGTGTGCACGATGTCCAGAAGCTTACAGGTTGTTTGGCCGCTTTAAGTCGATTCATTTCTCGTCTCGGTGAAAAGGCGTTGCCTCTTTACCGACCGATGAAGAAGTCTGACAAGTTCGAGTGGACTCCAGAAGCTGATGCAGCGTTTGCAGACCTCAAAGCTCTACTCTCCACCCAGCCGGTGCTTGCTGCCCCAATCAGTAAAGAGCCTCTGCTGCTTTACATTGCGGCCACGGGACAAGTTGTCAGTACAGTACTCACGGTCGAGCGGGAAGAAGAAGGAAAGGCCTTCAGATTTCAATGCCTAGTATATTATGTGTCTGAAGTTTTGACTCCGTCGAAGCAAAGATATCCCCACTACCAGAAGCTCATATATGGGATTTACATGACCACGAAGAAGGTTGCGCACTACTTCTCTGACCATTCCATTACAGTCGTCAGCGACGCTCCACTATCAGAGATTTTGCATAACAGAGATGCAACTGGTCAAGTGGCGAAGTGGGCGACTGAACTCCTTCCCTTAGATATCAAGTTTGAAGCAAAGAAGGCTATCAAGTCCCAAGCAATTGCAGATTTCGTCGCCGAGTGGATTGAACAGCAGCTTCCGACTCAAGTTCACTCGGAGCACTGGACCATGTTCTTCGATGGATCCAAGATGCTGAATGGTTCTGGTGCTGGGGTAGTATTGGTCTCCCCCCGAGGAGATAAGCTCAGATATGTTCTCCAGATTCACTTCGATTCCTCCAATAATGAAGCAGAATATGAAGCACTCTTGTATGGGTTGCGCATGGCCATTTCACTCGGCGTCCGGCGCCTCTTGGTCTATGGCGACTCAGATTTGGTGGTTAATCAGGTGATGAAGGAGTGGGACGTCAGAAGCCTAGCTATGACCGGCTACTGCAATGCAGTGAGAAAGTTGGAAAAGAAATTCGAGGGGTTAGAGATCCATCACATCCCCCGACTGAAAAACCAAGCAGCTGATGATTTGGCAAAGATAGGCTCCAAGAGAGAGGCCATTCCCAGCAATGTGTTTTTAGAGCACATCCGCTCCCCGTCCGTCCAGGAGGATCCTTTTACAGAAGAAGCCCCACAGCCGAAAAGTGCCACAGATCCGACTGAAGTCGAAATTCCCGCTGTGGTCGACCTAATCATGGAAGTTTTGGCAATCACTCCCGGCTGGACAGTACCATATATTGCGTATATCTTGAGGAAAGAACTCCCAGAAGACGAAGAAGAGGCTCGACAGATCGTCCGTCGATCTAAAGCCTTCACGGTCATAAAAGGACAGTTGTACAGAGAAAGTGCAACTGGAATCGGTCAGAAATGCATAACACCAGAAGAAGGTCAGATAATCCTTGATGATATCCACTCGGGGACCTGTGGTCACCATGCGTCCTCTCGGACCATCGTGGCCAAAGCATACCGAGCGGGTTTTTACTGGCCCAGAACAAATGAAATGGCGAAAGAGATTGTTAACAAGTGTGAAGGCTGCCAGTTCTACTCCAACATGTCGCACAAGCCAGCATCAGCCCTCAAGACCATTCCACTCGTCTGGCCCTTCGCTGTTTGGGGACTGGACATGGTTGGGCCACTGAGAACAGGCAGGAGCGGATTCACACATGTGCTTGTGGCAGTCGACAAGTTTACCAAATGGATCGAGGCCAAACCTATCAAGAATCTTGATGCTTGCACTGCAATCAGTTTCATCAGGGAATTAATATTCAGATATGGAGTCCCGCATAGCATCATCACTGACAATGGGTCAAACTTTGATTCAGACAAGTTCAGAGCTTTTTGCGCTTCTCAGGGCACGCGAGTCGACTACGCGTCGGTCGCACATCCCCAGTCGAATGGACAAGCTGAAAGAGCAAATGGGCTGATTCTCAAAGGACTGAAGCCTCGATTGATGCGTGATCTCAAGCATGCAGCAGGCGCTTGGGTCGACGAGCTTCCGTCAGTTTTGTGGGGGCTGAGGACCACCCCGAACCGGTCGACTGGGAGAACGCCGTTCTTTCTGGTTTATGGAGCCGAAGCCGTCCTGCCGAGTGATCTACTTCACAATGCACCCAGAGCCGAGCTTTATAACGAAGACGAAGCAGAGCAAGCCCGGCAAGACGCAGTCGACCTCCTAGAGGAGGAGAGGGAAATGTCTATGATCAGATCGACCATCTATCAGCAAGACTTGCGTCGATTTCATGCCAGAAATGTGAAGAGTCGAGCCTTCCAAGAAGGGGATTTGGTCCTCCGAGTGGATCAACAGAAACCACACAAACTTGCTCCTACTTGGGAAGGTCCCTTCATCGTCATCAGAGTCCTCCACAATGGAGCATATCATCTCTACAACATTGATCGCAAGATCGACGAGCCGCGAGCTTGGAATGCGGAACTACTCCGCCCATTTTACACTTGAATTCTCACTCGGATGAGATGTAATAAGAAAAAACTTCTGTAGTTTATGTTTATCAAAGGCAAGAGTGTTCCAGTTCTTCCTGTATTTGCTGTCACTTTTGTTTGCGTACGAAATCCCCCAGTGGGTGGCTTAGCTGCGAATCCGTTTCGCCTAAGTTTGGAAAAAAATTATACCGAGTGGCGAGCCAGACTCTCACTCGGGGGCTTAGCTGCAGCCCAGTGCTCGCCTAAGTGTTTGAAATCCTACCGAGTGGCGAGCCAGACTCTCACTCGGGGGCTTAGCTGCAGTCCAAGTACTCGCCTAAGTTATAAAAATCCTACCGAGTGGCGAGCCAGACTCTCACTCGGGGGCTTAGCTGCAGCCTAGTGCTCGCCGAAGTGTTTGAAATCCTACCGAGTGGCGAGCCAGACTCTCACTCGGAGGCTTAGCTGCAGTCCAAGTACTCGCCTAAGTTCTAAAAATCCTACCGAGTGGCGAGCCAGACTCTCACTCGGGGTCTTAGCTGCAGCCCAGTGCTCGCCTAAGTGTTTGAAATCCTACCGAGTGGCGAGCCAGACTCTCACTCGGAGGCTTAGCTGCAGTCCAAGTACTCGCCTAAGTTATAAAAATCCAACCGAGTGGCTAGCCAAACTCTCACTCGGGGGCTTAGCTGCAGCCCATTGCTCGCCAAAGAGTTTGAAATCCTACCGAGTGTAGAGCAAACCTCTCACTCGGGGACTTAGCTGCAGCCCAGTGCTCGCCTAAGTTATAAAAATCCTACCGAGTGGAGAGCAAACCTCCCACTCGGGGACTTAGCTGCAGCCCAGTGCTCGCCTAAGTTATAAAAATCCTACCGAGTGGAGAGCAAACCTCCCACTCGGAGGCTTAGCTGCAGCCAAGTGCTCGCCTAAGTACGTGAAATCCTACCGAGTGTAGAGCAAACCTCTCACTCGGGGGCTTAGCTGCAGCCCAGTGCTCGCCTAAGTACGTGAAATCCTACCGAGTGTAGAGCAAACCTCTCACTCGGGGGCTTAGCTGCAGTCCAAGTACTCGCCTAAGTGTATAAAAATCCTACCGAGTGGAGAGCAAACCTCTCATTCGAGGGCTTAGCTGCAGTCCAAGTACTCGCCTAAGTATATAAAAATCCTACCGAGTGGAGAGCAAACCTCTCACTCTAAGGCTTAGCTGCAGTCCAAGCACTCGCCTAAGTATATAAAAATCCTACCGAGTGGAGAGCAAACCTCTCACTCGGAGGCTTAGCTGTAGTCCAAGCACTCACCTAAGTATATAAAAATCCTACCGAGTGGAGAGCAAACCTCTCACTCGGAGGCTTAGCTGCAGTCCAAGCACTCGCCTATGTATATAAAAATCATACAGAGTGGAGAGCAAACCTCTCACTCGGAGGCTTAGCTGCGGCCCAGTGCTCGCCTAAGTGTAAGAAAATCCTACCGAGTGGAGAGCATACCTCTCACTCGGGGGCTTAGCTGCAGCCCAGCGCCCGCCTAAGTATAGAACACGTCCCAATCCACAAGGGCGGTAAGATGCGAATCGACCATTACTTTCTCCTTCGGAGCTGCACCACAAATATAAAGTTATTTCGAGTGAAGATCAAGTTCCACTCGACAGATAATTCACGAAGATATTCAACGATAAATCAAGTTCGGATAAGACCCAAAAGGTCCCAGACCACGGATCAAAGTACTCGAGCCCTCGGCTCGACAGAGTTTAATGGTTACAAGATCCACTCGGCATCCCGAGGCAAATTTAAAGTGAAGCATCAAAGTTTTTTACTCCTCCGGCGGAGGACTGGAAGGGGCAACAAACTCATCCAAGTCGATCCCGTCTGCAATACGAGTGGCAGCGGCTATGAAAGTCTCCATGAAGTCCTGAAAGCTGAGCTTCCTGGTGTTGGCAACCTGGATGGCAGCCAGCTTCTCTTCTCGCACCTCTTTGCAATGGACGCGTACCAGAGACAGAGCAACATCAGCGCCACACCTTGCGGAGGATTTCTTCCATTCCGTCACTCGACCAGGGACGTCATTCAGTCGAGTCATAAGAGACTCGAGATCATTTGAAAGCGTCGCCCTGGGCCAGAGTGACGTGTCGATCCGCGACACCGCAACCTTCAGCCGAGCCAGATAGTCAACCACGCTGGCGATGCGAGACTCCAGACGGAGCACGTTCATGGCAGCCTCGTCCTTCACAAGAGAGTTGGCAGGGTCCAAGCCTGGTTCCACTCGACTGGTCTCCTCTTCAAAGTTCTGACAGAACTCTGCAAACACGATTCAAGAATAAGTCAACGGTTCTACTCGAGTTTGGTTACTGCAAACCAGTTAAATGAAGATTATTACCCTCAAGCATGACGAACAACTTCTTAGCGAGTCCTCCGAGATAAGCTTCAAGATCATTCTTCTTCCCTACCAACTCGCTTGCCTTGTCATTCAGAGCAATCTTGCCGTTCTTTAGACGACTGACCTCCTGGTTAGCTGCATCGAGAGCGGCCTTCAGCCTGGAGTTCTCCTGTTCAAGAGTTCCAATTGAAGCAAGCTTCTCTTCAGCAAGCTTCGTTTTGTTCAAGGCTTCCTTCTGTGCTTCTGCGAGGTCCTGATCCTTCTTCTTCAGAGCTTCTTCCAGTTTATCTGCGGCAAGTTGAGTGAAATCAACATCAAGAATAGACAAGAAAGGAAAATCACTCGTCAAGAATGGGGAGCCTCACCAGCCATACCTTTTGCTTCTTCTTGCGCCTTCTTCAGGTTCTCTTGAGCAAGCTTCAAGTCAAGGTTGAGCTGGATCTGCTTGTTCTCCAACTCAGTATAGCGAGCCGCAAGGTCACAGGATTTCTGCAAAAGTCAGTCGACAGACATCCGAGATAAGTTGCTTCCGAGTAACTAAGAGACAATGATGACGTTTCTAAGACTACAGCCGAATCAAAACATTCGATAGTAGTCTCGGGGACTACACCCAGTGGGTGCACTCAGCGTGCCCCCACTAGTTTTAAAAAAAAAAAAGTCGACTGTCCGCAGTCGACCAGATACAGTTCCATTCGACATGGCCTGACCAGACCGAGTGAAGAAGTACAACTACAACAACATAGTATAAAGACTACAGTCGACTGCCAGCAGTCCACCGTAGTCTCGGGGACTACACCAAGTGGGTGCACTTAGTGTGCCCCCACTCATCCAAAAGATGGCAGACACACCCAGTGGGTGTACAGATATAAAGATCTTCGGAAAAGATTCTTCAAACAGCATGTCGTAACAGACCAAGTGTCGAGTCGACTGACCTGGACGTTGCTCTGAAGAGCCGAACTCGCGTCATAGGCTGCTTGACTGGCCTCTCGAGCCACTTTCACTTGCTCCATCATGATCCCCGCCTGACGGATAGCCTCTTTCGCGGCACTCGCTTGGTCCTCAGGGGCGGGGTACGTGGCAAAAAGCGAAGGAGGATTTGTGGTCGATGTTGAAGGCCGCACGCTCGTCAGAGGATCAGCAAAGGTCACAGAAGCCCGAGTGGTGCCACCACCATCCCGAGCTACGGCTTCAGACACCGGAGCAGATTGGGGGGTCTTGCCAGCCGACGCCCTCCGGTTCCTTCTCACCCTCAGTGGCTCGTCGTCGTCATGATCCGGGAGGTTAATAACATGAGGAGAGGCTACAAGAAAAAATTCAATCGACCAGGGCTGCAATAAATATCGAGTCCACTCAAGGCAGAGCATCAGTAATCATACCAGGGTTGGAGGTCACAGCATCCTCCATCTCTTGATCGTCGTCCTTGGCGGAGAGCTCAGAAGTAGCAGCGCTGCAAATTTCGAAAGTCAGTCAGTTGGTTCAGTGAATCGACCAAGGATCCATCCACGGTCGACAAAGGAAAACAAGTTCTATTATTACCCAGAAATGGTGGGGACAGTCATCTTCATCTTGGGCAGAGCCTTGGGCGGCTTGGATGGTGTCGCTCTTGGGTGCTTGGGAGCCTTTTCGGTCGGCGTAGGAGAAGAGGTTTGAGGGCGTTTCGACGACTGCCCAACAGGAGTAGTCGACTTACCACGTTCCCGCGCCGGATCGTGTGTAAGCTTAGATCGCCTCTCCGTGCGAGGGGGTTCAACTTCCTCCTACTCCTCTTCGCTGGAGTCGATGTTGTCGTCGTCTCCCTCTCCTTCGCCATCGGATTCCCACTCAGCTTGTTCATCCCCACTCTCACCGCCGCTCGCCTCCCCTTCTTTAGGTGGCTCCTGCGCCCCGTTGGGTGTCGAGTACATCTCGGTAGTTGCCTGGAAGACGACAGGCAAGATGAAAATCAATCGATCAATTCAAAGAAAACCAGTGAAGAAAGCAAGATTTCAGTCAGGTATATAAGGTCAGACCTGGTCCACTTCGTATGTATTTTCGAGTGGAGGAACCCTCCTGGCTCCTCTGGGATTGTCTTTGTTTCCTGTGATGCTCGACAGCCATCCTTCTAGCATCTCATCAGTGACCTCCTCCGGGTGGACCGAGTGGTGTCTTCAAGACCCGAATACAGTCACATCGGATGATCGCAAGCCTGGAGTGGTTGGATGCGCCTCCTAAGGAAGACTTCCAGCAAGTCCATGCCAGTCACGCCGTCGCGGACAAGCTGAACCACTCGACCGACCAGCACTTTGACTTGGACCTTTTCTTCCGGCGTCACTTTCAGAGAAGCAGGTTTTTGGGCTCGTTCCAGAGAGAAAGGGGGAAGTCCAGTCGACTGACCTGGAGTCGCCTGGTCTTTGCAGTAAAACCAGGTCGCCTGCCAACCACGGACCGACTCATGGAAAGTGATGGATGGAAAGGAACTTTTTCCCCTCGTCTGGATCGCCAGGCCTCCGCACAGCTGGATCACCTGCGTCCTCTCGTCACTCGACTTGGCCTTTTTGACCGATTGGGAGCGGCAGGTGAAGATATGCTTAAAGAGCCCCCAATGGGGGCGACATCCCAAGAAACCCTCACACAAGGAAACGAAAGCAGCCAGATACACGATAGAGTTGGGAGTGAAGTGGTGGAGCTGTGCTCCGAAGAAATTCAGGAAACTCCGGAAAAAGGGATGAGGAGGCAGAGAAAACCCGCGATCGATATGGGTGGCGAGGAGCACACACTCACCATCAAGAGGTTGGGGCTCGACTTCTCTCCCCAGGAGACGCGCAGCTTCATGAGGGATGACTCCTCCCTCAACCATATCGTCGAGATCTTCCTGCCTCAGTACCGTCGGCATCTAGTCGCCCTGCATCCAGCCTCTGGGCAGAGAAGTCCTTGAGGAAGATCTGCCCCGAGCGGACTTCTTCCCTTTTCCCTGTGCTACCGCCGCCTTCTTCGCGCGCTCCGGGGCGGACATCTTGTCCTTCACCATCGTCACCGGAAAGCTCGAACGGGCCTGTGGCACTAGGGCGAGAGCGGAGGTGGCGGAGAACTTTGCGAGGAGAGAAGGAAAGAAGAGAACACACTGTTGGAAACCCAGAGCCGGCAGCTTATAAGGGGCCGCTTCCGAGTGGCTGACTGGTAGGCCCAGGCTATCCCGTCAAATCCCGTAGCAGACGCGCGCGCGGTACGTGGCTAAAAAGGTGGCGCGGGGATCGAGGAGCTTCCGCCTTATCACATCCGATTACTGCGGCCGCTCCCGTCCTGCGCACTTCCCGAAAATCAAATCCCGTGAAATCCGCGGGTTGCAGAACAATCCGTCAGACAGAAGATTCCTTTCACATCGTCATTCAGAACTCCACGAGCAAGGAAATTCACTCGACGAAAGACTTGGAATGGATCAAGGCGACTGAAAAAAGTTGATAACGTCATCCGTGACGATTGTCCCAAAACGAGATGCTCAGGCAGCGCAAAGAACCAGTCGGAAAGATCCCTAACTCTTTCTCCACTCTAACCTCGATCCATTCGGGGGCTAATGATGAAGCTATGTACCTAGGGTAGGGGCACGGACCTGTCCTAAGAGCCTTACCCAAGGACATCCAAAGAAGAAATCACCTTTCAATCGACTTGAAGGTACCCACTCGACGGGTTCAAGACACTCGACCGTCAGGAGACCTAAAGTCACTCCACAGGCAAACGGCCGGTCATTGAGTAGTCTTTATGGTCATTATAACACTTTATTAGAGGCGTTACCAGTAACATCTAACCTTAATGTACCTTAAACCCTACATTACTGAGGGCAGGAGAGGGCTGGCAAACTCTATATAAGCCACCCCCCTCCTCAGTATCAAGGGTTCGCACCCCTGTTATTCATACATACATAATCTAGCCGGCCGCCTCCGGGCACCGAGACGTAGGGCTTTTACTTCCTCTGAGAAGGGCCTGAACTCGTACATCCTTGCGCGCTTACAGCTCCTGCATAGCTAGGATCTAGCCTCTCCATACTAACCCCCCTACATCACTGTCAGACTTACAACCACGACAGGCTCCACCCACGAAGGGTCCACGAAGAAGCAACCTTGTCTATCCCACCATGGCCATCGCCCACGAAGGACTTGCCTCACTAGCGGTAGATCTTCACGAAGTAGGCGATCTCCTTGCCCTTACAAACTCCTTGGTTCAACTCCACAATCTTGTCGGAGGCTCCCAAGTGACACCTAGCCAATCTAGGAGACACCACTCTCCAAGAAGTAACAAATGGTGTGTTGATGATGAACTCCTTGCTCTTGTGCTTCAAATGATAGTCTCCCCAACACTCAACTCTCTCTCACAGGATTTAGATTTGGTGGAAAGAAGATTTGAGTGGAAAGCAACTTGGGGAAGGCTAGAGATCAAGATTCATATGGTAGGAATGGAATATCTTGGCCTCAACACAAGGGTAGGTAGTTCTCTCTCAGAACATATGATTTGGAAGTGTAGATGTGTTCTGATGGCTCTCTCCACGAATGAAGAGGAGGTGGAGGGGTATATATAGCCTCCACACAAAATCCAACCGTTACACACAATTTACCAATCTCGGTGGGACCGAATCAACAGACTCGGTCGGACCAAAATAGTAAACCTAGTGACCGTTAGAGATTTTCGGTGGGACTGACATGCGACTCGGTAGGACCGATACGGTTAGGGTTTGGGCATAACGTAATCTCGATGAGACCGATTACACAAACTCGGTGAGACCGATTTGGTAATTAGCTAACCAGAGAGTTGGTCAGGTAAACTCGGTGGGACCGATTTGCTCTTTCGGTGAGACCGAAAAGTTACAAAAGGGAAACAGAGAGTTTACATTGCAATCTCGGTGGGACCGATTTGCTCTTTCGGTGAGACCGAAAAGTTACAAAAGGGAAACAGAGAGATTGCAATCCCATCTCGGTGAGACCGAGATCCCTATCGGTAGAACCGATTTGCTAGGTTTTAGCAGTGGCTTATGACAAGTGAAACTCGGTGGCGCCGGATGGAAATAATCGGTAGGACCGAGTTTGGCTTTGGGTTTAGGTCATTTGTGGATATGGGAAAGTAGCTGACGATTTTGGAGCATATCATTAAGCACATGAAGCAAAAGGCTCATTAAGCAACACCTCATCCCTCCTTGATAGTATTGACTTTTCCTATGGACTCAATGTGATCTTGGATCACTAAAATGTAAAATGAAGAGTCTTGAGCTTTTGAGCTTGAGCCAATCCTTTGTCCTTAGCATTTTGAGGGTTCCACTTTCACCATCCATGCCATGCCAATCATTGAGCTTTCCTGGAATAATTGTCTTGGAATAGCATTAGCTCAATGAGCTATATGTTGTTATGAATTACCAAAACCACCTAGGGATAGTTGCACTTTCAATCTCCCCCTTTTTGGTAATTGATGACAACATATAGATCAATGCTTCGACAAATGATAATAAGAATGAATTATATCGTCGCTTTGAGAAGTATGTGATAAGTAAGAGCTCCCCCTAAATTTGTGCATATTTAAAATTTGCTTTGGACTGCAAATGCACAAAGAGTTAGAATTATGGGTTACTCTTCCATGTCACATACATCTTGGTGGAGCGCTCAAAATGATAATAATGAAATACATGCACTCATCACCAAGGAAAAGGTGAATGACCACATAAGATAGATAAGATATATCAAGCATGCATAAGTGTAGCTTATGATCAAACACATGATCATCAATGTCTCACAAGCATATCAAAGTATCTCGACCAAAAGCAAACAATGTTTGAAAAACCACCAAATAAAGCAAGAGAGAAAAAACAACACACACTCTCTCTCTTGAAGCCTATGATCTATACATTTTTCTCCCCCTTTGGCAACAAGTTACCAAAAAGTTCCTAGAAAATGCATAGTGCTAGATCGACACTCAGGCTTGATCTTCTGGTGGTGGTGGAGTCCGGATGACTCCAAGGACGAAGGCTTCCGTAGACGTGGTTGGAGTTGGAGCTGAAGTAGATGCTGGAGCTGGTTGGGCTGGTGCTGTGGCTGGAGCTGAGGTGGTGGCTCTTGTGTCAGGAACTGGCACTGCACTTGACCTCTGAGCTCGTGGCACTCTGGCAAATGCATCAGTGGTAGTCTTCCCTTTCCTCTCCTGCATGTCATCTTGGAGTTGCTCCACTGCTGTCTGAATCTCTGTCACCTTGACATCCAAGTCATAGAACTTTTGTTCTACGATTCTCTCTAAGCTCTCCTGGTTCTGAGTGAGGGTGGTCAGACCTTTCTCAATACTCAGGGTGGATGCAATCAGGTAACTAAGCTGCTCTTGCTTGTTTTTCAAGAAATACTCAGATGCCTCCTCTTGAGTTGGCATCTTGGCAGCTTTCTCCTTCCTTGCCTTCTCCTTCTTAGCTTGTGCTTGAGCTGATGATGGTTCATTTTCATTCATCACAACTTGGTTGTCCTCGAAATCTGGATGAATAGGCAAATGTTCCTTGTCCAACAAGTATGTGTCTGTGCCCATTCTTGAGTTGATCAACATCTGGATCTGAGGGGCATAACCACAGCTCCTCTTCTGATCTGTTGCAGTCCTCTTGATAGTCTCTACTATGAGGCTCATAACCTTAAATTTCTGAGGCACATCAAAGATATGTAGCAAGTTAATGGCATGACCTTTGATCATCCTATTATCTCCAGACTTGGGCAAAAGTGTGTGCCTAAGGATCCAGTTGATCGTAGGCAGTCCTGACAACAAGTGTTTTACAGACCCAAACTGGTGAGTGTCAAGATCATCTGCTGGAATCTCCATGTACATATTTGCCATAGTGTTATGATCCATCTTTCTTGGAATAGACATCCAAGTCATCTATTTTCCTCTGGGGCATTGATCAACTTTGCCCATTCCTCAACAGTTGAGTGGTACCTTGTACCTTCAGACATCCATGTGATCCTTCCATCTGGATAGAAATGTGATGTGGAGTAGAACTGCATGATCAGCTCCTCATTCCACTTTGTGAGCTTCTGCCCAACAAAGTCAACTACTCCACATGCCTTGAAGCTGTCTTGCACTCCAGGATAGTGCTCTTCATTGTCCTTGATATATTCCCAGCCTACCCATCTCATATCACACACAACAGGCTTCTTGTCCAACAAGACTGTCTCATAGAAGTCCTGCTGTTCCTTAGTGTGGAACCTGTAGTCAACAGTTGTCCTCCTCCTGGTAGCATATGGATCCTCTGCTCTCCACTTTCTTAGCCCAGAGTCTCTTCTGATCTTCATATCCTCAGCCACAGGATGAGCATCATTATGGTCTGGGATCTTGGGCTTCAACTTTCTCAGCACTTGGCCTTCCTCTTCTTCTGCAGTGTCGGGCACTGGGGCCTTGTTCTTTTCAGAAGCTGGGATGCTCCTTGTATTTCTCTTTGGTTTTGGCTTTGGAGCTGGCTTGGCCTTGGATGCAGCCTTGGGGGCCTCCTTGGGCTTAGATGCGGTTGCCCCTGATCTTATAGCATCACCCATCAGCTTGGGTGCCTTAGGTGCTGGTGCAGCAACCTCTTCTTCTTCCTCTTCTTCATCAGAAGAATGCTGTTCAAACTCAGCCATGGGATCAACTTTCTTGCACCATCTGCCTCTTTTCCTTTCCTTATTCCCTTCAGCTGCAACTGGCTCTTTGGATGCAGGCTTCTCAGGAATCTTTGTGGAGGCTCTGGCCTTTGGCATGGGCTGCCTGCCTGCTGGCCTTTTGATCTTTAAGCCTGGCTTGGTGCTCTGTCTTGAGCCATGATCTTTCTTGAGTTCAACTTTCTTGGAAGTTGCTTCCTCCTCTGCCACATAGTCCTCATCCTCTGATTCTGAGGTTCTCTTTTTCCTTTGTCTTGTGGTAGCTTTTGGCAGGTTGCTGGGGGTGCTCCTGCTGCCTTCATCTGAAGAACTGGAGGGACTAGTGCCCTCACTCATCTGCACTGGCTGCTCTGACAAGTTCTCGCTATCACTCTGGTCTGACATGATGAACAAGCTGACTGCTGACCCTGTGAATAGTTTATAGATGAGGTAGAGTGGATGAGCATCACAAAATGCAGAGATTTTTGCAAAAGAATGATTCAAAAACTTAGTTTTAGTTTCCCACAGAAAGCATTTCGGATCTACCGATTTTTAAACTCGGTGATACCGAAGCAGCTTTTGGAACCTAAACTAGAGAACTCGGTCAGACCGAGTCACAGTTCGGTGGCACCGAGACTGCTAGGGTTTCACAAAGTTCCAAAATCGGTCACACCGATTAGCAATACTCGGTCAGACCGAGTCTTACTTGTGCAATGGCATAAGCCAAATCGGTGGGACCGAGTTTTTCAACTCGGTGGGTCCGAGATGGTTTCGGCGGAAACCTAACCCTAAAATTTTCGAATCAAACCTATTCTACGAGTTCATTGACTGGATAGGAGTTTATCAAACATGGCAAGAATCATTATGATCACAATGTGCTAGGAATCGGATTGGGGAATAGCACAAAGATCGAGTCCATACCCTAGTTTGACGGAGACTCGCTATGGCGTCAACGGCGGGGTTGATTCCCGTTGACGGCGATGGAGACCAGCGACTGGAGGCGGCTGGCGGCGAGGAGATGATCCGGAGACCACTTTGGCAGAGCGAGCTATCGCGCGGGCGAAGGGGTTCGGAGAAATTTCCAAATTTTTGCCCGTGTCTATATATAGCCCAACCCTGTCGGTGTGACCGAGTGGAACAACTCAGTGGCACCGAGATGCAAAACTGTATACAGTTGTTGCAACTCGGTGTGACCGAATGGTTCAAATCGGTTGCACCGAGATCGAAAACATAGATCAACTTAATGATCTCGGTAAGACCGAAAGTGGGGTATCGGTCAGACCGAGAATCACAAAGAGGTTTTGGAAGTTTAAGTCTATGACGAATCAGGGACTCCGAGTGCTCCTCACACAGAGTGGTTCGAATCTGACTTGATCAATTTTGTGATGTAGCATGAATAGAGTTTGAGACGAGAAAAGCATAGATAGCTAAAGAAGGTTCTTAGGCATTCTTGTCCATCCACTTGGCAAAATAAAAATAAAGCCAAACAATCAAAACAACAAGTGGATGTCCTTGAATGAGTAAAATATGCAACCAACATGCTCACACAACAAAATGGCAATTAAAATATGTGACAAAGCATGCACAACCAATTCTAGCATCTATCAAGCAATTGGCGATGACTAGGTCATCTATATATGATCATATTGACTTAGGAGTCAAATGAGAACATTTGATCATAGGTCATACTCATCGTTTAAGCTCAAGTGGGGTTACCACTTTTACATAAAGCATTGTTGTGTTCACATCATTAGAGTTGCTTTAACTCAAGTCTTAGAGTAAAGCTCCCCCTAGATGTGATATCCCCCCTAAGAGGGATGAACTAACCTTGGGTTTTGTCTATGATGACTTCATGTAGATGTTGAAGATGTGGATGCTCAATGTTGATGTAGATCACTTGGAGCTATCCTTTTGAGTGAATTGCACTTTCAATACCTACATGGGTTAGTCCCACAAGGAACAAACAAGGATATCCATAGACATAGAGTGATGCACACACAAGATGATGTATATGAAAGCTTTTAGGTTGCATTGTCCCTTGTCTTACCAACAAGAGGGTTTGTGACTCCCTGAACTAGTGCAAGATGTGGAAGTTGATTGCACTTGTTCTTGCCAAAATGATAGGAGTGAAGTATGTTGGCGGAGTCACCCTCAAGAACTCTCTAGTTCTTCTTCTTTTGGATCCACACCATCTTGATGGGAATCCTTGGAGTTGTAGTCGTACTTGATGAAGTGGAACTTGAAGTAGTCTTGGGAATCCACTTGACTAAGGTCTTAGGAGCTTCTTCAAATGCATCAATTTCCTCTTAAAGCTTGTCCTTGCCTTTTTGCTTGTAGTCTTGTGGTGGAAGATCATCTTGAGTTTGTGTCCCCTTGAAAGAAGTAGGATCATACTTCTCTTGTTGAGGAACAAACTTTGTATTGGGGTATTGATCTTCTTCCCACTCAACTCCATTGGCATTGAACTTTCGTTCAAAACCAACACCTTGATTCTTCGGATGCCTTCCTTGCTTGCGTACAATCTCCTCGAATTGCTTACTTCCGGCAAGGCTTTTGTACACTCCTTTCTCTATGATTACCTTTAATAAGCTATTTTCTTGCTCAAGAGTAACTTGGCTAAGAGAATCGTTAGTGGAATCAAGAGAACTACTAGAAGCAACAATATTGAATTTAACATGATCATTGTTACTACTAGAGGAAGAATCTTTCTTGTTCTTGTTATTGGACTTGACTTGAGGCATGTAAGTGGATAAGAGTAAACACTTGGCAATGTAAGAAGAACTTTTCTTGTGGAGATCATCATTGATTGCCTTTAAGAACTCATGCTCTTGCTCAAGATTGAGCTTTTCAAAGCGTAACTTCTCATGAGCTCTTAAAAGTTCTCGATGATCTTCGAAGATAGTTTCATGAGCTAACTTAAGAGTGTTTAGTTCTTAGTTAGAGCCTCAATTTTCTCCTTATCATTGTCATTCGTTTTATCTTGATTAGCATGATTGATTGACGTTTCATCATAGTATTCAATACTAGAGTTGTCAACAAGTAAATCATCATCACCTAACAAGTCATCTTCATCACTATTGAAATCAACATACTCAGGGTGAGTTACCTTAGGACCTTTGGACATGAAGCATCTTCCAATTCCTTCATTTGGTGAGTCAAATATGTCGTAGGAGTTGGTGGACACAAGTGCTAGACCGGCAACACCTTCATCTTGAGTATATTCGGAATCGGAGTGATAACTTCACAACAGCAAAGGAGTATGGACCATAGCTACGGAATCTGACCTGAGAACAGTTGCTCTTCTGCTTTAAATGTGGAGTTTGGGTTAGTTGTGGTGGTCTTCGTGCTTTGGGCACTACAGTAGCTTTACAAACTGCTCGTGTGGGGGTACTTTGTGGTGGACATGGTGCTTTGTCAACTATAAGTGGGTTACTATCCACCGGGGTTGCGGTTAGATGGGTTGTAGCTGGTTCTCTGCCCAACGGTGTAAGTGTGCAATCTGGAAGAGTGTTGATTATGTGTGGTGGGGCTAGTTTGTGGGCCAGTACAACCATGGTTCTATCTACATCGACGGGTAGCACTGTCTTTTGTGAAGAATGGGTTTTTGCTCCCTTAGATACTGCCATCACCCCCTCCAATTCAAATGGCTGATAAACAAGAAAAGAAATTGAACGTACAGACATTGTATGATAGACAGGTGTGGTTATTCACATATATGTTGTCTAACCAAATAGGATAGCATGACACAATTTCACATATATGATGCCTAACTAAACAGGATAGCATGACACAGTTTCAGATATATGATGGATAACTTAACAGGATATAATGGCATAATTCAACATATGATGAGTACCTAAACAGGATGACATGACAAAACTATATGATGTCTTTCTAAAATAGGTTGGGATGAAATAATTCACATACATGTTGTCTAAGTATACAGGATGGCATGATATAATTGACATAATTGATTCATATACTAAGCAGCTAGCACCCGCATGTATGATCTCTAAACTAAGCAGATAGAATTCAATATTGTGCATATGATGTCTAAACTAAGCAATGCAAGACACCATATGCATCATATGAGAAATATAAACATTGCAACTTAGAGAATACACCTTAGGTGGGATATAGGACTGGTCATCTGTCTCTGAATCCTCCTCTGAGGAGCTCCCTGTAACCATCGAGATATATGCTTCAACAGGTACCATTGCCTGCTCCGAAGACCTTGTTTTCACTCCAGATTTTTCCATAACCGTCTCAAATGGCTGATACACATGAAGAGTACTTCAATATACACAGATTGTCAACAAAAAGAATACGTAATGAAAAAAAAGAGGCATGAGATAATTCACATATATGATGCCTGGCTCCATGGCGGTGCATAATTCACATATATGATAACTGGCTGAAAAACATGGCATTGCATAATTCACATATCTGATATAGAAAGCAAACATGAGGCATTCACACAAAGCATGTCTAATCTAAGCAGATGGCATGGCAATGCAAGACACCATATGCATGATATGAGCAATATAACCCAGCCAAGTTAAAGCATGCACCTCGGGGGGGGGGATACGACTGGTCATCTCTCTGTGAATCCTCCTTTGAGGAGCTATCTGTAACCAGCAAGAAATCTGCATCGACAGGTAGCACTGACTGCTCAGAAGACCTTGTTTTCACTCCAGATTTTCTCATGACCGAATCAAATGGCTGATGCATAGGAAGAGTAGATGAATGTATAAACATTGTTGACAAATGGAATACATTATGGAAAAAAATATGGCACGAAACAACTCACATATACGATGACTGGCTAAATAGGATGGCATTGAATGATTCACGTATATGATGCCTGGCTAAAGAAGATGGCATTGCATAATTCCCATATACTCCCTGATGACATATAAGATGTATAATGTAAGCAATGCAAGGCGCCATATGCATGATATGACCAACATCAGCATGCCAGGTTAGAGCAAACACCTCAGGTGGTAAACAGGCGTGGTTGGCTCCTTCTGAATCTCCATCTGAACAGTTATCTTCCTCTGGAATACAATCTAGAAATGCAGGAGGGGGGCCACTTCGCCCACCATGGAGCGGCGTCTGCATGACATTATATTCGCACGCAACGGTCTTCTCTTTTTCTCTACATGTTCAGTACGATTTGTGTACAATATCTGACATGCATAATAAAAAAATAGTTAGATTTTGTAAGGCCTAAGGGGTGCATGCAAAAATCAAGACTGATGGTAGCAAACGAGTGGATGGATCCAAAACTAATGATAGCAGGTAGATTATAACTTCAGTTTAAAAAGATAGACAATGGATCATCTATTGTTTGTTGCCCACCCAACATGAACCACATAGAAGACCCCAGATGAACCAGATAGTAGACATATACTATTCGTTGCTGGCTCGATATGAGACCCATGGGCAATTCAAAACTCAAGATTGAATGATAAAGTAGCAGGTATAATAACCGATGTATAACGTAAGCAAACACGAAAGACTGCGACCTCTCTTCCCGAACTGTGTAGTCCTCAGGTTCATCTGCTCCGCCGATGATGGTAATGCAGTTGGCGTGGCTGCCAGCAACGGGGAAGATGATCTGAGGCGGCGAAAGGAAGCCTGCAGGGGGGATCTCTGCTGCAGTGAACGCTTCTGTCGATGGTGCACCTCAGGTGGGGCGGATGACGGCACGGCAGGAGCAGGACATAACACACAGAGTTTTCTTTCACGCCTATCTGAAAATGAAGTAAATCTATAAGGGCTCCTTAGAATTGGAGGATTCTATAAACGCAGGGACAGGAAAAACACAGGAATAGGATAGGAATGCACGTGCAAAATAGAGCATTGGAAACATAGGATTTCAGTCAACCTGGGTATTTGGCTCACATGAATAGGAAGAACAGAGGAATGGAGAAACAAAGTGATGCGACGAGTGTACAACCTCTTTGGCATAGCCTTGTGGACCTCAGCATCATTGGGTTGGACGTGGAGGATGGTGATGATGCTGGTGTGACTGTCGGAGGCGGAGAAGAAGCTCTGAGGCCTCCGGAAACGGCGCCGAGGGTACTGCTCCGCTGTGATGGACGGTTCCGTCGTTGGAGTAGCTCCGCTAAGGTGTACGGCGACGAGGGTGAAGCATGACAAGACAGACAACGTTAATCTGAAGTGGGACCCTAATATCATCTGCAATAGATGATGTAAAATACATCACCAAAAAGTGCTAGATGTAAAACGCATCAGCCGCGACACGGTCGGTCTGACAGATGCTGTAAGTACTGTTCACTCTGAACTTAACTGAAGAAAATGAACTTCACAGTTGAAACTGAATTTTACTGTCGAAATTGATTGAACTAGTAATAGAGCATTGCAATAGATGTTTAGGGCATTCGAGCACTAGTAGCAGAGAAGCAGTGACCTAAATCAGCAGACGCTTGAGCAGGGAACGCACTAGCAGGGAGCAAGTCGTGCAGTAGCACCACGAAGGAGTGCTAAAGCAGCAACTCCTGTAGCTGTCGGAGGTCGTGTAGCAGCAGCAGCAGCGCAAGCGAGAGCAAGAGCAGAGCAGCAGCACGAACGAAAGCAGGAGCAGTGCAGTAGCGCGACCGACAACAAGAACATAGCCGCAGCGCGAGCGAGAGCTGGAGCACCTGCAGCTAGTGCCGTTGTGGAAGTCGCCGCCGAGGAAGCAACGACATGGGGGAGAGACGCCGTGGATGATGTGGCCGGCGACGGCGTCGTCGATGGAGACACGCCATGTCTGCTCGGTATCGAGCACCGGCAGCCCCGTGAGATCGAATAAAAGATAAAATGCAGCGGTGAGTGCAGAACCTCCTTGGTGGCGCCGACTTGGCATCGGCTTCATCAGAGGAATTGGTGAGGGTGCTGCGGTTCCGGTGGGGCAGGTCAAGACGGCGCTATGGGGATTGAGGTGGCGCGATAGACGAGGCAAACATTGGGGCAGCTCCTTGGAGGTGGAGGATGGGGCGGCTGATCCGGCGGGACGACGAGATAGACAACGGATCCTCATCCGGTGCGGCGGATGAGGGATGGCGAGCTGTTGCAGTGGACGGCGTAGTTAGGGAAGAGTCTCCGGCTGGGTGGCGGTCGGGAGGCCGACGGAGGAGCGTGGGGTTTAGCGGGTTTTTGCGGCCTTGGTGTACGAATGGGGGCGAAGGGGGAGGGGGATCCAAGCTTAGGGACGCGCTTGTCCGAAATGTAGGGTAATTTACCAGCATACCCCCATCGGTTTTGACACCGCAACGTGGAGCTTCATTTCCGGCTGAGGGGTAGAAGGGGGATTACGCGTGTCTGGGCTGCGGGAGCGATTTGGAATGAGGAGGGAGTTCTCGCGCGCGTCCAAACTTCGGGATAACAAGGCGTGGCGCGGGTTGAAGAAGCGGGAGTTTCAAAGCAGGTGAGACAAAAGATACTCGAGCTTGAAAATTTTGGGATAACAAGGTGCAGATTCCTTGTTCGGTAGAACAAACTTAACGTGTAAAAAAATTCATACAAGACACAAGAGAGTCATGTCCCCTTTTACTATATTGCGATAGATGCCATTGAAAAAACTACAAGAAAAATGTAAAAAAAATCGGGAGAACAAGATTACCCTGCACAGTACCAAATCGATTCGCGCTTCCCTCAACAACAACAAAAAACAAATCAATTCCCACCAAATAAAGAGTAATGTCCCTTTTTATATGATTATAGATGCCATGGTCTCGAATTTCAATTTTTGAATCCACGTTATGTTGAATTCGAATATATCGTTAGGTGACCTTGTGGTTTATAATTGATGTAGTCGTACATTTTGATCTTCCATCATATATGAACATTTTACTCCACCATGTGAGCATATATATTGTCGTCTACCATATGGACTAAATTTTAATCAATTTTCCTTATTTGAATACGATTGTTGTCAAGTTATACAATAATTTAAATATTATCTTGATAACAAAAAAAATACATATAGCAGTAATCATATTTCACTATGAACTACATGTACCATATGCTCTCCAATTCAAATATTTGTATCCATTATATGTTGAATTCAAATCATGGTACATTATTGGTCTAGGTAGCGAGATGTTTGGGATAATCTAAACCCTGTTTTCATACGTATAATTTTTGGCTGAATTGGGACAAGTTTTGGTATAAGCCTCTTGCAAAACCGGAGATTCTCTCAACAAGCCTCGTGGTTCCGAGAGGGAACGTGTCACCTTTGTGTGCGAAATGATATACGCTGCCTCCCCCTGATTTTATTTACAGAGGCAACATAGAACTATATGAGTGACATGTTAAATTTTGGAATTATTTCGGGTTCATTTGGCCTTTTTATACATTAATTGAGTTTTTGGACTTTTAATGTGCATAATCTAAATATGAATTGCATGCACATGCTCCGGTGCACCAAAGTGGGTTGAAAAATCACATGTGTGTCCTTGGTTGAATTTCTAGGTCCCATGGAAGAAATGAGAATGAAATTCAAACATCTGGGCGTCATGACTCGGCCGAGAACATCGAGAAACTTTGATTTTAAATTCATGTAAATCCAAAACTCGCCTAGAAATCATGAAACTTGGCATGGTGTCATGTCATGGCACTAACATGTTGTGGTAAAAAATTGGGCCGATTTGGAAGCTCGTGGTTCTAAGAGGGAACATGCCACCTTTGAGTGTGAAACGATATACGCTGCCCCCCCCTTGAGTTTCTTAACGAAGGCAACATAGAACTACATTAGTGCCCTGTTAAATTTTGGAATTATTCCGGGTTCGTTTGTCGTTTTTTATACATTAGTTGAGTTTCTGGTCATTTAATGTGCATAAGTCAAATTTGAACTACAAGCACATGCTCTCATGCACCAAAGTTGGTTGAAAAATCACATTTGTGTCCTCGGGTGAATTTATAGGTCCCATGCAAGAAATGAAAATAAAATTAAAACATCTGGGCATCGTGGATCGGCCGAGAACATTGAGAAATTTGGTTTTAAAATTCTTGTAAATCCAAAACACGTCTGGAAATCATGAAACTTGGCATGGATATCATGCCATGGTACTACCATGTTGTGGTAAAAAAAATTGGCCGAATAGGAACATATTTTGGTATAAGCTTCTTGCAAACCGAAGCTTCTCTCAAGAAGGCGCGTGGTTCTAAGAGGGAACGTGCCACCTTTGAGTGCGAAACGATAGACGTTGTCCCCCTTGAGTTTATTTACAAAGGCAACATAGAACTACATGAGTGCCCTGTTAAATTTTGGAATTATTCCGGCTTCGTTTGGCCTTATTTACACATCAATTGAGTTTTTGGTCATTTAATGTGCATAATTCAAATTTGAACTACAAGCACATACTCCCATGCACCAAAGTTGGTTGAAAATCACATTTGTGTCCTCGGGTGAATTTCTACTCCCTCCTTCCATCTATATAGGTTCTAATGCGTTTTTCGAGACTAACTTTGACCAAACGTTAGAGCAATAATATATGGCATGCAACTTACACAAAGCATACCTTCAAATTTGTATGTCAAAGGAGCTTCCAATAATATAATTTTCATAGTATACATCTCATGTGCTACTAATCTTGTCAATAGTCAAAGGCTGTCTTGAAAAACACATTAGGCCCAATATAGATGGAAGGAGGGAGTAGGTCCCATGCAAAAAATGAGAATAAAATTCAAACATCTGGGAGTCGTGGCTCGGTCGAGAACATTGGGAAACTTGGTTTTAAAATCATGAAACTTGGCATGGTGTCATGTCATGGTAGTACCATGTCGTGGTTAAAAAAATTGGCCGAATCGGAACAAATTTTGGTATAAGCTTCTTCCAAATCGGAGCTTCTCTCAACAAGGCTCGTGGTTCTGGGAGGGAACGTGTCACCTTTGTGTGCATAATTCAAATTTTAAATACAAGCACATGTTCCAGTGCACCAAAGTTGGTTGAAAAATCACATGTGTGTCCTCGGGTAAATTTCTAGGTTCCATGCAAGAAATGGGAATGAAATTCAAAATTCTGGGCGTCGTGGTTGGGTTGGAAACATTGAGAAACTTAGTTTTTTAATTCCTGTAAATCCAAAACACGCATGATAATAATTAAACTTTGCTTGGTGCCATGACATGGCACCAACATGTTGTGGTAAATTTGCAGTCCGATTTGCGAAGGCGCACACATTAACAATCAACAAAGTCATTTTGGAACAAGTGCTGTCACGTTACAATCGGAAACACGAGTATTATTGAAATGGTGGGCGTTCTACTTACTAGTACCATTTACGTGCCGCCACGCGTCCCCATTTTTTATTAGCTAGGAGGCGCCGTGCAGGGTAGCTATTTGAGTACGAGAGGTGTGCGATCAGACCCCTGCACGTGCTTATCGGGAGGAGAGCCCTTTGACCTCCATCTGCCGTCCACCTCTCTCCCAAGGTCTCCATTAATGGCGCCCGAGCCTCTGTTTAATGGCATGGCTATGTCTCAGTCGACTGAGATTTAAGAGAGAAAAAAGAAAATCTGAAAGCACGGATCTTGATGTAAGATCCGACGGACCTATATAGCATCTACTGCGACTTATAGCAAGACTGATGAATATATAAGGACGATTAAATATTTTTTGATCAAAGAAGGGCTTGCCCCTTCCGATTTTCATTACTGAAAACCACCACAATTCACAAGAAGTTCAGCACAACTCCAGCCTAACACGAAGGACTAAAAGCTACTAGATTGAAATCGCAACATCCCAAGAGGCCAACAAAGGCCAAACATCCGCGCTAGAACCCAACATTTCACAACCGACGACACAATCCACATCCTAAACCGATTATTACATCAAAAGAAACCAGGAAACTGAAAGACACACGCTCTGGTGATCGGCGAGCTTGTGGTAAGTGACGAAGTCTCCGCAGAAGCTGAATTTGTTTTTGAAACATCAAGTGGCCAGAGACTCGAAAACTTATTTGCCCATTAGTGACTTGTCAGGGCGGTGGATTTTAGTTTGTACGATAATGTTGCATCCACCTAAAGTAACGAAAGTTCTTACGTAAACTTCCTAGTAATTCCCTCTTCTTAGGTGCAGCATTACTCCTAACATTTGTAATATCAGTTTGAAACTTGTAATATTGCCATGTCCTATTCCTGCGTTTTCAAAATCCTGCGAATCAAACAGGTCCTGAGTTGGTGATGATGTTGTTCCTCCCATCTTTCACCAATAGCCGTCGGATCAAGATCTGACGCATACAAACCAAGCTTCTCCATTTTTGCAAAAAGATGCCCGCACTTGTTCCCTATTTACAAACAACTCCTTGTCTCTCACAATCAGCCTTATCTCCTCCCCACCACATCTAGAAGGCCATGGAAAAATCTAGCGCGATGGCCGCTGCCGAAGCCGTCCACCCCCCAATCTTGGTGTCCCATGCAATGCACGTGCATCTACGCACGGGAAATTATGTCGAACAAGGCTACTTGTAAGCAGGCTAGCTCTACAGCCATGATGATAGTGACTGCAGACGGTGAGGCGGACTATGGTATGCCGAACACGACGCATATACTCAGGTGTCATCTCCGGCGCAGGGTCTTGTCACTTCTCTGTGAGGAGCAGCATGTAATAATTTGACCAACAGCATGGTTCAGAAGCACGTTGAGCTCGCCGCCAACGCCGCTGCTCCTCGCACGTCGGTTGGTGACCCGGCGCACTAGGGCGTGAGGATGACGTTGAATGTTGATGGATCCGTATGTATTTTTATCTTTCCGTCAAATCCATGTAGCAGTATATGATACTACAGTAATTATCTTACCTTTCGCATCAACTTCATAATTTTCGTACGTACTCCATGCATGAACGGCGCCAGAACCTAGGCAAAATCGTTATTTTCTATCTATCGGTCGCGCCATGGAGCGGAACCAAATTTTACAAGTTACGAGTTCAAAAGGAAAAGCCTGCCGTGTTCGCGTCGCACCCCCACACGGTTGGTCCGGCACGCCGCTCAAGCGGGAATGTGTGCGGTGTTGCATTTTCACTTACAAGTGGGACCGCAGTTGAGCAAACCGACTATCGACAAACCCCCACCCTGCCCACCGCGCGATGGCTGAGAAAACAGGAGGGAGAAGAGATGGTTGTAGCACGGACTCCAAGAAAATTGGTGTCGGATGGGACTCGTGTGGGTGGCATGTGCCGTACTGCTAGACTTGAATGCTAGTTATGGCCCATGCCACCCCACTATATCGAGCCTATATCGAGGTACGTAGAACAAATTTCCTGCAGTCCGTGCTCAGCCCTCCTCTATCTCTCTTCTCAGCCAGCCAGCGGACGCGCGGAGCCCATCGTCTGTTTGCTCACATGCGGCCCCACATGTCAGTGAAAACACAAGAGGACCCACTGAACCTGCTCTTTCACCTCAACGTGCTGGTGATGAAAAACAAATCCAATAAAGATCTTCGGTGGCCGCTTTTGGAGTTACTCAAGAGTAGTAAGATTATATTTACAGTTTAACCCAAGATGCACATCTCGTGGCTTCAACTACCACTCTATTTTCTTTCATGACACGACCTGGATGCTGGATGTCCCATGTGTCAGCAAAAGGAGGAAGAACCCGACCAAATCTTCGGTTGTGCTCTCGGATTAGACTGGTTGTGCTAACTTAAAAAAATATTGTGTACTCCCTCCGTTCCAAAATACTTGACTTCCATTTGTCCAAAAATGGATGTACCTATATACTAAGACATGTCTAGATACATATATATTTTGACAAATAGAAGGCATGTATTGTGCAACGGAGGGAGTAGAATGGATGCAAGTTTTTGTATTGGGAAGAAGAGTACATCCATATATTGATAGAGCGCAATTTAGTAGATGTTCTATCACTTTTAGCTAGTAGCACAGAGGCTAGAGATGAGATTACTGCACTTGTTGATGCTCCTACTAGAATAGAGGCTAGACATGAGACTAGATGCGAGGAAGCAACGTCTACTTCTTTACACTCGAAGAAGAAAGATGCATGCAAGATCGAGCCTCCGCAGATCAACAATGAATGCATCGAGAAGGCACTAATCCAACTTACCAAAGTAGTAAAATGTATTCTTGTGGTTCTTGTTTTCTTTGGTCTTGCTTTTATAGTCAAAATTATCGTTGGAGTTCGTGCAAAACAGAAGTCCGTTTGGGGTCGTGCGTTGGAGTTGGCCTTACAAGTGGGCCCGCAGTTAAGGAAACCGACTATCGGCAAACCCCCACCTTGCCCGCCGCGCGATGGCTGAAGTTAGAGAAACAACGAGGTTGAAGAGATTGCTCTAGCACGGACTCCAAGAAATAATATGGTGTCAGATGGATGTCGTGGTGGTGGCGTGTGCCGTACTCCTGGACGTGAATGCTTGTTCTGGCCCATGCCACCCTACTACTCCTACTACTTACTCCTACTATATAGTACTAGTATCGAGGATTCGAGGTGCTGGTTACGTACAACGAACACATTAACATATGGCTACAGTAAAAACACCCACCCGACGCGCGAAGCATGTGAAGCTAGTACAAATAGTGTACTACTATTGTTGATTGGCCTCATCCGATAACCTGTTGCAATGCACGTACAATTATGTATTCAGAAAATATTTTTTTGCCTCGTCGCACCACTCACTCAGACAAGCGACTCGAAAGCCATTCATAAATTCAGTAAGTTTATCACAGGCATATCATTTTATTACATACAACAGGTCATCAACCCACATCGACAACGAGGATACATTACAACAAATAACAAGCCATGAAATGAACTTCAACTCAACCATTCCGCGGCGTTGGAAATGCTTGCTTTGAACCACAAGTGATTCTCTGGGACGGGCCATCCATTGTCGATCTGGAGACCAACGCAGGACTGATCATCCAGGCTGAAGCGGCCTACTATATCAGTACCAGGGTAGGGAACCACCCAAATGTCCGAGGTATAGACACAGTTGCTTCTCATAAATGGTTCTAGTAACATTGTGTCAACAGCAGTTGGATCGCCTTTCACCATCATCGGATAGTTTTGTCCAAGGAAGAGCGAGTTTTCTCCAAGACTATCAATTCTGTGCCAGGGAGAAGGAGTTGGCGCTAGCACACTAGTATCCATCTCGAATACCATGCAACGGGTGTTGGAATAGGTCCGGAGAGTGCGACCATGGGAGACACCTGCTTCCTTAGAAGTAACATCATCAGTGGGTTGTATACACACAAGAAGAGGTGATCCATCGGAATTAGTTGCCAGGCGCCACAGAGTATATGGGCGCTACTCGTGATCATCACCATCGGCATCTCCCCCTTGGTTATAAAAATTTTCAAGTATAGGTGGTGGGATGTTCACAGGACCTTGGAAACACAAGAAGAAGGTTAATTAGTAAAGGGAAACTTGCTAACCCGCATGCATGTGGATGAAACAATTATAATTACGGTGGAAGACAAACGTACCGAAACTACGAGGATACCATGCAAAAAGAGTGCCACGAGTGGTGGCAGCAAACACAAGGCCCTCGTATTGAATTGCACCACAGTACTCATTCGTGCACAGAAACTGATTTTTGAGCAATATCCATCGAGTCAAACCACTAAGGATGGCAACAAGCTTGTCGAAGATAGCAACAACTTCATAGTTGTTGTAATTCCAAGAGCGGTTGGGAACTCGACAAATTGCTATCTTCCATAGAAGACGGTCACCATGATCGTATTTGAACGTGCGTACATTACCGGTGTGCTCAACCTCTGGGCAGTGTGCTGAGATTTTTGGAAGTGGAACCCGGTGACGAGTGTACACATTCACAAGTTCCCACTCGTAGTTGGACCCAATGTAAACAACCCAATCTCCATTTGCGCCCGCCCAAGCCTTGCCCTCAAGCGATGGCATCTTAACATCATACGTATCATTATCAAGCGGCATCAACTTGCACAGGGCGAGACCTCCGTCGTGCCGGCGCCAGTCATCAGGGTCACGGCAAAGAAGATAGGGGAGATCAAACCGCTCCTTGACTCTTGGGTTCCTTGTAATGATGTTATTACTTGAGTCGAGAATGGGCTTGAACGAACCTGCCATGCTAACCAAGGTGATGACATCGCACCGATCAATGAGTTCCTGCACCACGTCATATTTCAGATTGGGGCAAGAATAACGGGGTCGTTTCCGGCCTGTTTCCTCCATGGAGAATACGATCGAACAATGGCAGAAGAAAGGGTGAAGGGCTGAAGGAAAATGGAGGAGGGAGAGGAAGAGCGTGCGACAGCGGTTCCAAATCGAGAGGGAAAGGCGAAGAGTCGGTGGACGGTTGCAAGTTTGCCACGGTTCACGAAGAGGCGCCCCGGCCTACACGTCCGTTCGGAAATGCTCCTACTACTCGTCGTCGTCTCACTGATATGTTGGAACGGGACCACATGTCAACGAAACATGGTGTGTAATTTCTCGTGCAAAATGCGATCTGGCCGCGTTGGCCCGAGGTGCCGCATTAGTTATCGACCTTTATTTTTTTAATGGTGTGCCGATCAGTTTTGAAGCACGACTAACTGGTACTGTACGCAGAGAAAATATAAACTACTCTACCACTACTCCACCTCCAGTACTAGTAGTATAAAAAAGATATATAGGCTGGAGCTTCAGCGCTTTCTTGCTAAGGGCTGCCCACTTGCTTCTCGCACTACCACCCTCTCTCCAGATCTAAAAAAGACGGCCCCTCTCTCCCTCCTCACCGGTGGTCACAGATCCGCCGGGGAAGAAAAGGACATGCAGCATTGACGCACTCGTCGTCAGCGAGCAAGGTCACGCACTGATGACAAGGCCGTCCTCTCAGACCTAGCGCCTGCGCGGGATGGCCTCCGTCCCCAAGCTTGCTGTCGTAGTGTGAGGCGCAGGACGACGACCACGAGCGAAGCCACTTCCCGCCGACCCTCAGGTATGCTACCTCTTTTCGAACCATAACCTTGTTCTATTGCCCCATCTGCCACGTCGTTGCATGTGGATCATTTTCCACTCCACCATCTTCCCAATTTGCTATCCTTTGCTCTGCTGGCCACGCAGACGAAAACCATAATTTGCACTATTAAAGGAAACCCTACTTCATGCAGACTAATCCATGTCTGGGTTGAATAAGGAAAGGAAGGGAGACTGTACTGTCCAAGAGAGTAGGCATCGAACCCGCATCTAGGTTGAAAAGGGGAAAATCGGTAGCTAAGGAATGAGTCCCGTGTCTCTTGGTTGAAGAAGGGTAGAAAGGCATGACAACGCAATAGAGAATGACCAGGTCGATCGGTTTGTTGTCCTCGCATATGAAAAAGGTGGCTAAAGAGAACAAAAATGGGACGTAATCCACATATGCTGCCTGGATATTTGTTGCTCTGGGCAACCATACCTCCCTCACCACTCTGCGTCTGTGGAGGTATATCGTACCGGTGCGCCCACTGTCCGAACGGGCCTCCCATGCTCTTATTGCCACTTTTTTTGCTGTTAGTATAACGCCAGCAGTCAAGTCAAGCAATGCTACTGCTAAAGTGATGCCACATTTAACTAATGCCGCTCTCAGTCTAATGCCACCCATAAATTTAAGCAATGTCATTTAATGTCATTGGATTATTTCAGGGTTAGCTGTTGATTGTGGATGTATTAAAGATTTTTCAGCTAAGGCATTCTAATGCTATTGCACAGCCAGTATACCAACGACGAAACTTGTTACTACCTTTAGATTTTTGCGCTGTTAATGCTTATAGATTACATACCTCACTTTCATGAGATAAGTTAATTTTTTTTGTATAGTGTCACCAAAATGCCAAGGTGCTGATGTCATTTTATTTTGGTTAAACTGCACAAACAATTATGAAGACAAGAGGAAAGGTCAAGAGTGGGCACCTCCTCCTCCGGCTGTTCTCTTGATTCGTTCGATCAAGTTTTTATGTTTGATCGGTTATCAAGATTGGGATAGCAATTTTTAAGCCCCCCCCCCCCCGAGTTCGAAATGATATTTACCTTGGAGGTACATGGTTTGCAATTTTTTTATACTGTCATTAGTTAATAATGCTAGTTACCTTCAGACTTTTGTATTTGGTTTAATGCTCATGCACAGCTAGTGTACCAATGCTGAAACTTGTTACCTTTGTATTTTGTATTGTTAATTCTTATAGAAACCTTCCAGTGCTAGAGTTTATTGAAATCTGTTCAGTAAAACCATTGTATTGTACCCTGTAATAAACTAACTACTCTACTATTGCACTAGCCACTGGATTAGTGTATATTTGTAGTATTCGAATGGTGTTGCATTCGCGTATGGACATAAATAAAGTGTGGCAAGCTTTCCCAGATATGTGCTCAAGAAAACTACTACATGTTTTTCTAAATACTAGACGTTTGGGTACTTTAAATTGAACCGCGAAAACGTCTTATATTAAGGAACAAAGGGTGTATAGTTCACTCAAATTATCCCGGTAAAGCTAGTCACACCTTTGTTAAAATTAATGTTCATTATGTTATCAGAGGAGGTCTGTGTGTTTGTCTCTAATGCCCGTCGACTACATACCTGACATCATGATGTAATGTTAAGTCATTTCCTTTTGTACAGTGTCACTGAATTGTCAAGACGGTGATGGCATTTTATTTTAGTAGAACTGCACAAAATTTTCTTAAAAGAAGAGGAAAGGTCAGGAATGGCTCACTTTTCCAGAAAAAACTATGTATGCCTTCCTGACATCAGCCACTGTTGCTTTATTTATTCCTTCAAACAAGTGGTTAGAAACAGTCTTGCTACCTTTTCCCATTACGAAATTGGAATGCTTATATTTGTGAGTCTATGCTTCAACTAGTGCCACTTTTAGAGTAATCACACTTTCAATATCTATGCAAAACAGGGATGCTCGATTTTAGTGGAACTGCACAAAAAGTCCAACTGGTTCAACATTAGGAGCATGTTTTTTTCCAAACCTTTATATCCAATTGGTGGCACTGTGAGCTTTTCATTACGAAGGTACATGGTTTGCTACTATCTTGATAGTAATACTAGTGGTTTGCATGTGAATTTATTGGCAGGGTGGACCTACATTGGAGGTGCAGGACAGGATTCAATGATTGGATGCTCAATTTCCGTTGTATCGATTTCACCTCTTCCATCATTGGAACATGGATATCCTTGGTCTGATGAAGAATAGGCGATATATTTCTACTTTGAACCAGCAAATCAATTCAGTATGAAATTGTCCAGGGAAAAACATAACTGTATCAGATTGTCCAGTGCAAAACATGACAGATGCTAAGCGGAAGAGACATGTTTAAACCGAAAATACAAGGTGTGGTATATGTTTACTAGCTGCTTGATATTTGTGCAGACAGAGATGTCTACCCGTTGCTATTTGGCAAACAAACAAAGTGTCCGCAATTTTGGTTGAACTGCACAAGAGAATAGTATAGTCACTGCATGCAGCGCCATTTGAAAATAGACACAAAAAGATTGGATAGTCACTTCATGGACTGCAGAAAAGTAGTACTGTACTATTTACTGGCCAACACTAGGTGCTTCATTGCTTTGGTCTGATTATACAATGGGCATCATTTTGCCTAAGTTAAAGTTTGTATTCCGAAAATAGTCTCGCGGTGTGATCGAGAGAAGACCAAATCATATTGAAGTGGATGTTCCTCCATCATGTGTGGTTCATTCTCATGGTTCTAGTTGTTGGTGAAACCACTTACTTTAGTACTTGTACGCTACTAGAGTATTAGTGGGAGTAGATATTTAACTTGGCTATGATGGTTGTCAACATGGAAGTTCAGTCCTCTATATGTGGATCAGACCTGTTACTTTGCTCTGAATGTTGAACTTTCCGTTTGAACGTATGGAATGGGCTGTTATTTTTTTAAATGGATTGTATTTGTCCTCCACGGGTTTAGAGGTTGACTTGTGGGCCTAGCAATTTGACGCGTACACAATTAGGAGATGATTGTACGTGGAGAGGATGACAGCAGGGACCCGCCAAGGTCATGGCAGTACGCAAGCAAGTGCCTCCTTATTTCAAGCCAATAAAAAATGGCTCCTCCTAGTGGATTTCTGACATCTGGCTCCCATGCCATTGTCAACGTAGTCAATAAATGAGAGAATTGCACAACGAGCGGCTGACACCAGGGACCCAGCAGCTCGCCCAGTTATTTTTATTTTGGGTTAATTTGATAAATGCCACTCCAAATCTGGTGCATCCGAGAAATGCCACTGCAATTTCCAAACTTTGAAAAATGCCATGTCATGCCATTTCTAGTGGCATTTTTCGAAGTCTAGAGTGGCGTTTTTTAAAGTTTGCAAACTGCAGTGGCGTTTTTCAAAGTTTGCAAAAATTGCAGTGGCATTTTTCAAAGTTTGGAAATTGCAGTGGCATTTTTATGAATCGCCATAATTGGAGTGGAATTTATCTAATTTGTTTTTGAGACGGAAGCAGGGTGTCAACTGGGCTGTGCGGGACACTCTGGCCTGTCTAGACAGCCTTTTCTTTTATGTTTACCACAGACCAACCCAGTAGTTTGTTTTTCTTTTTGAAAATGGCTAGCCCAGTTTTTTTGTGATTTGTCAAGTAAGTCGCTTTATCAGGCCTGTTGGGCTGCAAATCTTTCAAGACGAGGAGAGCTTCATTCGGCTGGCCAAGAAAATGGCCTACTAGTAATGAGAAGTGGGTTGTACATTTTTAAAACACATCAAACCGGCAATTAGTTTCAAATATCTTTTTTTTCATTTCGAGATTTTAAATTGCATTGATTTTTATGCGTGGACAATTTATTGGATTTTATATTGATATACATTTATTTTTAAAATCAGTCTAAATGTGACTCGAAATTTCGAGATTAAAAACAGTTCAGACCGCACCGACATATGTAAAATTTCATATAATTTTTTAACCGTGGCCACAATATGGGTTGTAATGCTAACAAAAAGAATATGTGCTCCGAAAAAACCCGTAAGAATTAGCAAATGGGTTGTAAATTATTTGAAATAATGGCAGATGGGTTGTATGCTGTTTTCCACAGATTTGAGGCTTTCCACAGATGGCCTGTATACTGTTGGATGTCCATCCAACGGCCGTCGTGCTTCTTTAATCTCTGCTCTTCCTGCTCCAGCCGCTCAAACAAGGGCCGGCGGGACTACCTGCTCCCTCCTCCCCGCGGACGGTTGTGCTGCCGTGCAGGCCTCACCGCCCCACCGTACTCCCATCGCTGGCCTAGCCATCCCTCTACACACCTGTTGTTATTCTCCGGCGACGGCAGACGAACCAATAAACCCTCGTACAGTCGTACTCCCCTCCGCGTGGGAAACAAAAACAACTGCCGAGTCTTCCCTGCCTCCGTGTCGTTCCCTTCCTAGGCCTCGCCGTCGTCCACCGCCCTGGTGCTCTCAGCGTGGCGTGGTCAACATGGTCAACAACCGACATGCATCTGAAGTGGACTGTACGTGGAGAGGCTGACAGCTGGGTCCACGGCCGCACGCAAGGAAATGCCTCCTTATTACACGCAAAATAATGATTCCTCCACCTGACATCTGGGACCCACCGAAAGGGCCTCTGTATTTCACGAAAAAAACATTACCGCCGCTGACAGCTCGGACACACCAACTATATCTTCGCACGCAAGGAAGTGCCTCCTTATTACACACAAAAAAATGAATACTCCCCCTGCTAGCTGGGACCCAGTATAGTGGGCCTACTAAGTTGACGGGGACGAAGGGGTTTTTCAACTTAGTCAATATGCACGATTCTAGCTCGACTGACCGTACGATGTCCATCCAACGGCCGTAGTGCTTCTTCAACCTCTGGTCTTCTTGCTCCAGCCGCCCAAAGCAGCGCCGGTCGTGCCGCCTGCTCCTGCCTCCCGTGGCCGGCTGTGCTGCCGCGGAGGCCTCACCGCCCCCATACTACTCCCACCGCTGGCCAGGCCATCCCTCCACTCCACTCACCCACACCCCCTATTATTCTGCGGTGATGGCAGTGCAGCTGAACCAGTGAGCCCTCGTACTCCTCTCCGCGTGGGCATCCACTGCCGCGTCTTCCCCGGCTCCGCGTCGTCGCCTTTCTAGGCCTCGCCGTCGTCCACCACGGTGGTGCTCTCGGCGCGGCGTGGTCAATGTGGTTAACGACCGAATTCCATCAGAAGAATAATGTACGTGGAGAGGCTGACAGCTGGGTCCACGGCAGCCACAAGGAAGTGCCTCCTGATTACGCGGAAAATAATTATTCCCCCACCTGACAGCAGGGACCCACCGGACGCCCAGCAGTATTTCGCGAAAAAAACGTTTGCCCCTGACTGCTGGGACCCACCCGACTTGCCACCGTATTTCACGAAAAAAACGTTCCCCCTGTTGTCAGCTCGGACCCACCGAAAGTGCCTCCTTATTACGCATAAAAAATGAATACCCCCTGCTAGCTGGGACCCACCTTGGTGGGAGGCTGATTTGTGGGCCTACTAAGTTGACAGGGAGGGAGGGCTTTGTCAACTTAGTCAATATAAACGATTCTAGCTCCAGTGACCGTACGGTGTCCATCCAACGGCCGTAGTGCCTCTTCAACCTCTGGTCTTCTTGTTCCAGCCGCCAAAAGCAGCGCCGGTCGTGCCGCATGCTCCTGCCTCCCGTGGCCAGATGTGCTGCCGCGGAGGCCTCACCGCCCCCTACTATTCCCACCGCTGGCCAGACCCTGCGGCGACGACAGCCTCACACCGTAGCCGAACCAGTGAACCCTCGTACTCCTCTCTGCGTGGGCATCCACTCCCGCGTCTTCACCGGCTCCGGGTCGTCCTCTTCCTAGGCCTCGCCGTCATCCACCGCCCTGGTGCTCTCGGCGCGGTGTGATCAACGTGGTCAAGGAACGACTTCCATCAGACATGGACTGTACGTGGAGAGGCTGACAGCTGGGTCCATGGCGGCAGCAAGGAAGTGCCTCCTTATTACGCAGAAAATAATGATTCCTCCACCTGACAGCAGGGACCCACTGGACGGGCCACCGTATTTCGCGAAAAAACGTTTCCCCCTGACTGCTGGGACCCACCAGCTACACCTTCGCATGCAAGGAAGTGCGCCGGGCAAAAAAAACAAAATGATTCGCCCCCCTGACTGTTGGGACCCACCAGCTACATCTTCGCACGCAAGGAAGTGCCTGACAGTCGGGACCCACCTGGTCGAAGCGTACGTAGCGTTGTCATTCTGGTCGTGAACGTGTACGTACATATATACTGGTCGATGTAGAGGCGTGCACGTCTCGTAGTAGAGGCGCGCACGTAGCATGTACACTACGTACAGCGGACAGGGTGCAAGAAAGAAAATACGGCCACGTATGTGTACATACGGGCGGGGTCTCGAACGCCTACTCGCGCATACGTACGGCGAGGGCTCGTATACATGGCTGGGTCGGAACGGAGAAACAACGTCGTCGTCGTGTTCATGGGGAGGCAACGGAATACCTCGTGTTCATCGGGAGGCAACGGAACGCGTGGGAGCCAACCGGCTGGGTCGGAACGGAATGCGTGGTTGTGTTCATCGGGAGGGCTTGGATGGAACAGGCGATGGAAACGAGGCCTGGCGTACCGCAGAACAGAGCAAACAGACCTCCTACGGTCGAAACGGGATCCTGTTCATCGGGAGGGGTCTGGCGTACTACAAAACGGAGGAAACGGACCTCCTACGGTCGAAACGGGGGTCCTGTTGATCGGGAGGGGTGTGGCGTATCGCAAAACGGAGGAAACGGACTTGTGTTGGAGCGCTACAGTCGAAACGGGGGTCCTGTTCATCGGGACGGGTGTGGCGTACCACAAAACAGGACTCCACGGGTTACTGTTCATCTCCACCGTCGACCTCCTCCAGCCTCCACGGGCTACCGTCGACCTCGTCCAGCCTCCACGGGCTCCTGTTCATCCAGCCTCCACCGCGCGCTACTCCACCGGCTACTGTTCAACCACCCCTCCACCGTCTACTATTCCTCCAGCCCTCCACACCACGGGGTCCTGTTCAACCACCCCTCCACGGGCACCCCTCCACCGTCTGTTGTTCACCCACCCCTCCACAACACGGGATCATGTTCATCCACCCCTCCACGGGCACCCCTCCATCGTCTACTATTCATCCAGCCCTCCACCACACCACGGGGTCCTGTTCATCCAGAGGCGACGCCACCGCTCACTGTTCATCCAACCCCCCCCCCAACCCCCGCAACACTCACTGTTCATCCCAGAGGCAGCATCGATCGGCTTCAGTTAGCAGCAGTAGCGAAGGAATCGCTCGATCTGATTCAGTTAACAGCCATCGATTGATCGCTTGGGTTCAGTAACGAGTAGCCTGCAGTGCAATCGCTCGGGTTCAGTTAGAGCCCAACGCCTCACTCAGGTTCAGTTAGAGCCAACGCCTCGCACACACGCGTGTACGTGTACGAGAGAAACGCGCATCGCTCGGCCCCCGACCTCCCACTGTAACCGGGAACTCCCCGAAATTTTCCTCCCCCTCGCTTCTACCACGGTTTTTCCATCATGGACGGCCTAAAGAATGTCATGCAGCTGCGTCTCCGGCTCGCCCAGGACGAAAAGCCCATTTTCTGTCATGATTTTTTGTCGTAGAAGTAGGAGCCCACCACATCTATGATGATACCGGGTTTTGTCACAATTATCGTCATAGAAGTGTCATATGTATGACAGGAAAAAAATTCGTTCGGCCCAAAATGTCACGGATGTGTCTTTTTTTTGTAGTGCATATGATTAGTGGCTCCACTATCGAGCAACCATGATCCCCCACCGGAAGCAAACACCTACAAGAGATCAATGCTTGGTTTTAGGTACCCATTTTGTAATGGGTCCTTTGATGTTAGTAACAAGGGTCTTAGGAACCCACATATACCATTCAATGTACTCATAAGGAGAACCAACAAATTTGGCATAAACATGTTCGTCACTAGCACGGCATAACACATAAGGAGGGGTAGCATTGCCCTTATTGGCATCACTACCCTTCACATTGTTCTTCTTCTTCTCCTTAGAAGCACCCTCTCCCTCCTTCACAAAGGTTTTCTTGAGAGGAGGAGATCGTTTGGCCTTGTCATTCTTCTTCTTGTTCTTGGACTTGGGCGCGTACCCAATCCCTTCCTTGGCCACAACTTCCTTTTGATTGCTCAAAAGGTCGTTGAGATTCTTCTCGCCTTGTATGCAAGACACAAGGCCTTTCTCAAGTTGTTCCTTCAACTTTGCATTATCCTCAACAAGATGCACATGCTCACAACACGGGTTAGTAGCATTTGCATTATCAATTAAGACCATATGAGGAAAAGTGGCTTTCTCCTTGGTTAGCTTTACTTGGAGTTGATCATGAGACTCTTTGAGGCTAGCATGAGCACCCTTGAAGACCTTGTGATCCTTGTCAAGTAAGTCAAACTCCTCTTTGAGTCTAGCAAGATCAACCCCAAGCTTGGCCTTCTCGGAGTTTAGCACACGAGATACAACAAGAGCATGATCAAGATCTTTCTTTAGTTTAGCGTGGTCATCGTTGTATGACTCCTCAAGAGCCAAACGAAGACCTCGCTCTTCCTCAAGAGCATTTGAAAGATCCAAAATCTCATCGGCATAGTCACGACTATGCCCCTCCATCTTAGAGATGGTATCTTCGTGAGCCTCGATCATGTCATTGGCTTCACCAAGTTGTTCCAAGAGAGCAACGAAGTGCTTCTTAGACTTACCCTTGAGTTTACTCATAAAAGACTCAAATTCATTCTCCTCCACATTAGACCCCACATGTTCATCAATGCAATCCGTCAAAGAAGGATTATTAATGATGGTAGTTTTGATGTTGGGGTTACCTTGTTGGTGGCTTTAGCCATGAGGCACTTGGCGGTGATTTTCTCATTGGGTGAGTCGAAGAGAGACACCCATGGAGTTGCCGCAATGGCAACGGAGGCCATGGCAACCGACTCACCGTATTCATCATCATCATCATGCTCATTGTACTCTTCTTGTGCCACCAACTCCTTGGGAGGAGTCTTCTTGGTGAAGTTGCTCTTGTTGGGGAAGGACTTGGCCTTGTCTTTTCGGATGAGCTTGCCACCATTGTATCCCCTCTTCTCATAAGGGCATTCCGCAACAAAGTGGCTCACATTGCCACAATTATAGCAAGTCCTCACTCGTTGCTTGCCCTTCACGCCACTTGAGGTGTTCTTGTTGAAGTTGGGCCTTGTGTTCTTCTTGCTCCAAAATTGCCTTGAAGCAAGAGCCATGTGTTCATGATAAGCATACTTTGTATCTTCGGGATTGCTCTCCTCTTCTTCCTCTTCGTCCTATTCTTCCACACTAACCTTGGCCTTCAAGGCAAGGTTGGGCTTCTTTGCTCTTTGAGAACGTAACACCGCATTGTCGGTGGTCTTGTCCAAGATACTCATAGCCACAAACTCATCCAACACTTCACTTGAGGACAAGGTGTTGAAATCCGGCCTTTGACGAATGACGGAGGACATGGCCTTGTGGTAAGGCATCATGACCTTGAGGAATTTGCGCTTGATCCAATTGTCATCCGTATCCTTGCTCCCATGATCTCGGAGTGAGACCGCGAGAGTAATTAATCTCTGATAAAGCTCACAAGGTTCTTCATATTCTTTCATTGCAAACTCATTGGCTTCATCTTGCACCACTTCATAGTTGGAGCGTTGAATGCTTGCGCTTCCCCTGTAGAGGAAAACAACATGGTGCCATGCATCCTTGGCCACGGTGAAGGGCCGGAGATGAGCAAGATCTTCGGGTGGAATTGCATCTTGGATGATGAAGAGAGCATTCTCATTGAATTGATTATCCGCGACTTCTTTAGGGGTGAGGTTGCTTCGGTCATGCAGATAAAAACCTTCTTCAATGATTCTCCAAAGATTAGTATTAACATGGTTATGACGCTTAAAGCGATAAACCCAAGAATCAAAGTCCTCATTTTTCAAAATCTTAGGGGGAGGACCGGCATGATTCAAATGAGTGGAGGGAATCGGTCCACCATAAGTAAGCGGAGGTTCCACATGGGCAAAGATGTCATTGCCATTTTTACCACTAGAAGAAGGAGCCTTTTCATTAGTAGCTTCCCCCTTGTCGGAGTTAGCATCCGTCACCTTGTTAGTGGGATGACCCACTTTCATCGGTGCGGTGGATAATTTAAACCCTTATAAGAACTTGTTAAACATGCTTTCAACCTCGGTCGTCATGGAGGTTTTCAATGTGTCCAAAGCCACATTGAATTCCTCACGAGAGACCGCGGTTCCCCCATCGGCCGTAGACAAGAACGGATTCACATAGGAGTGCTCCTCCCCACCGTCTACGGTGTCTACCATACTCTTTGGACGGCAAAGTCCTTAATAAAGAGACGAGGTTCTGGCACCAATTGAAAGGATCGATATAGTTGACTAGAGGGGGGTGAATAGGCAACTAACAATTTTTAGCTTTTCTTTACCAATTTAAACTTTGCATCAAAGTAGGTTGTGTAGATATGCTACTAGGTGAGCAACCTATATGATGCAACAACAACAAGCACACAAGCAAGCAAGGGATATAACACAAATAAGCTTGCACAAGTAAAGGCACGAGATAACCAAGAGTGGAGACGGTGAAGACGAGGATGTGTTACCGAAGTTCCTTCCTTTTGAGGGGAAGTACACCTCCGTTGGAGCGGTGTGGAGGCACAATGCTCCCCAAGAAGCCACTAGGGCCACCGTATTCTCCTCACGCCCTCACACAATGCGAGATGTCGTGATTCCACTATTGGTGCCCTTGAAGGCGGCGACCGGACCTTTACAAACAAGGTTGGGGCAATCTCCACAACTTAATTGGAGGCTCCCAACGACACCACTAAGCTTCATCACAATGGAATATGGCTCCGTGGTGACCTCAACTGTCTATGGTGCTCAAACACGCAAGAGTAACAAGATCCGCAAAGGATTAGTGGGGGGAATCAAATTTCTCTTGGTGGAAGTGTAGATCGGGGCCTTCTCAACCAATCCCTAAAGAATCAACAAGTTTGATTGGCTAGGGAGAGAGATCGGGCGAAAATGGAGCTTGGAGAAACAATGGAGCTTGGGGATGGAAGAGGTGATCAACTCGGAGAAGAAGACATCCCTTATATAGTGGAAGAACAAATCCAACTGTTATCCACCAACTCAGCCTGCGAAGCACGGTACTACCGCACCGGAGTCGTGGTACTACCGCTAGGGCACACGGTACTACCGCAAGGCACTGGGGTACTACCGCCCATGTAGCAGAATCCAAAGCAGCCCTGATGTGAAGAAGTAGAGGGCGGTAGAATCACTGGCGCGTACTACCGCTACCCCTTGCGGTACTACCGTAAGGCAGGGATAGTCTAGATTTGGGAAGGCACGGACATATAAAAATACATTCGTGGCAACTTCCGTTGAGTTGGGATCTATGAAAAAATCTGACACGGTAGTACCGCAAGCCTGGAGCGGTACTACCGTGTAGGGCGCGGATGTAAAAAATTACATCCGCCCCTACTTCCGCTTATGTTGCCGCGCCTGCCCAGAGCTCGCGGTACTACCACGCCCGAGGCACGGTACTACTGTGTAGGGCGTGGATGTAAAAAATTACATCCGCCCCTACAGCCGCTCGAGCCGCTGGGCCTACCCTGGGGCCACGGTACTACCTCTCCTAATGAGCGGTACTATCGTGGGCACCTGCGGTACTACCGCAAGGGCCTACGGTACTACCACTCCTAAGAGCAGTACTACTGCATGCCCCAGTTCAGCAACACTAGGAATCCTTCATTTCGCAGAGACACGGAAAAACGGAGGATGCTCCAAAGAGCCAAAGGAAAGGTGGTGCGAAAAGGAACAGACGTGTACGTGTTGATTCCACCCAAACCTTTCCAACGCGGACCCCCTCTTAATAGTACAGCTTTCTATTACTCAAATCCACCGAAAAGAAACGTAGAGAAACGTTGTCTTCAAAAGTCTTCAAGGGGCACCAAATCGTCTTGTGGCTAGTAATGATATGTCTGAAATGCTTAGTGCACACGATTAGTCCGCAAAAGCATTGTCATCAATCAGCAAAACAACTAAGGGATAAATATGCCCTTACAACTCCAAAGTAGTGGGATCATTATTACCTAGAGTTGACACTCTTCCAAACCCACTTTCAATATTACAGCAAACCTATTCATCATGAGGCTTAAATAAATTTTCAAGATCATAAGAAGAATCACCCCAATCATGATCATTGCAATAAGTAGCGGACATAGCAAAATTAGCATCCCCAAGCTTAGGGTTTTGCATATTATTAGCACAGTTGACATTAATAGAATTCATAATAACATCATTGCAATCATGCTTTTCTTCCAAGGAACTATCGTGAATCACTTCATAAATTTCTTTTGTTGACACTTCATCACAATTTCCAGATTCACAAATTTCAAGAAAAACTTCATAAAGATAATCTAGTGCACTCAACTCACTAGCAATAGGTTCATCATAACTGGATCTCTTAAAAAGATTAGCAAGTGGATGAGGATCCATAAACTCTTTGCTTAATGTTTTTCAATAAAATACACAATTATGCCAAGCAAATGAGCAAACAAACCAAGTAAGACATAAAAGGCAAATGAAAAGAAGGCAAATATAAAGGAAAATATTTTCGTGTTTTTCTAAAAATCATTTTAGAAGTGGGGGAGAGGAAAACGAGAGAAAAATGGCAAATAATGTAATGCAAGAGATGAGAGTTTATGATGGGTACTTGGTAGGCTTGACGTAGATCTCCCCGACAATGGCGCAAGAAATTCTTCCTGCTACTTCTTGAGCTTGCGTTGATTTTTTCCTTGAAAAGGAAAGGGCGATCCAGCATAGTAGAGATAAGTATTTCCCTCAGTTAAGAACCAAGGTATCAATCCAGTATGAGAAACGCGCAAGTCCCCAATAGATGCACCTACACAAACAATCAAACACTTGCACCCAACGCGATAAAGGGGTTGTCAATCCCTTCACGGTCACTTGCAAAGGTGACATCTGATAAGGATAGATAAAACTAAACAAAAGATAACTAAATATTTTTGGGTTTTTTGGTTTATAGATCTGAAAATAAAAGATTGCAAAATAGTAGATCGGGAACAAATATGATGGAAAATAGACCCGGGGGCCATAGGTTTCACAAGAGGCTTCTCTCTTGGAGGCAAATAATACGGTGGGTGAACAAATTACTGTCGAGCAATTGATAGAAAAGTGCAAGGTTATGACGCTATCCAAGGAAATGATTATGCATATAGGTATCACGTCCATGTCAAGTAGACCGACTCCTGCCTGCATCTACTACTATTACTCCACACATCGACCGCTATCCAGCATGCATCTAGAGTATTAAGTTCATAAAGAACGGAGTAACGCCTTAAGTAAGATGACATCATGTAGAGGAATAAATTCAAGAAATATGATGAAAATCCCATCTTTTTATCCTCGATGGCAACAATTCAATACGTGTCTCGCTACCCCTACTTTGTCATTGGGTGAAATCACGCAAGATTGAACCCAAAGCTAAGCACCTCTCCCATTGCAAGAAAAACATATCTAGTTGGCCAAACCAAACCGATAATTCAAAGAGAAATACAAAGATATCAAATCATGCATATAATAATTCAGAGAAGATTCAAATAATATTCATAGATAAGCTGATCATAAATCCACAATTCATCGGATCTCGACAAACACGCCACAAAAGAAGATTACATTGGATAGATCTCCAAGAACATCGAGGAGAACATGGTATTGAGAATCAAAGAGAGAGAAGAAGCCATCTAGCTACTAGCTATGGACCCATGGGTCTGAGGTAAACTACTCACACTTCATCAGAAGGGCAATAGGGTTGATGTAGATGCCCTCCGTGATCGAATCCCCCTCCGGCAGGATGCCGGAAAAGGCCCCAAGATGAGATCTCATGGGAACAGAAGGTTGCGGCGTCGGAAAAGTATTTTTTTGCTCCCCCTGAGGGTTCTGGAATATATGTGAATATATAGGACGAAGAGGCAGGTCAGGGGATCCCCGAGGGGGCCACAAGGTAGGGGAGGCCCCCCCTAGGGCGCACCCTCCACCCTTGTCGTCGTCTCGTGGCTCTTCTGGCTTGGACTCCAAGTCCTCTGGGTGTCTTCTGGTCCAAGAAAAATCATCGTAAATTTTTATTCCGTTTGGACTCCGTTTCATATTCCTTTTCTACGAAACTAAAAAACAAGGAAAAACAGAAACTGGCACTGGGCTCTAGGTTAGTAAGTTAGTCCCGAAAATAATATAAAATAGCATAATAATGCATATAAAACATCCAAAATAGATAGTATAATAGCATGGGACAATAAAAAATTATAGATATGTTGGAGACGTATCAATATGTCATCCATTTTTCCTTCTCTTGGTTTTTGCACATATGACACATGTATACATGAGTAACTTTCATAGTTCATAAAATATAAAGCCAAACTATTATCCCAAAAAGTAGAAGGCATGGAAATATTGCAACTTGGTTTGCACATATAAGTGAAGCTCTTATTCATATCAAAAGATTGACAATGTTCATAATTAAACCATCCCAACATTGGTGAATACACTTTAATTGCTTCAAATTTACATGCTACAACATGCTTAAATAAGCAAACATGCAACAAGTCATTTGACACAGAATCATCACCAAGATTAGAGGTCATATCAAAATGATTAAACATTGGCACAATTATTTCAAACGTATTTGGTCCAAATCTGATTTATTCCCTGATTCACATGATTCTTTCGTATTAAAACTTAATTCAATGGGTCCACTCGAAATTGTTGATATTTTAGTTGTCGATCACATGGCAAAGTCAAATTATCAACATAGTCCTCTAAAAAAAGTGGTGTGATCAAAGTAGTGGGTAGCTCATCAGATGGTGCATTTAAATTGACAAGGCATTCATCATTCTCATGTAGAGGTGGAAGATCAGTACCTTTGTCATTACCTGTTATGATCAACTCAGATGATGTAGCCACTCTATGGGGTGATGTGTCACATGGTGGAGGTGATGTAGTCCTCACAACAACGGATGTGGTTGTCATAGTACAAATAGTAGTTGAAGGAACAACCGTATCAACTCTTGGAATGTGTACCATGTGCTTGTTCTCCTTATGGGAAACACGTCGTTTTATTTCCTGTTCATCTTTCCAAGCAAGACAAAACAAACGGTCCATAGGATAACACTCTTCATGAATTAGTATCTCCTGAATAGTATCTCCCCGAAATCTATCCATTAAATCTTCTTCACTTTCTTCTAAAAAGGAATGCAACAAGGTAGTTTGTAAATCATCATAATATTTTGTTATGGTGTCACTACCTTGTTTTAAATGTTCTATTTTTTAATCATGCCACGAGTATAATAAACATCGGCGAATCTATCTCTCATGACAAGTTTTAAATAATCCCAAGTAGTAAGTATATAATCAGGGTATAACCGACAATGTTCGCTCCACCAAACTAAGGCAAAGCTACTGAACGTACTAACCACAGCTTTAACTTTTCTACGCTCATCAAAATTATGAGAAGCAAATATAGCATTTATTTCGTACTCCCATTCAATATATAAATCAGGTCTAAAACGATCAGTAAATGGTGGCATGAAAACATGAACCTGATTATGTGCATTTTGATGTTGTTGCTCCTCTTGTGACGGTTGTTGTATTTTCTCAGGTGGTGGAAAATCTCCCACGATCGATGAAGCCCAAGAACTAACAACTCCGGAACCTGCTATGATTAGTAGAAACAATAAACAAAATTCGAGAATAATGTTCCTATGAACTACTAGGATGTGGTGGTAAAGCGCTCACAGTAAAGCAAATATCAATATCTTACAAGTTCTTACCATGCAGCAGGTGGTGACAGGCAAACAGCGGTGTCAAATAACTCCGAAGATTGAGTAAAGAGATTGTCAGGGGAACGTAAGTATGCACGGTGTAGAAATATGTGTAGCTTGGAAGGCTTAAATATTTGGTAGCAAAAGATTAGCAATAATCAATTCAAAGATGCAATGTTGAATAAACACTCAACGACGGTACTGTGCTGGTCCTAGGCTAGACCAGACTAGAGACGCGAGCCTAGAACAGTAATGAGGTCACAGCGTAGCACAAATCGCATCAATAAAGGATATGAAGTAGCTCTGGACAGCAATATATAAGTGAAGATCGCAATGACAGTAAAGATAATGATGAGAAACAACTGTCAAGTAGGGTATACCAACATCTCTCTCTCTAACTTTCCTCTAGAAAATTTTGTGCCAATTTTATGATAATTTTTCTCAAGAATGGCACTGACTCAAGCTTTCAAACACAAAAAGAATCACTCAATTCCAAGTTGATATGAGAAGTCAAAAGAACTGGCCTGAAAAACTGGAACAAGCTATGTTGGCGAACTTCGGAGGGAAAAAATACCTATTTAGAAGCCGATTTTTAGGTGTCAAATAGTAAACTAGCTTCTACAATTATTCAGATGCGGCTCGTCGCTAGCTTAAATTTGAGTACTTGTGGAGCCAAAATGGATTTCGTATGAGAAAAATATGCATGTTTTACTGAACAGTGCGTAAAACAGATTCCAGTCCGAATTCAGGTACGAGATTGAGTCTAGATAGATCCAAAATTTCTCTTTTTTCTTCTCTTTTTTTCTCTGACTTCTTTTTTTACTCTTTTCTCTCTTTTTTTCTATTTCCTAAACAAACTAGATAATATGCAGATGAGATCAAGCGAAGATGTGAACGACCTCAACTATGATTATGACAATGAACGATGGGTAGCACGTGGTGGAAATTGATGGGTGAGGTGGTGGACAATGGAAGGGATAATTATGCAGCGGCGGCGTGACTAATGTGAACAGAACTCGAAACTCTAGAGGAACTAGATACTAAGACCAGCAACTTGACAGGGTGATGCAACCGCTAATTCAACAATGCAGACAATGAAAGGAAAATTGCAAAGGCTCAGACTGGCTTTGATAAAGGATGAACAGATCTAACTTTTTCGTGTGGCTTTTCCTTGGACAATAGGTAAGAAAATAAATCTAATATAGGGAAAACTGGAAATTCTCACCGAGCAACCTGAAAACTGATACCACTTGATAGAGGCGAAGGTGTCCCGATGTTTCGAGGAGATGGTGGTTATCGTTTAGGAGGAGTAGACTTTGACGATCCGACTACGAACGTGCGAGGACGTTGCGCCTTAGCAATCGCTAAACCAACTCCAAGAGGTTATTGACCACGCTGGAGCACGATCAACCTGACCATGAAGGTCTATTTCCTGCAAGCAAACGAAGAACAAGCAAGAAACTAAGATTGCAATCTAGATATTGCAAATATAAGATGAAAGCTTTATTAATCAAGGTGGGGTTCTATGACGTCTTGGTCTGGTCGTTAAACACAAACGAAGTACGCGAAGTTGCAGCTATGACGAACTTTTAATCTAAACAAAACCCAGCAAAAAACTACTAGATTGATCTACTTATATAGGAGCAAGGGATGGCAGCCAAAGAGGTGGGAGGACGTCCGAAGGAAACCGAAAACTAAATCTAGTTCGTACAAGGCTCATGGGACCAAGTGGAGGTGATGCAACATCTTTAGACTTGTAGTTCGACTCGGATTCTGCTGCAGCGTCATATTGCTTCGTCATTATCTCAATGCTCGGGACTAATTTGAAGGTGAATCCAATTGGGTTGGAAAGTGCACGAAATCTACTTCCAACAAAAAAGAATCACCCAATTCTGAGTCCGGATGAAAGAGAAATTGACGTTTTGAGTCAGCTATGACCGTGCAGCCGAATCTGAGTGCAGAACATGAGAGGCTTGGACTCTATCTTCCCTTGTGCTAAAAGTGACGTGAGAGAACTTCTTGAACAACACCTAAACTTCCCTTTCTCCCTTATCATCATATGTGGATTGTACAAATGTCTCATACGCCTGCAATTATGCAATTAGACATGGCACAAAAGTCTGTGAAGTATTTTTGTTTTGGATAACATAAATAAATTATTGAATAGTTTGCATTAGCAATCTCCTCACAAATATGCATGTATACAATATTTTGGTTGTATCCAAGATAGTCATGTCCTCATCATCCCATCAGGACTATTATTTGATTTGTTGGATTAATTTGTTTGATATAGCTAACTCCAGGTTGAAACTCTCTGTCATTGCAAATGCGAACCTAGCTGTTCCAATATATTGCCATATTATGGTTTTATTTTATTTCTTATTGCTTCATGTTTTTTGCTTTGTTTGAACTACATGTTGTAGCTAGGTTTTTATGTGTTGATTTTATTTTGTTTAGTGGGTTCTAAACCATTAAAGAAAAAACATACTGTTTATAAGAAGCACATAGTATTGTAGACTTATGTTCACCCATTATCCAGAACCTTGACCTGGAGTCCTCCTTCTACATATTTGATCTTCTTGGAATCAAGCAATAATTACTAAGAAGCACATAACTGATTATTTCTTCTGCCTTAGCTTCATTTCTGTTATGCACACAGGTGTCTAAGGTTTGAATCTCTAGAAGATTCACAGTCAGGTGCCATTGGAGACATATTATGCAAGTGCATGTCTATTGTTATGAGTTTCAGTTTTCAAGTCTATGCAATTCCGAGTGTCCTACTTTGTATTGTTTAGTACTCCAATAATTTAGGGGATGCCAAATTAAACCATTTTGTTTATACAAAGGCTTATTGAAGCTTCTCTTATAGGTTTTCTATTAATTTGATCTTTTCCTTCATTGCATTGCAAGGTTGCTACCAATGCTAATCCTTTCTTGGTACAGTTCAAGTTTGCTATCAAATTCCAAAAAAAAACCTCTAAACCAGGGGATTTGCTGAGAGGGAGTGTCGTAAGGCAAAAATGCCAACTTATTTTCTTCTTCAATTTCAGTTATGAAGTAATGAATAAATGTGTGTTGTGCTATGCCCGCAGGAAAGAGTTTCAATTAGTTGTTCCAATCTTTGCATGTACCTTTATGGCCAGTAGGCTTAATTCTTTCAGCTTGTAGACTCTTCGCTACTAGGTACACAGTTTATAGTTAACTGAAAACAGATAACAAAGAGTCACAAGTTCAGTTTTCACGTATTGGAGTTGGCGTTCTATTTTTGCTGCAGTTCTTATCAAGCCGTTCTTATCTAACCGACTCTGTCGGTACATGTTGTTTCTTATATGCACTTTTTGTAACACCTTGTTACACCTAACGGGATCAAGACTGGCCCCACAAACCAACACTTGTCTTTCCTGCGCACTTTGTGCTCACTGGTGCGCACCCGGGACCAACTTCCCGGTCGTTCACCCATCCCATCAGGAACGTTCCCTCTTGGCACACGTATGCGCGTCCAGTCCAGCACATGTGTCATGCCGTGTGCCACAACGAGCCACACGCGCCATGCGCCACATGCCCGCGCACCTGACTCGCGCATGTCCATGTAACTGCGAGGGTCGGCTCTGATACCAATTGTAACACCCTATTACACCTGGCGGGGTCACGACTGACCCCATAGACCAACACTTGTCTTTCCTACGCAGTTTGTCCTCACTGGTGCGCACCTGGGACCAACTTCCCGGTCGGTTACTCATCCTAGAATTACCCCAAGCCAAGCACGCTTAACTTTGGAGTTCTTTTCGAATGGGCTCCCGGAAAAGAAGGAATTCCTTGTTGATATGAGTAGTCTATCATTCCTATTAAGCCAGGCTCTCACACCTTTTCGCATGTATTTTGTTGAGAGAAATATCCTTGAGAGATCAGAGGGGTAAAAAAAACTCTAGGTTATTTTATCAAATGAGGGCATGGATGCTTTTACCGAGCTTTAGCTGAAGAGAGAAAATATGATGCAATAGGGTAGCATCCACAAATTTAGAACCAAGATCCATTAGTCCGCCTTCATCTGCCTGACACGCTTGAGTCAGGATATTGATGAGAGGCCTCCTGAATGGTCTAAGCTTCAAAAGTTCAAGATTTTTAGTGTATTTATTCTTCTTTGATCTTGATTGAAGATATGTCTTACCTTATGCAGGTAAATCATATGCATATGCATGGAATGGCACATACTGGCCTCAGCCTGTGCAATATTCATGTAAGCCACACAGACAAGCATGTGAAAGTAGGCATCATTTCCTTCTATTCCCGTTTACTAGAGTGGTTGTGTTCTATCCTTGCAATCATGCTTATGTTACCTGTAACATTTGTTCATTTCATGTAATAAAAGTTAAATGTCTTTACTGGGAGTGTTAAAGATAGCATTCCCCTTTCATGACGATCTTGCATAAACGTGTGGTAATCATTGCACTATAACAATGTATTTATTTCTTAATTTGTTGAGATAGCGAGATCATACTCATTCCAATTATGTATAATTTCCTTTCTATTACTATTGGTTGATGACAAAATATATGTCATCCTATGTTGTACCTTTCTAGATCATGCATATGAATTCTAGGAACAGTTTTCAAAATCAAGCCTTCATTACAAATGTTTAGTTTGTATCGTACTTACTAAGGCAGCCCCTGTTTTAACAATAGACATACCTGGGGGTATTGTAATGCTAAGGATTTAGCTTATATTTTTCATTTCTCCATAGATGCTGCAGATGGTCAAAATAACACTATAGTACAGTTGATACATGAGTATTATGAACTAATATCAGCATCCGCGGGGCTCTTCAAGTCTGCTTTGATATTAAACAAAATTGTAGTTCTTCTGAACTAACATAGTGCCCTGTATACAAGATACATAGATTGTTGGAATTAAAAATCATAGCCTCAATCACTTCTGAAGCATAATATTGTTGTCTATTTTTTTTATCTGTTCACTTTTAAAATACTTATTTCCTATGTCGATAGTATTAATCTGTTCCTTTTATATCTTCTCTAAACTGTCCCATACACACTACATAATCTCAAAGAGTTTCAAAACCGTGGACCACATGAAGATCGAAACCACATGTAGATGTGTTCAGATGCAAGTTCGGCTAATTGGACAAAGTTTGTCCAGGCAGCAAGGATTTAAAAAGGTGACATGTGTGTCTTTGTTTTTGAAGGCAAAGAAGGCACGTTGTGAGCCACTATACACAACCTTTCATAAGATCAATTAATAAATACTTTCTATTTTCATGTTGCCTTCGACATACTACATTATACTCCCTCCGTCCGGAAATACTTGTCATCAAAATGAATAAAAGGGAATGTATCTAGATGTATATTAGTTCTAGATACATCCTTTTCTATCCATTTTGATGACAACTATTTTCGGACGGAGGGAGTATGAAAGATGCCATCTAAGAATCTCCTTGCATGGTATGCCTGAACCATAATGTTATCAGGATTGATAAATATGCCATCTAATCAAATACTACTCCCTTTGTAAAGAAATATAAGAGCGTTTAGATCACTCTTTAGTGATCTAAACGTTTTGTCAAGTGATTCAAAAAAAAAGTGATTGCCAATTCTGCAAGACGCCGTGACCACTGCGCCTGTTCCCAGACTAAGGTTATGTATACAGAAGAGTCAGTTTATCCAATGAACCAGATGTACCTCTCTGGCCATAGAAATTAGCAGTGTCAGACTGTCAGTTCCACTAATCTCAACCATCTCCAGACATGGCAGCAAGTCCCAGTGGAGGTGATCCTCTTTCACATGATATCGAATCAATTAGCTTGATCTCGAGATATGGTTCAGTTCTTCGTTACCCAAGATGGAAGCTTCTTCCCTTCATATGCGACAATCTCCAACGCTTTCATCCATCTGTTTCTACAGAGTTGGGCTTGTAACATTTTGTGCAGATAAGCAGGTAATTATTATTTTTTGCTTAATAAGAAATAAGTAACTGGAAGCTGCAATTTGCTTATTTTCAATTGTCGAGGTATAATGCAAATGTAATATCAAGTACATCACTGTTTTTTGGGTTGAAACTAGGCAGGCTAGCTGATATAGATACACAAGTTCATCACCCAACCTCTCCAGCCACAACACTGATATAGATACACACAAGTCAATGTTGCTCAACTTGTCCTTCACTCCTTCAGTGTAACAGTAAGTAAAGTAGACCCACGAGTAGTTACATTCATCTTTTCTTTGACTGACAGAGTAACAGGCATCTCTCACGGCTACGAAAGTGGAAAGCCATGTGAAAATGAAACAACACGGGCACACATAATTACAGATAACACACCTACATTGACTTGCAGTCAAAGCACATCAAGGGTCGGATTTGCAACGATTTGCTACTCCACTGCTAATGGCTTTGTTACAAGATCCGTGCTCCTTTTTCCCCCAAAAGAGCATGGAACAACTTTTTGTAGCCACTAAGATAACCAGATCATGGGAACATGCCTTTGAGGAACTCTTCGAAACCTTCATCCTTGTTTCCTGAACTCCTTGAAGAAGCCCCCTTCCGATCTGCAGCATTTTTTGCAAAAAGTACGTTTCATGCCGCTGGAATCTATGGCATCCCTAAATCCCCAAAAAACAAACACAAGATGCATGCATGAGCACAGAATAATCGACAAAGCCCAAGGCTGTCGCAGGTTCTAGTGAGCCCAATGCAGGCATATGTTCTACTGAGCGCAGAGCCATGACATTTGCGTACATGAATAAACACAAGATCTGTGTTCCAAATAGGCCTTATTTGCAAGGCCTGAGATCAGCCGTGACCTGGGCCCATGTTAACTCTACATTTAGGTGCCAAATATCTTGAAAAGTGTTGTTCGGATTTAAGGAAAAAGGATGGTGCCAATAGGCCACGGGGATGTTATGAAAACCCTGTCTGAGATTTGGCTGCCTGAGGAGTACAGTAGCCAAGCAAGCCATTAACTAAGCATTAGACCCCTGCCCCCCAACCCAACAAAGTACTAAAAGGCGTATGCAATCAGCTGTACCTTTTTTCTTTCTTCTATCTTTCTTGGCCTCATCCTCAGAGGTGCCATCACTTTCTTCATGTTCTCTGTAGTTTGAACAGAGTCAAAGAATGTAGTGTAACAAAATAATGGGGTTGGACACGAACAAGAACTTAAGATACCTCTTTCTCTTGTCCCTGTCTTTCAACTCAATTTCCTTTTCACCGTAGGGATCCTCCTCCTTCTCTTTCTCTTTCTCCTTCAGCCTCTTGTAAGCAAGCTTTTCTGCACATCTTTCATAATGTACTACAATCAGGCTAAATAATCAATTGGGCACTTGCTTGAACAAAATGAAAGCACAAAAGACGAAGCAAGATTCAGTGGTCCAAGGAAAAGTTAAAGAAATATAACTATCATGGTAAGAAAGAGCAGTGCCAAATCTGGTTCAAACAAATCCTATTATGGAACAGTGGATTCACTAACCTCTTGCAAGCTACCAGCTTCACTAGTGCTTGTTTCTGCTCCCCAGCTTCAACATAAGAAAAATTCACCTGAAAATGATAAGAGAAAAATGTAAGTGCTACAAATACAGCTGAAACAGTTCTTTATAAAATGTGTTTTGTGTTTTACACATTTTAGCATGAGCAATAGGATTTTAGGCAAGAACATACCTCATAACTACCTAGCCCATGTTTTTCATCACAATGCCTACTGCCACAGATAAATTGCCCTGCAAAAGAGCACAGACCATTGCTAAAGATTTTGTATTGATTCTGGACAAGAAATATCTGATCCTGTTTAAGTGAATAGACAATTTTCAGAAAGAAAAAAAAACAATTCTGTATTGTCTAACACATTAGTATAATTAGAAAAGAAAACTACAATGATGGCTTCCAAAATCTAGAGATTTAGTTATGATTTGTTTGAGTTTGGTGGTAATTTGGTGCAAGCACCCCAACTGCACTCAGAGATACAGCTAAATAAAAGAAAAGTCTGCCTAATAATGTAAAGAAATAAAGCTTTAAACTCAGTAACCTTTAATTACAATTTCTTTAAATACTAGACTTCATTTGAATGGTCTGTTACTACTTACTAGAAACAGAATACTGATACAATTTAAGTTCAGTCATACTTTTCAGAGAAATGATTTTAGATGGAAATTAATAGATGGGATTGCTTAAGAATACCTTTGCCAGATATCACTTCCTTTTCTGTTCTCCATCTCAATCCAATCTGCAGGAAAATATACCCTTGTAAGATGGGATTCATATCCAAAACTACAGATGATTTTTGAAGGAAAAAAAACTGGTTGGCATCCATTCATCGTCCTGCCACTGAAAATGCACGACTGCCATGTCGTTAATAGTTGTTCACTTCTGTGTTACAAGGATAATCAGTGTTTGTGCGTGCCTGCCAGAACATAATATGAAAAATGGGCAGGTTGGCAAACATGGTTCTTGCAATATGCACATTGATGCAAATTCACAACCAAAAAAACAATTTTCTAGTTGTTCCTGCATGTGCATTAATTTTATGAAATATGAATTCATCAAAGGTCACAAGAGTATCACAATTGGAAGGAAACTATTGTTGCCTTTAGATGTCCATCCAAAAGTCATGCCATGCATTCTTCCTTTTGTATATGATTCAAGACTAAAGGAGAAACTACACGTTTACATAAAGAAACAATATTCATTGAAATAGGGTTAAAGCACCATACCTTGCATTTTTTATACTGGGTCATGTCAGCAATGCAATACCTGCCTCAAGTTAAGGACCCTAAGCACATTATAGTTAAGTCTTACAAAATTACAAATAACAGCGCACACATCAAATACACCTCCCATTTATACAAGCAATGATCAATACTGGCTGAGAGAAAGCACAAGTTCATAAGGCATTGAGGTGAAACCATGAAGCACTTAAGTTGTCATGCAGAAGAGCATACCAATACAGAGGACGACAAGAGATATATGCCCTTTACAGGTTTAAGATACATTCACATGCTTATGCCTATTTACATTACCAAACTATTAAATAACTATATGTAATGACATTAGCATCAGCATACATGAACTTGTTATTTCACAAAATTATCTGAAAAATATGCCATGTACTGACATGTCCTCATAGAAAGAACAACGCAATATAATATAAAATATACTAAAAATGGATACTCTTTAAAAAGCTTGTCATAGTAACGTTTGACCAGCCTCTTCTCCCAAGTTGAATCCATGTCGTCTTCCTCGGAAAGAATGAACCTTTCAAATGATAGAAGAAGAAAAGTGAGGCATTTATGAAATTATGAGTTTCCTAAAACCATAGGCATATGTTAATAGGACGTGGTTCAGACCTGTATCCTTCTCTCAATGTATCTTTATCAGTTTTGATGGGCAGACTGTTATCCACATTTTTCTCATGGCCATAAAACTGAACTGTTGAAAGGTAAAGACATATGTATCAGTGGCAAACAGAAAATGAATGATGGATATCATGTACGCTAAGGTTAAAAGAACTGTAAGGTTGAGTGTCTGATCTCCAATTCTTTCTACAACGAAGGGGTCTATTCTTTCATTCCACTATTTTGTGAGATTGGGATGCATTAAAAAAAATGTTTGGCAATGAAGCGATGATCTATCTATGTGTTGACAGTTGGCAAAAAAAATGCACCATCGCACAGGACCGGTTATCAATATATTGGAGACCAGGACATAAATCCTATATTCAAAATGCATATTAGAATGTTATCTATATTAAGCTAGGTAACAAGTTATAGTAGAAATACACAATCCATGTATGGATGAAGGTAGCCCCCAATTATTCCTTAAGTAGAGGGGACTGTTCATCATTCAGTTTCTTTAGGAAACCAAGGCTGAGCAAATAAATAGCTCATTATATGCCATTGCCCCAGTTTCCATTTCACTATAAAAGGGCAACTCAATCATCTATCCACACGTTTACATCGGGACAAGGTAACAATATATTGATTGAAGGTACTACTAAAGCAGGCTCACCAGCATACTGAATGATTGTAATCAACTACAATGGCAGAAGCCTACAGAGGTGGAGTTACAGCATTTGAGATAACTAGCAATAACAGGAGCATGGGAAGGCTGTGGGATCAATTTTGGAGAATCGATGGCTATGTTTGTATGTGGAGTTACAGCAGAAGTGCACCTGTTTTTTGCATACGTGAAAGTTACAACTTACATCTGTCCCCTGTTTTTTAACACTATTAGTGCTACCAATTATAATTTGGCTTGCCTAACTCATGATTCATTACCATGCCATTTTATTCCCAAACCATTTTGCTCAACCACAAATAAATACCTTAACCAACACAATTCCAGAATCAATCAGCAAAAAGGGGGAGCCATTATGTGGCCTGTCTATGGGTTGACATTGGGCAAAAAACATAAATCCCATATTAAAAATCCATATTAGAATGTTGTCTGTATTAAGCTAGGTGACAAGTTACACATAGAAATACAAAATCCATGTATGGATGAAGGTAGCCCCCAATTATTCCTTAAGTAGAGGGGACTGTTCAACATTCAGTTCCTTTTGGAAACCAAGACTAAGCAAATAAATGACTCGTTATATGCCACAGCCCCAGTTTCCTTTTCACCATTGAGACAAGGTACAAATATATTAGACTTAAAGCTACTCTAAAGCAGGCTCACCAGCACAATGAATGGTTGTGATCAATTACAAAGCCAGAAGCATATATAGTAGTTGTGGTGTGTTGGATGCTGAATTCCATACAGAGGTCAGCACTTGAGCTAATTAGTAATAACAGAAGCACAAGAAGTTTGCAGGGTCAATTTTCGAGCATCATGCTGCGTATGTTTGTATGCGTGGTTACATCAGAAACGCAAGTTTTTAGTGAACTTACAAGTTACAAATTTTGCCTGTTCTTTGAACCCCCACCACCAAGTACAATTTGGTTTACCTAACTCGTGATTTTGTTACCATGCTATTTTATTCAAAAACCCATTTTTGTCAACCATAACCAACACAAATCCAGAGTCAACCAGAAAAAATTGGGGCAAAGATAATTAACAGCATGTTTTTGCAGGAAACAGCAGCAGCAGCAGATCATACCATAATCCTTCATGAACTTCTTATGGCGATGGTACGCGTTGAGCCCCCGGATATGCGACTGGTACTGCCTGCATCCATCAATCCCACATCCAGAGTCGTGAAGCAACAATTCAGCCTATGAACCACAAGCAAACCAACGAAAAGATAGACCCAAAGGCCAAAAACCATTGCCTTCGATTAGCACACTAGGCTACTCTAACTTCTAGTACTTCCCCCGTAAAGAAATATAAGAGTGTTTAGATAACTACTTTAGTGATCTAAACGCTCTTATATTTCTTTACAGAGGGAGTACAAGGCAATTATGGGCCAAGAAGTAAATTACAGTGCGCGGACACGATTATTTTGCATATCACCAAGATAAAAAAGAAGAGTAGTAAACCGTGCAGAACATTGTAAAACACAGCATTACTTCTGCAGGGAGATTAGTTTGTGTATCCTCGAGAATTAGAAGTACTAAACCATGTGAGCATTTCTCGTTAACAGTCTTAACAGCACGGAATTTAGAATTAAAAAAAGCTAGGGTTTTTATAGCCGATTCGAGCAGGAAAAAAATGAAGTAATAGAAGGCACCAAATCGACGAGTACTAAATCGAAGAAGGTAAAGAGAGGAACGCGACGAGATGGGGCGGTTGCCGCGCCAGAGATCCTTACATCTTCCTCTCCTCCCTATCGAAGATGGCGGACTTGAGCCGCCCCAGCGATGCCATCGCGCTCTCTCGCCCTCTCCGTCTCGGCCTCGCCTCGTCTGAGCACCTCAGCAGCCGTGGCCGGGGCACGAGCACCAGCCTAGCGAAAGGATGCCGCGCCGGAGGGGGGGATGGTAAGCGAGCGCCTGGTGCGTCGGCGGCAGCGGCGGTGTCCGAGTCGGGGCGCACCGCCGGACGCTGGAGGCTGAGGTGGCAGAAGGGAACCACGATGTGGGCCGCGGGCGGCTCTTGGACCGACTTGCCGGGTCCACTAGAGCCCATCTCACGGGCCGGCCCTTTTAGCAGCGGAACAAAGGGCCCCCTACAAGGGCCAGCTATCCCTAAAAAGAAACAAAGGGCCAGCCGTAGATGAACGATGATGATGATGATTCATGGATGAGTAGTTGGACAGGGAAGTGGAAGTCGGCGTGTTGAGTTTGACACAGAACCACCATATTAGCGTCATAGCTCTTGAAAAATCACTATTCTACATAACATGACACTTTGCACCGCAGCGAAAAATTGACAGTGACAAAAAACACTGATTCGTTTTCTAAGACCGTTTTGACGTGGTAGATCGTGTTTGGGCCGACGACGGAGAACGGCGTGCCACTAATGGCCGTTAACCGCCGTAGGGAACGAGCCGGTCGCCCGTTCCCTAAAGGGAAACAATGTCGTTTCCATCCTCTCCACTCGCCCACTCTGCCTCTCTCGCTCCGCTCTACCTAGCTCCCCTGTGCGCCGCCACCGCCGCAATGGCGTCTTGGAGACATCTAGAAGACAACAACGAGGAGGAGGAGCAGACCTACACCGACATGGACGTGGATGTGTGGGTATGTATACACTATTTCGGTTAGGGTTAGGGTTTGGCAAGTATACATTGCAAAGTTTTAGTCCTCCCCTCCCTTCTCTGCCTCTCATCTGTGGATTGCCTAAGTCATCTTTTCAATGTAGGGGAATCTTGATAGTACTATTGAATCTTCCTTCTATGGCATAGTGTCTAATCTAGAGATTAAATGCAAGCTTCACTAGTTTAGGGGCAAGAAATGTGTTGCATCCGATGGCATAAACACAGGTAGAAGATTCTATGGTTGTGTTAAGCAGGTAATAAATGATGAGCTTACTATTTTTTGGATCAGTAGTGTTAACTGAATGGTGTACTGTTAAACTGAATTTGCTTGTGTTAATTGAATGTGCTACTGTGAACTGAATGTGCTGGTGTTAACTGAATGTGGTGGTGTTTACTGAATATGCTGGTGTTAACTGAATGTGGTTTTGTTTACTGAAATTTCTTTTGTTAACTGAAAGTCCTATTGTCTACTGAATATGCTGGTGTGAACTAAATGTGGTTTTGTTTACTGAAAATGGTGGTGTTTAATTACTGAATGTGCTTTCTTTGCTGAAATTGTATTGTTTACTAAATATGTTATTGTCTACTGAATGTGCTTTTGTTTACTCAATGTGCTATTTTTTACTGAAAATGGTGGTGTTAACTGAATGTGCTTTCTTTGCTGAAATTGTATTGTTTACTAAATATGTTATTGTCTACTGAATGTGCTTTTGTTTACTGAATGTGCTATTGTTTACTAAAAATGGTGGTGTTAACTGAATGTGCTTTTGTTAACTGAATGTGCTAATATTTACTGAATGTGCTATTGTTTACTGATTATGCAGTGATGTTGATTATGCAGTGATTTGCTATTGTTAACTGTGTGCTATTATTGACACTAGATTATGCAGTGATTCAGTGGGTAGAACATTCATTCGCAGTAGCACATTCAGTGATTTGCTATTGTTAACTGAAATGTTACTGTCAACTGTACATAGTTTGAACTGAATTTGGTAGTTTTAACTCAATTACAATTACTGTTGTGAACTGAATTTACAGGGAGGTATTGACTGTGGAGTGATTCAGTGAGTTGATGGTCCTTGGCTTGTCATACTCAGAGGTGCCCGAAAAAACTGTGGGAGATGTTTCATGACCAGAACTGTGGCAGGGTGATGGATAGACAAGCTTATGGCAAAACAATAGCCAAACTGGAGAAGCAAAATAAATTCCTGGACAATCAATTCAGTGACATGGTTGAGGAAGTTGGCCAGCTTTTTGATTGGCAGGATGGAAAGGTGCAGCATATGGAACATGAGAATGCAACAAAGCATACTGAAGATGTCAAGACAAAGCTTGCAGAGTTAGAGGAGCAGTGCAAGATGGAGCTGAAGATGGAGAAGTTGAGGCTGGCCAAGGAGCAGAGGTGCATCCTGAGTTCTCAGGTAGATATCATCAGGAACACTAGGAAGGCCATGAAGGAGGTCAAGGAGGACAGGGATCTTCGATAGGAGAAGAAGAACCTTGAGAGTGTGATTGCTGAATTTCTTAAAGGTGGGCATGGTAGCAAGGAGAAGCTTCAGAAGATCAAGTCCATCCTGGAGGAGTGATGTGGCTGCATGGAGACTAAGTAAATATTAGGCCAATATATATAATAGGCCATGGAACACTAAGAAGCTGAAGAAGTTGGTGGTATATTTTGTAGATCTGCTGATCTTAGTTTGTAATGCCTAATGCAAACAATGTGGTCAACTGTTATGCTAACTAGCAAGCAATCATATGGGTCCTTGTTGTGATCCTTTATGGTGACCAGTTCTATGATTTGTACTTTTTATGCAAGACAGCAAGAGTATGCAACCTATTATACTCCAGGTGCATGTCATGGGTCTAGGTTGTGTTCTTTGTTTCAATTTGTATATCACAAAGTGTTGTGCAGTGCTTTGCTACTTCTATGCGCATGTTGAGTATCCAACCTGTTGGTGTTGTTCATCATCCTTCTTGGCAACTGAGTCTTGAGGTCATCCATCCATCTTGTCATCATCATTATAGATAAGTGGAGTTCTTTCCATAAATAGTACACACAAACAATCATCTAGATAGAGCATGCATAGTGCATAAAACAGTAGATAGAACCCAGATTAAACCTGATACATATTTCATACCATTGCAACACCAGCAATTTAGATAGGGATCAAAGTGCTTAAAACAATTCTTACACATAAGTAGGTATCATAGTGCTTAAAACAACATGAATAGAAGTAGCTAGATAGCATAGTGCATACAAAAACACTATATTAGACTAAGTCTTAGCCACTAAGCTCAATGTCAGAGTCTTCATCGCAAATCCCCTTGATCTTCTTCAGCTTGTGAAAGCACAAGTGCTCCCTGGGTGATTTTGGTAATTAATGTCAACATATCTCTTGTTAGACTAATATTGAAGGAAATATGCTCTAGAGGCAATAATAAAGTTATTATTTATTTCCTTATATCATGATAAATGTTTATTATTCATGCTAGAATTGTATTAACCGTAAACATAATACATGTGTGAATACATAGACAAACAGAGTGTCACTAGTATGCCTCTACTTGACTAGCTCGTTGATCAAAGATGGTTAAGTTTCCTAGCCATTGACATGGGTTGTCATTTGATTAACGGGATCACATCATTAGGAGAATGATGTGATTGACATGACCCATTCCGTTAGCTTAGCACACGATCATTTAGTTTGTTGCTATTGCTTTCTTCATGACTTATACATGTTCCTATGACTATGAGATTATGCAACTCCCATTTACCGGAGGAACACTTTGTGTGCTACCAAACATCACAACGTAACTGGGTGATTATAAAGGTACTCTACAGGTGTCTCCGAAGGTACTTGTTGGGTTGGCGTATTTCGAGATTAGGATTTGTCACTCCGATTGTCGGAGAGGTATCTCTGGGCCCTCTCGGTAATGCACATCACTTAAGCCTTGCAAGCATTGCAACTAATGAGATAGTTGCGGGATGATGTATTACGGAACGACTAAAGAGACTTGCCGGCAATGAGATTGAACTAGGTATTGAGATACCAACGATCGAATCTCAGGCAAGTAACATACCGATGACAAAGGGAACAACGTATGTTGTTATGCGGTTTGACCGATAAATATCTTCGTAGAATATGTGGGAGCCAATATGAGCATCCAGGTTTCTCTATTGGTTATTGACCGAAGACGTGTCTCGGTCATGTCTACATAGTTCTCGAACCCGTAGGGTCCGCACGCTTAACGTTACGATGACAATTATTATGAGTTTATATGTTTTGATGTACCGAAGGTTGTTCGGAGTACCGGATGTGATCAAGGACATGATGAGGAGTCTCGAAATGGTCGAGACATGAAGATTGATATATTGGACGACTATATTCGGACACCGGAAGTGTTCTGGAGAAGTTTCGGATTAAACCGGAGTGCCGGAGGGTTATCGGTAACCCCGGGGGAAGTAATGGGCCTTGATGGGCCTTAGTGGAGAGAGAGGGGCGGCCAGGGCTGGTCGCGCGCCCCTCCCCCTCTGGTCCGAATTGGACTAGGAGAGGGGGGCAGCGCCCCCCTTTCCTTCTCCCTCTCCCTCTCCTTCCTTCCCCCTCTCTCCCTTTAGGTGGAAACCTACTAGGACTTGGAGTCCTAGTAGGATTCCCCTCTTGGTGACGTGCCATAGAGGGCCGGTCGGCCTCCCCCTTGCTCCTTTATATACGGGGGCAGGGGGCACCCCAAAGACACAACAATTGATCGTTTGATCTTTTAGCCGTGTGCGGTGCCCCCCTCCACCATAGTCCACCTCGATAATACTGTAGCGGTGCTTAGGCGAAGCCTTGCATCGGTAGAACATCAACATCGTCACCACGCCGTCGTGCTGACGAAACTCTCCCTCAACACTCGGCTGGATCGGAGTTCGAGGGACGTCATCGGGCTGAACGTGTGCTGAACTTGGAGGTGTCGTGCGTTCGGTACTTGATCGGTCGGATCGTGAAGACATACGACTACATCAACCGCGTTGTGCTAACGCTTCCGCTTTCGGTCTACGAGGGTACGTGGACAACACTCTCCCCTCTCGTTGCTATGCATCACCATGATCTTGAGTGTGCGTAGGAAAATTTTGAAATTACTACGTTCCCCAGCAAATACTTTTATCTAGTATATTTCAGATGAGTTCAACAGTGGAGTGGCATGGACTAGAGGATGTGGAACCCCTTCAAAATGCTAAGGACACAAATTGGCTCAAGCTCAAGACTCTACGTTTTCTATTTTAGTGATCCAAGATCACATTTAGTCCATAGGAAAAGCCAATACTATTAAAAGGGGATGAGGTGTTGCTTAATGGCTTGCTTGCTCAAAGTGCTTAGTGATATGCTCCAAATCCCTCAACCACTTTCTCATTTCCACATATGTCCTAAACCTAAAGTCAAACTCGGCCCCGCTGATTTGATCTATCCGGTGCCACCGAGTTCACTTGACATAGCCACTCCCAGAAACCCTAATCAGTTCGATCTCACCGATGGGATCTCGGTCTCATCGAAATGGGCTTGCAAACTCTATGTTGCCTATTGCAATTATTTCGATCCCACCGAGATGTGCAATCGGTCCCACCGAGTTTGCCTGACCAACTCTCTGTTTTGCTTATTACCAAAATCGGTCCCACCGAGTTTGTGTAATCGGTCAAACCGAGTTGAGGTTTCACTACTGCAGGATGCTGCTAACGCGACACTACGATCAGAGACCCTTCGAGAAACTGTGTGCGATGCCATAATCGCAAATGGTGTTGTATGAAAACCGTCAGAAATGTATAAAACATTTTCGATGACGGATGCATCAAACACGGTTCACGTTTTAGTTGCGTGTGCGATGAAGTGCATATGGTTCAGTTCAATTAACTATTTGCGATGAGGAGGAACAAAAGAAACGGATAGCCAGATCAAGGCGTATGCGATTCACAGCATACGGTTCACTCAGATGAACTGTTTGTGATTAGGCAACACAAACGAAATGGTCAGCCAGATCAAGGTGTGTGCGATATATGGCATGCGGTTCACTCGGATGAACTGTTTGCGTTGAGACATGAGAACAGAAGCGGTTCAACTTAACAAGATGTGTGTGATACGCGACAAACAGGTATGTAATCAGAAATGTGTGTGAAGACCGATAATAACACAGACGGTTGCTGCTAATAACACGTGTGTGTTGTGCGATGGGATTGCATACAGAACAACAACATATATATATACACACACACTTATAAGGACATGCTTGCATAACCAAATTAAACATCCACTTACATAGGTGGCTACTACAACCATGGCATTTGCACACACCAAAGTAAACTATTACATGCATAATTACATAGGTGGCTACTACACACATGATCTTTCCACACACCAATAAAGTAAACTATATATTACATGCATGATTAACTAGCATAAATGATCATCTGATCATCATCTACTTCTTGTGACGCTTGCTCTGCTTGTCGCTCGATCCAGGCTCGTCGATTTGGGTAACGAGGCACTTCCTCATGTCAACGATCCGCCTATCCATCTCGTAGCATGTGTACACGCTATTGGCCGCAAAGCTGAGGTGAGGTTCATTCAGTTGCCGCATCCAGGCCTCGTGCCACGATACGGGACTTGTTCTCTTGGCATCCTGCTTCATCTTTTCTTAGTAGGGGTCGACGATGGCCGAGGCGAGTTCGACCAGGGAGTCCTGCTTTGTGCTGCCCCAGACCCTGTAGTGGTCACGGATTTCGACAAGGTTCTTGCAGGCCAAGCCCGTAACACTGAGCGCTTTTACATCGTCTTTGGTTTCCACCGTGGCGAACTTGTAGTCGGTGCTGTTGACAAACCTATTGAAATGGCTGCAAGGCTCTGTTGCCATGCAGTAGTGGTAGATGAGGACATGATGGCGCATGCACAACTGGGCGACGGCAACCTTCTGATCTATGCCGGGACGACCGGTGGTGTACTGGAGGTCGATGCCGACCACCTTGTACTTGTCTCGAGCAAGCAACTGCTCGGCGCTGTTGATGTATTCGTCCACCACGATCAGGTCGATGGTGTACACCACCGAGAGATCCGTCTCCCTTGCGTGGGTCTCCACTCTATGCTCGCCGAACTCCATTGGAGCGCCGCCGGACATCCCCTCTCTATGTGTCATCGTGGGTGTGCTTGTTGTGTTGTGGGGCGTGATTGAAAGGTTGAAGAGACTAAGGTTATAATTGTAACACCCCGGATGTAACTTGCCATATTTGTAACTCCAACTCTTGCCATTTTCGGCTTGGTGATATGATATTTCCTCCGTGGTTGGGTTTCCCGTCATTTTGCATTTTGTTCATGTCATGCATTTCATATCATGTCATCATGTGCATCGCATCTGCATACGTGTTCGTCTCATGAATCCGAGCATTTTCCCCGTTGTCCGTTTTGCAATCCGGCGCTCCTATGTTCCCCGGCGTCCCCTTTTACCTTTTTTCCGTGAGCGGGTATTAAACCTTCTCGGAATGGACCGAGGTTTGTCAAGCGGCCTTGGTATAGCACCGGTAGACCGCCTGTCAAGTTTCGGGTCAATCGGAGGTCGTTTGATACTCCAACGGTTAACCGGGTAACCGTAAAGGCCTCGTGTGTGTTGCAGCCCAAAACCCCTTCAGAACAGCCCAACAACCCATCTAAGTCACTCCCACGTCCATCGCCGTTCGATCACGATCGCGTGGCCGAAAACCGCACTCCATTTGGAGCTTCCTAGCCCCCTCTACCTATAAATATACCTCCCCCTCCGAAATCCCGGGCCCAAACCAACCCTAACCCTAGCATTTCCCCTCCGCCGCCGCCGGACGTGTCCGGGCCGCGCCGGACGCCGTCCGCCGCCGTCCGTGGCCAATCACGCGCTGCCACGTGGGCAGGCGCGCCCACCTCGCCGCGCTAGCCGCCGCCGGCCCGCCGCCGCCCGCAGCTCCCCCGCGCCGCGCCCTCCTCCCGCGCCCGCCCGCGCCCCGTCGCCCTCGCCGCGCCGCCCCGCGACGCCATCTCCGGCGCCGACCACCGCCGCCTCCTCGCCGCCGGCGCCTCCGCCTCCTCGCCCGGCGCGCCTCCGCCGCCTCCGCCCAGCGCGCCTCCGCCGCCTCCGGCCGCCGCGCGCCCCGACTCCGACGAGGCCGGATCTCAGATCCAAAACTCGGTTGACTTCTTCCCCCTCAATTTCTGCCAAGTCCCAATAATTTTGCATAATTGTCGCATGTTCATTGCATCATAACTTGCTGCATATTGCTCCGTTTCGTGCGTATAATATGTAAAATTGTTCGTCTCGATGAGTACACCATTTCATTCCATTGCATTATTTTCATTTGAGGTCATCTTGATGCCCGAAATGCTGTTGGAAGAGGGCTATGTGATGTTAGTTTCTGATTCTTATCAGAACATGCCCTTTTGTCATTTTTGCCATGATTGATGTGTGCCTCCTATGAAGTTGAGTCCTACATGTGTTTTGTAATATGCCATGCCATATTTCCAGAGAATTTTGCTATGTATTTTTGTGAACTTTGTGGTGACTAGCACAAGCATGCAAACTAGGGTACTTAATGTTGCTGATTTCAAAGCCTTAGTAATTTCACCAAGTCCCTGCCTGCTGTTATTTTTATGACATGTGTTCATGTTGTTTCAGAGAGATCTATGCCTCTTTTGAGCATGATCAGTAAGAGTGTTTTGAGCATATGGATTTGCTCTATCCATCCATGCCTTTGTTTGTAATTATGGAGTGCTATAGCTTGAGTCAATCAAGCTCTACTTTTGCTATAAAATGTTACTGGCAGATTGTTTACATGTTATTCGATTTTGCCAAGCTTGGTGTAGTTGATCCTTGCATGCTATGATGTTATTATTGCCATGTATAGCTACTATGCCATGTCTTATTGATGTATGTATGCTTAGTTTATCATGCAATGCTCTGTAGTGAGTGCATCGAGCTCACGAACATGCCTACTTGTTATCTGTTTTTGACATGTCCAGTTTTCTGCTAAGTCTGAAACCTGTAACGAAAGTTGCTTAATTGACATGGGTGTTACCATATTTTCTGATCCTTTTTGGCTTATGGTCAGTAAGGGACTTTTGTCAAGTGCTTTGAGTAGATTCATGCCATGCCTTGTTTTGCTATGTCCTGGTCCTGTAGCATGTTGTTTTCTTGCTCTAAACATGTCATCCTGATGTTAATTTCTGGCATGTTGTTATTTTCACTAAGTCTGTGAACCTGTTATCTTTTGCACTTTTGCCATGCTTGTTTGAACCTGTTGTGGTGTGATTTAGCCGTAGCTCAGTGTTCATATTTTGTCAAGCATCTTGTGTAGATTACTTTAATATGCTTTTTTGTTATGTTTGGGTGCAGTAGCTTAATTTCTTGTTGCTTGCTAAGTAGCATCATGCTGTTAATGGCAGATTATTGTCATTTTTGTTTTGCTTGTCATTTGCAAACCGTGCATCCGATTCCGGTGATCTTTATATCGATTTCAACCGAAATCACCTCACCTATCCAGTGGCATACTTGGTTTGCCAAGATTATGCCTTGTTCATATTTTCCTTCCGAAGCACGCATATGCATTGCATATCCCATCTCGCATATCATGCCATGTTTTGCATCATGTTGCTTGCGCATTGCATCGTGATTGATGTTTACCCCCTTTGCTTGTGCTCTTGTTTTGGGTAGAGCCGGGAGACGAGTACGTGAACGAGGAACCTGTTGAGAACGCTTACGAGGACCAAGCTCTCGACAACTCTGAGAACCTTGCAGGCAAGATGACCATACCCTCGAAATCACTTCTATCTTTGCTTGCTAGATGCTCGCTCTTATGCTATGCCTTTGCTGCGATACCTACCACTTGCTATATCATGCCACCCATATTGCCATGTCAGCCACTAACCATCCATGTCCTAGCAAACCGTTGTTTGGCTATGTTACCGCTTTGCTCGGCCCCTCTTATAGCGTTGCTAGTTGCAGGTGAAGATGAAGTTTGTTCCTTGTTGGAACATTGACTTGTTGTTCCTTGTTGGAACATGTTTACTTGTTGGGTTATCACAATACCTCTCATTTAATTAATGCATCTATATACTTGGTAAAGGGTGGAAGGCTCGGCCTTATGCCTGGTGTTTTGTTCCACTCTTGCCACCCTAGTTTCCGTCATACCGGTGTTATGTTCCTTGATTTTGCGTTCCTTACATGGTTGGGTGATTTATGGGACCCCCTTGACAGTTCGCTTTGAATAAGACTCTTCCAGCAAGGCCCAACATCGGTTTTACCATTTGCCTACCACCTACACCTTTTTCCCCCGGGTTTTCGCGAGCCCGAGGGTCATCTTTATTTTAGCCCCCCCGGACGAGTGCTTCTCTAAGTGCTGGCCCAAACCGAGCCGCCTGCGGGGCCACCTCGGGGAAACTCGATGCCTGGTTTTACTCGTAGCCTGTCTCATCCGAATGTGCCCTGAGACCGAGATATGTGCAGCTCCTATCAGGATTTGTCGGCACAATCGGGCGGCTTTGCTGGACTTGTTTTATTGCTGTCGAAATGTCTTGTAGTCCGGGATTCCGAGACTGATCGGGTCTTCCCGGTAGAAGGAATATCCTTCGTTGACCGTGAGAGCTTATAATGGGCTAAGTTGGGATACCCCTGCAGGGTATTATCTTTCGAAAGCCGTGCCCGCGGTTATGAGGCAGATGGGAATTTGTTGATGTCCGGTTGTAGAAAACCCAAAGTTGACCTTAACTAAAACACATCAACCACGTGTGTAACCGTGATGGCCTCTTCTCGGCGGGGTCCGGGAAGTGAACACGGTGTTGGAGTTATGTTTGACGTAGGTTGTTCTAGGATCACTTCTTGATCACTTCTAGCTTCACGACCATGCTTTGCCTCTCTTCTCGCTCTCTTTTGCATTGTTAGCCACCATATATGCTAGTCGCTTGCTGCAGCTCCACCTCACAATCCTTTCCCACCTATAAGCTTAAATAGTCTTGATCTCGCGGGTGTGAGATTGCTGAGTCCCCGTGACTCACAAATTCTACCACAACAGTTGCAGGTACCAACGATGCCAGTGCAGATGACGCGACCGAGCTCACTTGGGAGTTCGACGAGGAACGTGGCCGTTACTATGTGTCTTTTCCTGATGATCAGTAGTGGAGCCCAGTTGGGGTGATTCGGGGATCTGTGTAGCATTTGGGGTAGTCTTCTTTCATTTTGGTACCGTAGTCGGACCTTGAGTGTAATTTGAATGATGGATGTTTATTTATGTATTGTGTGAAGTGGCGACTGTAAGCCAACTATGTAACTCTTTCCCTTTATGTATTACATGGGTTGTGTGAAGATTACCTCACTTGCGACATTGCTTTCAATGCGGTTATGCCTCTAAGTCGTGCCTCGACACATGGGAGCTATAGCCGCATCGAGGGCGTTAAAAGTTGGTAATCAGAGCCATCCCCGACCTTAGGAGCCCCCACTGATTGATCGTTTTTAGTGGCCGAGTTGTGTCTAGAAAAATGTTTTGAGTTATTTAGGAATTATATATCGGAGAGTTTAGGAATTCTTTTAACTTCCCAGTCTCCTCATCGCTCTGGTAAGGCATCCTGACGTAGAGTTTTGACTCTTCTCTTCTCAAATTTCACTAAAATTTTTTTAGGATCACGCAGGTATCTTAGAATCGTTCCGATGGTTTTATGATGACTACATTGTCTTGGTTGCCTCCCGTCAGCAGGGGTTTTAGAGGAGGTGTCCCGGGGAGTTGAGCTCCGAGGTGTTGTCGTCATAATTTTATCGTTGCAGTTCTGGAATACCTGAGTTTAGTACGCCGACATCGAAAATCTCTTTTGTACAGTTGTTGGTGAGATAACCCTGATAGCCCAGTACTGAGGCGAGTGCGGGAGTATTGCCATGACTTGTATAACGGATGCTTTTTTCGAAGGTTGAGGTAGACGATTTCCGAAGGTTTCTTGGTTATGTGTTGAAGGATGGATACAGCTGGATCTAGGTATTGTTAGTTTGGGTGAAATATTTTTGTGTCCCCTGTATCCCCAACACCTGATTGCATAACCAGAAAGTTTCGGGAGTTTATAAGTGGGAATTCATGTAGCTCTAGTACTTCTTACGCAGATATTTGGTTCGTGATTGGGTAATCCTTACCAAGTATTTGTTCACATCCGTACCTTGTTGATTTTATTCCATACCTTTTTCTAAGTGGCTTCTCAACTTATGGAAGTGTGATGCTTTACTTTGGAATTCATTCGTTCATTCTCGTTCGGATGTTTATTGTGAAGACTATATGTTGCAATTTCGTTCCTTTGATTCAGCTTGAATATATCTTTTTCAAGATGCTAATGGATGTCACCCTCTTCAGGATGGCTCCACCAACGCGTCAGAATCCGGAACGCAATGAAGAAAGTCAGGCTAACCCTCCGCCACCACCTCCGCCTCCGGAGGCATGGCAAGCCCTGATGACTGCCACAAATGCCAACGCTCAGATTCTGATTCAGCTCTTGCAAGATCGCAACCAAGGGCAAGGTAATCAAGGGAATCAAGGTCAAGGCAACAATCAGCCGCACTTCGCTTCACTCAATCAGTTCCTTGCTAATCAGCCAAAGACCTTCAGCTACTGTGTCGAGGCCACAGACGCCGATGATTGGCTCGTGGACATCAGCAAGCATTTCGAGTGCAGCAATGTCAGGCCTGAGGACTTTGTCAACTTTGCCTCTTTTCAACTCAAGGATCAAGCTGCTGAGTGGTTCCAGCAATACAAAGATTCCAGAGGAGGTCGTGTAATTACCTGGGATGATTTCCGCCGTGACTTCAAAGCTCACCACATTCCAGAAAGTGTTGTTGAGAGTAAGCATGAGGAATTCCGCAATCTGAAGCAAGGCAACATGTCCGTGTATCAATACAACACTCAGTTCCAGAAGCTCTCTTGTTTTGCGAGGCAAGACATCCCTGATGAGAAGAGTATGATCTACCAATTCAGGCGTGGTCTCAGAGAAGATCTGCAACTTGCTCTCGTGCTTTTCGAGCCATTAAAGTATGATGAATTCTACAACATGGCGCTGAAACAAGAAGCTGCTCAGCTCAAGTGTGAGGCATCTAAGAAGAGAGTCAGAGACGCAGTTCAGTCTTCTTCTTCCTCACTTGTGGCAGCTAAGCAACAGAAGTTCTGGTTGCCTCCTCCTCCTCCGTTCCGTCAGCCTTATCAGCAGAAGAACTCAGGTGGTCATGGATCTTCCCACCCACCCAACCCTGGCTTTCAGAACAAGTCTCAGAACCAAGCTCCAAGGCCAAGTGCTCCTTATCATCGTCCGCTCTCAGAGGTGACTTGCAACAAATGTCAGCAGAAGGGTCACTATGCGAACAAGTGCTTCAACCAAAGGCGCCTTCCGCCTCCTCCTCCTGTGAGATCTTCCAGCAATGCAGTGGTCAAGCATAATCCTAAGTCTGCAAAGGTGAACATGATGAATGCAGCTCAAGCGGAGGATTCTTCTGAAGTGATCATGGGTAACCTTCCTGTTAATGATATTCCTGCAAAAGTCTTATTTGATTCCGGTGCATCGCATTCTTTCATGTCATATCCTTTTGCATCGAAGCACAATTTTGACACAGAGGCGTTACCTAAAGCTTTGCCAGTTGTTTCCCCGGCTAAACGTTTGAGATCTACCATGTGCGTTCCGAATGTCGGTATCAAGATGGGTGACTATAGATTTCTGGCTAAACCAATTGTTCTTGGTGACTCTGATATTGATCTTATTCTCGGGATGGACTGGCTTTCTAAGCACAAGGCTCAGCTTGATTCTGTTGCCAGGGAAATTCAATTGACTCACTCTTCTGACGATGTGATCATCTATGTCTCTCGTGATGATACCATTCGGTTGTTTTCTCTAAATGAGAATGGTGAATTGGATGCTATCTCCCAGATTCCAGTCGTTTGTGAGTACCAAGATGTTTTTCCAGAAGAGCTTCCGGGTATGCCTCCCCGCCGTCCAGTTGATTTCGTTATTGATCTTGAGCCTGGCACGTAACCCGTTTGCAAGCGTCCTTACAAGCTTGGACCAGATGAGTTGAAGGAATTGAAGAAACAACTCGATAAACAAGAGCGTCTGGGTCTGATCAGACCGAGTTCTTCTCCTTGGGGTTGTGGTGTTCTTTTTGTCCGGAAGAAGGATGGCATGGACCGACTTTGCGTCGATTACCGTCCATTGAACAAGAAGACAATCAAGAACAAGTACCCACTTCCCAACATCAATGAGCTATTTGAGCAACTTAAAGGTGCTAAAGTGTTCTCCAAGCTTGACCTTCGTATGGGGTATCATCAGATTCGCATTCGTGAAGAAGATATTCCCAAGACAGCATTCAGAACAAGCTTTGGTTCTTATGAATATACTGTCATGTCTTTCGGCCTTGTCAATGCTCCTCCAGCATTCACTCGCTTGATGAATTTCATCTTCAACCCCTACATCAACGAATTTGTCTTGGTCTATCTCGATGATATTTTGGTCTTCTCCAAGAATAAGGAGGATCATGCCAAACATTTGCGATTGGTGCTCGACAAGCTCAGAGAGTATAAATTATATGCGAGGTTCTCCAAATGTGAATTTTGGCTTGATGAAGTTCTTTATCTTGGCCATATCATCTCTACCAAGGGCATCGCTGTTAATCCTGAGAAGGTGTCTGCAGTTGTGAATTGGGAACCTCCTCAGAATGTCAAGCAGCTTCGCAGTTTTCTTGGACTTGCAAGCTATTGCCGAAGATTCGTTGAGAATTTCTCAAAGATTGCAAAGCCTCTTTCCAACCTCCTTCAGAAGCATGTGAAGTATGTCTGGTCTCCTGAGTGTGACGTTGCTTTCAACACTCTCAAAGAGAAACTCGTCACTGCTCCAGTTTTGACTCCTCCTGACGAAGACAAGCCTTATGAAGTTTTCTGTGATGCTTCTCTTCAGGGCCTTGGTGCCGTCTTAATGCAAGAGAAGAAGGTTGTGGCCTATACCTCTCGTCAGTTGAAGCCCAACGAAAAGAACTACCCCACTCACGATCTTGAGTAGGCGGCAGTTGTCCATGCTCTAATAACATGGAGACATCTCCTGTTGGGAAGGAAAGTGGACATTTTCACCGATCACAAGAGTCTCAAGTACATCTTCATTCAGCCCCACCTCAACCTCAGGCAAACTCGATGGGTCGAAATGATTCAAGAGTATAATCCGAGTATTGAATATACTCCAGGCAAGGCTAATGTGATTGCAGACGCTTTGAGCAGGAAGGCTTACTGCAACAGCTTAATCCTCAAGCCCTTTCAACCGGATCTTTGTGAAGCTTTCCGCAAGTTGAATCTCCAAGTTGTCCCTCAAGGTTTTCTTGCCAACCTCATCGTCTCTCCTACTTTGGAAGATCAAATTCGTGAGGCACAACTGTTGGATACCATGGTGAAGAAGGTGAAACGTGGTATTGACAAGGGCATTTCCAAATACAAGTGCTATCGAGTTGATGACAGAGATACTCTTTTCTTCGAGGACCGGATCGTGGTTCCAAAGGGTGATCTTCGTAAAGTCATTATGAACGAAGCGCACAACTCTCTTCTGTCAATTCATCCTGGAAGTACGAAGATGTACCATGACCTCAAGCAGTCGTATTGGTGGACTCGAATGAAGCGAGAGATGGCTCAATTCGTGAATGAATGTGATGTCTGCAGAAGGGTGAAAGCAGAACACCAACGACCAGCTGGTCTTCTCCAACCTCTTGCTATTCCAGAATGGAAGTTTGATCATATCGAAATGGACTTCGTGACTGGATTTCCTAAGTCCAAGCGTGGAAATGATGCTATCTTCGTCATCATCGACAAGCTCACCAAAGTGGCTCATTTTCTCCCTATCAAAGAGTCTATCACGGCAGCGCAGCTGGCAGAGCTCTACACCTCCAGAATTGTCTCCTTGCATGGCATTCCACAATTGATCTCTTCAGACCGTGGCAGCATCTTTACCTCCAAGTTTTGGGATTCTTTTCAGAAGGCCATGGGCACCAATATTCGCTTTAGCACAGCTTTCCACCCTCAAACTAGTGGACAAGTCGAGCGTGTCAACCAAATTCTTGAAGATATGCTCAGAGCTTGTGTTATCTCTTTCGGCATGAAGTGGGAGGATTGTCTTTCTTATGCCGAGTTCTCTTACAACAACAGTTTTCAAGCCAGCTCGGGCAAAGCCCCATTCGAGATTCTCTATGGCAGAAAGTGACGTACTCCTCTCAACTGGTCTGAAACCGGTGAACGCCAATTGCTTGGCAACGATTTGATCTCAGAGGCTGAGGCTATGTGCAAGGTCATTCGTGAGAACCTAAAAGCCGCGCAATCGCGCCAGAAGAGCTATTACGATAGCAAACATCGTGATTTGGCATTCGAGATCGGAGACCATGTCTACCTCCGCGTCTCTCCAATGAAAGGGACTCGTCGCTTCGGTATCAAGGGGAAACTTGCCCCTAGATACGTCGGTCCTTTCAAGATCATCGACAAACGAGGCGATCTCGCCTATCAACTTGAGCTTCCCTCCAACTTTGCAAATGTGCACGATGTCTTCCACGTGTCACAGCTTCGCAAGTGCTTCAAGACGCCTGAGCGCACCATCAACTTCGAAGAGATTGATCTTAAAGAAGATTTGTCCTATCATGAGCATCCCGTTGCTATTCTTGAAGAAACTGAGCGCAAGACTCGCAACAAGTCAATCAAATTCCTGAAAGTGAAGTGGTCACACCATTCAGACCGGGAAGCCACCTGGGAGCGCGAGGATCACCTCCGTTCCGAATATCCGGAGTTCTTTCAGTCCTAGATCTCGGGACGAGATCCTCTCGTAGTGGTGGAGTGTTGTAACACCCCGGATGTAACTTGCCATATTTGTAACTCCAACTCTTGCCATTTTCGGCTTGGTGATATGATATTTCCTCCGTGGTTGGGTTTCCCGTCATTTTGCATTTTGTTCATGTCATGCATTTCATATCATGTCATCATGTGCATCGCATCTGCATACGTGTTCGTCTCATGAATCCGAGCATTTTCCCCGTTGTCCGTTTTGCTATCCGGCGCTCCTATGTTCCCCGGCGTCCCCTTTTACCTTTTTTCCGTGAGCGGGTATTAAACCTTCTCGGAATGGACCGAGGTTTGTCAAGCGGCCTTGGTATAGCACCGGTAGACCTCCTGTCAAGTTTCGGGTCAATCGGAGGTCGTTTGATACTCCAACGGTTAACCGGGTAACCGTAAAGGCCTCGTGTGTGTTGCAGCCCAAAACCCCTTCAAAACAGCCCAACAACCCATCTAAGTCACTCCCACGTCCATCGCCGTTCGATCACGATCGCGTGGCCGAAAACCGCACTCCATTTGGAGCTTCCTAGCCCCCTCTACCTATAAATATACCCCCCCTCCGAAATCTTGGGCCCAAACCACCCCTAACCCTAGCATTTTTCCCCTCCGCCGCCGCCGGACGTGTCCGGGCCGCGCCGGACGCCGTCCGCCGCCGTCCGCGGCCAATCACGCGCTGCCACGTGGGCAGGCGCGCCCACCTCGCCGCGCTAGCCGCCGCCGGCCCGCTCGGGCCCGCGCGGGGCCCTCCCCGGCCTGCCGCCGCCCGCAGCTCCCCCGCGCCGCGCCCTCCTCCCGCGTCCGCCTGCGCCCCGTCGCCCTCGCCGCGCCGCCCCGCGACGCCATCTCCGGCGCCGACCACCGCCGCCTCCTCGCCGCCGGCGCCTTCGCCTCCTCGCCCGGCGCGCCTCCGCCGACTCCGCCCAGCGCGCCTCCGCCGCCTCCAGCCGCCGCGCGCCCCGACTCCGACAAGGCCGGATCTCAGATCCAAAACTCGGTTGACTTCTTCCCCCTCAATTTCTGCTAAGTCCCAATAATTTTGCATAATTGTCGCATGTTCATCGCATCATAACTTGCTGCATATTGCTCCGTTTCGTGCGTATAATATGTAAAATTGTTCGTATCGATGAGTACATCATTTCATTCCATTGCATCATTTTCATTTGAGGTCTTCTTGATGCCCGAAATGCTGTTGGAAGAGGGCTATGTGATGTTAGTTTCTGATTCTTATCAGAACATGCACTTTGTCATTTTTGCCATGATTGATGTGTGCCTCCTATGAAGTTGAGTCCTACATGTGTTTTGTAATATGCCATGCCATATTTCCAGAGAATTTTGCTATGTATTTTTGTGACCTCTGTGGTGACTAGCACAAGCATGCAAACTAGGGTACTTAATATTGCTGATTTCAGAGACTTAGTAATTTCACTGTCCCTGCCTGCTGTTATTTTTATGCCATGTGTTCATGTTGTTTCAGAGAGATCTATGCCTCTTTTGAGCATGATCAGTAAGAGTGTTTTGATCATATGGATTTGCTCTATCCATCTATGCCTTTTTTTGTAATTATGGAGTGCTATAGCTTGAGTCAATAGAGCTCTACTTTTGCTATAAAATGTTAATGGCAGATTGTTTACATGTTACTCGATTTTGCCAAGCTTGGTGTAGTTGATCCTTGCATGCTATGATGTTATTATTGCCATGTATAGCTACTATGCCATGTCTTATTGATGTATGTATGCTTAGTTTATCATGCAATGCTCTGTAGTGAGTGCATCGAGCTCACGAACATGCCTACTTGTTATCTGTTTTTGACATGTCCAGTTTTCTGCTAAGTCTGAAACCTGTAACGAAACTTGCTTAATTGACATGGGTGTTATCGTATTTTCTGATCCTTTTTGGCTTATGGTCAGTAAGGGAATTTTGTCAAGTGCGTTGAGTAGATTCGTGCCATGCCTTACTTTGCTATGTCCTGCTCCTGTAGCATGTTGTTTGCTTGCTCTAAACATGTCATCCTGATGTTAATTTCTGGCATGTTGTTATTTTCACTAAGTCTGTGAACCTGTTATCTTTTGCACTTTTGCCATGCTTGTTTGAACCTGTTGTGGTGTGATTTAGCCGTAGCTCAGTGTTCATCTTTTGTCAAGCATCTTGTGTAGATTACTGTCATATGCTTTGTTGTTATTTTTGGGTGCAGTAGCTTAATATTTTGTTGCTTGCTAAGTAGCATCATGCTGTTAATGGCAGATTATTGTCATTTTTGTTTTGCTTGTCATTTGCAAACCGTGCATCCGATTCCGGTGATCTTTATATCGATTTCAACCGAAATCACCTCACCTATCCAGTGGCATACTTGGTTTGCCAATATTATGCCTTGTTCATCTTTTCCTTCCGAAGCACGCATATGCATTGCATATCCCATCTCGCATATCATGCCATGTTTTGCATCATGTTGCTTGCGCATTGCATCGTGATTGATGTTTGCCCCCTTTGCTTGTGCTCTTGTTTTGGGTAGAGCCAGGAGACGAGTACGTGAATGAGGAACCTGTTGAGAACGCTTACGAGGACCAAGCTCTCGACAACTCTGAGAACCTTGCAGGCAAGATGACCATACCCTCGAAATCACTTCTATCTTTGCTTGCTAGATGCTCGCTCTTATGCTATGCCTTTGCTGCGATACCTACCACTTGCTATATCATGCCACCCATATTGCCATGTCAGCCACTAACCATCCATGTCCTAGCAAACCGTTGTTTGGCTATGTTACCGCTTTGCTCGGCCCCTCTTATAGCGTTGCTAGTTGTAGGTGAAGATGAAGTTTGTTCCTTGTTGGAACATGGACTTGTTGTTCCTTGTTGGAACATGTTTACTTGTTGGGTTATCACAATACCTCTCATTTAATTAATGCATCTATATACTTGGTAAAGGGTGGTAGGCTCGGCCTTATGCCTGGTGTTTTGTTCCACTCTTGCCACCCTAGTTTCCGTCATACCGGTGTTACGTTCCTTGATTTTGCGTTCCTTACACGGTTGGGTGATTTATGGGACCCCCTTGATAGTTTGCTCTGAATAAGACTCTTCCAGCAAGGCCCAACATCGGTTTTACCATTTGCCTACCACCTACACCTTTTTCCCCCGGGTTTTCGCGAGCCCGAGGGTCATCTTTATTTTAGCCCCCCCGGACCAGTGCTTCTCTAAGTGCTGGCCCGAACCGAGTCGCCTGCGGGGCCACCTCGGGGAAACTCGATGCCTGGTTTTACTCGTAGCCTGTCTCATCCGGATGTGCCCTGAGACCAAGATATGTGCAGCTCCTATCAGGATTTGTCGGCACAATCGGGCGGCTTTGCTGGACTTGTTTTATTGCTGTCGAAATGTCTTGTAGTCCGGGATTCCGAGACTGATCAGGTCTTCCCGGTAGAAGGAATATCCTTCGTTGACCGTGAGAGCTTATAATGGGCTAAGTTGGGACACCCCTGCAGGGTATTATCTTTCGAAAGCCGTGCCCGCGGTTATGAGGCAGATGGGAATTTGTTGATGTCCGGTTGTAGAAAACCCAAAGTTGACCTTAACTAAAACACATCAACCACGTGTGTAACCGTGATGGCCTCTTCTCGGCGGGGTCCGGGAAGTGAACACGGTGTTGGAGTTATGTTTGACGTAGGTTGTTCTAGGATCACTTCTTGATCACTTCTAGCTTCACGACCATGCTTTGCCTCTCTTCTCGCTCTCTTTTGCGTTGTTAGCCACCATATATGCTAGTCGCTTGCTGCAGCTCCACCTCACAATCCTTTCCCACCTATAAGCTTAAATAGTCTTGATCTCGCGGGTGTGAGATTGCTGAGTCCCCGTGACTCACAGATTCTACCACAACAGTTGCAGGTACCAACGATGCCAGTGCAGATGACGTGACCGAGCTCACTTGGGAGTTCGACGAGGAACGTGGCCGTTACTATGTGTCTTTTCCTGATGATCAGTAGTGGAGCCCAGTTGGGGTGATTCGGGGATCTGTGTAGCATTTGGGGTAGTCTTATTTCATTTTGGTACCGTAGTCGGACCTTGAGTGTAATTTGAATGATGGATGTTTATTTATGTATTGTGTGAAGTGGCGACTGTAAGCCAACTATGTAACTCTTTCCCTTTATGTATTACATGGGTTGTGTGAAGATTACCTCACTTGCGACATTGCTTTCAATGCGGTTATGCCTCTAAGTCGTGCCTCGACACGTGGGAGCTATAGCCGCATCGAGGGCGTTAAAAGTTGGTAATCAGAGCCATCCCCGACCTTAGGAGCCCCCACTGATTGATCGTTTTTAGTGGCCGAGTTGTGTCTAGAAAAATGTTTTGAGTCATTTAGGAATTATATATCGGAGAGTTTAGGAATTCTTTTAACTTCCCAGTCTCCTCATCGCTCTGGTAAGGCATCCTGACGTAGAGTTTTGACTCTTCTCTTCTCAAATTTCACTAAATTTTTTTTAGGATCACGCTGGTATCTTAGAATCGTTCCGATGGTTTTATGATGACAACATTGTCTTGGTTGCCTCCCGTCAGCAGGGGTTTTAGAGGAGGTGTCCCGGGGAGTTGAGCTCCGAGGTGTTGTCGTCATAATTTTATCGTTGCAGTTCTGGAATACCTGAGTTTAGTACGCCGACATCGAAAATCTCTTTTGTACAGTTGTTGGTGAGATAACCCTGATAGCCCAGTACTGAGGCGAGTGCGGGAGTATTGCCATGACTTGTATAACGGATGCTTTTTTCGAAGGTTGAGGTAGACGATTTCCGAAGGTTTCTTGGTTATGTGTTGAAGGATGGATACAGCTGGATCTAGGTATTGTTAGTTTGGGTGATATATTTTTATGTCCCCTGTATCCCCAACACCTGATTGCATTACCAGAAAGTTTCGGGAGTTTATAAGTGGGAATTCATGTAGCTCTAGTACTTCTTCCGCAGATATTTGGTTCGTGATTGGGTAATCCTTACCAAGTATTTGTTCACATCTGTACCTTGTTGATTTTATTCCATACCTTTTTCTAAGTGGCTTCTCAACTTATGGAAGTGTGATGCTTTACTTTGGAATTCATTCGTTCATTCTCGTTTGGATGTTTATTGTGAAGACTATATGTTGCAATTTCGTTCCTTTGATTCAGCTTGAATATATCTTTTTCAAGATGCTAATGGATGTCACCCTCTTCAGGATGGCTCCACCAACGCGTCAGAATCCGGAACGCAATGAAGGAAGTCAGGCTAACCCTCCGCCACCACCTCCGCCTCCGGAGGCATGGCAAGCCCTGATGACTGCCACAAATGCCAACGCTCAGATTCTGATTCAGCTCTTGCAAGATCGCAACCAAGGGCAAGGTAATCAAGGGAATCAAGGCCAAGGCAACAATCAGCCGCACTTCGCTTCACTCAATCAGTTCCTTGCTAATCAGCCAAAGACCTTCAGCTACTGTGTCGAGGCCACAGACGCCGATGATTGGCTCGTGGACATCAGCAAGCATTTCGAGTGCAGCAATGTCAGACCTGAGGACTTTGTCAAGTTTGCCTCTTTTCAACTCAAGGATCAAGCTGCTGAGTGGTTCCAGCAATACAAAGATTCCAGAGGAGGTCGTGTAATTACCGGATGGACTTGGACCCCACGTCAGGATAGGAGGGAGGTGCTCACGAGGGTGGGGGGCACGCCCACCCCCCTAGGGCGCGCCCCCTGCCTCGTGGGGCCCCCGAAGCTCCACCGACGTACTTCGTGCACCCATATGTACTCACGTACCCTAAAACTTCCAAAACAGAGATTAGATCGGAAGTTCCGCAGCTGCAAGCCTCTGTAGCCACCAAAAGTCAATCGGGACCCTGTTCCGGCACCTTGCCGGAGGAAGGAACCCTCACCGGTGGACATCTTCATCATCCCGGCGCTCTCCATGATGAGGAGGGAGTAGTTCACCCTCGGGGCTGAGGGTATGTACCAGTAGCTATGTGTTTGATCTCTCTCTCTCGTGTTCTTGATTTGGCACGATCTTGATGTATCGCGAGCTTTGCTTTTATAGTTGGATCTTATGTTTCTTCTCCCCCTCTACTCTCTTGTAATGGATTGAGTTTTCCCCTTTGATGTTATCTTATCGGATTGAGTCTTTAAAGATTTGAGAACACTTGATGTATGTCTTGCCGTGCGTATCTGTGGTGACAATGGGATATCACGTGATTCACTTGATGTATGTTTTGGTGATCAACTTGCGGGTTCCGCCCATGAACCTATGCATAGGGGTTGGCACACATTTTCGTCGTGATTCTCCGGTAGAAACTTTGGGGCACTCTTTGAAGTACTTTGTGTTGGATTGAATAGATGAATCTGATATTGTGTGATGCATATCGTATAATCATACCCATGGATACTTGAGGTGACATTGGAGTATCTAGGTGACATTAGGGTTTTGGTTGATTTGTGTCTTAAGGTGTTATTCTAGTACGAACTCTAGGGCTGTTTGTGACACTTATAGGAATAGCCCAATGGATTGATTGGAAAGAATAACTTTGAGGTGGTTTCATACCCTGCCATAATCTCTTCGTTTGTTCTCCGCTATTAGTGTCTTTGGAGTGACTCTTTGTTGCATGTTGAGGGATAGCTAGTTATGTGATCCAGTTATGTTATTATTGTTGAGAGAACTTGCACTAGTGAAAGTATGAACCCTAGGCCTTGTTTCAAAGCATTGCAATACCGTTTACGCTCACTTCTATCATTAGTTACCTTGCTGTTTTTATATTTTCAGATTACAAAAACCTATATCTACCATCTATATTGCACTTGTAGCACCATCTCTTCGCCGAACTGGTGCACCTATACAATTTACCATTGTATTAGGTGTGTTGGGGACACAAGAGACTCTATGTTATTTGGTTGCAGGGTTGTTTGAGAGAGACCATCTTCATCCTACGCCTCCCACAAATTGATAAACCTTAGGTCATCCACTTGAGGGAAATTTGCTACTGTCCTACAAACCTCTACACTTGGAGGCCCAACAACGTCTACAAGAAGAAGGTTGTGTAGTAGACATCAAGCTCTTTTCTGGCGCCGTTGATGGGGAGGTTAGTGCTTGAAGGTATATCTTTAGATCTTGCAATCGAATCTTTTTGTTTCTTGTTTTAGCACTAGTCTAGTTTATAAAAGAAAACTACCAAAAAAATGGAATTGAGTTTATCTCATATGCTTCATCTCTTTAATATCTTTCATGAGTATGATGGAAAGGAAAATTGTGCCAAAGTGTTAGAAGAAGAAACCGCAGCCATGGCCGTAGCACACGCTGACACAGAGGCGAGGAATCAGGAGATCTACGAGAAGTCCAGCCGCTTCGAGAGGGATCGTCTGGAGCGACAGTGGGCGTTCGAGCTGGCGAGCATCACTGAACGTGCAGCAGCGGCAGGCACCATATTGCATTTATCCATCTCATCGGTAGGCTCCTCCTCCTCCTCTGCCTCTTAGTGAGCATGCTCGGCAGAGGAGAGGCTGCCAGAAGTAGCACAAAACCCCTCTGTGGTAGTAGTAGTATTTAGGGGCTATTTTGTTCAGTTATCTGATTATAGATGTGTGGTCGAACTGTACAACATACTTAAAATTAGCTCGTAGTTGGCAACAATTGGGGAGAAGTTTGGTCAGTTCAGCTGTCGAGTTGAACTATTTGTATAAATTAAGAACGACTGCTTAATATATGAATGAAACCTATGCTTAATTTCTGTTTAGTTGCAAAAATTACATAGTGCTAATGATTTCTAGCTGCATATTTTGACAAATCACAGTGTTACAAGGATTGACAAATGGCAACGTTACTAGATCAACAAATGTAAATCTTTCTAGTTTGACAAATGGCAACATACCCAATATGACAGATGCACATCTAACCAAATTGTTTGTACGTGGTTGCACACGAGTCATCCAAAACAACCGTTTGCGTTGAAGGGATGAAAAATCTTGCGCTGCTCTAACTTTGCATACGGGTGTTCTATCGTTTGCTATCAAGAGCTGCAGAAATCCTACTCGGCACATTTTCTCTTGTCTTCCTGGGAAAGTTGTCGGTTTGCATATGGGTGTTCTAACTAAAACATTTTGCGATGAGTGTTTTATATTTAAAAAGCGAATTAAACTGCGGCTTGGGCGCCATTAATGGAGAGGATGCCAGCAAGGCGGGTGGCCATGGAAGTCAATGGGCTCGCTTCCCAGTGAGCCTGCGCAGCGTACAACACGCACGCTTCCCGGTGAGCCTGCGCACATGAGGACAGCTTGCACGCCTCTCGGTCAGCATGCGCACCGGACGGCGCTTGCACGCCTCCCGTTCAGTCAAGGTTAAGCAGCCGTCCGCACGACACCTACTACAACCATTAATACCAAGACACATGGCGTCACGTCAATGGTTAACAGAATTTTGGATTTACTAGAATTTAAAAACCAGGCATCTCAATGTTTTGCCGGCAATCAACGGTGCCCTGTTGTTTGGAATTCATTCCCATTTCTTGCATGGGACCTAAGCATGCACCCAGGGACACAGATTTGATTTTCCAACCAATTTATATGCACTAGAGCATGTGCATGTAGTTCAAAATTGAATTATGCACATAAATGCATTGAAAACTCACTTAATGCATAAAAATGTCCAAACGAACCACAAAAAATCACAAAAAAAATCATACAACACTCCTGTTGTTCTATGTTGACACGAGAAAAAAATTGAAAGCAATAAGAGGCAATGGATATCATTTCGTCCCCAAAGGTGGGACGTTCCCTACCGAAAACCATCATGCTTGTTGTGAGAAGCTCCGGTTTGTGAGAAGCATATACCCAAACCTGCCCCAAATGGGACAAAATTTATACCACTGCATGTTGATGCCGCTGCATGATAGCATGCCAAGTTTCATGAATTTCAGACGTGTTTTGGATTTACTAGAATTTAAAAACCAGGCATCTCAGTGTTTTGCCAGCAATAAATGGTGCCCTGGTGTTCGAAATTCATTCCCATTTCTTGCATGGGACCTAACCATGCACCCAAGGACGCATATTTGATTTTTCAACGAATTTATATGCATTGGAGCATGTGCATGTAGTTCAAATTTGAATTATGCACATATATGCATTGAAAATTCAGTTAATGCATAAAAATGTCCAAACGAACCCCGAAAAATCACAAAATTTCACACAACACTCCTGTAGTTCTATGTTGTCACGAGAAAAAAAATTGAAAGCAATAAGAGGCAATGGATATCATTTCGTCCCCAATGGTGGGACGTTCCCTACCGAAAACCATCATGCTTGTTGTGAGAAGCTCCGGTTTGTGAGAAGCATATACCCAAACCTGCCCCAAATGGGACAAAATTTGTACCTCGGCATGTTGATGCCGCTCCATGATAGCATGCCAAGTTTCATGAATTTCAGACGAGTTTTGGATTTACTACAATTTAAAAACCAGGCATCTCAATGTTTTGCCGGCAATCGACGGTGCCCTGGTGTTTGGAATTCATTCCCATTTCTTGCATCGGACCTAAGCATGCACCCAAGGACACAGATTTGATTTTCCAACCAATTTATATGCACTAGAGCATGTGCATGTAGTTCAAATTTGAATTATGCACATAAATGCATTGAAAACTCACTTAATGCATAAAAATGTCCAAACGAACCACGAAAAATCACAAAAAATCACACAACACTCCTGTTGTTCTATGTTGACACGAGAAAAAAAATTGAAAGCAATAAGAGGCAATGGATATCGTTTCGTCCCCAAAGGTGGGACGTTCCCTACCGAAAACCATCATGCTTGTTGTGATAAGCACCGGTTTGTGAGAAGCATATACCCAAACCTGCCCCAAATGGGACAAAATTTGTACCACGACATGTTGATGCCGCTCCATGATAGCATTCCAAGTTTCATGAATTTCACACGAGTTTTGGATTTACTAGAATTTAAAAACCAGGCATCTCATTGTTTTGCCGGCAATCAACGGTGCCCTGGTGTTTCAAATTCATTCCCATTTCTTGCATGGGACCTAAGCATGCACCCAAGGACGCATATTTGATTTTTTCAATAAATATATACGCACTAGAGCATTGTGCATGTAGTTCAAATTTGAATTATGCACACAAATGCATTGAAAACTCAGTTAATGCATAAAAATGTGCTAACGAACGCCAAATAATCACAAAAATTCACACAGCAGTCATGTTGTTCTATGTTGACACGAGAAAAAAATTGAAAGCAATAAGAGGCAATGTATATCGTTTTGTCCCCAAAGGTGGGACGTTCCCTACTGAAATCCATCATGCTTGTTGTGAGAAGCTCCGGTTTGTGAGAAGCATATACCCAAACCTGGCCCAAATTGGACAAATTTGTACCACGACATGTTGATGCCGCTCCATGATATCATGCCCAGTTTCATGAATTTCAGACGAGTTTTGGATTTACTAGAATTTAAAAACCAGCCATCTCAATGTTTTGCCTACAATCAACGGTGCCATGGTGTTTCAAATTCATTCCCATTTCTTGCATGGGACCTAAGCATGCACCCAAGGACAAAGATTTGATTTTTCAACAAATTTATATGCACTAGAGAATGTGCATGTAGTTCAAATTTGAATTATGCACATAAATGCATTGAAAACTCAATTAATGCATAAAAATGTCCAAACGAACCCCAAAAAATCACAAAAAATTCACACAACACTCCTGTTGTTCTATGTTGACACGAGAAAAAAATGAAATCAATAATAGGCAATGGATATCGTTTCGTCCCCAAAGGTGGGACGTTCCCTACCGAAAACCATCATGCTTGTTGTGAGAAGCTCCGGTTTGTGAGAAGCATATACCCAAACCTGCTCCAAATGGGACAAAATTTGTACCACGGCATGTTGATGCTGCTCCATGATATTATGCCAAGTTTCATGAATTTCAGACGAATTTTGGATTTACTAGAATTTAAAAACCAGACATCTCAATGTTTTGCCGGCAATCAACGGTGCCATGGTGTTTGAAATTCATTCCCATTTCTTGCATGGGACCTAAGCATGCACCCAAGGAATAAGATTTGATTTTTCAATGAATTTATATGCACTGGAGCATGTGCATGTAGTTCAAATTTGAATTATGCACATAAATGCATTGAAAACTCACTTAATGCATAAAAATGTCCAAACGAACCACGAAAAATCACAAAAATTCACACAACACTCCTGTTGTTCTATGTTGACACGAGAAAAAAATTGAAAGCAATAAGAAGCAATGGATATCGTTTCGTCCCCAAAGGTGGGACGTTCCCTACCGAAAACCATCATGCTTGTTGTGAGAAGCTCCGGTTTATGAGAAGCATATACCCAAACCTGCCCCAAATGGGACAAAATTTGTACCACGGCATGTTGATGCCGCTCCATGATAGCATGCCAAGTTTCATGAATTTCAGACGAGTTCTGGATTTACTAGAATTTAAAAACCAGGCATCTCAATGTTTTGCCGGCAATCAACGGTGCCATGGTGTTTGAAATTCATTCCCATTTCTTGCATGGGACCTAAGCATGCACCCAAGGACAAAGATTTGATTTTTCAGTGAATTTATATGCACTGGAGCATGTGCATGTAGTTCAAATTTGAAGTATGCACATAAATGCATTGAAAACTCACTTAATGCATAAAAATGTCCAAACAAACCCTAAAAATCACAAAAAATCACACAACACTCTTGTTGTTCTATGTTGACATGAGAAAAAAATTGAAAGCAATAAGAGGCAATGGACATCGTTTCGTCCCCAAAGGTGGGACGTTCCCTACCGAAAACCATCATGCTTGTTGTGAGAAGCTTCGGTTTGCGAGAAGCATATACCCAAACCTGCTGAAATGGGACAAAAGTTGTACCACGACATGTTGATGCTGCTCCATGATAGCATAACAAGTTTCATGAATTTCAGACGAGTTTTGGATTTACTAGAATTTAAAAACCAGGCATCTCAATGTTTTGCCGGCAATCAACGGTGCCATGGTGTTTGAAATTCATTCCCATTTCTTGCATGGGACCTAAGCATGCTCCCAAGGACAAAGATTTGATTTTTCAACGAATTCATATGCACTGGAACATGTGCATGTAGTTCAAATTTGAATTATGCACATAAATGCATTGAAAACTCACTTAATGCATAAAAATGTCCAAACGAACCCCGAAAAATCAGAAAAATTCACACAACACTCCTATTGTTCTATGTTGACACGAGAAAAAAATTGAAAGCAATAAGAGGCAATGGATATCGTTTCCTCCCCAAAGGTGGGACGTTCCCTACCAAAAACCATCATGCTTGTTGTGAGAAGCTCCGGTTTGTGAGAAGCGTATACCCAAACCTGCCCCAAATGGGACAAAATTTGTAGCACAGCATGTTGATGCTGCTCCATGATAGCAGGCCAAGTTTCATGAATTTCAGACGAGTTTTGGATTTACTAGAATTTAAAAACCAGGCATCTCAATGTTTTGCCGACAATCAACGGTGCCCTGGTGTTTAAAATTCATTCCCTTTTCTTGCATGGGACCTAAGCATGCACCCAAGGACGCAGATTTGATTTTATAACGAATTTATATGCACTGGAGCATGTGCATGTAGTTCAAATTTGAATTATGCATAGAAATGCATTGAAAACTCAGTTAATAAATAGAAATGTCCAAGCGAACCGTGAATAGTTCCAATTCTTTTATGATCACCGCAGAAAAAAGGTCTAGCAATTCAAACACCGTCCATGGCCGCTGTGACCCCATTATGTAATTCAAATCAAAACCAAAAATCAAGTTGATCCCACACAGTTTATTATAACCAACCGTGTGAGATGCACACAAAATATCTTCGGACCGTGTCTGAATAAGGGACCGTGTCTGATAACACTTTGCGCGCCAGTTTTTTGTCTGAAGCGATTCCAAATTTTCGGCTTCCGCGGAAATATCTACCTCCCCGCCCCCTGCCCCTTACCAAAAGCCAGATTTCCCCTCTTTCTGCCTTCCTTTCCAAGTTGAAACCTTCACTCCTTGCTTGCAGCGCCACCGCCTCCTTGCCGGCGACCCTCCTTCACGCTGCTCAGCCTCGCCTATCCAGGCAGGTAATCCACACCCGACCCCATCCTCCTCCTCCTTCCACATCCCACATGCCCCGACCGCCGGCGCGTGCGCGACACCTTCCACCCAAATCACCGACCCCTCCACCAAATAAGCGCCGGCCTAAGCCATGGTGCACGCAGTATAGCCAGGACCTCAAGGAGCATTTGGCAGCAGAGAAGCAAATCGCGGCCGCACGCGCGGATGAGGTCGTGATGGCTGCCATTTGTGCCGACCCCCAGATCTTGAAGGAGCACCATCGGTGTCAAAACCGGCGGATCTCGGGTAGGGGGTCCCGAACTGTGCGTCTAGGTGGATGGTAACAGGAGGCAAGGGACACGATGTTTTTACCCAGGTTCGGGCCCTCTCGATGGAGGTAAAACCCTACTCCTGCTTGATTAATATTGATGATATGGGTAGTACAAGAGTTGATCTACCACGAGATCAGAGAGGCTAAACCCTAGAAGCTAGCCTATGGTATGATTGTTGTTATGTCCTACGGACTAAAACCCTCCGGTTTATATAGACACCGGAGGGGGCTAGGGTTACACAAAGTCGGTTACAAGGAAGGAGATCTACATATCCAAATCACCAAGCTTGCCTTCCACACCAAGGAGAGTCCCATCCGGACATGGGACGAAGTCTTCAATCTTGTATCTTCATAGTCCCACAGTCTGGCCAAAGGTTATAGTCCGGCTGTACGGATACCCCCTAATCCAGGACTCCCTCAGTAGCCCCAGAGCCAAGCTTCAACGACGATGAGTCCGGTGCGCAGATTGTCTTCGGCATTGCAAGGCGGGTTCTTCTCCAAATTCCGAATACCTGTTAAATAGTGTCCGGCCTCTTGTAAATGCTGCGCTCCTTGGCTTCCATGCCCAATAATAGCCACCTTCCACGTCTCAAGCGAATGTGAGGAGCCAGGGTGTTTTTACATTTACCCCCTAGCTATGCAAATGAGCCGTCTATTAAAGAGACGAGGATTCAGATCCAAACCACACCATCCTTCCTTAGCGAGCATTCGTTGGAGCGCGCCCGAAAAAATCCATTCCAACATGGCCGGTCAGTGCAGCTCCTCCTCTCGTCCCCCCAGCCCCAAGCCTGGAGAATGGGAGAGGTGTTCCGTCCCGCACATCCAATTAGTGAAGTTCCAGACCCAAGAATTTCTCCCCCCAGCGTATATGGTCCCGGTTCGAGCCGGGCTCGCCACCTATAATGGCGGGGAGCAAGTGGAGAGCCTTCCCAACCCCTCTAAGGGAGAGCGGGTATGCCTTGTTCCTTATTTGTTAAGGGGACTCGGATTTCCAATCCATCCGTTTCTCTGAGGGCTCCTGGAGTTCTACGGCCTCCAGTTGCATAACTTTACCCCTGCCTCCATACTTCATATCGCTGGCTACGTAGCCCTTTGCGAGCTGTTCTTGGGCTGCGAGGCTCATTTCGCACTGTGGAAGAAGTTGTTCTGCCTTGTGCCCCGTTCACAGAGGGGGTCAATATATCAGGTGGGCAGAGCCGAAGTATGGCGCATCGCCGGTACCGGATACCTATCCAGAACCCCGAAGAAGGCGTCAGAAGACTGGCCTTCGGAGTGGTTTTATATGGAAGACGTCCCTCTTCCGGATCCTATTCGGACCGGCCTTCTCGAGTTTGATAATGCTCCTTTGAAGAAGCGCCTGAGATGGCGGCCACAGAGCCCCCAGGAGGAAAATGACAGAGACGTTCTTTACCTGATGGGCCAGATAAAGGTATTGGCCCAATCGGGACTGACCATGACCGAGGTCATGGCAATATGCATTATGCGGGGGGTGCAGCCACTTCAATGTCGGGGCCACCCCATGTGGGATTTCAACGGGGAAGATGACGCCACCCGTTGTGTGGCCGCAAGGGGCCGGACTCGACCGCTGCTCTAGCAAAAATCTTGTCTGGTTTGTACAAGGGAGAGGAAGAGGAATTCCTCCGCATCAAGCCACCAAATGGATTTTCCATGTACAATCCTCCGAGCTGGGTAGGCCACCATTTTCTTTTATGCCCATTCGTTCCATATTCCCATAGTTAAATATTTTATCTCACGAATTCCTCGCAGGAACTGCGTAAGGCTGTAAGGGAGATCAACAGCCCACCTCCACAACTGGAGGATCCTGAGCGGTCCCTCGACCCGGCCTTCAAAGAGGATCCGGACATATCCGTGGAGCTGATTGACAGGGTATTTTACCAATTAAGCAGCGACGACGCCTTGGTGGCTATTACGGCCGACTACCCTGGGCTACTCCCAGCTTCGCAAGTGAGCGAGACCAAAGTCCCAACATTTTTGAAAAGGATTTGCCTTTACACACTTTACTTACCGTATACCAACGGCGCTTTATAGGGAAGGCCCTTGGGACGCCATGCCGAGCTCGCGACGACTAGCCAACAAGGGGCTCCGAGGCCGGGCAGGCTAAAAAGGAATGCAGTCTGGACTGAGACGCCGGTGCGGAGGTATGATGTGTCACCTCACTCCACGGTATCGTCTTTAAAGACATAATAACGCCCGTGCTTTCTAGGAAGAAGAACGCTCGCCGGACTATATCCGGAGAGGTCGCAAATCACGCCTCAACCAGTCGGGCTCCAGGGCCGGACACGAAAGTAGAAGCGAACATGAGGCGCACACTGGATGCTCCTCCGGCAGAGGACGCGGATAAAATATCCGCCACAAATTCCGAGGTGGAGAGCGCCATGAACTACAGGCGTCGCCGAGCCGTTCTCCGTGACGCTTGTTTATCCCAGAGGCATTTGATGCCTTCAACTCAGGAGACGCGTACCTCCGTGCTGCTCAAAATGGTCTAGCCAGAGCCACAAACCAGTATGTAAAGGATATACAGGTGATAAAATTTGATGATTATATATAGCAGCAGCCCCTGAGACTTGAAACAGTTAGAATAACTGATTTAAGGATCATTTGTTATGCAGGTTCTTACAGAAAAGAATACCCAATTGTCCCATGAGCTTGAAGAGTGCAAAGCCCAACTTCAGGCCGCACTGGCCGCAGAAAAGGAGTCCAAGAAGACCCCTCTGGTAATACGAATTTCAAATGATAGGTACCATATAGAGTGCGGTATTTATGCAAATTTGACAATAAGTATTACAGATGACGCCGGAGGAAATCCGGATGAGCAACATCTCCTACGTCGGCTAAAGGCTGGCGAGCGCGTGCTTACGAAAGTAAGGCAGGAGAAAAATAATCTCCAGGATGCCAACACCCAGCTGAGCTGGAACTAAAGTATGTTCGTGCCCAACTGTCGGACTCCATGAAGGAGAATCAGCGGCTTCGACGCGGCATTTTCAGTAAGTGCTTGAACGAACTTTTAAGAAGAGTTCGGCGAAGAAGACGACTAACAGAGTTATGTCTGTAGGTATGCTAACAGGTCGTCCCGCGGATGAAATGCCTGGGTCTGTGGGTGATCTTCTACCCGAGCTCTCGCAACTGCACGAACGAGCTCGGCAGGTGATGCAAGGCATTGCCCAGGCCTTATGGCCATCCGTCTCCGTGCCCGAAGGCCTTGGAGAGCTTGCGGAGAAGCTTAAGGGAGCGTGGCGGCGCTTCCGATTATGGAAGATATCGGCCTGCCGTCAAGGTGCCAGGGAAGCCTGGGCCATGGTGAAGACGCGTTATACCATGGCTGACCCAAACCACATGGCCGAGGTCGGACCTATGGGGCCCGATGGGAAAGAGATCCCTGTTAGCCTAGTGTACGGGCAAGTAGAATTGGCCACAAAGTATTCCCAACAGGATTGTAGGCTAGACAGCCTATTGGATGGTATAGAAGAGGAATTTAGTCAGTCAAAGTGACTATGTAATTAAAGTGACATGTGTAATGCCTTCTAGCCGGATTGTAGATCATTTGTCATGGCGGACCTTTTCGCTTCAACCTCTGGACCCGATAGTCCGGAGTGCATCCGAATACCCTCCCGGTTATGTAAGAACCAGGGCATGCGTGGAAACCAGGCATAGGGGTCATTAGTGCTTGAACAGACAAGTGCCCAACTAGTTATGTTATATTACATGGTTAGTAAGAAACATCTTCCAGGGAGAATAGTTCTGTTAGGGGTTCCTTTCCCTGGGTACGCATGCCCTAAAGTGCATGTCCTGACTGCGAAAAAAGTCGCAGGAAAAAACATCTGGGGGCACATATGGAAAATAAATAAGTAAAACATCATCTTTTGTTCACCGACCGAATATTCCCTTAAGAACGCTAGCTTTCGGCTTCACCCAGTCTGAGGTACACATCCGACTGACACGACAGTAACAATCGCAGGGGTTCTCCCCTTATGCCCTAGCCGAATTAACGGGAATGTAGGGCATAAATACAAGAGCCAGGCAACCCAGCTTGGCCAAAACTTAAGTCATATCGATGCATATAATGGCGAAGAAAAGGTACATGCGGAAGCATGACACATGTGCTGGGCATGAAGCCCGGATAAATAAGTAAGCTTCTGTGTAAGAAGCCCCCAGGTATAGTGAGCGTGGCTAGCGCATCAATGGTGTGCAGGCAAGGCACAAGTTAGCCCTTGAAGGCATCGTGAAAAATAAAAGAAGAAGGAGAGAAAAGGACAGATAATGTATATGCAAAAAATGAACAGAGGAAGGAGACGAACACAGAGTCCGGCGCTAGGCGTAGAATCTTCGGAGCCTTGCTGCGTTCCATGGGTTTGGCTCAAGTCGATTAGCCGATGCATCCCGCAGACGGTATGCTCCGCCGGTCAGAACTTGGTCAATGATGAAGGGACCCTCCCATTTGGGCTCGAGTTTGGTCTTTTTCTTCTCCGGCAGGCATAGAACTAGTTCACCAACGTTGTAAGTTTTGGCCCGTACTTCTCTGCTTTGGTATCTTCGAGCCTGTTGCTGATAGAATGCGGAACGGGCTTTTGCCATGTCGCGCTCCTCCTCCACGGTGTCTAGATTGTCCTGCCGATCGAGCTCGGCTTCTCTTTCTTCGTACATGCGCACTCGATGTGAGTCATGAATTATGTCACAGGGCAGAACCGCCTCTGCGCCGTACACCATAAAAAAGGGTGTGTATCCGGTAGTACGATTCGGCGTGGTCCGTAGCCCCCAGAGTATAGAGTCGAGCTCCTCTACCCAGTGCGTGTTAGATTCCTTTAGGGATCGCACTAATCTGGGTATGATGCTGCTCATGATAAGACCATTTGCTCGCTCGACTTGACCGTTAGTTTGTGGGTGATAGACGGAAGCATAATCGAGCTTAATGCCCATGTTTTTACACCAGAGTTTTACCTCGTCGGCAGTGAAGTTCGTGCCGTTATCAGTGATGATGCTGTGGGGGACGCCATAACGGTGTACGACCCGGATATGAAGTCTATCACCGGTCCAGATTTGGCCGTTTTAACAGGTTTGGCTTCTGTCCATTTGGTGAATTTATCCACCATGACCAGCAAGTATTTTTTCTTGTGGGTTCCTCCTTTAAGGGGTCCAACCGTGTCAAGCCCCCAGACCACAAAGGGCCATGTAATGGGGATTGTGTGGACGGCGGTGGGTGGCATATGGCTTTGGTTTGCAAAGAGCTGACAACCGACGCAACGTTGGACCAAGTCCTGTGCATCTGCCCGGGTCGTTGGCCAGTAAAACCCTGTACGGAAGGCCTTGCTTACAAGTGCCCGGGCTGCGGCGTGGTGGCCGCCGAGTCCGGCGTGAATTTCTGCCAGCAGCTTTTGCCCTTCCTCTTCGGAGATGCACCTTTGAAGGACTCCGGTGGTGCTTTTCTTATAAAGCTCTCCCTCGTGGACCCTATAGGCTTTAGATTGCCGCACTATGCAGCGTACCTCATTTTGGTCCTTGGGGAGTTTAGTTAAGTAGGCAAGGAATGGTTCTGTCCACGGGGCGATGATGGCCATTATTACGTGGGCTGAAGGTGTTGTTTCGGTGGCAGAGCCTCCGATATTGTCAAAGTGTTCGGTATCGGGCGTTGTGGCCGGGTCTGGACTATTGTTACCGGTGTCTCCTTCCCATACCACGGATGGCTTAAACAGCCTTTCCAAAAAGATGTTTGGGGGGATCGCATCGCGTTTTGCGCCGATGCGTGCGAGAACATCTGTCGCCTGATTGTTTTCCCGGGCCACATGGTGAAATTCGAGCCCCTCGAACCGAGCTGACATCTTAAGGATGACGTTACGGTAGGCCGTCATTTTCGGATCCTTGGCATTGAAGTCTCCATTTATTTGGGATATTGCGAGGTTCGAATCCCCCCGCACCTCCAGGCGTTGAATGCCCATGGATACTGCCATCCGGAGACCATGTAAAAGGGCCTCGTATTCGGCTGTGTTGTTGGAGTCTGTATACATTATCTGGAGTACGTATTGGGTTGTATCTCTGGTTGGGGATGTCAGAACGACGCCAGCCCCTAGTCCAGCCAGCATTTTGGAGCTGTCGAAGTGCATGATCCAATTGGAGTATGCGTCGTACTCTTTAGGGAGTTCGGCTTCCGTCCACTCGGCGACGAAGTCGGCCAATACTTGCGACTTAATGGCTGGCCGTGGTTTGTATGTTATGTCGAACGGGAGGAGCTCAATGGCCCATTTGGCAATCCGGCCCGTGGAGTCGCGGTTTTTTATAATATCATTAAGTGGCACTTCTGAGGCTACTATTGTTGAACACTCTTGAAAGTAGTGTCACAGCTTCCTGGATGCCATGAATACCGCGTATGCTATCTTTTGATAATGCGGGTACCGTGACTTGCATGGAGTAAGGACAGTGGATACATAATAGACCAGATTTAGTAGGGGGAATTTATGTCCGTCCGTTTCTCGTTTGACGACGAGTACTGCGCTTACAACTTGATGAGTTGCCGCAATGTATAACATCATTGGTTCGCCAATGTTTGGCGCGGCCAGGATTGGGTTGGTTGCCAGTATGGCCTTTATTTCTTCCAATCCGGCTGTGGCGGCATCCGTCCACTCGAAGTGTTCAATGCGCCGTAGGAGGCGATAAAGGGGTAATGCCTTTTCTCCCAGGCGGGAGATAAAGCGGCTTAGAGCTGCCACACATCCGGTTAATTTCTAGATTTGTTTGAGGTCCGTTGGGATATCCAACTGTGACAGAGCTCGGATCTTGGCCGGATTTTCTTCAATTCCTCTGCTGGATGCAATGAAGCCCAGGAGCTTTCTGGCTGGCACACCGAAAACACATTTTTCCGGGTTGAGCTTGATGTCATATTTTCGAAGGTTGTCGAATGTGAGCCTCAAGTCGTCTATTAGAGAGTCGACGTGTTTGGTTTTAATGACCACATCATCTACCTATGCCTCCACTGTTTTGCCGATCTGGTTTGCCAGACATGTCTGGATCATGCGCTGATATGTTGCGTCGGTGTTTTTGAGCCCAAAAGGCATTGTGTTGAAGCAGAAGGGGCCGTATGGTGTGATGAATGCCGTTGCGGCTTGGTCGGGCTCCGCCATCTTAATGTTGGGGAACATAGTAATTTCAAAATTTTCCTACGCACACGCAAGATCATGGTGATGCATAGGAACGAGAGGGGAGAGTGTTGTCTACGTACCCTCATAGACCGAAAGCGGAAGCGTTATGACAACGCGGTTGATGTAGTCGTACGTCTTCATGATCCGACCGATCCAAGCACCGTTACTCCGGCACCTCCGAGTTCTTGGCACACGTTCAGCTCGATAACGATCCCCGGGCTCCGATCCAGCAAAGCATCGGGGAGGAGTTCCGTCAGCACGATGGCGTGGTGACGATCTTGATGTTCTACTGTCGCAGGGCTTCGCCTAAGCACCGCTACAATATGACCGAGGTGGAATATGGTGGAGAGGGGAACCGCACACGGCTAAGGAACAATCACGAAGATCAACTTGTGTGTCATGGGGTGCCCCCTGCCCCCGTATATAAAGGAGCAAGGGGGAGGAGGCCGGCCCTAGGAGGGGCGCGCCAGGGAGTAGGATTCCTACTCCTAGTTGGAGTAGGTTTCCTCCTTTCCTAGTCCAACTAGGAGAAGGTGGCGCGCGCCCCTCCCAAGCCCAGTCCGAATTGGACAAGGGGTTTGGGGCGTGGCCCCTCTCTCCCTTCCTTCCCCTCTTCCCCCCTTTCCCACCTTCCCACTAAGGCCCATCAAGGCCCATTGCTTCTTCCTCGTATTCCCGTAACTCCCCGGTACCTCCGAAAATACCCGAATCACTCAGAACCTTTCCGATGTCCGAATATAGTCGTCCAATATATCGATCTTTACGTCTCGACCATTTCGAGACTCCTCGTCATGTCCCCGATCTCATTCGGGACTCCGAACTCCTTCGGTACATCAAAACTCATAAACTCATAATATAACTGTCATCGAAACCTTAAGCGTGCGGACCCTACGGTTCGAGAACAATTTAGACATGACCGAGACACGTCTCCGGTCAATAACCAATAGCGGAACCTAGATGCTCATATTGGCTCCTACATATTCTACGAAGATCTTTATCGGTCAGACCGCATAACAACATACGTTGTTCCCTTTGTCATCGATATGTTATTTGCCCGAGATTCGATCGTCGGTATCTCAATACCTAGTTCAATCTCGTTACCGGCAAGTCTCTTTACTCGTTCCGTAATACATCATCTCACAACTAACTCATTAGTTGCAATGCTTGCAAGGCTTAAGTGATGTGTATTACCGAGAGGGCCCAGAGATTCCTCTCCGACAATCGGAGTGACAAATCCTAATCTCGGAATACGCCAACCCAACATCTACCTTCAGAGACACCTGTAGAGCTCCTTTGTAATCACCCAGTTACGTTGTGACGTTTGGTAGCACACAAAGTGTTCCTCCGGCAAACGGGAGTTGCATAATCTCATAGTCATAGGAACATGTATAAGTCATGAAGAAAGCAATAGCAACATACTAAACGATCGGGTGCTAAGCTAACGGAATGGGTCATGTCAATCACATCTTTCTCCTAATAATGTGATCCCATTAATAAAATGACAACTCATGTCTATGGCTAGGAAACATAACCATCTTCGATTAACGAGCTAGTCAAGTAGAGGCATACTAGTGACACCCTGTTTGTCTATGTATTCACACATGTATCATGTTTCCGGTTAATACAATTCTAGCATGAGTAATAAACATTTATCATGAAATAAGGAAATAAATAATAACTTTATTATTGCCTCTAGGGCATATTTCCTTCAGTCTCCCACTTACTCTAGAGTCAATAATCTAGTTCACATCACCATGTGATTTAACACCAATAGTTCACATCACCATGTGATTAACACCCATAGTTCACATCGTCATGTGACCAACACTCAAAGGATTTACTAGAGTCAATAATCTAGTTCACATCGCTATGTGATTAACACCCAAAGAGTACTAAGGTGTGATCATGTTTTGCTTGTGAGAGAAGTTTCGTCAACGGGTCTGCCACATTCAGATCCGTATGTATTCTGCAAATTTCTATGTCAACAATGCTCTGCACGGAGCTACTATAGCTAATTGCTCCCACTTTCAATATGTATCCCGATTGAGACTTAGAGTCATCTAGATCAGTGCCAAAACTTGTATCGACGTAACCCTTTTAGACGAACCTTTTGTCACCTCCATAATCGAGAAACATATCCTTGTTCCACTAAGGATAATTTTGACCGCTGTCCACTGATCTACTCCTAGATCACTATTGTACTCCCTTGCCAAACTCAGTGGTAGGGAATGCAATAGATCTGGTACACATCATGGCATACTTTATAGAACCTATGGCTGAGGCATAGGGAATGACTTTCATTCTCTTTCTATCTTCTGCCGTGGTCGGGCTTTGAGTCTTACTCAATTTCACACCTTGTAACACAGGCGAGAAACTCTTTCTTTGACTGTTCCATTCTGAACTACTTCGAAATCTTGTCAAGGTATGTACTCATTGAAAAAACTTACCAAGCGTCTTGATCTATCTCTATAGATCTTGATGCTCAATATGTAAGTAGCTTCACCGAGGTCTTTCTTTGAAAAACTCCTTTCAAACACTCCTTTATGCTTTGCAGAATAATTCTACATTATTTCCGATCAACAATATGTCATTCACATATACTTATCAGAAATGTCGTAGTGCTCCCACTCACTTTCTTGTAAATACAGGCTTCACCGCAAGTCTGTATAAAACTATATACTTTGATCAACTCATCAAAACGTATATTCCAACTCCGAGATGCTTGCACCAGTCCATTGATGGATCGCTGGAGCTTGCATATTTTGTTAACACCTTTAGGATTGACAAAACCTTCTGGTTGCATCATATACAACTCTTCTTTAAGAAATCCATTAAGGACTGCAGTTTTGTTATCCATTTGCCAGATTTCATAAAATGCGGCAATTGCTAACATGATTCGGACAGACTTAAGCATAGATACGAGTGAGAAACTCTCATCGTAGTCAACACCTTGAACTTTGTCAAAAACCTTTTTCGACAAGTCTAGCTTTGTAGATAGTAACACTACTATCAGCGTCCGTCTTCCTCTTGAAGATCCATTTATTTTTCTATGGCTTGCCGATCATCGGGCAAGTCAACCAAAGTCCACACTTTGTTCTCATACATGGATCCCATCTCAGATTTCATGGCCTCAAGCCATTTCGCGGAATCTGGGCTCATCATCGCTTCCTCATAGTTCGCAAGTTCGTCATGGTCTAGTAACATGATTTCCAGAATAGGATTACCCTACCACTCTGGTGTGGATCTCACTCTGGTTTACCTACGAGATTCGGTAGTAACTTGATCTGAAGTTACATGATCATCATCATTAGCTTCCTCACTAATTGGTGTAGTAGTCACAGGAACAGATTTCTGTGATGAACTACTTTCCAATAAGGGAGCAGGTACAGTTACCTCATCAAGTTCTACTTTGCTCCCACTCACTTCTTTCGAGAGAAATTCCTTCTCTAGAAAGGATCCATTCTCATCAACGAATATCTTGCCTTTGGATCTGTGATAGAAGGGGTACCCAACATTTTCTTTTGGGTATCCTATGAAGACGCACTTCTTCGATTTGGGTTTGAGCTTATCAGGTTGAAACTTTTTCACATAAGCATCGCAGCCCCAAACTTAAAGAAACGACAACTTTGGTTTCTTGCCAAACCACAGTTCATAAGGTGTTATCTCAATGGATTTAGATGGTGCCCTTTTAACGTGAATGCAGCTGTCTCTAATGCATAACCCCAAAACTATAGTGGTAAATCGGTAAGAAACATCATAGATTGCACTATATCCAATAAAGTACGGTTATGACGTTCGGACACACCATTATGCTATGGTGTTCCAGGTGGCATGAATTTGTGAAACTATTCCATATTTTTTTAATTGAAGACCAAACTCGTAACTCAAATATTCATCTCCGTGATCAGATCGTAGAAACTTTATTTTCTTGTTACGATGATTTTTCACTTCACTCTGAAATTCTTTGAACTTTTCAAACATTTTAGACTTATGTTTCATCAAGTAGATATACTCATATCTGCTTAAATCATCTGTGAAGGTTAGAAAATAATGATACTTGTCGCGAGCTTTAATATTCATCGGACCACATACATCAGTATGTATTATTTCCAATAAGTTAGTTGCTTGCTCCACTGTTCCGGAGAATGGAGTCTTAGTCATCTTGCCCATGAGGCATGGTTTGCAAGCATCAAGTGATTCATAATCAAGTGATTCCAAAAGCCCATCAGCATGAAGTTTCTTCATGCGCTTTACACCAATATGACCTAAACGGCAGTGCCACAAATAAGTTGCACTATCATTATTAACTTTTCATCTTTTGGTTTCAATATTATGAATATGTGTATCACTATGATCGAGATCCAACGAACCATTTTCATTGGGTGTGTAACCATATAAGGTTTTATTCATGTAAACAGAACAACAATTTATTCTCTTACTTAAATGAATAACCGTATTGCAATAAACATGATCAAATCATATTCATGATCAACACCAAATAACACTTATTTAGGTTCCACACTAATCCCGAAAGTATAGGGAGTGTGCGATGATGATCATATCAATCTTGGAACCACTTCCAACTCTCATCGTCACTTCACCCTTAACTAGTCTCTGTTCATTCTGCAACTCCCGTTTCGAGTTACTAATCTTAGCAACTGAACAAGTACCAAATACTGAGGGGTTGCTATGAACACTAGTAAAGTACACATCAATAACATGTATATCAAATATACCTTTGTTTACTTTGCCATCCTTTCTTATCCACCAAATACTTGGGGTAGTTCCGCATCCAGTGACCAATCCCTTTGCAGTAGAAGCACTTAGTCTCAGGCTTAGGACCAGACTTGGGCTTCTTCACTTGAGCAGCAACTCGCTTGCCATTCTTCTTAAAGTTCCCCTTCTTCCCTTTACCCTTTTCTTGAAACTAGTGGTCTTGTCTACCATCAACACTTGATGTTTTTCTTGATTTCTACCTTCGTCGATTTTAGCATCACGAAGAGCTTGGGAATAGTTTCCGTTATCCCTTGCATATTATAGTTCATCACGAAGTTCTACTAACTTGGTGATGGTGACTAGAGAATTCTGTCAATCATTATTTTATTTGGAAGATTTACTCCCACTTGATTCAAGCGATTGTAGTACCCAGACAATCTGAGCACATGCTCACTAGTTGAGCGATTCTCCTCCATCTTTTAGCTATAGAACTTGTTGGAGACTTCATATCTCTCAACTCGGGTATTTTCTTGAAATATTAACTTCAACTCCTGGAACATCTCATATGGTCCATGACGTTCAAAACGTATTTGAAGTCCCGATTCTAAGCCGTTAAGCATGGTGCACTAAACTATCAAGTAGTCATCATATTGAGCTAGCCAAACGTTCATAACGTCTGCATCTGCTCCTGCAATAGGTCTGTCACCTAGCGGTGCATCAAGGACATAATTCTTCTGTGCAGCAATGAGGATAAACCTCAGATCATGGATCAAATCCGCATCATTGCTACTAAGATCTTTCAACATAATTTTCTCTAGGAACATATCAAAATTAACATATGAAAACAACAATGCGAGCTATTGATCTATAACATAATTTGCAAAATACTACCAGGACTAAGTTCATGATAAATTTAAGTTCAATTAATCATATTACTTAAGAACTCCCACTTAGATAGACATCCCTCTAATCCTCTAAGTGATCACGTGATCCAAATCAACTAAACCATAACCGATCATAACGTGAAATGGAGTAGCTTTCAATGGTGAACATCACTATGTTGATCATATCTACTATATGATTCACGCTCGACCTTTCGGTCTCCGTGTTCCGAGGCCATATCTGTTATATGCTAGGCTCGTCAAGTTTAACCTGAGTATTCCGCGTGTGCAACTATTTTGCACCCGTTGTATTTGAACGTAGAGCCTATCACACCATATCATCATGTGGTGTCTCAGCACGAAGAACTTTCGCAACGGTGCATACTCAGGGAGAACACTTATATCTTGATAATTTAGTGAGAGATCATCTTATAAAGCTACCATCAAACTAAGCAAAATAAGGTGTATAAAAGATAAACATCACATGCAATCATAATATGTGACATGATATGGCCATCATCATCTTGTGCCTTTGATCTCCATCTCCAAAGCATCGTCATGATATCCATCGTCACCGGCATGACACCGTGATCTCCATCATCTTGATCTATATCAATGTGTCGTCACATGGTCGTCTCGCCAAGAATTGCTCTTGCAACTATTGCTATCGCATAGCGATAAAGTAAAGCAATTATTTGGCGCTTGCATCTTATGCAATAGACAGACAACCATAAGGCTTTTGCAAGTTGCCGATAACTTCAACAAAACATGATCATCTCATACAAGAATTTATATCTCATCACGTCTTGACCATATCACATCACAACATGCCCTACAAAAACAAGTTAGACGTCCTCTACTTTGTTTGTTGCAAGTTTTACGTGGCTGCTACGGGCTTAAGCAAGAACCAATCTTAGCTACGCATCAAAACCACAACGATAGTTTGTCAAGTTGGTGTTGTTTTAACCTTCGCAAGGACCGGGCATAGCCACACTCGGTTCAACTAAAGCTGGAGAAACCGACACCCGCTAGTCACCTGTGTGCGTAGCACGGCGGTAAAACCAATCTCGCGTAAGCGTACGCGTAATGTCGGCCCGGGCCGCTTCATCCAACAATACCGCCGAACCAAAGTATGACATGCTGGTAAGCAGTATGACTTATATCGCCCACAACTCACTTGTGTTCTACTCGTGCATATAACATCAACACATAAAACCTAGGCTCGGATGCCACTGTTGGGGAACGTAGTAATTTCAAAAATTTCCTACGCACACGCAAGATCATGGTGATGCATAGCAACAGGAGAGGAGAGTGTTGTCTACGTACCCTCGTAGACCGAAAGCGGAAGCGTTATGACAACGCGGTTGATGTAGTCGTAGTCTTCACGATCCGACCGATCCAAGCACCGTTACTCCGGCACCTCCGAGTTCTTGGCCCACGTTCAGCTCGATGACGATCCCCGGGCTCTGATCCAGCAAAGCGTCGGGGAGGAGTTCCGTCAGCACGATGACATGGTGACGATCTTGATGTTCTACTATCGCAGGGCTTCGCCTAAGCACCGCTACAATATGACCGAGGTGGAATATGGTGGAGAGGGGCACCGCACACGGCTAAGGAACGATCACGAAGATCAACTTGTGTGTCATGGGGTGCCCCCCTGCCCTCGTATATAAAGGAGCAAGGGGGAGGAGGCCGGCCCTAGGAGGGGCGCGCCAGGGAGTAGGATTCCTACTCCTAGTTGGAGTAGGTTTCCTCCTTTCCTAGTCCAACTAGGAGAAGGGGGGAAAGGGGGGAAGAGGGGAAGGAAGGGAGAGAGGGACCGCGCCCCAAACCCCTTGTCCAATTCGGACTGGGCTTGGGAGGGGCGCGCGCCACCTCCTGGTCCTTCCCACTAAGGCCCATCAAGGCCCATTGCTTCTTCCTCGTATTCCCGTAACTCCTCGGTACCTCCGAAAATACCCGATCACTCAGAACCTTTCCGATGTCCGAATATAGTCATCCAATATATCGATCTTTACGTCTCGACCATTTAGAGACTCCTCGTCATGTCCCCGATCTTATTCGGGACTCCGAACTCCTTCAGTACATCAAAACTCATAAACTCATAATATAACTGTCATCGAAACCTTAAGCGTGCGGACCCTATGGTTCGAGAACAATGTAGACATGACCGAGACATGTCTCCAGTAAATAACCAATAGCGGAACCTGGATGCTCATATTGGCTCCTACATATTCTACGAAGATCTTTATCGGTCAGACCGCATAACAACATACGTTGTTCCCTTTGTCATCGGTATGTTACTTGCCCGAGATTCGATCGTCGGTATCTCAATACCTAGTTCAATCTCGTTACCGGCAAGTCTCTTTACTCGTTCCGTAATACATCATCTCACAACTAACTCATTAGTTGCAATGCTTGCAAGGCTTAAGTGATGTGTATTACCGAGAGGGCCCAGAGATACCTCTCCGACAATCGGAGTGACAAATCCTAATCTCGAAATACGCCAACCTAACATGTACCTTCGGAGACACCTGTAGAGCTCCTTTATAATCACCCAGTTATGTTGTGACGTTTGGTAGCACACAAAGTGTTCCTCCGGCAAACGGGAGTTGCATAATCTCATAGTCATAGGAACATGTATAAGTCATGAAGAAAGCAATAGCAACATACTAAACGATCGGGTGTTAAGCCGACGGAATGGGTCATGTCAATCACATCATTCTCCTAATGATGTGATCCCGTTAATCAAATGACAACTCATGTCTATGGCTAGGAAACATAACCATCTTCGATTAACGAGCTAGTTAAGTAGAGGCATACTAGTGACACTCTGTTTGTCTATGTATTCACACATGTATCATGTTTCCGGTCAATACAATTCTAGCATGAATAATAAACATTTATCATGAAATAAGGAAATAAATAATAACTTTATTATTGCCTCCAGGGCATATTTCCTTCACTTAATTTGGTGGTAGCCGGAGTATGCGTCGAGGAAACACAATGAATCGTGTCCTGCGGTAGCATCGATAATTTGGTCGATGCGGGGGAGGGGGAAGGGATCCTTTGGGCAAGCCTTGTTGAGGTCCTTCAAATCGACGCACAGGCGCCAGGACTTGTCCTTCTTTGGTACCATCACTAGGTTTGCTAGCCAGTCTGGGTGTTTTATTCTCTAATGAATCCGGCCTCCAATAACTTGGCTAGTTCCTCTCCCATAGCTTGTCTCTTAGGTTCAGAGAAACGCCGAAGAGCCTGCTTGACAGGCTTGAATCCCTTTAGGATATTGAGGCTGTGCTCGGCCAGCCTGCGTGGGATTCCTGGCATATCTGAAGGATGCCAGGCAAAAATGTCCCAGTTCTCGTGCAGGAACTCTCATAGTGCGGCGTCTACGGTGGGGTTTAACTGTGCCCCGATGGAGGCTGTTTTTGTAGGGTCCATTGGATGGACTTGGAATTTGACTATTTCATCTGCTGGTTTAAAGGAGGTGTACTTGGATCTATTATCAAGTATCACATCGTCCCTGTCCACCGTAGAGCGCAGCGCAGTCAGTTCCTCGGCCGCAAGGGCTTCGGATAATGCCTCTAGGGCCAGTGCGGCTGTCTTGTTTTCGGCGCGGAGTGCTGTGTCCGGATCGCTAGGGAGAGTGATGATTCTGTTGGGCCCGGGCATTTTGAGCTTCATGTACCCGTAGTGGGGTATGGCTTGGAAGATCGTGAACGCCTCCCGCCCTAAAAGGGCGTGGTATCCGCTAATGAACGGAGCCACTTGGAACATAATCTCTTTGGACCTGTAGTTCTCCGGCGTGCCGAACACCACATCTAGTGTGATTTTACCTGTACAGTGCGCTTCTCGACTGGGGATTATTCCTCTAAAGGTTGTGCGGCTTCGCTCAATGCGGTTCCAGTCTATTTCCATTTTTGAAGGGTTTCCTCATAGATGAGGTTCAATCCGCTGTCGCCGTCCATGAGCACCTTGGTGAGTCGAAAGCCGTCCACAATTGGACTGAGGACCAATACGGCTGGTGCTCGGGCTGTTCGGAATTTAGGTTCGTCACTGGCATTGAAAGTAATAGCCGTGTCACTCCATGGATTTATTGTTGCCACGTGGTAGATTTCGGCAAGGCTGCGGAGTGTTCGCTTTCGCGTATTATTTGATGTGAAGGTCTCAAAGACTGTTAATACCGTATTGTTATCCCTGGGATGGTGCTCTGTGGCTTCTCGGATGAGAAGATCCTCGCCACTTTTGGCTACCTGCCGGAGTATCCAACATGCTCTAAGGCTATGTGTTGGTATGGCGCCCTCTGTACTATGAATTTTCCAGGGTCCATTGAGCCATCCCTCCAGTACGATTCCATGCCCTGTAGAGGGTTTTTGCTTTTTGGTAGTTAACCCGGGTGTCTTGTGATAATGCACCCTTTTATTTCGGATTGGGTTCCTATTTAGGGCTGGATTGTCCCAAAAGTTTATTTCGGTTTTCCAGGCACTTTCCATCGCACATTACTTTCGTACTATGGACGCCAAGTCGGCAAAGCGTGTAATTTCACGGTGACTTATGGTGTTAAGGATTCCCTTGTCCGTGCAATTATTGCAGAAGAATGAGATTGCGTCTTCCTCGCGACAGTCCTTAACCTTGTTCATTACAAGGAGGAATCTGGCCCAATAATGATGTACGGTTTCCTAGGGCTCTTGCCTAATGTGGGAAATATCGCTTATGTTTGGTGGGTGGGTGGAATTGAATCCAAAACCTCACCCGATCTGAGACCCAGGGGCCGAGGAGTTTCCAATCTTGGAAGTTCGGGTTCTGGGATGTTGCCCGATAAGTCTGGCCCGCTGCCTGACTCTAGGTTCAGGGCTTGGGTGGTGTCCTCCCGTAAACGGGTATCCGGCTCGGAGGGCTCAGGAATCCGGACATAGTTAGTCCTCAAGATAGAGGAAAGGCCGCCGCATTGCTCCTCCACCACCGCAATGTGATGGGTGACCGGTGGAGAGTTAATATCCCTTTGATCGGGTTTCAGCCCAATCCGATCATAGTCCATAGCGACTCCCAAGGCGGCGGTGCGATCCAAGAGCTCGTTTAGGGAAGAGAGCTCCATTGGATCCATCTGCTCGGCGAGTTTCGAGTTGACGTGGAGGCTGTTTCCGATGACCCAAGAAGTCATCGTTGGCGCAGCAGTCGAACAGGCGGTCATGATGAAACCACCTAGCCGGAGAGTTTGGCCGACAGCTAGAGCTCCCCCAGCGGTAGTGCCGTCTTTAAAGACGATATGAGACTTCCTTTCCTTATGGAGACAACACAGTGGAACTCTCAATGAAAGCACCAATGTCGGTGTCAAAACCGACGGATCTCGGGTAGGGGGTCCCGAACTGTGCGTCTAGGCGGATGGTAACAGGAGGCGAGGGACCCGATGTTTTTACCCAGGTTTGGACCCTCTCGATGGAGGTAAAACCCTACTCCTGCTTGATTAATATTGATGATATGGGTAGTACAAGAGTTGATCTACCACGAGATCAGAGAGGCTAAATCCTAGAAGCTAGCCTATGGTATGATTGTTGTTATGTCCTACGGACTAAAACCCTCCGGTTACAAGGAAGGAGATCTACATATCCGAATCACCAAGCTTGCCTTCCACGCCAAGGAGAGTCCCATCCAGACACGGGACGAAGTCTTCAATCTTGTATCTTCATAGTCCAACAGTCCGGCCAAAGGTTATAGTCCGGCTGTCCGGATGCCCCCTAATCCAGGACTCCCTTAAGCACCTTGCAATTTGCTAGCTATGCCGGTTAAGCATGCTCGGTTTAAGAGTTGCGTGTGTTGCTCCTGCATTTCCTTCACAAATTCTAGTGAATTGTGCTATCTAATTTTACCATGCGATCTGTTCCTCTAGTGTATATGTTCTATATGTCGTGCAGTGTGGTGCGCACTTATTGACTGTTTTGTTAATTAGTTGTCGTCTTCACTTAACTGTTTCGTTCAATTATGCAAATGTGATGTTTAATTCTTCAGGCTACAATTTTGTATTGTCTTCCATGTGACAAATAAATTGAATTTATCTTTACAAAATTGTGGGTGCATTCTGTTATTGTATACCATGTGCGAAATAAATTGAATTTGGCTGTAGTAAATTCATGAGAAACAAATACAATTGCTACAATTGGCTGTAGTTAACTGTTTGGTTAACTGTCTGATCTTCTATTAGGAGTATGTTATATTGTGCACTGTTGTGCTCAGTTAATGTTTGGTTCATTAGTTGTGCTGTTTAGTTAACTACTTAGTTCAATTCTGTAATGCGGTGTCCAATTGTCGTGGGTAGAATTTTGTATTGTTGTGCATGTGAGGAATAAATCAAATTTGGCTGCACTTAATACATGAGAAACATATACAAGTGCTATATTTCCTAGTTCTTAATCATGCTTGGTTTGGATAAAGGGTTAATTATCCTTTTGCCCTCAGTGGTGTCTCTGTGCTCATTTTTGCCCTCAGATGCAAATTGTGCTCAATTTTGCCCCTAGTCCATGCACAGCTACTATGACGAGGCCAAACGGCCATATTTGAGTCCATTCCGTCCGCTAGCGTTAAGTTGTGGGTTCGGAGCTTACACGTGGGACCGCGTGGACGTGGGTCCGGAGCTGACATGTAGGCCCATGCAACTAAATCCCCAAATCATTCGTGGCTCACTCTGCCTATCCGCTTCCCCGCCGGCCGACTGACCTGCGCCGTCGCCGGCACTTGCGCCGCGGCCAGGACCTGCCCCGCCACTAGCAGCACGCCTACTCCACCGCTACCTTTCTGCGCCTACGCTCCACGGCTGCCTCGACGGCCGCCACCTTCCTGCGACGCCACGGGTGGGGCGCCCGCCACCTGCTCAACCCACGGTGCGGCCTCCTTCCGTGCGCCCGGCCGGAGTGCTCAAAGGTGGGGGGCTGCTGGAGCTATTTGAAGTAGGAGGAAGAACCCTAGGCTGAAATGGAGAGCAGCGGCGACCCCAGAGTATCTGGTGAGGCAGGCATCGGGCCGGAGATCCGCCGCGTCCACGAATGGGTTCCCGAGGGGTAAGTCTTGCCTCCTGTTTAGATTGAGCTTAGTTGTGCATTAGAACACTCCATTCGAGTAGGTTTTCCCAATTAGTGTGCTGATTGCGTCTCTGTTTTTCGCCGGTTAGGATGGAGTTGCGGTTTGCTTTCTTGATGCACATTAGAAGGGACAGGTACACGTTTGACGCAAAGGATCAGAAGAAATACCAAGGAGGTTTTGATTATCAGTTGCCAATGGCTAGTAATTGGAGTTTCAGACAATTTGGGGAGGTAATTTGTAGCCAATATCCTTGGGGTTTGCTTGATGAAGTGGTATACAAATACTATGATGGGGAAAAGAAATGGGTGACAATTAGTAATGATGAAGAGCTAGCTACCATGTTTGTTAGGCATAAAGAGAAAGATAATTTTCATGTGAGGCTGCAAGTTGATGTGCTTGAGCAGGCATTTGGACCTAGGATGACGGATGCAACATCTCGGGGAGAACCAAGTCGTCGTAATGGCATCTCTAGCCCGAACAGTTCAGTTGGTGCACGGCGACATGGTGGCTCGACAAGTGTGGGCAACAGCAGTAGGGTCCCCCTTGAAGTGGAGCATGATGACTACAATTCTGGGGTTGATGAAGAGAAGCTATATTCTGATGTTATTCGGAATTTACGACGGGCACCTCAGGCTGATAACCAAGATGAGGCTCACAATGCAGTCCGTGTGGATGATGACGCGGTGGGTGAGGACGAAGACCTTGCAGCTGTTGAATGGGACCCTTTGAACCCTAATTTGGAAGAAGGTACAATTTTTGCATCCATGAATGAGTGTAGAAATGCACTTGTGACATACTGCATCAAGGTAGAACGTACTTTCAAAGTTGACAAGAGCGATCAAGTACGTTATAGAGTGCACTGTCCAACTGAGGGTTGTCCATGGAGGCTGCTCGCATCTAAAATGCGAAATAGCACTAATGTTCAGGTCAAAGTGAACCCTTTTAAGCACACATGTCAGGAATCAACCCTTAGGAAGGATACAATCAGTAGAGCCAAGTCAAGATGGGTGGCAGAAGAAGTAAAGAAGTGGGTGAAAGAAAACCAGCAAGTGGGTCCAAAGGAATTACAGAAGAACATCAAAGACAAATTCAAGATAGATTTACCATACATGAGGTTGTTCAATGGTAAACAACAGGCTATGGATTCTATGTATGGTAACTGGCAGGAAAGCTTTCAGTTGTTGTATTCATTCAAAGGTGAAGTGGAGAGGACAAGCCCAGGTAGTATTGTAGATATTGATCACCACACCGTGGAGTACACATTCAGGGGAGTGACAAAGACCAAGGAATGCTTTAGGAGGGTTTTTGTCTGCTTTGAGGCTTGTCGCCGGGGTTTTTTGTCAGGTTGCAGGCCTTATTTGGCTATTGATGCCACTTTTCTCACAGGGAGGTTTAAAAGATAGTTAGTAGCTGCTTGTGCAGTTGATGCACATAGTTTTGTATTTCTAGTTGCCTACGGTGTGCTGGAGACAAAGTCTAAGGAGAGTTGGACTTGGTTTTTGCATAATCCACGCCGGGCTATTGCACATCCCAATGGGTTGGTCATTCATACAGATGCTTGCAAAGGTTTAGAAGTGGCCGTGGACAATGTGTTCCCTGGAGTAGAGCATAGGGAATGCATGCGTCACCTTGCTGCAAATTTCATGAAGAAATTCAAAGGAAAGGTGTATGCCGACAATTTATCGCCAGCATCTTTGACTTGCAGTGTGAAGAAGCACAACTACCACTTGAGGCAGTTATACATGAATCCCAAAGTGAAAGAATACTTGGAAACACACCACTCCAAGTTATGGGCCAGAAGCCAATTCAGTGAACTGAGCAAAGTTGACTATGTGCACAATAATCTAGCAGAGTCTTTCAACTCAACGATCCGGAAACTAAAGGGTCATTATGTGGTGGATTTGCTGGACATGATAAGGATAGAATACATGCAGAAATTTCATTATCGTGCAGGAATAGCCGAGGCAAAATTCATGGGCCACATTATCATCCCTGCCGTGATGAATGAGCTGATGCAGAAAACAACAGGCTTGGAAATGAACATGACTCTTTGCTCGGGTACCACAGCAGAGATATCATATTTGGATAAATAGAAGAGGGAATGGAGATATCCAGTGGATTTAGAAGCTAGAACTTGCAGTTGTAGGCAATGGCAGATAACTGGGTTGCCATGCATTCATGCCTTGTTTTTCATCACTTCTCTCCCTGGTCCAGCAGGGAACATTCAACAGTATGTGCATGATTACTACTCTGTTGCAAGGTTCAAAGCCACATATGCTTATGCCTTGCCTACTATCGAGGGAAATCAACAATGGGACATGGTGGACCCTGGATTCAAGCTTTGCGCTCCAGTTCTGAAAAGAGCAGCAGGTAGACCAAGGAAGAGTCGAATCAGACCTCGCAGCGAAGGAGCTGGACTTGGAGCGAGGAAGCGTAGGTGCACAAGATGTGGTGGGTCTGGTCATTTCGGTAAGTATTGTGATAACACAGTAGATCCAGCGTTTGGAGAGAGTTTCGATGAAGGCTTCGATGAAAGTGATCATGGTGATCCAAGTGAGGCTCCAAATAGTGATCATGGTGATCCAAGTGAGGCTCCAAATGATGATCATGGTGATCCAAGTGAGGCTCCAAATGATGATCATGGTGATCCAAGTGAGGCTCCAAATGATGATCTTGGTGATCCAAGTGAGGCTCCAAATGATGATCCAAGTGAGGCTCTAAATGGTGACCAACCTTCTGTTGTTGTGAGTTCTGCTAGGTATGTAAATCTTGCAAGGGTCAAATACTACTGTACATTTATGGGTCACTTGACATGATCTCATTACCCTTTATGTTTTGCATAGCTCTATGATAGGTTTGAAGAAGACGCACAAGGTACCAACAACCAAGAGGAGAAGAGAAGAAGCAATGAGCACAAGGTGCACGAGGAGCAAAGTGATGGCAAGAAGCTCAAGGGACAGACAGAAGCCCGAACGCTATATGTGAATAATTATGAAACATTATGAATAATGTTGTATTTTTGTTGGATGATGTTAGAACTATGTTTGACATGATGGTTAAATCTGTTGGATGATGTTTGAATGAGCACATGGTTTTTCCTTTTTTTTTTTGAATTTTGTTTTGCTCTTTTGAATTCTGGTCAAACCTAACTTTGACCAAGATTTAAACAAGTATAAAACATCAAAATGAAGAACTAAGCCTGGATCCTTCTTAGTCAATCCAAAATGAAGCTATGGTGAGGTTTTTGAAATTTTCATGAAAAATGTGCTAAAATGAGGGTCCAAAGGTAGGGTAAACGGCCTCATCTCTAAGCAAGGTTTTTTTCGACCTTTTCTAAATCATCCAAATAACTTTCCTAAACATATATTCTATATATTCTATATATACGGACTATGTGCGCTGGTTTTTCCATTTTTTGATTTTTTGAATTTTGTTTTGCTCATTTGAATTCTGGTCAAACCTAACTTTGACCAAGATTTAAACAAGTCTAAAACATCAAAATGAAGAACTAAGCCTGGATCCTTCTTAGTCAATCCAAAATGAAGCTGTGGTGAGGTTTTTGAAATTTTCATGAAAAATGTGCTAAAATGAGGGTCCAAAGGTAGGGTAAACGACCTCATCTCTAAGCAAGGTTTTTTTCGACCTTGTCTAAATCAGCCAAATAACTTTCCTAAACATATATTCTATATATTATATATATATGGACTATGTGCGCTGGTTTTTCCATTTTTTGATTTTTTTAAATTTGTTTTGCTCATTTGAATTCTGGTCAAACTTAACTTTGACCAAGATTTAAATAAGTGTAAAACATCAAAATGAAAAACTAAGCCTGGATCCTTCTTAGTCACTCTAAAATGAAGCTGTGGTGAGTTTTTCGAAATGTTCATGTTTATTTCCCCAAAACACTTCTCTTCACTTCATACAAAAGAGTTTGAGATACTCAAGATATCATACAATACACATGAACTTATCATTTAAATGTATGTAAACCTTGTTTATCAACTTAAATCGTTAGTATATGACATAGCTTTGACTGCTCCAAACCCCTCCCAAACCCCGCTAACCCTAGCGCTGAACCAGGACCGTTCATCTAACCCTAGCGCTGAACAAGGGCCGTCGATCTAACCCTTATAGAAGGAATCTGTGGGGAGGAGGGGGCGATCCGCGAGATGCAATCTGATTGGCTGGGAGATTCTTTTTTTAAACAAATATCGGGCGCGCTGGATGGACCGTTGGGCCGTCTCGTTGTCTGGGCCTCAGACCGCAGTAAGTAGCCTGTCTCAGCCTTTCCAGGCCTTGCATGCATTCATGGGAGGCGGCGACGTGCATAGGCTGCGACGTGGGTTTGCATGCGCGGGAGGCTGCAACGTGCATGCATGCGAGCGAGGCGAGCGAGGCATGCTAGGCGCGCTAGGCTAGCGAGGCCAGCTAGGTGGTTCAACGAGTCAGATGCACCGTCCGGTCAAAGAGCTATGCAGTGATTCAAATGCACGCACGCGCCCCATGCATGCATCGTTTTTGTGCAAAACTTTAAGAGTGCAAAGCGTAACGGATACACACACGCGTTCGGATTCACACACGCACCGTTCTCACCCTTTCTCTCTTCCTCTCGCACCCACAGGCCTATAAATGGGGTGCATATCTTCCTCTCCCACCCATAAGCCAGATCCGATCCATTCTCTCCAACTTCAAACACCCAATCGATCGAGCCCTCCCCAAGCGAGACCATGCAGTTCAACGGGCCGACCTTCAGCCGTTCGCCTGTCGTGCTGGAGCGGCGCTACCCACCGGGCGTGCTCGTGGAGAGGGAGCTCCGCGTGTGGGCTTTTTCAAGGTGGAGGGGTTCTGTCGAACTCACCCGCGCCTTCCTCAGAGCCGGCTATGCCCACCTCCCACGGGGCTCGCCGAGGATGTTCACCCTCAACGAGGTTCGTGACCGCGGCGGCATCCTCCTACTGCTCACGGTCACCTTCACCAACCCATTTGATGCGCGCGAGCTCCTCGGCCAAGTCTTTTGGTGCGGCTGCGAGGCCATCTTCTTCACCGTCTACAACATCTTCACCAACTACGAGAACATCTTCCCCACTCCAGCCGGGATGCACTCCCTTCCCTACGACGACGAGGAGGATGTGTGAAGATGAAGACAGTGTTGAAGGGGCGTGCGCGGCCAAAGTGGAAGGAGGAGATCAAGATGAAGACTGTTTCGTTTTTTATTTGTTGCTTTTCTATATCGTGTCTTGTCGTGTCATGTTTCGTCATGTGTCCGTGAACTGTCCGTGAACTTATTATTGTAATGGTACTTGTGTTGCATCTTATCTAAGTTATTTATTAGGGTTTATTATGTGTGTTAAAAAATGTCCGTGCCCAAGCATATAATTTCTTCCCTAAACCAAGTCATGAAGCTCGAGAACTTGTGGTTATCATTCGAAAGAGGGGGTGAGAAGCCCTCCGTTTTATTCAAAAAAAAATAAGTCATGAACTAACATGCAAATTTATTCTGTTTAAATCCTAAACCAAGTGTCACTCTAACACTAAACCAAGTGCCACTCTAACCAAAACCACGTGGCAGTGCAAACATATGTTTTCAACCTTCCAACCATCCAAAATTTCAGTGCAAAACAAAGGAAAACCACTCTCACGCGTGTGCAAACATTCACAGTCTCACATTTTTTTTGACTAATTTCACAGTCTCACTATGTATACATTTCTTCCCTACCCATGCCAAACTCTTGCCATCTGTCCTAGCGGTTACCAGCGCAGCCCTAAACACCACAAACCCACGCGGTCTTGGGTTCAAGTCCCCAGCCGCACCAATTTTTTGTGCATTTTTTCACCCTTCATTTTTTTTGACAAATTTCACAGTCTCACTATGTATACATTGCTTCCCTACCCATGTCAAACTCTTGCCATCTGTCCTAGCGGTTACCAGCGCAGCCCTAAACACCACAAACCCACGCGGTCTTGGGTTTGAGTCCCCAGCCGCACCAATTTTTTGTGCATTTTCCACACTTCATTTTTTAGACAAATTAGTTTCTACTGAATGTAATGCCCTTAAAAAATGTTCATTTATTTTGGCACTAGGTGTAAACATCTACCAGAGCTGAGGCACATTTTTCATGACATTTTGGTCTTTGATTTAAATCACGGTGTATTTGAATTGGATTACTTAAATTGCTATTAAATATTTAACAGCTCCAAAAAAATTCTAACCTTAATTGTTTGGCTCTGGAATAATTCATTAGCTGCATTTCATTGATCAAAAGTTTCTGAATTCTTCATTTCTTCTCCTTTTTTTCAACATATTTAAATGTTGGTCACCTCTTCTCTTTTTTTTCAACATTTAAACAACTTTGACCAACATTTAAACTAGGTGAATTTCTCATACAATTTCAAGATTACAAATTCCTCCATAATTCATGCCTTTCCATACATTTTCAACATTACAACCAGTGCGATTACCATACCTACAATTGCCCAAAAGTATTTGCAAATGGGTATTGGTAGTGCTTGATCTTAAGGCTTCCTAACCTTCTTCTTCAACATCCTAAGCTCAACAGCTAGCTCTCTGTCAGTGCGTGCTTCGCCCTCCATCTCTTCTTCCGGAACTCGTGCTGCGGCCACTGCGGTTTGGGGCAGCATGCGCAACCATTCTCCATGCTCTTCTTGTAGTTCATTTATCAGAGTCTTGGCCAGAGCATCGACCCAAAGAAAGAATCATGTCACCTGCATGAACACGGAACAGATCAACCGATTGGTCAAAGATCCCGACCACGAAAATGGTGCAATTGCCTCGATTCTTACCCCATTCTCGCTGCACACGTAGAACGGACGATTGTGGTTCCTCGGTGTGTGAGAAACCCTCCGATCAACGCTCGCCCGGCACCGCGGACAGATGAAGACAGGCATCTCCACACGCGCCCGGCTCTGCATCCGCGAGGTGGTGCGGGAGCTTGCGGAAGACATGGAGCTCGGAGCCGAACGGGATCTCAACGCCGCCGCGCCCTCCACAGCTAGCTTCCCACTGCCGCGCCCTCCACAGCTATCTTCCCACCGCCGTCGTGCTCTCGCTCTCTCGCCGGGGTCAGCGCCGTGCTCTCTGTCGCCGTGGTCACCGCCGCTGTCGCCCGCTAATATAGCACACCCGCAACGGCTCTATGCTCAGCGGCTCTCTGCTGGGTCCCGCAAGCCACGCGTGCAACGGTCTGAATAAAATTGGCCGCCTCTGCCGCCTGGTCCCACTTGTAAGGCCGAGTCAAAACGTTGACCTGACGGAGACGCCAAAGTTCACAGAACGAGTCGGTGCGCACGGACTAGGGGCAAAACTGAGCACAATTTGCATCTAAGGGCAAAACTGAGCAGATGGACACCACTAAGGGAAAAAGGATAATTAACCCTTGGATAAATGGGTTTTCGTGTGGCTTTAACTAATCTGATGAATCTGCAATGTGATTATTTTTCATCAACATATTTTACTGATAGCATGCGAACCCGTACTTAACCTGATGACTAACTACCTTATATGTGTTGCAGGGAAACAATGGGAAGCACTGAGGTTTATAGTCGAGGTTAGCACGTGCATGCTCCGTTGTCTAATAGCACATTATTGTGCAATTGCATGAACCATTCTAATATTTAGGTTTTTAACAATTTGGTCTTGCACATGTAGGTCCTGCTATCAGAGGTTTTGACCCACAGTTCGACCCTTTTTGCATATGGGGAAATGAATTGTCCACGAATATCAGTCAAGTCAAGAAACTCAGAAAGATTGTTAGGATAAAGAAATTAGCGACAAAAAACAACAAGATCATTGTCTGCACAATGAAGAAGACATCAGTTCACTACAGGATGGTACTAACTATTATACCTTGCCTTTTTTATTCCGTTGCCCCATTTCCAATATAGAGAAGATATTTATGCACATCCTTGTTTTCAGGCCTTTCCAAAGCAGTTCACTGATGATTACCTCTCAAACCACCTGTATGGTCAGGAGGCGAGGAAGGTATTCATACAACACCCATGGTTCAATATTGAAGTGTTCCTGAAGAGGACGAAGGATGGACGGTCAATCATCCACAGGCACTAGCCTAAAGTTACAAAGACCTTCAACATCAATGAAGGCTCAATATTCGCCTTCTGCTTTAGCAGTTTTCCAAATGAGATACATCTTTCTATGTACCGTCTATGATGCTAATTTCGAAAGGTTATAGATGTTGCATGTGAAACTTGATCCTGGTGTAGTTGTGTAATGGGGTAGTTGAGTGCTGAAGCTATATGATGTTGTACTCTGATGTATCTCAATTATGAAAATGAAATATATTGTGTGCTTAATATGAACTGTCTATTAGATTAATAAATGGATTATGAATAATTGGATAATTAGCCTGCTAATTGGGTTTTGCTATTGCAAACGGTTGTTGAAAAAATACCATGGGCGATGACCTCAGGCAATGCACACAGTTTATAGGAATAAACCGTGTTGGATCAATGAAGAATCACACATGACTTTCTCTTGAAAACTGTTTGCGTTAGGCCACCTTGCGCAAACGTTTACCACATGAAAACTGTGTGTGATGGATAGCCTTTGCCACACAGTTTCTTCCACGGACCGTGTGTGATATATTCAATAACGCAAGCGGTTTAACGGGAAAAATTGTGTGTGCTGTACCTGCGAACGGAAATGTTTTCCTTCGAGCGAATGTGTGGGATGTACATACGAACGAAAACATTTAGCGAGGACTGACTGTGTGGGATGTACTTGCGACCGAAAACAATTTCGCCGTATAATTGTATTTTTAGCTCTACTGTACGTATTTCCGTATTTGAGCGCTCGCCGGTCGCACACGACCTCATTTTGCTAAACATGTGTGCCAGGAGGGCATATCCCCGACGGTTTCTGGGTCGTGTGGGAAGGACCCCCCTATCGCCCACACTCACTTGGCGACGGTCCCAAATGCCGTCGCGGAAAGGGGTTAAAAACCGTTTGTTTAGGAGCTCGTTGTACTAGTGTTTTACCCTAGCCCTAGCACATCGGTCCCACGGAGTCGATCCTGTCAGTCCCACCGAAAACCCTAACATTCGCATTTTGAACTAAATCGGTCCGATCGATTTTTATGATTTGGTCCCACTGAGTTTGGTAAATTGTGTGTAACGGTTAGATTTTGTGTGGAGGCTATATATACCCCTCCATCCACTCTTCATTCGTGGAGAGAGCCATCATAACGTGCCTACACTTCCAGCATACATTTTCTGAGTGAGAACCACCTACTCATGTGTTGAGACCAAGATATTCCAATCCAACCACAAGAATCTTGATCTCTATCATTCCCCAAGTTGCTTTCCACTCAAATCATCTTTCCACCAAATCCAAATCTGTGAGAGAGAGTTGAGTGTTGGGGAGACTATCATTTGAAGCACAAGAGAAAGGAGTTCATCATCAACACGCCATCTATTACCTTTTGGAGAGTGGTGTCTCCTAGATTGGTTTGGTGTCACTTGCTAGCCTCCGTCAAGATTGTGGAGTTGAACCAAGGAGTTTGTACGGGCAAGGAGATCGCCTACTTCATGAAGATCTACCGTAGTGAGGCAAGTCCTTCGTGCGCGATGGCCATGATGGGATAGACAAGGTTGCTTCTTCGTGGACCCTTCATGGGTGGAGCCCTCCGTGGACTCGCGCAACCATTACCCTTCGTGGGTTGAAGTCTCCATCAACATGAATGGACGATAGCACCACCTATCGAAACCACGCCAAAATCTCCGTGTCTCCAATTGCGTTTACACACTCCGATCCCATCCCTTTACTTTCTTGCAAAATGCATGATTTCCTTTCCGTTGCTCATATACTCTTGTCATGCTTGCTTGAAATGTATTGTGAATGTTTAAACTTGTGCTAAAACTCCACCTTAACTTGAAGAACTTAAAAACTGCTACTTTTCTTTGTTGAGAGTCTAATCACCCCCCCCCCTCTAGACACCTCTTCTCGATCCTTTCAGCTTGCCCTTGTGAATTTCTCCAACTCTGGTAAGCTCAGCAATGGCTATCTCTGTCTTCTTCTTCACCATCTGCAGCCCATCCCTCTCCTGCATCACCTCAATCTTGTCCTTCATAAGTTGTTTCTTATCCTTCTTGTGGTCTTGTAGTTCGGTCTTGAGCACATACATCTCCTTCTTGAGTCCATTGATATCCATATCCTTCTTCATCTCATACAAGTCAGTCCTCAGGTTCCTGATCAGTTCTCCTTGTACTTTCTGAATGACCTTCATATCCTCAATGTCATACTGGTTCTGGTCCAGCTGCTTCTGCAAGCCTTCATTATCCTCTGACACTATGTTCTTTTCCACTTGTCGCCTGAGCATTTTGTTAACTTCATCAAGGAGGTTCTTGTACTGCAGGGTAGAAATATTAACATTCTCTTCAAGCTTAAGCACTATATGTGCATGATCCGCCCCTTCCTTGGTTCTAGCAACACATCAATCTTCATATATTGCCCAAAGCTTCTAAAGAGCTTTTTTAGTAGCTTCAGGAACTCCATATCCACCCATTGAACATAGCCACAATTGGCAATCTGCAAGATGAAAAAGTTACTTACATATGTGAAATCGTTAAGCTACAGAGAACAAAACTGACATTTTATTTTCCTTGCCTTGCAAGTGGAACAAGAAAGACTATATAGTTATTTTGATTCTATAAACAATCAAAGGATTTTGCATGCTTTCCATGGAATGACGGAATTCCCCTTGCGTAGTTTTCGCTCCGCTCGTGCGTGGCACTCCTTGCTTGCAGAGCGGCATATCGGAAAAAGAAGGATTGACTTTCTATATGGGCCCGTCCCCTCTTACCCCTAACTAACAATTATGCTGCTCTCGCCTTTTTGTAATCTTATCTTTCAAAAATGCACTACTAATTTTTACGGCCTCCTTAGTCACCCTATCCACTCCCGTCCTGTTTTCGGGTTCCCTTTCAGGGGATGAGGATATTTCCATGATTTCTCCCTCCGTAGGTGGAAAACGCGTGGGTGAGTAGAGTCTGTGCTTTGCTTTTGGGGGCACCAGCAAGAAGCTTCTCGGCCACCCTACTCTGACTTGATTAGCTACTAGTAACTAGGATCGTTCAAACAATTAGTGACAGAATACCTAAGCTACAACAAAGTGATGGGGAACGAAGCATGAAAATCAAAAAAAATCCTACGAAACACCCAAGATCCAATCTAAGAGATGTATAGCTACGAGAGGGGAGTGTTGATCACCCACAAGTATAAGGGGTCAATCATAGTCCCTTTCAATAAGTAAGAGTGTCGAACCCAACGAGGAGCAGAAAAAAATGATAAGCGGTTTTCAGCAAGGTATTTTCTGCAAGCACTGAAATTGTCGGTAACAGGTAGTTTGATAGCAAGATAATTTGTAATGAGCAAGTAATAGTAACGGTAACAAAAGTGTAGCAAGGTAGCCCAACCCTTTTTGTGGCAAAGGACAGGCCAGAACGGTCGCTTATAATAAGTAAAACGTTCTCGAGGATACACTAGTTACTTTCATCATGTTGGTTTGATTTGTGGATACACTATTTGTCGGTAAGAGTTCTCATGTGTCCTCAAGGACAATCAAGAACAAAAGTAACTAATCACACAACATATTCATGCTCAAGATCAGAGGGGTAATAAACATCATAATGGATCTGAACATTTAATCTTCCACCAAATAAATCGGCTAGCATCAACTACAAGATGTATCAACACTACTAGTCAGCCACAGGTACCAATCTGAGGTTTTGATACAAAAATTGAGCACAAGAGATGAACTGGGGTTTGAGATGAGATGGTGTTGTTTAAGATGTTGATGAAGAATGTCCTCTGAAAGATGAGAGGGTTGTTGGTGATGACGATGGCTTCGATTTCCCCCTCTCGGAGGGAATTTCCCTCGACGGAATCGCTCCGTCGGAGGGCAAAAGTGCTCCTGCCCAAGTTCCGCCTTGAGAGGGCGGCGCTCCGTCCCGAAAGTCCTCTCCTTATTTTTTTTCTAGGTCAAAAGACCTTATGTACCAGAAGATGGGCACCAGAGGTGGGCCAGGGCCCCCACTACCCACCAGGGCGCGCCAGAGGGGGGAGGCGCGCCCTAGTGCCTGTGGGCACCTGGGTGACCCCCTCTAGTAGTTCTTTTCTCCAGTATTTTTTAATATATTCCAAAATAATTGTCCGTAAAATTTCAGCTCATTTGGAGATGTGCAGAATAGGTATCTCTGACGTAGGTTTTTTAGGTCCAGAATTCCAGTTGCCGGCATTCTCCCTCTTTTTGTAAACCTTGCATATTATGAGAGAAAAGGCATTAGAATTACTCCACAAAGTGTTATAATGGATAAAAACACTATAAATGAAGGAAATATGCCCTAGAGGAAATAATAGAGTTGTTATTTATATTTCCTTATATCATGATAAATGTTTATTATTCATGCTAGAATTGTATTAACCGGAAACTTAGTACATGTGTGAATAAATAGATAAACAAAGTGTCACTAGTATGCCTCTACTTGACTAGCTCGTTGAATCAAAGATGGTTAAGTTTCCTAGCCATAAGACATGAGTTGTCATTTGATTAACGGAATCACATCATTAGACAATGATGTGATTGAAATGACCCATTCCGTTATCCTAGCACTTGATCATTTAGTTTATTTGCTATTGCTTTCTTCATGACTTATACATGTTCCTATGACTATGAGATTATGCAACTCCCGAATACAGGAGGAACACTTAGTGTGCTACCAAACGTCACAACGTAACTGGGTGATAATAAAGGTGCTCTACAGGTGTCTCCGATGGTGTTTGTTGAGTTGGCATAGATCAAGATTAGGATTTATCACTCCGATTGTCGGAGAGGTATCTCTGGGCCCTCTCAGTAATGCACATCACTATAAGCCTTGCAAGCAATGTGACACATGAGTTAGTTGCAGGACGATGCATTACGGAATGAGTAAAGAGACTTGCTGGTAATGAGATTGAACTAGGTATTGAGATACCGACGATCGAATCTCGGGTAAGTAACATACCGATGACAAAGGGAACAACGTATGTTGTTATGCGGTTTAACCGATAAAGATCAGATCTTCGTAGAATATGTGGGAGCCAATATGAATATCTAGGTTCCGCTATTGGTTACTGACCAGAGACGTGTCTCGGTCACGTCTACATAGTTCTCGAACCCGTAGGGTCCGCACACTTAACGTTCGGTGACGATTGGTATCATGAGTTATGTGTTTTGATGTACCGAAGGTAGTTCGGAGTCCCGAATATGATCACAGACATGACGAGGAGTCTCGAAATGGTCGAGACATAAAGATTGATATATTGGACGGCTATATACAGACACCGGAAGTGTTTCGGGTGATTTCGGAGAAAACCGGAGTGCTGGAGGGTTACCGACCCCCCCGGAAACTAGTGGGCCTAGATGGGCCTTCGTGTAGAGAGAGAGGGCCAGCCATGGCAGGCCGCGCGCCCCTCCCCCTTGGGTCCGAATTGGACTAGGGAATGGGGGCGGCGCCCCCTTTCCTTATCCCTCTCCTCCTTCCTTCCCCCTCCTAGTAGGACTAGGAAAGGGGGAGTCCTACTCCTACTAGGAGGAGGAATCCTCCCCTCCTTGGCGCGCCCTAGGGTCGGCCGGCCTCCCCTTGCTCCTTTATATACGGGGGCAGGGGGCATCCTAGAACACAACAGACAACTGTCTTAGCTGTGTGCGATGCCCCCCTCCACCATAATCCACCTCGGTCATATCGCCGTAGTGCTTAGGCCAAGCCCTGCGCCGGTAGCTTCATCATCACCATCATCATGCCGTCATGCTGACGAAGCTCTCCCTCGACACTCAGCTGGATCGAGAGTTTGTGGGACGTCACCGACCTGAACGTGTGCAGATCACGGAGGTGCCGTATCTTCGGTACTAGGATCGGTCAGATCGTGAAGATGTAGGACTACATCAACCGCGTTGTCATAACGCTTCCGCTTTCGGTCTACCAGGGTACGTAGACAACACTCTCCCCTCTCGTCGCTATGCATCACCATGATAGATCTTGCGTGTGCGTAGGAACTGTTTTTGAAATACTGCGTTCCCCAACAGTGGCAACCGAGCCAGTTCTATGCGTAGATGTTATATGCACGAGTAGAACACAAAGAGTTGTGGGCGATAATGGTCATACTGCTTACCAGCATGTCATACTTTGATTCGGCGGTATTGTTGGATGAAGCGGCCTGGACCGACATTACGCGTACGCTTACGTGAGACTGGTTCTACCGACGTGCTTTGCACACAGGTGGCTGGCGGGTGTCAATTTCTCCAACTTTAGTTGAATCGAGTGTGGCTATGCCCGGTCCTAATTGAAGGTTAAAACAGCACACTTGACGAAAAATCATTGTGGTTTTGATGCGTAGGTATGAACGGTTCTTGCTCAGCCCGTAGCAGCCACGTAAAATTTGCAACAACAAAGTAGAGGACGTCTAACTTGTTTTTGCAGGGCATGTTGTGATGTGATATGGTCAAGACATGATGCTAAATTTTATTGTATGAGATGATCATGTTTTGTAACAAAGTTATCGGCAACTGGCAGGAGCCATATGGTTGTCGCTTTATTGTATGAAATGCAATCGCCATGAAATTGGATTTACTTTATCACTAAGCAGTAGCGATAGTCGTAGAAGCAATAGTTGGCGAGGCGACAACGATGCTTCGATGGAGATCAAGGTGTCAAGCCGGTGACGATGGTGATCATGATGGTGCTTTGGAGATGGAGATCAAAGGCACAAGATGATGACGGCCATATCATATCACTTATATTGATTGCATGTGATGTTTATCCTTTATGCATGTTATTTTGCTTTGTTCAACAGTAGCATTATAAGATGATATCTCACTAGATTTCACGGTAAAAGTGTTCTCCCTGAGTATGCACTGTTGCGAAAGTTTGTCGTGCCGAGACACCATGTGATGATCGGGTGTGATAAGCTCTACGACGGGTGCAAGCCAGTTTTGCACACGCAGAATACTCGGGTTAAACTTGACGAGCCTAGCATATGCAGATATGGCCTCGGAACACTGTGACTGAAGGGTCGAGCGTGAATCCTATAGTAGATATGATCAACATAGTGATGTTCACCATTGAAAACTACTCCATCTCACATGATGATCGGACATGGTTTAGTTGATTTGGATCACGTGATCACTTAGATGATTAGAGGGATGTCTTATAAGGGGGAGTTCTTAAGTAATTTGATTAATTGAACTTTAATTTATCATGAACTTAGTACCTGATAGTATTTTGCATGTCTATGTTGTTGTAGATAGACGGCACGTGCTGTTGTTCTATTGAAAGATGATGGTAGCAACTACACGGACTGGGTCCGTAACTTGAGGATTATCCTCATTGCTGCACAGAAGAATTATGTCCTGGAAGCACCGCTAGGTGCCTGATGACCCACAAGTATAGGGGATCTATCGTAGTCCTTTCAAGAAGTAAGAGTGTCGAACCCAACGAGGAGCAGAAGGAAATGATAAGCGGTTTTCAGCAAGGTATTCTCTGCAAGCACTGAAATTATCGGTAACAGATAGTTTTGTGATAAGGTAATTTGTAACGGGTAACGAATAACAAGTGTAAATAAAGTGCAGCAAGATGGCCCAATCCTTTTTGTAGCAAAGGACAAGCCTGGACAAACTCTTATATAGATAAAAGCGGTCCTGAGGACACATGGGAATTATCGTCAGGCTAGTTTTCATCATGTTCATATAATTCGCGTTCGGTACTTTGATAATTTGATATGTGGGTGGACCGGTGCTTGGGTGTTGTCCTTACTTGGACAAACATCCCACTTATGATTAACTCCTATTGCAAGCATCCGCAACTACAAAATAAGTATTAAGGTAAACCTAACCATAGCATGAAACACCAAATCAGCCCCTTACGAAGCAACGCATAAACTAGGGTTTAAGCTTCTGTCACTCTAGCAACCCATCATCTACTTATTACTTCCCAATGCCTTCCTCTAGGCTCAAACAATGGTGAAGTGTCATGTAGTCGACGTTCACATGACACCACTAGAGGAGAGACAACATACATCTCATCAAAATATCGAACGAATACCAAATTCACATGACTACTAATAGCAAGACTTCTCCCATGTCCTCAGGAACAAATGTAACTACTCACAAAGCATATTCATGTTCATAATCAGAGGGGTATTAATATGCATAATGGATCTGAACATATGATCTTCCACCAAATAAACCAACTAGCATCAACTACAAGGAGTAATCAACACTACTAGCAACCTACAGGTACCAATCTGAGGCTTTGGGACAAAGATTGGATACAAGAGATGAACTAGGGTTTGAGAGGAGATGGTGCTGGTGTAGATGTTGATGAAGATTGGCCCCCTCCCGATGAGAGGAGCGTTGGTGATGATTTCCCCCTCGCGGAGGGAAGTTTCCCCGGCAGAACAGCTCTGCCGGAGCCCTAGATTGGTTCCGCCAAGGTTCCGCCTCGTGGCGGTGGAGTCTCGTCCCGAAAGCTTGCTTATGACTTTTTCTTGGACGAAAGACATCATATAGCAGAAGATGGGCACCTGAGGGCCACCAGGGGGCCCACGAGGCAGGGGGGCGCTCCTAGGGGGGTAGGGCGCGCCCCCACCCTCGTGGCCAGGGTGTGGGCCCCCTCTGGTATTTTCTTCGCTCAGTACTTTTTATTATTTCCAAAAAAACTTCGGTGGAGTTTCAGGACTTTGGGAGTTGCGCAGAATAGGTCTCTAATATTTGCTCCTTTTCCAGCCTAGAATTCCAGCTGTCGGCATTCTCCCTCTTTATGTAAACCTTGTAAAATAAGAGAGCGTAGGCATAAGTATTGTGACATAACGTGTAATAACAGCCCATAAGGCAGCAAATATCAATATAAAAGCATGATGCAAAATGGACGTATCAGTGCTAAACCCGCTGCAGGAGCAACGCCAGATGTTATGAACGTCTGGCAGAGCAAAGCTGATGACTGATACGTCTCCGTCGTATCTACTTTTCCAAACACTTTTGCCCTTGTTTTGGACTCTAACTTGTATGATTTGAATGGAACTAACCCGGACTGACGCTGTTTTCAGCAGAATTGCCATGATGTTGTTTTATGTGCAGAAAACAAAAGTTCTCGGAATGACTTGAAACTCCACGTGATGTCTTACAGAAAATAATAAAAAATCCTCGCCAAAGATGAAGACCAGGGTGCCCACACCCTGTCCACGAGGGTGGGGGGCACCCCCCCAGGGCGCACCCCCCTACCTCGTGGGCCCCCTGGAGACCCTCCGACGCCAACTCCAACTCTATATATTGGCTTTCGGGGAGAAAAAAATAGGAGAGAAGAAATCATCATGTTTTACGATATGGAGCCGCTGCCAAGCCCTAAAACCTCTCGGGAGGGCTGATCTAGAGTCCGTTCGGGGCTCCGGAGAGGGGGATTCGTCGCCGTCGTCATCATCAACCATCCTCCATCACCAATTTCATGATGCTCACCGCCGTGCGTGAGTGATTCCATCGTAGTCTTGCTGGACGGTGATGGGTTGGATGAGATTTATCATGTAATCGAGTTAGTTTTGTTAGGGTTTGATCCCTAGTATCCATTATGTTCTGAGATTGATGTTGCTATGACTTTGTTATGCTTAATGCTTGTCACTAGGGCCCGAGTGCCATGATTTCAGATCTGAACCTATTATGTTTTCATGAATATATGTGAGTTCTTGATCCTATCTTGCAAGTCTATAGTCACCTATTATGTGTTATGATCCGACAACCCCGAAATGACAATAATCAGGATACTTCTCGGTGATGACCATAGTTTGAGGAGTTCATGTATTCACTATGTGCTAATGCCTTGTTCCGGTTCTCTATTAAAAGGAGGCCTTAATATCCCTTAGTTTCCAATAGGACCCCGCTGCCACGGGAGGGTAGGACAAAAGATGTCATGCAAGTTCTTTTCCATAAGCACGTATGACTATATTCAGAATACATGCCTACATTACATTGATGAATTGGAGCTAGTTCTGTGTCACCCTATGTTATGACTGTTACATGATGAACTGCATCTGGCATAATTATCCATCATTGATCCGGTGCCTACGAGCTTTCCATATACTGGTTCTCGCTTATTTACTTTCCCATTGCTACTGTTACAATCACTACAAAACACCAAAAATATTACTTTTGCTGTCTTTACTTTTGTTACCGTTACCACCACTATCATATTACTTTGCTACTAAACGCTTTGCTGCAGATACTAAGTTTCCAGGTGTGGTTGAATTGACAACTCAGCTGCTAATACTTGATAATTTTCTTTGGCTCCCCTTGTGTCGAATCAATAAATTTGGGTTGAAAACTCTACCCTCGAAAGTTGTTGCGATCCCCTATACTTGTGGGTCATCAAGACTAATTTCTTGTGCCGTTGTCGGGGAGCATAGCTCTATTCTTTGAGTCACTTGGGATTTATATCTGCTGGGCACTATGAAGAACTTGAAAGACGCTAAGACAACAATTTATCCTCAACTATGAGGGGAGGTAAGGAACTGCCATCTAGCCTTGCACTTGATTCACCTTCTGTTATGAGTAAGCTTGCGACACCTAAACCTGCATCTGCTATTCGTTCTGATATGTCGCATGTTATTGATGATGCCACTTCTGCTATACATGATACTTATGATGAAACTACTTCTATGCCTGATACTACTGTGCCCCTTAGTGAATTTCTTGATGAACAAATTGCTAGGGCTAGAGAGAAAGTAATTATTGAACCTGATTATAATGATGAAAGTGATGATGAAGATATGCCTGTTATTCCTGAGGGTTATGTTTTTGATATGGAATCTTCTGCCGCTATTTTAGCTTGCAAGGATAGATATGAGCTCAAGAGGTTATTAGCTAAATGGAACAAAGAATCACTTAGATATAAAATGAAACCTGGCCCTGCTTTTGCTACTTCACCTATTTGTGTTCCTGATAAGGATTATGAATTCTCTGTTGATCATGATATAATTACTTTGGTTGAATCTGATCCTTTCCATGGTTATGAATCTGAAACTGTAGTGGCACATCTTACTAAATTAAATGATATAGCCACCCTGTTTACTAATGATGAGAGATCTCGCTACTTTTATATCCTCAAAATATTTCCGTTTCTCATTAAAGGGTGATGCTAAGATATGGTTTAATTCTCTTGATTCTGGTTGTGTGCGTAGTCCCCAGGATATGATTTATTACTTCTCTGCTAAATATTTCCCTGCTCATAAGAAACAAGCTGCTTTAAAGGAAATATACAACTTTGTGCAAATTAAAGAAGAGAGTCTCCCACAAGCTTGGGGGAGGCTTCTCAAGTTACTTAATGCTTTGCCTGATCATCCGCTTAAGAAACATGAAATACTTGATATCTTTTATAATGGACTAACCGATGCTTCCAGAGATTACCTGGATAGTTGTGCTGGTTCTCTTTTCAGGGAAAGAGCACCGGATGAAGCTGGCATTCTATTGAATAATATGTTGACAAATGAAAATAATTGGGCACCTCCTGAGCCAGCTCCTGCTCCAATTAATGATCCTATTCCTAAACCAACTCCGAAGAAGAGAGGTGTTCTATTTCTCAGTCCCGAAGATATGCAAGAGGCCAAGAAATCTATGAAAGAAAAAGGTATTAAAGCTTTAGATGTTAAGAATTTACCTCCTATTGAAGAAATACATGGTCTTAGTTTACCACCTATTGAAGAAACATATGATCTCAATCCCTTATTTATTGAAGAACCTCCTGATCCCGATATTCCAACACAGGTAGTAAAGGTAAATTCTCTCTATAGATTTGATGAAGGTGATATTCCCCACTATAAGTCTGCTAGACAATGCTTCGAAGAGTTTGATAACTTTATTGTCAAACAAGAAAATTTTAATGCTTATTTTGGTAGACAATTGAATTACGGTTCCGATATGATTAAACACTTGGGTGATTATGTGGCTAATATTAGAGGTGAACTTAAACTTCTTAGCAAACATGCTTCTATGGTTACCACTCAAGTAGAACAAGTACTTAAAGCTCAAAAAGAATTGCTCCATGAAATGAATAGTAAGAAAATGATTATGATGTTAGAGTGGCTACTAGAGCTGGTAGAATGACTCAGGAACCTCTGTATCCTGAAGGCCACCCTAAAAATGATAGAACTGTGCAAACTTCTAGTGAACCTATTGTTGAACCACCTGATAATCCAAATGATAACTCTATGTCTGATGCTGAAACACAATCTGGTAATGAACATGAACCTAGTGAAAATGTTAATGATGATGTTCATGATGATGCTCAACCTAGTAATGATAATGATGTAGAAATTGAACCTGTTGTTTATCTTGATAACCCACAATCAAAGAATTAACGTTATGATAAGAGAGACTTTGTTGCTAGGAAACATGGTAAAGAAAGAGAACCTTGGCTTCAGAAACCCATGCCTTTTTGCCAGGGTTTCCTGGGCTCCCCGAGCACCTATGGGGATGGAGCCCCTTCTCGGTTCGGCGGGGGGCGGAGGCCGCGCGAAGAGCGGATCGAGGCGAGGCACACGGGGTTTTTTTACCCAGCTTCGGAGCTCTCCGGAGAGATAACACTCCTACTGCTGCTTTGTGGATTGTATTGAGTTCTTGCTCGGGAGCGCTGAGTGCTACAGTACACCCAAGCAGCTAACGAGACCGAGCGTTCCTCTGAGGACCGATCCCCCCCTACGTTGTGCATGGGCCTCCTTTTATATGTTCAAGGGGTCTCCAACAGGTGGCAACGTAGGTAAGGGCAAAAGTGTAAATATGCTGCGGTAGGTACAGCTACCTACACAGTGTATCATACCTAACCCTGACGGCAGGGGACAAAGGCATTAAATGCCCGTCTACATCGCCCAGACGGTGCAGAAAAGGGACCGTCAGGGGCGCCATCGTTCGCCACGATGGCGATCCTGTCAGCGCTGCATGCCACAGTGTACCCCTGGCTGCACAGCCTCCCGCCACGTACGCTGGGAAGGGTCCCGGAGCGACACGTAGGTGGGTGAGCTGGAGCGCGGGTACAGAGTGGCTGCCTGCCGCGGCAAGTGCCTTGCCGCGGCCGTTGCCTTGCCGCGCCCGGGGACTTGTCGCTCGCCGAGTCCTGTCGGGACGCGTGGCGTGCTGCGGCAGGTTCTTTGAGATGCTCTGGTTGGGCTTCCCGGCAAGCTCCTCTTGTCGGGGTCTTGTGCCTCGAATGGCCTTCCCGGCAAGCTCCTCTTGCCGGGGACTTGTCTCCTTGGCTTGAATACTTTGCTCTTGGATGGCTTCAAAGGATCAACGGAGGACTTTGGCGGTCACCCGGCGAACCTTGCCGCGGGGTGCTGCGACTGCCCGTGCACAAGTTCGGGATACTAGAGTACCCCTACTTTAGTACACCGACAGGAGCCCCCGGGCCTGGGCCACACACGGTGCTGAGCGTTGTTGGGCCAGGCCCAAAACAGGGCACGGGCACGCACGGCCTGGGTCACGTCGCACCTCGCTTCGCATCCACCACGTCCTCCCCGAACGGCACGCGTCGATTGTGGCGTCGTGGGAGAGGTCATGGGTGGTTCCTTTACTCGGAAAGGCGAAACGTCCGCCCCCTGGCGGTTCGTATCTTCCTCATAAACGGAGGGAGGCGTGGAGGCGTGGGGGCGTGGTCTTCGAGGCGTCCACCCCCCACGATCACGGGGTGGGGAGAGGTCGCCTCATCCGTCGCCTCAACTCTGCCCTCCTGCCACGCGGCCTCCATGCGCTTGGAGTGGCGAACGGTGGAGGCGGGAAACCGGGTCGTCACGGGTTGAGGCAGCGGGTCGGGCCCAGTTCCCTGCGCCTTCTGTGTCTTGATTGGCCGAGCGGGGCGGCCGAGCCCCCACCCCGCTCCTTTATAAGGAGTGGGATAGGGGGGACGGAAACCCGCATTCTCTCATCTCCTCCTTTCTTCAGCTTCTGCTCCTCTCTCTTCCATCCGCCATTGAGAAAGGGAACCCTGGTCCTTCGGCGGTAGCGACGAGGGTCGCCGCTAGGCAACGCGTCCCTCCTCCCTCCGCACCCATGGCGGCAGAGCCAGCCGCAAGGGGAAGAGGGAGGGGAGGAGGCCGCGGGCGAGGTCGAGGGCGAGGCCGAGGCGGTCGGGGAAGAGGCGGACGAGGCAGCTCGCCGGCCTCGCCTCTGCCAACAGATCCTCTGACGAGAGCCTCCCATCTAGCGCCAAGCTCACCTTGTTCTTTAGAGGTGTGGCGACGGCCCTCCAGCAACTCCGGGAGAGGATCCCAAAGCAGCTGGCCGACGAGTCGCGCGAGATCTGCGCGGGAGCTCTCAAAAAGGTGCTGATGAAGGTGGCCTTCCGCAACCCGGGCCTCTGCCTCGCTAACGTCCTCAGGTCCCTGCCGCCTGAAGCTGATCTGGAGGAGCTCGAGACCCTCGTCGCACCCATTGTGGACAAGGTGAGCGGGATCAAGAGGGTCGAGGGCGACCGCGCGGACTAGGCCGCCTATTTTCTCCTTTGCTGGTCATGTTATGAAAACAGTTTATTAGAGCCGCGACAAACTATCTTGTAATATAACTTTGTTTCATGTCACGATTGCAATGTTATTCCCTTTACTCGATTCCTTCCTTTGTATGTTTTTGCCCTACGCTTTTTAGGGAACCTGCCGGTGTAGGCACTTTTGCCGCGAGGGCTGAGTGCGGGACGTCAGCAGCCTGCTGGCGGTGCCGTTACCGACAAGAAATCTTATCGCGACTAGTCGCAGCTCGCTTAAGTTGCTGAGTGAACTCGAAAACAAAGTAAGGGCGCGACTCTAGTCGCGGCACACTTAAGCTGTTGAGCAAACTCGAAGCAAAGTAAGGGCGCAACTAGCCACGAGCTAGTTCCTTCGCGCATAGGTTTTCCATACAAAGCATGGTCGTTCAAGGAAAATAACTTAAAGTAAAAAAATCTGATTGCTCAAACTTTGGCACTTAGCTTTTTTTTGTCGTTTGCTCCCCGGCAAGGTGGAATTTTTCCTGAACGGCGCCGGGTCCATACCATTATCTTCCCTCCCCCCCCCCCCCCCGGCTAACTTGTGGGCGAAGGGTCCTTCCTTTCCGTGAGAAAAAGAAAAGAGAAAACAATAGTATGGAGCCTTATGGCTCGTTATTGCTTACCGAGGGGGGCTCGCTGCACCAAGTGTCAGACAATTTATGCAGAAAGGCATGAAATTGACAGGGTGTGCGGAGCCCGTGAGTTTTATTTATGGTGAGGGTCTGCGCCTGGCTTTGTACAAAGGATTACATGCAACAGCGGCAAGACTTGTACAAAATGGTGGTTGCCGAACAGGGTCCGACAACCGCGCCTTACGGGTAAAACTTACGAAGATGCTCGATGTTCCAGGAGTTGCTCACCGGAGAGCCATCCTCGGTCTCAAGGCGGACAGCGCCAGGCCTAGTGACTCATTTCACCCGGTAAGGGCCTTCCCACTTCGGCGTCAACTTGTTGGAATTCTTGGCGGAATGAACACGCCGAAGAACAAGGTCGCCTTCCTCGAGACTTCTGGCTTTAACTTTGCGGCTGTGGTAGCGGCGCAAAGCTTGCTGGTATCGAGCAGCTCGTACAGCAGCCTGAAGACCGTCTTCCTCAAGGAGCAGCGCGTCATCTCGTCGCAGCTGCTCTTGCTCAAGCTCATCATAAGCGAGCACTCGAGGTGACCCGTATACGAGTTCCGTGGGGATAACTGCCTCTGCTTCATAGACTAGAGCGAAAGGTGTCTGGCTAGTGGCTCGATTTGGCGTCGTCCTGATCGACCAAAGAACCACCGGCAGCTCCTCGATCCAGTTTCTTCCGCACTTGTGCAGCCTGTCGAAAGTCCGGGTCTTGAGTCCACGCAGCACTTCAGCATTTGCCCTCTCTGCTTGACCGTTGCTCCTGGGGTGAGCAACAGAAGCGAAGCAGACCTTGGCACCAAGGTCTTGGACGTACTGCATGAAGGTGCGACTCGTGAATTGTGTACCGTTGTCGGTGATGATCCTGTTAAGGATTCCGAAGCGGCAAACAATCGACCTGAAGAACTTGACTGCTGACTGTGTTGTCACCTTCCTCACTGGTTCCACTTCTGGCCACTTTGTGAAATTGTCGATTGCGACGTACAAGTACTCAAAGCCCCCAACTGCTCAGGGGAAAGGGCCAAGGATGTCGAGCCCCCAGACCGAAAATGGCCAGGATAAAGGGATTGTCTGGAGAGCTTGAGCTGGTTGGTGTATCTGCTTGGAATGGAACTGGCACGCTTCACACTTGGTTACTTGTGCAGTTGCATCCTGGAGGGCTATCGGCCAAAAGAAACCTTGCCGGAACGCTTTGCCGGCAAGTGCTCTGGCGCCAATGTGATGACCACATATGCCTCCATGTACCTCTGCCAACAGCTTCTGTCCATCTTCCCGGGGAATACACTTCAATTTCACTCCGTTGAGTCTTCTTCTGTACAGTGCGTTGTCAACGAACTGGTACATACTAGACTGCCGGGCTACTCTTTCCGCTTCTTCTGGCTCTTCGGGAAGTTCTCCTGACTGGAGGAAACGGACGATCTGCTGTGCCCATGCTGGAGCCTGCGGCTCGACAACAAGGACTAAAGGCATATCTGCTGCTGCGGGAACATCCGCTTCTACGGCGAGAACCCGCGGTTCAGCCGAAGCTTGATGATCCCCGGCAAGTTTGCCGGAGCGAAACTTGTCGGGAGCGTCTGCTTCAACGAAACAAACCCCGGGGCTTGTCGGAGCAGACTGCTCCTCAGCACTCTTGGCGTTGATCTTGGGGACCTTCTTGGCGGCGGCTTCAAGAAGCTCTGCCGGAAGATAGTCACCAGAAATCAACTTCCTCTTCTTGCTCTGTCCAGTTGGTGGCGTCACGGATGGTTGAGTCAGCTTGAGCACAAAGATCCCTGGTTCCACAGGTAACTTAAATGCCGCGCACTTTGACAGGCCGTCAGCGATGTCGTTCTGAGCTCTAGGAACATGTTCCATCTGTAGGCCGACAAAGCGCTCTTCCAGCTTCCTCACTTCATCAACGTAAGCTTCCATCAACGGACTCTGATAATCCTTGTTCACTTGGCGGACGACAAGCTGCGAGTCACCCCTGACAATGAGCTGCTTGATCCCAAGGTCTGCCGCGATCCTGAGACCGGCGAGCAATCCTTCATACTCTGCAGTATTGTTTGTTGCTTGCTCCTTGGGAAAGTGCATCTGGACCACGTACTTGAGGTGCTCTCCGGTGGGTGCGAAAAGCAGCACGCCAGCACCGGCGCCTTGTAGCGAGAATGCACCATCAAAGTACATCAGCCACTCTTTGTTTGCTTCCTTGACGGGGATGCTCGTCTCTGGGATTTCTTCGTCAGGTGTTGGCGTCCATTCTGCTATGAATTCTGCCAATGCTCTGCTTTGAATAGTTGAAGTGCTTTCAAACTTGAGGCCAAAGCTCGACAGTCCCAATGCCCACTCAACAATCCTGCCTGTTGCTTCTGGATTCTGCAGTATCCTCTTCAGCGGAAAGCGAGTGACAACTATGATCTCATGTGCTTGGAAGTAATGGCGCAGCTTTCTCGAGGCCATAAGAAGACTGAAAAGCAACTTCTGCACACCAGAGTACCTCGACCTAGCCCCCTGCAGAAGGGAACTGACAAAGTAGACTAGGCGCTGCACCATTTTCTTCTTCTGTATCCCTTCGCACATCTGCGTAGATCTATCTTCGTCGGGACCAGAGCTCGTCGGGGAAGCCCCTTGCTTGTCGCTGGACGTGCTTGCCGCGGTTGCTGGCTCATCATCTGCCTCTCTCTCCGCTACTAACGCAGCACTAACCACTTGATTGGTTGCCGCCAGATATAGCAGCAACTTCTCTTGTGGTTTAGGTGCGACAAGTATTGGAGTGGAAGACAGGTATCTCTTCAAGTCCTGCTGCGCAGCCTCCGCTTCCGGAGTCTATTTCATTGGACCTGCCTTTTTCAAGATTTTGAAAAACGGCAGGGCGCGCTCAGCAGACTTAGAGATAAACCTGCTGAGAGCCGGCAAGTTTTCGTACATCCTTGACGCACTTCAGTGCTTCGATCTGCTCAATGGCCTTGATCTTGTCGGGATTGGCTTCAATCCCCCGCTGAGACACAAAGAACCCGAGAAGCTTGCCGGAAGGGACTCCAAACACGCACTTCTCGGGGTTGAGCTTGAGGCTAATCTTGCGCAGATTTGCAAAAGTTTCTTCTAGATCTTGAATCAGAGTTGACTTGTCCCTGCTCTTGACCATTATATCATCCATGTAGGCTTCCACATTTCTGTGTATTTGCGGCTCAAAAGCAGTATGGACGACCCTTGCAAATGTTGAACCAGCATTCTTCAAACCGAAAGGCATTCGTACAAAACAGTACGTGCCACATGGAGTGATGAACGCGGTTTTCTCCTCATCCTCTTCTGCCATGAAGATCTGATGGTATCCTGAGTATGCGTCAAGAAACGAAAGCAAGTCGCATCCGGCTGTGGAGTCGACAATCTGGTCAATGCGCGGCAAGGGAAATGGGTCTTTGGGACAAGCTTTGTTGACATCAGTGAAGTTGATGCAAAGCCTCCATTTCCCGTTCGCCTTGCGCACGACTACAGGATTAGCCAACCACGTAGGATGGAGCACTCCTCTGACGAGGCCTGCTGCTTCCAACTTCTTGATCTCTTCGGCGATGAACTCTTGGCGCTCCACTGCTTGTTTCCTGACTCTCTGCTTGACGGGCCGCGCGTGAGGATAGACGGCAAGGTGGTGCTCGATTACTTTCCTGGGAACACCGGGGATGTCAGACGGTTGCCACGCAAACACGTCGACATTCGCCTGCAGGAAAGCAACGAGCGCGCTTTCCTATTTAGGGTCGAGAGTGGCACTGATGGTGAAGGTACCACCAGTGCCGTCCTCCTTGGCGGACACGTTCTTGGTCGCTGGCGGAGCTGCCATTGTCTTCTTACACTTGCCGGTGGAGCTCGATGGTGCGTCCTCGACGGTAGCGCAACACTCCAAAGAGGTGCGCTTGCCGGAGTAGGCATCAGAGCTCTTGCTGGACTTGGTCTTCTTCTTCCCCCCGGGAGCTTCAACGGCGAGTGTCTCGCTATCCGCGACGGCTGCTGCTTCCCGGTAGATCTTGTCGGCATAGATAAGAGTGTCTTTCTTGTCGCCATGTACAGAGATGACACTTATCAGGCCTGGCATCTTCAGCATGTTGTACGCGTAGTGAGAGGCCGCCATGAACTTGGCGAGCGCTGGACGGCCGAGAATTCCATTGTAAGGCAATGGAAAATCGGCAACGTCGAAAGTGATCCTCTCCGTCCTGAAGTTCAACTCACTGCCAAATGTCACCGGCAGCGTGATCTTCCCCTTCGGCTTGCTCCTTCCCGGGTTGATTCCTTGAAACGTGCCAGTCTCTTCGAGCTCGCTGTCAGGGACTTGGAGTCTCCGAAGTACAGCGGAGGAGATCAGGTTCAAGCCGGCCCCGCCATCAACTAGCATCTTAGTGACCTTGAGGTTGCGGATAGTTGGTGAGACCAACATCGGCAAACACCCGACAGCAGTTGTGCGATCTGGGTGGTCCTCAATATCAAAGATGATAGGCATGCTGGATCATTTCAGAAGCTTGCGTGACTCAACGGGTGGTTCTGCTGCATTAACTTCCCGCACCCACTGCTTGAGTTGGCGGTGCGAAGTATGCAAAGAAGCACCGCCGTCAACGCACAAAACTTCTGTGACTTTCTGGAACTCCTGCTCGCTGGTCTCGGCATCATCCATGTCTTCGTCGTCATCGTCATCTTCATCCTTGTCGCGGCCGCGGGGAGGTCTGTCGCCTTGCCGCTGCTTGGTGTTGCCGCGGCGTCCCCCCCCCCGGCCGGTGCGCTTCGTACCAGATCCTCCAGCACCTCCTTGGGCCTTCTCCTTGTCGCGTCGCTCGTACTCGGCCTTTTGCAGCTCAACGAGCTATTCGACCTTCTTGCAGCTCTGGAGGTCATGGCCTTTGGTGCGGTGAATCTTGCAGTACTACTTGTTGGTGCCATCCTGCTTGTCGGCGGCCGCCACAGCCTGGCAGTTGGCGCATGCGGCAACCTCCTTGCCGGAGCCACCAGTCTTGGCTGTCTTGGCGCCACCTTCGTTGCCGGATTGCTCGACAACTAGCACATCTTTGCCTTTCCTCTTCCTATTGTTCCGCCGCCGTTTTTGCTTGCCGGGGCGGCATCATCGCTGTCAGATCCTCCGGTTCCTACGTTCTCTCCGGGGAGTTTCCTTCCTTCCTCAGCACGTGCACATCTGTCGGCCAGGGCATACAGCTCGCTGACGTCTCTGATCTTGCACATCGCCATCTCCTCCCACATCCTGCGGTTGCGCACGTTCTGATGGAACGCACTGATGACCGCGGTAGGGTGGACGTCTGGGATGTTGCGTTGCACTTGGCTGAATCTCTGGATGTACTTACGTAGAGGCTCCCCTTCCTTCTGGGCGAGCAGGTGAAGATCACTCTCCTGGCCATGGGGTTTGTGGCCGCCTGTAAAGGCGCCGACAAACTGATGGCATAGGTCCGCCCAAGAAGATATGGAGTTTTCCGGCAAGTGCATGAGCCAGGACCTAACGTTGGGCTTGAGCACCAGAGGAAAGTAATTGGCGAGGATCTTGTCGTCCCGCCCCCCGGCAGCCTGCACCGCAATGGTGTAGATGCTGAGGAACTCCGACGGATGCAGCCTGCCGTCGTACTTCTCTGGTACGTCTGGCTTGAAATTCTTCGTGCTGGGCCACTGGACTTGCCGCAGCTCACGAGTAAACGCAGGGCAACCTACCGCGTACGGCAGGTCGCCTGGTTCCCCTGGCGCTTGCATGTCGACAGCCGGGCCAGCGCGTCGGTCTGATTGACGCCGTGTTTCTCTCCAGCGCTCGATGCGGGTGCGAGCGTCTTCTTGCTGCCGTTCGTGAAGAACGTGGCGCTGATCACGACGAGTTCGCGGATCTAAGGAAGCAGTGGAGTCGCTGTCGTGGCGGACCCGGTGAGTCGGCGATCTTGGCCTTTGGGGCGGAGAGTGCACGGTGGTTGCACCCCCACCGGTTTTGTCGCCATCGGCTCGCACTTGGCTGGCCTGCCGCGGCTGTGATGTGGTCGCTGGCCGCGGAGTGTCGCCGTTGGCGAAGCCGATGAGACTCTGAATGGTGGCCCTCCAGTCGTCGATCTTGTCTGGTGCTGGAGGGAAGTCTAGGAGCAGTTGAGCTCGTGCTAGAGCTTCTGCTGGGGTGGCGGGTAGCGGTGGCGAACGGTGCGAGGAGCGGGATATGCTCGGACTCCCAGCAATGTTGGAAGGAGCAGTATTCCGTCCAGGCGACCGTGCCTCGCTCGCGCCAGCACGTCGGCGTGCATGTTGGCCTTGGGCGTCCCGGGATCCGCTAGCTCGATTTGGGTCTAGCGAGCGTATGGTACCGTGAGTACCACGACGCTGTTGGTCCTGCGCCTCTTGAGATGGGCGCGGTGCGTCTACGGACGCCCAGTCGTCGTGGGAGCCGACTACGCCGCCAACGGGCAGCGCGGTCTTGTCCTTGGACTTGTTGGCACCGTGGGCTCCCTCGTCGGCGCCCGTTCTACCGCCGGCGTCCTCCCTGCCGGCCGTTTGCTGCGGTGGCGGTGGATTCGACGCGGACGGCGCAGCCGCCTCCGAAGCCTTCTTCTTCGGCGGCATGTCGATGAAGTCGATGAAGATTCAGCTCGCGTGAACGCCGGATCAGGTTCACACAACCTCGACGCCCCCTACCTGGCGCGCCAGAGATGCCGGGGTTTCCTGGGCTCCCCGAGCACCTATGGGGACGGAGCCCCTTCTCGGTTCGGTGGGGGCGGAGGCCGCGCGAAGAGCGGATCGAGGCGAGGCACGCGGGGTTTTTTTACCCAGCTTCGGAGCTCTCCGGAGAGATAACACTCCTACTGCTACTTTGTGGATTGTATTGAGTTCTTGCTCGGGAGCGCTGAGTGCTATAGTACACCCAAGCAGCTAACGAGACCGAGCGTTCCTCTGAGGACCGATCCCCCCCTACGTTATGCATGGGCCTCCTTTTATATGTTCAAGGGGTCTCCAACAGGTGGCAACGTAGGTAATGGCAAAAGTGTAAATATGATGCGGTAGGTACAGCTACCTACACAGTGTATCATACCTAACCCTGACGGCAGGGGACAAAGGCATTAAATGCCCGTCTACATCGCCCAAACGGTGCAGAAAAGGGACCGTCAGGGGCGCCATCGTTCGCCACGATGGCGATCCTGTCAGCGATGCATGCCACAGTGCACCCCTGGCTGCACAGCCTCCCGCCACGTACGCTGGGAAGGGTCCCGGAGCGACACGTAGGTGGGTGAGCTGGAGCGCGGGTACAGAGTGGCTGCCTGCCGCGGCAAGTGCCTTGCCGCGGCCGTTGCCTTGCCGCACCCGGGGACTTGTCGCTCGCCGGGTCCTGCCGGGACGCGTGGCGTGCTGCGGCAGGTTCTTTGAGATGCTCTGGTTGGACTTCCCGGCAAGCTCCTCTTGCCGGGGTCTTGTGCCTCGAATGGCCTTCCCGGAAAGCTCCTCTTGCCGGGGACTTGTCTCCTTGGCTTGAATACTTTGCTCTTGGATGGCTTCAAAGGATCAACGGAGGACTTTGGCGGTCACCCGGCGAACCTTGCCGCGGGGTGCTGCGACTGCCCGTGCACAAGTTCGGGATACTAGAGTACCCCTACTTTAGTACACCGACACTTTTCCTCCCAAACCATCCAAGAAAAAGGATGATGAGGATTTTGAGCGCTTTGCTGAAATGATTAGACCTATCTTTTTGCGTATGCGATTGACTGATATGCTCAAAATGAATCCTTATGCTAAATACATGAAAGATATTGTTACTAATAAAAGAAAGAAACCGGAAGCTGAAATTTCCACCATGCTTGCTAATTATACTTTTAAGGGTGGAATACCAAAGAAACTTGGAGATCCAGGAGTACCTACTATACCATGCTCCATTAAAAGAAACTATGTTAAAACTGCTTTATGTGATCTTGGAGCTGGTGTTAGTGTTATGCCTCTCTCTAAATATCGTAGACTTGACTTGAATAAGTTGACACCTACTGAAATATCTTTGCAAATGGCTGATAAATCAACTGCTATACCTGTCAGTATTTGTGAGGATGTGCCTGTTGTGGTTGCAAACGTTACTATTTTAACGGACTTTGTTATTCTTGATATTCCCGAGGATGATAGTATGTCTATTATTCTTGGAAGACCTTTTCTTAATACTGTAGGGGCTGTTATTGATTACAATAAAGGAAAGGTCACTTTTCATGTTAATGGTAATGAGCATACGGTACACTTTCTGAGGAAACAACCTCAAGTCCACAGTATCAATTCTATTGGAAAAATTCCATCGATTATATTTGGAGGTTTTGAATTTCCTCTTCCTACTATCAAAAAGAAATATGATATACTTATTATTGGAGATGTGCATATTCTCGTTGAGGTAACCTAGTGTAATTCGAAATTTCTCCGGTTTCATGATTATCGGAATGGGTTTGTTAACAAGACTTGATCAACCTTGTTAGTGGATTCCTTTTGATGAGCATGAGATGGATGAAACTAGAAGCACAACCTTCTGTACCCCTCTCTATACTTTCTGTAATTTAGTTGAAATAAAGTAAAAATAGTATTTTTCTGTCTGTTTCCTGGTTTATTCGTGCAATATAAAATATCCCAAAAATAGAAGTCCTCAGAATGACATGCCAAATTAATATGATTTTTTCGGGAATATTTGAGGATTTATGGTGCAAAAATTACCGCGGGGGGAGCTGCCACCTGTCCACGAGGGTGGAGGGCGCGCCCTACCCCCCTGGGCGCGCCCCCTATCTCGTGGGCCCATGGTGGCCCTCCTCCACTTATTCCAGCACCCATCTTCTTCTTCCTTACACAAACATGAAAAACCAACTCAAGCACGAGTTCCAGCCACTTTTGCTGTGATTTTCTATCTCCTTGCTCAAAGCACCTCTCGCAAAACTGCTTGGGGAGATTGTTCTTTGGTATGTGACTCCTCCATTGGTCCAATTAGTTTTTGTTCTAGTGCTCTATTCTTTGCAAATTTGTGCTGCATAGGTGACCATGTTCTTGAGCTTGCATGAAAAATTTATATGGTTCCAACTAGTTCTAATGTTTGATATAGGCTCTAGGCATTTGTAGGAGTAATTGCTATCAGTTTTATTGAAGTTGGTTCACTTTTGTTTGAGGTTACTAAAAATTTCAGATTATTTCAGATAATAATGAAGAGACTTTTGAGGGGCTCATCGAGCCGAATCTCAAAGGAGAAACAAAATGAAGAAGCTCAGAGGCCCAAATATAATTTGCCTCGTACCACGGAGATACGGCCGTGTGAATGGCCTTCTGATAATTTCTTGACACGGGCCGGGATTTATGAGGATTTCTATTCATATATTGAAAATGATGGCCTCACCGACTTCGTCCGCGACCAACGTCCATAGTATCTCTTGCTCACAAATACTTTTGTGCAAAACTTATACTTTTACCCTAAGGAATCACCTCCTTCAGTAGAGTTTCATTTATATGACATTGTGAAGAAAATGCCATTGTCTGAATTTTGCGCAGTCTGCAACATACCTCCTGAGGGTATCTTAGAGGAACCACCTCGTAAAGAGGTGGAACCATTTGTTAACCTTATCTCTGTGGGAGAAACCAGGAAGGTTTGTGATGCAAGAATTACTAGCATACATTTTCCTGTATTACGCTGTTTTGCCTTATTTGCTAGTCGTTGCTTGATTGGTCGCGGGAACTGTGGGAACCTTAGTGGTCCTGATATTATTATTTTGTTCCATGGTTTGTACCGCGACAACACTGTTAGTATGGGCTCTAGACGGTTGAGTCTGAACCATACTAAGGGCCCCATCTTTGGAGGCATTTATGCTTCTTGCCTTGCTGCACATTTTAACATAGCTATTAGGCATTATGAGAAACAAGAAAAATTGTTGCCTAATGCATACTAGATTATAAGAGTATGATAGCACATGATTTTCCTGTTAAGAACAGGGAAGGAGGGCTCAAATATAAATTATTCTTTGATAAACATCATCCTGAAACTATTACCTTGCCTGCTCCTTCTCTGTTTAATTTTGTAGGACCCTATCTCGTTACGTGGGCTGCTGTCCAAGCTTACCGGAATCTTGCACCAGCCCCGGAACCGGAACCACAAGAGGAGCCTCCACGACATTCTGTTTATTCTTGGGATCCAGAGATGACTGTCAGTTAATGGCAGTCAGAGTCTTCTGCATCACAGTTCAACCCCAACTATTCTTCGTCGTCGTGCGACCCCAGCTACACCTACGGGTATCCGCCAGGCTATCCCTGGCCATAAACCAACTTAGGCCAAAAGCCTAAGCTTGGGGGAGTATGTATTTCTCACCGACATTACATTTATGTTCACACACACACACACACACACTCATTTCTAGATGTCGGTGCTCATACTCTTTCACTGTAATATCCATGCTAGTTTATTTTATTTTTCCCGCTTTCTTCTTGTGTGTCTAATAAACCTTAAGAAAGACCAAAAAAAATAGTAGTAGTTTACTTTTATGCTATAGAAGTAATTAAAAAGAAAACCCAAAAATATTTCCCATTCTTCTTTTGCTTGTTGGGAGCTTTCCCGTGTAAATAGTTTTTATTTCTTTTCTTTTCTTTGGGGGTCAGTAGGAGAAGACCATGATTAAATTGTTGAAGTGGCTCTTATATGCATTACTGTTGATTTAACCCAGAGCCCACATTGCCTTGTCTTCTCCTGTTTATTGAATGCTCGCAGATTCCAGCTTAGTCCAATGCACATACACTCTTATTATTATTCACATCGTTCGGTCGTGCAAGTGAAAGGCAATTATGATGATATATGATGACTGACTGAGATGGGAGAAGCTGGTATGAACTCGACCTCTTTTGTTTTTGTAAATATGATGAGTTCATCATTCTTGATTCAGCTTATTATGAATAAACATGTTTGCAATGACAATTATAGATCATAGTTGCTTGTGCCATGCTTGATTAGCTATGAGTTATAATGATTTACCTTGCGTGCCAACATGCTATTGATATGGTTATGATGTGGTATGATGGGGTGGTATCCTCCTTTGAATGATTTAAGTGACTTGACTTGGCACATGTTCACGCATGTAGTTGAAACAAATCAACATAGCCTTCACGATATTTATGTTCATGGTGGATTATATCCTACTCATGCTTGCATCCAATGTTTATTAATTTTAATGCATGTACATGGCTGTTGTCGCTCTCTAGTTGATCGCTTCCCAGTCTTTTGTTAGCCTTCACATGTACTAAGCGGGAATACTGCTTGAGCATCCAATCCCTTAAACCCCAATGTTATTCCAGATGAGTCCACTATACCTTCCTATATGCGGTATCTGCCTGCCGTTCCAAGTAAATTTCCATGTGCCAAACTCTAAACCTTCAAATAAACATTCTATTTTGTATGCTCGAATAGCTCATGTATCAACCAAGGTTGCCCTTATCTTCCATGTTAGGCGGGTTATTCTCAAGAGGAGTGGACTCCGCTCCTCACTCACGAGAAAATGGCTGGTCACCGGGATGCCCAGTCCCATGCTTTATGCAAACTAAATCAAAATTAATTGCAAACAAAACTCCTAATGGTCACTAGGTTTGCCGAATCGGTCTGACCGAGTTTAACATTCGGTCCCACCGAGTTTGGCAAATAGTGTGTAACGGTTAGATTTTGTGTGGAGGCTATATATACCCCTCCACCCACTCTTCATTCACGGAGAGAGCCATCAGAACATATCTGCACTTCCAATACACATTTTCTGAGAGAGAACCACCTACACTTGTGTTGAGGTCAAGATATTCCATTCCTACCATATGAATCTTGATCTCTAGCCTTTCCCAAGTTGCTTTCCACTCAAATCTTCTTTCCACCAAATCCAAATCCTATGAGAGAGAGTTGAGTGTTGGGGAGACTATCATTTGAAGCACAAGAGCAAGGAGTTCATCATCAACACACCATTTGTTCCTTCTTGAAGAGTGGTGTCTCCTAGATTGGCTAGGTGTCACTTGGGAGCCTCCGACAAGATTGTGGAGTTGAACCAAGGAGTTTGTAAGGGCAAGGAGATCGCCTACTTCGTGAAGATCTACCGCTAGTGAGGCAAGTCCTTCGTGGGCGACAGCCGTGATGGAATAGACAAGGTTGCTTCTTCGTGGACCCTTCATGGGTGGAGCCCTCCGTGGACTCGCACAACCGTTACCCTCCGTGGGTTGAAGTCTCCATCAACGTGGATGTACAATAGCACCACCTATCGGAACCACGACAAAACATCTGTGTCTCCAATTGCGTTTGAATACTCCAAACCCTTCTCTTTACATTCTTGCAAGTTGCATGCTTTACTTTCCGCTGCTCATATACTCATTGCATGCTTGCTTGATATGTATTGTGTTTGTTAAACTTGTGCTTAAACTCCACTTAAACTTAAGAATATTAAAAACTGCAACTTTTGGCACTTAGTGTCTAGTCACCCCCCCCCTCTAGACACCTCTTCTCGATCCTTTCAATTGGTATCAGAGCTTTGGTCTCCATTGCCTTGGTTTAAACACCATTGGAGGAAGATGGATGTGTCTACTTTGGGGATTCTTAGACATAGAGTGCCTATTCTTGATGGAGAATACTTTCATGAGTGGAAAAATGAAATGCTTGAGATTTTCAATGAATATCATTTGAACAAGGACATTACTAGCCCTTGTGCACCTCATGTTGATCCTTTGCACCCTACCCTAGATGAAGATATTGACATGATTCGCAATCTTAGAACCATCAATCTTATCATAAGAGGATTGCCCAAAAATTTGATTGTTAGTTTGCCTACTCTTGATTGTGCCTATACTATATGGAAATTTCTTGAGGAACGATTTCCAGATTATTCCTTGAAAAATTTAGACGAAATTCTCCATAAGTCTATTGCCTTGAGTAAGATGAACTCTAGTGATCCTAGCTTTGGTTATTGTCTATTTGAGCTTACCAATCTCATGCGTGCTAAAGGAAATGTTGGAATCATTAGCGATATCATATCTGAAGCTATTAGAATTCATAAAGGTAACCATTGTGATGATCATTTATCTAATGAATTACCCTCTCTAGGAATTGATCAATCACAAGATGATGTTGAACATGGATACTATGATGAAGATGATGATAGTGACTATGATCTTGATGATGCGATGAGACATTTTGGTCTTATGACAAATCTTCGCGGCTACATGGCTGGAGGAAAGGAATGGGTCCTTGATAGTGGATGTACTGATCATATGACCAGAGATGAAGAGATGTTCCGTGAGCTTGCTGAAAATGATGACCCTCGAAAATATGTCACTTTTGGTGATAATTCAAAGGGTAAGGTGGTTGGCCTTCGTAAGGTGGCCATCTCACATGATAGCTCCATACAAAATGTCATGCTCGTTGAATCCCTTGGATACAATTTACTTTCAGTTTCTAGACTTGCGGATTTCGGCTTCAATGTCCTATTCACTGAAGTAGATTGCCAAGTGTTTCGTAGAGACAATCATAAAATGGTCTTTACTGGTATACGTAGAGGAGATCTTTACATTGTTGATTTGACTAAAAAGGCTCAACCTAAAACTTGCTTAATTGCTAAATCTTCTAAAGGCTGGTTGTGGCATAGAAGACTAGGTCATGTTTGTATGCGAAATCTTGATAAGCTTATTAAAGGTGATCATATCCTTGGAATAAAAGATGTCATATTTGACAAGGATAGACTTTGTAGTGCTTGTCAAGCAAGAAAACAAGTTGGAGGAAGTCACCGCGCGAAGAACATCATGACCACAAGAAGACCACTCGAGCTACTTCACATGGATCTCTTTGGTCCAAATGCCTACAAGAGTCTCGGTGGTGACTCATTTGTTCTAGTCATAGTTGATGATTTTTCAAGATTTACGTGGGTGTTCTTTCTTGATGACAAATCACAGGCCCAAAAGATCTTCAAAAACTTCGCTAGGAAAGGCCAAAATCAGTTTGACGTGAAGATCAAGAAGGTTCAGAGCGACAACGGAACGGAGTTCAAGAACGCACATGTGGACACCTTTCTTGACGAAGAGGGGATTTCACACGAGTTCTTGGCTATGTACACACCTCAACAAAATGGAGTTGTTGAAAGGAAGAACCGGACTCTTATCGGGATGGCAAGAACGATGCTTGATGAGTACAAAACGCCAAAGCACTTTTGGGCGGAAGCGGTTGAGACAGCTTGTCATGCAACAAATCGCTTGTATCTTCACAAGCTACTCGGCAAGATGGCATACGAGCTCCTCACCGGTAACAAACCCCAAGTTGGATACTTTCGAGTATTCGGCTCAAAGTGCTACATTCTTGATAAGCATCGTTGTTCTAAATTTGCTCCTAAATCTCATGAAGGTTTCCTACTTGGTTATGGCTCAAACTCTCACACTTACTGTGTACAACAATTTCACCCGAAAGGTTGAAGAGACGGTAGATGTGAAGTTTGATGAAACTAACGGCTCGCAAGTAGAGCAATTGCCAATTGATGTAGGAGACAAAGACCCTTCGGAAGCAATTCAAGACTTGTCCATTGGCAAGATTCGTCCAATGGAAGTGAAGGAGAGTACCTCTTCCGTCCAAGTGGAAGCTTCTACCTCACTACAAGGTGAACCAAGAGTTGATACGGAAGCATCCACAAGTGGGACACGCCAAGATGAAGAAAACGAGGAAGTACACCAAGATGAACATCAACAACCTCCTTCTCCACCACGACAAGAGAACGACAACATCAACAATGAAGAAGGCCAAGAAGAAGAACAAGATGAAGAGGATGTTCCACCCCGACCCAAGCAAAAGCTTTCACGAGTTCGAGCAAGAATTGCCAAAGATCATCCCGTCGAGCAAATCTACAATGATATCCAAACCGGGAGAATCACTCGCTCTAAAACTCGTTTAGCTAACTTTTGTGAACATTACTCATTCATCTCTAGCATTGAACCTATGAAGGTTGAAGAAGCATTGGAGGATCCGGATTGGATAAACGCTATGCATGAAGAGCTACACAACTTTGAGAGAAATCAAGTGTGGACATTGGTCGAGAAGCCCAACAACAACCACAACATCATTGGTACCAAATGGGTGTTTCGCAACAAGCAAGATGAATATGGACAAGTGGTTCGCAACAAAGCACGTCTCGTCGCCCAAGGCTACACACAAGTTGAAGGTATGGACTATGGTGAGACATATGCTCCCGTTGCTAGACTTGAGTCCATTCGCATCTTACTTGCTTATGCTAATCACCATGATATCACCTTGTATCAAATGGACATTAAAAGTGTTTTTCTAAATGGCAAAATTGAGGAGGAAGTTTATGTTAAGCAACCTCCCGGCTTCGTCAATCCTAAGAAACCTAATCATGTTTACAAACTTCAAAAAGCCCTTTATGGTCTTAAACAAGCTCCTAGAGCATGGTATAAATGCTTGAACAAGTTCCTTATTGAAAAAGGCTTTGAAATTGGTAAAATTGATTCTACTCTTTTTACTAAAAGGGTTAATGGAGAACTATTTGTGTGCCAAATTTATGTTGATGATATCATATTTGGTTCAACTAACCCTCATTTTAGTGAGAAGTTTGGAAAGCTAATGTCGGAGAAGTTTGAGATGTCTATGATGAGTGAACTCAAATTCTTTCTCGGTTTATAAATCAAGCAAACTAAGGAAGGTACCTTTGTCTCTCAAACAAAGTACACTAAGGACTTATTCAAGAAGTTCAATATGCAGGAATGCAAAGGTATGACTACACCCATGCCTACTAGTGGACATCTTGATTTGACCAAAGATGGTGAACCGGTTGATCAAAAGGTTTATCGCTCTATGATTGGTTCATTGTTATATCTATGTGCCTCACGTCCCGATATTATGCTAAGTGTGTGCATGTGTGCACGATATCAAGCTGCTCCTAAAGAATGTCATCTTAAGGCTGTGAAAAGGATAGTGACATACCTAATCCATACACCAAATTTTGGCATTTGGTATCCTAAGAGGTCCTCTTTTGATCTTGTTGGCTACTCCGATTCGGACTATGCCGGAGACAAGGTTGATAGAAAGTCCACTTCGGGTACTTGTCAATTCCTTGGTAGATCTCTTGTGTCTTGGTCTTCCAAGAAACAAAACTCAGTATCCTTATCCACCGCTGAAGCGGAATACATTGCCACTGGTTCATGTTGTGCTCAATTACTTTGGATGACCGAAACTCTTAAAGATTATGGGATATATGTGAAACATGTTCCATTGCTATGTGACAATGAAAGTGCTATTAAGATTGCTCACAATCTCGTGCAACATTCTCAAACTAAGCATATTGAAGTTCTTCATCATTTCATTCAAGATCATGTTGCAAAAGGGGACATTAACCTTAAGCATGTTCGCACCGATAAGCAATTGGCGGATATATTCACTAAACCACTTGATGAGAAAGTGTTTTGGAGGTTGAGAGGTGAATTGAACATCATTGATGCTTCAAACTTGGAGTAGGAACTCCATTTGATACATGCGGGGCATGAGCCTATGACTAATCCTCGATATTTCTCTTATGATGCCATTCATATGTCTTGGATATTTTTGCACCTTGCATGTTATCTAACCCGTGTAGGTACTTGGTTGAATCTAAATCTATGAGATTGCGACTCACTCACATCTTGAGCAATCTCTACATCACCAAGTCTCTACACAATGGTGGTTGAAGACAAGGGAGCACGAAACCATTCAAAAATATCCTTTGACAAATTCTATGATTAAATCTTATAATTGTCATTTTGGATACACAAGTGCTCTTCCTTGCAAGACTAACCCATGTAGGTAGGTGAACTCAAACTCCAAGTGGTGCTCCCAACTCTTGATGAACTACATCAACCTTGAGCAACCCACACAAGTTCAACTACATGAGCAAGATCAACACCATCACCCAAGGTATGTTATTCCATCTTAGAGAAGCTTTACTCCAAGTCATGAGCCAAAGCAACTCGACAAGATGTGAATACATCAAGATGCTTAAACGAAAAATGGTAACCCCATTTTGAGCTTAAACGATGAGTATGACCTATGATCAAGTGATCTCACTTGACTCCTAAGTCAATATACTCTAACATAGGTGACTTTGTCGCCGCCCAACTCTAGATGAAGTTCTCTTGTGTTATTTTCTGTGTTATTGCATTTGTCTCTTGCATATTTGTTTCCCCTTTCAAAAAATCTTCATCTAGAACTTTTAGTTTCTTTTCTTTGCTTTTTGTTCTGTATTTTCTGCATCCAATTCATTGCAAATCTTTCAGTAAATTCCTTGCATATCCTTGTGAGATCTTACTTTCCTAGTGAGCTGAGGTGACAAGTGGTTTCACTCTGATGAACTCAGTTACACCGGTTTGTTTTCTTCGGCCCAACCGAAATTTTTCGGTGCGACCGAAGCACACAACTTGGAGTCACCGATTCCACCACAGGAAAACCAACTTGCCACTTATTCCTGATTTCTGTTTGCTCCAGCTCCACTCAATGATTCTTGTCCTCTATCAGCATTATATTAGACATGCTCCTTTGCTCTGTGACTCAAGGACCAACCCATTTGTATCACATGTCCAGAAGAGCCCTTCTTGGAAATTGATGTCAAAGGGGGAGAGAGAGATCACATCAAAGCTTAATCCTTCCTATAGGGGGAGAAAGAGAGAATACTCAGGGGGAGAAAGTAATATCATCAAAGACCCCAGATGCTTGGTGTTCAAGAGGAGAGATGTCACATGTCTTTAAGAGGGGAAAGACATGTTTGTTTGCTTGCTTTAGCCCAAGCTCTGTTGTTTCTTTTCTGTTGCTCTGATTTTTTGTTTCCTATCTTCTCCCAATATCCCATGCAGATTCAGGGGGAGCTAGACATCTAAGGGAAGTAAATCTCTGATTTTATTGCATATCTTTACCTTTGGGGACATGTCTATATCCAATGTGGTACTAAGTACTCACTCTACATGTCATCCCAGTCTTGATTCTCTTGTGGTTTCTCTTGATTGCTCTGGTCAGTAGGTGTATCTGTGTTATTTAACCTTGTTTGCGTAGGTTCATCCCATCCTAAGCCAACTCAAGACCACAAGGTAAGTATATGCATCACAGTCATGTGAATGAGAAGTTCTTGCTGATGTACATACTGTTTGCAAGAAGGACTCATGAGCATGAAGGTACATTTCTCACATTCACATCATTTTCTCTGATGCATATAGCCAAGATACATGTAACACATTGCTTACTCTTTCATGCTTATGCATTCACATACTCCTATATTCAATATTCACATGATTGCATACATGTAGGGGGAGCCTATGCATGTTACATGTCTTTCCAAAGCTTTACTTGCTATTCTCTATATCTTTATCTAAAGCTTTGATGTATGTTGTCATCAATTACCAAAAAGGGGGAGATTGAAAGCACAAGTGCTCCCTAGGTGGTTTTGGTAATTAATGTCAACATATCTCTTGTTGGACTAACACTTTTACCTATTATGTTTCAGATAAGTTCAACAATGGAGTGGCATGGACTAGAGGATGTGGAACCCCTTCAAGATGCTAAGGACAAAGGATTGGCTCAAGCTTCAAGATCAAGACTCTACATTTTCTATTTTAGTGATCCAAGATCACATTGAGTCTATATGAAAAGCCAATACTATCAAGAGGGGATGAGGTGTTACTTAATGGCTTGCTTGCTCAAAGTGCTTAGTGATATGCTCCAAAACCCTCAAATACTTTCCCACATCCACATATGACCTAAACCAAAAGTCAAACTCGGCCCCACCGATTCCATATATCCGGCGCCACCGAGTTTCAGATGTCATAGCCACTGCCACAAACCCTAGCAAATCGGTTTCACCGATAGGGATCTCGGTCTCACCAATATGGGATTGTAATCTCTCTGTGTATGTCCATTACCAAAATCAGTCTCACCGAGTTTGAGCAATCGGTACTACCGAGATTACAATGCAAATCCTATGGTTAGCTTATTACCAAAATTGGTCCCACCGAGTTTGTGTAATCGGTCTCACCGAGTTTTCCTGACCAACTCTCTGGTTAGCTTATTACCAAAATCGGTCCCACCGAGTTTGTGTAATCGGTCACACCGAGATTACGTTATGCCCTAACCCTAACCATATCGGTCCTACCGAGTTGCATCTCAGTCCCACTTAAAATCCTAACGGTCACTAGGTTTGCTGAATCGGTCCGACCGAGTTTAACCATTCGGTCCCACCGAGTTTGGCAAATTGTGTGTAACGGTTAGATTTTGTGTGGAGGCTATATATACCCCTCCACCCACTCTTCATTCATGGAGAGAGCCATCAGAACATATCTACACTTCTAATACACATTTTCTGAGAGAGAACCACCTACACTTGTGTTGAGGTCAAGATATTCCATTCCTACCATATGAATCTTGATCTCTAGACTTTCCCAAGTTGTTTTCCACCCAAATCTTCTTTCCACCAAATACAAATCCTGTGAGAGAGAGTTGAGTGTTGGGGAGACTATCATTTGAAGCACAAGAGCAAGGAGTTCATCATCAACACACCATTTGTTACTTCATGGAGAGTGGTGTCTCCTAGATTGGCTAGGTGTCACTTGGCAGCCTCCGACAAGATTGTGGAGTTGAACCAAGGAGTTTGTAAGGGCAAGGAGATCACCTACTTCATGAAGATCTACCGCTAGTGAGGCAAGTCCTTTGTGGGCGACGGCTGTGATGGAATAGACAAGGTTGCTTCTTCATGGACCCTTCGTGGGTGGAGCCCTCCGTGGACTCGCGCAACCGTTACCCTCTGTGGGTTGAAGTCTCCATCAACATGGATGTACGATAGCACCATCTATCGGAACCATGAAAAAACATCCGTGTCTCCAGTTACGTTTGAATACTCCAAACCCTTCTCTTTACATTCTTGCAAGTTGCATGCTTTACTTTCCGCTGCTCCTATACTCATTGCATGCTTGCTTGATATGTATTGTGTTTGTTAAACTTGTGCTTAAACTCCACTTAAACTTAAGAATATTAAAAACTGCAACTTTTGGCGCTTAGTGTCTAATCACCCCCCCCCCCTCTAGACACCTCTTCTCGATCCTTTCAAGTCTTAGAAAGGGCTAGAGAGATACCATCTTGTTATATCATATTATGATTGTTTTGAGAAAGTGTTGTCATCCAAGATTTATTATTATGGCTCGCTAGTTGATTATGCTATTGATATGAGTAATTGTGAGACCTGAGAATTATTGCAAATGTGGTTAGTTATGATCTTTGCTGAAAACTTGAATGCTTGCTTGACATAATTACAACAACAAGAGGAAACCGAGTTTGTAAAAGTTTTTATTTTTTCTCTTTTAGTTTGTCAACTGAATTGCTTGAGGAGAAGCAAGGGTTTAAGCTTGGGGGAGTTGATACGTCTCCGTCGTATCTACTTTTCCAAACACTTTTGCCCTTGTTTTGGACTCTAACTTGTATGATTTGAATGGAACTAACCCGGACTGACGCTGTTTTTAGCAGAATTGCCATGATGTTGTTTTATGTGCAGAAAACAAAAGTTCTCGGAATGACCTGAAACTCCACGGAATATCTTATAAATAATTATAAAAAATCCTCGCCAAAGATGAAGACCAGGGGGCCCACACCCTGTCCACGAGGGTGGGGCCGCGCCCCCCTACCTCGTGGGCCCCCTGGAGACCCTCCGACGCCAACTCCAACTCTATATATTGGCTTTCGGCGAGAAAAAAATAGAAGAGAAGAAATCATCGCGTTTTATGATACGGAGCCACCGCCAAGCCCTAAAACCTCTCGGGAGGGCTGATCTGGAGTCCTTTCGGGGCTCCGGAGAGGGGGATTCATCGATGTCGTCATCATCAACCATCCTCCATCACCAATTTCATGATGCTCACCGCCGTGCGTGAGTAATTCCATCATAGGCTTGCTGGACGGTGATGGGTTGGATGAGATTTATCATGTAATCGAGTTAGTTTTGTTAGGGTTTGATCCCTAGTATCCATTATGTTCTGAGATTGATGTTGCTATGACTTTGCTATGCTTAATGCTTGTCACTAGGGCCCGAGTGCCATGATTTTAGATCTGAACCTATTATGTTTTCATGAATATATGTGAGTTCTTGATCCTATCTTGCAAGTCTATAGTCACCTATTATGTGTTATGATCCGACAACCCCGAAGTGACAATAATCGGGATACTTCTCGGTGATGACCATAGTTTGAGGAGTTCATGTATTCACTATGTGCTAATGCTTTGTTCCGGTTCTCTATTAAAAGGAGGCCTTAATATCCCTTAGTTTCCAATAGGACCCTGCTGCCACGGGAGGGTAGGACAAAAGATGTCATGCAAGTTCTTTTCCATAAGCACGTATGACTATATTCGAAATACATGCCTACATTACATTGATGAATTGGAGCTAGTTCTGTGTCACCCTATGTTATGACTGTTACATGATGAACCGCATCCAGCATAATTATCCATCATTGATCCGGTGCCTACGAGCTTTCCATATATTGGTTCTCGCTTATTTACTTTCCAGTTGCTACTGTTACAATCACTACAAAACACCAAAAATATTACTTTTGTTGTCTTTACTTTTGTTACCGTTACCACCACTATCATATTACTTTGCTATAAACACTTTGGTGCAGATACTAAGTTTCCAGGTGTGGTTGAATTGACAACTCAGCTGCTAATACTTGAGAATATTCTTTGGCTCCCCTTTTGTTGAATCAATAAATTTCGGTTGAATACTCTACCGTCGAAAGCTGTTGCGATCCCCTATACTTGTGGGTCATCAATGACTACTCAATAGTTCAGTGTGCCATGCTTTACGGCTTAGAACCGGGACTTCAACGACGTTTTGAACGTCATGGAGCATATGAGATGTTCCAGGAGTTGAAGTTAATATTTCAAGCAAATGCCCGGATTGAGAGATACGAAGTCTCCAATAATTTCTACAGCTGCAAATGGAGGAGAATAGTTCTGTCAGTGAGCATATACTCAAAATGTCTGGGTATAACAAGCACTTGATTCAACTGGGAGTTAATCTTCCCGATGATAGTGTCATTGACAGAATTCTTCAATCACTGCCACCAAGCTACAAGAGCTTCGTGCTGAACTATAATATGCAAGGGATGGATAAGACAATTCCCAAGCTCTTCGCAATGTTAAAGGCTGCGGAGGTGGAAATCAAGAAGGAGCATCAAGTGTTGATGGTCAACAAGACCACCAGTTTCAAGAAAGAGGGTAAAGGGAAGAAGGGGAACTTCAAGAAGAACGGCAAGCAAGTTGCTGCTCAAGTGAAGAAGCCCAAGTCTGGACCTAAGCCTGAGACTGAGTGCTTCTACTGCAAAGGGACTGGTCACTAGAAGCGGAACTGCCCCAAGTATTTGCCGGATAGGAAGGATGGCAAGGTGAACAAAGGTATATGTGATATACATGTTATTGATGTGTACCTTACTAATGCTCGCAGTAGTGTCTGGGTATTTGATACTGGTTCTGTTGCTAATATTTGTAACTCGAAACAGGGACTACAGATTAAGCGAAGATTGGCTAAGGACGAGGTGACGATGCGCGTAGGAAATGGTTCCATAGTCGATGTGATCGCAGTCGGCACGCTACCTCTACATCTACCTTCGGGATTAGTTTTAGACCTGAATAATTGTTATTTGGTGCCAGCGTTAAGCACGAACATTATATCTGGATCTTGTTTGATGCAAGACGGTTATTCATTTAAATCAGAGAATAATGGTTGTTCTATTTACATGAGTAATATCTTTTATGGTCATGCACACTTGAAGAGTGGTCTATTTTTGTTGAATCTCGATAGTAGTGACACACATATTCATAATATTGAAGCCAAAAGATGTAGAGTCGATAATGATAGTGCAACTTATTTGTGGCACTGTCGTTTAGGTCATATTGGTGTAAAGCGCGTGAAGAAACTCCATTCTGATGGACTTTTGGAATCACTTGATTATGAATCACTTGGTACTTGCGAACCATGCCTCATGGGCAAGATGACTAAAACTCCGTTCTCCGGAACAATGGAGCGAGCAACAGATTTGTTGAAAATCATACATACTGATGTATGTGGTCCGATGAATATTGAGGCTCGCGGCGGGTATCATTATTTTCTCACCTTCACACATGATTTGAGCAGATATGGGTATATCTACTTGATGAAGCATAAGTCTGAAACATTTGAAAAGCTCAAAGAATTTCAGAGTGAAGTGGAAAATCATCGTAACAAGAAAATAAAGTTTCTACGATCTGATCATGGAGGAGAATATTTGAGTTACGAGTTTGGTCTTCATTTGAAACAATTCGGAATAGTTTCGCAACTCACGCCACCCGGAACACCACAACATAATGGTGTGTCCGAACGTCGTAATCGTACTTTACTAGATATGGTGCAATCTATGATGTCTATTACTGATTTACCGCTATCGTTTTGGGGTTATGCTTTAGAGACGGCTGCATTCACGTTAAATAGGGCACCATCTAAATCTATTGAGACGACGCCTTATGAATTGTGGTTTGGCAAGAAACCCAAGTTGTCATTTCTGAAAGTTTGGGGCTGCGATGCTTATGTGAAAAAGCTTCAACCTGATAAGCTCGAACACAAATCGGAGAAATGCGTCTTCATAGGATACCCAAAGGAGACTGTTGGGTAAACCTTCTATCACAGATCCGAAGGCAAGACATTCATTGCTAAGAATGGATCTTTTATAGAGAAGGAGTTTCTCTCGAAAGAAGTGAGTGGGAGGAAAGTAGAAATTGATGAGGTAACGGTACCTGCTCCCTTATTGGAAAGTGGTTCATCACAGAAATCAGTTCCTGTGACTCCTACACCAATTAGTGAGGAAGCTAATGATGATGATCATGTAACTTCAGATCGACTTACTACTAAACCTCATAGGTCAACCAGAGCAAGATCCGCACCAGAGTGGTACGGTAATCCTGTTCTGGAGGTCATGTTACTTGAACAGGACGAACCTACGAACTATGAGGAAGCATTGATGAGCCCAGATTCCGTGAAATGGCTTGAGGCCATGAAATCTGAGATGGGATCCATGTATGAGAACAAAGTGTGGACTTTGGTTGACTTGCTCGATGATCGGCAAGCCATCGAGAATAAATGGATCTTCAAGAAGAAGACTGACGCTGACGGTAATGTTACTGTCTAAAAAGCTCGACTTGTTGCAAAAAGTTTTCGACAAGTTCAAGGAGTTGTCTACGATGAGACCTTCTCACCCGTAGTGATGCTTAAGTCCGTCCGAATCATGTAGCAATTGCTGCATTTTATGATTATGAAATTTCGCAAATGGATGTAAAGATTGCATTCCTGAATGGATTTCTGGAAGAAGAGTTGTATATGATGCAACCCGAAGGTTTTATCAATCCAAAGGATGCTAACAAAGTGTGCAAGCTCTAACAATCCATTTATGGATTGGTGCAAGCATCTCGGAGTTGGAATAAACATTTTGATAGTGTGATCAAAGCATATGGTTTTATACAGACTTTTGGAGAAGCCTGTATTTACAAGAAAGTGAGTGGGATCTCTGTAGCATTTCTAATATTATATGTGGATGACATATTGTTGATTGGAAATGATATAGAGTTTCTGGATAGCATAAAATGATACTTGAATAAGAGTTTTTCAATGAAAGACCTTGGTGAAGCTGCTTATATATTGGGCTCTATAGAGATAGATCAAGACGCTTGATTGGACTTTCACAAAGCACATACCTTGATAAAGTTTTGAAGAAATACAAAATGGATCAAGCAAAGAAAGGGTTCTTGCTTGTGTTACAAGGTGTGAAGTTGAGTCAGACTCAATGCCCGACCACTTCAGAAGATAGAGAGAAAATGAAGGTCATTACGTATGCTTCAGCCATAGGTTCTATCATGTATGCGCTGTTGTGTACCAGACCTGATGTGTGCCTTGCTATTAGTTTAGCAGGGAGGTACCAAAGTAATCTAGGAGTGGATCACTGGACAGCGGTTAAGAACATCCTGAAATACCTGAAAAGGACTAAGGATATGTTTCTCGTTTATGGAGGTGACAAAGAGCTCGTCGTAAATGGTTACGTCGATGCAAGTTTTGACACTAATTTGGATGACTCTAAGTCACAAACTGGATACGTTTTTATATTGAACGGTGGAGTAGTCAGTTGGTGCAGTTCTAAGCAAAGCGTCGTGGCAGGATCTACGTGTGAAGCGGAGTACATAACTGCTTTGGAAGCAGCAAATGAAGGAGTCTGGATGAAGGAGTTCATATCCGATCTAGGTGTCATACGTAGTGCACCGGGTCCAATGAAAATCTTTTGTGACAATACTGGTGCAATTGCCTTGGCAAAGGAATCCAGATTTCACAAGAGAACCAAGCACATCAAGAGACACTTCAATTCCATCCGCGATAAAGTCAAGGAGGGAGACATAGAGATTTTCAAGATACATACGGATCTGAATGTTGTAGACCCATTGACTAAGCCTCTCTCACGAGCAAAACATGATCAGCACCAAGACTCCATGGATGTTAGAATCATTACTGTATAATCTAGATTATTGACTCTAGTGCAAGTGGGAGACTAAAGGAAGTATGCCCTAGAGGCAATAATAAAGTTGTTATTTATATTTCCTTATATCATGATAAATGTTTATTATTCATGCTAGAATTGTATTAACCGGAAACTTAGTACATGTGTGAATACATAGACAAACAAAGTGTCACTAGTATGCCTCTACTTGACTAGCTCGTTGAATCAAAGATGGTTAAGTTTCCTAGACATAAGACATGAGTTGTCATTTGATTAACGGGATCATATCATTAGAGAATGATGTGATTGACTTGACCCATTCCGTTAGCCTAGCACTTGATCGTTTAGTTTATTGGCTATTGCTTTCTTCATGACTTATACATGTTCCTATGACTATGAAATTATGCAACTCCTGAATACCGGGGGAACACTTATTGTGCTACCAAACGTCACAACGTAACTGGGTGATTATAAAGGTGCTCTACAGGTGTCTCCGATGGTGTTTGTTGAGTTGGCATAGATCGAGATTAGGATTTGTCACTCCGATTGTCGGAGAGGTATCTCTGGGCCCTCTCGGTAATGCACATCACTATAAGCCTTGCAAGCAATGTGACTAATGAGTTAGTTGCGGGATGATGCATTACGGAACGAGTAAAGAGACTTGCCGGTAACGAGATTGAACTAGGTATTGAGATACCGACGATTGAATCTCGGGCAACTAACATACCGATGACAAAGGGAACAACATATGTTGTTATGCGGTTTGACCGATAAAGATCTTCATAGAATATGTGGGAGCCAATATGAACATCCAAGTTCTGCTATTGGTTATTGACCGGAGAAGTGTCTCAGTCATGTCTACATAGTTCTCGAACCCGTAGGGTCCGCACGCTTAACGTTCGGTGACGATCGGTATTATGAGTTTATGTGTTTTGATGTACCGAAGGTAGTTCGGAGTCCCGGATATGATCACGGACATGACGAGGAGTCTCAAAATGGTCGAGACATAAAGATTGATATATTGGACGGCTATATTCGGACATAGGAAGTGTTCCAGATGATTTCGGAGAAAACTGGAGTGCCGGAGGGTTACCGAACCCCCCCCCCCCCCCCGCCGGAAACTAGTGGGCCAAGATGGACCTTAGTGGAGAGAGAGGGCCAGCCAGGGCAGGCCGCGCACCCCCTCCCCCTTGGGTCCGAATTGGACTAGGGAAGGGGGGCGGCGCCCCCCCCCCCTTTCCTTCTCCCTCTCCTCCTTCATTTCCCCCTCCTAGTAGGACTAGGAAAGGGGGAGTGTCGGTGTCAAAACCGGCGGATCTCGGGTAGGGGGTCCTGAACTGTGCGTCTAAGGTCGATGGTAATAGGAGACAGGGGACACGATGCTTACCAGGTTTAGGCCGTCTCTATGGAGGTAATACCCTACTTCCTGCTTGATTGATCTTGATGAATATGAGTATTACAAGAGTTGATCTACCACGAGATCGTAATGGCTAAACCCTAGAAGTATAGCCTGTATGATTATGATTGTCCCTACAGACTAAACCCTCTGGTTTATATAGACACCGGAGGGGACTAGCTAGGGTTGTACGAGGTCGATTACAGAGAAAGGAATCTTCATATCCGAATCGCGAAGCTTGCCTTCCACGCCAAGGAGAGTCCCATCCGGATACGGGTGAGAGTGTTCGGTCTTGTATCTTCACAGCCATCAGTCCGGCCCATGTCCAACAGGCCGGACACCCGAGGACCCCTTAGTCCAGGACTCCCTCAGTAGCCCCCGAACCAGGCTTTCAATGACGATGTGTCCGGCGCGCAGATTGTCTTCGGCATTGCAAGGCGGGTTCCTCCTCCGTTGACTTCAAAGAGCTGTATTCGGCCTTCCATTTAATGTCGTACCCATCGGCTTCTCTGCATCCATGGCATTAGCTTCCATGTGTTGAGCGAATACGAGAGGTTAGTGTATTGTTTGCACATAACACCCCGGTCATATAAGAAAAGCGTCTATTTAAAGAGACTGGATCTTAGATCCATTCCACACCACACAGAAAATCCTCAAAGCTCGCTAGGAGGAACCACTCCAACATGGCTAGCGCTCCCAGTTCTTCCTCCCATCCCCTCGGCTCCAAAAAAGGCGATTGGGAGAGGTGTTCCGTATCCCATGGTCAGCTGGTGAAGTTGCGAACACAGGGATTTCTTCCCCCCGCGGATGTAGTCCCCGTTCGAGCAGGATTGACTTCCTTCAACGGCGGGTCTCAGGCTGAGAATTTCCTCAATCCATCCAAGGGGAACGAGTGTGCTTTGCCCCCTACTTGCTAAGAGGCGTCGGATTTCCAATCCACCCGTTCCTCCGAGGACTTCTGGAGTATTATGGCCTCCAACTGCACAATTTCACTCCTGCCTCCATCCTGTACATCGCGGGCTACGTTGCTCTTTGTGAGCTATTCCTGGGCTGCGAGGCCAATTTTGAATTATGGAGGAAATTATTCTGTCTCGTCCCTCGTAACCAAGAGGGATCAATATTCTAAGTGCGAGGAGCCGAGGTATGGCGCGTCGCCGGGCCGGTTACCTGTCCGGCACGCCGAAGAAGGCGTCCGAAGAGTGGCCTTCCGAGTGGTTCTATATTGAGGACGTCACCCTTCCTGACCCAGTCTGAATGGGTCTTCCCGAATTTTCAAGCGCTCCATTGAAGAAACGCCGCAACTGGCGCCCTCAGAGCCTCGAGGAAGAAGATAGCGCGGAAGTCCGTCAATTGATGGGCAAGATAAAGACGCTCGCCCAGTCCGGACTATCGATAGTCGAGGTAATGGCGACTTCCATAGTGCGGGGGGTTCAACCACTCCAATACAGAGGGCTTCCCATGTGGCACTATAATGGGGAAGATGACGCCTCCCGCTGCGGTCGGAAGGGTCCGGACACCCCCGCCGCTTTGGCCAAAATATTGGCCGAGCTGTACAAAGGGGAGAAAGAGGAGTTCACTCGTATTAAACGTCGAGATGGATTTTCCGTGTACAATCCTCCTAGCTGGGTGAGTTATAATCCCACCACTTTACTCAATTCTCTCCCTGAGTCATTTCTAATGGACATTAACCCATCCATTTGTAACAGGAATGGCGGAAGGTTACCAAGGGGATCCATAGCCCCACCCCGCAGCCAGAGGATCACAACCAGGACCTTGACCCCGGATTCGAAGAGGATCCAGACATATTCGTGGAGCTCGAGGATGGGGTGTTCTACCAGGCGAGCTATGACGGCACGGAAGTGGCCATCACCGCCGACTATCCCGGTCTCCTCCCTGCCTCGCATGTAAGTGATCAAGAGACACCTTCTTAGAGAGAGCTTCCTCATTACGCCTTACACATCGCACTATTTCGTGCTCCAAAGGGGAGGCACCCGACGCCTCAACATGCGCCAGAGGCATCTCCTAAGAGAGCAGCGCCCGGACCAAGCAAATCTTCGAAGAGGAAAGCGAACGACAATACGGCAGAGCCTTCAACAAAGAGGTATGGTTTTTGATCATGCCCCCTGGCAGTCACATCAAACCATGACATTATCCGTTGCGTTTTATTAGGAAAAGCGTTCGCCGGACTATGTCTGGGGATCTTACCGGTCGCGCCTCCACAAGTCAGGTTCCCGACCCTGCCTTAAAGGCGAGGGATGATACGGGAGTGACGCCGGATTGTCCTTTGGCAGAGGAGTCGGATGATGTATCCGTCACAAACTCTGAAGTGGAAAGCGCCATGAATCATAGGCGCCGACAGGCTGCTCTTCGTGACCCCGGCTTTACAAAGGAGGCATTCAACACCTTCAGCTCGGCTGATGCATACATCCGAGCTGCTCGAGACGGGCTTACTAGAGCCACAAACCAGCATTTGAAAGATATGCGGGTAAGTACACATTTGTACAATTCTGATAATGATATACTAGTAGCCCCCGAGACTTGAAGCAGTTGATACAACTGATTTAAGGATCATTGTATAACCAGGTGCTCACAGAGAAGAACGACTTGTTGTCTCAAGAGCTGGAAAAGTGTCGGACCCAGCTAGCTGCTGCTGCCGCTGAACTGGAGAAATCCAAAAAGGCCTCGCCTGGTAATGTTCCCCTCCACCGAGAAAACATAATTATATACTAGGAATATTAATAATTTTTGCATTCCCCATGGCAGGATCGTCGGATCAACTGAAGGAGGCCCTGAAAGTTGCGCAAGCGGGTGAACAAGAGGCCAAAAGGCAAATGGCCACGGGCAATCGTGTGCTGACACGGGTCAGGGACGAGAGAAATAAGCTGCAGGATTCCAACACCCTGCTGGGCGAAGAAATAAAAGATGTGCGAGCCCAGTTGGCCGACTCCGTGAAGGAGAATAAGAGACTACAAGGCGGCATATTCAGTATGCTTTTCAAACTTGCCTCCCTATAATTCAGCAAGGACATGAACTGACAAATTTATGTCTGCAGGTATGCTGACTAGCCGTCCAGAAGAGGAAATGTCCGGATCTCAAAGCGAGCTGCTACAAGAGCTGTCCCAAATGCACGAGCGAGTGCGGCAAGCAATGCGAAGTGTTGCCAAGGCTTTACGGCCATCCGCCTCTCCTCCCAGAAGTATGGCAGAGCTCGTGGAGCTATTCAAAGGAGCACGGCGGCGTATTCGATTATGGAAGATATCAGCCTGCCGAGAGGGTGTGAGAGGCCTGGGCCATGGTGAAGACATGGTACACCAAGCTTGATCCGAATCATATGGCCCGGGTCGGGCCTAAAGGGTCAGATGGAAAAGAAATTTCAGTTAGTTTAGTATATGACCAAGTAAGGGTAGCCGCCAAATATACCCAACAGGATTTTAAGCTAGACAGCCTGTTAGACGGCATAGAGGAAGAAGTTTTTGAGTCCAAGTGACTATGTACTTCAATTGACATAATTGTCTCTAGCCGGATTGTAAAACGATTGTCATGGCAAACCTTTTCGCTTCGACCTCGGGACCCGAAGGTGTGGAGTGTTTCCGAATACCAAAGCGGCCGAATAGACCGGGGTATGCGTGGAAACCAGGCGTAGGGGTCATAGTTGCTTTAACAGACAATTATGGTGTCATGCCAATCAAGCTCGGCCTCTCTCCCTCTTCATACATGCACACTCGAGGTGAGTCATGAATAATGTCGCAGGGCAACACAGCCTCTGCGCCATACACCATGATGAAAGATGTATATCCGGTAGTGTGATTAGGCGTGGTCCGCAGCCTCCAGAGTACGGAGTCGAGCTCCTCAACCCAGTGCTTGTCTGATTCTTTCAACGACTGCACTCACTACAAAAAAAGACACATCCGTGACATTTTGGGCCGAACGAATTTTTTTTCTGTCATACATATGACACTTCTATGACGATAATTGTGACAAAACCCGGTATCATCATAGATGTGGTGGGCTCCTACTTCTATGACAGAAAATGGGCTTTTCGTCCTGGGCGGCCTGGAGACGCAGCTGCATGACATTCTTTGGGCCATCCATGACGGAAAAAACCATGGTAGAAGCGAGGGCGAGGAAAATTTCGGGGAGTTCCCGGTTACGGTGGGAGGTCGGGGGCCGAGCGATGCACGTTTCTCTCGTACACGTACGCGCGTGTGTGCGAGGAGTTGGATCTAACTGAACCCGAGCGAGGTGTTGGGATCTAACTAAACCCAAGCGATTGCACTGCAGGCTACGCGTTACTGAATCCGAGCGATCGATCGATGGCTGTTAACTGAACCCGATCGAGCGATTCCTTCGCTACTGCTGCTAACTGAAGCCGGTCGATGGGATGAACAATGAGCGTTGCGGGGGGGTGGATGAACAGTGAGCGGTGGCGTTGCCTCTGGATGAACAGGACCCCGTGGTGTGGTGGAGGGCTGGATGAACAGTAGACGGTGGAGGGGTGCCCGTGGAGGGGTGGATGAACAGGACTCCCGTGGTGTGGAGGGCTGGATGAACAGTAGACGGTGGAGGGCAGGATGAACAGTAGCCCGTGGAGGGGTGGTTGAGCAGGAGCCCATGGAGAGGGCTGGTTGAACAGTAGCCGGTGGAGTAGCGTGCGGTGGAGGCTGGATGAACAGGAGCCCGTGGATGAACAGTCGCAGGTGGAGGCTGGAGGAGGTCGACGGTGGACGAACAGTAGCTCGTGGAGGCTGGAGGGGGTCGACGGTGGAGATGAACAGTATCCCGTGGAGTCCCGTTTTGCGGTACACCACACCCCTCCCGATGAACAGGACCCCCGTTTCGACCGTAGCGCTCCAACACAAGTCCGTTTCCTCCGTTTTGCGGTACGCCACACCCCTCCCGATCAACAGGACCCCCGTTTCGACCGTAGGAGGTCCGTTTCCTCCGTTTTTCAGTACGCCAGATCCCTCCCGATGAACAGGATCCCGTTTCAAACGTGGTCGGTCGAACACAAGGTCGTTTCCTCCGTTCTGCAGTATGCCAGGCCTCCTTTCCATCGACTGTTCCGTCCAAGCCCTCCCGATGAACATGACGCATTCTGTTGCCTCCCCATGAACACAACGCATTCCGTTGCCTCCCCATGAACACGACGATGATGTTGTTTCTCCGTTCCGACCCATCCAAGTACACGAGCCCTGGCCGTACGTATGCGCGAGTAGGCGTTCAAGACCCCGCCTGTATGTACACATACATGGCCGTATTTTCTTTCTTGCACCCTGGCCGCTGTACGTACATGTACATGCTACGTGCGCGCCTCTACTACAACACGTGCACGCCTCTACATCGACCAGTATATATGTACGTACACATTCGCGACCAGAATGACAAAGCTACGTACGCTTCGACCAGGTGGGTCCCGACTGGCAGGTACTTCCTTGCGTGCGAAGATGTAGCTAGTGGGTCCCAGCAGTCAGGGGGGCAAAATACGGTGGCCCGTCCGGTGGCTCCCCGCTGTCAGGTGGAGGAATAATTATTTTGCATGTAATAAGGAGGCACTTCCTTGCTGGGGCCGTGAATCCAGCTGTCAGCCTCTCCACGTACAGTCCACGTCCGATGGAAGCCGTTCCTTGACCATGTTGACCACGCCACGCCGAGAGCACCAGGGCGGTGGACGACGGTGAGGCCTAGGAAGGGGACAACACGGAGCCGGGGAAGACGCGGCAGTGGATTCCCACGCGTAGTGGAGTACGAGGGCACTGGTTCACTGCGGTGTGAGGCTGCCGTCGCCGCAGTGTAACAGGGGGTGTGGGTGAGTAGAGGGATGGCCTGGCCAGCGGTGGGAGTAGTAGGGGGCGGTGAGGCCTCTGCCGCATCGCAGCCGGCCATGGGAGGCAGGAGCACGAGGCACGACCGACGCTGGTTTGGGCGGCTGGAGCAAGAAGACCAGAGGTTGAAGAAGCACTACGACCGTTGGATGGACATCGTACGGTCACTGGAGCTAGAATCGTGCATATTGACTAAGTTGACAAAGCCCTCCGTCCCCGTCAACTTAGTAGGCCCACAAGTCAGCCTGCCACTATATTGGGTCCCAGCTAACAGGGGGAGTATTCATTTTTTTTGTGCGTAATAAGGAGGCACTTCCTTGCGTGAGAAGATATAGCTGGTGGGTCCGAGCTGTCAGCGGCGGTAACATTTTTTTCGCGAAATACAGAGGCCCTTTCGGTGGGTCCCTGATGTCAGGTGGAGGAATCATTATTTTGCGCGTAATAAGGAGGCATTTCCTTGTGTGCAGCCGTGGACCCAGCTGTCGGCCTCTCCACGTACAGTCCACTTCAGATGCATGTCGGTCGTTGACCACGTTGACCAGGCCGCGCCGGGAGCACCAGGGCGGTGGACGACGGCGAGGCCTAGGAAGGGAATGACACGGAGGCAGGGAAGACTCTGCAGTTGTTTCCCACGCGGAGGGGAGTACGACTGTACGAGGGTTTACTGGTTCGTCTGCCGTCGCCGGAGAATAACAGCAGGTGTGGGTGAGTAGAGGGATGGCTAGGCCAGCGATGGGAGTACGATGGGGCGGTGAGGCCTGCGCGGCAGCACAGCCGGCCGCGGGGAGGAGGGAGCAGGCAGTCCTGCCGGCGCTTGTTTGAGCGGCTGGAGCAGGAAGAGCAGAGATTGTAGAAGCACGACGGCCGTTGGATGGACATCCAACAGTCAGTGCTTGTGCATCAACCTTTTTTTAGGAAAGCCTGAAATCTGTGGAAAACAGCATACAGCCCATCTGCCATTATTTCTAATAATTTACATCCCATTTGCTAATTCTTAAGGTTTTTTCGGAGCCCATATTGTTTTTGTTAGCATTACAACCCATATTGTGGCAACAGTTAAAAAATTATACGAAATTTTGCATATTTCCGTGCAGTCCGAACTGTTTTTAATCCCGAAATTTCGACTCACATTCAAACTGATTTTAAAAATAAATGTATATCAATATAAAATCCACCAAATTCTCCATGCATAAAAATTAATGTAATTTAAAATCTTGAAATGAAAAAATATATTTGAAACTAATTGCCAGTTTGATGTGTTTTAAAAATGTACAACCCATTTCTCATTACTGATGGGCCATTTTCTCGGCCAGCCGAATGAAAGCTTTCGTCGTCTTGAAAGATTTGCAGCCCAACACGCCTGACAAAGCGACTTACTTGGCAAATCACAAAAAACTGGGCTGTGGCCGTGGACCCAGCTGTCAGCCTCTCCACGTACAGTACTCTTCTGATGGAAGTCGTTCCTTGACCACGTTGACCACGCCGCGCAGAGAGCACCACAGCGGTGGACGACTGCGAGGCCTAGGAAGGGGACGACGCGGCAGTGGAAGCCCGCGCGGAGAAGACTACGAGGGTTCACTGGTTCGGCTGCGGTGTGAGGCTGTCGTCGCCGCAGGGCCTGGCCAGCGGTGGGAATAGTAGGGGCGGTGAGGCCTCTGCGGTAGCACAGCCGGCCACGGGAGGCAGGAGCATGCGGCACGACTGGCTCTGCTTTGGGCGGCTGGAGCAAGAAGACCAGAGGTTGAAGAAGCACTATGGCCGTTGGATGGACATCGTACGGTCACTGGAGCTAGAATCATGCATATTGACTAAGTTGACAAAGCCCTCCGTCCCCGTCAACTTAGTAAGCCCACAAGTCAGCCTCCCACCAAGGTGGGACCCAGCTAGCAGGGGGTATTCATTTTTTTAGCGTAATAAGGAGGTACTTCCTTGCGTGCGAAGATATAGCTGGTGGGTCCGAGCTGTCAGCGGCGGTAACATTTTTTTCGCGAAATACAGAGGCCCTTTCAGTGGGTCCCTGATGTCAGGTGGAGGAATCATTATTTTGCGCGTAATAAGGAGGCATTTCCTTGCGTGCGGCCGTGGACCCAGCTGTCGGCCTCTCCACGTACAGTCCACTTCAGATGCATGTCGGTCGTTGACAACGGTGACCAGGCCGTGCCGAGAGCACCAGGGCGGTGGACGACGGCGAGGCCTAGGAAGGGAACAACACGGAGGCAGGGAAGACTCGGCAGTTGTTTCCCACGCGGAGGGGAGTACGACTGTACGAGGGTTTACTGGTTCGTCTGCCGTCGCCGGAGAATAACAGCAGGTGTGGTTGAGTAGAGGGATGGCTAGGCCAGTGATGGGAGTACGGTGGGGTGTTGAGGCCTGCGCGGCAGCACAACCAGCCACAGGGAGGAGGGAGCTGGCAGTCTCGCCGACGCTTGTTTGAGCGGCTGGAGCAGGAAGAGCAGAGATTGAAGAAGCACGACGGCCGTTTGATGGACATCCAACAGTCACTGCTTGTGTGTCAACCTTTTTTTAGGAAAGCCTCAAATCTATGGAAACCAGCATACAACCCATCTGCCATTATTTCTAATAATTTACAGCGCATTTGCTAATTCTTAAGGTTTTTTTTGGAGCCCATATTCTTTTTGCTAGCATTACAGCCCATATTGTGGCCACGGTTTAAAAATTAACAAATTTTTGCATATTTCGATGCGGTCCGAACTGTTTTTAATCCCGAAATTTCGACTCACATTCAAACTGATTTTAAAAATAAATGTATATCAATATAAAATCCAACAAATTCTCCACACATAAAAATTAATGTAATTTTAAAATCTCGAAATGAAAAAAAAGATATTTTAAACTAGTTGTCGGTTTGATGTGTTTTAAAAATGTACAGCCCATTTCTCATTACTGATGGGCCATTTTCTCGGCTAGCCGAATGAAGCTCTCCTCGTCTTGAAAGATTTGCAGCCCAACAGGCCTGACAAAGCGACTTACTTGGCAAATCACAAAAAAACTGGGATGTGGCCGTGGACACAGCTGTCAGCCTCTCCACGTACAGTACTCTTCCGATGGAAGTCGGTCGTTGACCACATTGACCACGCCGCGCCGAGAGCACCAAGGCGGTGGACGACGGCGAGGCCTAGGAAGGGGACGATGCGGAGCCAGACGCGGCAGTGGATGCCCACGCGGAGAGGAGTACGAGGGTTCACTGGTTCGGCTGCGGCGTGAGGTGATGTCTACTACACAACCTTCTTCTTGTAGACGTTGTTGGGCCTGCAAGTGCACAGGTTTGTAGGACAGTAGCAAATTTCCCTCAAGTGGACGACCTAAGTTTTATCAATCCGTGGGAGGCGTAGGATGAAGATGGTCTCTCCCAAGCAACCCTGCAACCAAATAACAAAGAGTCTCTTGTGTCCCCAACACACCCAATACAATGGTAAATTGTATAGGTGCACTAGTTCGCGAAGAGATGGTGATACATGTGCAATATGGATGGTAGATATAGGTTTTTGTAAACTGAAGATATAAAAACAGCAAGGTAACAAGTGGTAAAAGTGAGCACAAACGGTATTACAATGATAGGAAACAAGGCCTAGGGTTCATACTTTCACTAGTGCAAGTCCTCTCAAGAATAATAACATAATTGGATCATATAACTATCCCTCAACATGCAACAAAGAGTCACTCCAAAGCAACTAATAGCGCAGAACAAACGAAGAGATTATGGTAGGGTACGAAACCACCTCAAAGTTATTCTTTCCAATCAATCCATTGGGCTATTCCTATAAGTGTCACAAACAGCCCTAGAGTTCGTACTATAATAACACTTTAAGACACAAATCAACCAAAACCCTAATGTCACCTAGATACTCCAATGTCACCTCAAGTATCCGTGGGTATGATTATACGATATGCATCACACAATCTCAGATTCATATATTCAATCAACACATAGAACCTCAAAGAGTGCCCAAAGTTTCTACCGGAGAATCACGACAAAAACGTGTGCCAACCCCTATGCATAGGTTCCCAATGTCACGAAACCCGCAAGTTGATCACCAAAACATACATCAAGTGGATCAATAGAATAACCCATTGTCCCCACGGTTATCCCACGCAAGACATACATCAAGTGTTCTCAAATCTTTAAAGACTCAATCCGATAAGATTACTTCAAAGGGAAAACTCAATCCATTACAAGAGAGAAGAGGGGGAGAAGAAACATAAGATCCAACTATAATAGCAAAGCTCGCGATACATCAAGATCATGCCAAATCAAGAACACGAGAGAGAGAGAGAGAGAGAGAGATCAAACACATAGCTATTGGTACATACCCTCAGCCCCAAGGGTGAACTACTCCCTCCTAGTCATGGAGAGCGCCAGGATGATGAAGATGGCCACTGGTGAGGGTTCCCCCCTCCGGCAGGGTGCCGGAATAGGGTCCCGAGAGGTTTTTGGTGGCTACAGAGGCTTGTGGTGGCGGAACTCCAGATCTAATCTCCGTTCTGGAAGTTTTAGGGTACGTGAGTATATATGGGTGCAGGAAGTACGTCGGTGGAGCTTCGGGGGCCCCACGAGGCAGGGGGCGCACCCCCACCCTCGTGAGCAGCTCCCGTATCTTCTGACATAGAGTCCAAGTCTATCCGGTAGGTTTCCTTCCAAAAATAACTTCTCCAGTTGATTTCGTTCCGTTTCGACTCCGTCTGATATTCCTTTTCTTCGAAACACTGAAATAGGCATAAAACAGCAAATCTGGGCTGGCCTCCGGTTAACAGGTTAGTCCCAAAAATAATATAAAAGTGGATAATAAAGCCCAATATTGCCCAAAACAGTAGATAATATAGCATGGAGCAATCAAAAATTATAGATACATTGGAGACGTATCATGAGGCTGCCGTCGCCGCAGAATAACAGGGGGTGTGGGTGAGTAGAGGGATAGCATGGGCCAGCGGTGGGAGTAGTAGGGTGCGGTGAGGCCTCCGCGGCATCACAGCCAGCCACGAGAGGCAGGAGCGCGCGGCACGACCGGCGTAGCTTTCGGCGGCTGGAGCAAGAAGACCAGAGGTTGAAGAAGCACTATGGCCGTTGGATGGACATCGTAGGGTCACTGGAGCTAGAATCATTCATATTGACTAAGTTGACAAAGCCCTCCGTCCTCGTCAACTTAGTAGGCCCACAAGTCAGCCACCCACTATGGTGGGTCCCAGCTAACAGGGGGTATTCATTTTTTGGTGTGTAATAAGGAGGCACTTCCTTGCGTGCGAAGATATAGCTGGTGGGTCCGACCTGTCAGCGGGGGGAACGTTTTTTAGTCCATTTGGTGGGCTGGGTGAAACAATGATGTAGCATCTATGCAGCCCGTTTAAATCCCATTTTCATTTTTCTCGAAATCCACGGACTTGCTGGGCTGGGTGAAAATATCATGTTGGGCTAGACGGAGAAATGTTATAAAAACATAAACACATGATTGCACGTCAGTAAAATCTTTGCAAGCTTATGTACGCAATCACTAGGAGTTAACTTGCCAAGTTATATATAAACAATTATTATTATTATTTTGTAAGAACTTTCAACTTACGAAATAAAATATCATTTTAATTTGATGAGTTAAAAGTATGTGGGGTATTATTATTTTTTTTAGGCTAGACGTGGGACAGTTGAGTTGGTTCTAGGGGAAAGTACTGGGAGAAAACTCAATTTACATCGAAAAAGGAAGTGGGAGAAAATTCAGAGACCTGCTGGGTCCACCTGAGGAGGGGAATATGTTGGGAGGAAGGAGATTCAAAGCAAGGCAGCCGAGTGAACTAGTTTTTTTTACGGACAAGTGAACTAGTTTACATACATAAGCAAATAGCCACTAAAAAGCAATCAGGTTAATGGGTTCTTAACAGAAATATTTCAGACAAAACAGATAATTACGACACATAGGCTAATGCATGAAACACTCAGATGAAAAAGGTGCTTATAAACAGATAAAGTACAACATCTAGACCTTCCTGGCACGCTTGATCATGACGCTGCGGCTGTCCGTGTACTCATCGGTTACGGGAAGCAGACACGCCCTCATGTCCAAGATCTTCCTGTACATGCCGTAGCATCCTTGCCCGCGTAGGTTATGTAGGCTAGATTCAGAGGTACCTCCCACGTGTTCAGGTCGTCTTATTTCATGTTGGCATATCAGTGGTCGATGATGGTATCAGCGAGGTCAACCACGGAGTCCTTCTCCTGCCCGTTGCTAATGATCTTCTATTGCTTCTGGATGTCGACAAGCTTGTTGCACCAGATGGCCGAATCGTCGCGTTCTTCCTTCTCTCCACCGTAGCGAAGGTGCAGTCGGCATGCCGATGAAACGGGCGAATGCTCCAGAACTTGGTGCAGCCATAGGACTGAGGCAAGGCAGAGCTTCACCGAGTCCGTATCGTTGGTGTACATCACATTCAACTTGGTGCAACCATAGGACTGAACGGCGAACTCAAAGGGGAACTCCTTGCTGAAGTCCATATCCAGCAGGATCACCCCTCGGATCGCCATTGGAGTCTCTTCGAGTGAACACATGTGTAGGCGGCAGCAGCAGTTCATTTTTCAGCTCCTAGGGAACTGGATTCAACAGTAAGCTGAGTGTGTACAGGCGACAACAGTTACTACCCCTCACTCGTCCGCTGCACGCCCGGCAGAAGATGCACCCTCGGCCACACGTCGGTTCACGAGCGTGTCTGTATTGGTACTGTAATAACATGAGTTAGTGGTCACTTTACTTAAATTTAATTAGCTTTAATAGAAATTTATACTTAAAACAAGCAATGCATTCGCTCGTTCTATCAGTGCCACAGGATCAACATGCACAACAATTAGAATTATTATTCTTAGGACGCGCACGATCAGTGATACGTCTCCGTCATATCTACTTTTCCAAACATTTTTGCCCTTGTTTTGGACTCTAACTTGTATGATTTGAATGGAACTAACCCGAACTGACGCTGTTTTCGGCAGAATTGCCATGGTGTTGTTTTATGTGCAGAAAGAAAATATTCTCGGAAAGTCCTGAAACTCCACGGAACACCTTAGAAAAAATAATAAAAAATCCTCACCAAAGATGAAGACCAGGGGGCCCACACCCTGTCCACGAGGGTGGGGGCGCCCCCCTACCTCATGGGCCCCCTGGACGCCCTCCAACGCCAACTCCAACTCTATATATTGGCTTTCGGGGAGAAAAAAATCGGAGAGAAGAAATCATCGCGTTTTACGATACGGAGCCGCCGCCAAGCCCTAATCTCTCTCAGGAGGGCTGATCTGGAGTCCGTTTGGGGCTCCGGAGAGGGGGATTCATCGCAGTCGTCATTATCAACCATCCTCCATCACCAATTTCATGATGCTCACTGCCGTGCGTGAGTAATTCCATCGTAGGCTTGCTGGACGGTGATGGGTTGGATGAGATTTATCATGTAATCGAGTTAGTTTTGTTAGGGTTTGATCCCTAGTATCCATTATGTTCTGAGATTGATGTTGCTATGACTTTGCTATGCTTAATGCTTGTCACTAGGGCCCGAGTGCCATGATTTCAGATCTAAACCTATTATGTTTTCATGAATATATGTGAGTTCTTGATCCTATCTTGCAAGTCTATAGTCACCTACTATGTGTTATGATCCGGCAACCCCGAAGTGACAATAATCGGGACCACTCCCGGTGATGACCATAGTTTGAGGAGTTCACGTATTCACTATGTGCTAATGCTTTGTTCCGGTTCTCTATTAAAAGGGGCCTTAATATCCCTTAGTTTCCAATAGGACCCCGCTGCCATGGGAGGGTAGGACAAAAGATGTCATGCAAGTTCTTTTCCATAAGCATGTATGACTATATACGGAATACATGCCTACATTACATTGATGAATTGGAGCTAGTTCTGTGTCACCCTATGTTATGACTGATACATGATGAACCGCATCTGGCATAATTATCTATCACTGATCCGATGCCTACGAGCTTTCCATATACTGGTTTACGCTTACTTTCCCGCTGCTACTGTTACAATCACTACAAAATACCAAAAAGATTACTTTTACTGTCTTTACTCCACTATTATATTACTTTGCTACTAAACACTTTGCTGCAGATACTAAGTTTCCAGGTGTGGTTGAATTGACAACTCAGCTGCTAATACTTGAGAATATTCTTTGGATCCCCTTGTGTCGAATCAATAAATTTGGGTTAAATACTCTACCCTCGAAAACTGTTGCGATCCCCTATACTTGTGGGTTATCAATCAGCACATTTGTTGCACTTTCACAAAGATAATACTACCAAGTTTGAACTGTTTGTTATGGTTGTTGTCCTCTGCATCATCATGTCGTGTTTCCCAGCTTGCAAGATTCAGAACCAACAAATAAGATCCAAATAATAACTACAACAAAGATGCCTACACATCTCATTGATTCCCAGCTTGCAAGATTCAGAACCAGCAAATAAGATTCAAATAATAAGTACAACAAAGATGCCTACACATCTCACTGATTCCCAGCTTGCAAGATTCAGAACCAACCCATTAGAGCCTTTTGATAAAGTGAATATCGGGATTAAATCCATCTTGGCTAGCCATGTCATACAATCGAAGAACTTGGCGAATGCTCTTGACCGTCACAACATCTGTAGTTGAGTATTCCTGTTTGCATAGCACAAACCAGGAGAGCATGATTTCACTTTAATAGTGGCCTCCTTTACTCAACCTGCGCCTTTTTCTACAGTTCACCTGAAATGAAGCAAAGATTGCATCATTTAGTTAGCATGAAGTACTTGCTCTCGTGAGCTGGCAGGTTCTTCTTTAGTAGTTGCACTAAAATTGAGGAACATTAAGGTTGGCTGTCCAGCTCATGTAAGGTGCAACTATAATTTTGCTATCCTTTTGTGCAGTTCCACTAAAATAAAGTGCCATTGTGGTGACAGTGACGGCTCATCTTGCAAAGGCTAATAAAATGTTGCACGAGATTACCAGCAGAACTTGACGGAGATTTTGGAAACTCCAATCACCATTTTGTGCAGTTCCACCAAAATTGAGAGATGTTGCCCACGTGACATTTTAGTTGAACTGCACAAGACACTCATTCCAAAAAAAAAGTGTTTTGTGCAGTTCACCAAAAGGTCACAATAGCAACAAGGTGAAATGGATATCCCTATCTGCACAAAAAGATAGAAAGTAAATAGTTGCTGGTCAATAAGAATATACGAAACATATACAAATTGAAAAGAAGCATCTTAATTATGTTCATGGCAATCACGCAAGGACAGTAGAAATTTTAAAACGTCAGCAATGCTTCATGTTACCAGAAGCATTACGATCAACAATGAGATTCCTCAAATATGGGATTACTTTAATGGTGGCATTGCTTGTTTACCAGACACAGTAAATCCACAGCAGCTAAAGAGTTGGTTTAAGGGCATGGGACCATGCGGACACCAGGACACTTAGCAGCGTAAAGGAGCAACTTACTTATCATACTGGGGAAAACAGTAGGAGTGACATTTGTAACACAGTTTAATTGCATCTTATCACTGGAGGCATTAGATTAACAATAACACTGGTTAGACATGTCCCTAAGGTAACAGTGTGATCGCTTCATTTTACATGCGCCCTTACATTAACAACAGCAAAAGGTTGGTATAAGGACATGCGACAGTGGACGCATCAGCACAATGTACCTACAAGGAGGCATAAAGTGGTGATGTCGAGTTTGTTCATGCTATGTGAGGGCAGCAAACCTAATCCTAGAGACCTTGTACTATGTGAGGGCAGCAAATCTAATCCTGGAGACCTTTTACTATGTGAGGGAAGCAAATCTAATCCTGGAGACCTTTTACTATGTGAGGGCAGCAAATCTAATCCCGAGACCTTTTACTATGTGAGGGCAGCAAATCTAATCCTGAGACCTTTTACTATGTGAGGGCAGCAAATCTAATCCTGGAGACCTTTTAATATGTGATGGCAGCAAATCTAATCCTGGACATACTCTGTTGACTTGTCCACCAGCCGCCACTTTCTATCCTTTTTTCAACCAATAATAGATCTGTTCCTTATCCAGTTTGTACTGCGTTTTCCCATTATTTCCCTTTTCAACCAAGAGACCAGTTGGGTATCCGGTCTCTACTACTTTCACCATATTATTTCCTTTTTGAATCAAGTCCTAGATTCATGCTACGACTTTCCCCCCTTTCTTTGTTGTTTGAACAAAGCCCTAGATTCGAATGCATGAAGTAGCTTTACCTCTCACTACAAGAAATATGTCAACTTGCGACCTTCTGTCAGTGACCCTGGAAGAATTGGTCATAGATCTATGACCATTTCAGACCAATTGGTCAAAAGCTGTTCGGGGGGCTCCAAACCCTAAACCATTGCGACAATTTTGGTCAGAAAGGTCGTAATTTCCTTACACGAAATGGTCATAAAGCAAATAGTGGTAGTCCGCTGCCTTATTTCTAGTTGTTAACGACTAATATAGATGGTCATAGCCTTGTAAATTGTGGTGGGTTGCTATGACTAGGCGCCACCTCATCAGTTTTGCCTATGTGTCATGTCCATCTGGCAGTTTTTGCCCTAGGTTGTGAAGCAACCTATATTTCTGTCATTCCCAAAATACCCAAAAAATCTCATAAATTCTTTGGGTCATATCTTCGTCAAATATGTAAAAACCTTCCTTGCCTAGTTCAAAAATAATTCAAAAATATTCATTTTCCTATTCTATTCAGAGTAACAGTTTGTGAAGGAAGTACCACTTTGGCATGTCCAAATAGTATCCATTTTCTACAGTGCTTTCCTATGCCCAAATAACCATCCTCCACCAAATGCCAGCTGAATCCATTCATTATTTTGAGCCGAGCTTCAACATTCGTATTTATGTCCAGTGTGGTGGTTTGCAAAACAAGTACCACCTAGGCTCCTCCTTTTGAGCTGAAAATTTGTGAAGACGGTCTTCTTAGTAACTGATCATCCTCAGCCAAAACTCACTCCCATTAGCCATGTACATTTCCCGTACCGCTAATCAAACGCTTGGCTGCTTATTCATGTTTGAGCATCGATCGGTCTCCTCATGAGAATCTTATGTTGTGATTTTCTTCCTAGCACCTACCTGGGGAGTGCCCAACCCACTAGACATGCCTAGGCCGCCCAGAACACATGGCAACGCCACGGTCACGCGGTGACCATGCGGCGGGCATGCGAGCTTACGCGCTCTAGGGTTGGGGCCCTCGGCCACCGTCCAAACCACGATGTCTCTCCATCAAACCATGTATTTCTGATTAAATAGATACTTATTTACCTAGAGATGATTTTTGAAAAAAATAAAGAGCAAACTATGAGGCAGCTGCAGTTCAAATTTGACCCGCTTCCACCTAAATCGACGGGAATTTGTCTTTTTCACCAGAGGTGGATCAAAAAATTTGACAGCCAACCATTTTGTCAACTGTGCATTAAATATGGCCTAGTATTTTATAAAATTGATTAGGTCCAATTTTGCAACAAATATATGGTAGGTCCTTCATAAAAAAAACTCATTTCGGGCACTCGGAAAATGAAAAATGTATTTTCCATGCAAAGAAAATGAAAACTCCCTTAGGCAACATTGTTTAGAATTCCAAGATGCACCCTTGTGCACAATATGAGATCATTTGGACAAACTATGCCATGAATGTGGCCATAAGATTGATCATTTCGCTTGAAAGCCATGAATCTTCACAGTTGATAGCTCATTTCTGAGAACACTTTTTTAAAATAATTGCCGTATTTCAAGTTTATTATTTTTCCTGGTAACTTGGCCACATATAATGACACAACGCAAAGGTTTTGCAAATTTTTGATTTTTTTAATTTTTTATGCCCGTTTCAAAATGCGGTCAAAATGGCGGGCTTGACCGTTCCTAGCTAGTGGTTGAATATTGGAATTTTTTTGGTGTTTCTCTGATTAAATAGATACTTATGTACCTAGAAATGATTTTTGGAAAAAATAAATAGTAAACTATGAGGCAGCCATAGTTCAAATTTGACCCGCTTCCAACTGAATCGGCGGGAATTTGTCTTTTTCACGAGAGGTGGATAAATTTTTTTGAAACCCAACCATTTGATCAATTGTGCATTAAATATGGCCTAGTATTTTAGAAAATTGATTTGGTCCAATTTTGCAACAAATATATGGTAGGTCCTTCACAAAATAAACTCATTTCGGGCACTCGAAAAATGGAAAACGAATTTTCCGTGCAAAGAAAATGAAAACTCCCTTAGGCAACATTGTTTGCCATTCCAATATGCACCCTTGTGCACAGTATGAGATCATTTGAAAAATCTATGCCATGAATGTGGCCATAAGATTGATCATCTGGCTTGAAAGGCACTGATCTCCACACATGATGGCTCGTTTCTGAGAACACTTTTTTAAAAAGAATTGCCGTATTTCAAGTTTATTATTTTTCCTGGTAACTTGGCCACATATAATGACACAATGCGAAGGTTTTGCATTTTTTTGATTTTTTTTGCCTGTTTCAAAATGCGATCAAAACGACGGGCATGACCGTTCCTAGCTAGTGGTTGAATCTTGGAAAAAAATTTGGTGTTTCTCTGATTAAATAGATACTTTTGTACCTAAAAATGATTTTTAAGAAAAATAATGTCACACCCTGATTTTCATGCCACAACACTTAAGCTAATAAATCATGATAACATGTGGTTTGACAAAAACTTTTGAGTGTTTTGGACTTTGCTTGATTTGACTTTTGTGTGTTGTTTGCAAGTGCTCTAAAAATCAAATAAACCCTCCAACTCTTATACTTCTTCTCCTTGATCCAAAACCTTTTCCCAATGATCATGCCATGTGTGTAGAGCAATATAGTATTTTCTTACAAAAATAATTTGGCCAAAAAGTATTTTCAAAAATTAGTTTTCCAAAAACCCCTGAGTTGAGGTTTGCACTGCAAATACTTAATTAAGGGTAGTAAAAATCTTTCCAAAAATATTTTTGACTCCTATTAGATATAGGTTACCTAGAAACCACAAAAATATAATTTTAAAAGTTATTTCCCTATTTTATTTAAAAGCTTTTTCTTAAGGCCAGAAATGGTCTTAAATAGGTTAAAATTATTTTAAAGCTTTAAGAATATTTGAGAAAAATTAGGGAGACTCAATGGACATATAGTTTCCATATATATGATTTTCAACATATGGTCATGATCAAAATATTGGATAAAACTTCCCAAAACCATTTCTGCTCATTTCAAGGATTTGAAATATTTCTACAGAAAATATTTTCATAAAAATCCAAGAAAATTCTAGCATGTCACTTATGACATTTTTGATGATCTTGCCAAGTCTCATGTTATGGAGAACAGTACAACCCCATGAAACCCTCTCAAAACCACTTCTGTCCTTTTTCAAGTTTGAACAGCTTTGCACTGTCAAACATGTCCAAATGCTCTCAAACTTGGTGAACATTCTCAAATGGTGTAACAATACATCTAGACCAAATGGCACAAGTTGGAGAGAATTTTATCTTGAGCAAAGTGCCCCAAAACCCTCTCTGACCAGAATCAAATTTGAACAAGTTTGTACTGCCAACTTTTTCTCCTTGACCCCAACTTTTGTGGGCATGTTCATATGGCCAAATGAGGCCACTACACCAAGTGGTGCATCAAGGAGAATAGATTTACATGACTAAATCTTGGTAGACCCATTTTTTTGATTTCTAGGGTTCACAAAAGTTGCATTGGCAACTTTGACCAAATGAACTCAAATTTGGTGGAACACCCTAAGTGGAAGCGGGTCGACTGGAGTCCGCCTTCCGCCGCGCGGAGGCGCATTCCTCTTGGGGCGCCTTCGACGTGGCCTCTTCTCCCACGCGGCTACGCAGCTGGGCCGGCCCACGGTCTATCTGCCGCCCAGCGCACAGGATAAGGTTAAAGCCCTATTCCCTTTTCTTTTTCTTTTTCCAGTGAACTTTAAAAATCCATAAACAATTCAAATTAGCTCCAAATTTGATGATTCTAATTTCTATAAGTTCATAAATTCCTGATCTATCACATGGTGCATTTTGCACATTTTTCCATAAAGATTTTCTTCACAAATATTTATCAAGTCCTATTTTTTCTATTTTAGTGATAAACTTTAGAAAACCACAGAGAGCCCATTTTTGACCCGAATTCCATGATTCAAAATACTAGATGTCTATAAGTTCAAAACTTAGTTTTTGAACATTTTTACTAATACTTTCTGTACCACATAAATTATTGAGCCATTTATTCATATTTATCAACCTTGCAAATTCATAGGAAAATCATTTCAACTCCAAATCCAGTAAAACCAATTCCTAGATGCTTCTAAAATCATCCTTTGTTAAATGGGTGCCTTTGCTCATTTTTCAAATAATTCTTCTGAACACTTCTTGCAATTCCATAAATCCCTTGATTCCATCATATGGAAATGTTCAGAGATATCCATTCATCAATTCCCAATGAAACCACTTTGGTCACTCCTCATATGACCAAGGGTATTCTAGAAAAGTCCAACTCATATTTTTAGAGCACATTTATTCTTGCCTTGTTGTGTTGCTTATTGTGATTATTTCCGACGTTAGTTGCCGAAGTAGACGGAGTACTTGGAGAAGGACCAGAAGATCTCAAGACTCTGATGAACCAGGCAAGCAGCCCCTTGACCATGTCTATGAAACCTTTCTATGCATGTCATATAGCACTTTACTAGTGTTGCTCCGAAATCATGATGTGATGGTAACCACCTTGGTGGGTTGCCTTCGTTACTTCCTTGTTGATACTTGCATTGTGCATGACCCTACCTCCTTATGAGGGTTATGCCGGTGGGAGTAGATAGGATGCAAGAGTAGTGCTACGCAATAAGGGACGGGAATATACATGCTGATGGAGACAAAGTACTTTCAAAGGACTTTTCGAAAACCCCGTCGGGTGCCACTTATGCCCGAGGGAGATAATGAGTTGGGTAACCACTTGATGACGAAGTGGTGTACCGAGGCAAGTGTGTGTGTTGTTTTCAAAAACGGATTAGATTTAAGATTTGTTGACTGTCCCAACCTTACATGCGCAACCACTCTACCCTTATATGGGAAAGGGCATTATTGATTACTTAGGTCGATACTAGCTTGGAGCCCGCATTACTAGTGACGGGGGAGAGTTGGTGCTCTCTCTCGGGACGGGGTCGTGCCAGGTAGGGCGGCCATGACTGTTTTCACAGGGCACCGGATACAACGTTGTGTCCCCTCTCGGATGTTACAATCTCGAGTGAGTCTCGTATGATGTACATCGTGAGGATACGGAACAACGAGTGGACTCCTTGTTAGTGTCGTCTAGGGAAAGATAGTGATCGGGTGCTTACCCCGGGTACTTGAGGTACCGCGGGTCGTGGATGACACGAAAGTTCCCCGGATCTTGTGGGTAAAGTGTGCAACCTCTGCAGAGTGTAAAACTATTCGAATAGCCGTGTCCACGGTCAAGGACAGTTGGGCGGTGCTGCTTAAACTACGTCCACGTGTTTTCGAACGAGTGTGTGTGATGGATAAGTGGGAAGAACTACTTGGATCAAGTCAAGGACTTGACACGATTGAGTTGGGTTGGTGCCCACTCTATTTATGTTGATATCTGTAACCTGTCCTCATGGTTACTTGAATTCTTCTGATGCATGTCTTACAAGTTGTTGAGCATGTCATTGCACTCAAAACTAGCTTTTCGCAAAAAATTACCTATATCATGCATTGTTGTATCTTGAGCCAAAACATGGGTTGCTTGCGAGTACATTCGAAGTACTCATTGGCTTGCCACTGGTTATTTTATTGGACAGGCATGAAAGAACAGGATATGATGAAGAATACTTCGAGACGAACATGTGAGCTAGGACGCTTCCCAGTCAGAATGCCTGTAGGGTTAAGACAGATGACATGGGTCCAAGTTATCGGCGAAGATTTCCGCTGCAATGTTATACTCAAGGCTTGACCATAATGGTCCTACTTGTGTAATACGGTATGTATGGATGTAGGACTCTTGTTATTCAGCTTCTGTGTGTTCAGTGAGCATTGATCTCTGGGATCATTGTACACATGCATTCGGTGATCTCGACTAATGAGTCGGGGTCCCCACAAATAAATAGCAAACTATGAGGCAGCTACAGTTCAAATTTGACCCACTTCCAGCAGAATCGGCAGACATTTTTCTTTTTCACGAGAGGTGGATCATAACTTTTGACACCCAACCATTTGGTCAATTGTGCATTAAATATGTCCTAGTATTTTAGAAAAATAATTTGGTCCAATTTTGCAACAAATATATTATAGGTCCTTCACAAAAAAACTCAGTTTGGACACTCGAAAAATGATTAAAAATAGATAGAAAGATAAGAAATGCATACAAATTGGTGCTCATCCATAAAATGTGGTCTAACTTGAGTGAAAATTTGTATAATGCCCTTTTGCAAAATATTTTTGATAGTTGCTTCACAAAATAGCTCTATCTTTAGTACTTGGAAATTATTTTAAATTACAGATTCTCGAACCAATCAGAACACTTCTCACGGATCACCCCACTCTATATGATCTGAACCGTCCACACTAGGCGAATCCAACGTCTCTCGCTCACCTCTCAGCAGGCCAACCCAAACCCTAACTCCACTCCTCTCCCCTCTCTCCCACGATTCAGATCCACTCGCAGCCGCCACCTACCTCCCACCCCCAATTCAGATCCCGCCGCCCACGCCCGCGCGCCACCACACTCCGCTGCCCGCGTCGTCCCTGATGCCTCACTCGCCGTGCTCGTCCCGCCCTAACTCCCCTCCCACTCCAGCCGCCACTGCCCCCTTCTCCCTCCCACCCACGCCCCGCGCCCACGCCCCCAACCCCACCCCCTTCTCCTTCCCTCAGATCTCGATATGCTGCCGCCCCCAACCCCACCCCCACCGCCACCATCGACGACCCTCACCGTAGACGAGGTCGAGGCCGACCCAAGATCGAGCCCATGCCCAGAGCCGCCCCCAAGATTCGCAGGCAACCCCATGCCAATCAGGACCTCCATCTGGATCGAGCAGGCGCTCTCCATCGACGGGGCTTGGGCAGGCGAGCCAACCGCAGCGGATTCGGCCCTCAGCTCCTCCGGTGGCCAGAAAGGCGCCATGGAGGCTCGCGGAGCACAGGGACATCGCTCGCCGCCCTCACCGCACATCCATTCCCCTCCACCACCTTCCCTCCCTCCCTCTACATGACCGTCTATATAAGGTACGCCTCCCTCTCCCCTCACCTCTCTCCCCGCGCTTCCGGAAGTCGGGGTCTAGGGTTTGGTGCGCCGGTGCGCTGATGGATTTGGCGGGGTTGCTGGTGTGCTGCAGGAGGGCGGCCGGATGTCGGACGCGCCGGCGAGCCCGCCGGGCGGCGACAGCGGCGGCTTCGGCGGCGTCAGGGAGCAGGACAGGTTCCTGCCCATCGCCAATATCAGCAGCATCATGAAGAAGGCCATCCTGGCCAACGGCAAGATCGCCAAGGACGCCAAGGAGACCATGCGGGAGTGCATCTCGGAGTTCATTGCTTCATCGCCAGTGAGTGAGTGCCTCTGTTGACCGCTGCCACTCTGTTTTGCCTGCCCGAATCAAGTGTGGTCTGGTGCTGACCTGTCGCCGTTTTGTCTTGTCTGTATTGTAGGGCGAGCGGCAAGTGCCAGAGGGAGAAGTGCAAGACCATCAACATCGACGACCTGCTATGGGCGATGGCCACGCTAGGCTTTCAGGAGTACATTGAGCCCCTCAAGGTTTATCTGCAGAATTACAGAGAGGTGCATGCCCATTTAGCCATGTGGGACTTTTTTATCTGAACTAATTGGGGATGGATTAGTGCTTTGAGAGTTAGGTAGGTCCATGATAGTTTAATACGTTGCTGTTGTACCCTGAAAAGCTCTGTTTGGCACTTTTGTTAGTCCTAGTTGGCAAATTTAAACACTCATGACTGATGAGACCCCACACTGCCTGGCACCAATCATCTTATTGTCCTTAGAACAAGTGTTGATTTATCCCTCCAATTACTACTGTCATTGAGATCTTCAATTCTTTTCTGTACTGTTAATTCAGATAACTGAATGATTTGAAGCACTAAGAATTGTCTCCGGAGTCCAACTATTAAAATGAAGTCTTTTATTCAACTAGGACATGCATGCGTACATGTTCTTGGAAGATATATTCTGAATGTTCATCTCAAAGCGTGATGGGGCTTTTTCTGTCTTGTGCAGGTTGCTGACTTTGGTCTGGCCAAGATCCAGCACGAAGACGACACAGCCATGTGTCTACGCTGGCGATGGGGACTTTCGGGTACGAAGTCGGGTAGATCTGCCGAGTCGAGATGCGATTGATGATAAAAACTCTTGCAACAGAGATATCATAACATCTCCATTTTGTTACATGTTTATATTTATTCAAATTCAGCTGTTTACATGGCCGAGCGGTCCAGGGATGTTTCCTTCATGCAGCAGTTTAAGTTGCTTCCAATTAAATCTGCTGTGAATGTGTTATATATAATTGAATCTGAACATAATTTATTCCTTCAATCCTATTCATGTTTGCTCGGTGCAGATTAATTGATTGTCTCAATGTTGCCAAAGCTAGCATGTTATCATGCCAATGTATTAAAATTAAGGGATATGAAATAACCCCCCTCATGGAAATACAATCGTATGCACCTTAGCATGGAAATACATCAAATTTGGATGAAAGGCAACATAAATGGCTTGTTGATCCTATTCAAATTATACCATGAACTTATTCTGCATGTATTCAACTAGATCAAGTACAAGTACATTAGTTTGTCATATCTGTTATTAATACACTGTCCAAGTCATGAATTTCCTGAACTGGTGCCTGTATATATTTGGGTGCTTGTCAATTAGAAAATGTCTTCATCTAGCCTTGTCTCATCATTAAATTTGTGATACATATTTGCTGAACAATTTTCTTCTCCTATGTTATTCAAGGAAATCTATATGATTTCTATTCTTGACATAAAAAGATGAGCTAACCTCTAGGTATATACAGATGCCACCTAAAAGTGAATGCTGAGATACCATGTTTGTACTACGTGCCAGTGTAGCTGTACTTATACAAATACTACTTATGTACTTATGGAGTAGTAAATAACCTATCATGTAATGTATACTGATTGGTGGATTATACAGGGCAGCTCCTTGTCATGGGCGGCGCCGTTGTCTGCAGGGCCGTTTCTTCTTTGAATTACCACGCACGCGCGTCTTGTGTGTTGCTAATCAACTAGTGATTTGGGTGATTTTAGGTTGCTGTTAGTTTTGCTTCTCCAATTTAATGTTGTCAATGCTCTTTCCCATTTGGTGGATCAACTAATTGCTTACAAATCCAGCAGGCATGAATGCTTACTTTTACAGATTTGTTTGACTGACTTCCTCAAATCTAGCTCGTGTCTATTTGTTGGATGTGGATCAAGTCTCCCTATGTCGATGAGTTCTAGATTCCAGTTCACCATGTTTCGCTTATGAATGAATGCGCTAGAAGTAGAACATAATCTGTTGCATTGGTGGTTATTTTATACATTTTCTGATTGGTCAATCAGCTAGTTAGCTACAGTTTACCTTGATCAGCGAATGTCCATGGTCAAATAATTTACGTCCATTCTGCAGATCTTAACATGTGGTTCTTGGATAGGTCCCTTTTTGAACCCTTTTTTATCTAAATCCCATGAAGAATTAAATGAGCCTAGTTTTTTTAACATGCATGCTGTCTTATTAAATCAGGGGGAAATTATTGCCTGGATAGGTGCTTTCTTTTGTGAAGTTAGTGGATGTTGATCAAGTCCCCCTTTCCGCTGTATGAAACGTTTCTCCTGTTGTACTTCATAAAAAGCTTTCTGCTGATGGCAGGAAGAAGAAGGTTGTTCACAGGAAGATGGCAGGAAGAAGCAGGCTGATTCGATCCGATCCTCAAGGTAGCCCTTCCCTTCCCCTTCTCTCTTCGATTTGATCCGATCTATGCACAAAGTTCACTAGTTTGGATGCATCATAGAACTTGTGGTGGTGGTGTTTAGATTGCAGCAAGCAAAAATACAAGTGCTGAGCTTGTTAAGTGTTTTGTTACGGTGAAATCTGAACCATTTATTGAATAGTAGGATGGCCGACTTTCTATGATTATCTCTTGTTGCTATGTTTGTCTTTTCCATATCCAAATCATGTCTATGAATTGGTGTGCTTGAAAACCAAGGAATGCTTCTATTCCTTGTCGGTGTTCTTTTTATTCTGGTATAAGATGAACCAGCTCGTTATTTGTTTGGTGGTTGGTTTGCATACGTGTTCTTTTCCTGCAGAAATATGTTGTGGTTCCTTGCAAAGTAAATATGCTTTCAGATTTATTTTTATTTTGTTCCTAATCATTTTGTTCTATAACGTGCAGATGCTGGCCTTTCATGTTTCTTCACGAGCATCAGGACAAAGTTGGAAGAAGCATAGTTCTAGCTCATTGGAGTTAGTTCTGGGAGTAATGAAGCCCTTTAGGCTGATCCTATTTGTATGTGTGTTATATGATGTAGACTCTACACTTGTAGACTCATGTGGTAGACCCTACACTTGTAGGGCTCATGTGATAATCATGTGGTAAACCGTACACTTGTAGAGCTGTTATCCAATTGTAAACTTGATGATGATCACATTGTACGTATGTTATATGATATAGCAGATTGCTTCTTGCTATTACTTGAAGTATTGTGTCAGTTTTCTGTATTGGTATATTGAAATTTGAAGAACATGACCTTGATAGTTGGGTCCCGTGAACCAAAACGCCACATTTGGGACCTATTTACCAGAATTTGACAATTGGGGTGCGTAAAAAAAAGAAAAACAAAGGCTACAGCCCAAAAATAAAAAGGCTATAATGTTGGGCCTGGCCCATGTAGCTGACCAAAATTAATAGGGAAAAAATATATAAAAGGCTGAATTAATGGGCCTGGCCCACGTAGAACATCAAATTGGACCGGGCTGAATCTTGTGCCACGTCAGATTGCCACGCTGGATGCCTACGTGGCCTGGGGAGGTTGCTAGTGACCAAAACGCCACAGTAGACGTATTTTGGTCGTAAACGTCTTCGACCATTCCAGAAGAAAGGTCGCTATAGTCAGTTTATGACCGCCAGCTTTTGACCTTCTGTTTTTGGTCACAAAAAGGTCGCAAATGGAAATTTGTGACCTTTCAGTGACCAATAGTGGTGGTCACAAGTTGACATATTTCTTGTAGTGTCTAATAATACTAAAAATTTAGGTGGCTTCGGAAGAGCTGATGGGAGTAGAAAAAGATGCACATGCACACACGTGGGGAGCTGGGGCAGTAGTGCAAGGCCGCTTTCGAAGAACTTATACCTGAGGGTCTCCCGGATGTCGGCGGCGGCAGGTCGGATCTGCAGACAATACGACAGGGAGGAAGAAGGGTCGGAGGACCTCCCGAGCCGGCGCTGAGTTGGAGAGAACGACACGGGCAAAGGATCGGGCCCCTCTGGCAGCTTTGGGTTTCCTCCCTCGGCGGCGATGACCGCGTGAACGATGCACCTTTTAGTCCTCTACACACATCGGCCGAAGGGATCTGGCCGGATCTGTGACCAGCGGTGAGCAGAGAGAAAATGTCGCTACCGCTGTCTTGTTTATATCTGGAGAGGATGAGAGAATGAAGAGAGCAACCCTAGTAAAGCAAGCGTTCAGGCCCCTGCATCCATATATAGTGGAGTGATTATCTTTTTTGTCTCCACAACAAGCGTTTCAATTTGTGTACATGGCATTAAAGAAAAGAAACTCTCTATTTAAGGTGACTACTGTACGACTCCTACTTACTACTAGTAGTACTACAGTATTGTTCACTTGTGCTCCCCGCCCCTCCATTCATTGAACAACCCCACGGGTGAATAAACATACAGTACTTACTGTATTTACTAGTAGAAGGCCCGTGCGTTGCCACGGACTTTTAAATATTTTTACCGTGTGCATATATAAACATAATGCATATCAAGTTTTACGTGTAAACATAATTGAAATCCATATCACACAAAATATTCTTTGATACAAAATGTAATTCGATAATGTATACATAGAAAGACACGCGATGCACAAAATAAAGGAAGTGGTACAGAAACATAGTACTCTTTATTGTGCAGGATATTACACAAGGTAGATAGCACCCTACATGACTTTTATGCTTAAGACCAATCATCTCACGAAGCATTTCCATTGTTATTAACCATTAATTAAAGACAACAGATGGAGCATTTTGTTACCTTTAAACAAATATTCCAAGATGCTGCAACCAGAACCTTAATACATTATGGAATTTCCTAACAAATATTACATAGACCCAAATATGCAGCACAACATCCAATAAAAGATCATTATAATACACAACATCTAACTTAAAAGTCTGGCATATGAAAATTTAGACCTCCGATAGAAAACGCTGAATTTCAGCAGGAAATATCAAATACATGCTTCCCTGTCCGATGTATAAATATGTGTAATTCTCAATTGATGCACTTTTGAAATCTTCTAACTCACATAACACCATAATTACAGTGATTGTGCAACATATTTTTTAGAAAGCATGCATAAGCCTTTGAGTATAAACATAACTTTTGGTAGGGAGTCAATAACACCCCTAGGTAGCCAAGCCTTTGAGTATAAACAAAAATGATTTCTCAAGCTTTCTTTTGCTTCATGGAGCTGTAAATATTGCTAACAGAAACAAAATAGAAATCACATGATAAAAACGAAACAATGCAATAGGAGAAAATGAGGCATACTACGTGGCCATGTCGCTGACCTGGCCATCACAACCTCCGAGACCAAGGGGCGAGGAGGTGGCGGCATCAGCTCCAATGAACCTATGACACCAAAATGATTATGTTTGCCGTCCTCGATCGTCGGCATCATCGACTCAGTGGTCGGTCCCCTTGTATCTTCTTCCCCATGGATCGGGATTGATTCGACATAGGATCAGAACAACAAACAAAATCAAAAGACACAAAGAATTATAGCCTAGTAATGCTCAGTCAGCCAAATTAAGAAATATCGGTAACACATGCATATCTATTAATGATATTAGTGAACAATGCAAAAGGCAAAGGATTCCATTTGTCGCAATTAGAACACACGACAACTACTTCATAAGTTCATATGACCAATCAGTTAGACCACATGGTTAAATTCATTCATAGATGAACAATAGATGAACAACTAACAAAAGTCGAGAAGGATCCTTACAAAAACAATGATTGGTCAGGAATTTGGAAGGAGGGAGAGTCTATTATTAACGCTAGTGAAGGCGCATGTCATGCCAACTCTACAAAGTTAATTCCATTTACAAAAATCACATCGGAAAAGTATTGTGCATTCATGTTCTAGTCTTAATATCCCTTAGGTAATCTTGTTTTCAGCTGAACGACGATCATGTCAAGCTAAATGAAGAGGATGCCGACAGGGCCACATTGTTCCCTGCCCACCACCGCCCACTTCCACACGCCACCATCCATGTTCACCGCCTGGATGCCGGCCCCAGCTCTCAAGCCCCTAGAACCGGTGTGCCCACGGGTCGCCGCGTTGGGTATGTACCCGCCGCCACCGCGTTGGACCTTCTCGTCCTACAATGCAATAGCCATTGCCTTAGTTGTCTACATCAGACATCTGAAATGAAACAAAAGTCAAATGCTACTAATTAGACATAATACATCAAAATGTCAAACAGAGTCAACACTTTAATTATGCTTCATAGGATAAGAATCAAACATACATAGTTAAACCAAATACTTAACAAAGTGTCAACAACATTTCACAGATTTTTTCAGAATTTTTGAAGCACTGACCTGGCTTGGCTCAATGCCAATGTGGTTCAGCATATCAATGCATAGATGTAGGAATCATCCTTGTACTCTGCACAAACAAGGGAAAAACATGAGCTTTCATGTTTCCGTGTATTATAGTTGAGTAGAAGCGATACATGGACAGTAGTATGAATGTACAACAGTGGGAAAGTTGAGGTTCCCTGGGCTGAATGTCGATGAAAGGTGCCTCCCATTTGCCCTTGTAGTCCAGGTTCCTAATTATCTGACTACACAAATATCCCATGTCAGAAGTTGCAATGCCAATGCACGCTGCTGTTTGTCTACAATTTGACTATCTAATCTTACTCTAGCAGAAGTACCTTTTGCATCCATGGTCTATTGCACCGGGGTACGTACCAAACTCCTAACTTCTGATGATATTGTTGGGCATTGAATTAATTGAACCACCCAAACTACTTTCAATCCTTTCTCGAAAGACAAATCAAGGAGACCACGAGATAGAAAAAGAGAGAAACTTACCATTAAGATAGAGGACAAGTCAGGCAGTCTTGCACATGGTGTTGGTAGGCAGCACCGCCGTTGTCGGGACAGTTCGCGCCCCAAATCCATATCCTCCATTTTTGCAAGATTCTGTACACCACATCTTTCTTACTAAAGTGGGAGAAACCATAAATCGACTATCAATCATCATTAAGTGTAGAATATGGTCATTAAAATTCATTAAAATCATTGCACATGGTGAGGCGATGGTGAAGCACGACATCATGGCACACGTGCCCTACGTCTCAACGCTACAGTCGAGCGTCGCCATGTAGCCGCACAACAGCTTGCACTCCATGAGTTACACACTATTTTCGCTCACACGACGAACGCCATCCGCCCGTCACTGAGACCCATCCTCTCAACCCTGCTGCTCCACGATCACGCGACGCCGTGTTAGTTAATGCAGAAACATAGGAGGCGGGCATTGTAAGGTAAAAAGTCCGGTTTGGACGGGATGAAAGACGAACCAAAATAAAGCAAAATTGGACAGGGAAGGGGGGTGGATGAGGAGCCGAACATACAACAAGGTCGGGGTGGCTGTGGCCGAAGCATGAGGCTCGGCCTCCTCGCCGACGACCGGATCCGCCGTCAAAGATGATGAGGTCATCAGCCCCGTGACCTGGATCCCGCCAACAGGGTGATGCAGAGGAGAGGTGCGGCGGTGTCCTACGGGTGAGGACGGCGGGGGAGGTGAGGGAGCAGCTGAGCGCGGTGGTGCGGCTGCGTCCCTCGGGAAGACGAACGGCGAGCGGCCCGAGGCGGGAGGCGGCGAGGGGGAGAGAAGAGTCGTGCGGTGTGGGGTGAAAGCCCGACTCGCTCAGTTTGTAGCAGGTACTGCTATAATCGAAACATTTCCTTTGATGTAATTTGACTACGTATGGAAAGATTAATCAGTGATTGGCCGACTTATGGTAAGTTAATTAATTTAGATTTGATTTTTAAATATTGATTAGAGATTAACCGTGATTGATTCTCTCCCATAAAGACATTACTAAATAATTTGTGTCCACATGGAAAGTTCTGATTCGTTTGGCTTTCGGTACATGGGATGGTGAAAGGAAAGACGAAAATAAACCGGACGAAAATAAACCAGACGAATAATAACAGTGGACGCAATCCTAGCAACTGCTCTATTAAGAGTAGAGATAATGCCTCAGGATGAGGAGGTCACGATTAGGGTATGGCAAGAAGAACTTTTTTGGAAAGCTTTGATTCTGGAGATAATTACCATATTCAAAATTTCCTTAGTTATAGCCTTACCATACATGGATTGATTTATTACTATAATTATCATATTTGAGATTTCTAAGTTTATAGCCTTACCATACGTGGATTAATTGTGATTGATTACCATAAATACGTTGGGTATTGTCGGCCAGACGAGAAAGAGAAAAACCGGTGGGAGGGGGGTGGTGGGAGGTGGGATGAAGAAAAACCGGTTGAAAATAAACCGGTTGAAAATAAACCAGTTGGAAATAAACCGGTTGAAAGTGGGGGGGGGACTATTCAACCAATTCGTCCATTAGGAGTAGAGATATAGAACGAACAAGCTCGAACTATTTTCGCGTAGTTAAAAGTTGAGGGCGGGGCTTTTCCCGGGCAGTACGCGCAGCAGTTTTTGGGTAGGCGGTTTGACAGAGAGGCGAGGAGGGTGAGCGAGTGGGGCTGTGCGATTTGACAGCGCGTTATTGCTGGAAAGACTTGTGATATAACCACTCACTATAGTCATGAATTACTGGCGCTCCGGCCGGGGTGATGCCCCCCTTCTGTTCCGCGCTCTAATCTGGTGCATGACACGTGGACCTGGATGCTGGCTCTCCCACATGTCGGAGTAGTAAGAAGGAGCAAAGAATGATGCGGTATATACTAGTACTATACTACTCCCTCCGTTCCTAAATATAAGTCTTTGGAGAGATTTCACTATGGACCACATACAGAGAAAAATGAGTGAATCTACACATAAAATGCATCTATATACATCCGTATTGAAGGAAATATGCCCTAGAGGCAATAATAAAGTTATTATTTATTTCCTTAATTCATGATAAATGTTTATTATTCATGCTAGAATTGTATTAACAGGAAACATAATACATGTGTGAATACATAGACAAACAGAGTGTCACTAGTATGCCTCTACTTGACTAGCTCATTAATCAAAGATGGTTATGTTTCCTAACCATGAACAAGGAGTTGTTATTTGATTAATGAGGTCACATCATTAGTTGAATGATCTGATTGACATGACCCATTTCATTAGCTTAGCACCCGATCGTTTAGTATGTTGCTATTGCTTTCTTCATGACTTATACATGTTCCTTTGACTATGAGATTATGCAACTCCCGTTTGCCGGAGGAACACTTTGGGTGCTACCAAACGTCACAACGTAACTGGGTGATTATAAAGGAGTACTACAGGTGTCTCCAAAGGTAGATGTTGGGTTGGCGTATTTCGAGATTAGGATTTGTCACTCCGATTGTCGGAGAGGTATCTCTGGGCCCTCTCGGTAATGCACATCACTTAAGCCTTGCAAGCATTGCAACTAATGAGTTAGTTGCGAGATGATGTATTATGGAACGAGTAAAGAGACTTGCCGGTAACGAGATTGAACTAGGTATTGGATACCGACGATCGAATCTCGGGCAAGTAACATACCGATGACAAAGGGAACAACGTATGTTGTTATGCGGTCTGACCGATAAAGATCTTCGTAGAATATGTAGGAGCCAATATGGGCATCCAGGTCCCGCTATTGGTTATTGACCGGAGACATGTCTCGGTCATGTCTACATTGTTCTCGAACCGTAGGCTCCGCACGCTTAAGGTTACGATGACAGTTATTATGAGTTTATGAGTTTTGATGTACCGAAGGAGTTCGGAGTCCCGGATGAGATCGGGGACATGACGAGGAGTCTCGAAATGGTCGAGACGTAAAGATCGATATATTGGACGACTATATTCGGACATCGGAAAGGTTCTGAGTGATTCGGGTATTTTCGGGAGTATCGGGGAGTTACGGGATTACGGGAAAAGTAATGGGCCTTGATGGGCTTTAGTGGGAAGAGGAAAAGGCTGCTGCGCCCCCCCCCCCTCCCCTTTGGTCCGAATTGGACTAGGGAAAAGGGGGCCAGCCACCTCTCCTTCTCCTCCTATTCCTTCTCCCTTCCTCCCCTTTTGGTGGACTCCTACTAGGACTTGGAGTCCTAGTAGGACTCCATATCCTGGCCGCACCTTTGCCTGGGCCGGCCTCCTCCTCCTCCATCCTTTATATACAGGGGCAGGGGGCACCCCATAGACACACAATTGATCATTGAGATCTTTCCTTAGCCGTGTGCGGTGCCCCCTGCCACCAAATTCCACCTCGGTCATATTGTCGCAGTGCTTAGGCGAAGCCCTGCGTCAGTAGTACATCAAGATCGTCATCACGCCGTCGTGCTGACGGAACTCTTCCCCGACGCTTTGCTAGATCGGAGCCCGGGGATCGTCATCGAGCTGAACGTGTGCCAAGAACTCGGAGGTGCCGGAGTAACGGTGCTTGGATCGGTCGGATCGTGAAGACGTACGACTACATCAACCGCGTTGATATAACGCTTCCGCTTTCGGTCTACAAGGGTACGTAGACAACACTCTCCCCTCTCGTTGCTATGCATCACCATGATCTTGCGTGTGCGTAGGAATTTTTTTGAAATTACTACGTTCCTCAACAGTGGCATCAGAGCCTAGGTTTTTATGGTTTGATGTTATTTGCACGAGTAGAACACAAGTGAGTTGTGGACGATACAAGTCATACTGCCTACCAGCATGACATACTTTGGTTCAGCGTTATTGTTGGACGAGACGATCCGGACCAACCTTACGCGTACGCTTACGCGAGACCGGTTCCCTCGACGTGCTTTGTACATAGATGGCTTGCGGAAGACTGTCTCTCCAACTTTAGTTGAACCGAGTGTGACTACGCCCGGTCCTTGAGAAGGTTAAAACGGAGTCTATTTGACAAACTATCGTTGTGGTTTTGATGCGTAGGTAAGATGAGTTCTTGCTTAAGCCCGTAGCAGCCACGTAAAACTTGCAACAACAAAGTAGAGGACGTCTAACTTGTTTTTGCAGGGCATGTTGTGATGTGATATGGTCAAGACATGATGCTAAATTTTATTGTATGAGATGATCATGTTTTGTAACCGAGTTATCGGCAACTGGCAGGAGCCATATGGTTGTCGCTTTATTGTATGCAATGCAATCGCGATGTAATGCTTTACTTTATTACTAAGCGGTAGTGATAGTCGTGGAAGCATAAGATTGGCGAGACGACAACGATGCTACGATGGAGATCAAGGTGTCGCGCCGGTGACGATGGTGATCATGACGGTGCTTCGGAGATGGAGATCACAAGCACAAGATGATGATGACCATATCATATCACTTATATTGATTGCATGTGATGTTTATCTTTTTATGCATCTTATCTTGCTTTGATTGACGGTAGCATTATAAGATGATATCTCACTAAATTATCAAGAAGTGTTCTCCCTGAGTATGCACCGTTGCAAAAGTTCTTCGTGCTGAGACACCACGTGATGATCGGGTGTGATAGGTTCTACGTTCAAATACAACGGGTGCAAAACAGTTGCACACGCGGAATACTCAGGTTATACTTGACGAGCTATGCATATAAGATATGACCTCGGAACACGGAGACCGAAAGGTCGAGCGTGAATCATATAGTAGATATGATCAACATAATGATGTTCACCATTGAAAGCTACTCCATTTCACGTGATGATCGGTTATGGTTTAGTTGATATGGATCACGTGATCACTTAGAAGATTAGAGGGATGTCTATCTAAGTGGGAGTTCTTAAGTAATATGATTAATTGAACTTTAATATTATCATGAACATTAGTCCTGGTAGTATTAGCATATCTATGTTGTAGATCAATAGCTCGCGTTGTTGCTTCCCTGTGTTTATTTTGATATGTTCCTAGAGAAAATTGTGTTGAAAAATGTTAGTAGCAATGATGCGGATTGGATCCGTGATCTGAGGCTTATCCTCATTGCTGCACAGAAGAATTATGTCCTTGATGCACCGCTAGGTGACGGACCTATTGCAGGAGCACATGCAGACGTTATGAACGTTTTGCTAGCTCAATATGATGACTACTTAATAGTTTAGTGCACCATGCTTAACGGCTTAGAATCGGGACTTCAAAGACGTTTTGAACGTCATGGAGCATATGAGATGTTCCAGGAGTTGAAGTTAATATTTCAAGCAAATACCCGAGTTGAGAGATATGAAGTCTCCAACAAGTTCTATAGCTAAAAGATGGAGGAGAATCGCTCAACTAGTGAGCATGTACTCAGATTGTCTGGGTACTACAATCGCTTGAATCAAGTGGGAGTTAATCTTCCAGATAAGATAGTGATTGACAGAATTCTCTAGTCACCATCACCAAGTTAGTAGAACTTCGTGATGAACTATAATATGCAAGGGATAATGGAAAATATTCCCAAGCTCTTCGCGATGCTAAAATCGGCGAAGGTAGAAACAAAGAAAAACATCAAGTGTTGATGGTTGACAAGATCACTAGTTTCAAGAAAAGGGCAAAAGGAAAGAAGGGGAACTTCAAGAAGAACGGCAAGCAAGTTGCTGCTCAAGTGAAAAAGCCCAAGTCTGGTCCTAAGCCTGAGACTAAGTGCTTCTACTGCAAAGGGACTGGTCACTAGAAGCGGAACTACCCCAAGTGATTGGCGGATAAGAAGGATGGCAAAGTGAACATAAGTATATTTGATATACATGTTATTGATGTGTACTTTACTAGTGTTCATAGCAACCCCTCAGTATTTGGTACTAGTTCAGTTGCTAAGATTAGTAACTCGAAACGGGAGTTGCAGAATGAACAAAGACTAGTTAAAGGGCAAGGTGACGATGTGTGTTGGAAGTGGTTCCAAGATTGATATGATCATCATCACACACTCCCTATACTTTCGGGATTAGTGTTGAAACTAAATAAGTGTTATTTGGTGTTTGCGTTGAGCATGAATATGATTTGATCATGTTAATTGCAATAAGTTATTCATTTAAGTTAGAGAACAATTGTTGTTCTGTTTACATGAATAAAACCTTCTATGGTCATACACACCAACGAAAATGGTTTGTTGGATCTCGATCGTAGTGATACACATATTCATAATATTGAAGCCAAAAGATGCGAAGTTAATAATGATAGTGCAACTTATTTGTGGCACTGCCGTTTAGGTCATATTGGTGTAAAGCGCATGAAGAAACTCCATGCTGATGGAATTTTGGAATCTCTTGATTATGAATCACTTGATGCTTGCGATTCATGCCTTAAGGGCAAGATGACTAAAAACGCCGTTCTCCGGAACAATGAAGCAAGCAACAGATTTATTGGAAATCATACATACTGATGTATGTGGTCCGATGAATATTAAGGCTTGCAGCAGGTATCATTATTTTCTGACCTTCACAGATGATTTGAGAAGATATGGGTATATCCACTTGATGAAACATAAGTCTGAAACGTTTGAAAAGTTCAAAGAATTTCAGAGTGAAGTAGAGAATCATCGTAACAAGAAAATAAAAGTTTCTACAATATGATCGCAGAGGTAAAATATTTGAGTTACGAGTTTGGTCTTCAATTAAAACAATGTGGAATAGTTTCACAAATTCATGCCACCTGGAACACCACAGCATAATGGTGTGTCCGAACGTCATAACCGTACTTTATTGGATATAGTACAATCTATGATGTTTCTTACCGATTTACCAATATCATTTTGGGATCATGCATTAGAGACAGCTGCATTCACGTTAAAAGGGGCACCATCTAAAATCCGTTGAGACGACACAATATGAACTGTGGTTTGGCAAGAAACCAAAGTTGTCGTTTCTTAAAGTTTGGGGTTACGATGCTTATGTGAAAAAGTTTCATCCTGATAAAGCTCAAACCCAAATCGGAGAAATGTGTCTTCATAGGTACCCAAAGGAGACTGTTGGGTACACCTTCTATCACAGATCCGAAGGCAAGATATTCGTTGCTGAGAATGGATCCTTTCCAGAGAAGGAGTTTCTCTCGAAAGAAGTGAGTGGGAGGAAAGTAGAAAACTTGATAAGGTAATTGTACCTTCTCCCTTATTGGAAAGTAGTTCATCACAGAAATCTGTTCTTGTGACTACTACACCAATTAGTAAGGAAGCTAATGATGATGATCATGTAACTTCAAGATCAAGTTACTACCGAATCTCGTAAGTAAACCAGAGTGAGATCCGCACCAGAGTGGTACGGTAATCCTGTTCTGGAAGTCATGTTACTAGACCATGACGAACTTGCGAACTATGAGGAAGCGATGATGAGCCCAGATTCCGCGAAATGGTTAGAGGCCATGAAATCTGAGATATGATCCATGTATGAGAACAAAGTATGGACTTTGATGGATTTGCCCGATGATCGGCAAGCCAAAGAAAATAAATGGATCTTGAAGAGGAAGACGGACACTGATAGTAGTGTTACTATCTACAAAGCTAGAATTGTCGCAAAAGGTTTTCGACAAGTTCAAGGTGTTGACTACGATGAGAGTTTC